>JAZBNJ010000012.1:1250000-2500000 GCA_037349165.1 Choristoneura rosaceana | reverse complement strand
AGTCAAAAGTGAAAGCGGAAATATCTTTATTAATTTTAAGCTTAACTTATTAAGAACGTCTAAAAAATCTACCACCAGTTCGGAAAAACCGCTGTTGAGTTGAGAAGAATCTGGCAAGAAACTCAACCAGGTATATATATATTTTTTAATGAGATTTACAATTTTATTAAATGATATTTATACTTACATCACAAGTATTTAACACAACTTAATTTTTAACACAGTCGGTTCGCTATTTGAAGTTAGGGGTTCGCCAATGCGGATCGGAATTATTTCCAAATATCCATGATATAATCATTAACTTTTTAATACGCCTTAGATATTTAATGTCTTCTTGACAATAGATTTGAATTTTGTATCCGTTTCATTGATAATATTTTTTGGAATTCAGTAAAAAAACGCTATTATTTAGCCCTGAAAACCAGATTAATTTTCGGTTAACTGTAAAATTAGATTTTTTGTTGCTTTAAAACAAATATATAGTTAGTTGATTGAGTTGGCGAACAAATAGCGAATTATGACGCCATAAGTCGCTATTGCCATAGAAAATGTATGGGAGATTTGTGTTTTGACAGCTTATAAAAAGTACGTCAGTTGATTGGTGGTGTCAACATCCCTATTCTGCGCAGACGCGGATAACGGCTAGTAGAATATTTTATTTTATCCAGGAAACCCAATTCTAAGTAAAAAACTTGATATTCATCCGAGGCCAGGTCCCTAGGCTCTGCCTGGCTGAGGAGCGAGATAAAAAGTGCTCGCCCAAGCCCCGAGCTATAAAACAACTTGTAAGATAACGCCCAGGATCCGCAATGAACATGTCAAAAACATTACCCTCTACCCGACTGCGTGACGGGTGGGAAGTTGCTTGTTCCCTTAAGTTTTATAATATACGGATGACGATTTGTAAACGTCTTGATCGAAGCCAATTCATAAAACAAAAGCAACTGCATTGTTATTTACCTTACAGAGTTCATTACAGGTGCTTGAAATAATTAAAAACCGGCCAAGATGGTGTCGGACACGCCCGAAATAGGGTTCCGTAGCCATTACGAAAAAATTTAGTCATATTTTTCTAAGGATTTCGTGTCTTGTATGGAATATTCCAAGTTTAGGTATATTTTATACCATAGGCTGCTATTTACTCTTAAACTACTAATAATTCTAATCTTAAGGAGGCAGTGTTGTATGCTCTTTTTTGTGTATATGTGGTGTATATGTATATTATGAACTTTGCATGTAGTTCATTTGTGTTGATATGTATTAGTTTATACTTTATTATTATGTATTAGTGTGTACCTATATATTTATGTGTATTTATAATGAATTTTTGAGTTAATTTAAATTTGTGTTCTTTGACCTTTTCATTGTACTTGTAGTGTCTACTCTTATGTCTGATATCCTGTCAAACGTTCAAAGGTGGAAGAGATCCCTTTAAGGGATAAGTTCGCCTTTGTACATCTTATTATCCTGTGTTCTGTTATTATCATGTGTTTTTATGTACAATAAAGAGTTTTACAATACAATACAATACAATTCTCAAGAAAACTGAACCTCTATAGTTTTTCTTGTAAATTCGATACATTTTATATCATCCTGAATTTTTTCAAATTTTTCCACCCACCGGTTTAGACTTTAGAGGGCGGGGGGGGGACGATCGATTTTAATGAAAATTTGCACTTTAAAGTTGAATATTTTAGATAGCCACTTTACGTTGGCAGTACGGTTTACTACTTTATTTAGTTAAAAACTTTCCCGATCGAAATGCAAATGCATGAGCATAATTAAAAAACTTAAAATTAAGTACGCGATGGAGAAACTTCCGGAACTTTCGTATCGGAACCTGGTTCTAAACTACGAAGAACGAAATACGAGCTTCGTATCTTGCCGTCCCATTGACGCTAATGTTATTTAACACGAGAGCGAGAGGGACGGCACGATTCGAACTTCGATTTTCGAATTTCATAGTAGCCCTGTATACAGTAGTTCGGATTGTTGGGTGCACTCTGTTACACGCGGTTCCCGACGCTAAGTATTCACAGTAAATTTACCAACGAGATTTCAAGAAATGTAGATTTCTATTGGGTTTGTTCAAAGAGTATTGTTGCTGTAGAGAAAGAGTGGCAACTCTATGGCCAAATTTGCATCCTGGCAAATGGTATGGGCAAATTTAATCCTGCCGTGAAGCAGCAGTGCTTGCACTGTTGTGTTTCGGCGCGGAGAGTAAGACAGCCGGTGAAATTACTGGCACTTGAGGTATTCTAACTTAGGCCTCTAGGTTGGTAGCGCATTGCAATACCCCTGGTGTGGCAGATGTTTATGGGCGGTGGTGATCTCTTACCACCAGGAGACCCACTTGCTCGTTTGCCTTCCAGTCGAATAAAAAAAAAAACTATGGTAACAGGCGCTATCTGGTGGCCGGAGAATGAACTAAACACACACACATAGAACAAGTTTTTTTTTTCATCATCATCAGTCAATGGCAGTCCACTGCTGGATATACAAATCTGTCTCAATTTTTCTTGTACCTATGCATTTAAGTTTAGGACCAACAAAACAACAAAATTAACATAACAAAACATTTCACTCTACAAAGAAAGAGGTCAATTGGTTTCCAAGATAAGAGGAAGTAGATAAATGTTAATTCTCACTATTTACTTACTTAAATTGGTATAGTCATGGGAAAAAATATATATACACTTTAGTACCTTGTCACTTTAACCACTGTGACAGTTCATATTATATGGCCGTTCAAATATGACGGAAATAGAAATAGACAAGGTGCTAAAGTGTATACATATTTATGCCCTTGACTGTACGATCTAAACTAATAATTTTAAAATTTATAACATTATAGATTCTATATTAGAGATATGACAGGTAGTCGTTTCGTTTGATTGTCGGATGTTATATATATTTATACCTGAAAAGTGGCCGCCATGTTTAAAATTCATTTGTTCTTATTGCACCGCCATCTTTGGATCACAGTTACAGTCGAGTTCAAAAACTTGTGACAAAAATTTTGATCAAAAATATCTGATCACGGTTTTACGTAGTCAACAAGTGTCGTGTACAAATTTTTACTTATTGTTTTTTTTTTATTCGACTGGAAGGCAAACGAGCAAGTGGGTCTCCTGGTGGTAAGAGATCACCACCGCCCATAAACATCTGCAACACCAGGGTATTGCAGATGCGTTGCCAACCTAGAGGCCTAATCTGTCTTACTCTCCGTGCCGAAACACAACAGTGCAAACACTGCTGCTTCACGGCAGGATTAGCGAGCAAGATGGTGGTAGCAATCCGGGCGGACCTTGCACAAGGTCCTACCACATGCAAGTAGTTTCGAAGTTCGAAGAAAAGTAGTGGTTCAGTAGTTTCGAAGGAAATCGGCTGTGACAGACAGACAAGCAGACTGAGTGATTCTATAAGGGTCCGTTCTATCTTTCGATGTATGGAACCCTTATAAGGTACTTGGGAAACTAGAGGTTCTTGGATAAGTGCAGGATTTTAGTTAAAAGCAGACGTTTACGGGCATTCTCTGAAGTTTCAAGTATCTAACGCTATAGTTTACACTAAAGCAGTGGTCTTTTAAGCGCGAAGCGGACTTAGAATAGAAATATTGTTATTATTATTATTTGTAATGCACAGGCAGCTTATAGCTGATGCGTGCAAATCATTGTTCACTTGTGTAATTGTCTTCAAAGTACTTATCAAGTCTGTTTTTAAATAAAAGAATTCACTGAAGGTGCACTGATCACTGTCTCGGGCAAACTGTTCCACTGTTTCACGATGCGGTTGCCCAGGAAATGGCGCCTGGGGTTGCTTGTAGTTAGGGCGAGTATTTTTCCCGTACTGAAAGTTAGTGCAGCAAATTTAAGTTCAGCGTAAAGCTCATGATATATTTGCAATGCAATTTCGCAAATAAATTAAGAAAAAGTCAGAGGTGCGAACTTGGGCTCGAACCTATGATCCTATGCTTGTGAGGGTGTAGGCGTGATTATGGCTATTCTTTATTACTTCGCTACGCACAGCTCTGCTAAATAAATGCACGTTATAATTTGAGTACAAAATTAAAGATAATTGCATAATGGTTTTCCTTCGTATGTTATTAAAGTTCGTATTATCATGCTCTCTCAGTTAGCTTCAGTAGGTACCCATCGTACAGTTTACATTTGACACTAAATAATTAAGTTCTACAGTAATCGATATGGCAATGTCACTCATTTCACGCAGTATTTTTTTTACACGAAACTGACCGTGATTGACCTCTATCTCACCTGATATTAAGTGCAGATGAGGCCAAAGGTGTATCTAAGTGGTACAGCCTATTCACTCTAACCTTGAAGAGCCCAGATTGTACGAGTCATCATCATCATCATCTCAGCCTATATACGTCCCACTGCTGGGCACAGGCCTCCTCTCGGAATGAGAGGGCTTGGGCCATAGTTCCCACGCGGGCCCAGTTCGGATTGGGAACTTCGCACACACCATTGAATTGCTTCGCAGGTTTGTGCAGGTTTCCTCACAATGTTTTCCTTCACCGCAAAGCTCGTGGTAAATTGCGCACATGAATTTGAACCCACGACCCTCTGCTTGAGAGGCGATAGGTCAAACCACTAGGCCACCACGGTTGTATTGTACGAGTATTTATGCGGAAATACAGACGACGGGAGCGAATTCCATTCCTTAGCAGTTACTAATTGATGGATGCTTCCCGATCTCCGATCAACGATTAGTACTAAACGTTGATCGAAGTTCTCCATGGAAATTATTATAAACTATCTGTAACGACGTTTGACCGAGCGGTGGCAACGCTCGAATATTCAGACGCTGTATATTTAATGTAGCTTTAGGTTAACTATTGCGAAACCACTCATTTAGCTTGCGATCCATCTGCCAACTTGCAACAGTAGCCACAGTTCACGTATTTTGCCTCTCGTTCATCAATATCTGTTTATATACTCAGCGGTACAAAATTTGGCCCACTCTATATACAAAATAGAAGCCGTGGTGGCCTAGGGTTTGACCTATCCTCTCAAGCAGAGGGTCGTGGGTTCAAACCCCGGCTCGCTCCTCTGAGTTTTTCGAAATTCATGTACGGAATAACATTTGAAATTTACCACGAGCTTTGCGGTGAAGGAAAACATCGTGAGGAAACCTGCACAAACCTGCGAAGCAATTCAATGGTGTGTGTGAAGTTCCCAATCCGCACTGGGCCCGCGTGGGAACTATGGCCCAAGCCCTCTCATACTGAGAGGAGGTCTGTGCCCAGCAGTGGGACGTATATAGGCTGGCATGATGATGATGATGATATACAAAATTACCTTTTACTCCATACATTTGAGGGTCAGCTTTTTTTGCCGCTTGATGTATTTGTAATTTTCTGTGTCCCTGTTTTCTGTATCGCTCACTATTTCTGGTATACAATAAAGAGTATTTGTATTGTATTGTATTTAGGTAGGTAATCAGCCAAACAAATGGTCTATCAATTTTGAAATAAGTTCCTATCAAATAAATATGTCGCTAAAGTCGAACTTTCGAATTGACAGACACGTCTATTGGCATTATTGTTTTATGACATGCAAACGATTATCAACTTTAGGGTGGTAGACCACATAATTATTTGGCTGATGGTATCAGTTAAATATTATTATTGTCATTTTCTGTGTGATATAAATATCACCTTTTTTTTTATTCGACTGGAAGGCAAACGAGCAAGTGTGTCTCCTGGTGGTAAGAGATCACCACCGCCCATAAACATCTGCAACACCAGCGGAATTAAAGATGCGTTGCCAACCTAGAGGCCCGAGATGGAATACCCCAAGTACCAGTAATTTCACCGGCTGTCTTACTCTCCACGCCGAAACACAACAGAGCACTGCTGCTTCACGGCAGGATTAGCGAGCAAGATGGTGGTAGCAATCCGGGCGGACCTTGCACAAGGTCCTATCACCTACCTTACTTAACGTAAAGTGATAAGATTACGCACGTCACGAGGTTGACAATAATGATATTACTACGAGTAAGCATGTAACTACTGCTTACAGCAGCTTTAAAAAGAAATCGTTGAGTGAAAGTTCTGCTAAAAATAGTTCTCCAATTTTACTGCTGAAAATATTTTCTAATTGAATGGTTTGTTCATCTCGTAACTGTTTCATACGAATGTTTTTTTTCATCTCTCCTGTTCGGAAAGTTTAATTTTCATGGGTAGATAGCCGGGTGGAAAATTGCGTTTTCTCCTCTAGGGTGGAAAGTAATTTTTTTTAATTTTTCTGCTAGCCATGGCATCGAAGATAATTGAGTTACGTCAATGACATTTTTTTTTCACGTTTCGGCATGGCAAGTGGCCAGTCGAAAAGGTACCGTTAGAGGTTGGACAGGTATAAGTAAATTCAATTTAGTATTATTCTCGTCTTTTTGTAGTATTTTAGTTTCCTCACAGTCGAAATGAAAAGTAGAGTGTCTAACTCGGGTGAAATAACCCATTTCCCCTCGAACTATTGGCGCTCTCACTTCGTTCGAGCGCCAGAAATATCTCGGGTCAAATGGGTCACTTTCCACCCTTGGTTATCAATCTACTATTTCTCACCGGATACACACATAGGTTTTACAGGATAATCTTGAATATTGAAAAAAACTTCAATTTGACCTTAACTCTAAGGCAACTTACGCACTACGAGTATAATGGCTAACCGTGTGGTTTGAGCGCGCCATCTCTTTCTCAAAACATATTTTGAAGAAGGACGACACGAAAACTTCGCGGTTAATCATCTGCGTACGTAGCCTAAGAAAATAAGCTTGAAAAACCTAGTTTCATGACCTAAAACTAGCTCCCGTAAAGGTTTTATAAGTTAGGCATATGAAGTTAGGCCCGGTGGGATTGGTAGCGTCCAGTATTCCGGACGAGGCAGATATAAAACAGGATCACAACGGCGATTTATTGGGAGATAAAATGCAGCATGGCAGGTGCCAGTCGGAAATGTGATACCAATAATACTTACATCAAACTCAAACATCTTAGAAATTTCTTTTGCCCGCGGCTCCGCCCGCACGGTTATCACGCGCTGTTCCCTCGGGAACTGTGCATTTTTGCGGGATAAAAAGTAGCCTATGTCACTGTCGGGCCCGTAAACTATCTCTATGCCAAAAATCATGTCGATCCGTTGCTCCGTTACGGCGTGAAAGACGGACATACACACAAACATACATGCTGAGTGGAGACCCTTTTTGGTGTCCTGTCGTGTCACGAACAGTACCTAATATAGTTTTATTTAGTGCTAGTTTTAGTCTTAGTCTTAGGTGGTTCTTAAAGAGCCAAAATAAATCATTCATTCTTTCTTTCTTTCAAACATAGAAACACACTTTCGCATTTATAATATTAGTAAGTATGGATGTGAACCTCCCCCATGTTTTTGTCAGTTATACAAAATCATGTCAGCGGATTTCGTAGCCTCCTCCGTCTATAGTCCTGCGGGAGGCAGCAGGGCTACTCCGAAACAAACTCGAAGTTCGTGTCGTGCAGTCCCTCTCGCTCTCGTATCAAATAGTATAAGTGTCACAGGGACCGCACGACACGAACTTCGAGTTTCGAGTATTCGGAGTGGACTGCCAGTTGCCATGAGCGGCACCGCCGGCCGCACAAGCTACCGGGATATTGCTGCGATTCTTGCGCGGCTTATCTGCGTCCGGACTACCCATGGCTAGAGAATGGCCAACAAAGCTTTTGTACAATAAATTTATTTTTCACTTCTCATGCTCGTAAAGTTCGTGTTAATGCTGTATCTAGGCGACATAAAATGACTTTTTATGCACTAGTGCATAAAACAAAATCTTCGTCTAATACCAACTCAAGACCATGGTAACTAGGTGTCAACAGCCACAAACAAAAAAGTTTCTATATATTTAAATATTTTTTATTTAAGGATATAAAATTAAAAATCAATCAATTCAATCAAAATAAATCAATAAAACTAAGAAATTGTAATTATATAGCAATGCGTGGAAAATAAAATGTACATAGTAAGTGAACATTTATTTCCACTGTTGCTATTTCATTTCCTCGCCATCGAAGTGAAAAGCAGAGTGTAAAACTCGAGCATTAAACCCATTTTCCCCTCGACGTGTGTATCCACCCTAGCCGGTACGGACGAACTATATGAACGCCTCGGGTAAAATGGTCCGTTTTATGCTCTAGTTGTACAATCTACTATTTTAACCCCCGACGCATAAAGAGGGGTGTTACAGGTTTGACCGCTATGTGTAACTGTGTAGACACACCTGTGTAGAGATCTGTGTGTGTCTGTCTGTGGCACCGTAGCTCTTAAACGATTGACGACGACGATTGACGATTTGAATGCGGATATTTTTATTCGATAGCAGGTTTTCTAGACGTCGCTAGTGTCGCTGCTTAAGTGATTAAATAAGAAAGAAACAAGCTGTGATATGTGGTGCATAGGAGAAATTCGTGTCAGTACTCCTGTCCAGTGGTAGTACAGGGGTATGGCACGCAGCACGGAATGCTAAGGACCCGGGTTCGATTCCCAGCGCTGGTCTCTTTTTCTGGTTTTTCTGTGCATCTATGTTTCAGTTTGTATTTTCTTGTTTGTACCAAAGTTTACTGAAGCTAACTGAGAAACCAAGATATTACCTACGAACTTTTCCGACAAAATACGATGGCAAAGCATTCACTAAATCTATAGTCAACTATACATTGCTGAGTGAGAGTACTAAGTCAAGCACTCTAAAAAAAAGAGTAAGCTAAAGCAGTATGGAAGCTACGAACAAATCGATCGAAACGAACACACTCGCACAGAAGCGCGCTCATCACGGCTTCTCAGGGGACTCGCGGTACTACAGTACCGCGAGACCCCCTTAGAGGCCGTGTAGAGCGCGAGTCTGTGTGAGTGTGTTCGTTTCGATCGATATATAGATATATGTAAGCTCAAGCAGAATGGAAGCTACGAACATATATATATATATTGTGTCAAAGTTCTCTGCACAGAGGAGCCGTGTGTCAAAAAAACCAAGAGCAATCTCAAGCCTAGCGATACCCGCGCCCAGGGGAGCGCGGTATTCATGATGACGGCCCTTCACAGATCATGCTGCGATAACGCTCCCGGGGTTATAATACGGCGTACAGACTATGACCCACTGTTGGGCAGAACAAACTACGTAAATAAGAAGGAAGTGTAGGAAAGTGAATGAAGTTTGTCATGATTATTTGCAGGTGGTAGAACCTTGTGCAAGGTCCGCCCGGATTGCTACTACCATCTTGCTCGCTAATCCTGCCGTGAAGCAGCAGTGCTTGCACTGTTGTGTTTCGGCGTGGAGAGTAAAACAGCCGGTGAAATTACTGGCACTTGAGATATCCCATCTTATGACTCTAGGTTGGTGACGCATCTGCAATACCCCTGGTGTTACAGATGTTTATGGGCGGTGGTGATCTCTTACCATCAGGACACCCACTTGCTTGCTTGCCATCAAAGTCGAATAAAAAAAAAGTGCCGGGGAATACTAATGCCTTTTGGAGTCTTGCGAGTGACAAATTTGCTTGCGAAAATTTGTCAGCCGACAAGACAATGATCAACAATGGTGGACTTGTTTTACGATGGACTACATTTTTACCTTGCTTCTCCGCTAAACTCGCGCACCAAAGGTAAAAAGAGATGGAATTCAAACTTCGTTCGCTCGTATCTTGCTTTTCAACAGATATTTATGATTTTTATTCGTTTTATTTTTCGGTTTTTTTATTACACGTAAAATTTGTGTTCCATCTTCCATCAATATCCCTATCGACACAAAAAAAAAAATAACAAAAAAAGAAACAAGCATCCTATATTTTTCGATAATCAAATTTTCGGATAATTCGTAAAGCCGACGCTTGGTCGGGTTTCGGACACGCGAAGTAAATGCATTTGCGTAATCTAGTGTAATCTGTATCTGTGGACCTACAATTAAAATCTTACAAGTTGCATTACATTGCGAGGCCGTAAAGGCACAGTATATATATATAAGCTAAAGCAGTAAGGAAGCTACGAACAAATCGATCGAAACGAACACACTCACACAGACGCGCGCTCTACACTACACGGCCTCTAAGGGGGTCTCGCGGTACTGCAGTAGCTTCGTAGCTTCCATACTGCTTGAGCTAATATATATACTGTGGTGAAGTCAACGAATTATAGTGGTCCATAGAGCGCCGCAATGTAAAACAACTTTCACGATTTTTCTTTCAAGTCTAAACTCAGCTATAGAAATCACCGCAGAATGTCATATTCACGTTTTCCCCGGTGTTAAAAGTCGTGTAAAAGCGATAACTCATACCGGGCACCAAATATGAGAACATTTCCCAACAGTACCCTAAAATTTAATGAGCTACGCAGATAATAAATTTTTAAATTCTCTTAACTTATAATTAGATGGCCGTTTCCGCCGGATAATCGGATTATTCTACGTGATCCTCTAAAGCTGTAAATAAAATATTTGTTATACGTAGTACTGAAGTGGTTCATTAGCGCTTGCTGGCTATGTACAGTCAGCAGCACCAATATCTGACACAAGCGTGCATAATAGGGATGTCGAAAATGAAAAAAAATATCGATATTAGCGTCGATATATCAAAAGAAAAATATCGATATATCGATTAAATCTCAATAAACACTCACTAAAGTATTTTACCAGTATTCCTTTCTATTAGATGAAATTACAAAAATATCAAGAACTAAAAGGCTATCTTCTACAGTCATAGACAATATAGTTCTTTTTTTTAGCGACTTCAGTGCCATAAGAATTAAAAAAATATCGTTTTCGATACAATTTTCGATACTGGATATTTTCTATCGATATATCGATGTATCGATATTTATTCGACATCTCTAGTGCATAAATATCTGATACGACTCTATTTCTGGGGCCGGAAGGTCGTGTCAGATATTTTTGCAATAATGTAAATAATAAAAAAATAATTAAAGTATAGCCAGTTAACTAAAATATTGAACCAGCTTCCTGGGACAGTGTTTCCGGAGCGGTACAGCTTAGGGATCATAAACGAGCCTATCAGTCTCTCAAAGGGCCGGCAACGCACCTGTGATACCTCTCGTGTTAACAGGTGTCCATGGGCGGCGGTGATTGCTTTCCATCAGGTGACCCGCATGCCCGTTTTCCCTCTTATATAAAAAAAAGTTAAAGTTTCGTGTGACGTCATGCCTTGCGACACTTTTTATCACGCCGTGACGTCACGGACCCCCAATCCCGATCTCTAACGCGCTTCATCATTTTAATTTTTTGTTTGTTTGACAAAAAAAATCCCATATTTTGTGAGATCTAATTGACGAACTAAATACGTACCTACCTATTACTACGTTTTTTGTCGTCCAGGAAATCTACCTAATTGTAATGGTTTGACAATTTTATCCTTCACTAACTTTTGCTTATGGCTTCGTCCGTGTGGAATTCGGCTATCGCGAGCTGTTCCCTCGGGTACTGTGCATTTTTCCGGGAAAAAATGTAGCCTATGTCACTCTCTGCCTCAAACTATCTCTATGCCAAAAATCACATCGATCCGTCACTCCTTTTCGACGCGAAAGACGACAAACATACAGACACACACATATTAGTATGGATAAGTATCGATTTACGGTTGGACAATGTAATTTAGCAGTCAGTACAGAGGCCGTATTGCCTAATGTTTTTGACACTCATGATCGCAATCAAATGACATATTTCGCATACAAAAGCTGTCATTTTATTGCGATCGCAAGTGTCAGAAACGTTAGGCAATAAGGCCTCAGATCTAATTGACCAAACGCTGAAATCTCTAGCTTATGAAACAATTTTGTGCGCGGATTAAGAAAAATGAACTCTGAATTTCGGTTAATTAATAATTCGCCTGCTCAGCCGGTCCGGTCGGCCGGTTGAAATTTTAATGAGACCGGTCCGGCACGGGTTTTTGCGAATCGTCTCAATCCGTATCAAATTTGCGATGCACGCGCGGTTTGTGGATGCCGTATGGAAGTATATATCGAAGATCAAAGCATCCAGTGCCGCACAATGTTTTAGACTATCGTGGCCATTACTAACTACAAGCTTTTCTTAAATGGGCCAATCAACTATTTAACCGACACTTATGGCGTCTCCTGCGTTAAAATCAATGGAATATCTGTCATATAAAGACATTTTTCACACTCAAGCGTAGCTTTTTCGCACGACAAGGCTTCACTACTTGGCGGAGGAGCAAGACAGATATTCCATTGATTTTAACATGGACCTCCGCAAAAAGGTCTCCTGCGTTACCAAAGTTGTCTCTGGCGTTACCGAAAAATCGGATGGACTTACGTCGGATGGCATGTATTCATGTACACCATCACACCATCTATTAAATTCGTAATTAAATTACAGAAAAAACATGTTTACTTCCAAAAATCTGCAAGTGTATGAAAAATGTCGCGAAAAGATTGGATGGCCTATGTGAATCAGTCGTCTCCTGATCATGGCGCATTCACTGTGCCGAAATATCGAGCTCCTCTAAAATCAAGGTAGGTACACGGAATAAAATCCGAATTGAAATCATAAAAATCTAGGTGCCATCCATAAATAGGGAACTCGGATATTCGGAATAAACATTTTGTTCTTGATCAAACAAAACTTAAGAGTGCGCCAAGCTTCTAGCGCATTAAAATTTATTAATTTATTTATCCCTTGCTGTATCATTAGGTACTAATAAAGCTTTATTTTTGTAAGTCCTATGGAATATAGTTCTTTAGAAAAACCCAAAATTGTTTCTAAAAAACAAAAAAGAACCTTAGGTTAGTAGTACGGCGTAAACAAATGTTCATGAGAGTTTAAATGATAAAAACTGTGGGTTTTCAAATTTTTTCTTCAATAGATAAACTAATTCTTTCTATCGCTCTTTAAAAAGGGTTTGTGTAAGTACAAAGTATTCTGGGTCTCCGTACAATACTGTAAGTTCTAATGAATTAATCTAAGTTAGCCTTTCAGGGTGGATCAAAGGGATTCATGAAAGGATTTTGAAATAATTCGCCGATATCTCTACGGCCGAGATAAGTTGTCTTGTAGAGATGTTTGATAGTTGAGTTTTGATAGACGTTTAGTTGTGTATTTATCCTTACCTAATAAATAATAATAATACTTAATAAAAAAAACAAATATTTTTTACAATTCAATTTGTGGAAATAATTATAATCCAACGTCAAAAAATACAATACACAAACACTAACCTAGTCAAATAACTCGCCCCTTGCCATAAATAAATAAATATCATAGGTCACTTGACACCAATTGACGTAGTCTCAAACTAAGCAAAGCTTAGTAATGGATACTAGGCAACGGATAAACATACTTACATAGATAAATACATATTTAAATACATATTAAACATCCAAACCCCGAGAATAAACATTCGTCCCCGGCCAGGACTCGAACCCGGGACCTCTATCTTCGTAGTCAGGTTCTCTAACCACTTGGTCATTCGGTCGTCTACTTGCTTTTAAGTTTAATTATAAAGTGTCATGTCATCATCACCGTCATCCATCATCATTACATCACCCATAGGACGTCCATTGTTAGACATAGGCCTCCTATAGACCTCCAGTTGCTTCGGTGGAAGTGGCCTGTCTACCTCTTTTGACGTCCTACACTGCACTTGCCTTTTTAGGGTCTCCGTTCGAGCAGCCACAAAAATAACTGATTGCACAGAGAATGAATGAAATTAATGACTTGGTTAAGATTGGGTTTTTTGAATCTTTTTGTTCTTTTTTTGTTTTTTTTTACTTTTACAGTCATCCCATAAAACCTAAATTGAAAATACAAATGCACAGAAAAACCAGAAAATCCTCCGTTATGTATGGCAGATGTTCATGCAGGTGCCTGTACCTATATTAACGTACTTTATTTTTCGAATCAACTTGAAATGAATTGTCCAAAAAAAGAACAAAAGAAAATCGAATTTTCAAAATACGTACCGTCTGATTGGACGATATAGTACGTTACTCGGTTTTTGTCATCGATTATGTATTGTTTTATTTACACATGTTTTTTGATACGACCACAAACTATTAGTGTAGTTTATAAGGGTATTAATAAAAACAAACTTTTATATATCAAAATTACAAACTGAAACATAGATGCACAGAAAAACCAAAAAAAGAAACCAGCGCTTCAAGTTTATATTTTGATTTACATAATTTTAAAGGATTAAAGGATTCACTAACTACGACATAATATATTTGATGGTTCGTGTTTTTGTACAAGATAAAATTAACTAATTTAACATTAACTAATTTTTATTTAAAATTAACTAATTTTATCTTGTACAAAATGTATTGTAATGAAACCAGTGACAAAAATCGAAGTTTACGGAATGACATTTAATGGGGCAGTGAATACCTACTGCATTATTGACTCATTTGACAATGACTACACGCATAGTCTTGCGTTACTTGTATTATTATTTTTATTGTAATTTTCTCTTTAATCGTATACTGTAGTTTTTAAGTATTTTGTTTATAATTATTTTATTTTGAAAAAAAATTACTTTCTGCCAAGTTTTGTGCGGCGCATTCTTCTTGGCAATGATGGTCATTCCGAAAGCGCTGGTTGTTTAAAAAAATGACGTGTAAAAGTGCCCATTGCGGCCTATTTACTGAATAAATGATTAGAATTTTTGAATAATTTACCATTATGAATCTCCGACACCTAAATATGTCAAGAATTTATTTTACATCACATGGATTTTTAAGTATTGCTGGATTGCTTGTTGCATAGGTAGTGCCTTAAAAAAATTGGTGTTTTCATTTAACAGCTTGTGACTTAGAATATTCGAATGCGAAACCCACAAAATCCCAGTCGTATTGAGGTCCTAAAAAGCGTTGAAAACACTTATCCAGGGCACCTGCAATCGAAAGTACCTTTTTCGCCGAAAAAGCGCCCGAAATTCCAACTACACAATCCATTCGCAATTCACGTAAAAAAAAAACACATTTTCGTTGACAGTAACCTCGTTAGCCTGCACGTAGGGTGTCTAAGCTTTATAGCCCATTCCGAGCCTGTCCCGGCGACGTTTTACTACCCGGACCGTTCGGGACTTAGTCGCAGAATTTGTGGACACCGATTCTTCGTGGATCGTGTTTTTGGACTGCAGTGAATGGAAAATTTAATGTGAGGTAAAATTCATTCACTCATCTGTTTTTTATCAATTTACATTGCATTTTTGTTCGTTCCGCAAGTTTTGTTCGTTTTATACGTTTATCTTAGTCCGCTTTTACTAAAAAATTCAATATTGCACGGCTAGATATTAAAAAACGTTTTGATTTAATAAAATAGCAAAGTTTTTTTTTTCTTTTTAGAAAGGTTCCGGCTTGCACCTCTAATGAAAAATCCTTTGAGTGCTACCTAGTAAATTGTGATAAATATAAGCTAATTTTAAAAATAATAATTTTACTACTACTAGGCATAATACAGGTGGTAGGACCTTATCTTAAGGCCTCTAGGTTGGCAACGCATCTGCAATCTCCCTGGTGTTGCAGGTGTCTATGGGCGGTGGTGATCTCTTTCCACCAGCAGACCCACTTGCTCGTTTACCTTCCAGCTGAATAAAAAAAAAAAGAATAATTAAACTAGTTTTTTTTTAATTTTATTCTTGATCTCAGCCTATATTATTATATGCTCCACTGCTGAGCACATGCCTCCTTTCAGAATTAGAGGGCTTGGGTCGTAGTTCCCTCACGAACCCATTGCGGATTGGGAACTTCACCCACTCCATTAAATTGCTTCGCAGACTCGTGCAAATTTACTCATGATGTTTCCTTCAACTTAAAATTGTATGTGTAATATCACTTTTCTTAGGGCGTTTTCGTGTACAGACCAGACGCCCCTTTCTTTTTCAAATATTGTAAAAAATATGGCTTTTCGAAAGAAGAAAGAAAGAAAGAAAAAGTTTATGAGGCAATATAATAATAAGTAACTTGTTTTTCCTACTCAGAACCAAGAGCACAATCGATACCGATAGTTTAAAAAAAAATGTTGTTGTTGGTGCTAGTTGTTGGCGTACGAAGGGTTCCTTAACATTATCTATAGGTACAACATTAGAGATTAGCAAAAAAAAACACGTTTGTTGTATGGGAGCCCCCTTAAATATTTCTTTATTTTTTAAAGTGAATATACTACTAAATATTCTATGAATATTTCAAGCGTCTACATGTTGTCGTAGTTATTAATATCAAGCAAAAAAACTGTAAAAAAATCACGTTTGCTGTACGGGAGCCCCCATAAATAGTTATTTTATTTTGTTTTATATTATTTGTTGTTATAGCGGCAACAGAAACACATGATCTGTGAAATTTCAACTGTCTAGTGTAGCTATCACGGTACTTGAGATATATAGCCTGGTGACAGACGGACAGACAGACATGCAGACGGACGGACAGCGGAGTCTTAGTAATAGGGTCACGTTTTTATCCTTTGGGAACCCTAAAAACTATGCAAAATTTTAAATGTAATGCCCGCGTGAATTTTGAAAACTCGAAGCACGAGTTCATATTTGAACCCACGATCCTCTACTTTAGAGGCTCTAGATTAAAACACTACGCCACCACGGCTTCCGGCTTTGAATTTTATTCAAGTTGTTTTTGAAATCATAATACTTTATGGCTAAGTGTAAATTGCTTCAAAATAATTTATTAATTAAAAAAAGACGACAAACATACAGACACACACATATTAGTATGGATAAGTATCGATTTACGGTTGGACAATGTAATTTAGCAGTCAGTACAGAGGCCGTATTGCCTAATGTTTTTGACACTCATGATCGCAATCAAATGACATATTTCGCATACAAAAGCTGTCATTTTATTGCGATCGCAAGTGTCAGAAACGTTAGGCAATAAGGCCTCAGATCTAATTGACCAAACGCTGAAATCTCTAGCTTATGAAACAATTTTGTGCGCGGATTAAGAAAAATGAACTCTGAATTTCGGTTAATTAATAATTCGCCTGCTCAGCCGGTCCGGTCGGCCGGTTGAAATTTTAATGAGACCGGTCCGGCACGGGTTTTTGCGAATCGTCTCAATCCGTATCAAATTTGCGATGCACGCGCGGTTTGTGGATGCCGTATGGAAGTATATATCGAAGATCAAAGCATCCAGTGCCGCACAATGTTTTAGACTATCGTGGCCATTACTAACTACAAGCTTTTCTTAAATGGGCCAATCAACTATTTAACCGACACTTATGGCGTCTCCTGCGTTAAAATCAATGGAATATCTGTCATATAAAGACATTTTTCACACTCAAGCGTAGCTTTTTCGCACGACAAGGCTTCACTACTTGGCGGAGGAGCAAGACAGATATTCCATTGATTTTAACATGGACCTCCGCAAAAAGGTCTCCTGCGTTACCAAAGTTGTCTCTGGCGTTACCGAAAAATCGGATGGACTTACGTCGGATGGCATGTATTCATGTACACCATCACACCATCTATTAAATTCGTAATTAAATTACAGAAAAAACATGTTTACTTCCAAAAATCTGCAAGTGTATGAAAAATGTCGCGAAAAGATTGGATGGCCTATGTGAATCAGTCGTCTCCTGATCATGGCGCATTCACTGTGCCGAAATATCGAGCTCCTCTAAAATCAAGGTAGGTACACGGAATAAAATCCGAATTGAAATCATAAAAATCTAGGTGCCATCCATAAATAGGGAACGTGTAAGCATTTTTTATATGATATTCGGAATAAACATTTTGTTCTTGATCAAACAAAACTTAAGAGTGCGCCAAGCTTCTAGCGCATTAAAATTTATTAATTTATTTATCCCTTGCTGTATCATTAGGTACTAATAAAGCTTTATTTTTGTAAGTCCTATGGAATATAGTTCTTTAGAAAAACCCAAAATTGTTTCTAAAAAACAAAAAAGAACCTTAGGTTAGTAGTACGGCGTAAACAAATGTTCATGAGAGTTTAAATGATAAAAACTGTGGGTTTTCAAATTTTTTCTTCAATAGATAAACTAATTCTTTCTATCGCTCTTTAAAAAGGGTTTGTGTAAGTACAAAGTATTCTGGGTCTCCGTACAATACTGTAAGTTCTAATGAATTAATCTAAGTTAGCCTTTCAGGGTGGATCAAAGGGATTCATGAAAGGATTTTGAAATAATTCGCCGATATCTCTACGGCCGAGATAAGTTGTCTTGTAGAGATGTTTGATAGTTGAGTTTTGATAGACGTTTAGTTGTGTATTTATCCTTACCTAATAAATAATAATAATACTTAATAAAAAAAACAAATATTTTTTACAATTCAATTTGTGGAAATAATTATAATCCAACGCCAAAAAATACAATACACAAACACTAACCTAGTCAAATAACTCGCCCCTTGCCATAAATAAATAAATATCATAGGTCACTTGACACCAATTGACGTAGTCTCAAACTAAGCAAAGCTTAGTAATGGATACTAGGCAACGGATAAACATACTTACATAGATAAATACATATTTAAATACATATTAAACATCCAAACCCCGAGAATAAACATTCGTCCCCGGCCAGGACTCGAACCCGGGACCTCTATCTTCGTAGTCAGGTTCTCTAACCACTTGGTCATTCGGTCGTCTACTTGCTTTTCAGTTTAATTATAAAGTGTCATGTCATCATCACCGTCATCCATCATCATTACATCACCCATAGGACGTCCATTGTTAGACATAGGCCTCCTATAGACCTCCAGTTGCTTCGGTGGAAGTGGCCTGTCTACCTCTTTTGACGTCCTACACTGCACTTGCCTTTTTAGGGTCTCCGTTCGAGCAGCCACAAAAATAACTGATTGCACAGAGAATGAATGAAATTAATGACTTGGTTAAGATTGGGTTTTTTGAATCTTTTTGTTCTTTTTTTGTTTTTTTTACTTTTACAGTCATCCCATAAAACCTAAATTGAAAATACAAATGCACAGAAAAACCAGAAAATCCTCCGTTATGTATGGCAGATGTTCATGCAGGTGCCTGTACCTATATTAACGTACTTTATTTTTCGAATCAACTTGAAATGAATTGTCCAAAAAAAGAACAAAAGAAAATCGAATTTTCAAAATACGTACCGTCTGATTGGACGATATAGTACGTTACTCGGTTTTTGTCATCGATTATGTATTGTTTTATTTACACATGTTTTTTGATACGACCACAAACTATTAGTGTAGTTTATAAGGGTATTAATAAAAACAAACTTTTATATATCAAAATTACAAACTGAAACATAGATGCACAGAAAAACCAAAAAAAGAAACCAGCGCTTCAAGTTTATATTTTGATTTACATAATTTTAAAGGATTAAAGGATTCACTAACTACGACATAATATATTTGATGGTTCGTGTTTTTGTACAAGATAAAATTAACTAATTTAACATTAACTAATTTTTATTTAAAATTAACTAATTTTATCTTGTACAAAATGTATTGTAATGAAACCAGTGACAAAAATCGAAGTTTACGGAATGACATTTAATGGGGCAGTGAATACCTACTGCATTATTGACTCATTTGACAATGACTACACGCATAGTCTTGCGTTACTTGTATTATTATTTTTATTGTAATTTTCTCTTTAATCGTATACTGTAGTTTTTAAGTATTTTGTTTATAATTATTTTATTTTGAAAAAAAATTACTTTCTGCCAAGTTTTGTGCGGCGCATTCTTCTTGGCAATGATGGTCATTCCGAAAGCGCTGGTTGTTTAAAAAAATGACGTGTAAAAGTGCCCATTGCGGCCTATTTACTGAATAAATGATTAGAATTTTTGAATAATTTACCATTATGAATCTCCGACACCTAAATATGTCAAGAATTTATTTTACATCACATGGATTTTTAAGTATTGCTGGATTGCTTGTTGCATAGGTAGTGACTTAAAAAAATTGGTGTTTTCATTTAACAGCTTGTGACTTAGAATATTCGAATGCGAAACCCACAAAATCCCAGTCGTATTGAGGTCCTAAAAAGCGTTGAAAACACTTATCCAGGGCACCTGCAATCGAAAGTACCTTTTTCGCCGAAAAAGCGCCCGAAATTCCAACTACACAATCCATTCGCAATTCACGTAAAAAAAAAACACATTTTCGTTGACAGTAACCTCGTTAGCCTGCACGTAGGGTGTCTAAGCTTTATAGCCCATTCCGAGCCTGTCCCGGCGACGTTTTACTACCCGGACCGTTCGGGACTTAGTCGCAGAATTTGTGGACACCGATTCTTCGTGGATCGTGTTTTTGGACTGCAGTGAATGGAAAATTTAATGTGAGGTAAAATTCATTCACTCATCTGTTTTTTATCAATTTACATTGCATTTTTGTTCGTTCCGCAAGTTTTGTTCGTTTTATACGTTTATCTTAGTCCGCTTTTACTAAAAAATTCAATATTGCACGGCTAGATATTAAAAAACGTTTTGATTTAATAAAATAGCAAAGTTTTTTTTTTCTTTTTAGAAAGGTTCCGGCTTGCACCTCTAATGAAAAATCCTTTGAGTGCTACCTAGTAAATTGTGATAAATATAAGCTAATTTTAAAAATAATAATTTTACTACTACTAGGCATAATACAGGTGGTAGGACCTTATCTTAAGGCCTCTAGGTTGGCAACGCATCTGCAATCTCCCTGGTGTTGCAGGTGTCTATGGGCGGTGGTGATCTCTTTCCACCAGCAGACCCACTTGCTCGTTTACCTTCCAGCTGAATAAAAAAAAAAAGAATAATTAAACTAGTTTTTTTTTAATTTTATTCTTGATCTCAGCCTATATTATTATATGCTCCACTGCTGAGCACATGCCTCCTTTCAGAATTAGAGGGCTTGGGTCGTAGTTCCCTCACGAACCCATTGCGGATTGGGAACTTCACCCACTCCATTAAATTGCTTCGCAGACTCGTGCAAATTTACTCATGATGTTTCCTTCAACTTAAAATTGTATGTGTAATATCACTTTTCTTAGGGCGTTTTCGTGTACAGACCAGACGCCCCTTTCTTTTTCAAATATTGTAAAAAATATGGCTTTTCGAAAGAAGAAAGAAAGAAAGAAAAAGTTTATGAGGCAATATAATAATAAGTAACTTGTTTTTCCTACTCAGAACCAAGAGCACAATCGATACCGATAGTTTAAAAAAAAAATGTTGTTGTTGGTGCTAGTTGTTGGCGTACGAAGGGTTCCTTAACATTATCTATAGGTACAACATTAGAGATTAGCAAAAAAAAACACGTTTGTTGTATGGGAGCCCCCTTAAATATTTCTTTATTTTTTAAAGTGAATATACTACTAAATATTCTATGAATATTTCAAGCGTCTACATGTTGTCGTAGTTATTAATATCAAGCAAAAAAACTGTAAAAAAATCACGTTTGCTGTACGGGAGCCCCCATAAATAGTTATTTTATTTTGTTTTATATTATTTGTTGTTATAGCGGCAACAGAAACACATGATCTGTGAAATTTCAACTGTCTAGTGTAGCTATCACGGTACTTGAGATATATAGCCTGGTGACAGACGGACAGACAGACATGCAGACGGACGGACAGCGGAGTCTTAGTAATAGGGTCACGTTTTTATCCTTTGGGAACCCTAAAAACTATGCAAAATTTTAAATGTAATGCCCGCGTGAATTTTGAAAACTCGAAGCACGAGTTCATATTTGAACCCACGATCCTCTACTTTAGAGGCTCTAGATTATAACACTACGCCACCACGGCTTCCGGCTTTGAATTTTATTCAAGTTGTTTTTGAAATCATAATACTTTATGGCTAAGTGTAAATTGCTTCAAAATAATTTATTAATATTTATGGGAAATGAACTAGCAATCAGCGATTAAGATCTTCAGAATTATTCTCTGAAACCCCAATGTTTGGGTAAATATATAAAATCTATGTTCCTAAAAACGAAGAGAACATTTGAGCGATTTTAAAAAGATAAGACGTGCCTTGACACCTAAGTTACTCTCAGCTGAACGAATGGAAACAAAAGAATGAATGAATTCAAACGTATCGGTTTTACGACGAACGCCAGTTTACGATGTACGTAGACAGAAAGAAGTTTCGTTTTTTTTTGATCTTTTGATTTATTCAATGCACGACTGGCCGTCTGTAGCACTTTTTCGCGCCATTGCTCTATCTGTGCAAGGTGTTCGAATTATGAAACAATTTGAAAATGGAATTTCTTCACGAACGGTTTTCAAATTTGGAATGGAACGCTCTCGAGATTTGAGCCTTTGAGCGTTGTTCTGTTTCTGATTGGCTGAATGTGATTTGAAATTTAGAGATCCGATAGGTATTTTTTTAATGTAAAATTTGTAAGCAATCAGCTCCAAATAGAAATTTGAAGAAAAAAATATTGCAGGTTAATAGCTGAACTAATAAATCTAATGTGATAATAAATATAACATTGCCTTCGCTTTTGCATGAAGTTTTGTTAAAATAAAATATATTTGAACAAAAAAGGAAAAATATGAATATAGTTAAATAATTTACGACTTCATTTTCTACGAAATGGAAAAAATAAAACAGCATTTAGTTTGCTCTATGAAATTTGCTTATTTGGGCTGACAGAAGGACACGAGAAATTTCTATGACAGGCCAATAGAATTCCCGTAGAAATCTGAAAGCCTAAAGACGTTTTGAGTCTGACAAGACAAGTCTTTGGTCAATTACAGTTGAGCGTTCCCAAAATCATGTTCCAAGGAATCTTGAAATTAATTTTAGTAAATAATATTGCGCTAAAATAATGTCGCTCATTTACTTTAGTAACATCAAATTCCACTGTCAATCAATTATTTAGATTAGGTATATATTATATTATTTACCTCTACTCAATGACTTTACAAATCCCTTTGCTTTATTTAAGGCTGTATACATGTTAAGCTTATGGATTTTGCACTAGTGTTTTTTTAATTTTATTTTTAGTTAGCTACAGTATATTATATAAGCTAAAGCAGTATGGAAGCCAGGCATATTTTTTGAGATAAATACCTACGCAACAATAGAGCGTTAGGGTTGGCAACTAATTTTTTGTTAAATTGAAAAAAAAAGTTTAATTCGCGCTGTATCTCAGATTATTAGGTATTTTATTACAAGCTTTTATACAACTTGAAATTGTATGTATTGTATGTATATTTGTATATTCTGGTCAAATCTTGCAAGTTAACTTAGAGATAATTATTATATTATCAAAGGTTTTTTAAAATAACGCTAATAAAATCACAAATTAATAAGTAGTTAAACATTAAAAACAACACAGGGTCACTTGCGTTGCCCCTAGCAACTGACGGCCGCATCTTAGCAGCCTAGCAACCAAAAACCGCTGAATGACACACGTTTCTTGTATGACGACCCGCTTTAATTTTTAACTTTATCTTATTTTTAGTATTTGTTGTTGTAGCGGCTACTGTAATACATAATCTGTGAAAATTTCAAGTGCCTAGCAATTACGGCTTAAGAGATAGAGCCCTGTGACAGACGGACGGTTGGCACCCTTTGGGTACGGAACCCCAAAAATGAAAGCCTCGGTTTTAAAGAATTCGTGTTCAAGCAGCTATATACTGCACAATATTTCTCCTAGGCATAGTATTTAATATCGCGGATTGTCTGGGGCGCACGAAATTGAAATAACGCAACGCGTCCACTACTCGTCACGACGCGTCACTCGTGACTTTAGTACCGCGAGACCCCCTTCGGGGCTGTGTATAGCGCGCGTATGTGTGAGTGTGTTCGTTTCGATCGATTTGTTCCTAGCTTTCCTACGGCTTTGTCATATATATAACTCGCCCGCGACGTTGAAGTTCTCATGACGCCCATAGGGCTCATGGGAACGGTTGCGAAACGCCCTCGGCACCGCTTTCTGCTTTCAGGGACATGAGTGCGTGAGAGATAACTTTGGGGACGCAGGCATAAGATTGCTTTCGAAACCCATAAGCTTAATGGTTACTTGACCCAATTTTATTTTCAGAATGATATCATTTTTATCTTGGCTCATTTTTATTATGGTGAAAGTTAAATTTTCACTGAACGTAGTCAGTTTTATTTAATTCTTTATAAGGTAATACTCCGTGTCTAAAAATGGTTTTAGCAGTACAACCTGACAATACATATATTTTCTATTCAATTAAATGTATTTAATACAGCGTGTATTTTTAAAGCTATATCTCAAACTTTAAAAGTAGTTAGTGAAGGCCCTAATTATCACATTTTATTATGTTTTAGTAAAAAAAATACACATTATTTTTCTTAAAATTAATTAGCACGCAATGTATACACTACTTTGTTTTTGTTCAAAACGTCGCACTTGTTGACTTGACAGCTGTCACAGAACGCTTCTCTTTTTATCAAATTATTATACGCATTACATTGCTGCTCGAAAATATTAATTACGCTCTGGTAGTTAGTTCTAAATTAGCAATTTTTTTTACCGGTGCACATCACTCAAATCTTCATCAGGTTACTGTTTGAGGTAGTATCAAAAATAAACGCAGTATAGGATAAGTTAGGAAAACGAACCAATAACTTAGTTAACGCAAAGGAGAAAACTGTTTTGTTACTAATTATTGTGTTCGCCTAATCCGATTGCCTATCAAGCCACAGCCGAAACGAAACGATCATACTTAGCGGAAATGAAACACAGCGAGCGAGTCTGAAATGAATTTTATGAAGCGCAATTTCGCGAATTAGGTTGTTTCGCTTAACTCAATTAAATGAAAATGCTCTAATGTTTCTACGATTGGTATATGTACTTATTTACGTATTCTCTATCTGCATATGAACGTTAAACTAAACTAAAATCATGGTTACTGACACTTAACTATGAGGAATCTGAAGCGCTGTTACCTTAAGATTGTTATAACACACACATACACACACGAACGCACGCACGCACGCACACACGCACGCACGCACGCACGCACGCACGCACGCACGCACGCACACACGCAAGCACGCACGCACGCAAGCAAGCACGCACGCACGCATCTAGTTATAGGTATTATGTATAAGGCTAATAATGTATCACATCTGGGAGAGAACACTGACTTCTGTAACACTGGTTTAGTCTAGCTCAAAAGTCAGGGACATTATTTTGATTCTGTACCTTATTGTCAATAAAAACTTTATTATTATTATTATCGAATATAACGTGCCGTGCTAGGGGTTTCTTTGAAAAAAATAAATAAATTACAATAAAAAAATAAAATTTAACCATAGAAATTTAGACTTACTATAAGTAATTAGATCCACCCCTGGCTCGTGCTGAAGCACCAACTAATAGCAATGTCCGAGGCATAACTGAAAAAACAAAAAGGCTAAACTGCTCTCCCGCTCTACCGTAATTAGCTTCGAGGAGGAAAATAATTACGACTTTGACACGAAATTTAGTTGTTTTGGCGAAGTATTTATGGCGTTAAGATTGTTTTGTTTTGTAACCTCGACTAGTTCCTGCAACTTTAACGGTGTCATCGTCAACATCATCATCATCGACATCATCCAACTTTGAGGGCCGTAGCATCCACGCGGGCGTAGCACGGAATGGGAACTTCACACACACCACTGATTTTCTTCACAGGTTTGGGCAGGTTTTCTCATGATGTTTTCCTTAATTGTAAAGCTTGTCGTTAATTCTGATTGGAAATTCGTACAAGAATTGCTGCTGAAGCGAAAATAAAGACAATGGTGCAATTTTTAAAGTAAAAAATATCAAAGTTTCAATATCAAATGGAATTTCAATTTTCCCAAGAAACTTGTTGTTATGCTCAAGCTCAACCAAGTTTACGATAAAACTAAGAATTACTAAGAAAGTAGCAATATTAATACATTTCTAACTACTTTGTATTGTAAAACGCACAATAAGCTTTTGTAGGAATTTGATTAACTTTACTCTTCTTTATTTCTTCTTCTTTAGTTATTCGCAAACTTTTTAATGATTTTATTTTAAGACACAATGTACTATTAAACCATGCAACAGATTTTAAAGCACCGCGAATAAATACAGTGTCTACTTAGTTACAAAAAAAAACCGTCCAAGAGCGTGTCAGACACGCGCAAAAGAGGATTCCGTAGCCATTATGAAAAAATTCAAAACTATTTTTCTAAGGATTTTATATTTTATACGGAATCTTCCAAGTTTAGGTATATTTTATACCTTAGGCTGCTATTCACTCTAAAACTACTGATAATTCTCAAGCAAACTTAACTTCCTTGAAAGTTTGATATACTGACTATCATCCTGAATGGTAGTAATACCATCCTGAATTTTTTCAAATTTTTCCACCCACCGGCTTAGATTTTAGAGGGGGGGGGACGTTCGATTTTAATGAAAACTTGGACTTTAAAATTGAATATTTCGAAAACAAATCACTAAATCGAGAAATCTTTTTAGCAACCCCGTGTTGATTTTAAATGACCCACTATAATATTGGATTAAAAGATAAATCACCCCCACTTTACGTCTGTGGGAGGTACTCCAAAAAAAATTATTTTGAACTAGCTTATGCGGTAGCGCCCTCTACCGGAATAAAAAGTATCCTATGTTGATCCTTGGGGTTCAAACTACCTATATACCAAATTTCATCAAAATCGTTTCAGTGGTTTCGACGTGAAAGCGTAACAGACAGAGAGACAGACAGACAGACAGAGTTACTTTCGCATTTATAATATTAGTAGGGATTTTTATTGTACCATTTTGTCGGCATAGTTTATATAAGTATACATTCGTGCAAAATCACAGCTTTCTAACATTATTAGTCCCTGAGCAAAGCCGCGGACGGACAGACAGACAGACATGGCGTAACTTGGGTTCCGTTTTTGCCATTTTGGCTCTGGAACCCTAAAAAATAAGCTTTTAGTTAAATAAGTGCTTGTTATAAGCGATCCTTTTTATTGAAGTCAGTCGAATATCCTGCCGCTTTAAGGAGAAAAACCATAAGTGACATTTTTTGCAAAATTGGCTTTTCACCAACCTCGTACTCAGTTTTTTGTCCTGAGTACGAGGCTGAAAAAAAGTAAATTTTGAAAAAAATGTCACTTATGGTTTTTCTCCTTAAGGCGGCAGTATCTCAGACAACCTTCTACTACATACTTAAAGCTCTCAAATAAGTTCGGGATGGCTGGAGCAGCGGTTTGTTTAGAAATATTGGGATCGGGCTCGAGGATCAATCAGGCGAGCGCTCCAACTTTTTCGATTTGCTTAAAATGTAAAGGGACCACTTACCGTCGTGTATGGGATGGGAGAGGAGCAAGGAATATCGTGGAGAAGGGAATGTATGTATATTTATAATAAAAAAGCGACTGCTTTGAAAAAACTTGAAATAAAAACTAAAAACAAGTCTAGTAATTAAACTCTGATCAGTCGGGACCCATTAATATCTGAGCTAAGCAAGTCACGATTCTTAATGAGTGCCGACAGTTACGCTTTTATAGGTAAAAAACTTAAGTAAAGGACCTGTTGTATGTAGTGGTGCACAGAATTGATATGGAGCTTAAGTCATTTTGCGAATTTGGAACGTCAATTTGTTTATATGGACAAGTTACTACTACATACAACAGGTCCTTTACTTAAGTTTTTCACCTATAGTTACCTAACAGTGTTCTAGACTACTGGACTTGTTTAGTAGTTTTTAATTAAAAAAGTCATACTTTTTGATATTCGTGTGAAAAATCGTAGTTTAAAAGAGTTATAATATTTCGAATAGGATAATTACTAACGTTCGTTTGATATCTGCATTATTACACTTTTTGATCCCATCATATTTTTCTAGATGGACGCCATATTCATATATCATTATACTCTATATCGTTTCGAGAATTACATTTATGTATGTATGATGAATTTATTGGATTTGTTTAAATCCGATCTGTCATTTAGGCTACAGAGGCGCCAAAGTAATATACATTAATTATTATTATTATTAGCCTGTTTTGTCCCTCTGCTGAGCAAAGGCCTCCCCTCAATACTTCCACTGCTCTCTGTCCCCTGCATACAAGGGCCAGTCCTTCAAGAAGAAGTCTAGTTCATCCCGCCATCGCCGTCTAGGTCAGCGGCAAACACGGCGAGCCCAGTCCCACTTCAGCTTAGACGTTGTTCGACCTACCTCGCCCATATATATATACATACTATAGTAAAACATAACTTTTCTTCCAGATTTTGGATAACACAAAAGCTCTCTACATTTTCAGTCCTAAACAGAGTTTTATTGCGACTCCCCCTTTCCGTTATCCATGGCCAAACTTAAGACTCCATATCGGTCTCTTAACTGCCCCAACAATGCCACATTATTTATTTAGGAGCGTCTGCAGGGCTGGCTCTCCTTTATTTTAATTGGCTATTCTGATACTTACGGGTTACAGGGCCTCGTGTCTCGTACAAGGCACATGTGTGTTCTGAAATTGTAGTAAGGTTTATAGTAGGGTTGTCTCGAAGCCATGTTTAGTGAAGACCGTGGACGTAGATATTGATTACACTAGATTACGCAAATGCCTCTACCAAACGTCGGGTTGGCATACAAATACTGACCGCTAACTGACTAATCATGACTAGTGACAGACTCGAGCCCCACGGTGTGGGCGGACGGCGTTGAGGCCGTCGTACGGCATGAAAGACGGACAAACACATAAAAACACTCTCGCATTTATAATATTAGTATGGAATCTTTAATATCCATATCCATATTAATATTATAAATGCGAGAGTGTGTGAGTTTGTATGTATGTTTGTCCGTCTTGATTTTTGGCATAGAGATAGTTTATGGGCCGGAGAGTGATTACTTTATATCCTGAAAAAATGCACAGTTCCCGATGGAACAGCGCGCAAGAACCGAATTTTACGCGGGCAAAGTTGCGGGCAAAAACTAGTATATAATAACTATTTAGCTATAGCCCGGGACTTATTCTACGAAGAATTCCTTTGTTGCTGTGCAATTTTTAGGTAAGAAATTGGCTATAATATACTATAATATATCTCCATTCAAATTTCATCTAAATTGATTCAGGCGCAAATGTTTACAAACTTGTTGTACTTACAAACTTTCTTACCGATAAAGGATAGCATAGGAATATAAGGATGGGAGTTAACGCATATATACGGTTTCTAAAATTTAAAAAATAAAACGATTGAAAACCAGAAGCGATCCGACTAGTTTCGATCTTCTACGAAAATCTTTTTCAAAAGTGAATGCGTTCACATTACTAGTCGGACCGTTATTGACTTAGGTAGGTTTAATCGCGGTTTTAAACGTTTGTTCTTATAACACATATATATTTTTTCACTTAAGACGTTTATCTTTACTATGGATTAATAATAACTTCAACAATTAATGGTGTCTTTGTCTATTCCAATAATGTTAGTAGAGACAGCACACGAATGCCTTCAAAGACAGGACAATCGAACGCTCGTTATTCAACAGGAAGCTTGCCCAAAACTAAACAGCTTAAGCTACAGCTTAAGTATAATCCCAAAATTTAGTAAATGAGATGGTAATGCGAAGACAGAAGGTTCAAATTGGAATAAATTTGGCTCTCGACTTAGTACAAGACTTGAGTATTTGATAGCTGTTCAATGGCTTTGAATGCTCTAATAGTTATAGGTTAAGAGCTAACGACAATGATTTAACTGCCTTAATAACAATCAGCGACGACATCGCGGCAGACCGAGAAGGAGATGGCGGGACTAGATCTGAGGCCGTATTGCCTAATGTTTCTGACACTCGCGATCGTAATCAAATGACATATTATGCATACAAAAACTGTCATTTGATTGCGATCGCGAGTGTCAGAAACGTTAGGCAATAAGGCCTCTGGACACGTACGCAAAGGACTGAGGCCTTATTGCCTAAAGTTTCTGACACTCACGATCGCAATCAAATGACAGTTTTTGTATGCGAAATATGTCATTTGATTGCGATCGCGAGTGTCAGAAACATTAGGCAATACGGCCTCTGGTCTGACATTGCGTCAGAACGAGAGTTGAGGTCAAGACGGGAGGCCTTTGCCTAGCAGTGGGACACTATACAGGCTACTTAAATAAAAATTACATTAGCATTTTAGTAGTAGAATATTTTTTTGTACATTAAGAATAATTTCGAACAAAGAACTTAACTTCATCGATTTATTAAATTTTAATTCAATTATTTTAAGTCAATTGTAATACAATCTTTAGAGTCATAATATATTAACGGAGGAGGCCTATGTTCAACTGTGGACGTCTTATGGCTGCTAAGATTATGATGACGGTATCACGTTTTTCGTCAGTTAATTATGCATTATTTTCATAATCAAAATTATTAATTTATTGTAATACACGATTATTAAATAATTTTTAAAATTAGTGGATTTAGAGTTGTACAGCTAGTGCCAAGCCGTCGGTGGAAGTATTTAATATTTGACTGGAATGTAGGCTCAGCTCTTGGTCTATTATAACTCTATGGGCGGGTAAAATGGCTAATGAGCGAAATCCCTTTACCACACAATGGCCACTGGAAAATGATCTTAAATATAATAAACGAGTTATGTTTACAATATACCGTTCACAAGAGTCAGATCCTTAAGCGGATCCGAATCCCTTATTGACTCCTTTCAAATCTTATCGACTCCGAGGAGTTACTAACTCCGAACAGCCTATTGGATCGAGTGACTCACTTCACTTTTTAACCCCCGACGCAAAAATAGGGGTGTTATAAGTTTGACCGCTATGTGTGTCTGCCTGTGTGTCTGTCTGTGGCACCGTAGCTCTTAAGCGGGTGGACCGATTTGAATACGGTTTTTTTTATTTGAAATCTGGTTTTCTAGCGATGATAACAAAAAGTTAGAAAACCCCCGACTTTATCACTACAAAGTTCAATTTCTCAAATACGGCTTAACCGATTTTGATGAAACATGTCTAATAACCTTCGCTAAAAAACCTGCTTTCAAATAAAATAAACCGTATTTAAATCGGTCTACCCGTTTAAGAGCTAAAGTGCCACAAACAGACAGACACACATAGCGTTCAAACTTATAATATATTTTTGCGTCGGGTGTAAAAATCAACTCCCGCGATGTCGTCAGTCCACCTAGTGGGAGGATCAGTCAACGTTTCCCCTGAAATTCATGTCATCACAGTATATATTTTTAACCCCCGACTCAAAAAGGGGGGTGTTGGTGTTATTATGTTTAGTTATAGATGGGTCCCGCAGAAAAACAGCGTTGCTGCTTATCGCAACATTTATAGTTTATGCTGAGTAGGGCCATCATATATCACGGGATAATTCACACCAATTGACCTAGTCCCAAAGTAAGTTTAGCAAAGCTTGTGTTATGGGTACTAAGCAACGGATAAATATAATCATAATAGATATCTATATTATAGATAGATACATACTTAAATACGTATTAAACACCCAAGACCCGAGAACACACATTCGTATTTTTCATACCAATATCTGCCCCGACACGGGAATCGAACCCGGGACCTCAAGCTTCGTAGTTAGGTTCTCTAACTACTAGGCCATCTGGTCGTCAGATTTATAATGTTTGATGCTCATGCATTTCTCTCTAAATAAATCTAAATTTTTCCCTTTCTTTCTTTAAAGGGTTAGTAAATGTAAAGGTTAAAGGTAAAAGGTTAGTAAATGAAAATTAATATTCGTTAACCTTTTCCCGCGTTCAGCCGAAACCGCACGCTAACTACTCCACTCTAACCTCCCCCTACCCTCCATTTAGTCCGCTGCGACAAAAGCATTGTGTGGTCGAGTGCAGATGAGATGCAAGATCTTATTATAGATAGAAAGAGACGTAATCGATCCACGATATCCTTATTATGCGGACCAAGAATGGCTCTTTGTGCCAACCTTTGAGGCCGAGGATTTGTTAAGAACCGAATGAATTTTGTTTGATATAAGCTCTTGAATGGAAGCCACTTACAGCCGGTTTACGATTACGTATTTATCTGCAAAGGCATTTCCGCAAACTTGTTTGGGTCCTCGATATGATAGTACTAGCTTTTACCCCCAGTTCCGCCCGTGTGAGCCATTAGGTCTCTTTAAAGTTTCCTACTATTAAAGTTTAGCCATTAAAGTTTCCTACCTACTTACTATTTTTGCTTGGATCTGACTGACTTGTCTAACGATTTTGGTTTTCATGATATACCTATGTAGGGGAGGGGGGCCCAAAGCGAGCATAGTGCCCAAAGCGAGCATTGGCGCTCATTTTGAAAATATAAGGTCAATGGCGGCGTGACTGCGTGGCGATATCCACCCCGCCCCGCTCCACCTGCCGCAGGCGCCCACCGCCGCTGTTAGCGACCGTGCGCGTGTAGTGACAAAAAATACGATTTGATCAGTCCAGATATGAAAAATACAAGGTATGTATCGAGTGTTTTGCGGATTTGTGAGGACGTTGTTGAAAAACGTTAATTGTAATATGTATTGACAGTTATTTAGCTTTGCTTTGATAAAATGTTCTTGAATGTGCGCGAAATATTTGAAGATAGGCTCGAGTACAATGTGGATTTGGTCGAAAAGGCAAAGCGGGCAGGGCAAAGTGAGCATGTGCCTACTTTGCCCGTTAGGCATATTAAAGCGATTTATTTGTCTTTGTGGTTATAAAACGCTTAACTTGCTTTTTTTCATTGCTTTATTTGTTTTAGATAATCAATAATTATAAAAGAAAAACTGAACAAGGTGCTAGAGATGAAGAGTCAATGTCAAAAGCAATGGCTACCATTATTTGTTAAATTTGTTATGTTTTGACTCTGATTAAAGTCTACATCTAATCACTGGAGTTTTATTGATGTGATCGACGTAGTTTTTATCCTTATCTCCAAATAAATATTTTATAGTTATTGCATTAATGAAGGGTGCTCGCATTGCCCAAAAGCGGTGCCCGCTTTGGGCTCCGCCTCGGGCAAAGCGAGCAAAAGTAAAGTTTTCGTAATTTGTTATTTTTATTAGTTTTTATAAACTTTGCAGGATATTGAAGTATGTATAATTGAACTACGATAGCTTCAGCTTTAAATAGCATTTAAAGTTAAGTGATACTGATATTTTCTTCATACTTTTTTCTCAGTTCCTCTAAAGGTGCTCACTTTGGGCCCCCCTCCCCTACGTAATACTGCTGTTTAGTTTTCTCGCAATCGAAGTGAAAAGTAGAGTACTCTACTTGATTCGACTGTCCACCCGCGCCTGTGGCTCATACGGACGTAAACGTCTCGGGCTAAATGGCGCGTTTTATGCTTTAGAGAGACAATCTACTATTTTTTTTTCATATTTGAGAACTGTAATACCGGCCAATAATGATACGGTTTAATGGACAAATTAAATAGGTGCACTAAATTTAAACTGCACTCTTAACGTATTCCATTTATAAATATTAGTGCATATCTACGTGCCGTTGTCTTTTATAGCTTTGCCTAAACTGGGTACGGTTGGTTATATGTAAAAACATACGAACGTATATTTTATTTTTAACCTTTTCGCTGCCACGACAAATGCAAATCACCCGTACGCCACTTTCTACAATGGAATGTCTGAAATTAACCTTAACGCAACTGAACGAAGTTTGCTTTTGCATTGACAATCGACAAATTGTGCGTGTCATATTGATGTCGGTGGTCTATGGATAGTTAGTGTAAATTATAGTTATATGTACCTATGTGGTTAGTGTTTTAATGTTTTGTTATTAAAATTTAGTTGCATTGTGTTTTTCGTCCAAGACCCTGGGGCAAACATTCGTATTGTTCTTTCGTATATCTGCCCCGGCCGGGAATCGAACCGATGAGTCGTTGGCGTGGAAAAGGTTAACCACGACAGTTGATAATAGCCGTCATTATAGACTAGTGGTTGGACTTATTATAAAATATCCTATACGACGATATATGAAACAAAAACAGACATATGGGATGCATAGGGAAATTCGTGTCTGTGCCGTTGACCAGCAGTGGTGTAGCGGTATAGCACGCGGCACGGAATGCCGAGGACCTGGGTTCGATTCCCAGTGTTGGTATTGTTTTTCTGGTTTTTCTGTGCATCTATGTTTCAGTTTGTATTTTCAATAAAATATCCTCTCAAGCTTTGAGTTATTTAGAATTAATGTTTAAATAAACATTTTCGGTGAAGAAAAACAAAGCTGTACAAAGCAAATAAGATAAATATATACCTCGTTGAGTTTCTTGCCGGATTCTTCTTAACAGAGGTTGTTTCGGAACCGTTTACATTCTTTGACATTCATAAGCGCTTGTTATAGCCTAAATTGAATTATGAAATGAGGCCTGTGCCCAACAGTGGGGCGTATAAAGACTGGGATAATAATCATTGTTATCATCCCAGCATTAGGTATTATATCATACAGCTCATTAGCTGTGCAATATTGACCTTCGCAACAGCCCGTTATCTCGTCCCGTGTGTTTACATCGTTGCTGAATTTCGTGTTGCTACAAACGGCGCCTGCGCTCCCTAACGACTGTATTAGGTAAGGTTTAGGTGACTCCGGATAATTAGTTGCCCAAGAGGAGGAATCCAACTCCTGCTAATATTATAACTCAAGCTGTCCGTCCCGGCTTTAACCGGTTACAATGATGTTATGTAATAAGTTTTTAAATCTGAGTTTCTACGCTGAAGGAAAACGTCATTAGGAGACCTGCACATTTCAAAGTGACTCAATGGAGTGTGTGAAGTTCCCAATCCGTACTGGACCTGCGTGGGAACTACAGCCGAAGCACTCTCATTCTGAGAGGGGGCCTGTGCCAAGCAGTGGGATCTATGATGATGGTGACGTTTTTGTAAATATTATTTTTTTGGGTTTCATAGTAATAGGGACGTTGACACCACCAATCACCTGACGTACCTTTTATGAGCTGTCAAAAAACAATTCTTCCATAGAGTTTCAATGGCAATAGCGAATTATGACGTCATTATCCGATAACTCAATCAACTAACTATTTATTTGTTTTAAAGCAACAAAAAATCTAATTTTACAGTAAATCGAAAATTAATCTGGTTTTCAGGGCTAAAATAAAGCCTTTTTTTTACTGGAGTTCTAACTTCGAATTATTTTTTAATGGCGTGGACATCCCTATTTGTAATGCTACAAGGAACCCTATTTTATCTAGTTTAGTACCTAACTGCTTGAACTAGTGAAATGATATTTCTATTAAATGAAATAAGCTTTTCGAAGGTGTTATACTTATTGTCTGAGCGCCTGTTGTCGTAAACGGTAAGTTATTGTGCTTAGCGCTCGTGCTATAAAATACGAATGGCGCTAGATGCAGAATTTAATTGTTATCGAGTCATAATTTCATATCATACCCTATTATAGTTCTATAGTGAACGTTTGAGTTAACAGTTTTATTATTTTTTTATATATTATTATTATTATTATTTACAAGCCTATAGAGGTGTCCCACTGCGGGGCAAAGGCCTCCCCCCATGTCCTCCACTCGACCCGGTCTTGGGCAATATCTGACCAGCTACGGAGAAGGCGTCCAGATCATCTCGCCATCGACGCCTGGGCCTGCCACGCCGCCGAAGTCCGTTTTGTGGTATCCAGTCTGTGGCTATTTTAGCCCACCTATTGGGTGGGTATTGGGTATTTTTAATACCTAATTGTTATTCGGAAATTCGTCGAAGAACTAAAGTCACTGATATAGCTGGAAAAATATGCAAATGGAAGTGGCAATGGGCAGGCCACATCACTCGAAGAACAGATAATCGTCGGGGGAGAAAAGTTCTCGGGTGGCGACCACGAACCGGAAGACGAAGCGTTGGCAGGCCTCCCACCAGGTGGACTGACATCGTGAGAGTTGCGGGAAACCGGTGGATACAAGTGGCGAGTTGTCGCTCATTGTCGCGTTCTAAGGGGGAGGTTTTTGTCCAACAGTGGACGTTTTCCGGCTGATGATGGAACTAGTGGGAACACACCTTTTTTCTCCAAGTAGGTACCTATTTTATTTGTTTCTACTAGGTAATTACTTATACTGGTATTGTATTTGGGGTGTTGTGTCGGGTTAGAATAACACCACTCCATTTCTTCCGTGGATGTCGTAAGAGGCGACTGAGGATATAGGTTAGGGTATACCATAGGTGTCAGGTCACAACCAAGCCAAAACCAACTTCGTCAATTTGTGTAATCGATGACTGCAGCAAAACAATATCACTCAATTCAAATTCATTATAAAATAAAACTAGCTCACTATAAGTGTAAAAAAATATTTGAAGTGCTGCATAAAACAACTTTAAACTGAATACGATTCGAACTTGGCCACTAACAGCAAGGCCATCTCAACACGCAAGGCTTGAGACATTAAACCAACCGGAGCTGGCATCTACTTACCTCCTTCAGTTAACTCATTATCATCAGTCGTCGTCCGTGATAATTTTTTTACCCGATATAACTACGTGAATTATCTAGTAGGTAAGTATACTAACCAAATATGATTATTTATAATGTAGCTTTGTCTAAAAATTTAGTTATTATTACAGCATCTAACATAATAAAAATACTTTTCGAGCTATAGAATCTTCAACGAGACTATCCAACATAGAACTGAGTTCAACGACATAGATCAGGGAACTAGCAAGTTGAAGTGAGAGTGTGCTGGTCATTATCTGTCGAAGAACCAACATCCGCTGGAGTAAATGAGAACTTGAGCGGAAACCATGACACGTCGCGGCAAACGCTCTCCGGCCAGGTGGAGTGACGATTGGCGAAAGGCTGCTGGTAGAAACTGGATGCTCTCAGAATGAGACGGCTTGGGCCGTAGTTCCCACGCGGGCCCAGTGCGGATTGGGAACTTCACACATACCATTGAGTTGTTTCGCAGGTTTGTGCAGGTTTCCTCGCGATGTTTTCCTTCACCGCAAAGTTCGTGGTAAATTTCAAATGTAAGTAATTCCGCACATGAATTTCGAAAAACTTAGAATTGCGAGCCGTGGTTTGAACCCACGACCCTCTACTTGAGAGGCGATAGGTCAAACCACTAGGCTACCACGGCTTCAATTAAATGTATTAAGATAAAAATACAAATAAGTAACTTATTTTTGATTTCATTTTACCAATGAAAATACAAGTGGCCCTTATTTTCGACCACCTAACTACCTATCTCCGACGGTAAATTAGTTTGGTACAGAAATTAGTTCACATGGCACTTGAGGCATTCCATCTTAGGCTTCTAGGTTGGCAACGCATCTGCAATACCCCTGGTGTTGCAGATGTTTATGGGCGGTGGTGATCTCTTACCACCAGGAGACCCACTTGCTCGTTTGACTTCCAGTAGAATAAAAAATAAAAAAAACATGACGCCTCCGTTAGGCTTAATGCTACAAACCAAAGGCCGATTGCAAACAAAAATACTTTTATGACCCGTATGGCTTAAAAATGTTTCCTATCATAATACGGGTTGGTATGCACTGATTTTGACAGGCCTGGTTTAAATGCATGCATTAAACCAGGGTTTTTCATGCCCTTGGGATAAGTAGGTGGCCTTACCGAGATTTGCTTTGCTGATTGAATTGTTTAGCTCGTTGAAGTGGAAATGGGCAGGTAATAAAGCACAGAATATGACTGTTGGGGCCGAAAACTTCTCGAATGGAGAACGCGGATTAAAAAAAATTCGAAAGTGGACGATTTTTTTTTAACTTGTAATTTCCGTGTTATATATCGTACTAGCTTGTCTGCAACTCTATGTAGATGCGTTCCGTAGCAAATTTGCATAAATATTCATTTTAGGTTTTTTGGTATCTGCACTATGTAATGTGTATTGTTTAAAAGGGAATGGTCTTATCTTAACATTTGTTGTATTTCATAAAAAAATGGTCTATAATTTTAAAATTTACTGCATAAAGCAAAAGGCAGACGATTTGTTTCATTATTAAACACGCATATTTTGTATAAACTTAACTCAGTATCGTAAGGTCACGGGTGAGCAAAGAAAATATTTTAGTTCATCAGTATCTGGCACGGCAATATATAAACTATATATGTTAAAGAGAACGCATCTGAATATCGAATGTTAAAATATCGAATATGTACCTATATTAAAATATCGAAAGGGTCATAATATCGAAAGTTTTATTTTCTGAAACCGTAAACTTTTCAGGATTCGTTAAATCGGCATCGTATAGGTCAGGTTAGGTTAGATTTATAACAATCTAAAAAAATAAAGTCTTAAGAAAAATACATTTTCGATATTATGACCCATTCGATATTTTAATACATTCGGTATTTTAACATTCGATATTCAGATACGTAACCATGTTATAGCTAGTTATTACAAGATGACAGATAGATGCTACCCTATTGCATCATTATCGAGTAAACATCAAAAAGAGCCAATTTCTAAATGAACCCAAATAACAAAGTCCTTTAACACCAAGGTACAGCACGGGGCCCACTGGTGGGCCACGTGGGCCATTAATTGAATGTCTGCGCTTAAAGCAGCGCCCGTAAATAACGGAGATAGGTAATCCTGCGCCTGATTCTATTAAGATATGTCTCTGTGTATGTCGTGTTACCCTACTACTTCGCTTTGAGCGCTGCTTGCTTTCATTTTATGCAAATATATACTTAAATGATCTGATATACTTATATCTACTGCTGTTTGGGCAAAATATTTTTTGCCAAATTTCACTTCCCAAAAAACTTATCGCAGTATAGTTTTATTTCCCAAACGAATCTTTAGCATTTTATATTGACCAAATTATCATTCGGCATAATTTTACATTCTCAAGTTTTATTATGACAAACGATTATTAAGCAAACATTTTCTGAAAAAAATTTTCAAAATGATACTTTGCACACGAACTAACTACAGAAACCAACTGCTACCAGAAACGCAGGTTAGGTTAGAATTGCGTCTCCCACAGAAGCGAACTGCTACCAGAAAAGAAGGTTAGGTTAGAACTGCGTCCCCCTACAGAAACGAACTGCTACCAGAAAAGTACGTTATTATGCCATGCAATATTTTAGGAAGAATGCTTTATGCCAAATGATATATATAACTTAATAATACTTGGTAATATGAAACATGCCTAAGTAACTTTTGAAACAATAATTTGCCAAAAAAAATACTAACTGTAAAATTGCGATAAGTTGTTTTAGCAAAGGATTTTTTGCCAAATGATAATTTTGAGTTTGATATTTTGGGATGTGATACTTTGGGAAAAGTTTTTTGCCCATACATTAGTAATCCACTTAAATGCCGAAATGACGTGGTGTTCCACTATAGCCCTCATAAAAAGGGCTTAGAGTTGCTCAGCGAGGTAAGGAGTGAAACAACTCCTCAGAGCATTGCTTCCCGTGATAGGTAAATGCGGATAGGTATATAGGAATACAACATCCGTGCACGTTTTAAGTCATTGTCATGATCATAATCATCGGATCCAGTATTGGACATAGGCCTCCCCAAAGACCTCCAGTTGCTCCTGTTGGAAGCGGCCTACACCCACCCTGAACTGGCGTTAACCAGGTCATCCGTCCATCTCGTTGGTGGACGTCCTACACTGCACTTGCCGATCCGCGGTCTCCATTCGAAAACCTTTCAGCCTCAACGACCATCTGTACCACTACCATGAGTTTACAGTGACCGTACTCGATAGCGACGGTGTAAATTATTTGTAGAGGCCCTGTACAATTCTCCATACAAATAATTTACGCCCGAGCGATAGCGACCTATCGAGTTCGGTCACTGTAAACTCATGGTAGTGGTACTGTATTCTATTCGTATTTTTTTACATCGCGAGCCGGAACTAAAGCAACCAACTAACACTATCTAAAAAGGAGAAAAAGAATAAGTAAACGATAAATTTGATGCAAATAAACACTTAGCACGGCTTTTTACCCTAAGCTGTAATGATGTAGGTACGGCACGAAACAATAGTATATTAGGGCTTCTTTTTTCAAGTACCTACCTTATTTTTATCTTAAGGCTACGATTCCAGTAGAGATTTGCGATGATATGTAAATTGCGTGACAAATACAATAATCTGGTTCTGACATCCTGGTAGTCCGGCCAAGATCGTCTCCACTGGACGGAACTCTTCAGCGGTTAATAGCATCGACTTGAAAGTATGCAAATGTAGTTTGGGTGACAATACAAGTACAGTCAACAAAATGTACAGTCAGCAAAAAAGATTGTATTAAAAATGATTTTTTTTACCAAAAACTTATTTTATATTTAGAAGCGATCAGGTTTAAAACTTTATCTGTTCAATTACTCTGTCTAGTTAATTGTAAGTTATGTTTGTATTTAGATGGTAATTAATTAAAATAAAATCAGCCATTAAGTAATCTCATCTAGTGAGTTGAATCGTTTAATAATATGTTAAACGGGTTTTATGTGTGTAAAAATAGCTTAAGCGAGGGTTAATCATTCTAGTCCTAGTTCAGTCACCATCCGTTAGGGTTTGACGGGATGTCCAGACTTTCGGCCTTTTGCCTTGTTTGAAAGAAAGATAAATCATTTATTTATAACAGCAATGAGACATGTGTATTCACAGGTTAGAAAAATACAAATAAAATTATTATTTTTATTGTAACGTCTTGTATGTACATACATTGTCATACATATGTATATTTAGTTAAGGTATGTTAAGTTAGTTAAGTACTTTTGTCTCCTTTTTTAACTGTTAATATTTGCTTGTGTTTTGTGTTATTTTATGTATAGTTCTTAAATTGTAAATAAACACTAGTTCCTTCGATCAACAATTACTAGTCCCGATTTTATTAAAAAGTACTCCAATAATAAGCAAAAAATACATTATTTAAAAGAAAAAAATACTTAGTTGCCGCCATAAAAAGATTCCGGCTTAGTATATCCTAATTAACAAAAGAAAAAAATTGTATCCAATATTTTCTAATAATCTAACTAAGGGACTGAATACATGAAGCCCATTACATGAAGGGGTAGGTAGTAGCCTCGACAACCGAGTTGAGAGTTTTTGGCTTTGATTTGATAGTTTTTGTAGGAAATTTCCAAATTTCATGAAAAGGGTAAAATTAGTGGCACTTGAGGTATCCCATCTTAGTCCTCTAGGTTGGCAACCTAGTGTTGTAAATACCACGGTGTTGCAGATATTTATGGGCGGTGGTGATCTCTTACCATCAGACCCACTTGCTCGTTTGCCATCCAGTCGAATAAAAAAAAAACACAAAATTAATGAACGCACAGTCGCACAATAGGGTCCCATCCCTTATGAGATAGCAACTGAAGTTCCTTGACACCCTTACTCACATATTTTTGTATATAGTTACCCTACACTTAGACGCCTTAGGTTTCTTAGTCGATTTGCTTTAGACATAATAAAATGGCGGATCAAATTGAAATACGTTGTCCATTAAACAGCGATACGACTTTTATTCCAATAAATTATTGCATCTAAAAATAATCTTAACCTGATCCTGGCACCGGGAGGCGATAAAATAAGTTTTATAACATTATTTATACGTTTTAGTTTTAAATAGCTTCAAAATTTTAATATCTGTGACATCGCAGTTCGACAAACACTTTATTTTACTAGGCGGTTATCGTGCGCTGTTCCCTCGAGAACTGTCCATTTTTCCGGGATAAAAAGTAGCCTATGTCACTCTCGGGCCCATAAACTATCTCTATGCCAAAAATCACGTCGATCCGCTCCGTTACGGAGTGAAAGACGGACAAACACACAAACACACTTTCGCATTTATAATATTAAGTATGGATCATTGGCAAGAGCTGGATGAGAGTGGCCCAGGATCGTGCTCAGTGGCGTGCCATGGGAGAGGCCTATGTCCAGCAGTGGACGAACATAGGCTGATGATGACGATGGATCATTTGCTCCTGTTAATTGTTATTGGGCCCACTCACTTTTAAATTACATTGGTTATGGCTGAGATATCTACAGGTCACCCAAATACGCGACAGACTCGCCAAACTCTAAGTAACTTGCACTCATAACTTACAACGTCAGAAAACCCAAAAAAGTAAGTCCAAGCCACAAACGAGAAAACTTTTTTGATCAGCCCGCGCTAATCATAAGTTGGAGATCGAGTTATCTTGACTCTCATCGAACCGGCAAGGTTAGTGTTAACTGGCTGAACTAAGCGACTTTGCACGGGTTAGGAATGGCGGTGTTAAGGAGGAAACACATTTTGAAACGCAACGCTACGCCACGACATCCGAGGTTAGTTTAGTACCAATCAATCCCATATATTTACTATGGCCAGGTGCAGGTGGGCCAATCAACTATTTTACCGACAGTTTGGGCGTCTATCTCCTGCGTTACCAAAATTGTCTCTGGCGTTACCAAAAAAATCGTACTTCCAAGGAGATATTTCACGGTTTAAAAGGTTGAACTTACGTAGGATAGCATGTATTCATATACACCATCTATTAAATTACAGAAAAAAAACATTTTTACTTATAAAAATCTGCAATTGTTTGAAAAATGTCGCGGTCAGATTAGTGTCGGTAAAAAAGTTGATTGGTCTAGGTACAAGACACGTCACGTGATGACACGCATTTCCACGCGGTAAAATCCACGCGATCTGAATCAGCGTGTTGTCGGAAGAGGAGACACATGCCACCCGACGCGTGTATGTGTTTCTGCTATGACACAAGCGAAGCGTGTTGTAGCATCGCGTGGTGTATCATATGCATGTCTACAGGCATGGAGCAAAACAGAGGAGTGGTAAGCGAGACACCAATAGAATTGAATAAATTCTCTGCTCCTCTTCAGTGAACAAGGAGTTGTTAAGCTAAATGCAAAATCTGGTGAGAATTTGGTAGTGACATTCTGAATTTGGGGGCGGAAAAGTAGTTTGGATGACAGTCAACAAAAAGGCTTGTATTAAAAATGGCAGATGTCGCTAGCGTCGCTGCTTTAGCGGCTAAATAAGAAATAAACAAGCTGAGATATGTGGTGCATAGGAGAAATTCGTGTCTGTACCGTTGTCTAGCGATAGTGTAGCGGTATAGCACGTGGCACGGAATGCCGAGGACCTGGGTTGGATTACCAGCGCTGGTCTTATTTTTCTGGCTTTTCTGTGCATTTACATTTCAGTTTGTATTTTCGATATAGGTTTTACGGGATGGCCGTAAAAGTAACAAAAATTTGGAATAGAAATAAAAAATACAAAAAGATTCCAAAAACTAATCTTAAAAATGTAATTTAAAACAAAAAACTTTTTGTTTTGAGTTACGGAATCCAAATAAAAAGCAACACAGTAGATACATTTCTGCTCCGTAATATCGCATCCATTGCCAAAGTTTTCTGACCTTGAACGGTACCATAAAACTCAAACACGGTACCAACTGGTGGTTTAATTAGTCATACTTGTTAGGACCATTTTTTGGCCGGATGCTGCACTTCATGATGAAAGCAAGCCGCTTTGCACAGTGATAGTACAGACTAAACTGAGTGATTTGACCCGCAGCAGCGGAAGTTTCACCCCTTAGGAACAGAGATGGCGCCACTTCTTTAAAAAATGTTTCAAAAAATTCTACAAGCTAAAGTAATAGACCGATTTCAATGTTTGATATCTCAAATGAAAGCTTATTATATACGTTACTTATAAAAAAATACTGAAAAAATATATACTGTAAACTTCTGGCAAAACACGGCATCTTAATTTTTTTTTCTTACTTCATTTGTAGTTTTTACTTGATTTCTTAAAAAAACTGTATGCAACATGAATGGTTTAATGCATATACATATTAAGGAGTATATAACAAGTATAATGAAAAAAACCCGACACCAATACCTTTCATATTCCACGAAATATGAAAGTTTAAATGTGAGCACAAATTTATTTAAAAAATATTTCAAAAAATTCTACAAGCTAAACTAACAAACCGATTTCAATGTTTAATATCCCAAATGAAAGCTCATAACATTCATTATTTACAAAAAAATAATTAAAAAAAATTTTACTGAAAACTTTTGGCACAAAACGCCATCTTTAGATTTTTTTTCTAATCAGATTGGTAGTTTTTACTGGATTGCTTAAAATATTGTACGTTTTATGCAACATAAATGGTTTAATGCATAATTATATATATTTTTGAGTAAATAACAAGTATTATAAAAAAAACCCGACACCGATACCTTTTATACTTTACGAAATATCTAAGATTAATTATGCACGCTTTTCTTACAAATAAATTTCAACGAAATCTTCAAGTGAAACGAGTGCTCTGATTTTAATATAAGTATAATATTAAACGAAAAGAAGAAAGAAATTACCTATTTTATTAAAAAAAACGAATAAAAAGTTTTTTCCTGGTGTTAAGAAAAAATATAATTGCTTTAAAATGTGTAATTGTTTTTATTCAAAAAGAAGACAAAAAGTAAAAACTATATCGTTTTCGGCATAGTTGGTTCTTAAATATATTATATGCTGCTTAGTAGTTGGCGAATTTATTTAAAAATTAGCTTTTTACTGATAGGACATCAACTTATAGATATGTCACATTTCAAATAAAAGACTATGTACATCAATGTTTATCAAATATTTTAATTATAACTTATAAGTCCTCTTCGAGTTCATCGGCACAAGTAGAACTGAAAAGGAAAAGCCGTTTTGAAGTACTTGTGCTATTCCAATACTACAAAATCACTGATCTTTTAGACATGTAAAATTTTGTGCCTACCTCTGGAAATCAGTGGTCAGCATACAAAATAAGCCTACAACGATTATTATATTACGGTCGATGTGTCAAAAGGTTCTCGAATGGAGTCCGCGGACCGGGAGACAAGCTGTCGGTAGGCCTCCAACAAGATGGAGCGACGACCGCTTAAGATCGCGGGATCGCGGTGGATGCGAAAAGCACAAGACCGGTCTAAGTGGAGAGCCTTGGAAGTCTTTCGGCTGACATGATGATGATGATGAATATTATAATTAACTTGCTTTTGATTTGTACAGCCACCTTTGCAGGATTTACACTGGGCAGTGCATGGTAAGCTGACCCGACGACACCCACAACGCATGGTGTCGCAGCCAGATTTGCAGCCACAATGATCCAAGAGGCTTAATAGCGACCAAATCGCTGTAACTGCCGATCGTTCTGGAGTCCAACTCTCTTTCGCCTTAGTCCATCCCCAAGAAGATAGACATGGTAAGGAAACTTCTTATTTCAGTGCGTTTACCCAATTATGGCCTGCCTGATAAGCTGCACGCAGTGCATGTTATAGAGAGCAGCTGATGTAGGTGGCAGGCTTGTCAAGAGCTTGTTTTTTGAAGATATGATGCTCAAACGGAACACATGTATTGAAATGAAGTTCGTAAATACTTGTTTGCTTCAAAAAATAAGCTACCTACCATAGCTGCTCTCCATAAACATGTACTGCGAGCGTACAGCTTACCAAGCGGGCCACATATGGGGAAACGGTCTGAATCCAGAAGTTTCCGTACCATGTCCATCTTGTTGGGGATGGACTGAGGCAAAAGAGAGTTGGACTCCAGAATGGTCGGCAGTTACAGCGATTTGGTCGCAATTAAGCCTCTTGGACTGTTGTGGCTGCAAATCTGGCTGCGATACCATGCGTTGTGGGTGTCGTCAGGTCAGTAGTTTGCCATGCACTGCCCAGTGTAAATCCTGTAAGGTGGCCGTACAAATCAAAAGCAAGATATTATAATATTCGTTGCAGGGTTATTTTGTATGTACAAAATTTTACATGTCTAAAAGATCTGTGATTTTGTAGTATTGGAATAGCACAAGTACTTCAAAACGGCTTTTCCTTTTCAGTTCTACTTGTGCCGATGAACCCGAAGAGGACTTATAAGTTATAATTAAAATATTTGATAAACATTGATGTACATAGTCTTTTACTTGAAATGTGACATATCTATAAGTTGAGGTCCTATCAGTAAAAAGCTATTTTTTAAATAAATTCGCCAACTACTAAGCAGCATATAATATATTTAAGAACCAAATATGCCGAAAACGATATAGTTTTTATTTTTTGTCTTCTTTTTGAATAAAAACAATTACACATTTTAAAGCAATTATATTTTTTCTTAACACCAGGAAAAAACTTTTTATTCGTTTTTTTTTTAATAAAATAGGTAATTTCTTTCTTCTTTTCATTTAATATTATACTTATATTAAAATCAGAGCACTCGTTTCACTTGAAGATTTCGTTGAAATTTATTTGTAAGAAAAGCGTGCATAATTAATCTTAGATATTTCGTAAAGTATAAAAGGTATCGGTGTCGGGTTTTTTTTATAATACTTGTTATTTACTCAAAAATATATATAGGTATGCATTAAACCATTTATGTTGCATAAAACGTACAATATTTTAAGCAATCCAGTAAAAACTACCAATCTGATTAGAAAAAAAATCTAAAGATGGCGTTTTGTGCCAAAAGTTTTCAGTAAAATTTTTTTTAATTATTTTTTTGTAAATAATGAACGTTATGAGCTTTCATTTGGGATATTAAACATTGAAATCGGTTTGTTAGTTTAGCTTGTAGAATTTTTTGAAATATTTTTTAAATAAATTTGTGCTCACATTTAAACTTTCATATTTCGTGGAATATGAAAGGTATTGCTGTCGGGTTTTTTTCATTATACTTGTTATATACTCTATAATATGTATATGCATTAAACCATTCATGTTGCATACAGTTTTTTTAAGAAATCAAGTAAAAACTACAAATGAAGTAAGAAAAAAAAACTTAAGATGCCGTGTTTTGCCAGAAGTTTACAGTATATATTTTTTCAGTATTTTTTTATAAGTAAAATATATATTAAGCTTTCATTTGAGATATCAAACATTGAAATCGGTTTATTACTTTAGCTTGTAGAATTTTTTGAAACATTTTTTAAAGAAGTGGCGCCATCTCTGTTCCTAAGGGGTGAAACTTCCGCTGCTGCGGGTCAAATCACTCAGTTTAGTCTGTACTATCACTGTGCAAAGCGGCTTGCTTTCATCATGAAGTGCAGCATTTTGACTCTAACAAGTAGGACTAAATATCGTAAAGTAAATAGTGACGTATCGAGCGGTACCCGTGCCGTGTACCGAGAAGTGATTAAAGCGTAATTCGGTTGTCGGAGCTGTTACATCCGATATATTGTTTACTATTCTGCGAGGGGGTGCGTTCGCGTTGTGGCACGATAGACGGGCCACGTTTTAGATTAGGTAAGGAAGAGCAGGCTGTTTCATGTCATGAGGCTGACTTATGGGGTGTAATTTTGTTAGCTGTCTGTCAATCCCTCTGTCCGTCACAGAGCTTAGGTAAAAACTTGAATTGTTCGCAGTGTGTATGTTTTTGATGGTACTTATTATAGGACTAAGAATACAAATAATCATAGCCTATTGACATAGCCCGATGAATTGCGAAACTGAAGTGGCAGTGGGCGGGGCACATTGCTCGCATGGGTCAAAAGGTTCTCGAATGGCGTCTGCGGACCGGGAGCCGAGTTGTCGGTAGGCCTCCAACAAGATGGAGCGACGAGCTGGTTAAGATTCACAAGACCGGTCTGAGTGGAGTCGAGCCTTTTTATTAACTTTTTTTCATTATTATTTATTATTATTGAAATTGTCGATGTGTGAATGAAGACCGCCAAATTAAAATAGGACAGGGCGGGACACGTCTCCCGCATGCATCCGGATCGCTGGGCCAAAATAATCACCGAATGGGTTCTATGCCACGGGCACCGGAGCAGAGGCAGACCTAGGAGGAGACGGCGGGACGACTTGGACCGATTCCAGTCAGATTGGTAAGAGCTGGCCAAGAGTAGAGACGAGTGGAATAAGAAAGGGCAGGCTTTTGCCCTGCAGTGGGACACACTATAAGCTATTAAATAGTAGATTGATAACCAAGGGTGGAAAGTGACCCATTTCACCCGAGATATTATAATAGTTCGAGGGGAAATGGGTTATTTCACCCGAGTTAGACACTCTACTTTTCATTTCGACTGTGAGGAAACTAAAATACTACAAAAAAACGAGAATAATAATAAATTGAGTTTACTTATACCTATCCAACCTCCAACGGTACCTTTTCGACTGGCCACTTGCCATGGCCGACTATAAAAAAAAATCGAGTTGGTCACGACGTGCATCTAGATGGCCATGCCGAAACGTGAAAAAAAAATGTCATTGACATAACTCAATTATCTTCGATGTCGTGGCTAGCCGAAAAATTAAAAAAAAATTACTTTCCACCCTAGAGGAGAAAACGCAATTTTTTACCCGGCTATCTACCCATGAAAATTAAACTTTCCGAACAGGAGAGATGAAAAAAATATTATTCATTTATTATCTATTTATTATTCGTAGCCCGTGATACAGTGGACCCGCGCGCCTCCTTCAAGTGTCGCGACTGTTCGCAGCTAAGTGAAATTGTCTTCCTGTACTTTATTACATACATGTCACTTATGTACTCCGTGATGACACCTACACGACTTTATTATATACATAACGCCTATGTATCTGCTTTACTATTTTGACTAATGCGGTTAATGTGAACTCAGCTTTACGAAGTTCTTAGACGAATGATATTGTTTGATTCACAAGAGTTGGTATGAATGAATTCAACGAAAGTAATGTCACTTGTCTTTACAAGGTAACTACCAAATTATAAAATCGAAATTCGTATTGTTCCTCCCCGCCGACGCTTATTTTATTTAATACGAGAGTGAGAGGGATGGTACGATACGAACTTCGATTTTCGAATTTCGTAGTATCAGAGTTGCTTCTAAATGGTGATAAAAAATATCCTTTACTATAATTTAAGTTACCTAAAGAGCGTTTATACCTGCTGAGCTGGCAACGTTGCATTTTTGTTAGTTTTTCTCGATTATTCCAGTAAAATTTAATGAAAATTAAAAATTAGGAAACGCAGCCAGCCTTATAGGCACCCTCCCCAATAGTAGCGACTTGGGAGATATTTGTAAATATAGATTTTTAGGTTTAGAGTAAGTTAGTTATAGTTTTTTTTTAATTATTTATTTCTGTTAATTATTGTTACATGTTATTTGTTTGTTTATAAATAAATTTCATCCTTTGAACAACATAGAAAAAAAAATGTTTTCGATAATAACACTTTTTGATACCTATAGAAGTTAATGTGTCTACTCTAATAATTATTCGTCATAGACTTTTGTTTTCTTTAAAAACCGTTTATATACATTAAGTCTATCACGAATAATTATTGGAGTAGACACCATTAACTTATATATTAAGAAGTGTTCTATCAGACAACATTTCTAATTTTCATTCAGTTTTTATGGAATAATTGAGAAAAACTAACAAAAATGCAACGTTGCCAGATCAGCAGGTATAAACGCTCTTAAAGCTTACTGTTACGGTCCAAGCGAAAAAAAAATTAAAATCGAAAAAAATAAAATTGAATCAATCTTTAATCATTTTAGGATGCATACCACATTATCATTCACTCATTCATTCGTGCGAGTTTCCAGTTCTTATGAACCGACTTGTACCATAAACTTTTCGAGAAAATTTACCTACTAGGTAGGTGTACTTACTGCTCCGCTGTTATTCATCTTGGTAGAGTCAATTTACAATACAATGACCCCTAGGCCGTTGTGGTACACGCGCACTTTTTCATACATAGCGTGAATTTTGCCATAAAAATTAGGTTCATCATCCCAACCTACGTCCCACTGTTGGGCACAGGTCTTCTCTGAGATTGAGAGGGCTTGTACTGTAGTTCCCACGCGGGCCCAGTGCGGATAGGGAATTTCACACACACCATTGAATTGCTTCGTAGGTTTGTGCCGGTTTCCTCACGTTTTCCTTCACCGTAAGGCTTGTGGTAAATTTCAAATGTAACGCACATGCAATTCGAAAAACTCAGAGGTGCCAGCTTGGATTCGAACCCACGATCCTCTGCTTGAGAAACCATAGCGTGGTTGATACAATACAATACAAAGACAATTTACACTTGAATACCTTGTCACTGCATGCCTTCTGTCAATTTTATATAAAGATTCAACGTGAAATGACAGCGACACGTTACTAAAGTGTAAAGATGTCATTGACCATTATTGTACTTACAAATTTGCACGGAACCCTTTTGCACGAGCCAGACTCACAGTTGACTGGTTTTTTGCTTCCTAGAAGTGCATATTTTGCAAGTGGTAGGACCATGTGCAAGGTCCGTCCAGATTGCTACCACCATCTTGCTCGCTAATCCTTCCGTGAAGCAGCAATGCTTTCACTGTTGTGTTTCGGCGTGGAGAGTAAGACAGCCGGTGAAATTACTGGAACTTGAGGTATTCCATCTTAGGCCTCTAGGTTGGCAACGCATCTGCAATAACCCTGGTGTTGCAGATGTTTATGGGCGGTGATGATCTCTTACCACCAGGAGACCTACTTCCAGTCGAATAAAAAAATAATCTCATAAGGTGTGTAATGCACTAATTGTTAAAATATGCGGTTTTATTTTTTTATTTCCATGGAGTGTGAAATAATGTTATTAAATTTTGAAGCTAGAGCTGTTTAAGTACTAACAACTATTAAATATTCTTTGATGTCACACAAAAAATGCTCTTAAAGTATTGCCGTTTTGTCACCAAATTAGATTTAAATAGTATTCATTATACATATGTATGTTAGTCTGTAAGGTATTTATTGTATGGGCCTAAGTTGCCCGAAATAAATAAATTTATTATTATTATTGCTTGAATTAAGAATTTATAAATTGCACTAAGTGTTTCTAATTATTTGTCCACCACTGTATATCTATTTAATTGCTCCAAGGCATACTTTGCCATAGCTCTCCCACTATGCCCCAGTTTATACACTGATATAAAATAAGATATACTATCAGATCTTACATCACAATGGATGATACATATAACATAATTGATAACTACTTCCTCATACAACAATGCGAGTAAACAATCAAGGAAAATTATAAAATTCTTCCGTCTGTATACAGCACGCGTGCCGCATGACAATGTGTACGCGCACAAAGCAATGGAATGCAAAGTTATACGTTCGCCTGGTTAACATGCCATGAGTCAAGCGGCGAGCGAATTTGTATGAGGTTGTTCCTTGTTTTGATTTTTTGAACTGCGAAGTTAAGTTTGTCGCAGGGGCAAAGACACTAAAATGGGGTACAAGAGTTAAGGAGTTTTTTTTTGTTGCTTTTTGTTCAGTTTTCGGTGACAAATGTTTTTTTTTGTTTTATTGACGAAAGAAAAAATACTTGTCCGATATTTTCTGATAATATAACTGACGGATTAAATAGTTTTTTTTTTTTACCAAGAATCTACCCAATTATTTTTGTTCTTATCTGTCGGTCTGCGGCTTTACTCGGAGATTATCAATGATAGAAAGCTATAATTTTGCACGGATAGGTATATGTAGGAACCATGTGAACTGCATGCGCATAGCATGTAAAATGAAAAAAAAAACTTATGGTTTCCTATGGTGTGAGGTATCGTTGAAAAGGTCTTTTAATTTTTTTTACGATTCAGTGACTGTTTGCAAAATAAAATTCACCTTTAGACTGCATATATATTTTCATTAAAATTGAGCGTCGTCCCCCTCTAAAACCTATGGTTTGAAAATTTTGAAAAAAATCAGGATGGTAGTAAGTATATTATTATCAAATTTACAAATAAAATCGTAACGGTGAATTTTGCTTGATAATTATTGGCAGTTTAAGAGTAATAATAATAATAATTAACTGCCTAAGATATACACCTACCTAAACTTGGAAGAATCGATACAAAATGCAAAATTCTTAGAAAAATAGTACTTGATTTTTGTAACGGCTACGGAACCCTATCTTGGGCATATCCGATACGCTTTTGACTGGTTTTTATAACGTGTGTGAAACTCACTTAAAATATTACTTTCCGGGCCCTTACTCTCGGAAGGAGCCCAAAAAGCTGTGATATTTTTAACTGTACAATAAAACTTGCCGCTTGATTACCGGAATTTATTACAAGCAGTTATTTGTTATCTCGATCCCGTTACGGCGAGATACTGTTTGCGGACGCAATTTGAATTTGCCTTAACCCTGGAGAGTGCTTGGAGACCATTGAGTTAGAGTATAGCCGAAAACTACAATTTAGAATAAATTTTCATAAGTTTTTTAACGACTAAACAAATAGATAAATGGGCCTATAATCAACTATTTTTCCGACTCTTTGGGCGACTCCTGCGTCACCAAAATTGTCTCTGGCGTTACCAAAAAATCGTACTTCCAACAAAATATTTCACGGTTTAATAGGTTGAACTTACGTCGGATGGCATGTATTCATGTACACCATCAATTAAATTACAGAAATGACATGTTTACTTACAAAAATCTGCGATTGTTTGAAAAATGTCGTGGACAGATTAGTGTCGGTGAAAAAGTTGATTGGCCCAATGCGAAAGTAACTATGTCCGTCAGTCTGTTACCTTTTCACATCTAAAAGTCCTGGACGCATTCTACACTTCCACTGAAAGTAGACAGGTACCTATATATAGTTAGTGTTTAATTCTAGTTTTGTAAATAAGGGACCCCATACATCCCTGTATTATTATTATTATTATCATCATCATCTGGTAGACGTTCACTGCTTATAATAAGGCCTTAGAACGTCATAATGCTCGATTACTCGCCATTTGCATCCACACGTTTCCCGCAACTCTCACGAAGTCCAAATTCAAATATTCAAATATTCAAATTCTTCAGTAAATAGGCCGCAATGGGTACTTTTACACGTCATTTTTAAACCATCCTGTAATTAACTTATCAATGGGTAGTAATGTAATGGGTAGTAACTTAACAGTCATACATTTTGACTTATAATTAAAATTTTTAGTGGGATTCGTTAAAAAATCTTCAAATTCTTCAAATAATAAGAGTTTAAGCGGAAGATTTTGTGTTATTTTTGAAATAAACAAATAATTTTTTAATTTGTTTTATACTACTAGCGCTTTCGGAAAGACCATAATTGCCAAGAAGAATGCGCTGCAAAAAACTTGGCAGAAAGTTATTTTTTTTAATAAATTAATCACAAATAAAATACTTAAAAAAAAATAGAGAGTGAATATAAGGTTATGTTTACATCAATCATTTGTTCCACTCTTCCACGTTCATATATTTTTAAATGCATTAGAAAGTGCGATTTCTTGTTTTCACTATCCATCCAATATTGCAGGACCATAAATCACAATAGGACCTTTTTGCAGCAATTATCGTTGAATCATACCAACATTTCAGAAGGAGGTTATACCGCAATTGACTGTGTAATGGTTCTATATGCGATTCAGTAATTAATTTCATGTAATAGTAGTTGTGCGTGTTAACAAGTCAACTGTAACGGTCAATTGAGTAACAGGCCGTAACGTGTCGATCGGCCTGCTTCTGTCTTTTACTAATCGCTGGTATTAGAGAGGGATGGTTGAATGAGCCGGGGAGTGGTTTTGATTTGAGTTTAGGGTTGTCAACGACTTGCTATAATAAACGGATTAATTATACATTACTAGCTTATGCCCGCGACTTCGTCTGCGCGAATTTAAGATATCGCGTGATGGGACCCTCTACCGGAATAAAAGGTATTCTATGTTAATCCTTGGGGCTCAATCTACCTATATACCAAATTTCATCAAAATCGGTTGAGTGGTTTCGACGTGAAAGCGTAACAGACAGACAGACAGTCAGACAGACAAAGTTACTTTTGCATTTATAATATTAGTAGGGATTAATTATTAGTAGGCCTATGTCCAACAGTTTACGTCCTACAGCTGAGATGATGATGATGATGAGGGATTAATTATGTCTAGGAGTCTAGCCTGTTCGTTTACTTAGGAGCACTTTTTGTCAAAGTTATGTCTGAGTGATAAAGTTATGTATGAGTGACAAAGTTATGTCTGAGTGACAAAGTTATGTATGAGTGACAAAATTATGTATGAGTGACAAAGTTGTCTGAGTGACAAAGTTATGTCTGAGTGACAAAGTTATGTATGAGTGACAAAGTTATGTATGAGTGACAAAATTATGTATGAGTGACAAAGTTGTCTGAGTGACAAAGTTATGTCTGAGTGACAAAGTTATGTATGAGTGACAAAATTATGTATGAGTGACAAAGTTGTCTGAGTGACAAAGTTATGTCTGAGTGACAAAGTTATGTCTGAGTGACAAAGTTATGTATGAGTGACAAAGTTATGTATGAGTGACCAAGATATGTCTGAATGTCAAGACTGAACTCGAAGAACAGATAACCGTTGGGGGCACTTGGGGGAGAAAGGTCCTCGCTTGGAGTTCACGAACTGGAAGACGAAGCGTTGGCATATCTTCTACTAGGTGAAATGATGAAATCGAAAAAGTTGGGGGCAACCGGTGGATGCAAGTTGCGAGTAGTCGTTCATTGTGGCGTTCTATGGAGGAGGCCACAGGAGACAAATTTGAATATGTATTGTTAACTTATATACTTAGGTAGAAATTTGAAGTGGGCAGTTTGCATGTTAGTATGTCGCGCAGACGTAACTATTTTGTACATGTGATGCACTGGTAAAGTTGTTGGTTTTTATTTATGAATATTTGTTCTTATTGTAGTAACCCTAGCTGGGCAAAGTGAACTGTTTTTAAAGGGTTATTAGCCAGTTGGCAACTCTTTTGTGAACATGCTGTATTGTATTGTGATCTGTGATTCTAAAATACTAACATAAAAGTAAGTTAATCCTAATGTATTAACCCCACTAATATTATACAGGGTGTGACTTGTAATACGAGTAAAAAAATTAAAACACCTGAACAACATTAGTTCAGCGACTTTTAAAAATGGAGTGTTAGAATGTTCCTTTTTTCATACAAATTAAATACTCTATCAATGTACGCCATTCTAGAACACAGTTGACGTCGCCTGTCACGCTACAAACATCAAGCATTTTGCTTTACATTGCTTCTTCGAATAAACTTCATCATTCCAGCCTATACCTATACGTCCCATTGCTGGGCACAGGCCTCCTCTCAGAATGAGAAAGCTCGGGGGCATAGTTCCCACGCAGCCCAGTGCGGATTGGGAACTTCACACGCACCATTGAATTGCTCCGCAGGTTTGTGCAGGTTTCCTCATGGTGTTTTCCTTTACCGCAAAGCTCGTGGTAAATTTCAAATGTATTTCCGCACATAAACTTTTAAAAATAATTAGTTTTTCATTTTTATCACACCTTTATTTTTATTTCTTTATTCGACTGGAGGGCAAACGAGCAAGTGGGTCTCCTGGTGGTAAGAGATCACCACCGCCCATAAACATCTGCAACACCAGGGGTATTGCAGATGCGTTGCCAACCTTGAGGCCTAAGTTAGACCTCAGTTACAAACGTCCTGAATCTGAATCTGCCCCCTAACCTGGTTTCTTTTTCTTTTATTTTTTGTCGATTAGACACTGCCATAATTTTTCACAGATGTTTTCATTGTTGGCCGGTTCGATGCTTAACTTTATAATTTTTTGGGCACACAAACATTGTTTTTTTTGATTTTTATTATGTAAGGGTTCTATTATTGTTTGTCTCTTTAAATAAAGTAAATCCTTTATATTGAATAATTAAAGAGGCACAGACTGATTGCCTTGTACAGCAAACACCACGGGTTTCTGACAGAATATCAGCACTGCAGGTTACTGCAGTATATGCTGAGTCAGCGCCTATTCAAGACATCGTCGCAGGGCTCTCAATTTAAAGAATAGCACGTGAACTTTATTTTGGCACTAGTTTTAAGTTAAAAGGTATTATTGTATATTTTCTATTGTACTTTGAGCTTTGTATATGCTGTTTTGAATAAAGATTCTATCTATCTATCTATCTCAAGTGTCACCTTAAAGTTTATTCGAAGAAGCAATGTAAAGCAAAATGTTTGTAGCGTGACAGGCGACGTCAGTTGGGTTCTAGGATGGCGTACATTGAATTCACGATTAAGTTAGAAAAAAAACTAAAGTTAAGTTTTTATTTTAATTAACTGGGACCATGATGATCCAATTACCGGTGACCTATAGAGCCTCTGTTTTTAATATTATCCCCGGTTCTGGGCAACACGCTGTATGCTTCCCACTGGTGGGCATTGGCATCCTGTCAAATCTTTCCTTTCAAAGTTCCCAAAAAATACAGGGTGGAATCTAGGACGTGATACAAAATTAGTGTTTCGTGCTCAGTTAATGCTGGGTAATTTAATGCATTAACGCTTTTGTTAAAATAAGTCCGTTGAAATTTGTAGTTTCCATACATTGTTCATGATTTCTTATTTCAATAATGTATGAAAACCACAATTTTTTTCATACTTATTTCAACAAAAGAGTTAATGCATTATGTTATCCAGCATTAACTGAGCACGAAACACTAGTTTTGTATCACGTCCTAGATTCCACCCTGTATACATCGTATATACATACGCTCGAAAAACATAATCCTTCGGGTAAAAATGTGAAACGCGCGCGTCAATAATAATTTCCCGTGACTAATATTGTCATTGTCTTTTTTTTTTTATACGACTGGAAGGCCACCGAGCAAGTGGGTCTCCTGGTGGTAAGAGATCACCACCGACTTGTCTTTAAGAAACAGTTGAAACGTGGGCATCTCTAGTCATTTTTACTTTATGGGTTCAACAGCAATGAAAAATAACCAGTGATTCCTACAGTATGTCATCCAACTTAAAAGATAATCGCTATACAAAGTTTTTTAAATAATTTCCGTTCTGCGCCGGGAATCGAACACCCATAGTTACTAATTTTTTTAATATTTTATATTTTTATTTTCAAGTAGGTAGATATGAAATGTTAACTTGATATCTCTGACTCATCATGACTCATGAAGTCACGCATCACGGCATACCACGCGTCGACGTGTACGCATCTATCATCCCAACCTATATACGTCCCACTGCTGGGCACAGGCCTCCTCTCAGAACAAGAGGGCTTGGGCTGTAGTTCCCACGCGGGCCCATTGCGGATTGGGAACTTCACACGCACCATTGAATTACTTCGCAGATTTGTGCAGATTTCAGCGCAAGGCCCGTGGTAAATTTCAAATGTAATTACGCACATGAATTTCGAAAAACTCTGAGGTGTGAGCCGGGGTTTGAACCCACGACCCTCTGTTTAAGAGGCGATAAGTCAAACCACTTGGCCACGGTGTATGCATAATATGACGTAAAAGATTATGACGTTTCTAGGAATTTCCATGGCAATTTTGTGAAATCACGGTATTTCATTTCAACTGGCAGACTTAAGGAGCAAGCAAAGACGCGATAAAGGCTAGCTATTCAACGACTAGCTTATGCCCGCCACTTCGTCTGCGCGGACTTAGGTTATCGCGCGGTGGCGCCCTCTACCGGAATAAAAGGTATCCTATGTTGATCCTTCGGGGTTCAAACTACCCATATACCAAATTTCATTAAAATTGGTTCAGTAGTTTCGACGTGAAAGCGTAATAGACAGACAGACAGAGTTACTTTCGCATTTATAACATTAGTAGGGATTTACCGTTAACCTCATATTATGACGTTGACGGAACAAAGTAAAGTTAAATTAATCACTAGCATTGTAAAAAACCTATTTAATTTGAGGTCGATTTGAAAGGTTACTAATCAACATTTATAACTAGCTTTTGCCCGCGGCTCCGCCCGCGTGGTATTCGGTTATCGCGCGCTGTTTCCGCGGGAACTGTGCATTTTTCCAGGATAAAAGGCCCATAAACTATCTCTATGCCAAATATTACGTCGATCCGTCGCTCCGTTACGGCGTGAAAGACGGACAAACACACAAACATACAAACACACTTTCGCATTTATAATTTTATATACTGATAATTAACCGCATTCAATATTGTAGTTATATAGTCATAGTCATAATATACCCGTGGTTTTGCTTGCGTGAAACATTAAGGGGCTGTTTCACCATCCCTTGATTAGTGTTAACTGACGGTGTAATGTGATGCCGTCTCCGTCTATTCGAACAAAACAAATAGAGATGGCATCACATTTAACGTAATCAAGGGATGGTGAAACAGCCCCTAAGTTGAATGGAAATTCCCGAAAATTATTTATGAAGTACTAGAGTTTGCCCGCGGCTTCACACAGCTAAACTATTGGATGTAGTAGTTACAATTGAAATGCCGGAATTTTCCAAAATTCCTCTGGGAGTTCCCTAAATTTAGATCGTGGTGTTCATAGAGGTTGTGTTAAGAAGAACTATCCAAAATTTCAATACTCTATAACCAGCGGTTGAAATTTCAAGATTTTATCCCTATCCCGTGGGAATATCGAATACACACACACACACGCAAGCACGCACGCACGCACGCATACACATTTTTAAAGTTATGAATGCTTTGAGGAAAAGAGTAAAATAAAAAAAGGAAAATAATTCAAATTTTTACCTAACCTCAGATATTATTAATTTAAAAACCCACAATATTATCGAGTTTTACTTCTACCATAATATAATATGTACCATTCTGACATCGTATTTCATTAATTTGGACCTACATTCACACCACTGAATCGCTTCACAGATTTGTGCATATTTCCTCACGATGTTTTACTGAAGTAAATGTCAAATTTCAAATGTACTTTCGCACAAGAATTTCGAAAAATTTGCGAGCCGTGGTTTGAACCGACGACCCTCTGCTTGAGAGGCTCAGGTCAAACCACAATGCCACCGGCTTTTTAGTTTTACTATTGAAAACAAAAGTTAACTTAATTCTTTGTACTCCGTAAGAAAAGAAAATCGACTCTACTGAATGGTGTCGCACAAGACAAAGAAAAAAGCGTGTATGTGACATTATTTTAGTCAAATGTACCTAATGCGGTTTGGTTTTGACGAGTGTTCTGTTTATAATTATTTTACTGAATCACCGATTCCATTACTTATTTGGTTTTAGGGGCCTTTTGTTTTAGTATATGAGTATAGTTGGTTTTTTGTTGATTTACTTCTTTGTCACGCTTTCACGCTTAAAATAATCATCCGATCGTGATGGAGTTTGGTATGGCGATAGTTTGAGACCCTGATAAAACCAGAAGGTAGTTTTTATCCCGGAAAATTCTCCGGACTATTTTTCCAGATTTTTTTTTGACGAACGAATTTTTCGCAGCTATAATGAAACATCTGTATATTATAAATTTGTTTTAAGTAAAAAAAGTGCACAGACGTTTGTTTTGTTCCTTGTGCGTTCCTCTTAAATTAAATAGTAACTTAAAATATTTGTTTTAAATAAAAGTATTGGCTAAAACAATGTAATACTTGACAAACCGACTAATGGTGGATTTAATCAGGTTTGTAATTAACCTATTGAATCCAAAATAATTGAAAGTATGTCAGTAAAACAGTAAGTACTGGCTTAACGACCACAGATTAAAACAGTGTTGATGTAGGTTTTTAAAACTATTTATGTTACGTATAAAAAACAATCAGTCTGAGTGTTCAGAATCAGTGGAGAGCCTTGGGGGAGGCCTATGTCCAGCAGTGGACGTCTTTCGGCTAACATGATGATGATGATGATGATAAAAAAAATCAAGTGCGAGTCGGACTTTCAAAGGTTCCGTACCGCCGTGCAATCTAAATTGCAATTGCTTTCTCCAATTCTTTCTGCCGCATGGTATCAGACGAGGCTAAAAAGAGACAAAGAGATGGGGAGAATGCGATCGAAAACGTCAGCGCGTTAGATAATACGGCATCTGTTTACGGAACACTAAAAAATATATGTTATTATACTGATAATAACTGATGAAGAATGATTTTAGCATGAAAACGTGGAACAGGAATTAAGAACACGTAGTTTTAACATCGTACTTGTTAGTATATCGTGAAGTCAATACACGTGAACGTGAACTTTAGTGCATAGTTGTACGGTTTAAATTTGTCGAGCAAATTAATGTACAAAATCTATTATTACTGACACAGTGTCAAGGTCGAGTGTAAGGTATAATTTTTTTAAATAACTGTAATCCTGAAATTTTTAGATTGTATGTTTATTGCATTCAAACCAACGTCGATAAGCGTTAGATTTATAAACCTCTGTCTTTTATTTTCACAGTATAAAAGTCATTTAAAAATCGGGATCAAAATCAAAACGTTTGTTTTGTGAGCACACTAAGAGCTCTTTTACGTCTCTTTTGTTTACCAGTGCTTTCAAACCAACAATGCCAAGACGAATTCTTTTTTCCAATGCTTCAAAGGGTAGTACACCTTAGAGAAAGTATTTAGAGGGTAGAGGTTATTATTTGATATTAATTTTAGCTTGACACTTTCTGATAAAAATCCCTATGTTCCTGAGAAAAAAAAATCTTGACAGACGTACAGCATTTTTTTTTCCTTTTTAGGTAAGGAACCCTAAAAATATGTCATGCACGTCAAACGACTATACGTAGAAAAGGCTGACACCTGACAAATGAAATGGAAATTACAACTTTATTGGTAAAAGGGAAAATTCATTCATCATTATTCATGGCTCATGTCAATGATTTTATTGTATTCGTCAAACAAGCGAAAAAACCACGCGTCAATTTTGTCACTTAGTTGGCTACGTAAATTAATTAGGCCTTTATTGTTTTGCAGACATCGATTGTTTTCGTTCCGCAATTCGTGTACCCCTCAAGCTATAGACGTGTGTAGCATAGCGATGCATTACCAAGAGCCCTTGCTCATACCATGCAAGTTTTCCTGGACAACCACTTTATATGCCACGCTAGTGGTGGCTACGTTAGTTTGTAAGGAGTGCGCGAAGACGCACAAGCACTAGCGAAAATAGTGGTAAATACTCCTTTTTATTTTAATCTTTTAGTGTTAAAGTGTTAAAAAGTGGTAAAAAAGACGTGATTTAAGTTTGGTTTAGTTTATAAGTGATAACTACGCAGCGCGTAGCTTAAACCTATTTAATACCATATCTGTGTTGCTTATATCCTGCGTAGAAATTCACGCAGGTACTACTTTTTAAAACTTTCATATCATGGTTGAAAGAAATAAAGTTTCAAATTTAAATAACTGAAATTGAATTGAAAAAATGCCAATACCTATTCCGATTTCACGGCACACGATTCGAATTTCGAACGAATCGAAATTTAAATTTGGAACTTTATTGTTTAACCGTTACGCTTTACCGTTACTGTCCCTTCGGAAATCGAGAGCACGGAGCCTGTGGTGCATCCCGTTTGAGTTTGAGTCTTGTGTCAAGGTGATAAGGACGAAAATTGTTTAGGTCCTTTTTGTAAGTCGAACACAGCTGATATACCTTAAATTAACCCCGAAATTTTATCTTAAACGTAAAACCTAATTAAGAAATGTGAAGTGATTACCTAATGAACTAAGATGTTAGAAGGAGAATAAGGTTACTAGGTGAATTTTAATAAGAAACTTATTAATTTCTAAGTATTTGCTCTTGATATGATTAAACTTTTTTGGTACGCGAAATTTATTTTAATTTTTACTCAAAAATATGGATACGCCATTAAGTTTTGTGGAGGTTTACGAAGACGATCGAGGTTGGACCATCAGAAATTCTCTACTTACCAGATTAATGTATTGTCATCGGACTTACAGTTAAGTGCAAAAATATCGACACGACCAAAGTGACAAAAATATGTATACAAGACCCTAATGTTAAGTGCATAAATTCGTGTATACATATTTTTGAAACTTTGTCTGTGTCGATATCTTTGCACTTTATTGTACATAAGTATGCCAAATTTCAAGTCAATCCATAAATGTGGGTCAAAATGAACTCGAAAGATTTGACCCAACAAACCAGCAAAAATAAAAGCTTTTAACTATACACAGGGATTCGATTTGTGGCATTCGAACATGGCGGATGTAGACAATTTCTAATTTTGCTATTTCTGTTTCTTTGGCTAGTTGAAGCATAATTTTGATAGTGTTTTATGCGGCGATTAACCTTAACGGTGAACAGTGATCACAAAATTCTATATTGCTCTCGTGTCTGACATTTTTTAAAGCGCAAGTTGTCTCCTCGTGGTTTCTGGAATTTTACTGTCAAGTTGCAAAAACTACAACTACCGAACAACGTCCCTCTCAAAGAGAGTACTCTGACACTGGCGAAATTGTCCTAATAAGGACAGAAAGCCATATTTGAAAAGAGAAAAAGAACTATACACAGCTATAAATTAGACTATACAGGACGTCTATGCCAATGACTTTTAACATTGTAACAATAAATAAAACAATACCGTCGAAACTGAGCTATATTGGGCAGTTATTTTGGATGCCACGGTGACAGATGGTTGACATTTCAATGTCTTCGCCGTTATGATGACCCATATGCGATACTGGTGATGCATTGGACTTCATTTTGTAAAGGCCAATGCACAACGAAGTGATTGGTTATTTAAAAAGTCGCTTTCCACACGGGAGTTTTTTTAATTAGAATGGATGGCAAACGAGCAAGTGGGTCTCCTGATGGTTAGAGATCACCACCGCCCATAGACACCTGCAATGCCAAGGAGATTGCAGATGCGTTGCCAACCTAGAGGCCTAAGTTGGAATACCTCAAGTGCCAGTAATTTCACCGGCTGTCTTAGTTTCCGCGCCGAAACACAAGAGTGCAAGCACTGCTGCTTCGCGACAGGATTAGCGAGCAAGATGGTGGTAACAATCCTGGCGGACCTTTCCCATGGGCTTGTAAAGGAAAAAATCGTGGGATTATTGTTTTTTGTACTTCAGAAACCATACAATGGTGTGCGTGACGTTCAACCCAATATCTTTCACATAATTAAATATTTGTCAAGTCAATTTGAATCCAGTCACTATAGAACCTTATCATAGTAAATACTTTCATTGTTCTGTAACACGCCGTACGACTTGTCGATGATTGATATCGATGATTCCGCCAATGTCGAGGTTGGAAAAGGCACTTTCAGTTCACCTGTTCTTGTTCGGTAGATTTTTCTCCTTCTTCTCTTTTAAAATATGGCTTCTGTCCTAATTAATAGGACAATTTGGTCAGTATCTAAGTATTCTCTTTCGAGAGGCAACGTTGTACGGTGATTGTAGTTTTTGTAACTTGATAGTAAAATTCCAGAAACCACGTGGAGACAACTTGCGCATTAAAAAATGTCAGACACGAGAGCAATATAGAATTTTGTTATCACTGTTCACTGTTAAGGTTAATTGCAGCATAAAACACTATCAAAATTATACTTCAACTAGCCATAGAAACAAAAATAGCAAAATTAGATATTGTCTTCATCCGTCATGTTCGAATGTCACAAATCGAATCCTTCGGTAGATTCAGTGTGCGGTAAAAAAATTGACGTTTTTGGTACCAGGATGACAGATGTCATGATTGACTTGTAGGGGACGCCTACTATAGTTTCTAAAAGTTGGATCGAGAAACAATAACAAACGGAAGATGTCCCAATTTACAACTAGTATTCTACAGATGATCTTCACTCACAAAGTTTTAAGTCAAAGGTAAACGCAATCAAAATTATACTTTAATAACTTAGAACAATGTGCTATTATGCATCGATGTATTTAAATGTTACATTAGAGCAGAGGGCAGGAACAATTGTTCACAATAAATAAGGCATAGCATTTGGCGTCAATGCCAAATACCAGCGAAGGGGATCTTCGCAAACGGATATAATATTACATTATATATGGAGTGGAATACAATATAAAATAGGAGAAAATGCACATCGTCTAATTACCGTGTCACTAGTGCGGAAAAAAGTGGTACGGTAATTAGACAGGTGCACATAGTCATACTTGTTAGGGCCATTTTTTGGCCGGATGCTGCACTTCATGATGAAAGCAAGCCGCTTTGCACAGTGATAGTACAGACTAAACTGAGTGATTTGACCCGCAGCAGCGGAAGTTTCACCCCTTAGGAACAGAGATGGCGCCACTTCTTTAAAAAATGTTTCAAAAAATTCTACAAGCTAAAGTAATAGACCGATTTCAATGTTTGATATCTCAAATGAAAGCTTATTAGATACGTTACTAATAAAAAAATACTGAAAAAATATATACTGTAAACTTCTGGCAAAACACGGCATCTTATGTTTTTTTTTCTTACTTGATTTGTAGTTTTTACTTGATTTCTTAAAAAAAATGTATGCAACATGAATGGTTTAATGCATATACATATTACAGAGTATATAACAAGTATAATAAAAAAAAACCGACACCAATACCTTTCATATTCCAAGAAATATGAAAGTTTAAATGTGAGCACAAATTTCTTTAAAAAATATTTCAAAAAATTCTACAAGCTAAACTAACAAACCGATTTCAATGTTTAATATCCCAAATGAAAGCTCATAACATTCATTACTTACAAAAAAATACTGAAAAAATATTTACTGAAAACTTTTGGCAAAAAACGCCATCTCAAGTTTTTTTTTCTTATCAGATTGGTAGTTTTTACTTGATTGCTTAAATCAATCAATTGTTGTCTGAAATAAATGATTTTTATTTTTATTTTTTTTTATTTTTTTTTAAATATTGTACGTTTCATGCAACATGAATGGTTTAATACATACGTATATATATTTCTGAGTAAATAACAAGTATTATAAAAAAACCCGACACCGATACCTTTCATACTTTACGAAATATCTAAGATTAATTGTGCACGCTTTTCTTACAAATAAATTTCAACGAAATCTTCAAGTGAAACGAGTGCTCTGATTTTAATGTAAGTATAATATTAAATGAAAAGAAGAAAGAAATTACCTATTTTATAAAAAAAAAGAATAAAAAGTTTTTTCCTGGTGTTACGCAAAATATAATTGCTTTAAAATGAGTAATTATTTTTATTCAAAAGTGACTATATTTGAAGACAAAAAATAAAAACTATATCGTTTCCGGCATAGTTGGTTCTGAAATATATTATATGCTGCTTAGTAGTTGGCGAATTTCTTTAAAAAATAGCTTTTTATCTGATAGGACCTCAACTTATAGATATGTCACATTTCAAATAAATGACTATGTAAGTACATCAATGTTTATCAAATATTTTAATTATAACTTATAAGTTCTCTTCGGGTTCATCGGCACAAGTAGAACTGAAAAGGAAAAGCCGTTTTGAAGTACTTGTGCTATTCCATTACTACAAAATCACAGATCTTTTAGACATGTAAAATTTTGTGTCTATCTGTGGATATCAGTGGTCAGCATTCAAAATAACCCTGCAACGAATATTATATTAACTTGCTTTTGATTTGTACAGCCACCTTGAAGGATTTACACTGGGCAGTGCATGGTAAACTGACCCGACGACACCCATAACGCATGGTATCGCAGCCAGATTTGCAGCCACAATAGTCCAAGAGGCTTAATGGCGACCAAATCGCTGTAACTGCCGATCGTTCTAGAGTCCAACTCTCTTTTGCCTTAGTTCATCCCCAAGAAGATAGACATGGTAAGGAAACTTCTGATTTCAGAGCGTTTACCCAATTATGGCCTGCTTGATAAGTTGCACGCAGTGCATGTTATAGAGAGCAGCTGATGTAGGTGGCAGGCTTGTCACGAGCTTGTTTTTTGAAGATATGATGCTCAAACGGAACACATGTATTGAAATAAAGTTTGTAAATACTTGTTTGCTTCAAAAAATAAGCTCGTGACAAGCCTGCCACCTACCATAGCTGCTCTCCATAAACATGTACTGCGTGCAGCTTACCAAGTGGGGCACATATGGAGAAGCGCTCTGAATCCAGAAGTTTCCGTACCCTGTCCATCTTGTTGGGGATGGACTAAGGCAAAAGAGAGTTGGACTCCAGAATGGTCGGCAGTTACAGCGATTTGGTCGCCATTAAGCCTCTTGGACTATTGTGCCTGCAAATCTGGCTGCGATAAGTACCATGCGTTATGGGTGTCGTCGGGTCAGTTTACCATGCACTGCCCAGTGTAAATCCTTCAAGGTGGCTGTACAAATCAAAAGCAAGTTAATATAATATTCGTTGCAGGGTTATTTTGAATGCTGACCACTGATATCCACAGATAGACACAAAATTTTACATGTCTAAAAGATCTGTGATTTTGTAGTAATGGAATAGCACAAGTACTTCAAAACGGCTTGTCCTTTTCAGTTCTACTTGTGCCGATGAACCCGAAGAGAACTTGATAAGTTATAATTAAAATATTTGATAAACATTGATGTACATAGTCATTTATTTGAAATGTGAAATATCTATAAGTTGAGGTCCTATCAGATAAAAAGCTAATTTTTAAAGAAATTCGGCAACTACTAAGCAGCATATAATATATTTCAGAACCAACTATGCCGGAAACGATATAGTTTTTATTTTTTGTCTTCAAATATAGTCACTTTTGAATAAAAATAATTACTCATTTTAAAGCAATTATATTTTTTCGTAACACCAGGAAAAAACTTTTTATTCTTTTTTTTTTATAAAATAGGTAATTTCTTTCTTCTTTTCATTTAATATTATACTTACATTAAAATCAAAGCACTCGTTTCACTTGAAGATTTCGTTGAAATTTATTTGTAAGATAAGCGTGCACAATTAATCTTAGATATTTCGTAAAGTATGAAAGGTATCGGTGTCGGGTTTTTTTTATAATACTTGTTATTTACTCAGAAATATATATACGTATGTATTAAACCATTCATGTTGCATAAAACGTACAATATTTTAAGCAATCAAGTAAAAACTACCAATCTGATAAGAAAAAAAAACTTGAGATGGCGTTTTTTGCCAAAAGTTTTCAGTAAATATTTTTTCAGTATTTTTTCGTAAGTAATGAATGTTATGAGCTTTCATTTGGGATATTAAACATTGAAATCGGTTTGTTAGTTTAGCTTGTAGAATTTTTTGAAATATTTTTTAAAGAAATTTGTGCTCACATTAAAACTTTCATATTTCTTGGAATATGAAAGGTATTGGTGTCGATTTTTTTTTATTATACTTGTTATGTACTCTGTAATATGTATATGCATTAAACCATTCATGTTGCATACAATTTTTTTAATAAATCAAGTAAAAACTACAAATCAAGTAAGAAAAAAAAACTTAAGATGCCGTGTTTTGCCAGAAGTTTACAGTATATATTTTTTCAGTATTTTTTTATTAGTAACGTATCTAATAAGCTTTCATTTGAGATATCAAACATTGAAATCGGTCTATTACGTTAGCTTGTAGAATTTTTTGAAACATTTTTTAAAGAAGTGGCGCCATCTCTGTTCCTAAGGGGTGAAACTTCCGCTGCTGCGGGTCAAATCACTCAGTTTAGTCTGTACTATCACTGTGCAAAGCGGCTTGCTTTCATCATGAAGTGCAGCATTTTGTCTCTAACAAGTATGACTAACAGTAAAATGAGAATGGCCGCTAACTGACGGACTAAATAGAGATTTTTACCTGAAACTACAGAAAACATTAATGTATAAACCTGGGCCAATCAACTATTTTACGAACAGTCGAACACTTTGGGCGTCTCCTGCGTTACCAAAATTGTCTCTGGCGTTACCAAAAAAATCGTACTTCCAACAAGATATTTCACCGTTTAATAGGTTGAACTTACGTAGGATGGCATGTATTCATGTCTATCTATTAAGTTACAGAAAAAACATGTTTACTTACAAAAATCTGCAATTGTTTGAAAAATGTCGCGGACAGATTAGTGTGGGTAAAAAAGTCGATTGGCGAACTACTAGGTTCAAAATCCTCCTGTAGTTATACTTGTAACTTCGTTATGGAAAACTCGTTATGTGTCTCTACCATAAACTTACGAACGAAATTTTACTAAACAAACAGAAAACTCATTTTCGCGCATCATACTTTTGAGTAGAAAAGAAACTTTTCCTTTCGTTGAGAGGAAACATCCATCCATCCAGTATTTTCTACTAGCTCATGCCCGAGACTCTGTCTGTAAAGTATTCTTCTATCCCGCGGGAACTTGGCAATTTTTAAGGATAAAAACTATCCCGTCATTCAATTTAAATAGGTTAAGTAATTTAAGCGTGCAGACTGCAGAAGTAACGACAGAGATATTTTCGCTATTTACCTACAATATTACTAGTTGCTGCCCCAACTTTATCTGCAAAGTAATCTTTTATCGCTATCCCACGGTAAATCAAATTCAAATTTGTTTATTCCATGTCACATTACAGGCGTTAGGATTTCGCAAATCTCCCGGATAAAAGCTATTCTATACTCCATAGCCATAGGTACTTTCGCATTTATAATAAGGAACGAAGGAACAAGGGTAAGGACCTACTACTATGGATTGAAATAATCTAAATACAAATTTTATGGCCCAACTTCACCAATATGCACGCGCCTTATATCCTTGCACTTGGATATACAACCTGAATGCGAGGTCGTTGACACGAAAAAACTCATGCGCAATCAGAAGGGCGCATGTGCGCAGGAGGCTAGAGCAGATAGGTCCTTTTGAACGGCGCGCCGCGAGCGCGAGTATTGTATGCAAATGTGCAAAAAGCCAACAACCCAGATACTTTAGTATTTAGGGATCCGTATTTTACGGGATTCGATCGGATTTAGCGAAGAACGTATTGCTAGTTACCGGATTTGCGCGTTACTTTGTTGCGAGGTATGTTCATATCCAAATTTATAAAAACGAAGTGCGAAAATTTTTAAAGCAATGCAGGCGGATATTTTGACTAAACTGTATTAAAATACAAATGATTCCTTTTAAAGAGAAAAATAAAACGGTCGAATGCGAGTTTTTCTTTAATTGTATACTGTATTAAGTATTTTATTTGTAATTATTTTATTTTTAAAAAATGATTTCTGCCAAGTTTCTTGCGGCGCATTCTTCTTGGCAATGATGGTCTTTCCGAAAGCGCTGGTAGTTCAAAAAATGACGTGTAAAAGTGCCCATTGCGGCCTAGCAAGGTATTTACTGAATAAATGATTTTGATTTTGAGTCGGGCTCGCGCGCGTTTCTGTACAAATTATCTGTGAATGTATCCAGTGTTAGCAGACATCTCCTAAGAAATATAAATAAAAAGTTAAATTTAACTTAGTTAATATAATAACTAAGTTAAACCACTTGCTCGTTTGCCTTCCACTCGAATAAAAAAATAAAAAATAATAACTAAGTTAAATTTAAGTTAAATAACACCATGCAGAGGAAATTATGCCCAAACAAATTAACAAGTCAGTTACAGAATGATAGAGTTCTAAAGTAACAAACATAAAAAAATATCAATATTGTTGAAACCTTCATTTTTAGGCTTTCGTACTCAAAGCCCTAATAACCCTATTACTGAGACTCCGCTGTCTCTAGAGTTGTAATAGGTTAGACACTTGAAATTTTCACAGATCTGTGGCCGCAACAACAAATACTAAAAACAGAATAAAATAAATATTTAAGGGGGGCTCCCATACCTATAACAAACGCGATTGTTTTGCCGTTTTTTTGCTTATGTCTAATGTTAACGCTTTTAAGCGATAAGACCGCCTATTGTCTACCCTGAATCTAAGTGTTTATATTATAAGTTTTTTGTACTGCTTTATGGTGTGCAATAAAGAATATTTGTATTGTATATTTGTATTGTTGTATATATAATGGTACGGAACCCTTCGTGCGCGAGTCCGACTCACACTTATCTGGGTTTTTTATATTTTTCAGCTCGCTGTTTCGCAGAACCCTTCAAATAACAAATACAATTAACCACACTCAAAAGTTTGATTCATAATCGAACTCTCATTCTCAGTGCTGGCCGTGACTTTGTATTGTTTTTGACAACACGAGCTTTTGTTTCTTAATGACATTATGGAAAACAAATTCGTAAACATTTAGCGAAGAAAACACTGTTAGAATGCTATTACAGTATTTCTGCAATAGACAGTATTGTATGATTTTTCTACATCTTATATATAAAATTGTCGTGTCACAATGTTCGTTCCCGTACTCCTCCGAAACGGCTTGACCGATTCTCATGAAATTATGTGAGCATATTGAGTAGGTCTGAGAATCGGCCAACATCTATTTTTCATACTACTACGCGGACGGAGTCGCGGGCAACAGCTAGTATAATATATTTGTTTTGTAAATGTGTTCTCTATGTACGAGGTGTTAAAGTGTTAATTAAACAACTGAAAACCTCAGAAATTCCATTTATTTTATTTTAAGCTAGTTGATTGCATTTATTATCGAATACCTACATTATTAAAAAAATATTTATTCATTTTGTTTTGCTAAGTCAGTAATTCAAGTAAATTTCTAAACTCTACGATCATAATTTGTATTTGTTAGTTGCGTTTCAATGTTTTTAGCAGAATATCAAATTGATAGAAAATCCATTGATTAATATTTAGTCAAATAAAATCTTCTAATAAAACCGGCCAAGACCGTGTCGTACACGCCCAGGATAGGGTTCCGTAGCCATTACGAAAAAATCAAATAATATCAAATAATATTTTCCCAAGGATTTCGTATTGTGTACTGAATTTTAAAAGTTTAGTTAAACTTTACTGAATTTTTTCAAATTTTTCCACCCAACAGATTAAATTTTAGGGGGGGGGGACGTTCGATTTCAATGAAAATTTTCACTTTAAAGTTGAATATTTCACAAACAGATCGCTGAATATAAAATTTGTCTTAGCAACCCTCAATGGTTTTAAAAGACCTATCCAACGATACCCCAAAATATAGGGTTACTCGAGAAAAATAATCACCCCCACTTTACGTCTATGGGAGGTAGGTACTCTAAAAATTTTTTTTTTACTTTTTTTTATTGTACCACTTTGTTGAAGTGACTGATAGGTATATTCATGTCAAATTACAGCTTTCTAGTACTAACGATCTCTGAGCTTACCCGCGGACCGACAGACAGACGGACCGACATGGCGAAACTATAAGGGTTCCTAGTGGATTACGGAACCCTAAAATTAAACAAAAACTTGTAGAAACATGCGGACGAAATGTAAACAAAGGCTCGGGTGGTTACATAACAAGTTCAATGACCTACAAACAGAAATCAAGTTCGTATTTTTACATATATAATTTGTTATAGATAGTGCCCTGGTTTACTTAGTTCTGCATTTTGGTGGAATCAATTTAAATAAAGAAAGTTTTTTTTTAATGCGCAATATTTCATCGCAAGACAAAATGAAGCGTTTTTATTTTATGCCAGGATTAATAGAGGTGACATTTAAAATTAAAAAAGTGGCCAAGCGCGATCTGGACTCGCAAAGTTAGGTTTCGAACGTAAACAAAAATGAAATAAAATGAAATGAAAATGAAAAAAATGAAAATGAAATGAAAATGAAATGAAATGAAAATGAAAATGAAATGAAATGAAAATGAAATGAAATGAAAATGAAATGAAATAAAATTTACTTGTCATAATTTTTTTATTTATGTGTATTTATTTGTTTTGTTTGTTGTGTTTATTTATTTGTTTGTTTGTTAATTTATGAGTATTTCACATACTTGTAATAATTTAGCTTGGGATCGCATCTCGAATTTTTCGAGATTTACGAGTAAAATAACATTTGAAATTTATCATGAGCTTTACGGTGAAGGAAAACATGGTGAGGAAACCTGCACAAATTCATGCTTGAGATAGGTAGATCAACCTACTAGGCCAACCACGGCTTTTTACATTTATATAAGTTTTTGCCCGCGACTTCATCCGCGTGGTATTCGGTTATCGCGCGCTGTTCCCTCGGGAACTGTGCATTTGTCCGAGATAACAAGTAGTCTATGTCACTCTCTGGCCCGTAAACTATGTATCTCTAAGTATGCCAAAAATTACGTCGATCCGTCGCTCCGTTTCGATGTGAAAGACGGACAAACATACAAACACACACTTTCGCATTTATAATATTAGTATAGAATCATCTCATTAATTACTCCCCACTAAATCTCTACCTCATTCAGCTTTCACTAGATAAAATGCTTTAGAATATTACAATCCAAAATCGCTCTAATAATACCAAATTGCCCGTGGTTACAAATTGGTATGACGCTACGGCTCCGATCGGAGTCTTCGGGTTTTTGGCGTTTTAATAATTACGAGCGCCATTTTGTGAAATGTGTTTTTGGCAAAATGGTGGCTCTTCAATCATGGTGGCGCGTGATATGGAATACATTAGTTGCTTGTTACTAAAAGGTTGGATAGTTTTCGTTTGTTTTTGGTTGTCTGTCTGTCCTTAAAGCCTAGGTAACCTAAACTGATAAACTAACCTTAATGAGATTTTCCTATTAAAAAGATTCTTGTTACTTGACACACTTTGCATCAATCGCGCAAATAAACCCTCCTATACGTACCTACTAACTAGATAATAATTATAAATAAGAAAGTAACACTGTCTGTTTGTTACCTCTTTCCACAGAAACTACTGAACCGATTTAGATGAAATTTGTTATGGAGATAAAATATGAAATCCTGGGAAGAGCATAAGGTTGTTTTTTCCCGGCTGCTCCAACTTTAGCCCTTATAGTACTCGTAATTTCGATACATTCGAACAGACACATAAACAGACGAATAGACAGGAGGAAGCTATAGTTTCTATTTTATTAGGAGGCTTTGGAACCCTATATAGAGGTGCATACGGACAAAATTTATGTTGACGATATGATACCTACATGCTGCACGTGGGCAAAATTTAATGTAAATAGGTTAGCAGTTAAGCTGTGAAAGTGGAACATACAAACAAATTCACTTTCGCACTTTATTAGTAACGCAGTTACAGTCGAACAAACTGACTCATGTACCAGGATTGGACCTTTTAATAATCCATCTCACTATAATATCCTTCACAACAGTGTGGGATGTCCACTTGACATTTAGTGCCACAAAGTTCCACCCGGGTACCATCAGCCAAATATGTGGTCTACCCTAAGTTGGTAATCGTTTGCATGTCATAAAACAATAATGCCAATAAACATGTCTGTCACTTTGAAAGTTCGACTTTAGCGACATTTTTATTTGATATGAAATTGTTAAAAAATTGATAGACTACTTATTTGGCTGAAGACGGCACATGACTTAGTTTATGCGACTGTACATGATTCAATTTTAAACCTTATAAAAGTTAAATGGTGTTTACATTACCGTGTCACCCAAATATAACATAGACTCTGAAGTAAGAAACACTAAAGTTGAAGTACCTAAAACCTCTTGTTTTAGCGGGGAAGCTACATAGTCATAGTCATATATCTTTATTCCATTAACACAAATAAATTATGCACTAGAACAAGTCATACATATTATAAAAATACCTACAGTTAACAAAAGTGAAAAATATTTTTTTTTTTTTACTAAAATTAGCCTAGAATTAAACAAAACATGTACCTAATCTTAATCAAGTAATAATAATTAAAATTGTAAACTATAAAAAATAATAATATAAATTAGTGTAGTAGTTCATCAGTATAGATCATTTTAGAGAAACGTCCAATTAATCGACCCATACAGAACCGCATGAGAACTAAAACCCAAGCCCTCTCATTCAGAGAGGAGGCATATGCCCAGCACTGGGACGTGTATGAGCTGGAGATGATGGGGGGGGGGGGGGGCATTTTCGTGTACAAATGCCCCTTTATTTATTTTTTCGCCTTTACAAAAAATATGGCTTTTCCTACTCAGAATCAAGAGTGAAAAAAAATACAGTTTTGTTACGTTTTGTTTCATACACTTATGGGCGTAACAAAACTGACTCATAAAATTTTGTATGAAAAAATGGGGTTATTTTTTAAACTATTGGAATCGATTGTGCTCTTGATTCTGAGTAGGAAAAGTCATATTTTTTCTGAAAATGAAAAAAAAAATAATTTAAAGGGACATCTGTAGACGAAAATCGAAAATGCCCTGAGATGTTTCAGGGTATTTCTCGACTAATTGGATAATTTGGATAATCCTTTGCCAACTTTCCCTTCAAATTAATTATAATGAATTGAATAGTTAGAATGGTTTTACGCCATAGATGGTTTATATGAATGTGTGCACAAATGTCAATCTTATCAATTATTTTTATATTAATCGTACTCAGGCAACAAAGTACTGTTTTTGTACTCTTGGGACAGTGTTTGATTAAAAATGTTAATAAAATGACATGCATAAATTGAAATACTACTTTAGATTCATGGTGTATTTTTTTTATTTGAGAAAAACTTCATTCAATTAAATACACGTGAAATAATACAAAGAAAAAATAACTTAAACCTATACCTATCTACAAACTAAGGCTTAATAATCTGATCTATAAACTAAGCTATACTACATTACACTAAAGTCATCCGCAACATGCTTCGTCATTAATGGTGTAATTATCTTTTTAAGTCCAATAGAAAAATCTTGCTAAATTAAATAATAAATAAATACATAAATATCATGGGACACTTGACACCAATTGATCTAGTCCCAAACTAAGCAAAGCTTGTACTATCGATACTAGGCAACGGATAAACATACTTATATAAATAAATACATAAAAACTTAAATACATATTAAACATTCAAGACCAGAGAACAAACGTTCGTGTTATTCACACAAATATCTGCCCCGCCCAGGAATCGAACTAGGGACCTTAAGCTTCGTAGTCTTCCGGTCGTCTAAACACAACAAAATTGTAACATAATGGCTAACATTATCCGATAATTATCAAATTCTGGGTTGGGGACATGTCAGGGTACTGTTTTTAGGGTGTTCGAAAAATTATACAAAATTAAATAGGTAGTTTTATTTTTGACAAACATTTTTCTTTGACATTTATCTCAACACGTTTTTCCAAAAGAAGTCAAGGACAATGATTTTCCAATTAGTGGAGAAATGCCCTTATAATTATTATTATTAGTATATTCTGTCCCATTGCTGAGCAAATGCCTGCCCCCGATACTTCCACTGCTGCACTGATAAAGGTTAACTGGAAGAGATCCCTTTAAGGGATAAGTTCGCCTTTGTACATCTTATTATCCTGTGTTCTGTTATTTTCGTGTATTTTTATGTACAATAAAGAGTTTTACAATACAATACAATACATACAAGGGCCAGTCCTTCAAGAAGTTGTCCAGTTCATCCCGCCATCGCCCTCTAGGTCTGCCAGATCGCCTTTTCCAGTAGGTGAACGTCCATCTGATAGTTATCTTAGTTATTTTTATAAAATCATGAAAATTATAACTAGATTCACTTCAAAAGCACAGTGAATTTCTAATCCAAAGTTTTGAAATTAATACTGAGCATTCGATTTGTTAGTTTTGCGTATTTCTGTAATCAGAGTTAATAAGATAATCATAAAAAGTTTGGTTTTGTTTTGGTAAACCATTAAATATGAGTTAGATTTTGTGTGCTTTTTTCAAAAGTTTCACTTAAAGTTGTTTTAGGACTTTTCAGTTTTATTTAAACGATATGAATTTTAATTATAGGACGAGAATACGAGGGAAATAGAATTAATGTTATTATTATTTTTTACTGCTTAATTCTTAATTAATAATAATAATTAATTAATTTATAATTTTTTTGCTTGTTCTTGGCTAAAGAGACAGTTCATTTTCCTAATTATAAAACCTTGTTTATTTGTGGGTATTCTTTTAAATTTATTTGTATAAGGAAAAGTTCCATAGATAAGACAAGCGCTATCTTTAGGTATTTAAAATACTTGCACTAGTTCATTTCCATGAACAAAGCACTCGAAAAGATAAAGAGTCAAAGATAATTGATCTGTTAGTCACACATGCCCATTAGCCTAGAAGGAAAAATCAAAACAAATCATTAATAAAAAAAGGAACAATAAAACCATTTTTTGTCACCTTGACCGCTCTCAAAACTTAACCGGGACACGAAACTGTGCTAATGATATTTATTGCGTATCTAAAATCACCCCACAGTATGTTGATACAGGCTCTCGTACTAGCGGTTGGCCTACTATTATCGGAGTATATAAAAAGATTCATCCAATGTGCAGGTTCAGTTTCGAGTCGGCTCTTAACGAAGTTCGTACGTTGAACTTTTGGACCGGTATGGGGTATTCGACGGTCGCCTTACTTGCCGCGGGGTTGCTGGCGCTGGCACAAGCCGCACCTCCCGGCAAGCCCTCCCTCGGCTGGGGAGAACGTACCTTCGCCATCGTCGAAGTCAACCAAGCAGCCACCGCCTACAACCAGCTCGTGAAACGAAAGGATGCCGCTGATGTCGCAGTCACGTGGAACAGCTGGTCCGGAGATGCAGCCAACAGCGCGAAAGTCCTTCTGAATGGGAAGGAGTTCTGGTCCGGACCGGCTAGTGCGTCAGGCGCAGCCAACTTTAAAGTCAACAAGGGAGGCCGTTATCAGATGGTCGTCGAACTATGTAACGCTGATGGGTGCAGCTCTAGTGATCCCACAGAAATCGTCGTCGCCGACACCGATGGTAGCCATTTACCGCCACTAGAATACAGCATGGGAGAGAAGAACAAGCCATTCAAGCAGACTTCTGGTAAAGTCGTTGGCGCTTATTTTGTCGAGTGGGGAGTGTACCCAAGGAAGTTCCCTGTAGACCGCGTGCCAGTGCCTAATCTAAGCCATCTCTTATATGGTTTCATTCCGATTTGCGGTGGCGATGGCATTAATGACAGTTTGAAGGAGATCGAGGGAAGTTTCCAGGCGCTTCAGAGGTCTTGCAGCGGTCGCGAAGACTTCAAAGTGTCCATCCATGATCCCTGGGCTGCTCTACAAAAGCCGCAGAAAGGACTTTCTTCCTGGAACGAGCCTTACAAAGGTAACTTTGGCCAACTGATGTCGCTTAAGCAGGCGAAACCAGATTTGAAAATCTTGCCTTCTATTGGAGGGTGGACTCTAGCTGATCCGTTCTTCTTCTTCGACGACAAAGTCAAGCGCGACCGATTTGTCGCTTCAGTGAAAGACTTCCTCCAGACCTGGAAGTTCTTTGATGGTGTGGACATCGATTGGGAGTTCCCTGGAGGCAAGGGAGCCAACCCTCACCTTGGAAGCCCTAAAGACGGTGCGGTTTACGTCACTCTTATGAAGGAATTACGCGCCATGCTTAATGATCTGTCGGCTGAGACTGGCAAGAAATACGAATTAACGTCGGCTATCAGCGCAGGGTGGGACAAAATCCAAGTTGTAGATTACAGTGAAGCCCAGAAGTATATGGATCACATCTTCCTCATGAGTTACGACTTCAAGGGAGCTTGGTCCAACGACACCCTGGGACACCAGACGCCACTGTACGCACCAGCGTGGAGGCCGAAGGAGACTTACACGACTGACTTCGGCACGAAGTTCTTGCTCGCTCAAGGCGTGAATCCAAAGAAGATTGTCGTTGGTGTTGCGATGTACGGACGAGGTTGGACCGGTGTCCACGGCTACGAGGACCCGAAGAATCCTTTCACTGGTAACGCTACTGGTCCAGTTAAAGGCTCTTGGCAAGACGGAGTGGTTGACTACAGAGAGATTGCCAACGGTATTGCCGCTGGCCAATGGGAATATACTTATGATAATGTAGCGCAGGCGCCATATGTGTTCAGACCGGCGACAGGGGACCTCATTACTTATGATGATGCGAGGTCAGTCATCGCCAAAGGTAAATACGTGCGAGCCAACAAACTAGGAGGGCTTTTCGCATGGGAAATCGATGCTGACAACGGTGATCTATTAAACGCAATGAACATGGGTCTCGGTAACAGTGCTGCGTGAATCTCCAAAACTGTATGTGATTTAGCTATAATTAGATAAGTTTATCGCGTAAGCAACTGACTGTAATTTATATTTTAGCGTTTCTAGACTGGAAAATGAAACATAAATGCTGAAATGTTTGTGTGTGTTTTAATTAATTTCCCTTTTACCTGCACAAAGCGCTAATTGTTTTGAAACTTGAAATTGTTGGTTTAATTTTAAAGTAAACTGAGGAGAAAGGTTGCTTGGTAAAAATGGGTTTTAGTTTATTTAGCAGCTGAGAAACTGTTAAAAAATTCATACAAGTAAATTGTACAAGCAAATTACGTGGAAAAACACGTTGAAATCGACACTCAATCGCTGTTTGTTTTAGTTTAGCGTGAACCAATATTTTTCTTTACGAAATGAGTAGAAAAACGCTAAAAAAACTAAGTACACAAGAAATAAATTAATATTCGATTGAAAAGAAAAGTTATATCAGGGTAATATGCGCTACATTAAGGTGTATTTTGTAGAAAATTGCCTATTTATATATATTTATCAGAGATGAACTATTTCTGTTATTGAAAGATTTTTAAATTTGTTCAGTATTTGGTAATGTTTGTTCTCGGGTCTTGGGTGTTTAATATGTATTTAAGTATGTATCTATCTATATAATTATGTTTATCCGTTGCTTAGTACCCATAACACAAGCTTTGCTAAGCTTACTTTGGAACTAGGTCAATTGGTGTGATTTGTCCCGTAATATTTATTTATTTATTAAGCAAAGATTACCCATAAGTAGATAGAAACAAAGATAAACTAAGCAATGCTATTCTAGTTCTAGCTACATTCTTGTACTGTCAAGGGTAAAAATATGTATACACTTTAGTACCTTGTCACTTTAACCACTGTGACAGTTCATAATAATAATATGGGAGTTCAAATATGACGAAAATAGACAAGATACAATGTGTATACATATTTTTGCCCTTGATTGTACATACCAAACAAGTCATCCGTCCTGAATTGAAAACAAACATTATTTACATTATTACCGGAGCCCGGAATTTTCACGGTATTAATTGATCTGTCATAGTGACTTCTGGCTTATCGACTCTACCTAAATGATATCAATAGTGATATTATTATTATCGAAAAATATTAATCGCAATATATTTTGTAAAGACACTAATGGAACACTTATTAGTACTGCAACAGACTTTAAATATAAAATTGAATTATTAAATTAGAAATTGTTAACTATTCATTATTTTCATTGCGTTATTTACATTTTCACATTTTCGACTGCTCAAAAGTTCATTGGAAGAGATCGCTCTTTAACGATAAAATCCTCTATTGTTGACCTCTACTTTTAGTCTTTTTTAATAATAATGTGTATCGATCGATACATCGATATTGAATATCGAAAGTCGATAAGTGAGAAGTCATTATGATAGATCAAAAATGCCGCGATAATTTCGGGCTCTGGGCATTACATTCGAGCGTTACAAGTTCAATACAAGCTTGGAAAAAGAGCTTATATATCATGAATTCGTCGCTACTTTTATAAAAGCTCGTACCTCAAGATCGATATTTTTTCTGAGTGAACTATAATGTACACGTGCGAAAAACTCAGAGGTGCTATCTCATTCATACTAATATTATAAATGCGAAAGTGTGTTTGTATGTTTGTGTGTTTGTTCGTCTTCACGTCGAAACGGAGCGACGGATCGACGTGATTTTAGGCATAGAGATAGTTTATGGGCCAGAGAGTGACATAGGCTACTTTTTACTACGGAAAAATGCACAGTCCCGAGGAAACAGCGCGTGATAACCGAATTCTACGCGGGCGAAGCCGAGGAAAGAGCTGGTATAGAATTATATTGACTTTATATTGATTTAAAACGTAAGTTATCTGGGTTAATAATATCCCACCAAAAACATTCTGTAAAAAACTAACCAAGTCTCGATGAGGCTACTGCTTGTTTATTTCTAAAAAATAATGAAATCTAGACAAAGTCGTGCCAAGCCTAAGGTTCCTTACTGCGATTTCTTTATTATTATAGTTAATGTTGTGTGACTTGGCCGATGACTTGTACCCACTCACGTATAAAGAATGTTGAGTCTTAAGACAAGTCTTATTATTATTATTCTTTATACGTTAGTGGGTATAAGTCAACGGCCAAGTCACACAACATTAACTATAATAATAGAGAAATTGCAGTAAGGAACCTTAGGCTTGGCACGTCTTTTTAGAAATAAACAAGCAGTAGCCTCATCGAGACTTGGCTAGTTTTTTACAGAATGTTTTTGGTGGGATTTCACTTCTTTTTGTAGAAATGTGGGCTTATTGATTTATTTTATTAGATTTTCTTATTTGACACAGATTTTTTTTCTTTTTTTTCGATTATCCTAGTTTTTATAGTTTTTCCTTTATGTGGCCATTAAACCCTAACTCTATACCAAATTTCAGCTCTCTGAGTTTATGGGAAGTACTAGTTCTATTTTGATGATCATGAGTGAGTGAGTGTCATAAATGCGAAACTTTGCTTTCGCTTAACTTCGGAACTAAATGACCTACAGACTTGAAATTTTGGATTTTAAGTATGTGATTATAGCTTACTGGATGACGAAAATTTCTGCGTTCTGGTCTTATCCAGAGGTTCTCAAATAGGGGCCTGAAAATGCGGCGAAATGGTTCCAGTAAAGGATGGTACGGCAGTGTTTGCTTCGCGCTCGACTTGGCGGGGGCACTGCCGTGCCCCCAGATAATTTAGTCTGGGTGTATTTTAGAGCCCGCATAACAGAGCTATTTTGTTATCAGTAAAAGCAGTATACATTATGTAGGAATAGAGAATATTATATTGTAAAAGCCGCGACCGCTAGCTAGATCTGGGATTGAAGAACCGGCCTCGCGTACCGAGGGTACACCCAAAATTTGTAGGTGTCTAAAAATAATGTCCGAGAAAAAAATGAGTAAAACCGCATGTCCTATACTTTTTGATAATACAATATAATACAGTAAAATATTCTTTATTGCACCCACAAATCAGTACAAACAATTTCACACTGACACAAATTTGGGGTAGACAATAGTAAATAGTGGCAGGTTGGAGTAGGGTAGTAGGTAAGGGTAATTTAACTGACGGACTAATTATAATAATACTGGCTTTTGTCCGCGGCTCCGCCCGCGTGGTATTCGGTTATCGCGCGCTATTCCCTCGGGAACTGTGCCTTTTTCCCGGATAAAGAGTAGTCTATGTCACTCTCGGGCCCGTAAAAGTCAAAGTCAAAATCTCTTTATTCAATTTAGGCTATAACAAGCACTTATGAACGTCAAAAATCTACCACCGGTTCGGAAAAAACCTCTGTTGAGAAGAATCCGGCAAGAAACTCAACGAGGTTTAATATAAACTATCTCTTTGCCAAAAATCACGTCGATCCGTCGCTCCGTTACGGTGTGAAAAACGGACAAACACACAAACACACTTTCGCATTTATAATATTAAGTGTATGGATTTATTTACCCATGAAACTAGACAACTACTTCTAAGCACAACGTACGCAGTGTGGGATAATTTTAGATCATTGGCGTATCTAGGGTTATTTTTTAGGGGGGGCCTGGCCTGGATTTTTGTGTGAAGATATCAGTATTATAGAATTTTGAATCAGTAGCCCAGCATTCTGGGGTGGACTCTAGACCATATTGGAGTGCCCCCCTCTATATACGCCTATGTTTTAGATTGAATATGGGCACAGACAGATCTTTCAGCCTTCTTTAGATCAAATTTGCAAATTGAAAATTTGTTCTTTGCTGGCGAATTCAACATTTTAATTTTTTTATTATTGTAAGGGTTCCGCTTTAGCCGACTGAGTTCCATTCACCATTTCTTTCTGTCAAACGGTATAAGATGATGGTAGAAGGAGACGTAGAACGCGATCCTGAAACAATGAAAATAACAATGTAAGTACAAAAACGTTTTCTACGTAACACAAACCAGTTTTCCGTAGGTCAGCGAACCCAATTTCCAATTAACCTGATTACACTGAGATCATTGATTTTTATTACGCAAGCTTTTGAACGCCTGGCATAATAAAATAGCAAGCATCTGTGATTTATATAGTTTACCTCGTGAAATGTGTAGGCGCTTCACTGAAAAATTGAATAGTCTATTGATTATGCCCGATTTCATTGGAATGATGTGTTGCTTAATCGTTGATTAAGATAAATTAGCGATATAAATAGATAGCTGTTGTCCGCGGCTTCGTCTACGAATAATTCGTTCATCATTATCCCGCGGGAGGCACATTTAAAAGACAATAACTATTCAGTCTTTCCAAGGAATTTAAGTTATCTTCATTACGTTTTCTTCGTACAAATTTTTATCTAAATTGGTTTTGATGTTATTGCATGATTTTGCATGGTAACAAACATTATTGACATACTTTCTCACCCTGCTAATATCATAAAGGCGAAAATTTGTAGGTATGTGTGTAATGTTTGTTACTCCTTCACGCCAGAACTGCGCTAGACGGATTTGGATGAAAATTATTTATTTAGATAAACGGACATCTAGAATAACACACTGGCTTATTTTTATTCAAATATTCCCACGGGATAGGGATAAAATCTCAAAATAACAACCGCTGGGCATTACCGGCTTTCCATATGGTAGAGTAAGAGTAGGCAGTAGCGCTCTCTGTTGCCAACTATGAACTCGGGACTTTTTCACACTTTCGTGGAAAAGAAGGAAAAACCACTAGACTTTATTATGAAAGTTCACTAATAAAATTCAACTGACGTCCACAACCAAATTTTCACAGAAAAGTGTGAAATAAAACAACAAAATTAAAAGTCAAAAACCCGACTGCCTTAAAGAATACTAAAAAGAAGAAAACAAGTTTAGTGGGCTAGAACTTTGTTAAAGTTCAACAGTCGGGATCCATTTAAATCGTGACGCTACAAAAATTCTTACCTAATGGGTCCTGACTGTTGAACTTTAAGTTAGCTACTTAAAGTTCTAGTCAACTAGACTTGTTTTCTTCTTTTTAGTATTTTTTAAGATAGTTGGGTTTTTGGGGTCCCGGAGCCAAAATGACAAAAACGGAACCCTTATAGTTTCGCCATGTCCAACAGAAAAAAAAAATTTTTTTTTTGGAGTAGGTACCTGTCATAGACGTAAAGTGAGGGTGATTTTTTTTTCTCATCCAATCTTGTGGTGTAGGGTATCGTTAAGTCTTGTAAAATCACCAGGGGGTTGCTTAAACAATTTTTCGATTTAGTGATGTGTTTGCGAAATATTCAACTTTAAAGTGCAAATTGTGATTAAAATCGAGCGTCCCCCCCTCTAAAATCTAAACCGGTGGGTGGGAAATTAAAAAAAAATCAGGATGGTAGTAAGTATATCAAACTTTCAAGGAAAACTATACTAGTAATTGCTAAAAAAAATAAAAATTAAAAATACTTTATTTCAGACCAAAACAAAAGTCCATATTTTTTGTTAGTAGAATTGGTCTTACAAAAACTAGTGTTAGTCGATTTATTATTATTATAAGTTTGCTTGAGAATTATTAGAAGTTTAAGAGTAAATAGCAGCCTAAGGTGTAAAATATAGGTAGGTACCTAAACTTGGAAGATTCCGTATGAAATACGAAATCCTTAGAAAAATAATACTTATTTTTTCGAAATGGCTACGGAACCCTATTTTGGGCATGTCCGACACGCTCTTGGCCGGTTTGTATAAGTACATGTACTTTACACAAATGACCGCATACAGGCAAACTCGTTATCGCTAAAGTATATCTAACTTTAATTATAGACGTGGTGTCAACTCAAACCTGTTTAGCAACAACGTTGACTTTATCTATTTGTTTCACGGAGCATAATTATGTTTATTTTTACTTATATAAACGTACAACCAAGCCGATATCTTGACCAGTGTCCTCTAAGATCTCACACGTTACTGTGTTTTTGATATTGAGTTGACTTACTGACTTTTAAAATGAAGTGTGTAGTGTTTCTTGGTTTGGTAGCTTTGAGCTTGGTGGTTGCTATTCCCGTGGAGGATGCTGATACTGACGGCGCTAGTTCAAGAGGCTGCAGATATATCTTGGGAAGATGTAAGTTTTTTTAGTTTTTAGGGTTCCGGAGCCAAAATGGCAAAAATGGAACCCTTATAGTTTCGCCATGTCTGGCTGTATGTCCGTCCGAACGCGACTTTGCTCAGGGACTATCAATGCTAGAAAGCTGTAATTTTGCATGAATGTATATGTCTACTATGCAGACAAAATGGTAGTTTAAAAATTAAAAAAAAAAATTTTTTTGGTGCAACTCCCATAGACGTAAAGTGGGAGTGATTTTTTTTCTCATCCAATCTTGTAGTATGGGGTATGGTTGGATAGGTTTTTTAAAACCCGCTAGGGTTTTCTACAACGATTTTTCGATTTTGTGATTTGTTTGCGAAATATTCAATTTTAAAGTGCATATTTTCATTAAAATCTAGCTTTCCCCTCTAAAATCTAAACCAGTGAATGGAAAAATTAAAAAAAATCAGGATGATAGTACCTAAGTATTAAACTTTCAAAGAAAACTATAACGGCTAAGTTTTCTTGAGAATTATTAGTAGTTTATGAGTAAATAGCAGCCTAAGGTATATAATATACCTAAACTTGGAAAATTCCGTATAAAATACGAAATCTTTAGAAATATATTATTCAATTTTTTCGTAATGGCTACGGAACCCTATTTTGAGCGTGTCCAACACGCTCTTTGCCGGTTTTTTTTAATGTAAATAGGCTTGCGTTTAACGACAATTACGCCAGATAGTTAACGAAGGTGTGGACTGTAATTTTGAGACCTTGCCCAATACCTAAATGCCCTTCACCTTAAATTTGTCGACGACCGGATTGTAAGTATCGTCATTTTAAAAACTTTATATCAATCACAAAGGGCTATGGAGAGGGCTATGCTCGGGGTTTATCTGCGGGATAGAATCAGAAATGATGATATCCGCAGTAGAACTAAGGTTACTGACATAGCCCGAAGAATTGCGACTGATGGCCGATGTGGTCAAAAGGTTCTCGAATGGCGTCCGCGGACCGGGAGACGAGCTGTCGGTAGGCCTCCAACAAGATGGAGCGACGACCTGGTTAAGATCGCGGGATGGATGTGAAAAGCACAAGACCGATCTGAGTGAAGTGAAGAGCCTTGGGGGAGGCCTATGTTCAGCAGTGGACGTCTTTCGGCTGACATAATGATGATGATGATGATATGACAACACATCGAAAATGCAAACCCAGATTCTTGTGATGTTGTGACGCATGTTTGTACACACGAGGTCAGAGATATCTTAACACCTTAGTATCGCTGTCGCTTCGTGTTTGAAGTATTGTTTAAAGTTATCTGAAGGCCATAGGGTACAGTGGTACCTACAAGGTACAGTGGCCACAGGGTACAGTGATGAGCAGTGGCGTAGCTAGCATTGGTGGCACTCGAGGCGGATATTGTAGGTGTCATTCCAAAACTCGAATCACAAAAAACTTAGATACTATGCAAGTAGGCACCTATTAAGTAGATACTTATTATTGTTACATATGTATTATTTAGTGGTCTGCCACAGTTTTAGATTTTTTTATAGGTGGACCTACTGATGTTTCACTTACTTACTACTACTACTACTACTACTACTACTACTACTACTACTACTACTACTACTACTACTACTACTACTACTACTACTACTACTACTACTACTACTACTGTTGCTACTGATGTTGCGCTTAGGGTGACACCCGGGGCGGGCCGCCCCCGCCGCCCCCCTCTAGCTACGCCACTGGTGACGAGGTACCCAAAGTGTATTGATATTTTTGACCTCTACAATGCACTACACCATCCTAAACGAATGCAATGAGGCTCCATTCCCACCAGAGATGTGCGAGGATATGTTGAAAAGAAAAATTACCACAGTGTTTGAAGTCAAAAGTCTTTGACCAGTGTGTGTTGCCAGTGATGACATACGGATCCGAGACGTGGGCGCTAACGATGGGCCTCATAAGGAAGCTCAAAGTCACTCAAAGGGCTATGGAGAGGGCTATGCTCGGGGTTTCTCTGCGGGATAGAATCAGAAATGATGATATCCGCAGTAGAACTAAGGTTACTGACATAGCCCGAAGAATTGCGAAACTGAAGTGGCAGTGGGCGGGGCACATTGCACGCAGGACTGATGGCCGATGGGGTCAGAAGGTTCTCGAATGGCGTCCGCGGACCGGGAGACGAGCTGTCGGTAGGCCTCCAACAAGATGGAGCGACGACCTGGCTAGGATCGCGGGGTCGCGGTGGATGCGAAAAGCACAAGACCGGTCTGAGTGGAGAGCCTTGGGGGAGGCCTATGTCCAGCAGTGGACGTCTTTCGGCTGACATGATGATGATGATGATGTTGAAAAGAATGTGTTTTTCATGAATCAATAGAAACGCTTCATTTATATTGTATTCCAATCCAATTTATGAAAAGCGTAAACAAAGACGCCATTAACCCGACCATAGACGTTTAGTGATGTGAAAATTTATAACCTATTGCAAAATTATAAATCTGTTCAGTAAATCGATTATTTCTTAGTTGAAGAGATCAACTTATTTTTGTCTATTCAATTATAAAAACAGTAATTATTTTTTAATTTTAAGGTAAATAAATAAATATCTAATAATCGCTTATTCAATCGAGTATTAATCGATTTTTAAAATGTCAAATTTTCCATCATCTCTCTGTTAGTCTATGCTACTACTACAAATTATATAAGAGTTTCATTCAAGAAATAACGTCAGATTTTGATAAAGATTTTTCAAATGAAAATTAAATATGGAAACCAAGTGAATTTTGGTGATAAAGGTGATTAGACGTAGACGTCTAATCACTTAGTTTGATGAACTAGAGTTCATCATCATCATCATCATCTCAGCCGTAGGACGTCCACTGTTGGGCATAGGCCTCCCCCATAGATCTCCAGCTGCTTCGGTTGGCAGGGGCCTGCATCCACCGTGAACCCATGGCTTTAACCAGGTCATCCGTCCATCTCGTGGGTGGACGTCCCACGCTGCGCTTGCCGATCCGCCGCCTCCGAATAGAGAATGTTAATAGGTGTGCAAAATCACTTGAAAGCTTTGTTCCAGTAAAGCTTTTACGTATACAAATACATTTGTTTTTATTTCAGCGAAAAATACCAAGTAGTTATGATTTTATACGCATTCAAAGTTCGCATAAATATCGAGTCCCGCCAACAGCCGCGCGACAGCGTGTGACGTCATTTTCCAACGCTCCGCGCTCCGCGTAGTGAGTCCCTAGTTATCAGCTGTACCAGTAGGTCCAATGCGCCGCATTGACTTATATGCGCCGTGTTTTGTTTTGTTTCATCGCTTCCAGACCTTCCAGTTGTGTATATTTATTTAAAAAAACCGGTCAAGAGCACGTCGGGCCATGCTCAGTGTAGGGTTCCATAGACGGTCGGGCCGTCAGTCCTGTCACAATAGGCGGACTTAAAATGCGACTTTCTTTAGTTACAGATAGGTAATAATAACTTAGTTAAGTGTAAATTTGAACATGAATAAATAAATAAATAAAAACTGTGTATTTCACAATAAAAGTAGCTATAAAAACAGAGACTAAGTAAGTATAAAATTAACATAACTAAAACTAATTTAAATATCTAATTAAAAATTAAATCAGTCTAATTTACAAAAACTTAAAAACATCTCAACTGATTAAGTAGAAAACAATTAACGTATTTTTTTTTTCACAGTTTTTAGACGTGCGGTTTAAAAGGTAGAGGGGAGGGGGAGACATTTTTCTGATCTTCGGAGACTTCGGAGTGAATATCTCCGAAAATATTCATTTTATCAAAAAATGGTTTTCGCAAACCCATATTCATTTTCAAATACCTATCCAACAATACCCCACAACATAGGGTGGAACTGAAAAAAAAAACAACCTCTCTTTGCTTGTAGGTATGGGAGGTACTTACCTACCCAATTTTTTTTTTTATATACCTATTTCCGCGTAAATGATATGTATATTGAATATACTCACTCATGCCAAAGGCCAAAATCGGGTTTTTATAATAAGTCCGCCCTTACATCAAATGGGCTTGGTTTTTTTTTTTTAAGTACTTATAGTGAAGAATATTTATGTTAAATATGAATACCCTACTTATAACAGGAGGATTTTTGATAGGAAGTACGGCCTGGAAAGTTTTCATATTTAGGCAAGTAGTAGACCAATATATGGTCTATTCTGAGAAAAAAATTTGGAGGTATCACTACACACTATCGTACATTTAACTAACACCATGTACCTAACATATTTATAAGTAATATTAACAACTGATGGATCCTAGTTATCTGAATAAATAAATTTTATTATTATTATTATTACTACTTCACAATCAGATATTCTTTTTATTTTTTTATTTGGTCTTTTATAGTAGTATTAATTTTTTGCAAATCTATACATATAAAGAACACCATTTCAAAATTTTAAGTAAATTGCTTGAATATATCCAGAAAAAAAATACATTAAAAGAAATCTTTAAAAAAATCTTAAGTCAAAAACTGCCACAAGTAGGATGTCATACTCAGCATAAAAATTCTTCGGTACTCACAAAAAAAAACCCAAGTCCATTTGATGTAAGGGCCGATGACTTACTACGAAAACCCGACTATGGCCTTACAGCTTTCTAGTACTAACGGTCTCTAAACTTAGCCGCAGACTGACAGACAGGCAGATAGACGGACAGACATGGCGAAACTATAGGGGTTCCTAGTTGACTACAAAACAAAACCCTAATAATGGATGAAGGATTCAAAAAAGGACAATGGGATTTATGGGATGATCTATCTAAAGTAGATAGATTCATGGTGCTCATTATTTAGTGATTTTGACATCCATTGGATCGAGAAAAAACAACTTTTTTGGCGCACTGGCGCGCAGGTATTTGTAGATTTTAGCACAACACATGATTTTGTAGTATTAGGATTGTTTTTTTTTTTTTAATATTCATAAATTAGTGAAACGTAACGCAACTGTACGGAAGAGCGCGACCAGACTGAGCGCGAGTGTTGTACTATGACGTCACGCGCATCGAGCGCGGGCTGAACGTCGCGCACTCATTTTAAAATTCAATATCTTCGAAACTAATTGACGTATCGAAATAATTCTTTCACATATATTTTTTATTTTCAACAGAGAATACCGAAAGCCAAAATTCAAAATTAGTGAACATTCTCTATTATAGATAAATGTGTTATTGATTCGATCCAGATGGGTATACCAGAATTTTGATGAAATCGGTTCGTTCACACTTTTAATAAATTGGATAGGCATAACGTACACCTACCACTAGCCTCAATCCGCTCAGCTGCTTCATCTCTGGTGGAAATGCAGCTTAAGGTTTTTTTTTTACAAAAACACGTGCATACCAGCTTATTATACAGCTAAGGTTATTGTCCTACCATTTCGTCACTGAGAAACATTTGGGTAAATAAGTGCATGCTACGAAATAAACTTATATTTAGGTCACGTTTTTGTTTCATATCTTTAATGTTTTTGCATATAAATTATATTCTTCAAACAAAAACATATCAACCGTCTATTCATGTGAATGAAATTTTTATTAAAACATCCACATAAATATCGATTTTCTTAGTACAAGTTTTTCATAGCACTTTTTAACTTAAAATATTATACTGGGTGACCTTAGCCTCTGGACAAATACGAATACTTAGCAATAGAATAGCTTAGCAAGATATTTAAAACCAAACTGTAAAGTATCATAACAATCAGTCCAATATTTACCGAAAAACTAACGGTTTTCAATATATCACTTTGAAGCAGCCTGTGTATTTTGATGATCTGATTTCATAGATTTTTTTCCTTGTCTAATTAAGCAAATAACTATTTTAAGATATTGCTCAGTATCAGTGTTATCCATGATTTCGTTATTTGTCCAGACGTTAAGGTCACCTTGTAATCATACATTTTGCGCCGAGCAATGTAAGGAATGGAATTATTTTTCAACCATAAAAGTTCAGTTTTTTTAGAAGGGCGTTCACCGCAAGCTAACCCCTCAACGCATCTGTTACTCAATTTATATTGTGGGTGTCCATGGGCGGCGGTGATTGCTTTCCATCAGCTCAGCACAGCACAGCAAAAAACCAAGCACCTTTAGAGTATAGTTCGTTAGTTTTTCACTATCCTGTGGGAACTATATGCAATTTTCCGGGATAAATACTATCCCATGTCCTTCCCCGGGACTCAAACTATCTTTATACTGAATTCCATTAAAATCGCTTCAGCAGTATAGACGTGATAAAGTAACAAACAAACAAACAGACCCGCCCACACTATATTGACTATTGACTCATACTATATTGTCACTGCTAATGTCACTTCAACTTGTACGTTATTCGAGCTACATCTATTTTTTAAGACTATTTTGTAGAACTACATTATTTATTGTTATACCGCGAGAACTTTTAATTTTTTCTGATAAAACTATTCTTTACCCTTTCTAAGGTTTCATATAGTCTCTATACCTAATTTAGTCTAAGGGGCTCTTTCACCATCCATTGATTAGTGTTAACTATTTGTTTTGTTCGAATAGATGGAAACGGCATCACATAACCGTCAGTTAATACTAATCAATGGATGATGAAACAGCCCCTAAATTGGTAAGCGATTTCAGCGTGAACAAATAACAAAATACAAGATAACAGATAGGTAGAGCTACTTTCGCAATACATATAAGTATATTTTTATAATGTTGTAATATTACTAAGGATATTAGGTAATAAAAAAGAATTCTCGGTAAGACTAATCAACACGACGGATCGAAAAGTTTTTTTTGAAGATGTTTAGCAAACAGGAAAAGCTGTGTAATTTCCATGACATCATTGTTATTCAACGCCTTGGGCTTAATGAGATTTTAAAACTACGAGACAAAATTGGTTACAATCTTAATTTACAGCTACTTCCCTTGCACGGAAACTTTGCCTTTTCAAGGGATAAAACAAAGCTTATATTAATCAGGGATAGTTTAGCTTTTTATTTTTATAAATCATTCAAACACACTAACGAACAAAGTGTACCTCATCATCGTCATCGGCGTCCTTATTATACCTGCAATAGATAAATTGTACTGAGATGACAGCTGTCAAAACTTGCCTGTTATTTTGTGATTAGTTTAGTCAATTACCTCCCACTGTAGGACATAGTTGTAAATTGTATCATCGCCTCAGCCTACATACCTACGTCCCACTGTTGAGCACAGGCCTTCTCTCAGAACAAGAGGGCTTGGGCTATAGTTCCCACGCGGGCCCAGTGCGGATTGGGAACTTCACACGCACCATTGAATTGCTTCGCAGGCTTGTGCAGGTTTCCTCGCGATGTTTTCCTTAAACGCAAAGCTCGTGGTAAATTTCAGATGTAATTCCGCGCATGATTTTCGAAAACTCAGAGGTGCGAGCTGGGGTTTGAACCCACGACACTCTGCTTGAGAGGCGATAGGTCAAACCACTAGGCCACCACGGCTTTTTTTAATATTGTGATTAGTTTATTCAAATTATCCCCCACTGTAAGACACAGTTGTAAATTGTATATTTTGATATAATTTTTTTTTTATTCGACTGGATGGCAAACGAGCAAGTGGGTCTCCTGATGGTAAGAGATCACCGCTGCCCATAAACATCTGCAACACCAGGGGTATAGCAGATGCGTTGCCAACCTAGAGGCCTAAGATGGGATACCTCAAGTGCCAGTAATTTCACCGGCTGTCTTACTCTCCACGCCGAAACACAACAGTACAGGCACTGCTGCTTCACGGCAGGATTAGCGAGCATGATGGTGGTAATAATCCGGGCGGACCTTGCACAAGGTCCTACCACCTGCAAAAACTCCCGATATTATTTCTTAGGCCCTAAGATTTTGTCATTTGCCTGCAGGCGCCGAGGTTTGCCCAGTGGGCACACACGCTTACACGACGGGCTGCAACTACCTGATGCCAGAAGCCACCTGCAAGAACCCCAAACCAGTGCTGGACACTCGAGGATTGCTCTGCGACTACTCCAGCTGTTACTGCGACGAGCCCACTGTGCGGGATGAGAAGACAGACCAATGCGTCGCGCTCGACAAATGTTCTTAAGAAGGAAAAACAAGGAAGGCATTAGTGCTAGAAAGAAATGCATTTTCTCAAAAAAAATACATAACTAGCACGGATGAACGATCAAGAGAACGAGACAATCTTTCAATGTAATGCGACTATTAATGAAATAAATTGACACATTCAATCACAAATTGTTGCAATTATTAATGTACTATATCGAACCAACCCCTTATTGTGACCCACTGTGGGACATTTTCGTAGAAAAAAATCATAGCGAAATCGTATTGCTTGTGACATTGGAATTCATCACAGATATATATTACACTAGATTACGCAAATGCATCCACTTCGCTTGTCCGAATCCCGATCAAACGTTGGGGTTGGCCCCATGCAAAGACTTACCGCTAACTGACTAATCATGACTAGTGACTGACTCGAGCCCCATGGCGCGGGTGGGCGGCGCATTTGAATCGGTTTTGCGCGGACATCGGGGAATTCACATCGCTAATTCGCTCTTGAGACGTCACAGTAAATATAAAGAAGTGACACGGTTGGTTTTCATACAGATTGAGGCGTTTGCGTTATCTATTGTAATCTATATCTGTGGAATTCATTATGACTTTATTCAAATTTCAAATTCAACTCATTTGTTTCGTGTAACAAAAGACACATGAAAATGAAAATGAAAATGAAAATGTTTATTATGTAACAAATACGAAATACAATTAGCAGTGTCCGGCGGACCCCAAACTAGGCTGAGCCTGTATCTTGGGACCCAATATATTAGTTTATGACACTTAATGTGAGAACTTCTAAGGTGGGTCAGGAATCAAATGATTTGACTCTACAACAGCTCTTTAAAATTTCATAATTAGCTAATATACTTCAGACGTAATAGTCCCAAAGAGACGAAACTTTTTTAAAAAACTAAACACGCAATCTAATATAAAACCTAAATCATGTGGAGAAGAGTTGATACTGCGTAACATATAATTTTCACATGAACAACAGAAATTTTGGAAGCATAATATCTTGATGGAAATGCTGTTGGTATCGAAATCTGTCCAAATCCAAATGTCCAAGTCCGAAGTGCAATAAACATTTATTTAATTTTATTTTAATGTAACATGATGTTGTATGTATAACAATTAATGGTTAATAGAACTTACCTAAGTGACTATCAACCACAATTATACGAAATGTTACATCCGAAGAGATTTAAGTTACAATGTAGTCCGTTTTTTGTATCGCATCACCACACTGTTTAGATCCGTTTCCGGAATTTATAAAATAAATAAATAACAAGTAGCTCAACTGACACTCGCCGGATCTCAGCCTACCATCGCTATCTTTATCTCATTCGTTTTAGAGTAGCAGATTTGTTTGGCCAGTATTCTGCAACTCCGGGGAAACTTATGCTATGCACTGAGGGAGGGCGGGATCTTAAATCTCTTCGGATGTAACATTTCGTATAATTGTGGTTGATAGTCACTTAGGTAAGTTCTATTAACCATTAATTATACTTCGATGTTACATCCTCGAGATTTAAGTTACAATGTAGATGTTCAGCGTTTGTTGCAGAATAAAGTAACAATAACAATAACAATATACAGTCATTTTGATTTTATTGTTTAAACAAAATCAACGTTATTGTAAGTATTATATTAGTGTAGGTAGTATCTTAATCATTATTTTGATTACAGACAGCATCTGCAAAACTTATGTCCTCTTCCACATTCAAAAGCGGTTGATTATAAAATTTTGCGAAACACAACGAGTCGCCTGTCCAGCCGGCTGTTCTTTTAATTATATCAATAGACACGCCACATCTATTTGCTGCGGAAGTAGACGCGTGGCGTGTGCTATGTGCAGTAAACAAATTCACATTAATACCACTTTTACTTAGGGTATTTTTGATCCAGCGGCTTATGGACTGGGAGCTAGCGTTGTGCAGCGGTTTTTTGGTTGTTAATATTAACTTATCCGTATTTGGTAAGGAACGAAATTGTTCAGTAAATTTTAAATAAGAGGACAATGTTTTCGCAGGACATATGCGTTCTCTGTCTCTAAAGAAAGGTATAATCATTCGTGGGTTATGCCTATTTGGGACAGAGGTTTTAATAAGTTCATCAATCGTCATAATTACGCACGAATCTTTTATACAAATGTTATTTACGTCAATCATAGACAGCGTTTGCACGCGCTGCGCAGTGGACAATGCCAGTAATGTGACGAGTTTTTTAGTGATTTTATCGATTGATAGCTCTTCATTAGGGAACAGATTTGAAAGGTATTCTAATACTAAATTAGGATTCCATATATCTTTGTACTTGGGTAAATTTGGCTTAATTCTAAAAACTCCTTTAAGAAATCGGCTTATACAATCATCATTGCATATTTGTTTTCCTAAAATCAATGACAGCGCAGAACGGTACGAATTCAACGTTCCATAGTTCGCACCATTTTCGAACATTTGTGTTAGAAACTTTAAGACCAACGTTATAGAATGATTATACACCTCTACATTATTATTTTTACAAAACTGAAACCATTTTTTAAGTGATGTATTATACTGTTTTAACGTATTTTGCGACAAAGATTTTATCATTATATTAATTGTATTTTCTTCTAAACCATGATTTACATATGCTTGCCGGATAATACCGCACACACCAGGGTAAGGTTGGGCCATAATGGATGACACTCCCTGCAAGGAGATAGTAAAAGGTTTTTATCTGGATTAAAATAAATAGTTTCAGACACCACCATGCTTGTGAACAAGGGGTACCAAGGTTGGCATGGCCAATGTGGAGCTACAAATATACCTGTGGCTTTGTCATTAATAATTTTTCTAAGGCATTTCAGAATAACTGCGAAAGGAGGGAACGCGTAAAAGAAAAACTGATCCCATCGCAGGGTAAATGCATCAATATCGAATGCTTCAGGATCACGCTTCCAGGAAACGTACATGTTGCATTTTTTATTTAGACGGGATGCAAACAAATCTATTTTTGGTTGTCCAAATTTATTAACTAATTTCTGGAAGCATTTCCCATTAAAATCCCATTCGGTATCGATGTTAGAGTGTCGTGAGGCTTTGTCAGCTTCAACGTTTTCTTTTGACTTGATATAAGATGCGAATATGTACAGATATCTAGCTTCACACCACTGCCATATCTCCCGAGCAATTTGATTTAGATGAGGGAATTGTATACCTCCCATTTTATTAATATAAGCTATGGCAGTGGTGTTATCTATTCGCAGTAATATTTCTGTGTTAGATAGGCTTTCGCAGAATGATTTTAAACCAAAATAAGCTGCTAACAATTCGAGGTAGTTAATATGATTTTTAGACTCCGTCTCAGACCAGTGACCTCTGGCCACTTCGTCATTACAAACTGATCCCCAGCCGGTTAGCGACGCATCGGTAAAAATTTCAAGTTCAAAATTACCGGTACGAATAGGATTAACGGTAGTTTGAATATTCCTAGCCCACCATTGGAAATCAGTCTGTAAATGACGTCCTATATACATTTTTGTATCATAATCTTCGTATTTTAATAGAGCAAGATATTTATCTCGTTCAAAATTTTTTGTATACATCCAACCGAATGCTACCGCGGGGCAAGCGGCTGTGAGTGTACCCAAAAATTTTGCAAAGTCTCGAATGTATATTTGACTTTTTTTGGAAAAGGTAGTTATCATAGCGGAAATTTTATCTCTTTTCTCGCTGGGGAGTTCTAACGTCATGTCTGAAGTGTTAATCATCATGCCCAAGTATTTACACAGCTTTGATGGGGTTAGAATGGTTTTTTCATAATTGATCACAAAACCGAGCTTCTCTAAGATATCGATCACCGAATGAGCTGTATTAAGGCATGATAAGTGGTTGTTATTTATACATAACAGGTCATCTAGGTACGCAACAATGGTGTGACCTTGTCTCCTAAGTTCGGTAAGAACGGGTTTTAATAATTTGGTAAAAACAAATGGGGCAGAACTAAGACCAAAGGGTAAGCAGTTAAATTCGAATAATTTATCGTCCAAACGAAATCGAAGATATTTCTTATGGTCTGAGTGTATTGGTACTAAAAAATAAGCTTCCTTTAAATCTATGGAACACATGAACGCTTCTTTAAAAATTAATTTTGTAGCTGTTCTAATGTCCTCCATTTTAAAGTGTTGTTTGGTTATGAATTTATTGAGTTTTTTCAAGTTTAGTATAAATCTTTGACTTCCGTCACTTTTTGGGATAAGAAATATGGGGTATATGAATTGATCTGCGCAATCTTTACACTGAGAAATCGCCCCTAAACATTGAAGCTTAGAAATAGCAGTCGCCATTTCTTTTTTAGAAAATGGCGGGTTAGATGGTTCCTGAAGTTGGTAAACCGGCATGTCAAATGGTATTTTATAACCTTTAACATATGATATAATTAAAGGATCAATGGTAATATTCTTTTATTCCGATAAGAAATGTTTAATTCTGCCAGCATGTGGTGGTACCTTTAACGACGGGTCCTCCTGTCGGTACCTCTCGCACCCGGGCGGGGGCGCGCCGCCGTCGCATGCCTCCTCGGCGCGGTCGGCACGGGCGGCGCGTAAGCCGCGCGGGCTGGCGGCGGCAACGCGCGGCTCGCCGGCTGCTGTCGAGGAGGCGCTCGCGGGTTTCCCTGCTGGGGCTGCTGTGAATTCTGTGGTCTCTTGAAAACTGGTACCGGTTTTTTAATTTGTTGGCTTGATTTTTCAATGGATTTAGAGGTCTTGATGTTCTCGCCTAAGTCCACGCCGAACAAGTATTGATCTCTTTTGACGCCTTTGATGATGCTAAAAAAGCTCTTATCCATCATAGGCACTATGAGCCGTCTTCGGTTGAGTGTTTCTTCATAGTGTAGGTCTAATAATATTTGAGTCGCCTCGGACAAATTTTTTATAATATCCAATTTGTCCATATCAGTTTGTATAAGATCTTTTATGAGATTCACCAACCCAGCGATACCGGCGCCCAGTTGATCTTGCGCCGTTTCTAGCCGCTTGTCACGATTTTTTACTGCCTCTGTTAAGATAGACGCGACTTCCAAATTAAGTTTTGGTGCCTTAGCTAATTCAAAATTTTTTGGTATTAGCATTTTTGCCATCAGCTTCTCCTTCTGTTCTTTGGCGAGCCCGTCCAGTAATATTCTACCCCAGCGTTCAGAGATCTCTGTAGGGATATTTTCGCCCAAGGGCACGTCGACTTTCTTAGCTTCTCCTAGTATAACGAGTATTTCCTCCGAGATCACAAGACCGGGAACATCACTAGATGTAGTGGCCGTACTTGGCCCTGTATCATTTGAGTTAGCGGACGTAACTGGCACTGGTTCGAGAGCTCTTGTGACCACCGACCGTACGGTGGTGTTGCTGGGCGTACTGTCGCCCGCGGCGGCGCTCGGCTCGGCCGGCTGCTCCACGTCCAAGAAGGCCTCTTCGAGCATTGGGTCACATAACGGCGGGGACGGCGTATCAGACCTTGCGCCACGGTCTGCAGGTTCGACCGGAAATAAATCAAATTATAATGTTTAAATAACATTAAATATTTCACTATCAGAATGACATCACGTGCCACTACATTAAGATAGTGAGAATTTGGGTATGAGGTCTACGACCGCCAAATACCAATGCAATCAATAGTTGCAATTTTTTACTTTCAGGATGACATCTCGTGCCAACACGTTAAGAAAGTAAGGCGCTGGTTATGTTAATATTTTGAATATAGGAAAAAAAAAAAAATTTCTTTTCTCCACTTATACGTGGGTAGCTACTTACCGTATTCACTGTCGTTATACTCGTCTGCACTCGAGTCGTTTCTTGAGAAATAACGTTTTTCCAAACGACGTAATTTGCGAACAAACTCTTCGTCAGTTTTTTCCCGCTTTCTCTTTCCCATTTTGGGATATTAAATTATCAAAAAGTTTATTTTACACGAGCAGTCCGGATGATGCGACACACGAAAAACGAATGAGATAAAGATAGCGATGGTAGGCTGAGATCCGGCGAGTGTCAGTTGAGCTACTTGTTATTTATTTATTTTATAAATTCCGGAAACGGATCTAAACAGTGTGGTGATGCGATACAAAAAACGGACTACATTGTAACTTAAATCTCGAGGATGTAACATCGAAGTATAATGATATAAATATTGAGTGAAACGTAGAAATAAATAAAAACACAGAAATAATACTAAATATTACAACTAAATTAAAAAAAAAGGTAAATTAATATGACAAAATCCTGAAGATTAATTAAAAATATTATAAATTATTTAATGGCTGTCATTAATTTACACTTAAAACAAGCCTTAATGGGTATTTTAATAAATTGACCCAGGATCGCATAAAATAGTAATTACACAGATATTGTATATGTGTAAATAATGATTATGCTCATCGTTCAACGATATAGGAATCAAGTAAAACCTGTACGTTGTCTAACGCGGCTGCCATCACAATCAACATTCCTATCTCTTAAATGTTAAAAGATGGTGGTAGAATGATTCAAATGCGATTGTGATAGCGAGCTCGTTAAACAATAGGTCTATTGGTAAGATGAACTAATCGAGTTAGTATGCAACTAAGGTTAGTCTGTATCCGAAATCCCATAAATGAAAAAAAAGAACATTTTTCCAAAGAGCCCTTAATTTCTAGGGAATAAAATATTTGAAGTGAAACATACTTAAACCAACACAAGAATTGCTTACTTTGGGACTAGGTCAATTGGTGTCAAATGTCCCATGATATTTATTATTTATTATTATACAAAATAAGATAGCGTTTCGTATAAACATTCATCATAACAACTTTAAACATTATTTGCCTGCGGCTATTTGCACAAGCTGTAATTTGAATCGAGCTTCAGAGCAAACATTCGGTTTCTATGTGTTTTTCTATAACATGACGTCTTTGGCAATCATTTTACATTTTACATATTGTTACTAATTTCATGATAATTTATCACTTAGCAAACGATGATTTCATCGCAAACTGAGCAAATAATTTTCGCGAACCTTTCTTTTGTGTTAATACCGAAAAAAGGCTTAAATAGCCGTGCTCCCCCTCTTTCCTTCAGTTGATCGATCCATCTGATCGATAGTCGATTGTTTTTTAAACAGAATGAAATCTTTTGTCGCTTGTATCCTTTTGGCTTTGGCTTGTTTGGCCTCAGCCACTACTTACTCGTACCCAAGGGGCTGTATCTACGCTAATGGACGATGTAAGTAGAATACTCTTTATTAACAACGCAAGATACAACATTATGATAATAGGAAACAAAATAAATAAAAACTACATAAATATACCTAACTATAAAAAGAAAACACCATATAAGAGGCCCTCCTGCGGCATAGACCCCAACGCACTGGCGGCATTACCTCTCGGTACAGTCAGAGAAATTTGCTGGGAGAGGTAAGCGCCAGCTCTGGGGTCTCCTGAGGTCTCTATCAGCCGGGACGACAATACAAAATATATATAGAATAAAATATATATTTTATTTATTTATTACAACAAAAAATTACAGCATTACAGTTAAACACCAATGCGCTGTAAAATTGAAATTATACAAAACAAAAATATATATAAAATATTAAAAAATAACTATGAATAGTTAGGGATTTTTGAACGTCATCGTCGTTGCTACCCTAAAACGAAGGAACACCACACCCTCCGGCCAGAAGTCGGAGCGCAGGAACATCTGCTGGTGCTTGGCGCCTGCCAATGCGAAAGTGTGTGTGTTTGTATATTTGTCCGTCTTTCATGCCGTAACGGAGCGACGGATCGACGTTATTTTTGGCACAGAGGTAGTTTATGGGCCCGGGAGTGACATAGGCTACTTTTTATCCCGGAACAATGAACAGTTCCTGGGGAACAGCACGCGATAACCGAATACCACGCGGGCGGAGCCCCGGGCAACGGCTAGTTTTTAGATAAAACAAAGATTACGAAATTCGGAGCAAAAATCGATGCAAAGTAGTAGTAGTAGTAGTAGTAGTTTTACGGTACATGTAAAAAAATTATCTGACTAATGTATCACTGACTGACTGACATAACAATCGAAACACGGCCCGAAATAGCATTTTAAGCTTCAATTTAAAATTTAATGAATAATTATTTCTGAAAATATACGAAGGCTAGGTTTTTCCCGCGACTTCGTCTGCGAAAATATCAAAAAACGTTTATGACTATCCTGTGCGAGCTCTCCATTGTCCTTTTTAGGATCTCAAACTATCAGTATACCAAATATCACCTAAATCGGTTCTGAAGCGGTTGAAGCGGGAAGAGGTAATAGACAGACAGAGAGAGACAGATTTTTGCGTTTTTAATAAATATCAAGTTATTTTAATGAAAGGAAACAGAAAATTGCTATTTAGAAAGAAAGAAAGAAATCATTTATTCGTGACAAAGTAGCATAGCATTACAAAAAAAAGAAAAATAAGATATTAAAAAGTGCGATATTGTTATGTCACAAAATGGTCCCAAATTAGCAAAAATTGCCGGTCTTGCGAGCGGCGCTGTTCTTCCTTTGGGACCATCCGTTTACTTATCACACATTAAAATAAATATCAATAACACAGTGAAAGCCGACACAATATTCCGTTTAAAAGAGAAAAAATAAAACACTAAACATTTATAACAAATGTGGCTACCATGTAAGCATAGGCTATAGTCCTTTACCTTTTATCTATAACCATTTGTAAATTACCTACCTACTAGAAAATCACTTCTTTGTGTGCAGTTAATATCGACATTCACCTTGTTTGTTCTCGATTGTACAATACATAAGGAACAACTTCGCCAGTACAATCTACTCTTACCGGAGTTCCAAACTGACTTTAAAATGTTCCACTTACGTAGGCGTTGTAATTTTATGATTTACGTAGGATTCCATAAATTTGAATGTACTTTGTTACTGACGTGGAATAATTCTTATGCCGCAAATATACCTACTCGTGATTATGTACCAGAAAGTAATTAAAAAATCAAAGCCCGGCTGCGTTAAAAAATACTAACTAAAAAGAAGAAAACAAGACGTGGATGTAGTGGTCTAGAACGCTGTTAAATAGCTAATATTAATATTGTGAATCTGTTTTTATTTTTTAAATTCTGTTTTTCTTGCCGGATTCTTCTCAACAGAGGTTTTTCCGAACCGATGATATTTTTTAAATTCATAAGTGCTTGTTTTAGCCTAAATTGAATATATTTTGACTTTTGACTTTTTTGAACTTAAACTTCAACAGTTGGAACCCATTAGGTAGCTTAGGTAACAGAGTTCTAGACCACTAAGTCCACGTCTTGTTTTCTTCTTTTTACTCGTAGTATTTTTTAACGCAGTCGGGTTTTGATTTTTAAATTTATTGTTTTATTTCATACCTTTTTGGTATTTCTGTAAAAATGGTAAATATAAACATATAAGTTGTATATATTTTTGCAATCTGTTTTTAAATCCCTTTATTTTAATACTCTAGGTACTCGATAGGTTTGAGAAAAAATTGGCGCCAAAAATCCGCCATTTTAATTTTTTAAGAATTTCATCTACCTACCTAATGTCACTCGCGTCATTAAGACAATATACAACTACGTATCATTCATCAAAATCGGTTCAGCCGTTGAGTAGTTACGAGAGGACACAAGAATAACAGACATACATACTAGTCAAACACATAACCCTCCTTCTTCGCAGTCGGATTAAAAGAGTCTTTCAATTCTTGTGGTGAGTGTATTAAAAAAGAGCCACCATCGATTCCATTACTGCGTCATCTCTCTACGACCACTTTCTTTGCTTTCTCAGGCGTCCAGGAGTGTCCAGTGGGCACGCTCAGCTACTCAATTGGCTGTGGGTACGTGACTCGCGAGGCAACTTGCGCCAACTCCCGCCCCAAGCCTGACACCAAGCAGACCTGTGACTACTCCGCCTGCCACTGCGTCCACCCGACCGTAAGGGACGAGAAGTCCGGTCAATGCGTCCATTTAGATAAATGCCCGCAAGCTAAGATCATCAAGACTCATGGTGGCGGCGGAGTGCCAAAGATCCAACATCGTCCAGTGGCCCCTAGAGCGCCAGTGGTTCCTAGAGCACCAGTGGCGCCAGTGGCTCCAGTGGCACCCGTAGCGCCAACTGCACCCGTAGCACCTACGCAACCAAACACTCCGGCTGCTCCTCAAATACCAAGCCCAGCTAATAATGTCTACAACGGCTACAATGGCTACAACGGTTACAATGGCTACAATGGTTACAACAACAACAACAACGCCAACATAAGGGCTTATTGATGAGAGTGCTTAAAATAATTTATTAAATTTCATTTCAATTGACGTACCGAGTTTCAATTTAATATTATAAACTTCACAGAATCTGATAAGCTAGGCGTTGCCGCATGGAATGACAGTAAATTAGAAAAAAATAGGATTGGCTACACATTTAACAGAAAAAAAAATATTTATCACAAATATGTACCTATGTAAGAGGGAGTACACACATATGCGCTAATATTCGTACATTGTACAAATTAAATGAAAATGAAGGAAAAGAGACAGTATGGATTTTACTCTTTTAAAAATTAGTTCCACACGAAACAATTTCACCCGAAACTATTTACGACTCATTAGAGTAAATAACAAACTCTGGGTAGGTATTACTTTTAAAGTTTTTTTTACCTACCTCTAAACGCTTAAGAAATAAAACCAACATAAGATAGGTAATCTTTCAACTAACGATCATTTCAAAATGGGACCGTTGTCCAAGGTCAAGGTTCTTCCGTTTAGATGTAATTACGTCAAGTGCGCAGACTCAAATCGTGTGGAAATATTATCGTCCACAATATTTTGTTGAATCTCATATCTGTGGAATGAGTATGACCTGTACATTTGCCGCCATTCAATTATGATTTAGATTGCTACCTGGCAGGCATTTTTAGCCTTTTAGGGTTGCTAGAAAGAAGTTTATTTAATTTTTTTTATTCGACTGGATGGCAAATGAGCAAGGTGGTCTCCTGATGGTAAGAGATTGCCACCGCCTATAATTATCTGCAGCACTTGGGGTATTGCAGATGCATTGCCAACCTAGAGGCCTAAGGTGGGATATAACAAGTGCCAGTAATTTCACCAGCTGTCTTACTCTCCACGCTGAAACACAACAATGCAACCTCAGCTCTAGTAGACAGCCAGCCTTTTGCAAGGAAGTCACCAACGTACGAGCCAGTGCAAACATACCCAATGCATTGCAGACAGTTGAGACTACAATGTACAAAATAGCATACAAAGATACTAGTTAGATTTCGTCACTCTAGAGGCCGATAAACGTACCCACAAAGCCAAACTTTGTTAAGTTGAAATGTTGTGGGTGGTGAATTATTTGATATAATTAGTTTAAGTGTTTTGTGGCTTCGGAACTTTCAAGGTGTTTATTTAACGAAGGATTTACTATTTAGCTAGCTTTTGTCCGCAGCTTCGCCTACGTGGAATTCGGTTATCGCGCGCTGTTCCCTCGGGAACTGTGATTTTTTTCGGGATAAAAAGTAGGCTAAAAATCTTGTCAATCCGTCTCTCTGTTTCGATGCGAGAGATGGACAAACATACATACACACACACACTTTCACATTTATATGGATAGTAAGTAAGTTTTTAGTATAGTAAGCCGCGGTGCCTTAGTGGTTTAACCACAGGCCTCTAAAGCAGAGGATCGGTCGTGGATTCAAACCTGGCCACGTATCCCAGAGCATGTGAAAAATATCGCGAGGAAACCTGCAAATCTTGCGAAGCAATTCAATGATGAAGGTCTTTCTCAGCCGGGACGACAAGGCCCCAATAAAGGCCTTCATGTCAGCCGACCAGGGGTCCAGTGTCTCCACAGCGAGCGCCGCAAACTCATAATCCTTTAAAATAGAAGAGTATTTGCGGCGCTTGAGTACTTGGGCCTGGGCAGCTGCAGCCCCGGATTGTGAGCGGGTTGCCTGAATGTGGGACTGCGCGAAAGTGTCGACACACGTTGCGTCCCACACCAATAATAATATTATTGTATACAATAACAATTGACCATCCATTTTAAATGACAGAAAAATATAACGATGTACTGAACTGATGTCAAAATATGAATGTGAGTTTGTTTGTTACGCTTTCATACTTTTCTACCGACAAAATTTGGTACGGAGATAGTTTAAGATGTTAGGAAAGATACAAAATAGCTTCTATATCCCCAAAAATTGTAGAATAGTGATAAACAAAGTCTTCACAGACGAAGTCTCGGGCTACAGCTATCCTAAATAAAATCATAAATGGGAATGTAAGTTTGTGTTTTTGAAATGCTTAAACATTTTATACAACAACCTGTTCTCTATCTAATACATTTAAACGAGCAATTCAAGAGCATCTCGGAAACGGTTCCAACGATTTCGATGAAATTTGGTATGTGGGGGTTTTTGGGATGACAAATCGATCTTCTTTGGTGTATCTCTGGGAAAACGCTTATTGTCGAGTTTTACCTCAGTTGCCCAGGTAGTTACGTTTATATATTCCACTTCTTTTATAATATTTTTACCGTATTTTTTTTATCTAGAATAATAACGATATTTAGTGGGTAGTTGGGTACCCTACACATCACTATGTAATTTAGCACAGTCGTAATGGAAAAGCAGCCAAACGCTTTCTATATCACTATCTGTTATTAATTAGTAATAATGACAGAACAGAACAAGAAATATACCAACAAATGTTACAAATTCTACATTTACACATAACGATGCCATGTTTTTGTACGACAAAGTAAACTCTACTTATATTTATTTGAATCAATTGTAGTTTTTGTGGTGAAGTGCCAATTCAAATGATTTTTTTGTTACTTAAAAAATATCGTGACTCCTAGCGCCATCTAGTGACTAAACATAGAAACTATATCCTTCAACACGTCATCTTAACTCGAACGCATATTATATATAACTTCCACCGCTCTTGCTTCCGCTTTCGGACACCAGGCATAACATCAGCTTGAAGAGATGTCTCTCTATTGTAGCCTCTTCCCCAAAATATTATTTTCGTAGTCCTCTTAGCGCAGGCCAGTCTTTTTGTACCATGAAGGCAAGATTATAAGCCGTTTGGGGCGACGCTGGATGACGTATACTAATGGTCTGACACAGCTAAACGGAAACCTAGGCATTATCTCTGGTTATTGTGACATTTGCTTTATTTTTTTAGTGGAATGAGAAATATATTTATAAGATTGGATTTTGGAGTCTTTTTTTATTTTTTGTTTCAACTTAAAATTATGTTAAGTACTTTCGTTTCTTTTTGTTTTTTTTTTTACTCCTGTCCTGTGATAGTGTAGGGGTATTGGCACGCAGCACGGAATGCTGAGGACCTGGGTTCGATTCCCAGCGCTGGTCTCTTTTTCTGTACATTTGAATTTCCTTACTCAGCGCAGCTCTAGTAAGGCAGGATGTGTTACGAGGAATGTGTTTTTATGAACGAATAGGAACGCTTCATTTACATCGCCTCGCCTCGCTCCGCTCAACTGTTTCCTTATAACACATCCTCGCACTTCTCTGGTGGAAGCGCAGCCTTATGACCAGCAGCGCTTGATACTCAACTCGTATCGTCACTTTTGGATTTCAAAAGTTCCCAGCTTGCAATAAAGGGTAAAATTAGGGAAACATGTCAATATGCTTTCATTTACGTCAATTCAACCTTACATAAAAAAATATTGTATCGGCTATAAAAAAAAACATGGCACTAAAGCAGTCTAAACCATCCGTTAAATTGCCCAAAACGTGTGCACGAGCTTTCCTCAATAGATAATAAAGAACAGGTCACACTCTAAGCTATGCTCTAAAACTCTCAGATCATCATCATTGCTCTACATGCAATGTTCGCAGAGAGGAAGGCAGCCAGTGAACACACATACACCACAGTATATACTGTGCATACACAAACATCACGGCTGTGTTCCCATATATTATGGTAGGCAGAGCACACGAAACGTTACCGCTTCGGAGCCACTTTTAGCAATTTTAGGTTAAGTATGACGAAAACGGTGACAGGTTGTTAGTCTGTCTTCTACGGTATACCTACCAATTGACTTAATCCTTTGTCGCCTCTTACGACATCCACGGAAGAAATGGGGAGGTGTAATTCTAACCGGACACTACACGGGGAAAAGCCAGTGAAAGCTATTTAAAATGGCGATGGCGATGCACCAGCAATCCTTTAATCTTGCAATGATCACCTTATTTATAAAAAAAACCCTTGTCTGTCTGTCTGTCAGTAACCAAAATAACTGCCCACCATTCTTCGTACGTTTTGCTTGAGAAGAGAGCTCTGCCAAATTTTGTCTGTCTGTCTGTCTGTCAGTAACCAATATAACTATGCCCACCATCCTTCGTACGTTTTGCTTGAGAGCAGGGCTCTGCCAAATGTGGATATTCATAACCTATAGTATCCTCGGTTCGCGACCGACTCGCACTATTATGTTCCGGTGTGGAGAGTAGACAACCGATGAAATTACTTGCACTTGTGATATCCCATCTGAGGCCTCTAGGTCGGCAACGCATCTGCAATTCCTCTGGTGTTACAGGTGTCTATGGGCGGTGGTGATCTTTTCCCATCAGGAAACCGTCTCGCTCTTTTGCCATCCATTCGAATAAAAAAATCAAATCTGGGTCAATTTATGCGGTCTGATAAACAATTGAATTTAAATTCGATTTAGTTAAGTACCTAACTCTAAGGACGCCTTGTAGTCTTTTTTAAATCTCGATTTAAGGCTTAAACTGACAGCTCTTGTATGGATCTGACAGGACTCAAGACCACTTGAACCTAGATTAAAAAGCCTGCAAGTGGTCGCAAACGCCTTAAGCTAAGCTACAAAATCGCTGTCACTACCCCGCGGCCTAAAGCATTAAGGCGTCCGTCCATCCCTCCGGCGTATTAGGCCCGTATAAATCGACAGCCGGCCGATTACAATTTATGGCGTATGATAGTGCGTTTATAAGGAAACAGTCCTTTATGAGGAGCCAAGGGGCCGTTTAGCTTAAGTGTGGCGGACACCTTTTTTTGTAATAAAAGGGGAAAGGGCCCGAAGCGTGGAGATTTCACAGTTTAAGTAGTCTGTTGTTTAGCCAAGGCTCGGATTTTGGATTGGCTTTTTCGCTAAAAGTAGAGTTGGGGTGACTAATAAAAATTAAAAAAATCAAAAAATCAAAAAGGCAGTCGGGTTTTTTGATTTTTTTAAATTTATTGCTTTATTTCCTAATTTTCTGTGATAATCATAAATTAAAACGTTTGTAACCTATATATATTTAGAATGGGCTAATTATTAGCTTTCATTTGATACCCCACTCGATAGGTTTGAATAAAAAATATTTTTTTTTAAACTTTCAATTTAGCGCCAAAAAACCGCCATTTTGATTTTGTATGAATTTCATGTACCCAGTGTCACTCATGTCATTAAGACGAATCCAATGACGTATCATATATCAAAATCGGTTCAGCCGTTGAGTAGTTACGAGAGGACATAGGAATAGACATACATACATACATACATACGCGTCCTCCTCGTCCGCCCGTCCCTCCTTCTTCGCAGTCGGATAAAAATGACCAAGTGCGGGTAGTTCGTGATACGAGTGCCGGTACTATTAGTGATCAAGTGCGGGTAGTTCGAAGAACTCGCGCTGCTAGGCGGACTTGACACCCCACACTTCAGTCTACTCGTGACCACGGCAACTGTAATGTTGCCGAAACGTCGAGGTAAATATTACTTGTGTAAAATAGCGTGATAAGTCCCGTTGTGGTATTTTGACTATAAGTAGAGCTTTCTCATGAACTGAAGGAACTGGCTCATGCATACATATTTACCGTCTGGGCTCCACAGAAAACCAGTGTTACTGCACATAGTGTGCGGCAACACATGCTGAATGGAGACCTTTTTTGGTATCCTGTCGTGTCACTAAGTAATATGTATAGTTTTAGTTCTAGTTTTAGTTTTATTCTTAGTCTTAAGTGGTACTTATGGAGCCAAAATAAATTGTTCTTTCTTTCTTTCATGGAGGGAGTATGTGTGGAACCTTTTTATAATCGTAATTGGGCGTTTTCAGAAAAAAGTGTACCTACCCTTTCTTTTCAATTTTGGAAAAAATATGATTTTTATTTGTACATTGGTTATGGTCAGAATCAAGAGCACAATCAATTCCGATAGTTTAAAGAAATGTCCCCAAAAAATTACAGATCACGAAATTCCTAGGCATATCATAAAATGGCGCCATTTCATGATATATGCCTTAAAAAGTTGGCCAGACGATGTGGCTGAGAAACAATACGGCAGATCGATTAGAGTATTGCATTCGTCGATATTCCTAGCTTTTATACCGGGGCATCGTGATGTGCCGAAAAAAAGGAAAGTTTAGGTACGACGAGCGAAGCGAGGAGTGGTTAGTATGAATAGTGAGCGTGCCACGGCAGTGGCCGGCGAAGTGCCAGAACCGATACGACGGCGTTTCATGATATGCCTAGGAATTTCATGATCTGCCTAAACGTCACTCGGCAAATCGTTAAGTGGTGAGTTTTGACAAATGGCGAATGTCCTTTAGCCAACTCATGAAATGGCACCATTTCCGGTGTGCCTGGGAATTTCTTGATCTGGCGGATTTTACGATCGGCAGCCGACACATACATACATTAGGCATTATACTTACATTGCAAGTTAAAAAATATAATAAAAGCCTTTAATTAAGGACGTCAACTATCACTACAGTGTTAGCACTCGTCCATTTACCTTATATAAATCATAATATGCATAATAAACATTGCGAAATGTAAACAAACTCCTAATTAATAGCAAATGATCCCACGTCCCCCGATAGCGGCGGCTTATCAGTGGGTGATTTATCCCCCGACGTGCAAGGGGGGAGGCATGCCGCAGTACACACCGTCACCATTAGAGAGAGAGAGAGAGAGAGAAACATTTATTTATACATATTTCATCATCATCATCATCATCATCTCAGCCTATATACGTCCCACTGCTGGGCACAGGCCTCCTCTCGGAATGAGAGGGCTTGGGCATAGTTCCCACGCGGGCCCAGTGCGGATTGGGAACTTCACACGCACCATTGAATTGCTTCGCAGGTTTGTGCAGGTTTCCTCACGATGTTTTCCTTCACCGTAAAGCTCGTGGTAAATTGAGCACATGAATTTCGAAAAACTCAGAGGTGCGAGCCGGGATTTGAATCTACGACCCTCTGCTTGAGAGGCGATAGGTCAAACCACTAGGCCACCACGGCTTATACATATTTGATACACATAAAAATACATTAGATGGAAAGAATTAAAAAATAACATCGAACAGTATAACGTTTACGTACATTAACGTTTTTAATATTTATAACTAATATCATGAATTCAGAATGTTGTGTATGTGTGGGTTTATTTGTTACTCCATCAAGACTGGTTTTTGAAGTCTTTTGGTATTTTTTTATTTCAACTCCAAATTTTGTTACTTTGACGGTCATCCCGTAAAATCCACATCGAAAATACAAACTGAAAACGTAGATGCACAGAAAAACCAGAAAACCAGCGCTGCTCTCCTTTTTTTGGTTCTTCTGTCCATCTATGTTTGTATTTTCGATGTGTTACCTACACCATCATTTTCAAATGGGCTAACTATTATTTTCTATGAGTTATATGCAGAACAGAGGTGTTAACTTTAATAGGCGAAACCTGCTGTTGAGAACGATTGAGAACAGAAGAAGGATTATTCTGAGGCACCTGATATAACATGATAGTTCCATAATAACAATAATTGAGAGGAAAATAGAGGGCAGGAGAGGCAGGGGAAGATCGAGCCGACAAGAGCTAGGCTCTTAAATATGTATACATTTAGTTGCCCGAATTTCTCTTGCTATACCAACGTTTGCCATAAAATATATAGAACTACCTATGCCGTTTTCAGGATTTTTTTAAATGTCATCTTACAGAATGCAGTAGGTTAGGTTAGTTTAATATCAACTCTGAACTCTGAAGAAATTAATATTTCAGAAATAAATAACTTTGTGGCAAATGAAAATTCTAGAAAATAATACATTCGGGCATATGAAATTCGGGCAAACGATAGAGAACCATCTAATACTTTCAGCTTTTCTAACATTTTCCTCTGCGGTGTTCGCCATCGCTTCGACACGAAAGCTTCAAGAAAGAATCTATCATTTTCTAAGTTTTTTTTTTTAAATCAGATTAGGTTTATTTTAATAAATAAATATCATGGGACACCCGATACCAATTGACCTAGTCCCCAACTAAGCAAAGCTTGTACTATGGATACTAGACAACGGATACACATACTTATATTTACATACTTAAATACATATTACACATCCAAGACCCGAGAACAAACAGTCGTATGAATACATACAAATATCTGCCCCGGCCGGTAACCGAACACGGGACCTCAAGCTTCGTGGTCACGTTCTCTAACCACTGACCATCCTGTCATCGTTTTATAACAATTCTGAACAATTATTGGTTTCAGAAAAAAAACAGTTATGACAAACGATCATTCTGCCAAACATTACATTCGGACTATAACACATCGACTCTCAATAGCCTCCTGAATTCAATCTTATTCCTTTTAAATTACTGTCACAAGTGAGTCGTACACGCTCTCAAGCTCTCAAACTTCTAACCGGGTATACCCCGGGACAATATTTTCCCGACTCCCAAACTTGCATTTAGAAACTTGTCACAATAGCAAAAACTTGGGTTCGGTCACGTAAGCGAAAATTGTGAACTTTTACCGGAAGGTTGGGGTTCTGCCGTAGACAGCCAAATTCTAGGTAAGCGTTCTGCAAGTTTCAGCGATTTAGATGCGGGCGGGATTGTGCAAAGGGTTTTTAATGTTTTTAAAACTGAAAGATTCAAATTCCTACTAATAAATTGAAAATACAAACCGAAACATAGATGCACAGAAAAACCAAAAAAATAAGACCAACACTGGGAATCGAACCCAGGTCCTCGGCATTCCGTGCCGCGTGCTATACCGCTACACCACTGCTGGTCAACGGCACAGACACGAATTTCCCTATGCATCACAATCTCAGCCTGTTTACTTCGCCACTTAAGCGGTGACCTAGCGCCATCTATATTGTCTAACTCTCAACGAGAAGCCTTCAATATCTCCTTCGAAACTAACCGTTCACCCGGACAAGAGATGTCGCTATTAAGCAATCAAATTATGATTGATTTTTTGGAATCTTTTTGTATTTTTTATTTCAATTCCAAATTTTACTTTTTTTAAATTTGGAATTGAAATATATAATACAAAAAGATTCCAAAAAACCAATCATAATTCCTACTAATAAACTAAGACATTATTCCACCTTTGATATTAAAAAAGGATTCTAGCACCGCGCTGTGGCTATAAAGGGAAGTATTAGGTAACTAACAACCAACCAACTATTTTCCAAGAAAGAAAGTCGATGATTCACTACTTATTCTCAACCAACGACCACGACCACTCTCTCAAGAGTTATTACTTCTGATTGTCTTAATTATTACACGCATTATTATTATTTTCAGGTGGTAGGACCTTGTGCAAGGTCCGCCCGGATTGCTACCACCATCTTGCTCGCTAAACCTGCCGTGAAGCAGCAGTGCTTGCACTGTTGTGTTTCGGTGCGGAGAGTAAGACAGCCGGTGAAATTATTGGCACTTGAGGTATTCCAACTTAGGCCTCTAGGTTGGCAACGCATCTGCAATACCCCTGGTGTTGCAGATGTTTATGGGCGGTGGTGATCTCTTACCACCAGGGGACCCACTTGGTCGTTTGCCTTCCAGTCGAAAAAATAAAAAAATAAATAAATAAAGGATTCCAGCACCGCGCTGTGGATAGAAAGGGAAGTATTAACTAACAATCAACCAACTATTTTCCAAGAAAGAAAGTCGATGATTCACTACTTATTTTCAACCAACGATCACGACCCTTCTCAAGAGTTATTACTTCTGATTGTCTTAATTATTATCCGCATTTACCCCCGAAATGATACACACCATGCAACAGTTATTGCAACGTAATCACCCCAGTTAATCAGGTCACAGTAGTTACATGTTCCAATGAACGGTATTACCCCGTATCCGGTAACGTTAAGGCTCACATTACAACGAGTGACAGAGTGAGCCGACGATTTATTCTGAATCGAATAATTGGTAGCGACGCCGCGCGAATAAATCACCCTGTAGCTATTTAGTATTTACGAAGCTGGCTAATACGGATGTGCAGGGCTTGGCGCGAATGTGTGGAGCCTGCCGCGGATGTGAGAAGATTCATGTTTTTTGTTGTTTTTAGGGTTCTGTACAGGGGCGGATTTTGAATTTGTGGCGCCCTGGGCTAATACTGCTTAGGGGCCCTACCTAATTACTCGAACCTCATGATCGGATTTTTTTTAATTCTAGATAATTTTTATTATTGACAATATCGTCTATTGTTTTCAGTTCAGGTTGGGGGCCCTCTGTGTCCACGGGGCCCTGAGCTGCAGCCCAAAAAGCCTTTAAGCAGATCCGCTCCTGGTTCCGTGCCTTAAAACGAAAAAATGCAACCCTTAAAGGATCACTTTTTGCCCGTCTATCTGTCAAGATCTTTTTTCTCGGGAACGAGTGGAGGTATCAAGTTGAAATTTATACCAAATATTGAGGTCCACTGTCCCTTGGAGCTGTGAAAAAATCAAACTTCTAAGCCAACGCAATCAAAAGATGCAGCTTTTTATTGTAGGACGTCCACCAAGAGGATGGATGACTGGTTGAAGCTGCAGGTTAACGGTGGATGCGTCGCTTCCAACCGAAACAACTGAAGGTCTGTGGGGGGAGGCCTATGAGGTGCCCCGAGTGACCAACTACTTCGGCGATAGAACGTTAAACAAAAGACTACCGTATTTCTTTAAGATTACCTGATACCTAACATCCGCCTAGAAACTGACAAAAATAAATTTAAAAAGATCTTTAATAAATATTTAGTAGAAACTCTTCCATAAGACATAGTTGTCACAATAATTCATCATCATCATGTCAGCCGAAAGACGTCCACTGCTGGACATAGGCCTCCCCCAAGGCTCTCCACTCAGACCGGTCTTGTGCTTTTCGCATCCACCGCGATCCCGCGATCTTAGCCAGGTCGTCGCTCCATCTTGTTGGATCACAATAATTACTTAATCAATTAAACTCTCTAACTTATTAATTATGCGAAATATGTTGAAACGTACAAATATTTATAAAATCACATTATCAAATATAACAGATAACAAATTAAATAAATTACAAGTTAACTCAAATTAACAATTACTATACAAGGTATTAATATTATATTTACCACAAAGAATAACATAAAAGGTAGATTACAATTTTGATAAAACAATAAATTAAGATATAAATCTAACGACATAAAATACAATAATAAATACAAACCTAACACAATAAACACTAACCTAGTCAAATAACTCGCCCCTTGCCATTCCCGGCGCAAAGGTGCCCATAACGCTCGCGGCATTACTACGTTGGATAGCTATGGACAGCCTTTGCACCAGAAATGACTCGGAGCGAGGGTCCTCCCCTTTTTGCCTGAGTCGACGGCCCAAATCACACACAAAACGCTTCGCATCCGCCAATCAAACAATCAATTATGTAATAATATTACATTATTTTATATTTTTATAGAGACCGTATCCTGCAGACAAACTGTGTAAACAGTTTTGCAGGGCTATGTGCAAAAAACTATGTAAAAATAACGTCAAATAAATACTTTTTTCATTCATTCAACACCTGGTGATCTGTATAGGTTGAAAGTTTGTGACCCAAAGTAACTGACTGTGAGCTCGGGTTTGATTGGACCTACGGTCTTCCGCTTCACAGGCCAGGTCACGTCTCTTTTCCAAAGCACGAAAAATCCGTCCTTATTCAGAGCACTTCACGTAATGTACTGGTAGTTCAAGATCGTTAACGCCTGTCGCTTCAAGCAGAGCAATTCATCAAAAGTTTTATTCGGTGCCTTAGAATTCCGTCGTAAATAGATTATCTGAGGCCACTTAGCAGTGCCCGGGTCGCATGAGTCTGGGGTTGCCGGCATCAAAGATGAGATTTTAGTTAATTACCCTGACTTTAAAAAAAGAAAAATGTGGTAAGTGATCTACATTTTGCACGGAATTGATACAACTTCGAAAAAAAAGGGGGAAAAATAAATCTAGTATTTTTCGTTTCCCTTTGCCCAAAACTACCTGCACAGAGCCGGGGCGACTTGCTTGTTTTTTTTTCTTATTCGACTGGATAGAAATCGAGCAAGTGGGTCTCCTTATGGTAAGAGATTACCACCGCCCATAGACACCAGCAACACCAGGAGGATTGCAGATGCGTTGCCATCCTAGAGGCCTAAGATGGGATACATACCTCAAGTGCCAGTAATTTCACCGGCTGTTTTACTCTCCACGCCGAAACACAACAGTGCAAGCACTGCTGCTTCACGGCAGGATTAGTGAGCAAGATGGTGGTAGCGATCCGGGCGGACCTTGCACAAGGTCCCCCCCTGCAGATTATAGGTAAGTATGTAATATATAGGTATGAACCTTTCTCGTTAATCACTCTAACCATTGCCTAGTTAAACTGATCTTAGCATTCATACATACAAAGGGACAAACAGAGAAATTGATTTAGTTTTACACTATGTAAAGACCGGATGACCTAGTAGTTATAGAGCCTGACTATGAAGCTTGAGGTCCTGGGTTCGATTCCCGGCCGGGGCAAATATTTGTATGAATAATACGAATGTTTGTTCTCGGGTCTTGGGTGTTTAATATCTATTTAAGTATCAGCTGTGTGTGCCTGATAGGGTAATTGACACAATAAACAATATGTTATTTTTTAAGTAGGTATGTATCTATATAAGTAGGTTTATCCGTTGCCTAGTATCCATAGTACGAGCTTTGCTTAGTTTGAGACTAGGTCAATTGGTGTCGATGGTCCCATGATATTTATTATTATTTAAAGACAAAGATAAAAAGTATGAAAAATACAGTTTTTTTTTGTTTTCCTGAAAGAGATCAAATTTCTGGACATGCCAGCAAAATTAGTAACCTGGTAACCCTTTCTTAAGTCGTACTTTACTAGCTTTAAAGCTGACGTTCTTTAGCGTACTTTGCAAGAGTCTGAGAAAGAGATAGGTCTAAAGATTAAACATAAAGCGTGTAACACACTTAGATAAATAATAATAAAATTATAGCAAGGCATCTAACGATATGTTTTTCTGTACTGGTTGAACTCTACATCGCTACGATATTTTGGTATATTTCACGCATAAACAGTGTGTTGTTTTTCTGTTTTGTAACTTGTATTTTGCGCAGTTTTGCATTTGGTATCGATTTCTTGTCACTCTGAATAAGTTCCTGTTAGAATACTTCTGGAATAAAGACATGGGCTACTTTTATCCCAATACTAGCTTTTGCCCGCGGCTTCGCCCGCGTGAAATTCGATTATCGCGCGCTGTTCCATCGGGAACTGTGCATTTTCCAGGATAAAAAGAAAAGAAGACTATGTCACTCTCTGGCCCATAAACTATATCTATGCCAAAAATCACGTCGATCCATCACTCCATCCGTATGGACGTGAAAGAGGGACTAATATACAAAAAATCACACTTTTGCGTTTATAACATTAGTACGGATTCCCACTGGTTCTATTTAAAATCCCAATGTCTTTACCGTTTACTTTTTATGTAACATAAATATACGATTCCATTTTATAAGAGTTTATAAAATCGCGGAATCTCAATTCGAACGCCTGAATGGTGACGCGATGAAAACCGTGGGTAAAGGGTGGGTAAATAGTACATTTTAATTTATCTATGGACTAGCTTATGCCCGCGACTTCGTCTGCGCGGACCTAGGTTATCGCGCGGTGGCGCCCTCTACCGGAATAAAAAGTGTCCTATGTTGGTTGATCCTTGGGGCTTAAACTATCTCTATACCAAATTTCATCCAAATCGGTTCAGCGGTTTCGACGTGAAAGCGTAACAGACAGACAGACAGAGTTACTTTCGCATTTATAATATTAGTAGGGATTAAATTGTAGTTATTCTGTTAGTACAATGCCGCTAATTCGTCCCCTATGGATAGTTAATGAATTCCGTACAGAATTGGACAGATTAGTTGACTAAATAATTAATTAACCACGTTGTAACTGACGTTTAAAGGTTAAAACTGCATTTGGTAATCATAAGTGTATAAAATTTTCATGGAATATGGTTATGAAATTTAATCTAAGTGTCAATGAACTACTTATAGGTACATTCCTAAACACTGCACTGTTCTGTTTCGGCGTGGAGAGTAAGACAGCCGGTGAAATTACTGGCTTGAGGTATCCCATCTTCGGCCTCTAGATTGGCAATGCATCTGCAATACCCCTGGTGTTGCAGATGTTTATGGGCGGTGGTGATTTCTTACCATCAGGAGACCCTCTTGCTCGTTTGCCATCTAGTTTAATAAAAAAAGTTACAATAATAGACTGTCAGGTTATCAAACTAAGTTCGACGCGTATTTTTTTGACCCCCGACGCAAAAGGGGTGTTTTAAGATTGACCGCTATGTGTGTCTGTTTGTGGCACCGTAGTTCTTAAATGGAGGGACCCATTTGAATGCAGGTTTTTTAATTGAAATCAGGTTTTCTAGTGATGGATTCTAGATATGTTTCATCAAAATCGGTTCAACTGTTTTTGACATATTGAACTTTGAAGTGACAAAGTCAGGGATTTTCCAACTTTTTTTTGTTAATATAACAATAACGTTAGGGTGTCTTAAATGTGTAGAAAACTGTCAGATTCTATTGAAATGTACTTTATAACCAAATGATCCACATGCATGTCTATAAAGAGAGCATACGTCATTGTGAAATTTCTTACATTTAACTAAAGTTTTCCACTGACCGCCTTGGGGCGGGTCCCTTTGCGTAGTGGGTCAGTGTATGGCATCAGGGGAAATCATGAGATGTACTACTCGCTACATACTTGGCTATAGATATTCTGAAGGCACATTTGTGAACTTAACGTAAACCCAATTTGGGAAAGAAATTGATTTACCTTTCCCAAAACTGGTTATTTTCAGGAAACCTCAAACTTAAAGTAATTGTTTTTTTAATCAATGAGTTTTGTTAGTTGGATCGTAAATGCAGGTACTGTAGTCAGTTTTCTGCCGCCATGTTTTTTGGTCAATTGCTTCTTGGTGGCGACATTGCCGCCATTATTGTTTAGGTACTCCATTTATCTTGTTTAGTTAATAAGATAACTTTTTATATGGGTCAAACGACTTTTTTACCCACACTAATCTGTCCGCGACATTTTTCAAACAATTGCAGATCTTTGTAAGTAAAAATGTTTTTTCTGTAATTCAATAGATGGTGCACACGAATACATGCCGTCCTACGTAAGTTCAACCTATTAAACCGCGAAATATCTGGTTGGAAGTACGATTTTTTGGTAACGCAGAAAACGCCCAAAGTGTGGGTAAAATAGTTGATTTAATTATTTTTATTAGCTTAATATCTTATACAAGTCACCGATATAGTTCAAAGCTGTAACATTATTACCCAGGCCTTATCAAAAATGAATAAAAGCACTGAAGTAAGTAACGCACGTAATTAAAGCTACCTAATACCTCAATAATTGGCCTAAATTAATGTGATCGTCTAGTTCTAAATACTTAGGACCCTCTGATACGTTGTGTAAATTAATTATTTAAACCGCAAAGTATAAAAATGCTTAGTTTCAGAAAATTAAATTTATACGATGTAATGTTATGTAATTCCGTTATAATAATAAAGTCAAGTAGATGTTATGAGTAATCAGTTGTCGCCTCTGCTTCCTCGCCGAACAACGTCGCCCCTAGGAGAAATACCCGAGCACAAGGGGACCCTTTGGAATAAGACCTTTAGGTCGTATGGGGGATTCCTAATCGATTTGAAAATCTAGGCCTCCCAGCACACCTCAATAGCCTAGTCCCACACAAGATCGTTAGAAGGCCCCTGCCCCGATCTTGTGCCCTTCAAAGCCTTTGAAACAATCCTAAACCCCTAAAGAAAAAAATTACCTTCTTTCAAACCGTCACACTCAGTACATTTCAGAAATAAGATTCACTCATCGTCTTTAATATAAAGGGGGGGGTATACTTTCTTATCGGCCGCCCACCTCGGTTTCGTCACTACTTAGAGGCCGTCACCGAGGCTCGTCCAGACAAGAGCTTTACACGTCACCGTCCCTGAATCGAGCCGTAGACGACGTGTAATTATATATATATAAAGGGAGCTATACTTTCTTATCGGCCGCCCACCTCGGTTTCGTCACTCCTTGGAGGCCGTCACCGAGGCTCGTCCTGACAAGAGCTGACCCAAGTCTAATAATAATGATTCAAAATAATGATAATATAAGTAATAAATAAAACATAAAAGCACGCATCCATTTATACTTATTCAACAAACTTAATTCATGAAGCGCGGCTCTGCTTATGACTTCATGTCAAACACGCCGAAAATCGAAAAACAACAGTACGAATAAGTAAATAAAATTAACCAAATAAAACTACGCCTCGAACCTTAGGAAACCTATACTGAGGGAATTATGAATAATTATTCAATCGTCCGCTTCTACTAACTATAATTTATATCTTAACTATTCGGAAAATACTACAAAACAAATTGATCACCTATTTCCTTTAAATATAGCTACAAACCTAGAACTACTATTCAATCGCTCGCCCCTACTATTTGTATAACAAAAGTACCGTAATCAATTAAGTAAATTAAACAATGCGTAATAATTATTAAGGTTTTGTTTAAAAGTGAGTAATTGGTTAAATTTAAATTTCAATAGTTTCAATGAAGTACCTAGAAGTATAATAAAAAAAAAATAGTCAACTCAGATTTCAATTTACAGCACTAATAATAATTGTATCAAAATTATATCTAAAACTTAGCTGCCGATAATATTATCGTCCTGATTAACGTCGAATCTCAGCTACTGCGAGATCGAGCTATTTCGACCTGCGTCACGAACAAAAAGTCTAGTCCACAAACTACACTTAACACTACAGTACACTATACACAGTTTGATTATAAGTCCACGTTTTCATACGATCGAAATCGAGATTCGCTCTCGTATGTTTTAATCGTTTTATTTTATTTAACAAATAAATAGATACACTAACTTTTATACTATGAATTAATTTTAACACATATGTAAGTAAGAACACCGTAGCGTCTCGCGTCCCGAAATTAACTAACTTCCAAAGCTCCTTCCAAACAAAGGTCTCCTTGCTCTATCCCTACTATCAAACCTATAATATAAAAAATCATGCATTCGAATTTCGAGAATGTTCCACAAACTCCCATAAATCTATAACTTTATTAGTTTACTTGAGCAAAAATGAACACGGCCGGTCTCACGCACTCGAACGCATAATCGTTGACACTTAAAAACAAAATTCTCGGACCTCTTAGACCACTTGTAGGCGATGCAATAAATTTACATTCTTTATGGTGTTTTATTTTTTTTTAAATGCAAGTAAATATGTTATTATACATAAACGCCTAATATATAAATAAATAATATTGTTACCAAGCTTGTATAAGCGTTGGTTACAGAACGCCCCTAAGATGACAAAGTATTTTACATTCGAAGAATGTAAAATATTGAGGAATCTTGAATAGGATTACGCAAAATACAACGTGTACTCAAATTGCACTCTAGTCTCCTAATATCCATACTAAAGTACCTTTTACCTTAATCAATAAGCCTACATCTCAATCACTGCTACTTAATGTAAGCAATGCTTGATATTTTTTTTTAAATATATAAAATGTCGTAGTGACACAGTAACATCTATCTGAACGTGATTTTCACATACATACACATTGACTTGGATGAAACCTTAATTCTATTTAATAACCAAGGACATACATAGGTACATACTTGATTCCTTCAAAAAAATAACATACAAACATACCGAGATCATTCAAACTATTGACACACATACATACTTTAATTTCTCAGGACCTTACTATAGCTCATAAATTTATCTATTAGAGCTTTAACGTACGCTGTTACCATGTCAGACAAATTCTATCCTAACGTAAACCTATGCATTTTTAATGCTTAACTAATTTAGTGATTTTACCAAATTTTAAAACAAACATTATCATACACACTGAACAATAATAAATAAAAACTCACAACGAGCAAACACCCTTTTACCCTTTTTATAAAACTGTGAGACTGTGTCACCAATAATATCTTAATAACGATTATGTTTTATTCGTTTGAGGACCACGTTACTAGTACGTTTTTTTTATTATTATTATTTCTGAGTATACTTTTCATAGGCATTAAAAGCGCAAACTCATTATTTTTATCATCTATTGTCGTTGCAATCAAAGTGGGTCTAGGAATACAGTCTTCAAAAGGAACTGTTTATATAGTTCTCAGAACCTTACTACTTCAGCTACATTATCAATTACACTAGTACTCAAAAATGTCTGAATACTGACTAGTAAAAGTCATCACTATTGCATCAATCATATCCTTTTCTGATTGGGAAAATAATAGAGCTAAAATAACGGCCTTGCAAACAACAGTCACGAACGTACTAGGTCAACCATCTACCTTTTCCGTCTAACATCCAGTTTCCATTACTAATTTTATTACTAGGCAACCTTATACTGTAATTCGTGACCCAAAAAGTAGTTTTTATAATCATCATCATCATCATCCTTCCATTTTCCGAAGAATAACCTCAACCAACTTTCGGCAAACCCAGACAAACAGCTTAACGTTAGATCTAAGTCACCCCTTGATGCACTAAGTTTACGCTCATAAAGTGTAAGATTTCCTTAAAATATCATCGGATAGATTTCTTTTATTAAAGAAATTTCATAACAAGTAGATCATCTAGCCTCATAGCCCCACATACTATTATCACCGATATCAGTATTCATTTTAGGTTCAAAAATTATGCTTATTAAAGTCTAGCACTTAACCAATATACAAAATTGCGTGACTTTGAAAATAAAAATCAAAATTTTCTACAACTATAATAATATTCGCCTGTCTAAAATAAGTACGCCTAGTAATCGATTCTAAGGATACGATTCTCATTTATCCTATGATCATGAACTAAATCATGAATCACTGTAATGGTACAACAAAAGGTACACGGGAATCGAACCCGTACTTAGGATTGTATCTACCTAATAAAGACACGTGATTAGGATAGCTTACAATGATAACAAATATACACGGGAATCGAACTCGCGAATGAGATTTATCAACAACCTAACCTCCACCTTAATGAAGAAGCAAGCATTCAACTAAACTGAGCAGAACTCTCCATTCCTCTAAACTAACTTAATTATATCAAATAAAAAAAAAATGCATGTTTCGAATCTACAGACAATGTGACTATAGTAACATGATACGAACTTAATTGTAATGCTATTTTTAAATTAAATTATAATCCACTTAACCTTTTATTATTACCTCTTAATGAAATTACCGCAGGGACCGAACCTATTGGTCTCGAATTATTAAGGTGTACTATATATTTTTTTTATTATAACAATTATTCCTTGACGATATAGCAAAATTATTACTATTGAAACATACACGTACTCACAGTAGTACAGAAATACATTGTAAAGCTCAATCAGACGAAAATTAATATCAATTTATGGTTTTTGTATGTCATGTGATAACCCAAATTCTTTGATAAGTATTTGAACTAAAATAATTCAAATTTTATTGACTTAGATCCTGGTCACGGCACCAATATGTAACATTATTACCCAGGCCTTATCAAAAATGAATAAAAGCACTGAAGTAAGTAACGCACGTAATTAAAGCTACCTAATACCTCAATAATTGGCCTAAATTAATGTGATCGTCTAGTTCTAAATACTTAGGACCCTCTGATACGTTGTGTAAATTAATTATTTAAACCGCAAAGTATAAAAATGCTTAGTTTCAGAAAATTAAATTTATACGATGTAATGTTATGTAATTCCGTTATAATAATAAAGTCAAGTAGATGTTATGAGTAATCAGTTGTCGCCTCTGCTTCCTCGCCGAACAACGTCGCCCCTAGGAGAAATACCCGAGCACAAGGGGACCCTTTGGAATAAGACCTTTAGGTCGTATGGGGGATTCCTAATCGATTTGAAAATCTAGGCCTCCCAGCACACCTCAATAGCCTAGTCCCACACAAGATCGTTAGAAGGCCCCTGCCCCGATCTTGTGCCCTTCAAAGCCTTTGAAACAATCCTAAACCCCTAAAGAAAAAAATTACCTTCTTTCAAACCGTCACACTCAGTACATTTCAGAAATAAGATTCACTCATCGTCTTTAATATAAAGGGGGGGGTATACTTTCTTATCGGCCGCCCACCTCGGTTTCGTCACTACTTAGAGGCCGTCACCGAGGCTCGTCCAGACAAGAGCTTTACACGTCACCGTCCCTGAATCGAGCCGTAGACGACGTGTAATTATATATATATAAAGGGAGCTATACTTTCTTATCGGCCGCCCACCTCGGTTTCGTCACTCCTTGGAGGCCGTCACCGAGGCTCGTCCTGACAAGAGCTGACCCAAGTCTAATAATAATGATTCAAAATAATGATAATATAAGTAATAAATAAAACATAAAAGCACGCATCCATTTATACTTATTCAACAAACTTAATTCATGAAGCGCGGCTCTGCTTATGACTTCATGTCAAACACGCCGAAAATCGAAAAACAACAGTACGAATAAGTAAATAAAATTAACCAAATAAAACTACGCCTCGAACCTTAGGAAACCTATACTGAGGGAATTATGAATAATTATTCAATCGTCCGCTTCTACTAACTATAATTTATATCTTAACTATTCGGAAAATACTACAAAACAAATTGATCACCTATTTCCTTTAAATATAGCTACAAACCTAGAACTACTATTCAATCGCTCGCCCCTACTATTTGTATAACAAAAGTACCGTAATCAATTAAGTAAATTAAACAATGCGTAATAATTATTAAGGTTTTGTTTAAAAGTGAGTAATTGGTTAAATTTAAATTTCAATAGTTTCAATGAAGTACCTAGAAGTATAATAAAAAAAAAATAGTCAACTCAGATTTCAATTTACAGCACTAATAATAATTGTATCAAAATTATATCTAAAACTTAGCTGCCGATAATATTATCGTCCTGATTAACGTCGAATCTCAGCTACTGCGAGATCGAGCTATCTCGACCTGCGTCACGAACAAAAAGTCTAGTCCACAAACTACACTTAACACTACAGTACACTATACACAGTTTGATTATAAGTCCACGTTTTCATACGATCGAAATCGAGATTCGCTCTCGTATGTTTTAATCGTTTTATTTTATTTAACAAATAAATAGATACACTAACTTTTATACTATGAATTAATTTTAACACATATGTAAGTAAGAACACCGTAGCGTCTCGCGTCCCGAAATTAACTAACTTCCAAAGCTCCTTCCAAACAAAGGTCTCCTTGCCCTATCCCTACTATCAAACCTATAATATAAAAAATCATGCATTCGAATTTCGAGAATGTTCCACAAACTCCCATAAATCTATAACTTTATTAGTTTACTTGAGCAAAAATGAACACGGCCGGTCTCACGCACTCGAACGCATAATCGTTGACACTTAAAAACAAAATTCTCGGACCTCTTAGACCACTTGTAGGCGATGCAATAAATTTACATTCTTTATGGTGTTTTATTTTTTTTTAAATGCAAGTAAATATGTTATTATACATAAACGCCTAATATATAAATAAATAATATTGTTACCAAGCTTGTATAAGCGTTGGTTACAAAGCCTATGCAAGTTGAAGTGGCAATCGGCGGCCCACATCGTTCGATGAACAGATAACTGCTGGAAGAGAAAGGTTCCTGAGTGGCGACCATGAACCGGAAGACGAAGCGTTGGCAGTGCACTGACGACATCGCGATAGTTGTGGGCAACTGGCGGATAGACGTGGCGAGTTGTCGTTCATTGTGGCGTTCTAAAAAGGAGGCCTTAGTTAAATAGTGTACATCTTCTGGGTGATGATGATGATCTTATAGACAAATTCTGAAAATATATGAGTTTTATCATGAAAATTAAAATTATTAGTTGCAAGCTACGTCGACTTTAGGGGTCCATATCGGCTCGCAAATTTATCGAAAGTCCAAATGTAAAGTTTGTCAGAATGATCGTTTGTCATACTCTCTTTTCTCTGAATCCAATCATTATTCAGAATTGTTATAAAACAAACCTAACCTAACCTATTGTTTTCTATAGAATTACCATTTCAAATTTTAATGTTTCAATGGAAAAAAAATTATGACAAACGATGATTCGGAGAAAAAATACGGTATAACTTGCGAAGCGTATGTGAACTTTGGCGCTCCCCGATTTTGATTCTAATTCTTCTTTTTTAGGAAGCCTATTGATCTAATTTGAACATGTACCTACTAAATTAATTATACGAAACAGTATTTAACCTGTCTAGATTCTTAACTCACGTCTTAAATCGAGCTTAGCTTGACATGTTTCGGGTCAATTCGTAGCCCTTCTTCTAGGAGCAACGCCCCAAACATGTCGAGCTAAACTCGATTTAACCTCGTGCCTACATCCTTCCTTTGGGAAGGACATAAGAAATAATTAAAATTGGACACTGCTGTCTTTTGTAAAGTATGTCGTGAAAAACTAGTAGGAAAAGCTGAAGATTTTATCCTCTATTTTCCTTGAACATCTTAAGCTCTAAGCAATATCATTTGAAAGTTCCCAAAAAAAATCCAAAAAGTCGCCTTTGGTAGGCAAGAGGTGACGTTAGTTATTCGGATTTGAAAACAGTATTTATAATGAAAAGTACCTAAGCGCTTAAAGAGAAAGGAGATTCTCCCCCCTCAGATGTCGGAATTTGGTTCATCTGAGGAAACTCTTATTTTCAAGGTCAACCAACATTAAGCGAAACCCACCTAGACTTATAAAATGCCTTCCAATTTTTTCGTCTCATTTTCACTTATCTCGTCCGTCCATGTCCAAATAAATAATTCTACCGGGCAGTAGTTGGCATTCTAACGTGCCTGCCCGGAATTGAATTGTGGGCCCTTGGGACCCGCGGGTGATTGGGAGGGACCGACGTATGTTATGGTACATCGATGGAATAAAACAGTGAGGTTAGCAAATAGGGAAGGCTTAGATTGGAGTGGCCATGTTTGAGGTAAGATTGGTTTGTGCGAATGTAATCGCTGTTAATTTTATTTATGGAGTCGACATGAGTTTTATAACTTTTTTTTTTATTTACTGTAAGATTACTTTTGGAGTCTTTTTGTATTTTTTATTTCAACGTATTCACAAAATTTAAATGTACATTATAATAACGATCCTATTGAAGAAGTAAAACATACGAAATTTTTAGGACTAATTATTGATTGTTACTGCAAATGGAGGGAACATGTAGATAAGGTTTGCTCCAAAGTCAACAGTTTTGTGTTTGCTTTAAGACGGATCAGTCAGACAGTTTCTTTGCAAGCTGCAATAATGGCTTACCATGGCTATATTGGTTCTACTTTAAGATATGGCATAATAATATGGGGTAACTGTACTAAAGTGGACCAATTATTTATTGCACAGAAGCGCTGCATTAGAGCCATTTTCAAAATTAAGCGTAAAGGGTCCTGTCGCCCATATTTCATCAAATATAATATACTAACAGTCCCATGCCTGTATATATCGGAGATCTGTTTATTTGTGCACAAATATAAATGTCAGTTTACAGAATATCAAGAGATGTGCCACCGTAAAGTGAGACAGCTTTATAAATATAAACTTTACAAACCACCTGTAAAACTAGCATTGTCGTCTAAAAATACCTACATAATGTGTGTGAAAATCTATAATAAATTGCCAGATACATTTAAGAGCAAGAACTTAAAGGTATTTAAAAAACATTAATTTCATGGCTGTCAGAGAAATGCTTCTATAGTATTAACGAATTCTTAAACGAATAAAAGGTCGTATTGTCAAAAATTGATCTGTATAAAAAAAGTAATAATTGTGCTTTTAAATAATAATAATAATTATGTTATGTATTTTTAATTTAAATTGAAATTTGTACGCCACTTAGTGGCACTGAGTGGCGATCTTATTTATAGTCTATTGCATTTGAACCACTGTACACCCACTTATGACAAATAAATTTTATTTCATTTCATTTCATTTCATTTCATTTCATTTCATTTCATTTCATTTCATTTCATTTCATTTCATTTCATTTCATTTCATTTCAAAACCTCAAATTTTTGTTACTTTTACTGTCATCGCGTAAAAGTCTATGTATTTCACACAAAAACATAAGCTGAAACATGGATGCACAGAAATGGATGGAACATGGATGCATAGAAAAATAGACCAGCGCTGGGAATCGAACCCAGGTCCCCCGTGCTGCGTGCTATTCCCCTACACCACCGCTGGACCGCTGGCCTATTTTTCTGGCTTTTCTGTGCATCTATGTTTCAGCTTGTTTTTTCGTGTTAAATATATTTATTTACTGCTTTTACTGATTTCTGAACAGAGATTTGTCATTCTATTGGCACCCTGTCACAGAGAACAGAGAAAATTATAATGTCGGAAGAAATGTCCCAATGTTTGTCCCAACGCCTACATCTGCCTATTACCGGATACAAGGACTTATTTATGTATATACAGTCCGGAAAGTAAAAAAAATATATTAGATGAGAACCAAAAGTATTTTTGCTATATATCTGCCAGGAGGAAAAGAAGCAGGCAGGTCATCTAATGAGAAGCTAACACCGCCTCCCATAGACATCCATAGCATAAGTTTAATTATACGTCGCCGGCCTTTTGAAAAAGAGTAGTTTTTAAAAATCCCCAAGTTGTACCGGTCCGGAAATTTATAATAGCGCAGGAAGTTGATTTCAAAATTTCATCGTGTGTGGCAAAAAGTTAAAGTATTAAGCCCTGTTAATAGCGCTTATATGTACCTACCTGCTGAGCTGGTACTCGTGAAGTTGCATTTTTGCTAGTTTTTCTCGATTATTCCATAAAATTGAATGAAAAATGTGGTCTGATAGAACTAAATAAATAAATAAATATCATGGGACACTTGACCCCAATTGATCTAGTCCCAAACTAAGCAAAGCTTGTGCTATGGATACTAGGCAACGGATAAACATACTTATATAGATAAATACATACCTAAATACTGTTATCAAATTCAGTAATGTGTCTACTCCAATATTTATTCGTGATAGACTTTTATGTTCTTTAAAAACGAACAAGTATTTATTAATGTTTTAAGGAAAATAAAAAGTCTATCATGCAAAATTATTGGAGTAGACACATCAACTTATAAAAATATTAAGAACAGTTCTATCAAATCACATTTTTAATTTTAGTTCAATTTTTATGGAATAATCGAGAAAAACTAACAAACAAAAAGGTCTTAGAGGATTAAAATTTTGTGTAATTTAATGTCAAACTCTTTCTTCTCTGTCTTGTTTTGAAATAGAAACTACAGATTTTCTTTAAGAGTCAACATTTATTTCTATAATTACAATAATTTACATTAAATACTATAATTTTATAATTATCTTCTTCGAATATAATTTAAATATTATGTGGGGTCCATCCGAATTCATCCGACTTATATTATAATGCTCTATCTTACATTTAGAGTAAAAAAACTAACTTCTTATAATTTTCAAATAGGCAACGTTTTCTGATTTAAATTATAGGACAGAATATCAATGAATATTTAGGAACATCGTAACATAAAGCTGAAATCGGACGTAACCAAATATTTATGTACAAATTTATAAAATATGATTCTTTATATTTATGAATTTCTTTTTATTTATTCAGAATTGTGATAACCGCTACCACACATACCACTTTAGTACCGGTATTTTTGGTGGGTCCATATTGGCTGGCATAATTTTTAAAAGTCATAATTATGTTTGTCATAATAATATATTAACTGTCGCAACTCTTTTTTCTCTGAATCTAATTGTTCAGAATTGTTATAAAACAAACCTAACCTAACCTACACTACAGAGTTGTACAGGATGACCATTTAAAAATTTCTCAAAAATGTAACTACAGTACCGCTGGAAAAAAAATATGAAAATTAAATTATGATTATGACTTTCAAAAATTTTGCGACTATTTACGCTAGATATAATAATGTAAATAATACAAATAACAGTAATCAACTAAAATAATTTCGTTGCTCACCCGCGATCTCATGTAAGTTTATACAAGATATGCGTGTTCATCCAGATCCTCCACCTCCACACTGTAAGAACACACAGAAATCACACAAACCCCACCTATCACCACCCATACAACACGCATATTTTGCATAAACTTAGCTATCATAAGGTCGCGGGTGAGCAAAGAAATTCTTTCAGTTCATTGATATAGACCTCCGCAAAGTAACGCCTGATTCAATAAATAACAGCAAGTTAAATTTTTGTCCACTTTGTCTCAATAGATTATCCGCGATAGTTCCTTTGGCTGCAGGGTTACTACGAAACTCGAAGTTCATGTCGTGCGGTCCCTCTGATACTTATACTATTTAATACAAGAGCGAGAGGGACGGTACGATACGAACTTCAAGTTTCGAGTTTCGTAGTAGCCCTGCTGTTCCTTCCACGGACCTATTGCGTTCTTGCTCGCTCTCGTTTCTTCACAAGTCTTGCAGAAGGAACTGCGCTTATTGTTTTTCCTTGTTCCTCTACTACAAAAGCAACAAAGGCGAAAACATAAACAGTTCCTCCTTCAAGTCTTGTGAAGAAACTAGTGCGAAATAAAAACGTAATAGTTCATCGAAAGAACAGCCAAAGGAGACCGCGAATACGGTTGTGAAAATAACATGTATCTATACAGTTAAATATACAAACTCGTTAACCAGTTCTTATTTGACTGTCTGATGGATTTTTTTGCCATACAATTGTAAATAAAGAGTTTTTGTTGATTGTGTACACAAATAGAGGTACCTATGGCAATGAAATAAACATTGATAAAGCACCATCGAAAAACATTTCATACATTCATCAATTCGAAATACACTTATTTACATTTAACAGAAGATAAAATACTACTTGAAATAATTGTAAATAACTATGATATGGAAGATTTACTTTGATAACTAGCATTTTGACACGACTCTTTTAAGCTAGAAACCAGTGACAGCGGAGCACGGTTGTAATTATCGAGCTAATGTGAAAGAGGCCACACAGAATACCACACCACGCATATTTACCGCGCGGTATTCTGTGTGGCCTCTTTCACATTAGCTCCAATATTACAACGGTACCTCTCTGCTTCCGCTGTCATTAGGTTTCCAGCTTCAGGCGAACTCTATGCTTTAAACATTTATCAGTGGCGTGACTCTAAAACGTGTTTTACCACACTCGTGTTTACTGACGTCACAGCTGCAGGGCTACCACGAAACTCGAAATTCGTATCGTGCCGTCCCTCTCGCTCTCCTATTAAATAGTATAAGTGTCAGAAGGACCTCGAGTTTAGAGTTTTGTAGTAACCCTGCTGGTATTGCAAAGATGGTGCACATAATATATGGCTCGCCTTACGGGCTCGCATGCCATTCATTGATATGCTGGGTCGTAAACTTCAACTGCTGCATATTACAAATTGGATCGTATTACATTAAATAGCGGCCTGGTTAAAGGCCTCTACCTAGTACAACGTATTATGCCATTACCTACTTTGAATGCGAAGAAAAAAACAATGTTTTGTTCAAAATTACAATATTACTTTTTAAAAACGTACGCTCGATTAATGGACTGGCCATTTGTTCGAAATTCAAATGGCAAAAAAAATGTTGCGCGGTTTTTTTATTGTCCATGAAGTGACGCTTTAAAAGCTTGCATATTTAGCCAACAGTTTCAAAATAGAAAACTATTTTAAAAGTAATTGGACTAATTTAAAGATAATTGAATAGATTCATACTCGTAATAGAACACAAACTATATAAGGGTGAAGACGCTCCCCACGCCTGGAACATCAATTTTCTCCCAGTCTCCTGGTCCAACGAAAATATTTACATCACGCCACTGATGCTTATGTTTATAAATAAATATGCCGCTTTATCTCCGATATCGTGCCAAAGAGCTCTTAAATAACAATTGTTGGCAATTTGGAATTTACAAAGGTACGTTATATTTACAAGGCTGGTTCCTTTTGCTATCTCGCGGCCATCTGAAACGGGAATAAATTTAAATTATTAATATAATAATGGCTTCTGAGGTACAACGGGTAAATAAATGTGCTTTGTTTTAGTACCGGTTGTGATTGTTTTAATTACAATACACCTGGGTTCGGGAATTAATTTAGTTTTAACGTTTAATTGTGATTAGATTAATTAGGGAAGGGATCTTTTTTGTAAGTACCTACACGTCTTAGATGAAGAGAAGGGATGGAACCTTTTACAAATCAAAAGTCATTACGATGTTCATTGTTAATTAATGCGATGTCACTATGACGTTTACTGTTAAATAGTTCCATGGTGGCTCAAGTACTTGACTGTATAAACACACTCACACAGACGCGCGCTCTACACGGCATCTAAGAAGCATCTAAGGGTGTCTCGCGGTACTGCAGTAGCCTGGTAGCTTCGTAGCTTCCATACTGCTTTAACTTATATATATACTGTGGTTAGGTCCACCAAAAAGGTGGACATTGGTCTGGTTAAAGCTGCGGATTCATGATGAATGCAGGCCACCAACCAAAGCAAGTGGAGGTCTTTGAGAGAGAGTTTTTCCAAACCGGTGGTAGATTTTTTTTTGACATTCATAAGTGCTTGTTATAGTTTAAATTGAGGGTCTATATTGGAATCCACAACAACTTTTGTCATAATGGTCTTTTACCATAATAATGTTTGCCATAATCTAAATTCCATAATATTTTTTGTCCTAATATTGAATATCCTAATGCTTATTTGCACTAATTTCAAAATACATAACAATGTATTTTATCAATGTCAATGTTATGGACAATGAGGATATCTATTCTTTATGTGGTCTGAAATAAATCATTTTTTTTTTTTTTTATAACAACTTTTGTCATAATGATATTTTGCCATAATAACATTTGCCATAATGTAAATGTCATAATATTTTTTGCCCTAATATTGAGTCGCAATTCTAACCTAACCTACTTAATAAAGATATTTTAAAGATATTTTGACTGAATAAAGATATTTTGACTTTGACTTTGAGCTACGTCCAACGGTTCTACGGCTGTTATGATGATGAGGTTTGTTACCATCTGTGAGTCGGTGGAGGACGGGTCGTACGCGACCTCTTGGCTCTCTCTGATGGTGTAGCTTTTGCTGTCGCTTGATTCCAGCACCACCCGTGGAGGCTCGCTCTCTGAACCAAGAAACGATCATGATAATTATTTCTAAATCACAAACACTGAGGAGACCCACTTGCTCGTTTGCCTTCCAGTAATATAAAAAAAAAAAAAAAAACTGAGGGAGTTAGGATGAAGCGTTAGATTTTTGAGTTGTGAATCGCGCATTTTGTCTGCGTCCAGCAGTGTGACATTTATATGATGATGATGATGATGATGATAACACCTAGACCTTCCCTTATCAGGGCCCAATTGCATAATAAAGTACAAGCTAGTAATATTTGTGAATTTCGATTCAAAATTGCTCATACTATTAGCTCGTATTTTATTTATTACTAGCTTTTGCCCGCGGCTCCGCCCGCGTGGTATTCGGTTGTCGCACGCTGTTTCCTCGGGAACTGAATTTTTCCGGGATAAAAAGTAGCCTATGTCACTCTCGGGCTCATAAACTATCTCTATGCCAAAAATCACGTCGATCCGTCGCTCCGTTACGGCGTGAAAGACGGACAAACACACAAACATACAAACACACTTTCGCATTTATAATATTAAGTATGGATTATTTTATTAGGAAAGTTGTAAGCCGTCGGCCAAGCCAGAAAATCCACAGATTTAGATTACACTACATTACGCAAATGCATTTACTTCGCGTGTCCGAACCCCGACCAAACGTCGGGGTTGGCCCCATACAAAGTCTGACCGCTTACTGACTAATCATGACTAGTGACTGACTCGAGCCCCACGGCGCTTGCGGGTGGGGCATTTGAATCGATTTTGCGTGGACATCGGGGAATCCACATCGCTAATTCATAATCATAATCATAATCATTTATTCATTTGTCCAACATAGGTAACATTTATTTGGTCTTAAATTATGTGTTGAGTATCACTATGTGGTGCCTCAGGGCATACAAATATTGCCTTATATTAAACCTATTCACTATTTTTTTTTTATTAATACATACTAAAAACAAACTATATATAGTCAAATACCTTAACGGGACCCATCATTCGCTCGTGAGAGGTCACAATAGATATAAAAAAGTGTCACGGTTGGTTTTCATACAGGTTGAGGTATTTGCGTTATCTAGTGTAATCGATATCTGTGGAAAAATCATTGAAACAAAATAGTTTAGGTTTGGTTGTAGTTCCGGCAGATTTTTCTCTGCAGGAACCGAAAATAAACCGGTACTCCAATTTAATACCAAAACTCTCTATAATAGAAGCTTCGATCGGCCACTACACGGAGATAAGTAACGTGCTTCTAAATATAGAAAGTAATTTTCTGAATCACCGCTTTTCGAAGGTAAGTAAGCGTAAATTTAAACATCACTGTAAGGACTCATTCCAATATGAGCGGCTTAGATATCAAATACTTACTCTTACTTTAGTAACTTAGTAACATTTTATTACTTACGGGTTAGAAAAGGGTTTTAGGACTATGTAGGCTTTTGGATTACTTTTTGTAATGAAAGATTGAGGTACTTTTCGTTTGATGTTAGCGATCTATTCAGGAAAATATCCATGTTTTAAGTTTCGGTAAGTATTTATTATTTATTTAAAGACCCTTTATCCGGGGATTCTAGCGCTTTGAAGCTTTACCTACAATCTTTATATACATCAGTTGAATTGAAATTATGGGATTTATCCGAGAATTATTAAATTCTCGTGGGAATTCCCTAAAATTACATCATGGTTTTCATTGACGTTAAATTAAACCACCCATCCCAAATTTCATGAGCTGGGAATTTCAGTACCGGGAATTCCCGGGAGCAATCCCTATTCTAAGCCCATCGGTTGTTACTTCCAGATTTTATTCCTATCCCGTGGGAATATCGGATTGAAAAGTAACCTATGTGTTATTCCAGATGTCCAATATCTACATAACAAATTTCATGACTCTAAGCCTAGCGGTTATTAGTTCGACATTTTATCCCTATCCCGTGGGAATATCGGGATAAAAAGTAACCTATGTGTTATTCCAGACATCCAGCTACCTACATACCAAATTTCATGACTCTAAGCCCAGTGGTTGTTATTTTGAGATTTTATCCCTATCCCGTGGGAATATCGGGATAAAAAGTATACTATGTTTTAATCCAGGTTATAAACTAACTTTTTGCCAAATTTTATTCAAATCTGTCTAGCCGTTTCAGCATGAAGAAGTAAACAAACATACTCACTCACTCACAAACTTTCACATTTATAATATTAGTAGGATTATTCGGATATTACTAGGATAACAAAGAGTTTAGTAAAAGTCGCGGGGGACCGAAGAGCTTGCAGCTACCTCGGACAAAGAATTAGCTTAGCCGTTCAGAGTACGGAAGATGCCAGCATCTTCGGAACCTTGCCTAAGGATTTTTAAATAATTTGTTTTAGTTTTTGTTACGTACTTTAAATTTAGGATAATAAAATTACATACAAATATTATTTACCCAAGAAGAATCATCATCATTGGAGAATTCAGGGCAGCAAAGTTGCACTGGCTTGACTAAGTTGAGAGAATGGATGAGGATCGAGCTGTGAGGTGGGTGTATGATGGACGGCCAGGTGGAAGACGCCCAGTCGGATGGCATAAATACTACTGGAAAAACCAGGTTACGAAGGATATGAGCGGAGAGCCTTGAGGGAGGCCTATGTCCAGCAGTGGACGTCTTTCGGCTGACATGATGATGATGATGAAGGATATCGCCCATTGCAGTTCCAACAACCGGAGCGGCGAGACGTGTGGCCCAGCGCAAGATCAGAGTGACGTTCTTTGGTGTCGGAGACCAAGGTCCTCGGATCGCTGAGCCATTGTAGTAAGAAGAATCATCACGACAGTGTACTACCGATACTGACGAACACGACTAACGGGTCAAGAGTGTAGCATACAGGAGAATATACCAACCTGGCTTAGGGTTGAGGATGTCAGGCTTGGTTTCCAGCTTGTCAGCTGGCGGGTACGCTATGAGGTACCTCCTCCCCTGGGCATCCACCTGCACCACGGACTGGGATGGACGCTTGCTGCTTGAAGAGTTCTCACTTCGCCTGTTTAAATTCATCGTTATCTATTACAAGCTCTTATATAACTTACAATGTATGATCTATATATTTTACGTATGTAAGGATCCAGTGGCCGGATTGACTTAACATTTGGCATACTTATGTATACCTGATGCATCCTTACTTGTCTTATCATGTAAACAAACGCTTCTCGAAGACACAGACACACCTTTCTCTTGTATTACGTAATAACCATCACTTAAAATGTTCCTGTATACTTAAAGAAACTCACTAAGTATTGAAATCAACCGATTAACCACTGAAAAATATAATTTCTAATAAGATTGCCTTCAATAACGATTGAATAACTTCAAAAATGTCTGACATTGCAGTGTCAAGATTGTCTTTGGAACGGATTGAAAAGTATTGATGGGAAACGACAACTTATCGATGTGGACAAATGTGGCAATTAATACTTAATATCCTCCTAAGTCCTTGCGTACTTTATAAATAACTAATCTATATACATAAAATTCTAAACTAACTGACTGTTGATATATCAATGCACAGGCCAAACCACTGGACTGAGAGACTTGAAATTTTTTCACATATGTAGATACCTTATACAATGTAGGCACCCACTAATGAAGGATTTTTGGAAATTCCCACGGGATAAGGAAAAAACGGGTTTTATATTCAGTTCAACGGGATGGATTTTTCGTTTTATTGGTCGTAGAAAACTGAAATTTATTATTTAGATTCCTTGGGGGGTGTATGGGAGCACTACAAAAGTATTTCCCGAAATTCTGACGGGAACGGGAAAAAACGGGATTTTTCGTTTTACTGGTCGTAGAAAGCTGAAATTTGGCATGCAGGTTGCTTGAGAAGTATAGGGAAGTATTAAAGAGATAATTTACCGAAATTCCCACGGGAAAGGGAAAAACGGGATTTTTCGTTTTACTGGACGTAGAAAGCTGAAAATCGGCATGTAGGTTGCTTAAAGGGGTGTAGAGGAGCATTGAGAGTGGAGTTTTCAAAATTCCCACGGGAACGGGGAAAAACGGGAATTTTCGTTTGACTGGTCGTAGAAATCTAAAATTCGGCAAGTGGTTTTCTTGGGGAGTGTAGGTGAGCTTTAAGAGACCATTTCCCGCGCCCATGGCCCCATGCGCAGCTATCCCTTCCACGGTTCACTCAGCGCTAAACTCTCGTGCCGCTACTTGTAGCAAGGAATTGTCGGTGAGTTCACAAGGTAGCCGCAACGTACACAAATAACCAAGACGTTGGCGTACGATACTGTCGCCATTTACTCACATATTGACAAAAAATTACTAAAACGCCTCAAATAAAGAACAAAATAAACGTCAACAGATGTGATTTTAGTTTCAAATTATTCTTTCAAGCGCACATGATTGTGTAAATAAATTAGTATGGAAGTCGTGCCACCTTACGTGTTTAATTATAACAAAATCAATCAATTTACTATCATAATGTGTCTTTGTAACATGAAATAAAGACTTGAATTTGAATATATTTTATCGACATTTCCCATCACTAGTCATTGTCTATTATCTATGTCTACCATCTATGACGTCACGTTTGTTTACATGATAAGACAAGTAAGGATGCATCAGGTATAAATCTGGGGACATTGCAATAATCTGGTATTGACATCCTGGTGGTCCAGCTAAGGTCGTCTCTGCAGGACGGAACTCTTGGTATCGACTTGAAAGGTACGGGCATGTAGTTTGGATGACAATGCAAGTACAGTCAACAAAAAGTACATACAGTCTTCAAACATCCTGTATTAATTTTTTTTAACAAACACTTATTTTATTATAATGATATTTGAATTGCAGGTGGTAAGATCTTGTACAAGGTCCGCCCGGATTGCTACCACCATCTTGCTCGCTAATCCTGGTGAAGCAACAGTGCTTGCACTTTTGTGTTTCGGCGTGGAGAGTAAGACAGCCGGTGAAATTACTGGCACTTGAGGTATCCCATCTTATGCTTCTAGGTTGGCAACAAGTGTTGCAGATGTTTACGGGCCGTGGTGATCTCTTACCACCAGGAGACCAACTTGCTCGTTTGCCATCCAGTAGAATAAAAAAAAAGAAAAAATATATCAGTAGAAAGAAAAAAGGTATCTTGTAAGAATAGAGGAAGGAACTTGTAGGATAAGGAGAAGGAGGTTGTAAGGTCTTTTGTACAGGATTTATACCAGAACACGTACTTACCTGCGTATGACCAGGACGATGATGGCGCCAGCTGCTGTCAGTATGGCAGCGAGAGCCGCCAGCGCAGCCGCCGCGGGGAATCTCGTCGTGATCCGCAACGAGTTCTCTTCTTAAAACCAAATATTGTTGTTAGGAAATTTATATGGCATATATACACTGACGTTTTTATGACCCTAACATTGCGAACCATGATTGTAGAGCCAATCGTAGTATTACTGCCATTAATGAGGAGAATAGTAAGGAGGTTGAAAATAGCTTGAATGGCTTTTTTGTGGGGGTGGGGTTGAAGAGAGAAAGAGTCAGCTCAAAATTGATCATCATAATCCTTGGCGAAAACCCATTGCCAGCAGTGGATAGTGATAGTGATGATAGTGATGATCCTTAAGAACAACATCAAAAAGTTTTGACAAAAACTCACCAGTTCTCTTAGCAGGATCTCGGAAGACCAGCTCCCTCAGCAACGCAGGCTCCGAAGCCCCCTTGCTGTTCCTCGCCACCACGCCCAGGACCTCGTCTTCCGTGAGCGACTCCAGCTCTGACCAGCTCACGTTCAACCATACCACAAGATCTAGAGAAATTGAGGCCTTTTTAAACTTGGCTTAAGGAGATGTTCAAAATTACGTAATGTTTTTGAATGGCCTCTTTCCGGTGATAGTTTGTTACAACTTTTGAAAAACACGGCCGCTTAACTTAAAAAGAAAATTCTAAAAGATGCACATACATAAACACTTATTGCATGTTGTACAAGTGTTGTATTATTTTTTCTTCTTTAATATTTTAATGTCAATTTGTAGCCGTAGCGTGGTATGGAATTTTCTGGTAGAAAAAAGGGACTGCCTGAAAGAGGCGAGCAAAGAAAAGACAAATGAAAGATGTAGGGTGCAGGTAAACAATCAGGCAACCCGGTCAGTATCGAGTTATTATGAAGCTAGGCCACTAAAGCAACTGGAGGTCTATGGGGGAGGCCTTTGTCCAACAGTGGACGTCCTACGGCTGAGATGATGATGATGATGATAGGCCACTGATTTCAAGATTACTTTCAGTTTAATCTTACGTAGTTACGTACGTTAGGTAGCCGTGGTGGCCTAGTGGTTTGACCTATCGCCTCTCAAGCAGAGGGTCGTGGGTTCAAACCCCGGCTCGCACCTCGGAGTTTTTGAAAATCCTGTGCGGAATTACATTTGAAATTTACCACGAGCTTTGCGGTGAAGGAAAACATCGTGAGCAAACCTGCACAAACCTGCGAAGCAATTCAATGGTGCGTATGAAGTTCTCAATCCGCACTGAGAATCATTCTGAGAGGAGGCCTGTGACCAGCAGTGGGACGTATATAATCTTACGAGTACAATGGAATCTGTTGCTTACCAAAATGTGATGCTGTGGTGTTAGCTAGCACTCTCCCGTTGTCCCCCAGAGCATCCAGCGTGAACCTTTGGCTCAGCCCCCCGTCGTACCCGGCCAGACACCGGACCGCAAGGAGAACGTCTCCGTTTCTCATGACCCTCGTGGCCGTGCAGTTCCGAGGAGGGGAGGGGCGTGCTGGGGGGTTGACAAGAGCTGTTAGGATGCTAGAGGCTGAAACGACCGTCGTGTTAACAATTGGGATTGCCTTGGAAAATTCCAATGCATTTTATTATTTTATTGCTTCAAAATCAATCAAGTCAATAAAAGTACTTGTACTATTACTTATTCTGTGATACAAGCAAATATTGATAATTTTGCCATGGGTATCCTCCTAAGTCCTCGCGCACTTTATACAGGACTAATTAACACTAAGAATAACGGCCGAATGTACTTTATAAAGTACTTACAAATTATTCATTGAATAAAGAATTCTAAGAATTTTGAAATAATGTCCAAAAAAACAAAGCAGGTTATGCCTAAATCGCTATTTTTTTAAATCAACTATCGAAAGTATTTTAATTGATGACGCCATAATTTAATCTAGTTCTGCCACACCAATGCTTATTTCAGGAATTTGATCTAAGCGTACCTATGTTGAGTATGTTTTTCGCGATCCCGAAATTAGGTATCCGTTAATTTAAAATTTTAGAGACATGCATGACATTTAGCGCGGGTGTTTTTCATGTTGTGATTTTAAGAATTCCCACGAGATTTTTTTGGAATACCTAAAATCTAATTCAAATAAATTTAAAATCTAAAGTCTGTCTATTGTTATAAAGTATCTACATTTAAATGTAGTTCAAGTAATTTAATCACACAGACTCGCCGTGCCTCGTATCATCCAATTACTCCATAAACGACGAACAAAAATTTGAATGCTTCACTGAATAAATAATCGGAAATATGAAAGCGTAGATTTTATCCATCAGCGTGGAAATGCAAGCTCCTATTAACGTGCAAGTTATACCGGAAAAATTAATTCGAATGAATTGAAACTGCGCTCCAATCGCCCGCGCACGTGTCGGCGACGAAAACAGCAGGGCTACTACGAAACTCGAAACTGGAAGTTTGTGTCGTGCGGTCCCTCTGACACTTATACTATTTAATACGAGAGCGAGAGGGACCGCACGAATTTCGAGGTTCGTAGTAGGTAGCCCTGCAGGCTACCGATACCAGTGAAAAGCGGCCAAGACCGTAATGGACTCGTCCAAGGTAGGGTTCTATAGCCGTTACGAAAAAAATAAAATAATGTTTTTCTAAGGATTTTGTATTGTACCCACGGAATCTTTTAACTTTAGGAAAATATATTTTACCTTAGGCTGCTATTTACCTACTCTTAAATTCTCAAGCAAATTTAGTAATTATAGTTTTCCTTGTAAATATGATAAACTTATTTTATTACCATCATGACTTTTTCCTACTTTTCAAACCTTAGATAATATAGACGGGATGCGCCTTTACACCTTTTTCCCCTCTGCCATGCTACATGACCATTTGGTCGTTATCGTTTATGAAAACTAAAGTTGACAGGGGCAGGTTGTCATTTTTCATTGTCCGTCCCGGTGTGCACAGCTCGTGGAAAATGGTGTCTTGTACTGTGATTTCGTGCAGAAGCAAGTCAGCAAAGTCTAGCGTTACGAAAGACTGCGTTTCTTTCCACGCTTAAGTAATTTAATCACCAATTTACACTACCAGAACGTTAATATATCCGATTAAATTTTGTAATATAAATGACAGAATAATAACAAACTATCACTAGGCACGAGGGTAGTGATGGGACATAGACGAACTGAACCGATGAACGAATGAAATTTATCCTGTTTTATTTTAATTTTATTTAAAACTACACTTTTTTGTGATGTATTTCTGCTGCCGATTTTTTTTTTAATACCTCAAACTGTATTACTTCATAATATTTACAGTTTTCCGAAAGAACCGAAGATTAGAGACAGATCAGATTCAGATCGGATTTTCCTTCATTCAGCGTACAGCTTAGTCACTACGGCTTTTTCTATAAAGTAATTGGTATCCCACCAAAAACATTCAAACATTCTGTAAAAAACTAGCCAAGTCTCGATGGAGCTGCTTGTTTATTTCTAAAAAGTAATGAAATCTAGACAAAGTCGTGCCAAGCCTAAAGTTCCTTACTACGATTTCTTTATTATTATAGTTAATGTTGTTGTGACTTGGCCGTTGACTTGTACCCACTCACGTATAAAAAATGTTGAGTCTTAAGTCTTATTTTTTTTTATATACGAAAAGATTTCTTAAATTTTCTGAAATAAAATTACTAGTAGGTGAATCCGCAGTGAAGAACTAATAAAATTCATGAAAATTTTATTACATGATAACCACTTTCATTTGAAATATATTAATTTAATTTCAGTCATTCATTCTTTCTTTGCTACCCATTCAATTAAATCGGTCTTTACACATGCCACATCACTAGTTCGAATGTAAGTGTTTGTCTAAAACAACAGTGTGATTACGACAAAATGTCAATGTGTGTTCGATTTTTACATTTGTGTTACGATTTTGTTTTGGTAGGCATGTGTAGGAACGCAAATTTTTTTGACATGAGTGTGCGGCAATGCTTAGAAGTGTGCTATACGTGTTTCCTCGCCCCCCGGACGATTTGGCAGAAAAAGTTGCAGGTAAAGGTACGTCAAAGGCGCATCCCGTCTATATTATCTAAGTTTCAAACTAACAGTTTAGCATATTAAATATATTGGCCCGGATAACTCATGGCTTAAATCGAGTTTAGCTCAACATTTTTCGGGCGGCTGCTGCAACACGCGTAGGTACTTAATACGTGACAAAACAACATATTTACTTAATATGACTGAGTCTCACGGTAGTTTCATGTTCGAAATGGCTAACAGTTTAGCATTTAGAACGACGATCGATTTTAATGAAAAATTTACACTTTAAAGTTGAATATTTCGCAAACACATTAATTGTATTCACAACTTTCCAATAATAAAGAAAGACTGAAACGATCCAACTATATCCATATGAATACAAAAAAAAACATCCCTATTTGACGTCTATTAAAAACAATTTAACATGTATTTCATAACTTATTTCGCCAACTGATCCCTGAATCGAAATCCACTCGAATAAAAAAAAAATCCGAAAAGTTACTATACTTTTGGATACATCTATTGAAGAAACATAATTTTTATTTTTCAGAATTTATTTTACCATTTTTTAAAACTTTAGGTATGAGCGATCCGTTTTTGCCATTTCAGCAAAAATTCCAAAAGGAAGGGCTAGTTCACTATCCAGCCATTTTTTCCAACGGCCCCCAAAACACCGCCATTTTGTCGAGAGGCGTTCGCGCGGGAATTTAAAAAACGCTCGCAAAAAATGGCCGTACGTTCAAAAACCGAATGGGTAAGTGCGAAGTTCCACGATATAAGTTTTCTCGTTACCAGCTCCATATTGGCTGGCGGCGCGATTGCGACGTTCTGAAACTTCGCTCGTATTTTAAACCTGCAAATATTCGAGATTCAACGCGAGAATGTTTTAATTAGCTTTCTAATATTAATTTACAGCGGTGATTTCCGAACGTGTCTGATGTGTATCTGATTGATGGTGTTTGGGTGTTTGTTGATGTAGATTGTTTACGTCGATGACTTTAGTTTATTTGGCCTAATTAAGTTTCGAAGCCTCTCTAAAAGTTGTCAAGTATTTAATATTATCGTATAAAATGTTGACCAGTACGAGTCAGCTCGTATTTAGAGCGCCGGAAACATTTGAAGCAGTAAAGCATTCCTATGCTTCTTCTTTCTTTCTTCTTCTTGCTTCTTTTTGGTACCCTGTCGTTCCACCAAGTAATATAGTTTTAGTGCTAGTTTTAGTCTTAGGTGGTACTTATGTATACCTAAGTAAATAAATCTTTCTTTCTTTCTTTCTATGAAAAAAAAGTAGGGACACGGGTTTCTTTGGCGGATCAGCGAATATGTTTCTTTTTTATAAGCACTCAGCTTCCACCAGCAGTCTTTCGCTGATTGGCGTTTGACCTGTGGCCGGAGCCTACATTAAGAACTCGTTTTCTCCAGCGGTTGTCGGTTCTTCGACAGATATGACCAGCCCACTGCCACTTCAATCCCCCCTCCCGTACGCTTAACTGATTTAATAAATGTCATTATCTCGTGTATTCATATTACGGATGAAGTTTAAATTCGACACAAATGGGAACAAAAACACCTGTTACGAATTTAACGCGAGTTCCGCGAAGTTCACAATCTTGTTTCATTATTATGTTTCATTTGAAATTAAGTTAATCTGGAACATGTCAGCAGATGGTTGACAAGGTTGATTAAATATTATTTTCAATGTTATAGGCAAAGCATTGTTCCGTTAGTTATGTTTAAAAAAAATCACATAAACAATATTTTTTCACTTGTCATGGCCTTTAACAATATCTGTCAATTGTACCGGGTAGTATCAGGCAGTGTGCAGCAGGGCTACTACGAAAGTCGAAACTCGAAGTTCGTATCGTACCATCCCTCTCGCTCTCGTATTAAAGTGTCAGGGGAAAGCACGACACGAACTTCGAGTTTCGAGTTTCGTAGTAGCCCTGCTGAGGTGTGAAGGCAATATGTTGTCCTTCTTAAGGATAACTACGCGTTGGTCGCGCCATGTCACGTTCCCTGGCCGTGGCCGCCTGGTAGCGTAACAATGTGTTGCCTTAAGATTAAAACGTACCGGCCGGAATTATCTGGAAGACACACGGTCTCTTCTGTCGTCCGACCGCGTTGGTCGCGCGACACAGCAGCGCGCCGTAGTCGCGTTCCCTGGCCGCCCGATACCGTAACAATGTGCTGCCTTAAGATTAAAACATACCGGCGGGCACTATCTGGAAGACGCACGGTCTCTTCTGTCGTCCTACCTCGTTGGTCGCGCGACACAGCAGCGCGCTGTAGTCCCATTCCCTGGCCGCTCGGTAGCGTAACAATGTGTTGCCTTAAGGTGGTGGTCCACGCCACGACAAAGACAAGCGACCGAGACAGGACCAGAGACCGGAGATACGAGACACTACTTGCCCGGGGCAGCGACCATCTCGTTGTGTCCTGTCTTTGTCTCGCTCGCGAACTATCGTTTATACATTGCCTAACGTCAAGTGACGATCGTGGTCCCCGGTCGCGGTCTCCTGTCTCGGTCGCTTGTCCCTGTCGCGGCGCGAACCGACCTGTAAGATTAACTACGTACCTGCGGGAACTATCTGGAAGACGCACGGTCTCTTCTGTCGTCCGACCGCGTTGGTCGCGCGACACAGCAGCGCGCCGTAGTCGCGCTCCCTGGCCGCCCGATAGCGTAACAATGTGCTGCCTTAAGATTAAAACATACCGGCGGGCACTATCTGGAAGACACACGGTCTCTTCTGTCGTCCGACCGCGTTGGTCGCGCGACACAGCAGCGCGCCGTAGTCGCTTTCCCTGGCCGCCCGGTAGCGTAACAATGTGTTGCCTCAAGGTGGTGGTTTGCGCCACGACAGAGACAAGCGAGAGACATGACACTGAGACCGGAGACACGAGACACTACTTGCCCGAGGCAGCGACCATTTCGCTGTCTCATGTCTTTGTCTCGCTCGCGAACTATCGTTTATACATTGCCTAACGTCAAGTGACGATCGTAGTCTCCGGTCACGGTCTCCTGTTCCTGTCTCGGTCGCTTGTCCCTGTCGCGGCGCGAACCGACCTTTAAGATTATCTACGTACCTGCGGGCACTATCTGGAAGACACACGGTCTCTTCTGTCGTCCGACCGCGTTGGTCGCGCGACACAGCAGCGCGCCGTAGTCGCGCTCGCTGGCCGCCCGGTAGCGCAACTCGCTCGCTGTGCCGCCCGTAGATACTGCGACAAATTGGTTATCTAGACTAACTTAAGACAGTTAGTTAAAAGGATAGTAGGTTTTTAAACGAAAAAAATTACATACAGATATCGCCCCCGTATCGTTTAAAAAAGAACTTAAAAAAAAGACTTAGATTAAGTTTCACTTTTGCGGGGACACGAATGTATATTTATGTTTGTTTTTTTTGTTTTCTTTTATTTTTGTTCTTTATTCATATTTTTAAAGTTTGTCGTGTTTGTGTGTCTTTGTAAATGTGAATAAATTTCTTCTTTGCTAATAAAAATTGATAATATCGAATTATTACTAATTTCCCGTCTTGGAGTTTGAACCAACAACTCTTTCTTTGATATGCGTCAAAATTATAAGGCGACCACGAATTTTTCACAATTTACTTCTTCGACACGTAATATCTACAAGAATACAGAGACAGTTTTTTCAAAAGTAGTGACAAAAATTGACGAAATTGTCTAGGATAAGTGACGTGAGTGAGATAAGTACGATACGTTAGTTTATTACCGTATCTAGCAGGCGACACCTGGAAACTCTCCCCGCTGTTGTTGAACTGCCAGGAGAAGGTGACGTCAGCTGGGTCCGCGCTGACAGTGCAGCGCACGCGCAGCGGCTCGTCCAGGCGCGCGCCAATCAGGAGCGGGGATGGTTGCGCGCACACTGGCGTATCTGCCAATGGGAAGTCAGGGTTATGATGCTACTTCAGCAGTGTCGGTGGACTTTTAATAGTCGAGAGTCGATGGTTTGCATCAAAAATAAGTTATAAAGTCGTCATGAAGGTTCACTGCTGATCATCAACCAACAACTACTGTGTCAAGATTAAACAGATCTACTGAATAGTTTTTTACCATTATAAGCCTTGTGAAACATTATTCGTCAGTATAGTTCTGTTCAGTCTTTCAACCTGACCGTGTTGTTCAGGATTGTGTAGTGTCCAAAATAAGATTAAAATTTCTCTAGTACTACTAATCCTTGAAATTCGTCGATGTGGTGGTTTACCGTCATAGGATCACGACCACTTTATCAAGATTGTAGCGACCTAGTAGAGTAATGATTTGATGAACTTACACTGCACTCTAAGATACACCGCCTGGCTGGTCGACTCGCCGATCTGGTTGGCAGCGCTGCAGGTGTACAGGCCGCCGTCCCGCCTCGTCACCCCCTGAAGCACCAGGGACTTGGTGCTGAAGATGACACCGGAAGACATGTTCTGGTTCACCTGCTGATCCTGCGGAGGTTTACTTATGAAACAGGGGTTATTTTTATTTATTGAATCAGGCGTTACGTTGCGGAAGTTCATATTAATAAACTGAAGCCTACTTTGCTCACCCGTGACCTTATGATAGCTACGTAACTAACGGCTTGTATATATCTCCTAGTACAAGTACCAAACACTTAGCATTTTTTCATTATTCTTCCTTTCAAAATGTATACAAAAACGCGGCAATTTCAAGGGGATAGTTTGCGAAGTAAAATATGTAAATTGTTCGCGCGAAAGGCTTAAACGGTTCGGAGGACAAATTGCCACTTGTACATGTTTCACAGTGGCTTTTTGCAAAGTTAATTAAACTAGGTTTTACATGGGTGCAATTTAGTTAATTTTCGAACTTAAACGATTTTGTAACTGTAAATTGACAGTGAAATTCTTTATTTATGACGTGATTAATATCTTGAAAACTATGTACAGTTACCAGCATCAATATCTGACACAAGAAGCGTGCATAAATATCTGATACGACTCTATTTCTAGGGCCGGAAGAACGTGTCAGATATTTTGGCACGTTCCGCTGTGGCAAATATTAATGCTGGTGTCTCTACCTACCTATATACAACAAAAACCATTCTGAAGGGCCCTGTGCCCTATTTATTACAATTAATATGAGAATGGACCCGATTCTACAGCGGCCGCTAAAATTCCTAATTTTATTTAGACGTCGCTAAATCACTTTGCTATTCTATGAGCACCTGTCATAATCAAATGACAACGCTAATTTAATCTGACGTTTCTTATTTTAGCCGATCTATCTAGCCGGTCAGCGTGACTTTCTGGAATAGCACTTGTTAAATCAGCCGTCTAAATGTCAATTAAAATTTAGAAAATTTAGATTTAGACAATTTAGCCGACGTGCGCGTAGAATCGCATCCAATATATCTGAGCTTTAGTTGGATTTTGACGTAGCTAATTTTTTTTTCCAGGATAGCTGTTCAAAAACACTTTAGAGTTAGCAATGAAAAACATGATTCTTTTAAAAACTGCGGGGCTACTATGAAATTTGAAAATCAAACTTCGTATCGTACCGTCCCGCTGACGCTAATATAATTACGAGAGTGAGAGGGATGGTACGGTATGAACTTCAATTTTCGAATCTCGTAGTATAGAATATCTTCTGCTCGGTTAGATCTGGTTGAAATCGGTTATCATAATTTGTTCAGTCAAGATTTAATTTTTGTCATATGTTTGTAATAATGTATTGTTTGTCGTAAGTAACAAAATTTTTCTCTAAATCCATTAATTGTTTAGTATTGTTATAAAATAAATCTAAGCAGATTAACCTACATTAGTTCACATCACCATTTCTGACCATTTGAAAACTTTTGTTTTTTTTTTCAATTACGGTGGGAAGGTACAGTCAAGTGCAAAAATAAAAGTAAATACCACCACCAATAAGCCACTCAAAATAATGTTACTACTGCCATATTGCGTGGAAATAAGAGCCTGTGGTACATATTTTAGAAACTTAATAACCACATATTTTTACCTTACTGTACAAGGCAACTTGTGTTTTAATACTCGGTTTCTACCAGATCACGTAAAGTTTCATAGCGATATTTCAAACTTGTGACTCACTCACGTTATGGTACCAGGAAATGCGATATTCCTTCGGGTTGGCTCTGATGTTGCACTCGAAGTACACGTCGTCTCCCTCCTTTATGTCGTTCGCGTTGAGTGTACTGCCGAGAGACATGGCCAGCACCGGCTTATCTGAAAATTAACCTTGTTAGTAAGTAGGTAGAGTCGGTATTAGCTTGAGCGGCCAGGGTGTGAATTCTTGAGGCGTTCGATATGGAGTGCAAATCGAGATATTGTTCAAAAAGTCAAAGTCAAAATCATCATCATCAGCCAGAAGACGTCCACTGCTGGACAAAGGTCTCCCCCATAGAACGCCACTTGCATCCACCGGTTTCCTGCAACTCTCACGATGTCGTCAGTCCACCTGGTGGGAGGCCTGCCAACGTTTCGTCTTCCGGTTCGTGGTTGCTACTCGAGGACTTTTCTCCCCCAACGGTTATCTGTTCTTCGAGCGATGTGGCCACTTCAATTTGCATATTTTTCCATCTATGTCAGTGACTTTAGTTCTTCAACAAATTCAAAATATTTTTATTCAATTTAGGCTATGACAAGCACTTATAAATATCATAAAATATAAAGAAATTCGACGAAGTACTGGTATAACACATCGATGGCAGCAAAGTAGATACGGATATCTGCATTTTTTCAAAAAAGTTTTTTTTACAAAAAATAACTTATTTCAACCATATCTACAAGTCTGTTAAAAAAATATTTCAAATTTCTAAATAATTAAGAAAATTTGAGACGTAAAAGAGGACATCTGCACGAGCTTTTAAAAAAACATCGACGTAGAAACGGACATTTGAATTTACCCGCTTTTACGCCGGCGCTTTGACAGGCTGCTTGACACGTCAATAAAGTTATCTGTCACCTACCACATTCGGATTAGACAAATTTTAAGAAAACGATGCAAAATACCTACGAAAATTAGTACCTGTGACACAATCATGTTATATTATAGTGTTAATTGTTGAAATATTAGCCCTGGTAATGAAATTGTAACCGTAGTAAATTAATTTTGTTTTGACGTAAACACGGACATATGCCACTTGTCCGTTTATACGTCATATTTTTTGCATACGTATCAATCTAATAATGTATTATTTCTTATTTCTATGAGCAAATGTTTTGTTTTTTCTTAGAATATTTAAAAAAATAGATATATTATGAACGTTTTTAGCATTGGTTTCATAAAATTGCTTGTTTTTTTTTCTGATTCAGACACAGAAAATGAATTAATGTAGTCTTAAACTACTCAAGTTTCTACTGCTTGCATCATACCGCTTTTTGGAAACGACACCCGACGACGATCTTGACTGATGATGACGAGCAATCTGTTTCTTTCTAATAGGTAGAAGTATAGATGGTATTGATCATCATTCAATAGCAGTTCATTGCCGGACATAGGGTACCCTGCAGAGCACTATTGCGCCCTGTTTTTCGCAGCAGCTTTTCGCAGATCGTCCCTCTATCTAACCGGAGGGCGTCTTAAACTACGCCTACCGAGACCTCCACTCAACAATTCCAGCGGTTGTTGGTTCTTCAACACATAGGTATGACCAGCACATCGCCACTTCAACTTGCTCTGAGCAACGTCGATGACCTTAGTTCTGTTCTGTGTTGGATAGTCTCATTGCGGATTTTATCCTTCAGAGAAACTCCGAGCATAGCTCGTTCCATAGCCCGCTGAGCGACCTTGAACTGATGGATCAGCCGTACTATAAGTTTCCAAGTTTCAGGTCATTATTTCATGACGGATAGGGCGAACTGGTTAAAAACATTCGTTTTCAGATATTGCGGTAGTATAAGTGACGAGAAAACTTCGGCGTGATTTTCCGAATGCTGCCCAGCCCAGTTGAATTCCCCTCTTGGCCTCCTTCTAATCTCAAAGTTGTATCTACCTAAAACTGCAAAATCTGGCTGAGGTATGTGTACCTACTCCTAAACAACTTCAAGAAGATTTCCGCTAACGATGACGGATCTCTGATCAATGTGGCCATTGATGATAATTTTTCAGTTATTCACATTCATTAAAGCCTTCTATTGTTTATACGGTTTTGTTTGATATATTATTATTATATTATTTTGTATTTTTTTTATTTTTACCTACTGTTCATTTATCAAATACATATCTAATATATCTATAATTTAATTTTTTGACTACGAAAAAACAAAAAATTATGAATATCCAAAAAAATACAATAATAGAATGTTTTGATTTTTATTTTAGGGTACCTAGCTTTTTTGACCTTTTTTACGTGTTTTTTAATCAAAATAAAAGAATTTATTTGATAGATAGACATGAAGTTTAGTGGTAGATAACTCATTTAATAGAATTAATAAAATGATAAATGCAAAGTAAATAGAGACATCTACAAAAAAATATCAAAGAAAGGGTGAATACTCATTGCATGTCGTTTAGATTATCTCTAAATACTCTTATAAGTTTAACTTACCACAGCTTATTCGATATTTATAATGAAATAAGCGTTTTTTTCATTACAAATAATTACAATGCATAAGCGGATATCTGACAGATGTCTTCCTCTACGTTTAAGCTCTTTCAAAGTAAACAAGTACATCTACAATTTTTCAGTAAAATAATGCTACAGCAAAAAAATCTCTTTTACAATCGCTAAAGAACATTATTTTAATACATCATAGAAAATTTCATGTTAATCGGTCCATTAGTTTCAAAGTTATCATTATTTTTCACTAAATACGCTCTCCTGTAAAATTGCAATTTTGTAGATGTCTTCTTTTACTTTGCTGCCATCGACATAATATGTATTTTTTAAACATATTTACAATGTTACGGGACCGAAGAGCTGGCAGCTTCTTCGCACAAGTATTTGCTATACAGCGAAGAAACGCTGCCGGCATCTTTGGATCCATGTCGGTGTGGGGGAGGGGATACTTTTTTTTCTAGTTATAGTTAATTTCTTATTTGGTGTTAGTTTTATAATTATTTTAAGTAAGTTTATTTTTAATTACAATTAAATACTTTATTCATGTCATCAATATACTTATGTTGTTATTCTGAAAATAAAACGTATATTTTTATGTCGACCATAAAATAGAAATCATCAAAAAATAGACCTAATCTTTCAGATATTAAGAATTGACCCCCAGTAGCCTTAGACTTAGCCGGATTTTAGAAAAACCGACCTTTTAAGTAGCGTCTTAAAGTTCAAAGTAGAAAAAAGAGCTTAATAAAAACTACTCACATCCAAACTTCGGAAATTGAGATCTTATGACAGTCAGAACAAAGTTTAAAATTGATTAGCCCTAACTCACGGTCTCATCCAATACAGAACTGACCGAGCGAAAATCAGTCTTAGTCTCGGGAAGGTAAAGATTATTTTTGGTTGCGGATTGTTTCAAGGCATTTATACATACTTAAGGCTTTATTGTTGTCCCTTACTGATGTTTAGTATCTTTTATTGTTTGTTTCATGGCAGACCCATGTTTCCTTGAGATGTACACGGGTTTAATATATTTGGGATTGTTTCAGTCGGAATATTCTTGCCCTTCAGCAAGTCATGTTTATCGTAATAAATACAATCACTAAGATGTTGAGTTAGTTTGGCTAGGCCAAGCGCCCCTGAAAACTTTAGGTTTGTTTTCATTTTGTCAAATGTAATCATTTCATACGTTGGTTTTCGAACTGCGTATGTGGGATAAGTGGTAATAAGATCCTGCAGATGATTGCAGACAGGTTGGACTCGCGGTCCTTGGATGCTTCATGGCTCTCGGTTTTTTTTTCGGAATTCATATGCGGAATTACATTTCAAATTTACCACGAACTTTGCGTTGAAGTAAAACATCGTGAGGAAACCTGCACAAACCTGCGAAGCAATTCAATGGTGGATGTGAAATTCCCAATCCGCACTGGGCCCGCGTGGGAATTATGGCCGAAGCCCTCTTGTTCTAAGAGGAGGCCTATGCCCAGCAGTAGGACGTATATAGGCTGGGATGATGATGATGATGAGACAGACAACGGGGCAGGTCAAACTAAATAAAAGCTTGTAAAAAATCCACTAACAAACAACACTCATCCTGAATGAGTCTTCAAGGGCGGCGCGTAAGATGGCGTTGTCGGCGCGGCACCGCATCGTCGCGCCGTCGTCCTCCGGCTGCGGCACGATCGTCAGACGACTCACCGTCGTCGTGTCGTTCGAGTACTCGGTCTGCTGTTAAAACAAACATTTGACAGTTTGGGTGACATTCTCTCCCGGCCTGGATAACACCGACATGGAAATACCGGCCCTGTTTTTTGTGTACACGCCCATAGAAGCTCCTGTCAGTTTCTATGGGCGATTACACAAAAAACAGGGCCGGTATATCCAGGTCCGTGTTATCCGGGCCGGGAAAGAGTATCACCCGACAGTTTTTAACCTTTTTTTTTCGGACGGACTGTTTAAGCCTCAGACGGCTCTGAAGCTGCGTTTCCACCAATAATGTGCGAGGATTTCTTTGTAAAGTTCCAGAGCGCTAGGACCCCACGGATCAGGTCTCAACACCGAATGGGACAAAATCGTTTTATTATATACATTACGCTATCGCTTTCGACAAAAAGAAATCTTTTTTTTTACACCCAAAGTTTCAAAATCCCGCTCTTACATTAATAAGTCTGGCAACACGGGGCTTACCCTTCCTACCTTCTTACCTTTCCTCTCGTGTATCTGCGGTTCTCCCTGAACCACGTGACCTGGGCAGAAGGCCTGCTGCCTCGCGTCACGCAGACAAGAGTGACCTCGCTGTCTGCAGACATCTGACCGGGCTTGTCTGTGATCACCACTGAAGTTGGCCGCACTGCAAAGACAAAGGGAGTTAGAAAAGACATTGGTATAGTCAAAATACCATAACGGGACTTATCACGCTATTTTTACAAGTACTCGTAGTCATCGTCTAGTCGTGTAGTCTACTCGTGACCACGGCAACTGAAACGAGGTAAGTCCCGTTATGGTATTTTGACTATGAGTGAGAATCACGAAAGTTTAAAATGTTATAAGACATTGGTATTACGGAGAACAGATGACCGTTGGGGTCGAAAATTTCTCGAGTGGAGACCATGGATGGTCCACAAACGAGATAGACGGATGATCTAGTTATAACTTCGGGTTCACGGCGGATGCAGGCCGCTTCCAACCGAAGCCACTGATATGATGATGATGTCATCATCATAGATTCATAGATTAGAATCTCCATAGATTGGCATTAAAATTGAATAAAGCTGATACACTGGGTCGTTCGCCGCATGCTGCTTACGGCGATTGCAAACGTGTAAAGAACACGGTAGTCGGCCGCATTCGGCGAGCGACAGATGCCACCGTCTTAATATGGCCGCCGCAGTAGACAGACAGACTAATGTGAAGGCAACAGTCGTTCGCCGAAGTAGTTTGAAATGAATTCGGCGATCGCATTAGGTGAACGATGCAGTGTAATTGCTGCTTTATCGTGCCGTAAACTATTGAGGAGTTCCCTCCTAGAGACGATTCTGGATGCACAAACCAGGATGTCACTGCCAAATTATTGTATTATCACCAGATTTACATAATTATGTCAAATTTCATGTCAATCCGATCACTGAAAGTGGGTCAAATTTAACTTTCAAGATCTGACCGAAACTTTAGCGTCAACGAGTAATAATGAGGAAATTTCCAAAAAATACATCGTAGTCTTCATTGACGTTACATTTTGTCATTACTTTGAAAAACTCTCGTATCTCAAATCAATACGTCATCAAAATGGACCCTTGAAATAACGTAAGTTCACTCGGGAAAATCATCAAATGTGAGATACGACCCGTTTTCAAAGTAGCGACGATTTGTAAAACAACCGTGCCATAGTTTAAGACCCTGAACCCAGCGATTGAAATTTCAAAGTCTTGTCCCAATCCCGTGGGAATTAGGGATAAAAAGTAGCGTATGTGTTATTCTTATGTATTTAGAAGTCATACTATTGAAAGGTTTCATTAAAATCATGTCAGTAATTTTTGCCAATGGAGAGATTGGTAATTCAGGGGCAGGTAGAAGGGAAGAGGACACGCGGCCGATTACTAACTCGCTGGACTGACTTTATTAAAAAAGCTACTGAGTCCACCATGGTCCAGTGTACTCGCAACACCTCTAACCGGCAGAAATGGAAACACATCGCTAAGAGAGCTGTCCTCGAAAAAGTCTACGACCCATCGAACATCTCTCCGTGTACCTCGTTTGCACAACCAGGACCATTCTGACAAGAGCGTACAACTAAGAAGAAAAGAAGATTTTGCCTCAAAGAGTAGGGGAAGCTGTTCTACCTTGGACAGATTTTCTTTTTTTGATTTTTAGAAAAATAACTAATTATGGAATACACGCCAGATATGAAAATATGTAAAGATACATCATAGATGTAGATGTTTAACAAACTTTCGCGTTTGTAATATTAATAGTGGGATATTTTTCACGGACAAATTTACGGGCTGGTGTAATAAATAAGACAGATTATTGGCGTTACAAGTAATATGCGCTTATCATGGCGGTTTGTTTGCCTTCAAGGAAAATCTGATTTATTTACCCACCGGTTATTACTTCTCGAATAACTAGCCGAGATTAATTAGGTGTCTGGGAAATTTATAAAGCTTTTCAGAGTACAACCCATTTCTGTGGGCAATATAATCCTTACTATAAAGGGAAAAGTGAGTTTGTTTGTTTGTTACGCTTTCACGCCGTAACGGAGCGATGGATCGACGTGATTTTTGGCATAGAGATAGTTTATGGTCCCGAAAGTGACATAGGCTACTTTTATCCCGGAAAAATGCAAGATTATAAGCCTGAAATATACTCGTAGGTACCTTTGGGCAGTGTCCTAAAAATTCAAATTTGTCCGTTTGCTAAGGCGAAAGGCTCTCTCCATAGCTCGTTGCTTGACTCTGAGCCTTTCCAAGTGGTCAACAGTTTTTTTTTTTTTTTATTCGACTGGAAGGCAAACGAGCAAGTGGGTCTCCTGGTGGCAAGAGATCACGACCGCCCATAAACATCTACAACACCAGGGGTATTGCAGATGCGTTGCCAACCTAGAGGCCTAAGATGGAAAACCTCAAGTGCCAGTAATTTCACCGGCTGTCTTACTCTCCACGCCGAAACACAACCAGTGCAAGCACTACTGCTTCACGGCAGGATTAGCGAGCAAGATGGTGGTAGCAATCCGGGCGGACCTTGCACAAGGTCCTACCACCCGCAAAGTTTGGTATTATATTGCGTTTGTATTGATGCAAACGCGCGTCGACGGCGCGTTTAAAAACGTTGTGTGCAAAGCCCCACAAATTGAGTTTAGGACCTATTCTGAGAGGGCCATTAATATCACTTGTGTGGAGATGGCACTGCATGTCTAAGTTTACATTATGATGCATGTGGACATGTTCGAACTACGTGGTTAAATAAAATATGACATTTGTACGGCATTAATATACCAACGTATATATATTTAATTAAATTACACCTCTCCATTTCTTCCGTGGATGTCGTAAGAGGCGACAATAACAAAGGATATAGATTAAGGTATACCTTGGGCGACAGGCTTGCAACCTGTCACTAGGTACTGTACCGTTTTTGTCAAATTTAAAACCTAAAATTGCTGAGTTACAGACACTAAATAGATAGTGGACTCGTGGGTGACGGGTTAAAATTACACCACTCTATTTCTTCCGTGGATATCGTAAGAGGCGACAAAGGATATAAGTTAAAGTATACCGTAGGCGACAGGCTAGCAACCTGTCACTAGGTATTGTACCGTTTTTGTCAAATTTAAAACTTAAATTGCTAAAAGTGGCTTCTAAGCCGTAACGTTTCGTGTGCTCTGCCTACCCCATTTGGGAATACAGGCGTGATGTTTGTGTGTAATTATATTTAGAGCTAGCTGATAGCCGTGGTGGCCTAGTGGCCTCAAGCGTGGATCGTGGGTTTAAACCCTAGCTCGCACCTATGACTTTTTAATTCATGTGCGAAGTTACATTTGAGATATATTACCACGTACTTTACGGTGAAGGAAAACATCATAAGGAAAACTGTACAAAACCTGCGAAGTAATAGGGATGTTGACACCACTGTTGACTTACTTTTTATGAGCTGTCAAAACACAATTCTCCCATAGAGTTTCTATGGCAATAGCGAATTATGACATCACTATCCGGCAACTCAATCAACTATTTATTTGTTTTAAACCAACAAAAAATCTTATTTTACAGTAAATAGAAAATGTATCTGGTTTTCAGGGCTAAAATAAAGCGTTTTTTTACTGGAGTTGTGCCTTCGAATTATTTTTTAATGGCGTCATCATCCCTATTCACTGGTTTATGTGAAGTTCCCAATCCGTAGTGGGCTCGCGTGGGAACAACCGTCCAAGCCTCCTTGATTCTGAGACGAGAACTGTGCCCAGCAGGTAGGATTCGATTAAGACAGTCATGTTTGTTCAACTTGAATAATAAATAAATAAAATTATGACATTTAACTATTTTGGAATATACCTAAGTATTACTTTCCTTCACCGCAAAGCTCGTAGTAAATTTCAAATGTAATTCTACACATGAATTTCTACATCGAAAAACTCAGAGGTGCGAGTCCGGATGTGAACCGACAAACCTGTATTTAAGGGGCCATAGTATAGATCACTAGGCCACCACGGCTTCCCAAGTATCATCCGCTTTAAAAATCCAAAATCGAGTTAAGCCGCCCCAAATGCGCCATATATTCCGTGCGATTGTAAGACGTACGTTCCACCACTTAAGAGATTTAAAACTCCCATATATCCAGAATAATGTTCTTTTTGTTTGTTTATGTGTGTATTTCCGCTCCATCGAGCCTTGTGGATGTTGTTCGTACCTTGCCCTAAATCGTTTGTTTACTTTGTTGAGATACTACACAGATGTTGTCTAGTGGAATTAGGGCACATGGAAGACATAGATACGATTTAACGTCATGATATCAATGATAGGACGTAAAGTGTTGGACATAGACCTCCCCCGTAGACCTTCAGTAATTTCGGTTACAAACGGCATGTATGAACTAAGAGTATTTTTTAATTGTATATTAAAGGTCCGCCCGGATTGCTACCACCATCTTGCTCGCTAATCCTGCCGTGGAGCAGCAGTGCTTGCACTGTTGTGTTTCGGCGTGGAGAGTAAGACAGCCGGTGAAATTACTGGCACTCGAGGCATCACATTTAAGGCCTCTAGGTTGGCAATGCATCTGCAATAGCCCTGGTCTTGCAGATTTTTATGGGCGGTGGTGATTTCTTACTATCAGGACACTCATATACTCGTTTTCCATCCAGTCGAATAATAATAAAAAAACTATTAGTATGGTCAGTCAAATAGAGGTCTATTCATTTTTAAGCAACTTTCTATCAAATATACGAGTATCACGACATTATTATTTTATCGCGTAGGAAACTTTTGTGCTACTAATTTCAAAAGAAATCATAGTGAAATTGATTATTAAAAGGTTCCACCCTGATACATGAAGTTAATAGGAAGCCGTGGTGGTGAAACGAGCATGTGGTCGCTTGTCATCCAGTCGAATAAAAAAAATACTCACAATGCATCTCGACCCTGGCCGTCCGCTCGTGCGGGCTCAGCAGCGGCGTGTTAGTGGCCTGGCAGCGGACGGTGTGGTTCAGCCAACTCCGCTCCGCTCCGCTGACGCTGATCCGGCTGACCACCACCTTGCCATCGTTCTTTAGTAGAGTGTGGTCTTCCACAGGCTTGTTGTTGATCAACCAGGTTAACGTTGGCTGAGGGCGACCTGGGAAAGAAGTTTTAATCAAGATTACGATTTGGAGTCTTTTTGTATTTTTTATTTCAACTCCAAATTTTTTTGTTTCCTTTACGGTTATCCCGTGAAAGTTTAATATTTCACACGAAAACACAAGCCGAAACATGAATGCACAGAAAAACCAGAAAAATAGACCAGCGCTGGGAATCGAACCCAGGTCCTCAGCATTCCGTGCTGCGTGCTATTCCCCTACACCACCACTGGACAGGAGACTAGACACGAATTTTTCCTATGCACCCATATTTCAACTTTTGGATTCTTTTTCATTTGTCACTTTAGCAGCGACACTAACGCCATCTATGGATCTACGTTCTCAACGAGAAACATTTTTTCCCCACACATTTTTTCAGCACGGAATGCTGAGGACCTGGGTTCGATTCCCAGCGCTGGTCTATTTTTCTGGTTTTTCTGTGCATTCATGTTTCGGCTTGTGTTTTCGTGTGAAATATTAAACTTTCACGGGATAACCGTAAAAGAAACAAAAAAATTTGGAGTTGAAATAAAAAATACAAAAAGACTCCAAATCGTAATCTTGATTTGATTGCTTAATAGCGACATCTCTTGTCCCTGGTGAGCGGATAGCTTCGACGGGAGTGGAAAAAATGTTTCTCGTTGAGAACGTAGATCCATAGATGGCGTTAGTGTCGCTGCTAAAGTGACAAATGAAAAAGAATCCAAAAGTTGAAATATGGGTGCATAGGAAAAATTCGTGTCTAGTCTCCTGTCCAGTGGTGGTGTAGGGGAATAGCACGCAGCACGGAATGCTGAGGACCTGGGTTCGATTCCCAGCGCTGGTCTATTTTTCTGGTTTTTCTGTGCATTCATGTTTCGGCTTGTGTTTTCGTGTGAAATATTAAACTTTCACGGGATAACCGTAAAAGAAACAAAAAAAATTGGAGTTGAAATAAAAAATACAAAAAGACTCCAAATCGTAATCTTGATTTGATTGCTTAATAGCGACATCTCTTGTCCCTGGTGAGCGGATAGCTTCGACGGGAGTGGAAAAAATGTTTCTCGTTGAGAACGTAGATCCATAGATGGCGTTAGTGTCGCTGCTAAAGTGACAAATGAAAAAGAATCCAAAAGTTGAAATATGGGTGCATAGGAAAAATTCGTGTCTAGTCTCCTGTCCAGTGGTGGTGTAGGGGAATAGCACGCAGCACGGAATGCTGAGGACCTGGGTTCGATTCCCAGCGCTGGTCTATTTTTCTGGTTTTTCTGTGCATTCATGTTTCGGCTTGTGTTTTCGTGTGAAATATTAGAAGTTTTAATATTAATTTTAATATTTTCCGATGAGAGTTGTACAATCACCCTTGTGTATAGGTTGTAATAAGACTGAAGACCTCCTTCATTTTCTTCTGGAATGTGATCATAATAAGGACACCAGAAGCAGGTATCTGGATGGTATGGATCTGTTTAATGGAAGTGTAAATGTGATTCCGAGTCATTCACTTTCAGAAGAAGCGATGCGGATTTACAAGTTCATCAGACGGGCCTTTGCATCCAGAGACTAGGTTTCGGCACAAGAGAGTGTAACATGGATCTGAGGCCCCCCATGAGGCTGGCATAGTCACATCTAGTGTACTGAAGCCTCGTTAAAATATAAGATTAAAAAATATATAGATTTTCCAGTTTTTGCTAAGAGAAATTTCCCTGCCGGCCGCGCGACCGCGTTGGGTATTCGTCTGGGATACTGCTGTCTTTATCGCTCGTGATATAAGCGCTCGCAACCAACCCCCCCATGCATATCCCCTTCCGCTTCTCCGCTTCTCGCTAATGTATATATCGAGATAGCTAGGCTTTTCAAGATTTGGGCGGTTGAATTTTGGGTTTCGTTGCCCTCATATGACCCGAAAAGTATAGCACAGAAGTCAATGATATTTATAATCAAGATCTTCATCATATATTCTATGCCTGTGGTTTTTCAATTTTTGTAAAAATGCTTTAATAATCTGTAATTCTCGTCCAACAACATCTTTTTTTATCGACTTTTGAGCTCTATTACACTTTTGTATGAAAATCTGAAAAACCACAGGCGTAGATAATTACATAAATTTTTGAATTCCAATAATTTGCACCATCTGTATAAAATAACGACTGCCTGTAAAAATCAATCAAAACAGGAAAAAAAAGGTCGTAAATAGATAGTAAATCTATGTTACCCCAAATCTAACACGAGCGAAGCCGCGGGCAAAAGATAGTATCAAAATAAGATGCAAAAGTATTGAAAAAATCTATTCGAACTAATAAATATTTGACCCCTTCTATTGTCTGCTTACTTTTACGGGGAACAAGTTTTTTTTCTACTAACTGCATTTTACTACAGCCGCTTTGAAAATAAATTAAATTTAAAATGATAAAATTTTCCTCCTGGCTTGAGAATTTTTGTTCCAACTTTTTTGAGCTCACTGCTCACTCTAACACTTCAAAGGACGAGTATTGGCTAGTTCCTATATGAATGTTCGACTCGTGTTGCATTCCACAAGACAAGGTATCTCGACTTCACAAAGTATTTCAATTTACATCACAAACTTTTTACAAAGAGAAACTACGGTATACGCTGAGAGCAATGTTTCATTGTTATTGATGGCATAAGGTAAGGTATTGTATTGTATAACTGTTTTATCATCATCATCATCATCATCATCACCATATCAGCAACAGTTGGACATTAGGCCTCCCCCACAGACTTCCAGTTGTTTTCGCTTTGAGCAACTGTTCTAATAATATAAATATTGCATCACGCTCGTTTTGCCGTGCAAGTTTTATGCAATCCTCGAGTGTATCTACATAAGTATCATCATCATCATCATCCCAGTCTATATATGTCCCACTGCTGGGCACAGGCCTCCTCTCAGAATGAGAGGGCTTCGGCCATAGTTCCCACACGGGTCCAGTGCGGATTGGCAACTTAACACGCACCATTAGATTGCTTCGCAGGTTTGTGCAGGTTTCCTCTCGATGTTTTTCTTCACCGCAAAGCTCGTGGTAAATTTCAAATGTAATTCCGCACATCAATTTCGAAAAATTCAAAAGGTGCGAGCCGGGGTTTGAACCCACGACCCTCTGCTTGAGAGGTGATAGCTCAAACCACTAGGCCACCACGGCTTCACATAAGTATATCTACCAGTAATTGGTCACCAGCAAAAGAAGAGACAGTTCCCTTAGTGTCCTCTTCCTCACTTTGCTTAATTTTTAAGCTAATTACCAACTCCCAGTCCACTGAAGAGGAGCTAAGACTTTCATCATCACCATCTCAGCTGTAGGACGTCCACTGTTGGACACAGGCCTCCCCCATAGACCTCCAGTCGCTTCGGTTGGCAGCGGCCTGCATCCACCGTGAACCCGCGGCTTTAACCATCATCCGTCCAACGTTGCTAAGACTTTATTCAATTCTATTGGTGGATTTATATCTCGCTCACTCTGGTGCCTCACTAAGCTCCAGTGGGCAGGCAGCCTAAAACGCGCGAGGAACATTTTAGAAGTTTTCTATACCGTTTTCTATTAATTAAATTTGTTTATATTTAAGCCGTTACCAACAGCAAATAAAATACCGCAATGAAAAGCCAACATTTCTTTTCCCTCGCAATCCATTACGTTAGAAACTTCGCCACTTTTTTCCTCCAATATTTCAATTTCTTCATAAACATGAACTGAGTTCAAAACGAATTAATTTATAAAATTACGTTCAATAAACTGAGTTGGGCCGCATGAATAAAGCAGGAGGCGGGATTAAATAAGTAATAGGCCGAGATCTGACCGCGTTATTTCTTACTCGTAGGCATAATATTTCGTCGGAGGTAGTACAGTTAACGACATAAAGAAGTGATCACTTTTGTACCTTGTCACTTTAACGTCATGTTTGTAAAGTCATACGAAATTTTGTAACGACTGAAAGCGACTAAGTACAGAAATGATCACTTATCTATGAATTTTGCCTAACTACCATTAGATAATTCCGTGTATCTGACAAATCCAGCTAATTTTCAATTTTTACTTTAAATTCATTAAAATAAAAGAAATACGAAGTGTGCAAATACATGTAGCACAGATACGCGGAATTTACGTATGGCAGATAACCGGTTTTTATTTTTATTTGACTGGATGGCAAACGAGCAAGTGGGTCTCCTGATGGTATAAGTATGGATTTATATCAACAAAAAATTATAGCATTACAGTTAAACACCAATGCGCTGTAAAATTCAAATTATATAAAACAAAACCACAAAATATATAAAAAAATATATGAAAAGTTAGGGATTTTTTAACTGCTGAGTCCAGCTATTTCAGCGTGAAGTCACTCACACTCACTCGCTCACTCACTCACTCACAAACTTTCACATTTATAATATTAGTAGAATATATACCTAAAAAGAGGCACAAAATAAAAAATCAGGATTCCAACCTACAATACGTACCGGAAAACAGAATTTCCGCCGGGATGGACGCGGTGTGAGCTAATAAAGCGTCACGGTATAAAATTAGGACATAAAAGATGTTACTGTAACGTCAGTAACGAGTCGAAGACGAAAAAGTTAAATTTGACATTACGACGCGGAACGAGTTAGGGTCTCGTGGGCGAATAAAAAGAAAAAATGAGGAAATTCGCAGAAATACCAAAGCGCCGTATCAAATATTAAAGCAATTTATTTGTAACAACGGATAAATTAAATTTTGCAACATTTGTTTCGAACAAAAATCATGTTAAAATTCAAATAAAGGCTTGTGAGCGATATTGCGTAAAAATGAATTCCTTATTTCCTTGGTAACTCCATAACTTGAGAAAGACTTTACCGATTTTATTCATCGTTTTCACAAAAAAAAAAAACTTTACGACTACTTAAACTTTTTTATTTTCTTGACCTTATTGTACTTATTAAATTAGAATCGCTAGGATTAGAGACATGTAATGCGGCGTGGAGTTTTCTATATAACTTTAATGAAATTCACGATATTTATGTAACGTGAAGCCAGGGAAGAATATAGATTATGTTAAATTCAATTGATTACACTCAGAGGCTGTTTCACCATCCATTAGTCAGTTAACACTAATCAATATCTTTATTCAATTTAGGCTATAATGTCAAAAAATCTACCACCGGTTCGGAAAAAACTGTTGACAAGAATCCGGCAAGAAACTCATCGAGTATACTGTTTTGTGGATGGATGAATGGATGGTGAAACAGCCCTTTAGGTACCCTATTTTATGTCCCAAATATTGAGGATTGAGCGACAAATTTGGAAATTAACATTAAAATAAGCATGAGTGACATTCTATTGTACGATAGATAAGTAAATGGTAACTATAAGTAATTTCCAGTGATCACATTGACTTGAAATTTGGTACGGATATGTATTTCGGATGACACTGCCAACAGAGTCAACAAAAAGAAAAGTCAGCAAAAAAGTCGTCAATAAAAATGGAGTCCGGAAAAATTGCCTTCTTGTATTTAATATCGCTCGCAGAGGGACCACATCTGAGCAATATCTTTGAAAAATAGCGGCGACAACAGCCGCAAATGAAAATATATGGAACCGCGCAAAGACGCTCCATTAAACAATTTAACGCTCTTTGCAGTAATCCTGATGGATCATCTTAAGGATGCAGCGTAATTAGAACTGATGAGATGACGTTTTAGAAAAAGTTTGGTTTTCAAAGGTGAATAGGAGTCAAAATGGTGGGATCAACATATTTTTCCTAAACAAATACCTATGAGGAGAATATATTTTCAGCATTAACCCGGGGCTATTGTTGACTATTGTGTTGTATTGTTGTTGTGTGTGTTCGGGGGTATTTGTTGGGGTAGACGAGTTCTTGAGTGGAGACCACGGATCGGCAAACGTAGCGTAGGACGCCCTCAGACTCGGTGGTGCGATGATCTTCGCAGGGTGGCTGGCAAGAGCTGGATGAGAGTGGCCGAGGATCGTGCTCAGTGGCGTGGCATGGGAGAGGCCTATGTCCAGCAGTGGACGAACATAGGCTGATGATGATGATGATTGTAGCGGGGGGAATATTGTATCTGAGCCGTCTGATGGCGTCCTTACGACGCCATGTTCGTCATGTTCTCATGTGTGTTGTGTGAAGACAGTCTTCTGGCGAACACAATGTATAATGGTCGAGAAGAACATGGCGTCGTAAGGACGCCAGCAGACGGCTCAGAATACAATATCCCCGCCAGCTACAATAGGCCCGGGTCACCTTATGTGTTTGTTCGCTTCTTGTGTGCTTGTAGTGGATAAACATAAAGAAGTAACCGCTTTTTAACAAGTTTTAATCTAGAACAAAGTGATCTTCCATCGCCGTCGCGAGTCATGTATGTACTTGACATTAGTTGACAGTCTGTTCCTGACGCTTTTCTATTACGACCATGGCATGACACGTTGTCGTGGGTAGAATCCTTTACTATTCATTACATATACCCATCATTAGAACTAGATATCTGCGTCACACGTAACGACTTCCCTTGTCACAGCTCAATTCAATCAAACCCAAACCCGATTGCTCCTGAGTAATGAATTACTATCTACGCTCTCCTAATCTACCTTCCTCCAAATTTGACATAAATCAAGTGGATTTTTACCGAATTTTAAGACTACAGGTAAAAAGCGTTTTAACTTAGATTGATTATGGCTCGATTGACGTCTATCGAGTCGCTGATGGCTTTAGGGTTCCGTGGGGAAAATTTAAGGTTACAGAATATCAAGAGACAGAATCAGCGGAATAGCTGTATCTCATTTCATTATCTCATGGGCGAATATTCAGCGTTTTTGCAGCGTTTATTGTCATTGGTATCTTCGCAGGCGTTATTAAAAGGGGTGATGCCCAGTGTTGTTTTTTTATGAAAAATTAAAATAACACCGATACTGAATTTAGCATGATTAAAATTCTTGTGACTCGTCTTTCCGTCGTGCTGTATGCTGTGTCGTGCTGTGCATTTAGGGCCATGCCAAAACGTGAAAAAAAAGTGTCATTGACGTAGCTCAATTATCGTCGACTCCGTGGCTAATCGAAAAATTAAAAAAAATACTTTCCATCCTAGAGGTGAAAACGCAATTTTCCACCCGGCTATCTACCCATGAAAATTAAACTTTCCGAACAGGAGAGATGAAAATATATAAAATTAGTAGCCTGTATGTCTGCTTTGCAATCCGTATTCTTTCTAATTCGAGCGAAAGCCAAAGTCACATTCGTTAGCAGCAAACTTGGGCGCGACAAACAGGGGGAATAAATTTTAACGAGAACTCGTAAATATTCGGCGATTGGCTTAATGCGGAAGTACAGGCGGACCGGGATTTTTGTACGACTAACAAAAAGTATAGGCTTAGGCTTACTACGAGTACCAGATAAAATCAAAAAAGTAAAAAAGTAAGTAGTTAAAGTAAGTAGTTTCTAAAAAGTAAAAAAAAAAACAAATCGGTTCATAAAAGCGGGAGTTCTGCGGTAACAAAGTAAAAAAAAAAAAACGAATTGATAACTGGTTAAAAATGTAGAAAATGGATATTCTCTTACATTTTTTGTATATTTTCAAAGTAAGTATGTTGAAAATGAAAATGGAATGAAAAAATGAAAAAGTTTATTGTTTATCATGAGGTAGGTTAACAATGAGGCCGTCTTGGAGGAAAAAATAAATCTGGATTTAGTAGTTATTCCAGGCTTAAGCTTGACAGTTAAATACAATTTGACACTACTAAACTGAGCTTAACGCTAACTCGAGATTTATGTGTTTACTGCAAGTGGGCCTTAATGAAGGTTGGGGCCCTCTAGTAAGTGTGAAACACACTTGTAGCAGAAAGTCCCGCTCTTCTATAGCATGGTATGCATTGAATACCTAACTTTACAATGTTATAACTATAAAGTACCTGGGCGACCGAGCTTTGCTAATACATTGCGTACTAATTTATTTTACAAGGAAAATTTTACGAAATGTATTTACTAGGGCCTTTAGTACCTACCCTCAATTTTAAAGTGTGCAGCTATAACAAAAGAACACGCGACTTGCCAAACTTACCAAATTAACTTACCAAATTTTCTAATAAGTTTTGCCCGCGGCTTCATCCGCGTGGAATTAGGTTGTGCTGTGCATTTTTCCGGGACAAAAAGTAGCCTATATCCCGTAAACTATCTCTATGCCAAAAGTCACGTCGATCCGTCGCTCCGTTCGATGTGAAAGACGGACAAACATACAAACACACACTTTCGCATGATGATAACAAATCGATTGACACCGTATTTATTAAAATCGGAAGAATATAAATGCTACGGTTGAACACACGTAAATACAAACATACATTAAACTGCTAACATCATTACTATTTTTAGCTTTGCCGTAGTCAAGTAAAATACGCGATTCACGCGGCTAACTGTACAAAATAAAGTAACAAACGAATTTTTTTCACAAAGAAATCTAGTGATTGCCTGCCTGAGATTTCACGCTATTTTCATACAGACGTACTGATTTATAATATAACTCCGATTTTCCACTGACTGGCTTAAATATCTTGTATGTAGCATATTTTTATGTCACATCAAAACAAAAGAACTATCCAAATGCGAGCCGGACTTGCGTACTGAGGGTTCCTTTTAAATGGGGTACCTAGTTCCTGGTACAGAGATAGACTAGACCTTGGGAAAGGACATATGCTACTTTTTATTCCGAAAAAAAGGCTTGAAGGGGTTGAAATAGGGGATGAAATTTTATGTGGAAGTTCGTCATTTTTAAAGATAAAACCATGGAACTTGGCATTTAGGCAGTTAATAAGAAATAAGTAGATATTTGTTCGAGCGTTTTTGAAAATTCGCCCTGTGAGGGGGTGAAATAGGGGGTGAAAGTTTATATGGAAGTTCGTCATTTTTAAACATAAAACTATGAAACTTGATATTTAGGCAGTTAATCCCTACTAATATTATAAATGCGAAAGTAACTCTGTCTGTCTGTTTGTCTGTCTGTCTGTCTGTATGTCTGTCTGTATGTCTGTCTGTCTGTCTATCTGTTACGCTTTCACGTCGAGACCGCTGAACCGATTTTAATTAAATTTGGTATAGAGATAGTTTAAGTCCCAAGGATCAACATAGGATACTTTTTTATTCCGGTAGAGGGCGCCACCGCGCGATAACCTAGGTCCGCGCAGATGAAGTCGCGGGTATAAGCTAGTACCAAATACACCGAAAAGGTCACCTATTGCTTACCTTGACATTTTCTCTGTGTACCTGTTTTCTGTATCGCTTACTATTTCTGGTGTACCATAAAGAGTATTTGTATTGTATTGTATTGTATTGTATTGTACACCAACCAAAATCAAATATATGCCAAATATGACGTGTCATGCCGGCGCCATACATAGTACAAATGTTTGAACACATATTTGATCACATGTGAAGCACCGGTATTTGCTTACTGGTGGCACTTCACTTGGTATTGCGTATTCGCGTTGCGTTAATGACATCTCCCTCACTCATGCTAGCAACGATATACTGTACCAAATATGAACTGAAGCAATTACTTTGCTCACCCACGACCTGTGATACTTATAAGAACACACATAAATCACATGAAGGGTCCACGGAAAAAACATTCTACTTAGTCACCCTTTTTTTTAAACTGAGATTTTAATCTCGAAATGTAGAGCTCACAAAGTATGTACTATGACTTACCATTGAACTGAAAATCTGAAAACATTATAAATTGTATATTTTTAACTCTTAAAGAATTGGTAACCATAGTAATTGTTCATGATGACCAACTTTCAAACCGCTATAACTCATAAAGTTGCTTAGGTGACTAGACAATGACATGTTCTTTCCGTGGACCCTTCACATAAACCCCTCTATCACCACCAAACTACACTGAGGCGTTCGATTTCGAACTGAATCGTTTTGCGTTTTCGATCACAAATTTCAACAAAAAATTATGATTTGACTTGACTCGGAAGAATAAGGAATCCTAAAAAGCGGCACGCGAAACCGCTCTATTTCTCCCGCACCTCCAATTCCCCCCAAACGGTATAATACGAAAAACAAATTCCCCGAGTATTGCCACATCACTCAAGCCGACAGCGCCACAAAGGCGCACTCTGCCGGGAAATAACTACAACCGAATAACTATTAGTGTAACAAATGACGTTTGTGTATGGGGCATTTTTCTATGTGTCAAGTTTGGGCGAGTTTCCTAGATCAGTCATAGCGGGTGAAACTTTTTTTTACGAAAGCCGGCAAAGGCGTACTGGCTGTGGAATCTTCTTCAGGCTGTCTCTCACCGTAGATCGTTCAAGGAAGGCTTTAGAAAGATGTGGCTCACAGCTTCTCCTTATAATTATGAGAACATTCGTTAATTGACGACCGGATAGCCTAGTGGTTAGAGAACCTGACTACGAAGCTTGAGGTCCCGGGTTCGAATCCCGGCCGGGGCAGATATTTGTATGAATAATACGAATGTTTGTTCTCGGGTCTTGGATGCTTAATATGTATTTAAGTATGTATGTATTTATATAAGTATGTCTATCCGTTGCCTAGTATTCATAATACAAGCTTTGTTTAGTTTGGGACTAGGTCATTGGTGTCTAGTGTCCCATGATATTTATTTATTTAGTTTATTTTTTCGTAAGTAAAAAGTATTTTTTTATTACAGAATAAGAATAAGTAGGTCGCAAAGGGCTTTTTTAACCCCCGACGCAAAAAGTGTTATAATAAATAATGAAATAAATTCATTTATTTCGGGCAACTTGGCCCATAAATACCTAAGCATAAGTAAGTAGTTATAAGTTTGACCGCTATGGGTGTCAGTCTGTGGCCCGTAGCTCTTAAACGGGTGAACCGATTTGAATGTGGTTTTTTTATTTGAAAGCAGGTTTTCTAGCAATGGTTCTTAGACATGTTTTATCAAAATCGGTCCAGCCGTTTTTGAGATATTGACATTTAAAATTGTTCATACCACCAGCGCTATAGTAGAGCTGTAATACATCGACTCTCTTCAAACTAAAACCATGCAAGATTTGAGCAGATGTCAAATAGTTTTGGTAACTTTATCCAATAAGCGTTTTGTATTTGAGTTCTGTACTTCTCTTTAATATCCCAGTGTATGTTGGCATGCATGATATTTAATTTAATTTCTGTATAAATATGATATTAACTGGGTGACCTTAGCCTCTGGACAAATACGAATACCACTGGCTTAGCAAGATATTTAAAACCAAACTGCAAAGTATCATAGCAATCAGTAAAATATTTACCGAAAAACTAACGGTTTTAAATGTATCACTTTGGAGCAGCCTGTGTATTTGGATGATCTGATTTCATAGATTTTTTTCTTGTCTAATTAAATAACTCACATAGACTGTAACTAGAACAAATTGAAAACAACCGGCCAAGAGCGTGTCGGACACGCCTAAGATAGGGTACCGCAGAGATTATGAAAATATCAAGTAATATTTTTCTAAAGATTTCGTATTGTGTACAGGTTTCTATCTGCTCTTAACCTACTAAATAATTCAATTATAAAAAAATCACCAAAGCAAACTATTTTAATTATCATCATCATCATGTCAGCCATAAGACGTCCACTGCTGGACATAGGCCTCCCACATAGACCTCCAGTCACTTAGGTTGGAAGCGGCTTGCATCAACCGTGAACCCGCAACTTTAACTATTTTATCGTTATCTCTATATATACAAGGTGACCTTAGCCTCTAGACTAATAATGAAACGATGGATAAGACTGATATTTAGCAATATCTTAAAATAATTATTTGCTGAATAATAGAAAGCTGTGGAATTAAATACAAATTCAAAAAGTATAGAGTTCAGAAGTTCGATAAAAATTCATACTTGTCTGATAATTCTGTTGCCCGTGTGCATTGGGATAAATACTTCATTATCTCATCATCATCATCAGCTGGAAGACGTCCACTGCTGGACAAAGGCCCCACCCCTAGAACGCCACAATGAACGACAACTCGCCACTTGCATCCACCGCTTTCCCGCAACTGTCACGATGTCAGTCCACCTGGTGGGAGGCGCTAACGCTTCGTCTTCCATTTCGGGGTCCTACGACTTAATTGACTAAATACGCAATTTACAGGTAGCTACTCACCCCCTCTAAGTTCGCAGAGCAGCGTGAAGTTCCCCCCCTCCGCCAAGGGTCCTACGACGCCTGCTACGTCGCGTCCTGCCTCGTCGTACAGCAACAACTTGTGTGGTGGCACTGTGAACAAGATATCATACGTAAGTAAACAGAGATAACATAACCAACAAAAGATGGAAAACCTCCGACACTTCAAATTTGAATATCTCAAAAACGGCTAAACCGATTTTGATAAAATACTACTCGCCACTTGCATCCACCGGTGTCCCGCAACTCTCAGAATGTCGTCAGTACAACTAGTAGGAGGTTGATAATTAAAATATCAATGCGATTAAATTAAGCGTAAAAAAAAGTCCACACTACGATGGCTACTCCGCGGTGTTGCGATTTTTAATTATAACTGACGGCGGCTGATCGTAAAATCCGCCAGATCACGAAATTCGTAGGCACATCATGAAATGGCGCCATTTCATGATATGCCTAAAAGTTGGCTACGCATATCACGATGTGCTTGAAAAACAATACGGCAGATCGATTAGAGCAACGCATTCGTCGATATTCCTAGCTTTATACCGGGCATATCGTGATATGCTGAAAAAAAAGAAAAAATTAGGTACGACGAGCGAAGCGAGGAGTGGTTAGTATGAAGTGTGACCACGTACCAGAGACGTGGTGCCAGACCGTGTACCAGAAACGATATGGCGGCGTTTCATGATAATATGCCTAGGAATTTCATGATCTGCCTAAACTAGCCAAATCATAAAATGGCGGCGTTTCATGATATGCCTAGGAAGTTCGTGATCTGCCTAAACGTGACTAGGCTAATCGTCAAACGTTTAGTTTTTAACGATATGGCTAATGTCCCTTAGCCAATTCATGAAATGGCGCCATTTCACGATATGCCTAGGTATTTCGTGATCTGGCGGATTTTACGATCGGTATAACTATAGCGGCAAAGGAAAAAACGGCTACGTTACTAATACACTTACCAACGACACTGAGCCGTATCTGAAAGTTCCTGGTAGGCGAGTTCTTGAAGTCCACCCGGCAGCGATACACGCCCTCGTCGTCCAGCTGCACCGCGTCGACCACCAGCGCGGCCGGCCGCGACATTGTCACGAAGTAGGCGCGCCGGCCGAACGCGAGCGGGTCCGACCAGTGCAGCGCCTTGTTGAAGCTGCGCCCGCGCACGTCGAAACTGGGGAGACAGAGATGTGTCAGGCCACAAAACACAGATAGTTCAGAGTCAATCTCCTGCAGGGCTACTACGAAACTCGAAGTTCGTGTCATGCGGTCCCTCTGACACTTATACTATTTAATACGAGAGTGAGAGGGACCGCCCGACACGTACTTCGAGTTTCCTGTTTCGTAGTAGCCCTGCTGTATGTACTTCACTTTTCATACCTACGCTCGGCGGTCGCTCTAAGGTTGTCAACTATGGATATATGTACCAAAAAACAATGGCACTCGTATCTAGTTCTTTGATTTATTGTTGAGAATGAAACGGAAAGAAAGGAATTATAAATTAATAACTAAAATGTTTTCATTTTTATTTCAATCATGAAACTACCGTGAGACTCACTCATATTAAATGATATTGTAACGGATAACTCACGTCTTAAATCGAGTTTAGCTCGACATGTTTCGGGTTATTTCGAAACCCTCATACTGGAGCACGCGAATCGAGCTAAACTCGATTTAAGACGTGAGTTATCCGCTACAATATCATTTAATAAGACAGAGATGTGTTAGGCGCCAGCATGGACAATTTTTTTTTTATTCGACTGGATGGTAAACGAGCAAGTGAGTCTCCTGATGGCAAGAAATCATCACCGTCCATAGACACCTGCGACACCAGGGGGATCGCAGATTCGCAGATGCGTTGCCAACCTAGAGGCCTAAGATGGGATACCTCAAGTGCCAGTAATTTCACCGGCTGTCTTACTCTCCACGCCGAAACACAACAGTGCAAGCACTGCTGCTTCACGGCAGAATTAGTGAGCAAGATGGTGGTAGCAATCCGGGCGGACCTTGCAGAAGGTCCTACCACCTGCATACTATATAAGCTAAGTTAGAAAGGGATCTACGAGTATATTGGAATCCATACATACAATACAATACAATACAATGACTCTTTATTGTATTATTATTGAAAACAGGAAACATATTTTAATATGTTATAGTTATAATGTAATGTTTGACATAATGATCACTTGCCATTTAAAACTCTTTCTTCTTGAAAACTATAACATTACAATATTTCCTGATTGTTATAAAATAAACTTAACCTATAGAGTTCTGTATTCAACGATACCGCACACTACAAGGTTAGATGAGAAAAAAAAATCACCCCCACTTTACGTCTATGTAATGGGAGGTATTCTAAAAAATTTTTTTTGAACTTTGTATTGTACCTACTGGTTTGTCGGCATAGTTAACATATATATTCGTGCAAAATTACAGTTTTCTAGCATTGATAGTCTCTGAGCAAAGCCGCGGACGGACAGACAGACAGACAGACATGGCGAAACTATAAGGGTTCCGTTTTTGCCATTTTTGCCATTTTTGCTACGGAACCCGAAAAGAACATTGGAATCGATCCATCCGCTTTAGGGATACAATGCCATAAACTGACAGATATTGTCATCAAACTTATAATACCCCCTTTTTACATTGGAGGTTAAAATCAAGATAAAATTGACTGCTTTTACCTGCACCTTTTTCCAAATATTGAACACTAATGAACTCCCACTAATTTTCCGGAACAACAAAAGTACCTTACCCCTTTTCAATGGAATCATCTTCAAACGCGTTAGAAAAATACAATTCTAAAACTCCCATTCAAACTGAGCTTTGAAAGTAACGATTTGGCGAACCGAAAGGCCAATTAGTGGGCGGCTTTACGTAAAGTTATATGTTGCAGGTCGATGCAGCGATTTTTCAAAGGCGCTCAGCGTAAACAGCGTCGTTAATACGCTATCGGTGGGCTTAGGTTGTGGCCTATAGCGCAGCGATTTTTCCGTTGCAACAAAATCAAGTGTTTATATTATAAGTTTTTTGTACTGCTTTATGGTGTGCAATAAAGAATATTTGTATTGTATTGTATCAATTATATTTTCAGATGCCTTACTGTCTAAAGGTGCGACCAAACCGCTGCTTAAAAAACGGTGACGACACGTAATCGAGGTGACGCACCGTATGTGCACCGTTTTTATCCCATCATGCTCTCCACACCGCTGCTTAAATACGGAATCGCAGTGACGCATCGTATGCGCATCATTTTTTTTGCATGCTTTCCACACCGTTGCTTAAAAATATGCAATATATTTCACGCGAATACACAAGCCGAAACATGGATGCACAGAAAAACCAGAAAAATAGACCAGCACTGGGAATCGAACTCAGGTCCTCAGCATTCCGTACTGCGTGTTATTCCCCTACACCACCGCTGGACAGGAGACTAGGCACGAATTTTTCCTATCAGCCGCAACATTAATCTACAAATTCTTGCTACACTCGGAGCACAGCCTTATCCGTGGCCTTTTTAAAACACGCCGTTATCGGCCCGACTAAATCCCTCTCGTATTTATCAGAAGCACAAAGCTTCACATGACGCCCGCCTCGTTAGGCTGCGACATTAACTAAAACTGCGGCACAAATCATAGGCTGCAGCGACAGCGATTTATATAAGTCACAGGCGATAGCGACCCTAATACATCATTCATAATTTACGTCCAGTTGAGTGAAATCTTGAAAATGTTCTGGATTATTGCAATATAAAACCGAGTCGTACCGTAATTAGGTTATCATTTCCATCATCGTCATCATCATCATCAACAACAACATTAAGGAGCTGCACTCTTTAAATTTAAACTAGCGTGACACATAGATATCATGACAATATAATTTAATGTATTTTCATATCCGGTAACACTATGACCACATTTTTTCAATTTTACTTTATCAATGCACATATATTTTACTATGCATTTCTTTATTTGCATGCAAAATGGCCTTAGCCACAGGCAACAGCGATAGAATTTCACTAAAAACAGTAGTGAAATCAAGAAAATTTAGTTCCACAAAACACCTTTCCCAATATCCCTTTTAAAAGCTTGTATTTAGTTTCGCTTCGTATTTCGTATAGTCGTTTCTTTAGTTCAAATCTAACAACTACTACTCGTATTATCTTCCAGTGGTCGTGTCAACTGTTACACACAGCGCCATCTATCTACTTTCAGCCGAGCTAACAGACGTTTCGTACCACTGTTAGCTTCTCTGTTGGTTCGGACCTGTCAGGATAGATGGCGCATTTTCGGGGATGTTCCCCCTCTACTCTGTTTTACGACGAAGACAAGATGGCGATTTGTGACGAACTCTTGTAATTAAAATTAAACCAATAAATCGATCTTTTTACGAACTTTATATTTCTATCACGCCGCAACATCAACTTAAAAATTGCAACATATATAAAAATCGCTTCAGCATCCGCTCCCGCTCGCGCTACCGCTTATGTTTTGTAACAGTAAGCGTTCACCCGTCTCTTACTGAGCCGATTTGTGATAATCCTCGCGAGCAAGGAGGATAAATAAGATGCCTTAAACTTTATGAGGAAATTGATAATTGTATTACGACCTTAACGTAGCTTTGAGATACCTGTGATGGTATTAAGAATAAATCTTTCAAAAAGATTTAATACAGTTAGCTATTTTTAAAAATGGAGAGACTTTGCTCAGTACTAGTGTAAGTTTTCGGTTACAAAATACGTCTCGATCGCATTCGCGTTAAAATCGCAATTTATATGGAAACTCGAACAGCGCCTCTAGCGGAACGTTTGCAATGTTTTGTAACAGCACAGAAAATGATAAATGTCAATCTACCCCCACTTGAAAAAGTCGGAATGTTGTTAAAAATAGATACAGCACATTTTGGTGTAACAATGGTTTCGGTATTTTGATTTTCGGTGTATTAATTGTCGATTATTTATTTGTAGTGATTATGACTTCGGCATTATGATTTTTCGGCCTTTCGGGTGTAGATATTTAAATCTTCAGGATTGTAGTCTTCGGGTTTAGGCTTCCGGTCAAATGTATTTTCGGGATTTCAAACTTTCGGCCATATATCCATTCGACGTTTTGATATTAGGCCTTCCGTCCACAGGTCTTGTGAAATTCGGTCTTTCGGTTTTCGCTAATATAATACATAACCATTGACGGCCACTCTCGCGTTGGCGTTAGTCCATCTAGTGAGGTGGTAGGCCTGCCAACGCTTCGCCTTCCGGTTCGTAGTCACTCGAGGACTTTTCTCCCCCGGTTACCTTTTCTTCTAGCGTCAAATGGCCTGCCCATAACCACTTCAACTTGCATTCTTCAAGCTATGTCGATGACTTTAGTTCTTCGGTGAATTTTCTTAATCCGAATTTCGTTACGCAAAGAAACTCTTATCATAGCTCTCTCTATAGCTAGCAGTGTGAGTCTGAGCCTCTCCAAGAGGTCAACAGCTAACATATAACAGGCTGCTATATCTAGCTCGTACCATATCGCTTCGTTGCTTGCGGTGTAACGAACTGAAGGATATACACACAAGTAAACTGGTATAGCAAAGTAAGCAATATTTACCAGGTGCTTTTAATAGGTGCATCATTTCTAGTTATAAGTTTTTGTTCAAATTGTCATTTTTGATTCAAGCTTCCTTTGATGACTGTACTTTTTATTGACTGTCATTCAAACTGTATTTCCGTACCAAATTTCAATTAGATGTTAAGTGTTAGGAGTTCCATCCTGCGGAGACGATCCTGGCAGCAGATTTACATAAATATGCCAAATTTCAGTCAATTGAACCACAGGAAATGGGTAAAATTTAGCTTCTAAGATTTGACACACATATAGTATTATATCCATACGAGTACTAACATTATAAATGCGAAAATGTGTTTTTGTATGTTTAGCCGTCTTTTACGTCGAAACGGGGCGACGGAACGACGTGATTTTTGGCATAGAGATAGTTTATGGGCCAGAGGGTGACATAGGCTACTTTTTATCGTAGAAAAATGCACAACTCCCGAGGACAAAATCTGCGCACACAGAATTTACATTATCGTCCGACAGGGCGTCCGATGGTGCCCAATATTATCGCTGTCGGCTCCGGTATCCGATATCGGGCCTGAAAATCTGAAAGAAAGGTACATATTTGAGGTTTAAATTGTGTGTTTTGTTTTCATTGTTATTATTTTATTGTTTTTTTTTTAAACTAGTTTTATATTTCTTCTTTTATTTGTTAAATTTTTTGGTCGCCTTCGGTGAAGTCGCCAAGCGGTCGCAGCGGAAGATCAGCGTTGGCCTACACGGCCAACACTATGCTGAGCTGCGACAGTTTCGTGCTTTCGCATATTGCTTTTTGTTTTTGTTTTATGTATTTTTATTCTGTTTTATAATGCGAAGCATGGATAAATGTATTTCTATTTCTATATTTCGATCCGACTACATAATACATTACATCCGCCATCGGTACCTATCGGATATATTTCAGATCATATTTCATACATTTTACTTGCCCCGTTATTGGATCGGATAACCTGAAAACGCTCTTAAACGCAGTGTGTAAAGGCCCTAAAGTGCTTAATTCAAATATCATGCAAGCAGCATTACGTCGCAGACTATTGACGGACAATGAATACAGTTGATCAAACAAATACCGCAATGTAGTCAAACTTGCATGCAAGTTCTCGCAGTCTAAATGGGGCTTAAGACATCTTACTATGCTTGATATCTAGCTTTAACCGTAGACGGTCTACGGCGCGTAGAGTGTCTACGACGTAGCAGCAATTGCTCCCGCGCTGTTTACCGTAGCAAACAGCTTCTGTATTTAATTAAAGGGATATTTGTACTTAATGTTTGTTTAGAAATAGAATAGGGCGATGTCAATCTGATAAGTTTGTGTCGTTAGCTTCATTATTAATTAAAATGACGTATTAAATGATATTGTAACGGATAACTCACGTCTTAAATCGAGTTTAGTTATGTTTAGGGTAAATAGCCCGACACAAGTCGAGGTAAACTCGATTTAAGACGTGAGTTATCCGTTACAATATAATTTAATATGAGTGAGTCTCACGGTAGTTTCATGTTTAAAATGATGTAACAGTTAGTCTAGTTTCATTAAATAACTTTTTCACTTCTCATGCGCGTAAAGTTCGTGTTTATGCTGGATTTAGGCGACATACATTGACTTTTTATGCTCTAGTGCATAAAGTAAAATCTTCGTTTAAGAAAAAGGTAATGTCTCAACACATGACAGACAAATAAGTTTCTACATATTTTTTTAATGATTTTTCATTTATATAATAACTAGCTTTTGTCCGCGACTCCGCCCGTGTGGTACCTATTCGGCTATCGCGGGCTGTTCTCTCGGGCACCCTGGATTTTCCGGGATAAAATTTTCCAGTCTATGTCACTCTCTGGCCCATAAACTATCTCTATGCCAAAAATTACGTTGATCCGTCGCTCCGTTTCGACGTGAAAAACGCACAAACATACAAACACACACACTTTCGCATTTATCCATACTATATATTATAGATGCGAAAGTGTATTTGTGTGTTTGTCCGTCTTTCACGCCGTAACGGAGCGACGGATCGACGTGATTTTCCAACAAGATGGAGCGACGACCTGGTTGATAGTGGGATCGCGGTGAATGGAAAACACAAGTCCAATCTGAATGTAGAGCCTTGGGGGAGGCCGGCCTATTGCCAGCAGTGGACGTCTTTCGACGGCTGATGATGATGAAATATCAACTTTTTTCTAGGGTGCAAGAGACCAGCATTTGCCTAAATTATACTAAGTAATTTTAACCTGATACCACGCATGCCTGAGAAAAAGGTTTCTCGTCGGAGGGCATTACTATTTAAAGGCAAAGGCGACCACAGACCTTGTAATCCGTTTGACAGCATTTAGACCACAGACAAAACCATCCAAGCATAGACAACCCTAGTTCAATCAACACCGTTTAACATGTACCTTCACATTCCTGCACTACAAAGGTTACAATACCAACTTATTTCTGCCGGTGAGCAAATTGCTAAACTACAATCGTTGGTACTACAATCTTCAGTTGCTATCGACGGTGCTGCTTTAATGGGTGAATAAGTAAGATTGTGTCACCTACAATATAATACCAACTTATTTTTGCTGATGGCGAAGTCGCTGAACTAAAAGTCACGGTGCTAATGCTACAGTTTGTGCGGATGGTGCTGCTTTGGTGGGTGAATAAGTAACATTGTGTCACCTATATTGGAATTTGCGGGGTTACCGCTCTATTGCTTCGCGAATCGTTACCTGTTTCTTTATTTGAAATGATTTTAAAACATTAAGTATATTTCACGTTGATTAAACTTTTAGCAGTAAAACAAATATTGTATGCTGGCTATGTGCTGCTTGGTATGTGTTGGTATGCAATAAAAAGTTTTTGTATTGTATTGTATACAGGTCATCAACTTTCTAACTAGACCGGTCCTTCGAACCAGACTGGTCCTTCCAACCAGATTGGTCCTTCGAACCAGATAATTTCAAATGCCCTCAATATGGTCTCAGCTTGTAACTACGAGCCTTCCAACTCCTCACCTGTAAAGCGGCTTCCCCCCAGAATGCCGGAACCACAGCACCATGTAGACCCGGTCCTCGTTGGAGTCAGGCTCCACGTCGCAGGGCAAGGAGGCACTCCTCCCCACCACTGCCTCCACCCCCGCCGTCGACACTGGAACAAAATCAACTGCTATTTAATTAGCTTGCCATTTTAACCGGTTATTGGTATAGTTAAACCAGTTTCTGGAGTTTTCTGGGCTCCACAGAAAACCAGCGTTGCTGCACATAATGTGCGGCAACACATGCTGAGTGGAGACCCTTTTTGGTGTCCTGTCGTGTCACCAAGTAGTTAAGTTATAGTGTTAGTTTTAATCTTAGTCTTAGGTGGTACTTATGGAGCTAAAATATTTTTTTCTGTCTTTCTTTCTTTAAAAATTTCTGAAGACGCATCATCGAAATTCAAAGTCAGTCATCAAAAAATACAAAATTAAACGATGCAGCTATGACAAAGATCTTTTAAAAGATCGAAACTGGTCGAGTCGTTCCGGACTTATATTAATGAGTTAAAACGTTGAATTTTGTTACGAATATTTTAATTTAAATATGAATGAATCAATTAACTTAGTAACAAATCTTTATATACATATGGGTATACCTAGTGGCATCCACGAAAACGCGTGAATTTGTCAAAATTATCCTTTAATGATATTAGACGTGGTGGCCTAGTGGTTTGACCGATCGCCTCTCAAGCAGAGGGTGGTGGGTTCAAACCCCAGCTCGCACCTCTGAATTTTTCGAAATTCATGTGCAGAACTACATTTGAAATTTACGACGAGCTTTGCGGTGAAGGAAAACATCGTGAGGAAACCTGCGAAGCAATTCAATGGTGCGTGTGAAGTTCCCAATCCGCACTGGTCCCGCGTGGGAACTATGGCCCAAGCCCTCTCATTCTGAGAGAAGGCCCGTGCAGTGGCCCAGCGGTGGGACGTAGGCTGGGATGATGATGATGATGAGCCATTAATGACACTGTAATAAGAACCACGGCACGCGTCATCGTGAATGGCTCTACCTATACAATATTCATCATCATCATCATCTCAGCCGTAGGACGTCCACTGTTGGACATAGTCCTCCCCCATAGACCTCCAGCTGCTTCGGTTGGCAGCGGCCTGCATCCACGGTGAACCCGCGGCTTTAACCAGGTCATAGCACCACATTCAAGCATTTATTTATACAATAGTTACTAGCTTTTGCCCGCGGCTCCGCCCGCGTGATATTCGGTTATCGCGCGCTGTTCCCTCGGGAACTATGCATTTTTTCGGGATAAAAAGTAGCCTGTGTCACTCTCGAGCCCATAAACTATCTCTATGCCAAAAATCACATCGATACGTCGCTCCGTTACGGCATGAAATACGGACAAACATACAAACACACTTTGACATTTTTAATATTGGTTTGGATATTAATAGTATATTAAATGCCTAAATGCCAAGTTTCATAGTTTTATCTTCGACAGCGACGAACTTCCACCGTATAAACTTTTACCCCCTATTTTAACCCCTTAAAGCCTCTTTTTCGCGATAAAAGATAGCCTATGTCCTTTCCCAAGGTCTATTCTATCTCTGTACCAAATTTCATCCAAATCGGTTCAGCGGTTTCGACGTGAAAACGTAACAGACAGACAGACAGACAGAGTTACTTTCGCATTTATAATATTAGTAGGGAAGTAGGGATTATCTCAATAAAATACTGATGACATCGATGGAAACATGAGGCTAATTAGAGACAAGGATGAATAGGACTAAGAATTCAAAATAAAAGCTACTGGATATTTCAAATGAATACACCAGCAAATGCAGGAATTACTTCTGCTTCCAGAAAATTCAGTCTGCAGAAAGTTAATAAATATTATGATAACGACTGTCGCTTGTTTAGTTTAGTTTATTTCTTTATACAATATTTTATTATTTGACATCCTTTAGCTTAGCATTTCGTTTTTTTATGTTATTGCTAGCTTTTGCCCGCGGCTCCGCCCGCGTGGTATTCGGTTATCGCGCGCGGTATTCGGTTATCGTGGAGCACACTCATGCGTTGCTAAGTAACAAGGTTTTGGTGTAGTTTGGTTGTAAGTGTGTGCGTGCCACTGTGTAAGCACACGGATTGGTGTAGTTTGACTGGCCTCACTTCTTTGTTCGCAGCGCTCTATCTGTACTTTTTATTTGATCTGAGAAGCCAGTAGTATTGGTATTTGAAAAGAGGCTAAGTCACGCAGTAATCAGTATAACTTGAGTATAACATTACTATCCCCGCAAAGCTAGCACTTTCCAATTACTCGACAAGTTCCTTTTACCTTTTATCTGTGTAATATCATAAAAGCTAGATCAGTAAAGCGATTATTTTATACAGATGCTTAAACCTCCTTTAGTTTGCGAGAAACGTCTTTCGGTTGCGATTCAAAAGCTCGATAAATGCTTAAAGGTAAAAGATGTGAATGCAACCAATCAAAAGGCTTTGAATTATGAATGTTCCCCTTAATTCCACTTCCTTCTGATTAATATTATAAATGAGGAAGTTTGTGAAGATATTTGAATATTAGTCAATTATACAATAGCGACTAACTTCTGACATCTGAGGCCTTATTGCCTAACGTTTCTGACAGACGCGATCGCAATCAAATGACAGCTTTTGTATGCGAAATATGTCATTTGATTGCAATCACGAGTGGCAGAAACATTAGGCAATACGGCCTCTGGTAGCGTGGGCAAGCGTGTTGCTCTGAAAGAAAGAGAGAAGTTTATTCACATTCATAAAGACACAAATAACAAAACCAAAGCAAAAAAAACTACTTATAAACTGTAAACACGAATGAAACAAAAAAGAAGTCCCTGCAAAGTGAAACGGCCGCTGACTCTATTTGAAAGCGACACGAAACATGTCTGTCTACGACCCATCGTTAGAAAACCTTATTAAAAAAAAAACCGCATTCAAATCGGTTCACCTATTTAAGAGCTACGGCGCCACAGACAGACACATAAAAACACGTATCTGCAACACTTTAAAGTACACATTTCAATATGAAATTTTTACAAAACGTCGAGCAAATAACGTCGTCGATATCAGACTCGGGCCAAATAGCTTTCATATGCATGGAATGTAAGGAAATTCTCGAATTTACTGCTAATGCCTTTCCAAATATAGGGTGAAAACATTTGCAGGTTATTTTTATAGTTTCACATCTTTATTCATTCGTCATCATCATCATCATCCCAGCGTATATATGCACAATAGGCATATCAAGAAAGGGCGTCATTTCATGAATTAGCTAAGGGACATCCGCCATATCGTTCAAAACCCAACGTTTAACGATTTTACTAGTGACGTTTAGGCAGATCATGAAATCCCTAGGTATATCATGAAAGACCGATATTTCACGATTTGGCCAGTTTAGGCAGATCATGAATTCCTAGGCATATCAAGAAACGCCGCCATATCGGTTCTGGCACTTCGCCGGTCGCTGCGTTAGTGGTCACAATGCGTACCTAATTTTTAGGGTTCCGGAGCCAAAATGACAAAAACGGAACCCTTATAGTTTCGCCATGTCTGTCTGTCTGTCTGTCCGTCTGTCTGTCTGTCTGTCCGTCCGCGGCTTTGCTCAGGGACTATCAATGCTAGAAAGCTGTAATTTTGCACGGATATATAAGTAAACTATGCCAACAAAATAGTACAATTAAAAATTCAAAAACATTTTTTTAGGGTACCTCCCATAGACGTAAAGTGGCGGTGATTTTTTTTTCTTATCCAACCCTATAGTGTGGGGTATCGTTGGATAGGTATTTTAAAACCATTAGGGGTTTGCTAAAACGATTTTTCGATTCAGTAAAGCGTTTGTGAAATATTCAACTTTAAAGTGCAAATTTTCATTAAAATCGAGCGTCCCCCCCCCTCTAAAATCTAAACCGCTGGGTGGAAAAATTTGAAAAAAATCAGGATGGTAGTCAGTATATCAAACTTTCAAGGAAAACTATAACGGCTATGTTTGCTTGAGAATTATTAGTAGTTTATGAGTAAATAGCTGCGTAAGGTATAAAATATACCTAAACTTGGAAGATTCCGTATAAAATACGAAATCTTTAGAAAAATATTACTTAATTTTTTCGTAATGGCTACGGAACCCTATTTTGGGCGTGTCCGACACGCTCTTGGCCGGTTTTCTTTTTTGTGTATATCATGATGTGCCCACCGCGGTATAGAGCTAGGAATATCGATGAATGCGTTGCGCTATTCGATCTGCCGTATTGTTTCTCAGGCACATCGTGATATGCCTGGCCAATTTTTAGGCATATCATGAAATGGCGCCATTTCAGAATCGATAGGAAACCTACATACACTTGTGAGAAATTCAATGGTATGGTATCTGTGAAGTTTCCATATCCCTTTGGGTCCACGTGGGAACTATAGCCCTCTCTCTCATAACAGGCCTGCGCCCAGTAGGAGAAAGTGGGACGTAGACATATAGGTCAAGATAATGATGATGATGATTTGTAATTTAGCGTGTAAGGTCGGGGTCAACGCGCGAGCGTTGATTGCCGGTAGGTGGCGCAGGTGGCAGGATGGCGCGATTTAGATAACCTGAGGGATACACGGTGCCCAACGGTGGACAACATAATCCATACATAATATTATAAATGCGAAAGTGTGTGTATTTGTATGTTTGTGAGTTTGTCCGTCTTTCACGCCGTAACGGAGCGACGGATCGACGTGATTTTTGGCATAGAGATACCTATTTTATGGGCCCGAGAGTGACATAGGCTACTTTTTATCCCGGAAACATGCACAGTTCCCGAGGGAACAGCGCGCGATAACCGAATACCACGCGGGCGGAGCCGCGGGCAAAAGCTAGTAGATAAATAAATATCACGGGACAATTCACACCAATGACCTACGAGTAGTCCCAAAGTAAGCTTAGCAAAGCTTGTGTTATGGGTACTAAGCAACGGATAAATAAATTCATATAGATAGATACATACTTAAATACATACAGCTGAACTCGCTCACTGAGGATTCCACACCATGATAAAAGTAACCTTACTTTACTGCCTTAAAATAGTTGAAAAACCCTAGCATACCTTATCTTGTTTATGCCGCTGAACCGATTTAGATGACATTCGGTATACACATTTTTTGAGTCACAGTAGTTTTTATTCCGGAAAATCGCAAAGATCCCGCGGGATATCGTTATACAATTTCTACGCGGACAGAATGGCGGGCAACAACTAGTTTTCCTAAAAGTTTATTTGTAATCAATGTTCGCCAACCTTCCTTCCCGTATGTGTCGGCATTCGAGCAAGACAAATTCCTGTAACCTCTCTTTTATTGGAGGAATATCTTGCAGGCTTACGTGGTATCGTTTTCAATCTCTACCTCTTACAATACAAGAGCTATTTTCCTTCAACCTGGCTGCAAAATTAAATTTGTTCCGCCTCAACGAACGGTTTGAAATAGATTTCTAGGAATCAATTCTAGATTTTGTTGCAATCTTTTGCGGTTGAGAAGGTTGCTGGAAAATTACATTAGAGTTAAGGCAGGATTACTGTATGTACACTCGAAATATTTTATCTCTGACCCAACGTGAAAGTTCTCACAAAGTGTCATAACAAATTCCAAACAAACAATGCGATGTCATAATGACTTTTTTTTTAAACCGGCCAAGAGCGTATCGGATACGCCCGATGTAGGGTTCCGTAGCTATTACGAAAAAATAAGTAATATTTTTCTTAAGATTTCGTATTTTCTAGGGAATATTTCAGTTTAGGTATATTTTATACCTTAGGCTGCTATTAATTCTTAAACTACTAATAGTTCTCAAGAAAATTTAACCACTATAGTTTGCCTTGTAAATTTTATATACTTACTACCATCCTGCATTTTTTCAAAATTGTCCCCTCACTGGTTTCATTTTAGAGGGGAGAGGTACGCTCGATTTTAATGAAAAGTCGAATATTTTGCAAACAAATCATCAAATCGAAAAATCGTTTTAGCAACTCCTAAATAGTTTTAGAAGACCTATCCAACGATACCCCACACTGCAAGGTTGGATGAGAAAAAAAAATCAGCCCCACTGCGTATGGGAAGTACCTACCCTATAATTTTTTTTTAAATCTTTTATTTTACCGTTTTGTCGGCATATTTCACATATATATTCGTGCAAAATTACAACTTTCTAGCATTGATAGTCCCTGAGCAAAGACAGACAGACAGACATGGCGGAACTATTTATCAGTTTTTGCCATTTTGGCTACGGAACCTTAAAAAGGTTATCTTTTGACCCTGACCAAGTCCAAGAAAAATCTCAAAAGCCAGACATTTCCCTTAATCTGTACCAGTTAGGCGCCGCCATTTTGGCCATTATCAGGCACCTTAATCGTAATATGACGATTAGACCGTATCGCTGATTGCCGGGGAGCGGCTGGCGGCAGGTCGCCTTTAACATTGAATGTACTATTGAAGCACCAGTGATTTGAGACACTAATTGCATTTACAATACAAAATTCATGGCTGTGTCCAGGAAAATGGAAGAAAGTTGATATTTTTTCGGTCATTCTCATTCTACTGTGCACCCACCACCACCATCATCTCAGCCTATATACGTTCCACTACTGGGCACAGGCCTCCTCTCAGAACAAGATGCTTGGACCATAGTTCCCACGCGGGCTCAGTGCGGATCGGGAACTTCACACGCACCATTGAATTGCTTCGCAGGTTTGAGCACGTTTCCTCACGATGTTTTCCTTCACCGCAAAGCTCGTGATAGATTTCAAATGTAACTCCGCACATGAATTTCGAAAAACTCAGAGGTACGAGCCGGGGTTTGAGCCCATGACCCTCTGCTTGAGAGGCGATAGGTCAAACCACTAGGTCACCACAGCTTACGGCGACACAGGCACTGTGCACCCGTCTAAAATGAAATATCATTTCACTTTTTTTGTAATGCAAAAGTGACACGGTAATAAGATTAAATGCACAGATTCTTGAAAAAGGAGGGCGACCATTTTCCTTGATCTGTTCATCATCATCTCAGCCGTAGGACATCCACTGTTGGAGATAGGCCTCCCCCATAGACCTCCAGTTGCTTCGGTTGGCAGCGGCCTGCATCCACCGTGAACCCGCGGCTTTAAACAGGTCATCCGTCACTCGAGTCTAATCACCGTGTCACTAGTGCGGTTAAAAAATGGCACAGTAATTAGACTGGTGCACAGATGAATGAGAATTGGCCATTTTGTAATTAAAAATTAAATCGATTCCAAAGAAAACCATGAAAATAATTTTCTAACAGTTTAAAGTAAACAGTTTTTTATTTTGATATTTCCTTTTTGTTTTGTTTGTGTTTGTTGTCTATTGTTTTTTTTAATGTATTTGTGTGTCTTTGTGAATGTGAATAAATGTCTTTCTTCTTCTTCTTCTTCTTCTTAAAGTCGATGCATACAGCTGGGTGCATTAGCTGTCTATCTTACTTACTTACTATCTATTTATTGGGCTTCTATGCTGATTATTTTTAAAAGTCGCTGAACTAATATTGTTCAGTTTGACGAGAACGATCTATGTTTAAAATTTTTCTTCGTATTGCAGGCCACACCCAGTATATGCTTTTATAGTAGATCGATCATGAATGGCAATGTCCAACTCGCATGCCATTTCCACACTATCTAAAATCCTGTTTTAGTCACCTAATCTAATTTAATAGCGTCAGCGCACGATCGAACGAAACACCTATTTGTTCCACATGCCATTCGACACCTTGGCATAACGCTATTATTCAAACTTATGTAAATAAGTCCATTCGGTATTATGGCCGGTTGACGTGTCACTCGTAGTTTGCCAGCTACCGTTCAGTCACCCAAGTTTTTTGACAGCTAACGTCACGAATACGTTGGATTAAAGTCTCAATTAATACCTTTAGGGCCTAAGCCAGCTGACACGGTTTGCACAGAGTAAGTGGACGACGAAAAATCCCACCAATCAGCCTAAAATAAAGTTTGAAAAAGTTTTGTCTGAACCGCTGAATCGATTTAGATGAAATATGGTATAGTATAGCAAACTATCTTCTAGCGCAGAAGTTTCCAAATTTATTTCGTCTAATGCCCACTTTGAGAATCCTACAAATATTATACGAGTGAGTGAGTATGTTTGTTACTTCTTCACGCACCGAAATGGTTGGACGGATTTGATTGAAATACGGCAAAAAGTTAGTTTATAACATGGTTAGGGATAAAATCTCTAAATAACAACCGCTGGGCTTATAGTCATGAAATTAGGTATATAGGTAGCTGGACGTCTGGAATAACACATAGACTACTTTTTATCCTGATGTTCCCACAGGATAGCGATAAGCAAATTCTACGCGAGGAGAATCGCGGGTAAAAGTAATACAAATATTAATCATATCCCGAAATTCCCATCGGAATTAATGCTTTCACCGCGCACAAAACCAGGTAAAGTCTTCTACAAAATGGATTTGAAAGTGAAAATTGTTTGCTCACATCGCCACGCCTATCCGCACCAAGCCTAATTAAGCTGCTGAGCGTTTATAATATAATTAAGTACTATTTTATAAAGATACAGACCACGCGCATCCCAGTACGTTACGCCAAGTGTGCCGCAGTCATTTGCGTCCGTGAAGTCGTTACATTTTACGACAAAATAAAATGCCGACTACGGCCGCGGCTCATGAGTATCGCACTTTTTGACGACAAAATGAGTTGTTTTATGCATTAAATCGTAAAAGCTGTTTTTTTTGGACAGACGCTTTTATGGGCTGCAAGTTTTGTACGTGATGTGGTTACTGATTTGGAAACTACTGTGTAACAAAGCTTGAGTAGTACAGAAACTAAGGTTAGTGTCAAAAATGAATATTTCGGCGTGTAAGATTATCCGAACATATTCGACAAATACATATTTTTCCTTTTTTGTGCAGCCGCGGGTAAACTCTAGTAAATACATATTAGTCAAATTCAAATCATTTATTTTGTAAATGACCCGCAATGGGCACTTTTATACGTCGTTTTTTAAACTACCAGCGCTTTCGGAACGACCATCATTGCCAATAACAAGAAGAATGCGCCGCAAGAAACTTGGCAGAAAGTGTTATTTTCATAATAAAATAATTACAAATAAAATACTTAAATACAGTACTTAAATACAAGTAAAGAAAAAAATTACAAAAAAAAATTTATAATAATACAGCGATGTACGTGGGGTCCAGTAGTTACATAACTAAACACTAACTACATATAATCAACGTTCAGTAGAAGTGTAGAATGCTTCCACCGTCATAAATAAAATCAAAAATAATAATAATTCTGAAATATACATTTCAGATTTCAGGTCAAGTAACCATTTAGCTTTTGGATTGCGAAGACAAATTCACGTCTGTCGCCCCCAAAGTACAGTGGGGGTAGAAAAACCTTCGTCAGTTATTAAATTGATTCCTTTACAAAGTCATAGACTCTAAGTACGTTTCGAAACCAAAGTACTATCTTAAATTTAGGGGTCCTTGCGGATACACTTCGACCCGTAGAGATCTTTTGTGTAAAGAGTAAGTACTAAGTAGACAAGTGCATATCAAATTATACTTACTTGACATGACAAAAAGGGTCAAAATAGTATACACGTCTAACATATATCTAGTTTCATATCAATACAAAACCTTTTCAATAAACAACTTCGTAAAAGTTTCAATCAAATAATGTTCTTTTTAATTGTCAGTGTTTGTTAGTGCCAAGGTGTAGTTGTAGGGTTGCTATGGTCACCTGATAATGTTTAGCAGGTTGACAAGTTGACGCAGTATGTCCTACTCAAGGCAGATTAGTGCTCGCACTGAGCAAAGGAAAATAGATCTTAGGGCGACGAACCTTTTCTTACTCCAACTGTAATGTCTTTCCATTGGCTAATTCCTGTATCATTTTGATTTAATTTCCGTGGTAGGGCGAATATTCAGCTTTTTTGCAGCGTTTTTTTTATGTCATTGGTGTCTTCACAGGGTTTATTAAAAGGGATGATGCCCAGTGTTATTTTTTTTATGAAAAATTAAAACAACACTGATACTGAATTTAGAGTGATTAAAATTCTTGTGACTTGTCCTTCCTTTGTGCTATATAAACCTGGGACACTCATGACGATTGACCGCGCGGTCGAAACGCTCGAATATTTGCCCGGTAGGGTTAATTTTAAATTTATTCCCTTATCGCAAGCATTAATAACTGCAGCCCTATTAAAAAGCGCAATATCGAGTGCAACATAAATCAGAGTTAGCGCAGAGGTAAATCGTTCCTGTAATAAACCTCGATATAATGTGTTGTTAGGAAAATTGCTTTCCGTCGGTGAGGTATTAACATTGTTTATTTAGGTCGTCTTAGTGAACTAAAAATTAGAAAATATCCACGTCTCGGAATACCCTAATAAAAGAAGTAGTTTTTTTTTACTCAAGACCAAAAGGGCTTATTACAATTGACTAAATTTAGGATATTTAGGGGCATTTCACCATCCATTAATTAGTGTTAACTGACGGTTAAATGTGATGCCGTCTTCATATTTGTTTTGTTCGAATAGACGGAGACGGCATCATATTTAAGTCAGTTATCAATGTATGGTGAAACAGCCGCTTAGAATCCTAATTTAGGAAAGTGTAATCGCGTTTAGCACTGTGCTACATTTAGGATCCTAGTGAATCCTAAATTAGAATTCTAAATTATTTACGATCCTACTCAAGTGTAATAAGCCCTAAAATGAGCAAAGCTCGCCACTGTTAAAAATACTCAATACAAATACCATTAAACCATTTATTTCGGACTTTCAATCCAATGTAAATAAATAATCTACCAGTACCTATAAGGCTGACTTCTATTCATTATTTTCAGGATAATACTTATCATAGTAAAATCACATAATAATATAATTCTGAAGTAACACACAAGTAAAAAGAAACTACACTTTCTGCCAACAAACTGCTATGCAGTTGGGCAGAGGTTTATATTTTTAAGTATTTCTGTACTTCTTTTGCTTTTATTTGAGTAAATATATAAATTAAACCATAGAGAAATGACATTAAGTCTATAATTTTTTCGTAATGGCTACGGAACCCTATTTCGGGTATGTCCAACACGCTCTTGGCCGGTTTTTTTTATTAAAGGTGTATTTTGACGATAATAACAAACACACCCGTATGTCTATAAATTTGACTTTAAACAATACGAGTATAAAGTTAATCCACTGTTCAGCCAGGTAATGCCGTAAACTGGTGCAAGTAACTATTTAATCTAATATTCTGTGATAATGTTCGGGGCTCAGACCAGGTAAGGGTATTTGAGGGTCCGGTGTAGTTTGATGTAACCGAGCTAGATGTTAGCAAGTTTTAGGTGCTTCTATGAAGTTTCTAATACTTATACGTCCTTCTGAATAATCCTACTATATTATAAATGCGAAGGTTTGTGTGTGCGTGTGTGCGTTTCGTTACCCTCATCTAAATTTAATCCCACTATCTCACTAATATTAAAAATGTGAAAGTTTGTAAGTCTGTTTGTTTTTTACTTCAATACGTCTAAATTGCTGGGCTGATTTAGATGACATTCGGTATACAGATAGTTTGAATCCAGGGGAAGGACATAGGATAGTTTTATCCAGGAAAATTGCATAATTCCTGCGGGATAGGGACACCGAATTCTATGCGGACGGATTTGCGGATACCGATACCGTCTAGTTTAAAAGAAAAAATACGGTTAAATGTGACGCACAAGTTACTCGTACAAATTTTTAGGTATCTATCTATGAATACCATTGTATCATCATCAGCCGGAAGTCGTCCACTGCTGGACAAAGGCCTCCCTCTTAGAACGCCACAATGAACGACAACTCGCCACTTGCATCCACCGGTTTCCCGAACTCTAACGATGTCGTCAGTCCACCAGGTGGGAGGCCTTCCAATGCTTCCTCTGCCGGTTCGTGGTCTCCACTCGAGGACTTTTCTCCCTTAACAGTCTTATTATGTAATATGTAATAATGTCCAGAAGTTAAAACGACGGCAACATTATTCGCAACCAAGATGTTTGAAGTAAAATTTCTTAAGCAACAATTTGGAATGAAGTATTTTTGTCCCTTTTTATCCGTGTTCTAACTCACACTAGAACTATCCAGACTATGGAGGCCGTATCCTAAATTCCTCTTGCGACCCCCTTATTTGTCCCTAGTATTTATAAAAATCGAGTCAAATGCCATAGCGGAATGCGAACTTCAAAGAGACGCGACCGGAAAAATGAAAGTAGCTCGCAGGAAATTTTATTCGAAGCAATTTCCGACTTTTTAAAGAATTCATCCCAATCCGACTAGGGCGGGTGAATCTGATACCGATTCGGCTATTGGTATCTTGGATGTAATAAGGAAAATGAGTGTGAAGTGAGTTTAAAGGCGTTTTGAACGATCGCGCGGGTAAATTGTTTGAACAAGTTTATAAGTAAATAGTTTAGGTAAGTATACGTCGATTCACAAGAGCTGGCACGAATGAATTGAATGAGTGAATGATAATGTTTATGTGCACACATTATGAAGAACAATTGAATACATAGGGTTACATAGTTTTGATGCACCACTTTTTTGGTTGGAAAAGACACTACCGGTTAGCCGTTGTACGGTAGCCTTTTTCAAAATTTATTTACATTATGACGTAATATGTCAAACTCGGTCGATAAAACAGTTATACTGGGTAAGCAAAAACAGACCTTAAGATGGTCAACCTTTTCATTCCACTACTGTACAATACAATATCATTATAATACAACGACTATTTATGGAAACCGTAATATACCTAGTAAGCAGTACCGAAAAATAGTTCGCAGAGAAAATTTTCCGAGATAAGCAATAGGCGACCTTATCGCTTAAGAGCGATTTCTCCAGGCTATCTTTACAATTGAAAAAAAAACATACTATACATTGTTAAAACCAACTAGAATATTATTTGGAGTGACATATAACACTGCCTACGGTCACACAGTTTTTGTTTCAATTCTACCTTCATTTAATCTAATTTTAACTAGAAAACGTACTAAATTGTAACTCTCTTATTATTTAACTGCAAATAGAACCACGAATCTGCTAAACAATAGTTATACAAGTATGACAAAATTTTCGTTATCTACAATTTTAATTAAATAATACCTGGTCAGATATTCCGAGCGTGATCCCTTTATCGTTTACCTAAAGTTAACTCCATGAATTTCAAACGGATAACAATCTAATACCGGTACCGGACAATACCGGTACGGTACCGGTATCTACATCTCTACGGTCAAGTTATCTCCATTACGCTTGATGTTATACGAAAGAGTTGCTTTGATGATCCCTACACGTAACTTTTAATAGGGCTTATTTTTGGCGTTAGAGCGCTTAAAATTTGAACTTTAGGACGTGTAGGTAAAGTCCAAGTTGGAACAGTTATGGAAATGCATATAGGTAAGTTTGTAAATAGGCAAAGTATGAAAAAATATTGGTATGTCTTTGGAGGAACTTTTTATGTGTTGCCCACTGCTGGGCATTCATGATGCTCGTCCTTGTTGAGGACTCTTGACAATCTGTTTGATATTTCTAATCATATTTCGGTCTGGTTATGCTTCGAAAGCTATCTCGAAGTAAAGTGTACCTTTAAAGTGCACCAAAACGAATTAATGTTCGTCAACGATTTTTAAAGAAAACAAAAGTCTATAACGAATAATTACTGGAGTAGGCACATTAACGGGACTTATCACGCTATTTTTAAATAGTAATATTTACCTCGACGTTTCGGCAACATTATAGTTGCCGTGGTCACGAGTAGACTGAAGTGTGGGGTGTCAAGTCCGCCTAGCAGCGCGAGTTCTTCCCGTTTGTGGTATTTTGACTATGAGTGAGAATCACGAAAGTTTAAAACGTTAGGCACATTAAGTTATACATTATGACGAGTTCCATCAAACCACATTTTCAATTTTCATTCAATTCTTATGGAATAATCGAGAAAAACTAACAAAATTGCATGCCACGTTGCCAGAAGCTATGCTCTAAATACATTGCATTTGGAATGCCGTCTGTAACTCTTAAAACAAAAGAACTACCCGCTTAAAAACTAACCGTCATTTTTTCAGCCGCTCACATAAATGATAATGTCCCTGTACGGTCCATTTTCCCCCCTATCTACATACAGCAGTTACTGGAATTACCATACGGCGATTTGCATAAGGCCGGTCTGAAGCAAACCTTTTGAATACACGCCGTTTGAACTAATCAACGAAGCTTTTTAGGGTTCATTGAGTGGAAAGGAAAACCGAAACCCTAACTTCTTTGTTGTACTGCTGAGTATAGGCTTTCCCATAATGAGAGAGTTTAGGTCCCAGTGTAGATTCTACGCAAGCCCGATTGATTGCAAATCTGGGGGCACGGTAATGCACCCGCCAAGTCGAGCATACCTATTTCTACGACATGCGAAAAAACTTACTATGGATCAACGCGTCATTCTAAAATATGATACAAGTTTTATTGTCTTGAATGAGTTTTTACTAGAGCAAATGATAAAAAAGTGTATCGGACAGAATATCTTGTTTAATATTCGTTTTTACGCCTGCCGTAGAAACAGAGTATACCTATTATGTATAAGTAATGAGCTCATTTTATTATTAGTCAAAAGGTTAACTAATCAAACTTTTTAAGGTCCAGCAAGCAAGCCTAGGTACCTAAGGCAAAGTATTCCCTTTGATTTACTGAACCTTATATCGATCTAAATTTGAACCTGTGACCGTATTGTCTAACGCGCTGACGTTCGCGATCATATTTGCCATCCCTTTCTACCCCCGATTGTGGTTACAAGTATGTCAGAATAAGCACTCTGAGGTCATATTGCCTAACGTTTCTAGCGCTCGCGATCGCAATCAAATGACAGATTTCGCATACAAAAACTGTCATTTGATTACGATCACGAGCGCCAGAAAAGTTAGGCAATACGCACTCTGGTCGATCGATGTAAGGAACTAATTGATAGTTGTAAGGACCACAAATTAAAAAAGTCATAACGTCTTTGGGCGTGATATGCAAAAAGGCCCTTACTGGGTTAATTATGTAGAAGGGGTGAAATTTAGCCTGCGTATTACGACACTACTTACGAGCAAGTGCGAAATAGTACATGTGTTTTAAGAGCGGTAAATAATGAATTACGAACGAGAGTTTATTAGCAGCCGAAAGCCGAATTCCATTATACCAAGACTTGTTTTCACCACATTTTGTGAGTAAAATTGTGTTTTGTAAGACGAAAAAATATTGCTTTTACAAAAAATTACGATACCTTGGCGCAGCTTTGGGGCAGCGCCAGCAGCCCTCTGCCACCATCAGGGTAGGTACTGAACTGAACGCACCAGTTGCGAAAAGAAGGCCCCTGGGTCCCCTACAAAAAGGGTTGCAACCAAGTTAGCCTGCTAACATTTGGAGTGTCTAACATCTGGTAGCATGGTGAACGTATTGCTCAGAAGATGAGCTCTGGTTGAGTTCGAAACGTGTCGGTGTAGTATGGTGGTGGTGATAGATAGGTTTGTGTGGATTTGTGTATGTTCTTGCATAAACGTAGCTTAATATAAGATCGCGGGTGAGCAAAGTATTTTTTTTTATCCGACTGGATGACAAACTAGCAAGTTGGTCTCCTGTTGGTAAGAGATCACCACTGCCCATAAAAATCTGCAACGCCAGGGGTATTTCAGATGCGTTGCCAACCTAGAAGCCTAAGATGGGATACCTCAAGTGCCAGTAATTTCACCGGCTGTCTTACTCTCCACGCCGAAAGACAACAGTGCAAAACACTACAACTTTACTTCAGAGTTAGCGAGTAAAATGGTGGTAGCAATCCAGGCGGACCATGCACAAGGTCCTACTACCTGCAAAGTACAAGTAATTGTTTCAGTTTATTCAATAAATTAAGTTAGCCTGCATTAAGAACTCATCATCATCATGTCAGCCGAAAGACGTCCACTGCTGGACATAGGCGTCCCCCAAGGCTCTCCACTCAGACGGATCTTGTGCTTTCCTCATCCACCTCGATCCCGCGATCTTAACCAGGTCGTCGCTCAATCTTGTTGGAGGCCTACCGACAGCTCGTCTCCCGGTCCGTATTAAGAACTGCTTACGAACAAATGCGACGAAAAAATCTCAACACAACACGTCCCGTTGGCGCGACAGACGCACTGCGAGCTATGAAGCAACTCGTAACATATTCATACCGAGCGACGCCGCAGTGAAATAAATAAGACGATAAATATCCACTCCATTCTTCACGCTCGTCGTAGCTCCTTGGCGCGTGGTGAATACCAAATGCTACTGTATATATTTAATTTAGTGCTGTAGTTTGGGGCACAGATACTGACATACAAAAAAATCGGAAGTTTTTGAAATGTAGTGCTGACGAGAATGCGACGGAAAGTCAGAGTAATGAATAAAAAAAAAAAAATTTTTGTACAAAAGATTTTTTTCACAAAGCACTGCAAAATAGTTCACAGTCTATCTACAGGATATAGCCTCTCTATGAACATAAATAATACAATGCGCAGTAAAAATTGCATAAATATTTATACTGTTACAACTAAGTGCCGAAAGCCTTTAACTAATGTGTATTGCTAGTGATGACACATATGGGTTCGAGACGTGGTGCTTCACTATAGGCCTTATAAATAGGCTCAGAGTTGCTCAGCGAGCTATGGAGAGAGTTATGCTTGGGGTTTCTCTACGGAATCGAATCAGAAATTAGGATGCGTAGAAGAACTAGGGTCACCGACATAGCCAAGTGAATTAGCTCGTTGAAGTGGCAATGGGCAGAACATTAGCACGGAGAACAGATGGCCGCTGGGGCCGAAAAGTTTTTAAATGGAGGCAGCAGATCGGAAAACGCAGCGTAGGACGTCCACCAACGAGATGGAGGGGGACGGATGACCTGGTTAAAGACGCGGGTTCACGGTGGACGCAAGCCGCTGCCAACCGAAGCAACTGGAGGTCTATGGGGGAGGCCTATGCCCAACAGTGGAGATGGTGGAGTTGTATGCCCTACGGTTGAGATGATGATGATGATGAACTACTCGTAAGTTACTGTTTTACATAAGAGTTTTTAGCAAATATTTTTTAAAGAGTTTTTAAAATATTTTTTGCCAGTGTCTAGGTGGCTGTTATAAGGTAAACTGGTTAAAAAATACAGTAATCTCTTATCAAATGTTCTGTCACTATCACTGAACTACAAGGTAGTTTTTGAGAGTTTTGTACTCATTCATTTCATTCATTCTCCTTTTATGCAATCCGTTCTTTTTGTAGCTGTGGGTGTAATCATTCACTTCAACTCTCGTGGCAGTACCTATACTAAATGTAAGATCTAATGGTTGAAGCTGCCAAAGCGGTATCATCCCGCTGTCTCTAATTGCATCACTTTCCGGCTCCCAGCTCTGTCATAACTTATGAGTGCCACTACTCATTGGAAAGATTATTGATATAGCTACCTATATTGTTTTAAGTATAGCTAAGGCACGGTCGTACTTAAAGAGGAAGCGGGGTTTCCACTGCTCGGATAGCCATTCCAACCAAAAACATGTTAAATAATTTATTGAATCAGGCGTTACTTTGCGGAGGTCCATATCAATGAACTAAAAGAATTTCCTTGCTCTCCCGTGACCTTACGATAGCTAAGCTTATGCAAAATATGCGTGTTCATGCAGTTCCTTCACCTCCACATTGTAAGAACACACACAAATTACACAAACCCATCATCACCACCACCACATCACACTGACGCGTTTCGAACTCAACCAGGGCTCATCTTCAGAGTAACGCAACCGTACACCATGCTACCAGTTGTTAGACACAACACAACAACTCAGAACTAGTGGTGAAATAGGGCCCAGGCATTAATGTTGTATTGTTCTGTTCTGATCATGAACTCTGGTTGAGTTCGAAACGTCAGCGTAGTATGGTAGTGATGATAGTTGGGTTTGTATGGTATATCTGTCATGTGTATATAGGTGTAAAAGATCGTTTTGCGGTTTACTATAAACTTTTAGATTTTTTTAAAGGTTCGCCGTCGACGCGACTGATCTCTTTTGGAGTACATCATTACAAAAGCATCTAAAAATCGATATAACTAGACATAAAAAGTTCACTATTAATGGCCCTACGCGCTTTTTTGTCTTCGTCTATGAGTAATCATCATCATCATCCTATAGCAGTCCACTGCCGGACATAGGCCTCCCACAAAGAGTCTCTGTCCTCAGCTAGACGCATCCAGCTTCTACCAGCAGCCTTTCGCAGATCGTCACTCCACCGGCCGGAGGGCGTCCTACACTACGTTTGCTAAAACGCGGTCTCCACTCAAAAACTCGTTTACACCAGCGGTTGTCGGTTCTGCGACAGATATGACCAGCCCACTGCCACTTCAACTTGCTAATTCTCTGAGCTATGTCGATGATTTTAGTCCATGAGTCCTTGTCTATGAGCGAACTAAAGCAATGTTAGTACTAACTGTTGAGATGACCAAATTAGTCATCCGACCCTGGGTATCCCACAGTGATTATCGTCGTGAGTTTAATAGAGGTCCAGTTAGGGATGTCTATAATCAGTTGCGTGCTTATCGATGAATGCTTTATTCTAATGTATCGATATCGATACAATTGAGTAGTTTTCTAAGTAAAAAATATGACGGAATAGGAGGTCTCTCTTGCTGGTTATTACTCATATTTCTTCTATGGAAGAAGCACAATAACTTTAAACTATTCGGTCGCCATCGATACTTAGATACTCTAAGTTCAACCTTTGCACGATAGAAAGGTATAAAATGAACCAACAGTTAGGCAAAATTTATCATGCTTCGCTCGCCGAATAATACCAGATGTCATAAAATCCAAATAAAATTGCTTTTATTTGTCCGATCATTTAATTGGCTTATTTAGTTGTTAATATAGAGTAACTTGTTTGTAGAAACCTGTCACTATTGTACTTTTTGTCAAACTTAAAACCTAAAATTGCTAAAAATGGCTCCGAAGCGGTAACGTTTTGTGTGCTCTGCCTACCCCATTTGGGAATACAGGTGTGATGTTTGTGTGTATAGTTTTGGGAATACAGGTGTGATGTTTGTGTTATAGTTGTGTGTGAGTAACTTGTTCTATAACTTGTAAGCGTTGGTTGTTTTTAATTTAGCTTGTATTGTGTCCCAGTGGTGGGCAAAAGCCTCCCCTTTCTTTCCACTCGTCTCCACTTTGGGCGTAATCTTGCGAGTCTGATTGGAAACGCTCCAAGTCGTCCTGTTTTAAATTAATTAAATAAATTTTAATTTAGGCCATGTTTAATAAGCTATGTTAGAGGTGAGTTTGAGAGACAAAGTGCGGAATGAATGCATCCGGAAACGCGACGACTGCACGCGACGACGCACGACTGATATGGAACTGGGCGGGACACGTGGCACGCCGAATGGATAACCGCTGGGCCCATAGAGTGTTGGTGTGGAGACCACGGACCACAAAAAGAAACATAGGCAGACCCCAGATGAGATGGTCGGATGACATAAAGAGCTACGCCGGACCCTACTGGCTCAGGAAGACGGAGAATAGGACGGAGTAGAGAAGATTATGAGAGGGTTACATCCAGCAGGATAGATAGTCTGAAAAAGAAGAAAGAAAAAGAAGTTTTAATTTAAATAAGAAATAAAAGTATCGATATATGGTGAACATCCCTCGGCGCAGTGCTGCCACCTATCTCGTCAGTAAATAATTGCGGGTCGCAGTGTTATCGCCGTCCGCGATACGCATTTCCATATTTTATGCCGCGGCCATTTTAAATATGAATTTAACTGTATTTTTCTGGACGGAGTGCGTTTGTGTGTTCGCCTGTGATATACATTTATGAAGGGGTCGTGAAGGGCGCTGTTTCAATTAACTTGACGTTGATGTTAGGTAATGAGTAACAACAATGTTTAAGGGATTGTGTAGTCTATTTTTAATAAAATAAAAATAATAATAATAAAAAGCCTTTTTTAATCCTCCTCTCTTCTGCATATTATTTAGAGTATAGTGACAGTGTTATTAGCGAATGGTTCTTAATACCACAAACACACTTAGGGGATTTTTCACCATCCATTGATTAGTGTTAACTGACGGTTAAATGTGATGCCGTCTCTATTTGTTTTACTCGAATAGATAGAGACGGCATTACATTTAATTGTTAGTTAACGCTAATCAATGGATGGTCAAACAGCCCCCTTAGTTTTATTTATTTATTTTTCCTCCTCCATCTACTTCTACAGCTCTCTGTCTTTGGAAGTAGGTACTTGTCCAATCGGTTCCGGTTATTTCGTAGCCCTTTTTCATAGGAGGAGGATTTCTCCTATGAAGAAGGGCTACGAAATAGCCCAAAACAGTCGAGCTAAACTCGATTTAAGACTTGAGGTATCCTTATCCGTTACAATATCATTTAATCATCTCATATATACCTATGTACCTAATTAATCTAGACAAAACAATACTATTTACGATAACCTTTTAAACAAATTAGGCTATACAATAACAGTGAAACACACGCAAATGTACCACTGACCCAGTTTATGTAATAATAAACGTGACAAACAGACAAATAAACTTTTAATGGTCATAGCGGCACGCCAGTAAGATATTCTACCACAGAATAAGTAATAGTACCACCGTACAGAAGGGACACTCTCGAACAAAAGTCAAGTTTTAGTTTTAAATCGTTACCTACTCTTACGACTTGCATGCGAAATTGAAACTTATCATGTTATTCGAGCGTTCATATTCCGCTGGGCAGCGTTGACTCGAAACCGGTTTGGCGGCAAGAGCAGGGTTCCCAATCGCCGATAAATAAACATAACAGCTTTAAAAAAGAAGTAAATTAAATAAATTAATTAATAAATATTCCTTAACATACCTATATAACAACAAAGCATGACAACGATAACCTAACCTAACCTAACCTAACCTTTGCCTTCTACAGGTTTCCGTACTGGCGAATCCATGTCGTAATATTAATTCTGACCAAACAATTACAGAATTTTATCAGTAGATATCTACAAACATACGAAAATATTACTAGGCAGGGACTTAGAAAATCCGTAAACACAACAGTATAACTCAGACGTCATTTCGAAGTCATTGTTGCAAAATAAAATAAGTAGGTACCTACATAAATCACGCGCGACGCGTCCAGCGTGCGGTGGGAGCCGAGCGGCAACCCACTGTCGCGAGCCTAATGATTAGGCGCGCCCACAGATATAGATTACACTAGATAACGCTAACACCTCAATTTGCATGAAAACCGACCGTGTCACTTTTTTATATCTACTGTGACGTCTCAAGAGCGAATTAGCGATGTGAATTCCTCGATGTCCGCGCAAAATCGATTCAAATGCGCCGCCCGCCCGCGCCGTGGGGTTCGAGTTAGTCACTAGTCATGATTAGTCAGTTAGCGATCAGACTTTGTATTAAGAAGAAAAAATTCAGGATGGTAGTAAATATATCAAACTTACAAGGAAAACTATAACGGTTAAGTTTTCTTGAGAATTATTAGTGGTTTAAGAGTAAATACCTAGTAGCCTAAGGTATAAAATATACCTAAATATGGAATATTCTGTAAAAAATACGAAATTAGATTAATATTACTTATTTTTTTCGTAATGGCTACGAAACTCTATATCGGGCGTGTCCGACACGCTCTTGGCTGGTTTTTTTGTTCGAATAGACGGAGGCGGCATCACATTAATCCGTCAAATAAAATTAATCAATGGGTGTTAAAACAGCCCCTTAACATTTCTCATTGTGTTGATAGTTCTGTGCCATTCTCTCAAGCGTTGGGATGGACACTCCGACACTCGTTACCGGTTCGTTGTTTCTATGGTTTTGCATAAATTCTAATTCAAAGCGCTCCGTCGAGTTAATTTATGCTCGCTTGTACAGGATGAATTTGAATTTGTATACAGAATAAAATTTTATTAATATTTATCCCTACTATCCCTACTAATCCCTACTATATATGCGAAAGATATTATAAATGCGAAAGTAACTCTGTCTGTGTCTGTCTGTCTGTTACGCTTTCACGTCGAAACCACTGAATCAATTTTGATGAAATTTGGTATATAGGTAGTTTGAACCCCAAGGATCAACATTGAATACCTTTTATTCCGATAGAGGGTGCCACCACCCGATAACCTTGATCCGCGCAGACGAAGTTGCGGGCATAAGCTAGTATAAAATAAAAGTTAACCAGCGCGTGTTAAAGATGTGCGAAGCCCATCGGTACTAAGCCTTCGTGGGAATTACAACCAACTAGCTGTCTCATTCTGAGAGGTTAACCTCTAAGAGGTTTTCCAGATTTAGTATTGTATTGTACTGTAAAACTCTTATATTGTACAGTGGACGAACATATAAACACACACACTTTCGCATTTATAATATTAATACCATAAATATATACGGAGCATGGATTCATTAAAATCTTTCAAACTAAGCCGAAAATTCTTGATATAATTGTTAAAGAAAAGAACTCGTAAGATGTAGTGAATTGAATAATGTTTTTTCATCGTCTTTCGTCAGAAACGTTCGTATTTATAATGCTTTCTCAACTTCTTACTACAGTTCACTGAAGCTAATTAAGAAAGCAAGATATTTGAACTTAACTGCCAAAATACGATGGAAAAACATTCAATACATCCGTAAACAGTTAATTCACCTCACAAAAACCTTTCTCTGCACCTTTAAAAACTCCAAACTGACGGCCACCACATAAAAACCGGCAGCCATTCCGAGACAATCCTTATCAGAGCCGGCGTCCAAAGTGATTCCCGATTCCCCGTCGGTCCGGCTTTGGCTTAGAAACGCTGACAAATACCTACTCCGCCGGGGACGATTTGTCAAGCGGTGGTATTTTCATACCTTTTCTAGCTTCCCAGTGCGGCGCACTTTAAGCGATCTCATAAGCGCACGCGATAAAAATATCCTCATGAATTATACAGCTCTCGTTACAGGGCTACGGCACATGCTGAGCTGAGTCCTTTTGGCGTCACACTACAGCACAACGTCTCTTATTGTTCTCTCTTCTCCTATTTATGTTTTTACTGTTTTTGCTGTGATGTAGTGTGTTTTTGTTATTAATAAATATTGTGAGTTTGTTTGTTTAAATGACAATCAACTTAGCTGTCGAAATTTTAGGACAGTATGTTGTGAAACAAGAATTATTGTTTCCTAGTCGACATTTAGTTGTAGATCTCTCGGTAAATCATGACATTAGATTAAAGCCGTGTCAGGTTTGTAGTGTTCCGTGATTTAAAAAAAATGACGTGTAAAAGTGCCCATTGCGGCTTATTTACTGAATAAATTATTTGAATTTGAATTTGAATTAACATTTGCGTATTTTCAAAGTGGCCGTATGAAAGTAATAGTCACACCTGTCAACGAGGTGAAATAGGGCCCTGGAAATACGAATTGACCATCTGGAAGCTTCACTAAGTACTGTAGGAACTAGGCTATATACCGCTGGCAGGCGGTAAAACTGACCGCCTGGCAGACTAAATTGACTGTGTTATGAATAATGATAGTATTTTTGTATTGTATGATTCTAGAATTTGATTTAAATGAGGATTGACAGCGGTATTCATACATTCACAGATTGCTTCCGACAGCCTGAGCAGCGAGACCTATCTTTGTAAAAGTATATCTATACGTTCTATATCTACAAATAGAAAAGAAGAGTACTGAAGAAATATTCTTTTATTTGAAATGAGTTTAAACTCACAATACAATTACTCTCTTTTTTTTTATTTCAATTCATGTTTATAATATAGTTACACTAATGGTATAAATACAATAAACTAAACTAACCTAAACTAACACAGTATATACATCATACCTAAACTGACAAAATAGCAACTAAAAATTTAACACATTAAATTTAAAATATTAATAAAAAAGTAAGAGAATAAAACTATAATTTAAAAACACAAGCTATCGCAGTTGACCCGCGACAAGGATCCCAGGATACTTGCAGCATTGCCAAGCTGGATCGCGAGACTTAGCCGTTGGGCAAAAAAAAATTATGATGTTAAAAATTTATTAGACAGTTTTTTTGTCGATCAGAGCGAATATGATCGCACGCAGGTTTGCTCGGTGCTCTAAAGAGAGTAAGGTGACCCTATTCAGAGCCTTCTGTTCAACATTTTACACCTGCAGCCTGTGGCGTAAGTTCGCTTTGAAATCGTACAAGGCTCTACAAGTACAATATAATAACGCGTTTAGAGCACTGATGGGGCTGCCGCGATACTGCAGTGCATCGGGGATGTTTGCGGGGGCGCGTGTGGCGTGTTTTAAAACTACCATGCGCCTGCGTGCTGCGTCCCTGGTGCGGCGGGTGCGCGGCAGCTCCAACAGTGTCCTAGCAATGATTGCGGACAAGTATTGTCCGTATATTGCATTTTGCTGTGGACTTCACGCACCCGGCGGCACAGTGGTTGACACATTGAGAAACAGATGATGGTTGACAATGTGTTAACCATTGAGGCCTTAAGGGTGGTGATTTTTAGTTATTTATTATTATTATTATTATTGTATTTTATTTTGATTTTTATATTTTGTATTCCATATGAGTTTCTTACTTGAAATAAATGAATTTTAATTTTTAATTTTTTTTTTTAATAACACATGATTAATTCTTGATATTTGAAATGTAATTTCTTTTAATCAGCAAGACATTAGAAGCTCGAAAACGTGGGTCAAAAAGCAGTTTAACCTACCCGCTGACACTAGGGCCCCATCTCGCTCGCCTATCCGCTAAGTGAACGTAATCTTAAGGGACCCCACCATAATATGCAGAAAAATATCTGCGCCCCAATGCTTTCTAGAAAATGTGCCGCGTAAGTGTTTGCCTAGAAAGCGGTCAGAGTACTAGGAAAAAGTAATCGGAGACCTAAAATGAAGGTCTGGTTTTCGTAGAAGTAATAGTTAGGGCATTGTTCTTGGAAAATAAGTATTTTAACTAGGCTAAGGCTAAGTTACCTGGTAAATTACAGGGTGGTATTATTTTATGAGTATCCTACTATAATAAATCCTCCAAAATTACAAAAAATCCCTTTTTTTTATTAAGGGTTTTTTTATTATTATTTTTTATTTTTTTATTCTACTGGAAGGCAAACGAGCAAGTGGGTCTCCTGGTGGTAAGAGATCACCACTGCCCATAAACATCTGCAACACCAGGGTTATTGCAGATGCGTTGCCATCCTAGAGGCCTAAGATGGAATACCTCAAGTGCCAGTAATTTCACCGGCTGCTATTTTGCGGAGGATTATAGAAGAAGACTTACTGTTATCATGTTTTTTTGTAAGTATGAAGGTTTAGTGGCTATCTTCCATTACCGTCGAAAATGTCATCTACAGAAAATAAAGAAAATATTTACGCAAACGATTAGAAATAAAAATGAAATAGCTGCCGCTTCTCACTTTTAAGGACTGGACTAATAAATAAACATATAACACTTTTACAGTTAAAAAAAAGTTAACCTACTTGTTTTTTAATTTTTGTTTCAAAACAGAAAAAAAAAACATACAATAGAGATTTTGACGCCATTAAAAAATAATTCGAAGGCACGACTCCGGTAAAAGAACGCTTTATTTTAGCCCTGAAAAAAAAATTAGATTTGTTGTTGCTTAAAAACAAATTAATAGTTTGTTGATTGAGTTGGCCAACAAATAGCGACTTATGATGTCATAACTCGCTATTGCCATTGAAACTCTATGGGAGAATTGTGCTCATATAAAGTTGATTGGTGGTGTCAACATCCCTATTTTAACTATTTCACCAAATTATTATTTGCGCTTTAATGTCAAATACATATTATGCAATTAAATGAAATACTTAAACATCCCATAATTCGCATTTTCTCGGAACGCTATTTAAACATTGTAAATTCTAAACAATTCAGCAACAAACAAATAAAGCAATTTATCTAAACACCCGACTTTGTAAATTAACTGATGCGAGAATCCGAAAGATGGAGTTGTCATTCGGGCATTCTCGACGGTCCTCGGGTGTTTCCGGATAGCTCGCATTCCGAAGGCAAAGTAGCAAGCCGAGCGTGTAATGCAGTTATGCTCGTTCGAATCTTGAATTTGAAATTTTCTTTAACGGACAAAGGGAAAAGGGTTGTTGAACCCTTTTGCTAACCGACTTCAAAATTCAGTTTTTGCTGTTCCCTTCTATTTAAGAATAGATTTTGAAAAATCTGCGTTTGTTTGGAAAATATCATTCATTCATGTCATTTACCTGATCGCTTTTCAATTATATTTTTTCGATAATTTGAAAAATAAAAGATTTTTGAAATTCAAAAATGTATCAAGAAAAATTTTACTAAATTGAGAAAAAATCGAATGTCCCGACCAAACGTCGGGGTTGGCCCCATACAAAGACTGACCGCCAACTGACTAATCATGACTAGTGACTGACTCGAGCCCCACGGCGCGGGCGAGCGGCGCATTTGAACCGATTTTGCGCGGACATCGAGAAATTCACATCCTCTTGAAACGTCATAGTAGATGTAAAAAAGTGCCACGGTTTGTTTCATACCTATTGAGGTATTTGCGTTATCTAGTATAATAAATATCTGTGGTCCCGTCTCATCTTTAATTGTGAACAGCTCTTGGCTTAGATAAAATAACTCGCAAATTCCTCTATTCGTCAATCTTATTACTAAATATTCTACAGAAATAATATCTTATTTAGTACATTTTCATAATTCACTTTGAAATAATACCGAACATTCTACGAATTCGTAGTTATTTAAGCGCATGTTTGGAATTTTCTAAGAAACTTCAAATACCAAATTCTGTTTACAAATTTAATTTGGGAATTGATATTAGAATTTAATTGGAGTGGAGTGTCTCTGAAATGGAAGGGGGGGGGGGGGGGGATTGCGATGTTTTGGCAGCGAGGAAGCTTGATTGTAACAACTTTGTAGTTTAATTCGATCAGGCAATATTTTGCTTTAGCCTTTAAAGCTTTATTAGCTAGAAATAAATAAATAAATATCATGGGACACTTGACACCAATTGACCTAGTCCCAAACTAAGCAAAGCTTATACTATGGACACTAGGCAACGGATAAAAATACTTATATAGATAAATACATACTTAAATACATATTAAACATCCAAGACCCGAGAACAAACATTCGAATTACTCATACAAATATCTGCCCGGCCGGGATTCCAACCCGGGACTTCAAGCTTCGTAGTCAGGTTCTATAACCACTCGGCCATCCGGTCGTCAAATGTCGTGATTTGCTTTTAATTGGCGTGAGGATTTCAAACTATCCTTTCAAACTATAGATTAACCGCCTCAATATTGACCTCGAGGCTCAAGTGAACGCCAAAAAATCGTAAGCGATTATTGTTGGTAGCCCACAATCATCTGTGAAAATTTCATGTCTGTCATTTCATTTCTGTCACGTTTCATGAGATACAGCCTAGTGACAGATGGACAGTCATAGTACACTTTGGGTACGGAATCCTAATTACCCTCGTCTGGGTTCACTCTAAACGACGTCTTTATGAAGGAGTGAAACTTCTGTTCTACTTATACTAAGATTGGTTTTTAGTCTTTTTGTATTTTTTATTTCAACTCCAAATTTTTGACCTGACCTCGACCTAGGACCTGGGTTCGATTCCCAGCGCTGGTTTTATTTTTCTGGTTTTTCTGTGCATCTGTATTTCAGTTTCTATTTTCGATATGGGTTTTACGGGATGACCGTAAAAGTAACAAAATTTGGAATTGAAATAAAAAATACAAAAAGACTCCAAAAACCAATCATAATTTGATTTCTTAATAACGATATCTCTTGTCCGGGTGAGCAGTTAGTTCCAATGAAAGTGCTAAAAGTTTCTCGATGAGGGCTACAACATAGATGTCGCTAGTGTCGCTGCTTAAGTGACTAAATAAGAAACAAACAAGCAGAGATATGTGATGCGAAATTCGTGTCTGTACACCTGTCCAGTAGTAGTGTAGCGGTATATCACGCGGCGCTGGTCTTATTTTTCTGGTTTTTCTGTGCATCTATATTTCAGTTTGTATTTTCGATATACTTATACTATTCATTCTGTGGCATAGTTCTTTTAGTTCCATCAAATGTCTGCGTCTTTCATTGTGTTTCTATTGTATGTATTGTTGCCATTTCATTTCGCGGAATACCGTAACCGACCGAAGCAAATATCATCTACATAAAAGATCGGGTCATATTCGCTGGAGCGATGAAGTTTCTTATTATAATAGGAAACGCTTCGGTTGTGACGTCAAAATAGTAACACTTTAACTGTCCGCGCATTACATGTAAGTACCCTTAGTGTAAGTTTTCGGTTACAAAATAGGTACGTCTCCAATTCTCGATCGCGTTCGCGTTAAAATCTCAATTTGTATGGAAATACGAACTCTGACATTTGTAGTAACTTCGAAAAAATTTTTTTTTTAATTTGTATAAATAAACAATATTAATCGCTATGCACAAATAATAATAATACCTAACCTAAATGTTTACATGCTTAGGCTAAGCAGAATGTATTGGATATAATATATTTATTTTACCACCTTTCGTTGTAAAAAAACTACGTTCTTGTAAACAAATAAATGATTTATGATTTAACATCGCAAACGTTCCGCTAAAGGCGCTGTTCGTGTTTCCATACAAATTGATATTTTAACGCGAACGCGATCGAGACGTATTTTGTAACCGAAAACTTACACTAAGGGTAATGTTAACGTCAAACTAGCTCTGCCACGTCTACGTGACGTCAAAAATGTAATTCACGGACGACCCGTGACAGTTGGGAAAGCGAGGGACAGTTAAAGTTATAATTCGCCATTAATGACATTGTAATAAGAAACACGGTACGCGTTATCGTGAATGACTCGACCTATATTTGTAGTCAGGTTAAATTCAGAAATTACCAGGTTAATTCTTGATTATCTTATACAAGGTGGGCCCTGTAACAGGAGCCACACCATTAAACCACACCTTCCACTCTTCATCTTGAGCTATTTTAGTTCTACAGCTTTTGCAAATGATGACCATGATTTTTATTATAATAGGTAGTTTAAAATGAAATAAAATATGGACAAGCAATGTATTGCGAAATCCGTAATTTTATTACGTGAAAGGCGATTTTATTTAAACTATTGGATGCCGTACACTGAAAATATCAATTAATTTGTTTGGAATAAACATAATGATTTCTAATTCTATCCCGCAGAGAAACCCCGAGCATAGCCCTCTCCATAGCCCTTTTGACTTTGAGCTTCCTCATGAGGCCCATCGTTAGCGCCCACGTCTCAGATCCGTATGTCATCACTGGCAACACACACTGGTCAAAGACTTTTGACTGCAAACACTGCGATAATTTGGATGGAAAGACACTGCGAAGCTTCCCGATCGCTGCCCAACCGAGTCGGATTCGACGAGTGATCTCTTTCTCGAAGTTGGACCTGCCTAACTGGACCGTTTGTCTCAGGTATACATAATCGTCAACAACTTCGAGCGCAGAGAACGGAGTTGGTACGACATGGATCAAAGATCAACATAGGATACTTTTTATTTCAGTAGAAAGTGCCACCGCGCGATAACTTATGTCCGCGCAAACGAAATCGCGGGCATAAGCTAGTAGGTATATATGAGATAGTCCACTCACTCTCACGCTCACTCACTCGTAGAAAAATGAACTTCATTTGGCTTGTTGAATGTTTCCTTAAAGCTAACGGAAGTCAAAAATAACACGTTGTAGGCTGAGATATTCCCATTCCAAATATGAATATGTAAATTTAACTATGTTACCGCATACGTAAACAAACTAGTTATGTTAACATAACCTCCTTTTAGACCTTCGCGGGTAACGGACAAAAATAACCCAACCATACATCCCGACGTACTCAAATAATTCATCCACAGGATGATTCTATATTTTCGAGCTAACGGCTCAATTCTCGTAAGTTATATTTCTACATTTACGTATTCAGAGCGCCTGGCTGGAACACCCTGTGAATATGTTAAACCTCTAGAGAGCCGTGGCCGATATTGTTTGAGATTCTAGAGGATTCTAGATACAGTCTGCTCGGGTGTGGAATTTCGAGTTTCATTTAGAATTTTGAACGCCCTATGGGGTTTAGGTACAGGTTTTAAGTATTGAGAAATTATCCAGCAGCTTAGACATTCCTATTTACTACGGAATATAGACAGTCATAAGACTCGAGAGAGCAGAGAGAGAAAGGGAAAGAAACATTTATTTACGTACACGTATTCGACACAAAGAAAAATGGTACTTACAAATTGACGTATAGTAATTGAGTTAATCAGCATGTTGTTGCAAGAAGCCGCAACGCTGTTTTTCAATGGGTTCCATTTAAAACTTCATCTTTTTCATCTTCATTCCAGCCTATATACGTCCCACTGCGGGGCACAGGCCTCCTCCCAGAACAAAAGGGCTTAGGGACCATAGTTTCGTTTAAAACTAAGCAACATAAAACTAGCACACATGCTGTGACGACACGAGAGGCAGCGGAATGTAATTCGCAAAGAAACTTACAATCCAGAAGCATATAAGGCAACACTTTGTTTAACCATTTTCGGATAATTAAACCTTAACAATTTAGATCCACAGTTGCTCAGCGATCTATTTAAAGAATTATACTCGATGTTTCTCTACTGAATTGAATCAGAGATGAGGATATACATAGAACGGCTACTTGAAGTTACCAGAAATCAAAAATAACACATTGTATAATCACGTGTCGCTCGATTTTATTTTACTGTGGTCGGAACAATAGTTATACTGTATTATAAAACACAGCAATGAAAATACAATAACTCTTCGCTTCTTCTTTTTTTTCTCTTCTTTATTGCACACCGAACAACACATAGTACAGTCGGAGTAAAAAAAGGTTCGTCACCCTAAGATCTATTTTTCTTTGCTCAGTATGAGCGCTAATCTGCTTTACCGATTGAGTAGGACATACTGCGTCAACCTGTCAACCTGCTAAACATAATCAGGTGACCATAGCAACCCTACAACTACACCGTGGCACTGACAAACACTGACAATTAAATAGAACATTATTTGATTGAAACTTTTACGAAGTTGTTTATTAAAAAGGTTTTGTATTGATATTAAGCTAGATATATTTTAGAGGTGTATACTATTTTGACTCTTGTTATCATGTCAAGTAAGTATAATTTGATATGCACTTGTCTACTTAGTACTTTGGTTTCAAAACGTACTAAGAGTCTATGACTTTGTAAAGGAATCAATTTAATAACTGACGAAGGTTTTCCTACTCCCACTGTACCTACCTACGCTAAAAGCAGCAGTTAAAAGTATTAAGGCTGTTTTTTAATGTTTCAAACTCTTTCAAACGTTTTAACTATTGCGGAATGTAGCATCGATACAAACCGTAATGCGGCTTAACGATGCGATAAATTAATATTGTATTTTTTTCTTATATTAATTAATAAATAAAAAATAATAATAATAATAATCTCTAGAATAGGGATGTTGACACCACCAATCAACTGACGTACTTTTTATGAGCTGTCAAAACACAACTCTCCCATAGAGTTTCAATGGCAATGACGACTTATTGACGTCATAAGTCACTTTGGTGTAAAGAAGACCGCATAGACATTAGTTCGCTCGTTCGACAGACAGTCATTGGCGTCAAACTTATAGCACCCCTCTTTTCACAAGGGGGGTTAAAAAGAAAGCAAATAGCAACGTTTTTGCAACCCAATATTACCCAAAATTTAAGGACTTCATTCTTATTTATTTTATGATACCGATTTAAAAAGTAAAGAATCATCCAATTACCTGCGCCGTAGCCATTCGCTCCAAATTAGGCACTAACGTCATCACTATTGGGTCGAAAATGGCTTGGAAGCAATATCCCACAGTTTTACTCTCGGCCAATAAGATAAAATAAAATATAAAATAAACAAGTCGCAACGTTTTTTCTGATTTTTATCTTTATTGCTCTGCTTGCCTCGATGTAGGCATAATATGCATATATAATATGAATTTTTAAAGCGATACATATGGGCTTCATAAATGGAAAACTTTTCAAAAAGGGCTCAGAGAAATGACAGTACTTTTTATGCGAGTTACGTAGTGGAAGCCGTGGTGGCCTAGTGGTTTGACCTATCGCCTCTTAAGCAGAGGGTCGTGGGTTCAAAACCCGGCTCGCACCTCTGACTTTTTCGAAATTCATGTGCGGAATTACTTTTGAAATTTACCACGAGCTTTGCGGTGAAGAGAAACATCGTGAGGAAACCTGCACAAAGCTGAGAAGGAATTCAATGGTGCGTGTGAAGTTCCCGAACCGCACTGGGCCCGCGTGGGAACTATGGCCCAAGCCCTCTTGTTCTGAGAGGAGACCTGTGCCCAGCAGTGGGACGTATATAGACTGGGATGGTAGTTTGATAACTACCACGCTGAAGCTGCGTTTCAACCAGAAAAATCAAAGTCAAAGTCAAAATATCTTTATTCAATTTAGGCTATAACAAGCACATTAAACACATCAAATATCAATGGGATAATGTGTTGATTGACATACCTCCCAGGATGGCAAGGGATTTTGTAACCATTACAACATTAACCTGATACAAAATTCAAATCGACTGTCAAGAAGACGTTAATATCTCTAAGGCTTATTACAAAGTCAATGATTATATCATGGATAAAAGGATATTTGGAAATAATTCCAATCCGCATAAGCGATCCCTTCAAATAGCGAACCTACTGTGTTAAACATAAATTTGTGTTAAATACTTGTAATGTGTATAAATATCATTTATAAATATTGTGATCCTGAACTTAAAAAACATATCTCGTTGAGTTTCTTGCCGGATTCTTCTCAACAGAGGTTTTTCCGAACCGGTGGTAGATTTTTTGACGTTCATAAGTGCTTGTTATAGCCTAAATTGAATAAAGAAATTTTGACTTTGACTTTGACATTCAACTCAGGCGGCCGCGAAGCGCTTTTTTTATTTGTGGCAGTCTTATAAGGTAGAACTTCGTGTACTATGTTTGCGAGAGTACTTCTTATCCCGGAAAAATACTCAGTTTCCGCGAAAACAGCGCGCGATAACCGAATTCCACGCAAACGAAGAAATTACGAGTAAATTAAATATAATGATAAATGAGATTCTCGGAGTCCTTTCTGATGCATAGGCTAACGACATGGAAATGCCGTAAGCGTATGGGCACTTTTGCGGCGGGAATGGCAAAGGACCATTTTTTTGACTAAAACTGATATTTAGGTAATCCATACTAATATTATAAATGCGAAAGTGTATTTTTGTGTTTGTATGTTTGTCAGTCTTTCACGCCGTAACGGAGGGACGGATCGACGTGATTTTTGGCATAGAGATAGTTTATGGGCCCGAGAGTGACATAGGCTACTTTTTATCCCGGAAAAATACACATTTCCCGAGGGAATAGCGCGCGATAACCGAATTCCACGCGGGCGGAGCCGCGGGCAAAAGCTGGTAATTTCATAAATATTTGTTCACGTTTCATTTTGTAAAATTATTTTATATTGTTGTACTTCTCAAATGTTTGTTGAACATCACATCTGTGTGTATCAGAAGCCTTTAATATTCTGCGGTTAATCCTTGTTACTTTTTATGAATAAACTACGCATATGAAAACGGTTAAATTATAAATGGTTTATAGAGCTGCGGGTCGACAAGCGTCATTAGCCACTCACTTCTTCTTCTTCTCTTTTAAAATATGGCTCTTGTGTCCTAATTAAATAAAAAATAAAAATAAAAATAAATATCATGGGACACTTGACACCAATTGACCTAGTCCCAAACTAAGCAAAGCTTGTACTATGGATACTAGGCAACGGATAAACATACTTAAATACAGATAAATAAATACTTAAATACATATTAAACATCCAAGACCCGAGAACAAACATTCGTATTATTCATACAAATATCTGCCCCGGCCGGGATTCGAACCCGGGACCTCAGGCTTCGTAGTCAGGGTCTCTAACCACTTAGCCATCTGGTCGTGAAAAATTAATAGGACAATTTCGCCAGTGTCTAAGTATTCTCTTTGAGAGGCACGTTGTAAAGTGATTGTAGTTTTTGTAACTAGATAGTAAAATTCCAGAAACCACGTGGAGACAACTTGCGCATTAAAAAATGTCAGACACGAGTTGAGTCAATCAATGTTTAAGTGTAGCTGGTCGCTATGGTAACGTCTCTTGGGTCACTAATTAAAAGTATGTTTTATGGACCATCCCCTAAAAATTAGGAGTTGTGATAATTTTAAGGCATGCATTGAAAACATCCAATAAAGTTGGATGTTCTGCCAAAATATCCTCGATTTATTTAAACCTACTTAAAATGTCTTTCTGCGTATTTTAAGAATTATTATCTTCGATTACAATAGATATACGTCTACAAACTTAAACGAATTATTCGATAGGTAGTTATTTCATGTATTAATCGCGTTAATTTCAGAAATCACTATTTATCCAGAAAAAGGAAGTAAGTAAGTAAGGTACCGTTACCATTTCGCAAAATTATTTTTCCCGAACTAAATGCCGTGAGGCCGATATACATGGCGTCGCGTACCCGACTGCTTTCCTGCGGTTTTCCTGCAATCTGCGCTTGAGGGGTGGGGTAACTCGAACCGGTGCGGGGCGAAGCGTGGCCATTCTGTACGTTAGTACTCTTATATATTCTGTGCTATAACCATATTACGAGGGGTGTCGGAGATTTTCTATTTAACAATAAACACCTTGTATGTATTCGTAAGTTTTCTTCAATCAAGTTCTACTGATCAAATTGACTACAGTAGAATCCGGATATAACGATGGCCAAGGGACCGGTCCGGTGATATTACGTCGTACTAACCGGACGCCGTACTAAACGAACAGATGTACTTTCATGGTGGCTCATACTAAAACCAAACATATGAACTTACGTCGCTAAAAACAGTTGGTTGTTAAATAGGAAGTCGTACTAAGCGGACTACAGTGTAGCTGTAGTTTGAATGACAAAATAAGCACATTCAGTAAAGAAGCTAGTCTTAAAAAATGATTTATTTAATGAAACTTATTCCATAATACATCACGTGACTATTTCTATCATAAAACGCTGCAAGGCCGTCTGGCCGTTGCTATAAAGTTTTGCGGACAATGAATGTAATTTATGGAGGCGCTCTGTTGATTTCTTTTCGCATATTTTATTCAATATTTAAGTTCTGGAACATTTTGTACCCTCGAGGCGAACTATAATGCTCTACGGAGGATTTAAGTACTTACTTATATATTCTTGGACACAATCTAAAGTATTTAGTCGTACGATTTCTATTTCTATCACCAGAAAGTTTTTCAAATAGCTTGGTAATGTATTACTTTAGATCTATTCTGTGATAGCAGACTTTGAGGATTATTAGAAAAGGTTTTAATGAACACACTTTCGTTGTCAATAAGTTTTTGGTAAAAATTTCATTTTTAATAATAGCTTTTTGTTGACTGTACTTGTTTGCATTGTCATCCAAACTACATTTGCAACACTAAATTGCAAGTCGATGCCATCAACCGTTGAAGAGTTCCGTCCTGCAGAGACGATCCTGGCCGGACTACCAGAATGTCACAACCAGTTTTTTTTTATAGAATAATTCATTTAATTCGAGTAACTTCTACACAAGATACAATAATATGATAGGAAACAAAATAAATAAAAACTACAATCCGACTACTACGTATAGAAGTGAGGTCATACGTACCTACAAGATACATTGCAAGTTAAGGTCAGTGATGTAAAAGTTACCGATTTATCGGTAGAACTCCCGACTTTGGCAAATAAATACCGATAAAACGATTTTAGGGTATAATCTCCCGATTTATTCCATTTTAGCACATTAAACTTAAATTACACTAATTTTGAGGTTTGTAACACAAAATTTAACGTACATAAACGGTAATTCCCCAAGGCATTAGATTTACCTTTTATTAAACAAGCAAATCTAAGCTGTGATTCATAGTCACAAAGGTTGAATATTATCGTCAAGGGAATGTAGGGGCTACACTCATCCGCCAATGTAGAAAGAGTCTTTTCATCGATAAATTTGATGAAAACGTCTCAACGTAGACTATTTACGGAATCCATGATTGCATTGTTGCACACTAAAAGATATATTGGTGAAAATAATTGCCATGATTTCCCAATCGGGAAAAAATTGCATGTAAAAATGACACAGAAGGGTTGGTATGTACAAAATAAAAATGAATAAAGACTGTTATTAAACGTTTAAACAGCAATCAGTAATTTATTTTATTTAAACAGCAATCTCCCTATTTCTCCCGATTTTTAGTTGGTAGCAACACCGATTTCACAAATGTCAGTTTTGCAACACTGGTTAAGGTGGGTCCACACTTGTGACTTGACGACGGACCGGACCACGTGGCATTGCAACAGAACATGTTACGCTAAATGTGGACGCTCGAGATTGTGCTAACACGGTTAAGGTGGGTCCACACTTGTGACTTGACGACGGACCGGACCACGTGGCATTGCAACAGAACATGTTACGCTAAATGTGGACGCTCGAGATTGTGCTGACACGGTTACAAACCGTGTACGATGAAATGTCCACAAGTGTAGACGCATGGTGTCGAACCAGACTGCGTGGCATGACATCGGTACAAGAGTCGGTCGGTGGTTGTCATTTACCAACTACCTAGCAGCTCAGCGGGCGGGGGACGTACCGCCGGACAGGTCTCGACGTGATCCATTCCTACCTCGTGCCTGTGTCTGTGTCATCTGGCGTAATTGTACGCGTGTCATAAATGCAAGTGTGGACGTGTCGTGGTCACGTCACAGGTCGGGGAAAAAAGCGAACATGCTTTGAAAAAGACCGACTTTCGGCGGATCGACTCGTAACACGTGACTTTGATGCGTGACAGTACACAGACCAGCGTCCACACTAGGCCCGCGGTTAGTAGATCGTAACTCCATATGTCTTGCCGTTTGGTTCTGTACACAGACAGTTCCATCAGTGTTCGGAATGGATTGTGCCGTACTGCAGCTTGTAACAAATTGTTCGCGTAACAAAATACGTCCACATTAACGGTACTGACACGTGTTTCTGATACAGTAACGGGATAATGTTCGGCAAATTGTCACAAGTGTGGACCCACCCTTACAAACCGTGTACGATGAAATGTCCACAAGTGTAGACGCATGGTGTCGAACCAGACTGCGTGGCATGACATCGGTACAAGAGTCGGTCGGTGGTTGTCATTTACCGACTACCTAGCAGCTCATCGGGCGGGGGACGTACCGCCGGACAGGTCTCGACGTGATCCATTCCTACCTCGTGCCTGTGTCTGTGTCATCTGGCGTACTTGTACGCGTGTCATAAATGCAAGTGTGGACGTGTCGTGGTCACGTCACAGGTCGGGGAAAATAGCGAACATGCTTTGAAAAAGACCGACTTTCGGCGGATCGGCTCGTAACACGTGACTTTGATGCGTGACAGTACACAGACCAGCGTCCACACTAGGCCCGCGGTTAGTAGATCGTAACTCCATATGTCTTGCCGTTTGGTTCTGTACACAGACAGTTCCATCAGTGTTCGGAATGGATTGTGCCGTACTGCAGCTTGTAACAAATTGTTCGCGTAACAAAATACGTCCACATTAACGGTACTGACACGTGTTTCTGATACGGTCACGGGATAATGTTCGGCAAATTGTCACAAGTGTGGACCCACCTTTACATGATCGTCAGGTGTTCGGCACATGAACCGTCAAATTTTTTTGTCGGTTGAAAGGTTTGTTGGTTGGTTGTTTGGTTGTTTGGTTCACATCATCCGTTACATAAAATACTTACCCAAATCTTCGCTTTCCTCGGCCAGCCCGCGCCCTGTCTGTCCAATGGCAGCTTCCAGCACCAACGCGAACAACAACACACGCCACGCCATTTTACCCGCGGCGGCCATTTTGTCACTCGGTGGCCATTTTGATCGCGCGTCTGCACCTTAGGGCGGTTGGAGGCGGATCTGTAGAGAAATAAATAAATAAACGTGGGCCTATTTCCTTAATTTTTTATCTAAATGACTTTTTTGTTACGGTACAGATATATTTATTCAGTAAATAGTCACATGAAATTAATAGTTAATTAAAAAGAAGACAAAGAAAACATAACTACGTAACCTTAAGTAAATATATCTATGCATCCATCCCAGCCTATATACTTCCCACTGCTGAGCACAGACCTCCTCTCAGAACAATAGGGCTTGGGCCATAGTTCCCACGCGGGCCCAGTGCGGATTGGGAACTTCACACGCACCATTGAATTGCTTCGCAGGTTTGTGCAGGTTTCCTCGCGATGTTTTCGTTCACCGCAAAGCTCTTAGTAAATTTCAAATGTAATTCCACACATGAATATCGAAAAACTCAGAGGTGCGAGCCGGGGTTTGAACCCACGACCTTCTGCTTGAGAGGCGATAGGTCAAACCACCAGGCCACCACGGCTTTACATATAAATAAATAAATATCTATACATATAAATAAATAATTTAAAAAATTAAAAAGTCTTTTATTTCTTGCATCTTTAAATATTTTTACAATCTATACATGTTACTATAACAATAAAAATGTATCTGAATTGTAATTTTAATTTTATTTTCATGTTTTGTTTTAAATTATTTTCATTTATTTATTAAACACAATGTACCTATATATTGACACTAAAATGAATAAATAACGTAGGATAATATTTACTGCACTGGCATAGTTCCGAATTAAGCAAAAGCCGATATCGGATAAAAGGTTTGTAGATAAATAAATAAATAATAAATAAATATCAAGGGACACTTGACACCAATTGACCTAGTCCCAAACTATAAGTAAACAAAGCTTATACTATGGACACTAGGCAACGGATAAACATACTACATACATATATTTGTATTATTCATACAAATATCTGCAACGGACGGGAATTGAACCCGGAACCTCAAGCTTCGTAGTTAATTTCTGTAACCACTTGGTCATCCGGTCGTCAAAATACATAATTATAGGCAGCATGCAAATATTATAATTTAGAATAGGGCGAAATGGTGTTCCTTCTAAATTTCTAATACAAGAAATTGAACTGTATTTGTAGTAATAATTAAACATGTGCCGGTATACCTACCGGCACATGACTATTATAACTAACTGTAATGTCCTGGCAGAAGTACCCTTCTGCCAGGACATTACAGTTAGTTATAATAGTCTTGCAAAAGTTTAAATTTGCACAAATAAACCGCTACGTCTGGCTGCCGTAATAAATCACGCAAGTGTACGCTAATAAAGACTTCTAATTTTATAAACTTCTGAAGCCCTTAATTGTCCGCATACTCATTTAATTTGCAATTAAACAGCCGCAGCTACAAGCGAAAGGCACTACGTTTTTAACGCGTCGGATTAGCGGGGCAAATGTATGTTAATACGGCTATCGCGGGCCGGCAGAGCTGTATTTGCATGGTATTGAAAACGCTGGAGTTTGGGCGAGGTGGCTGTAATAGCGGATTTATAATATATGTGGAGTGTGGTATGCGTGTATTGAAGTGTGATGAGATGATGTCGTATGTTTGAATTTGAACGAGGAATGAATACTGAGTTTGAGTAAAGAACAAATGAGATGTTATGGCAGTTGACGACGTACGACGAACGCGAACGGTGTGTTTATCGTGTTTTTTTTTTCATTTTTTGTTTACGTTTAATTCTTACGCTTTGTATTTTTTTTATCTTCGCTAGCCAATAAAGGCAATTAAGACTACTGTGCCGTTTATTTCACGAGCTGGTTCCCACATATATTTTATTGATTATTTAATTTTTTGATTGTTATGCGTGTCGATTTATGTAAATAAAATTTTTCTTTTTTTTCCATGGTCCTTTGGATACTCTCCTCGATACGACCTACATTTTGTTCACCTACAGGCAAGGAAACAGCAGGGCTTTGTTTTCGGTTACTTTTTGACATATTCCCTTTTTATCTACGCAAACAATTTTTATTTGACCCACTTTCTCGTTTGCCATCCAGTCGAATAAAAAAAAAATTACAACAAAAAGCGCTATTACTGGAGCAGACTTAAGCTCTTATGCTACCATTTATTGAATCAGGAGTTACTTTGCGGAGGTCCATTCAATGAAATAAAAGAATTTCCTTGCTCACCCGCGACCTTACGATTGCTAAGCTTATGCAAAATGTGCGTGTTCATGCAGTTTCTCCACCTCCACACTGTAATAACACACACGAATCACACAAACCCATCTATCACCACCACCACATCACACTGACGCGTTTTGAACTCAACCAGAGCTCATCTTCAGAGTAGCAACCGTACATGCTACCAGTTGTTAGGTAGACTCTTTTTTTTTCTTTTTTCAGTTGTTAAATTATTTTACTTCATTTTAAACAATACGAACGTTGCAAGTAAATCTTCATCATCATCATCCCAGTCTATATACGTCCCACTACTGGGCACAGGCCTCCTCTCAGATTGAGAGGGCTTGGGCCATAGTTCCCACGCGGGCCCAGTGCGGATTAGGAACTTCACACGCACCATTGAATTACTTCGCAGGTTTGTTCAGGTTTCCTCACAATGTTTTCCTTCACCGCAAAGCTCGTGGTAAATTTCAAATGTAATTCCGCACATGAATTTCGAAAACCTCAGAGGTGCGAGCCGGGGTTTGAACCCACGACCCTCTGCTTGAGAGGTGATAGGTCAAACCACTAGGCCACCACGGCTTTTTTTGCAAGTCAAATAAAAGTTTATTAATAATCTTACCCTCTAGCAATGGCACCGCACATTTAGGGGTATCTATGCTTGGCCGTTTTTCCTTTTATTTTTATATGTAAACGCTCCCGCTTATATTTATTGCTCGACCATTTTGTTACCTTTTTTGTATATACAACAAAAATCATCGCTCTTTGAACTGAAATAACTTTAGATTGTTTTTAAAAACTAGAACGTTTTTAACGACTTGTTTGAATTGGAACAGGGATTTACTTATGAAAGTTTTTAGGGTTCCATAGCAAAAATGGGAACTCTTATAATTTCGCCATGTCTGTCTGTTTGTCTGTCTGTCTGTCTGTCTGTCTGTCCGTCCGTCCGCGGCTTTGCTCAGGGACTATCAATGCTATAAAGCTGTAACGTCAAGTATGCCAACAAAATCTATATATATAAAATTCAAAGTCCTGACTGACTGACTGACTGATATATCAACGCACAGCCCAAACCACTGGACCTAGAGACTTGAAATTTTGCACATAGATACCTTATACAATGTAGGCATCCACTAAGGAAGGATTTTTGAAAATTCCCACGGGAACGGGAAAAATCGGGATTTATATATTCGATTCTGAGTGACCTTATCTCAGTAACAATAATAACTAGACTCTTCAAATTTGTTACACAAGTAGGTATTACATTAATTAAAACATTAATTTCAGGATTTTTGGAAATTCCCACGGGATAAGAAAAAAACGTGATTTATATATTCAGTTCAACGGAATCCCATGAACATTAATTACTAGACTCTTCAAATTTGGCATAGAAGTAGGTAATTATAATAGTAAAAAACTATTTTACGGATTTTTGGAAATTTCCACGGGATAAGGAGAAAACGGGATTTATATTCAGTTCAACGGGATGGTCTTATCGTTTTAACCGAAATTTAGCATTTAGGTTCCTTGGGGGGTCCAGGGGTCTATCACAAAAGGATTTCCCGAAATTCAGACGGGAATGGGGAAAAAACGGGATTTTTCGTTTTTCTGGTCTTAGAAAGCTGAAATTTGGCATGTAGGTTGCTTGAAGAGTGTAGGAAAGCATTAAAGAGATAATTTCCCGAAATTCCTACGGGAAAGGGAAAAAAACGGGATTTTTCGATTAATGGATGCAGAAAGCTGAAAGTGGCATGAAGATTGCTTGGGGAGCGTAGAAGAGCATTGAGTTGAGAGTGGAGTTTTCGAAATTCCCACGGGAACGGAAAAAAATGGAATTTTTCGTTTTACTGGTCGCAGAAAGCTGACATTTGGCATACAGGTTGCTTGAAGAGTGGAGGGAAGCATTAAGAGTTAATTTTCCGAAACTTCCACGGGAAAGGGGAAAAAACGGAATTTTTCTTTTTACTGGACGCAGAAAGCTGAAAATCGACATGTAGATTGCTTGGGGAGTGTAAAAAATTACAAAATTCCCACGGGAACGGGAAAAGCGGGATTTTTCGTTTTACTGGTCGTAGAAAGCTGAAATTTGGCAAGTGGGTTCCTTGGGGAGTGTAAGGGAGCGTTGAGAGAGAATATCCCGAAAATATTACGGGAACGGGAAAATTGGGACTTTTCTTTTTCTTTCTTATTTATTTTAAATTTTTTTTTTTTATTCGAAAGAATATACTCCCAAGGTGGTCCATTGTCACCAAATTAGGATCTGATGTCGGGATCACAGGGAAATAGAGGGCAACCCTCAAATTTTGTAGGGACGCGTTACGTTTTTCATATATTTTCTCAAGCTATTCAAGTATTTGCGTCTGATAGACATCATCTCATGTTGATGAGCTGATGATGGAAGGTAAAACTCCTTAACGGTTAGGAGTTGAGGTTTTTTTTTAAATATTATAATATGCAGGTATTAGAGATTTAGTTGTTTTCATTCTGGTTACTCAGGTGAGCTGATGTTGGAAGGTATAACTCCTTAACGGTTAGGGCACATTATAGTACCTACATCAAACCAATCAACTGATCAGAAAGAAAGAAAGAAAGAAGAAAAACTTTTTAAACTTTTTCTGTTTCTTTGTTTATTGGGGGTAATCTCTGAAACAACTGAGCTGATTAAAAAAAAAACTATTAGTGAAAGCTTTTTAAAAATCGATACCCTAAATAATAGAAGCCTGTTTCAATTCAATCGCGGACGTTCTATTGAACTCACTTATTTCTATCCCACGGGAATCCTATGTCGCACAGGTACGAAGTCACGGCAAAAGAAACAAGTAGGTTTTCTAAAAGTACAGGGGTAACAGGGCTTTAAAGTCGATTTTTTAATTCGAATATTTGCAAATATTATCCTCCGAAAAATCAATTAAAACACGAAAATAAATATCGTAGAAAGTAAATCTGTGTTACCCCAAATTTAACGCGGGCGAAGCCGCGGGCAAAAGCTAGTGGTACAATAAAAAATAAAAAATAAATATATTTTTTGGAGTACCTCCCATAGACGTAAAGTGGGGGTGATTGTTTTTTTTCTCATCCAATCTTGTTGTGTGGGGTATCGTTGGATAGGCCTTTTAAAACTACTAGGGGGCTTCTAAAACGATTTTTTGATTTAGTGATTTGTTTGCGAAATATTCAACCAAAAAGTGCCAATTTTCATTAAAGTTCAATATTTTGCAAACAAATTACTGAATCGAAAAATCGTTTCAGCACACCCCTAATGGTTTTGAAATACCTATCCAACGATACCCCACACTATAAGGTTGGATGAGAAAAAAAAATCACCGCCACTTTACGTCTATGGGAGGTACCCTAAAAAAAATGTTTTTGAATTTTTAATTGTACTATTTTGTCGGCGTAGTTTACCTATATATCCGTGCAAAATTACAGCTTTAAAGCATTGATCGTCGCGGACAGACAGACAGACAGACATGGCGAAACTATAAGGGTTCCGTTTTTGCCATTTTTGTCGAGACGCGAGAAATCAGTTCGTGGATTTCTAAATCTAAATCTTGCAAGTTCATCTTGATCCACTTGAACTGATGAAAATATACCCAGTCAAAATTTCGCGTGACGTGTTGATCTGTTCTCAGTGCTAAGCCCCGGGTAAAGATAACCAATGAGGGTTTTCAGGAAGGCGAAATGTCGCTAGATGGCGTTAATACCGTGAGGTCCGTTTGACGTTTGCTTGCGATTGGCTCATTTAGTTATTTAACCAATCACGAGGAAACGTCAAACGGACTTCACGATAATAACGCCATCTAGTGATATTTTACCTGTCGGAAAACCCTCATTAATAAGGCGGAAATTACACTTTGTTGTTCGCCTAATACGGTGGAACTTGTTTCAAACTACTTCGGCGAACGACCGTCGCCTTTACATTAGTCTGCAAGGCTCGGAACCGGTTTATAAAATAGCAGTAAATATCGGTTTAACTCGGAACTTAACAATAACCTAAATAAACCGGTTTATTCGACGAGTGACAGCTGGCCGGCCGGCGGCGAGTGGCGACGTTTATCTTGTGCCGGAATAAACCGGTTTTTATTGTTTTAAACCGGTTAATCTTACAAGAACTTTATGAAAATGTTCCCTTTAAAACCGGTAATAAAATAACGGTTTCGCGAACGAAACCGAAATGAAGAAGTTTTGCGCCAAGTACATGATAACGATTTGGAAATTTAACCGGTATCAGAGCTTTGTTAGTCTGTCCGTCTACTACAGCGGCCATATTAAAGCAGTGGCAGCTGTCAATCGCCGAATGCGGCTGACTACAGTGCTCTTCACACTTTTGCGGTCGCCGCATGCGGCATGCGGCGAACAACAAAGTGTAATTTCTGCTTAATGTACCAAGAATCATAACTTCAAATAACCGTCGCCTCTAACAACCTGTATAAAGTACGAAACCGCAAGAAACTAATTTGTAAATTCCTCCCATACAAACACATACACGCAAAGGAATCCTTAACGTTCGCCTTATCGCGGTTCCCTGCAGGAAAACACACATTTACCTATTTCGCGACACCTCGTTAGTGGGAGGAAAAAACGCCTCAGCCTAGGTAATTTTGGCGCGCTCAGTTTAAAGTGGCCTCATAATGCTGAGTGGAAGAGATGCTTTTCGGCGCTTAAGTCTTTGATAAGATATATGTTAAGAGCTGTTTATGAGAAGTATTTTTATTTAGCATTATTATACTTACTGTCGCAAAAAGAAAGTGTCGGTGTAAGGTGTTTATTGGAAAAGGAAAATAGAAGTAGAAAGCACCTGTAACAACTCGTATTACAAAACTCAAATACCTTTAACAGTTACTACTAATCATTTTATCATCATCAGCCTATGTTCGTCCACTGCTGGACATAGGCCTCTCCCATGGCACGCCACTGAACACGATCCTCGGCCACTCTCATCCAGCTCTTGCCAGCCACCCTGCGAAGATCATCGCACCAGCGAGTCTGAGGGCGTCCTACGCTACGTTTGCCGATCCGTGGTCTCCACTCAAGAACTCGTCTACTCCAACGGTTATCGGTTCTTCGGGTTATATGACCGGCCCATTGCCACTTCAGCGTGCTAATGCGGTACTAATCATTTAGAATAGATGTTTTTGAGTAGCATGAGACCTATTTTTAATCTAATAATAATAATAAGCTATTCCGCAGACCGGGAGACGAGCTGGAACTCTCTAACAAGATGGAACGACGACGAGCAGGGCTACTACGAAACTCGAAAATCGAAGTTCGTATCTTGTGATCCTTCTGACACTTATACTATTTAATACGAGAGCGAGAGGGACCGCACGACACGAAATTCGAGTTTCGAGTTTTGTAGTGCTGGTTAAGATCCCGGGATCGCGGTGGATGCGGAAAGCACAAGACCGGTCTGAATGGAGAGCCTCGGGGGCCTATGTCCAGCAGGACGTCTTTCGGCTGACATGATGATGATGATGAATAATCTATTCAAAGAGGGAACGCTCCCAGCATCTTCATATAAGCATCTTTTTTGGGTTCCGTGCCGAAAAATGTTTAAATTTTATCAATGGTTTAAGGATAATGCATTTTAAACAATCGAAGAATCCCGCTACCTTAATAATATATTCTTATTCTTTTTTAAAATATGGCTTCTGTCCTAATTAATAAGACAATTTCGCCAATGTCAAAGTATTCTCTTTCGAGAGGCAACGTTGTACGGTGATTGTAGTTTTTGCAACTTGATAGCAAAATTCCAGAAACCACGTGGAGACAACTTGCGCATTAAAAAATGTCAGACACGAGAGCAATATTGAATATTGTGATCACTGTTCACTGTTAAGGTTAATCGCCGCATAAAACACTATCAAAATTATACTTCAACTAGCCAAAGAAACAGAAATAGCAAAATTAAACATTGTTCCACATCCTCCATGTTCGAATGCCACAAATCGAATCTCTTAATAATATAATAAATGCGGAAGTTCGTAAGTCTGTTTGTTTGTTAGTTACTTCATCATGTCTAACCCGCTGAACCTATTTTAGATGAAATTTGGTATACAGATTAGTTTTAGTCCGGGTATCTGATTAGACATGTCACTGTTTTTAGGCACTATTTATAAGAACAAGTTTATTGTATCCAAAACAAAATAAACTGTTCTATTTATCTTGACAAGTTGAAGTTTTATGAAATTAAAATAGAACAGCCGTTTTAGGGTGCAAGGTTATCACATATACATTCACATACTTTCACATTTTGAATGTTTAATAGAATATGATTCTCCGTAAAACATTAAAAACTGATATTCGGACAACTAACTATTCGGTGAACGATTTACTTACGGTAATTGTTATCACTTGCTATAGTGCTACGCCGTAGCGCGCTACGGATGCGCGAGAAAGCCTAACTAAGTTATAGCAGCTAGCAGGTAATATTTATGAAAACTATTATAATTATTCGGACAACTAACTATTCGGGGCAGTAAAATATTTATTAATAAAATATAACACAGCACAAATCAAAATAAAGGTTAATAATAAATAAATATTACGGGACAATTCACACCAATTGACCTAGACCCAAAGTAATCTTAGCACAACTTGTGTTATGGGTACTAAGCAACGGATAAATATAATTATATAGATAGATAAATACTTATATACAATTAAACACCCAATACCCCAGAACAAACATTCATATTTTTCATACAAATATCTGCCCCGACACGGGAATCGAACCCGGGACCTCAAGCTTTCGTAGTCAGGTATATTATCTAAGTATTCAGGTTCTCTAACCACTAGGCCATCTGGTCGTCTAAAGGTAAGTAAAACTACATACAAACTAAACTTATAAATAAATAAATTGCTCAATATCGCTGCCAGGTGGTAAGGTGCCCAGAAGGCTGGCAGCATCACGCTGTATGGCAATGCTTATTCTTTGCGCTAAGAAAAAGCCAGCCCTCTGGTCACCCGAAGCCGCCATTAATTTGGACGACAGTAATTTAAAATATGAAATGTAGTCAAACCAGACGACCAGATGGCCTAGTAGAGAACTTGATTACAAAGCTCGAGGTCCCGGGTTCGATTCCCGTGTCGGGGCAGATATTTGTATGAAAAATACGAATGTTTGATCTCGGGTCTTGGGTGTTTAATAATGTATTTAAGTATGTATCTATCTATATAATTATATTTTTCCGTTGCTTAGTACCCATAACACAAGCTTTGATAAACTTACTTTGATACTAGGTCAATTGTTGTGAATAGTCCCGTGATATTTATTTTTCATTATTTATACATACCTACTAACATTATAAATGCGAAAGTGTGTTTGTGTGTTTGTCCGTCTTTCACGCCGTAACAGAGCGACGGATCAACGTGATTTTTGGCATAGAGATAGTTTATGGACCCGAGAGTGACATAGGCTACTTTTTATCCCGGAAAAATGCACAGTTCCAAAGGGAACAGCGCGCGATAACCGAATGCCACGCGGGCGGAGCCGCGGGCAAAAGCTAGTTTATCCTATAAACCCCAAGGACCCGTGGTTTCTACCCCAAACGGTTCAAAAATTATTATTAAACTATTCGGTAAATGGTATTTTCTGTCTGTAATTGTTAACACTTGTCGTTTGTGCTACGCCGTAGCCCGCTACGGTTGCGTGGGAAACCTAAAGCGTAGCAGTTAGCCGCTCGTAGCTAGCTACGAAATATTGCAACTTTATTCCGTTTAATTTTTGCGAGATTATTCGAAATTTGGAACTTTATAGGGTTCTCCAAAAAACGGAAATATTTTGACACTAATATTTTTAATTTTAATTTTATTTATTTATTTATTGAGAAGAGAAACAACCGTTCATATATAAGAATGTGTACAGATGCTTATAATTAACATAAGACCTACAGTTTCTTTAATTTGTAAATTTAAAATAGTATTTCGAACTTTAAAATACTAGTTTAAAAAATCAACTTCCAAAAGGTACTATAAAAAAACCGCCTTCTACTTTACATGCAATCAGCCGTTGAAATAAAAAATCCACTCTAGACTCAAGAACTTTGAACAAACTTAGACTCAAAACTACCACTATTAAAAAAAATACTCACAAAACACGGCACGATTCATCAACTACATCCCAAGCACGAATCACTTAACACACAAAAGTTCACTCCAAAAGTTAAACGTACGTATATCCTGAAACGGAACGAACGCGCGACCACCCCCTACGACAGCCCAAAGCGCACTGAATTCTCACCTCAAATTCTTCAAACAAGCCAGTACCGTAGTATAACCCTACCAAATCAAACAACCCACGGTTTCTACTACGTCACTTTGCGCCAGCTACTTCTTGATTTAGCCACTTGCTTAAGAGTATGGAGCCAGGGTATTACCCAACGTGATTATGTAATACGAAGTTTAAAGGCAGTTTGCTTTTGAACATGTTCTATTGAATTTAGTAGGTTTAAATATGGAAATATAAAGTATGGAAGTATTTTGCTCGTTAGTACGGTTTGGTTTAAAACTTAGTCGTGCTTTGCGTTTGCTGTCTTTGATAGATATCTTGTAGGAGTTTTATAAACAAAGATTGCGTGGAAATGTAGGACTTCATTATGCAAAGTAATTAGCGTTAATACTTAATTATACAAGTGGCTCATTTAAATCGGTCAGAATGGGAAAATCTGAAACTATAAGACATGAGAAGATCTGTTCTTAGGAACCATGCCATCGATTTTAGTAACAAGGAAAACTGCATTCATACATTTAAAAAAATCTTCCGGGAATCGAACCCTTACGTTTTTAAAAATAAAAATTACATTTCTTTTGTGTGCTATTTTTGTATTTCCTTTTTGTACAATAAAGAGTATAAACAAACAAACAAACAAATTATTAAAAAACAATGCACTAAAAAAAAACGATTTGTCGACATTCAAGTGAATCAAAATAAGGCGCAATCAATATCATCATCAAGCAATCAATTTTATAAAAATAAATAAGAAAAATCTGAAAATTATAATTTCAGATTTTGTACGAAAAAGGGAAAATCTAAAGACTCAATTATTTTTAAGTCTCTGAAGTATCGTTCAGTTTGAAGAGTACGAATTATGTTTTAGTTGTTCGCTCCTATTACAGAACTCACCCGGTATAACAAGTTTATGTTAAAATATATCGACGCGTAAAAGGAGAAACTGACTAAGCGACATTTTTTAAGGTAGTGAGTTATATACATGTTTAGAATCAGTAAATTTTGCTGATTCAAAATTTGTATATAACGCCACTATCTTAAAAAAATGTCGCTTAGTCAATTTCTCCTTTCAAGCATCGATATACTCTTCGCTACTATTGAACCATTTTTGTCAAACTAAAAACCTAGCTAAAAGTAGCTCCGAAGCGGTAACGTTTGTGTGTGAGTGTGTATATATTTTGAAAACGGTTTTTTTTTTACTTTTTGTTGACTCTTGGACTGTTATAAAACGTACATTATGTACACTAAATTTCCAGCCAATGTGACCATGAAAGTGGGTCAAAATTAACCTGCAAGATTTGACCCAACAAACAGGGCTGGTTAAATAAAAGCTTGTAATCCATACTATACTAACTATACTAATATTATAAATGCGAAACTGTGTTTGTATGTTTGTCCGTCTTTCACGCCGTAACAGAGCGACGGATCGACGTGATATTTGGCATAGAGATAGTTTATGGACCCGAGAGTGACATAAGCTACTTTTTGTCCAGGAAAAATGCACAGTTCCCGAGGGAACAGCGCACGATAACCGAATACTACGCGGGCAGAGCCACGGGCAAAAGCTAGTATAAAATATATGAATCTTTAAAAATTCAAACTCTCTGGTTAAAAACGTTAAAACTTCTACCAAAGCACTCATAGGCTCTAAAACAATTTACAAAGGACAGCGACAATGTAGCATCCCTACAGTTTAACTACCGCCTAACTTATAACGACTCTAACACTGTATACTTTACGAGCGATAGGGATGTGAAACGGTATCGACAGTACCATTCGGTTACATTGGTTTTTTACCCGTGTCAGTACGGAGAAAGGTATTTGCAAACAGTTCTACTGTGTCGAAAATACAAACTGAAATATAGACAGAAAAACTAGAAAAATAAGACCAGCGCTGGGAACCGAACCCAGGTCCTCGGCATTCCGTGCCACGTGCTATACCGCTACATCACCGCTGGACAATGGTACAGACACCGACACAGACCGGTACAGAGGACTTGGGTTCGATTTTCAGCGCTGGTCTTAGTTTTCTGTGCATCTATAGTATTTATTAGTTTTTATGAGTTTTGTATTTAGTATTTATGTAGTTTGTATTTTCGATATAGGTTTTATGACAATTTCAGTATAAATTCTCATAACTTTGACATGTACAAATTATGATGTAGTTTTATACTGAATTAATAAATAATCTAATCTAATCTAATCTATGGGATGACCGTGAAAGTAACAAAAATTTGAAAATGAAATAAAAAATACAAAGAGATTGCAAAAACTAATCTTAGTTCCATTGTGTTCAAGTCAAGAACTAAATATTTGCCCGAGCTCTAAATAGTCAATAAAAAGTTGGTTGTACTCTCATATGTGCGTAGCCCCAATGGAAGCTTCGCGAATTCCCGGTTATATGCGTTTGGGGTAAGAGGTCGAGTGTTTGTTTCCTAATAATACTTACTTAGTTCTACCAGTTACTATCCCGGTACGATGCCTTTAAACGGCGAAGAGTTCCGACTGGAAAACACCTAGTCCCTTTTCTACTATCAGATTATTGTATATTACCAGACTTGGGATCGCGGTGGATGCGAAAAGCACAAGACCGGTCTGAGTGGAGAGCTTTGGGAGAGGCCTATGTCCGGCAGTGGATTGGACGTCTTTCGGCTGACATGATGATGATGATGATGACCAGACTTACCTTAGTAATTGGTGTGTCGGAAAAAATCTTCAAATTTTGAAACTACACTTACGTAAAATCTTTTTGTAATTAAAATTTATGCGCATTTAAGTGCTTAATCAAGTTTGCCTTTTTCATGTGTTTTTGTTGAAACAAATACCGAATTAAACCGGTATCCCATTTACATCATTAAAATCGGTATCGATATAACCACTTCCCTATTCGAAAGCTTTAAATTTATAAGGAAATTGCTCAATCCGGTCATTGCTAGGCGAAGCATAGAAAATTTCTCCTTTAACAAGTTTTCGCTAAAGTTACCTGGAATTTTGGACTTCCAGGAAATTCTATAATTGATACCATAAATAGTTATGGTGGCCTAGTAATTTGACCTAAGGTCTCTTCTCTTAAGCAGAGTCTGGTTGGATTTGACCCCAGGCTCATACTTCTATGTTTTTGGGACTTTATGTAAAATATACATATTGTATTTCATTATTTTCATTGTTTATTTATCAATAAAAAATTGCACGATCACAATCACTGCGCTCACAAATTTCTATTTGTGATATAACCTACTTTTTATCCCGAAAAAATGCACAGTTCCCGAGGGAACAGCGCGCGATAACCGAATACCACGCGAGCGGAACCGCGGGCAAAAGCTAGTACATATATACATGTGAGTACAAGATTAACAACTTAGAAAAGTTGTAAAATCTCCGAAATTGTCATTTCAAAGTCAATATCTCAAAAACAGCTGAGCCAATTTTGATGAATCATAACTAAAGACCACTGAAAAGAAATCTCGCTTTCACGTGAAAAAAGCGCGTCAGAATCGGTTCATTGGTTTGAGAACTACGATGCCTAAAACAGACAGACAGACATTTTGTCGTCAAAATTATTAGTATAACACCCCTCTTTTTACGTCAGGGGTTATAAATAAACAAGGCAGTCAACAAGGCGCTATTATCGCTTAAAAGCATTACGCGATGCTAATACAGGGTGATTGTGTTTCTTAAAGGGTTTACACAGGCGGTTCCAAATTGAAATTAATGATACAAAATCAGTTCCGGGACGGTTTACATGACAAGCCGTTTAACTTTTGTTCTGCATCCCTTTCGCACTGGTGTTAAACAACAGAGATGTGTTGAATGTACCTAACCATCCATCCATACTATTATTATTAATGCGAAAGTGTGTGTGTTTGTATGTTTGTCAGTCTTTCACGCCGTAACGTAGCGACGCATCGACGTGATTTTTGGCATAGAGATAGTTTATGGGCCCGCGAGTGACATAGGCTACTTTTTATCCCGGAAAATGCGGGAACAGCGCGCTATGACACAATTACCACGCGGGCGGAGCCGCGGGCAAAAGCTAGTGTAGTTATAAAATAGACTTCGATAGTAACATTTTTACAGATAAGAATTTTGTTGTTACGAAACTGAAATGCAAATGGTTCTAACGGAAGACCAGCGTCGGATGCAAGGTTGACATCATGCTGAGTTGGGACCATTTCGTTACAATATAATTGTTTCAGTTTTCGTTCTTCTTTTTCCTTTTTATTGAAAAATACATACAAAGTAAGAAGCCGGATAGTCGGCGCTTTTTGCCGACTATTCGCCGACTAGTCGCTGATTACGATAGTGGCCGGATAGTCGGCTTTACCTTTTTACCTTATTCATCTTTTTCCTTGATTTATAAAATTTCATAAATCAATGTTTTTCTTTCCTTCTTCTTTCTTTCAAACAATTATTGCAAGGCTCGGAACCGGTTTATAAAAAATAGCGGTAAATACCGGTTTATTTCGGTTTAAATCCGAACTTTCATAAGAACGTGAACGTTTTTAAGAACTTAACTATAACCTAAATAAACCACGGAGCGAGGTTCAAGGTGACAAGGGTGAACTTTGAAGCAATCGAGGTGCACAGATACTTCCGACTGTACATCAACGGCCTCTAGGTTGGCAACATCTGCAATACCCCTGGTGTTGCAGCTGTTTATGGCCGGTGGTGATCTCTCACCATCAGGAGACCTACTTGCGCGTTTGCATACCAGTCGAATAAAAAAAAACGTAGGCTTCCCACTAGGTTCATGTTTTACATGCAAGAACAGGAGAAGAAACCGAACAGCTGTATTTTATGTAACTCATGTTTTAACAAATAAATATTTTTATCTTTATCTTTATCTTTAAGAGAAATATGGGTAAATTTGATGCAAATCAGCCTTCCAGGAGTTATGGGTGAGGTACATTGTTTACGCTAAGATTTGCCCGCAGATGTTGGGTTAGGGCATAGAGTAGGTATCCACAGGAGATGGTCTCGTGTGCTTTTACCCAAAAATTAATACAAGTTATAATATAACATGAAACTACCATGAGACTCACTTACTTATATTAAATGATATTGTAAATGGTAGGTATTGTATCTAAATTATTATTATTATTGTTAGCCCATTTGGTCCCACTGCTGAGCAAAGGCCTCCCCCCAATACTCTCACTGCTCTCTATCCCCTGCATACAAGGGCCAGTCCTTCAAGAAGAAGTCTAGATCATTGTATCTAAAATGACGATAAAAATGTGGATAGTTGTGCGCCTATGTTAGTTTCGTCGGAGAGTCATGCGAGCAGAGCGGTGGCGCGTAGTACGCGTGCTGCGGCAGTCGCGTCCTCACTTGAAGAAGGGCTACGAAATAGCCCGAAGTATGTGAGTTAAACTCGATTTAAGACGTGAGTTATCTGTTACAATATCATTTAATACAAGTTATAATTATAGTTACTGGAAATATTTATTGCAGTCTATACCGACGTTTTCCTTCTCGCATCATCAGATCTGTTATTTGAATTATCCTTTTATAAAAAACACCCGTGCATAGATTTTAAATCTGTCAGTCCCGATGGAATGTAAGTCTGCGGCTCCACTGATACATTTTTAATTTTCATTCAAAAACTAACAAAAATGCAACGTTGCCAGTTCAACATGTATAAACGTTCTTAACATGAAAGTATAACAAACACAAAACTATGTATGACACTCAAACACATATTCACGATCCGAACTAAATTAAATTGGCCTATAAAGTAAACTCCTAATAAAAATAACTAATAATAATTCCGATATAATATCAATCTTTGCCACTAAAACTCTAAGGACAAAGTTACTTACAGAAGGTAAAGTTGCCACATTCGATGGTACGTTAAGTCTACTCCTGTCTTTGCTTTGTGCCGTTAAGACTCGCCCACACAGGTTAAAGGTTGGCTTGAGGCGTATTTTTAACCTTTTAAAAAGAAGTTTGCTTTTAGAAGCTGTGGAGGAAAATAAGCAAGGGGTTTGAATGGTGAAAGGAAATCAAAGTCATCATATTATCGTCACCTATTGACACACTACCTCCCACTGCCTTTAATGTAAATACATTTAAAAAAAAAAAACCCTGCCGGACGCGCGGCCGCGTTAGGTATTCGTTTGGGATATTGCTATCTTTATTGCTCGTGACATAAGCGCTCGCAGCCCCCCATTCACATCCCCTCCCGCTTCTCCGCTTCCCGCTAATGTAAAGTATATCGAGATAGCTGTAGGTTTTTCAAGATTTGGGCGGTTGAATTTTGGGTTTCGTTGTCTTCACATTAGACGAAAAGTATAGCACAGAAATTAATGACATTCTACAATCAAGATTTTCATTATATTTTCTATGCCTGTGGTTTTTTCGATTTTTGTAAAAATGCTTTAAAAGTCTGTAATTCTCGTGCAAAGTTGTCATCTTTTTTTGTTGACTTTTGAGCTCCTGTAATTCTGATACTACACATTTATATGAAAATCTGAAAAACCACAGACAGATAATTACGTCTAGTCCATACTTACAAAATTTCATCTACTTCTGTTGCCTAGTTTTCAAATGAGACCGGGACTACGTTTGTATGGAGAATGAAACGAAGAGAATTCTCTTAAAGGTCCTTTCGGGGATAAAAATCCCCGAACGGCGACCTCGAACCGGAAGACGAAGCGTTGACAGACCTTCCACCACTGTTGCTGGAATGGCTGGCTGGCTGGTTACTGGTGCTGCGGATGTCTATGGGCGACGGTAATCACTTAATATCAGGTGAACCGCCTGCTTGTTTGTCCGCTATCACATTAAAAATAATAGATTATACAACAACAGCATAAAACGAGCCATTTTACCCGAGACGTTCATATAGCCACCCCGGCCGATACAGCGAGGATAGACAGTAGACACGTCGAGGGGAAAATGTTTAGTTTAGTTTAGTTTGGGTGTAATAGGTTTAATGCTCGAATTTTACACTCTGCTTTTCACTTAGATTGCGAGGAAATCAAATAGCAAAAATGGTAGCAATTGTTCTATGTATCTTTTATTTTTTATACATTATATAATTATAATTTTTAGTTTTATTGATTGATTTTTAGTTTTACATCAATTAGAAATTAATTTTAAAAATATGTAGAAACTTTTTTTGTTTTTGACTGTTGACACCGGAGTACCTTGGTCTTACGAAGATTTTACTTTATGCACTAGTGCATAAAAAGTTATTTTATGTCACCTAGATCCAGCATAAGCACGAACTTTACGAGCATGAGAAGTGAAAAAAAAAATTGTATCACAAAGTGAACGCGATAGGAGGTATATAAAATTTAACAAGCAATAAATATACATCGACTTGCAAAAATAAAACATTTCCTATTCCGAGTAAATCCAATTTCCTAATGGAGATAAATTCAATAATACTTGTGACATGGCAGAGAAACGGCCTATTTATATAATTTTAATTTAATTATAGATCTTATGAAGGAATCCTTTTGAAGCCAAGACAAGCATTGGTTCTAGGAATTAATTCATTACTACAGATACTTGGTAGCAACAGTACAGAGAACGGACAGGTTGAGGAGCTTAATCAAAGTCAAAGTCAAAACATCTTTATTCAATTTAGCTATAACAAGCATTTATGAATGTCAAAAAAAATCTACCACCGGTTCGGAAAAGCCTCTGTTGAGAAGAATCCGACAAGAAACTCAACGAGGTATATATCGATTCAATGATATGTTTGCAAAATGAAAATTTTGAAAAAATTCAGGATGGTAGTAATTATATCAAACTTTCAAGAAAAACTATAATGGCTAAGTTTGCTTGAGAATTATTAGTAGTTTAAGAGTAAATAGCAGCCTATTTTGTGTACTTTTGTAATTTGTGAAATGCGAATAAACGTTTTCTATTTCTATTTATTTCTAAGGTATAAAATATACCTAAACTTAGAAGATTCCGTATAAAATACGAAATTCTCAGAAACATATTACTCAATTTTGGAACCCTATTCTGGGCGTGTCCGACACGGTCTTGGCCGGTTTTTATGGAATAATCGAGAAAAACTAACAAAAATGCAACGTTACCAGCTCAGCAGGTATAAACGCTCTTAAGTAGTTTTGCATTTATTTTTAACACAAAATAATGTTGAATAGTTGTGTTACTAGATTCAAAATATCATGAAAAAAAAACTATGCAAGTTATTTTATTTATTTTTTAAATTTTGCTTCCTCTCAGTGCGGGTTTGAACACAAGCTCAACCCTTGATCACAGTATATAATACATAATTATAGGTTAAAGTAGTATGGAAGCTACGAATAAATCGATCGAAACGAACACACTCACACAGACGCGCGCTCTACACGGCCTCTGAGGGGGTCTCGCGGTACTGAGTGCTGTGTGTGTTCGTTTCAATCGTAGCTTCGTAGCTTCCATACTGCTGTAGCTTATATATATACTGTGCCTTGATCCTCCGGCTGAAACACATAGGTTAAACCACTAGACCACCAAGGTTTTTTATAGCACGCATATCTAAGACTAGCAGTTCTAACCACACAAACATCCACGTACATTTGTCAACGCACTAATAAAGCTACACGACGCGCAATTTATCCTTTCCTTACTTTTTTCTGCAGTTTAATTAAAGCCATTCCAGTCGGTTAACTGCGCGGGGTGCGCGGGGAATTAAAAAATGGCGAACTTTGGAATTCGCCTCGCCTAATAATTACAGCCGAGTTAATTAGTAACATGTGTTTTGCAGGATGATTTGCGTTGTATGACAAAGTCGGGTTTTTATCATTTTTTAGGGTTCCGTATTTGGTGGTTAGTTGGGAATCCAGCTTGTTTGGACTAGATTGGAAGCTTTACAGTCTCTAACCATGGGCCTTTAATGCCATAAGGTTCGATTCTACTAGCATAACTGAACTAATTTTTTTTTTTATTCATTAAGTACCTATAAAATATACAGCGGTCTAAAGGGCTAATGCGGCCATGGGAACTCTGCCATAGGCAGATCTTTTATTCTTCTTAATTATTTTTATAGTATCGTATAGATATATTTAGTTAAGGTTTCTTAGGTAAGTTTTCTTTGTCTTCTTTTTAACTATTAATTTCATGTGACTGAATTAGGTACAATTGTTTTGCAACTTTTGAAAACTATTATCTCTGTTTTTTTTCATACATATTAAATTTAATGTAATGGCCGAAGTGGTTAGAGAACCTGACTACGAAGCTGCAGTGACAGATATTTATTTGTACGAATAATACGAATGTTTGTTCTGGATCTTGGATGTTCAATATGTGTTTAAGTATAGTCCTAGTATCCATAGTTTTGCGTTTGGGACTGGATCGATCGGTGTCAAGTATCCCATGATATTAATTTATTTACTAGCATTTTCCCGAGGCTTCGTACGCGTGGTGTTCGGTTATCGCGCGCTCCCTCGTGAACTGTGAATTTTTCCGAGATAAAAAGTAGCCTATGTCACTCTCTGGCCAAAAAACCATCTCTATACCAAAAATCACGTCAATCCATCGCTCTGTTTCGACGTGAAAGACGGAAAAACATACAAACACACACACACTTTCGCATTTACAATATTAGTATGGATTTATTCATGTATGCAACACAATGCTCAATTCACAGTACAATGATAAATGTTATCAAAGAGATGTCAAATAAATGTCAAAAATTATTTAAAGGTCCCCCTACCAAGAGACAGCGATAACGCTCCCATTTCCGATACACTGATTTAACAATTGAACTTTGAATCAATAAGTCATCTACATATGTATATTCAAATTATTCGAAAATGTTACAAAAGAAAAGTAGAATCAAACCTTGAAATATATTTGTCAGAGACACTGTATAACGCTCGTCTACACTCCTAAGTGCTCGCGTACTTTATAAAGGACTAATTAACACTAAGAATAATGGCCGAATGTACTTTATAAAGTACAAATTGTATTAAGTGAACCGTTACACAGATAGGAGGATATTTTTAAATATTTTTCTTAACAGAAGCACTGGGTCGAGAATAAATTTAAATTAATTTATATTGTGCATGCAACAGCCGTTTATTGCCGAATGGCTGGCCGGGGACTCAATTTAGAGGAGAAAGGCACTTTCATCATGACTTCAATATTGAAGCCATGTTACATTGACCCCTTACTATATATGTGTTTGAACTCGTGTTGGTCGTTTTGATTCGTGATTGGAGAAAGATAAAAATAGAAATAGAAATAGAAAATATTTAATTGCCAACAGTACAAACAATACCAGACAACAATATAAACAATACAAGACAAAATAGTACAATACAGTATAGAAGTAAGTAAAATTGCAAGTAAGTAGTCTGTCCTGCGGCAAAAGATCTTTCCAACATGACTCAATGTTGAGCCATAATACATTGAGCCTTACGGTAGTAGGTATGAGATATTGAACTCGTGACGGTCGTTGCAACAGCTCTATATATTTCCAAACAAAAGTAGTGTGTTGAGGCGGGGTGTTCTCAATTTAAATTGACGATGGAAGAATTCGAAAACGCTGATTTTGTTTTATTTGTATCATGACAAAAAGTCATATTGTATTAAAATTAGAAAAAGATAAAGAAGCGTAATATTATTATAGTAAGGTTTATTTTGTGCTGATGGTTATTCTTTACGTAACTTTTTATGCTAACTTTGAAAAGTTTTGCAAGTTGATAACAGAACAGAACCGCATATCACGATCGCGTGTCATCGTCTATACCCGAAGCATGCTTCTAAAATCCGAAGGTTTTTTTAAGATCTCACGGACTGTACATATGTTATAATTTGGACGTCTGCAGCCTACATGTATTGCTAGAAGGTCAACTCCGTTGGGAGGCTGGATTACATCCGTCTGGGACGCGCTTAACGGCCTCGAAATGTAATGCAAAATTGAAATGGCTTTAGTTATATAGTTTCTATACTTTCTGATTAACAGTAATAATAAAAATCCCTAATTAGTTTTAAATGTCTGTTTTGATTTTTGGGATAATTTGAATTTTACAACGCATTGGTTTTTCAACTTTAATGCTGTATATTTTTTAAATTAGTTAAGGTTTGTTGGGTAAGTTTTCTTTGTCTTCTTATTATTATTATGTTATTAAGTTAATTGTGATGAAAAAAAATTAAGTTATAGTAAATGGTTAAACATAAATTTATTGAATGAATTTCAAATCTATATAACAATTGTGCCTGAACTAGAATTTACATACTAAAATGCCTTAATCACCAAGTTAATAAAAATAGTTTGTCGCTAATTGCTCGTCGCTTGCGCCGGCCAGACCGCTGGGGCGTGTGATGTTGCCACGTTGGGGAAATCACCATTTCGTCATCAACTAATTACCCGTTATGATGACGACTACATTATCTCAGCTATTGATCTGTTAAGATTAAGCCACTTAGATTATTGAATCATTTGATTCAATAATGTATATAACGTTTTAAACTTTCGTGATTTTCACTCTTAGTTCACCACAAACGGGACTTATCACAATTATGATAATAATAATAAAAGTGATAAAAACCGTAGACATTACATACAATTTTTTTTGTCATATTGGCATACTAAGACACAAAATCCCTACTTAATGTTATAAATGTAAAAGTAACTCAGTCTGTCTGTCTGTCGATCTGCCTGCCGGTTACTTCTTCACGCTTAAACTACTGAACCGATTAAGATGAAATTTGGTATAGAGTTTATAACTTTGGGAAGTACATAGGCTACCTTAAAAATTTCTCTGGATGAGTGCGAAACGCGTCAGTGTATGGTGGTGGTGATTTGTGAGTGTTATTACAGTGTGGAGGTGAAGGAACTGCATTAACACGTATAGGTACACATATCTTGCATAAACGTAGCTATCATAATATATAAGGTCGCGGGTGAACAGTTATAGTTTTAGTCAAAATACCACTAACGGGACTTATCACGCTAACACACACAAGTAATATTTACCTCGACCTTTCAGCAACATTGCAGTCGCCGTGGTCACGAGTAGAGTAGGTAGAGAGTGGTAAATATTATTTTTGTGTTAGCGTGATAAGTCCCGTTGGTGGTATTTTGACTATGAGTGAGAATCACGAAAGTTTAAAACGTAGTTATAGTTTTAGTTAATTAAAAAAATATATTCCAAAAATTGCATTAAACAGGATCGCAAAGTTTCAAGCAGGCATAAGTGGGTACCTAGCTACTAATCCACATTCTAGAAGTCGGTCACCAAGTCTCACTTTGCAAGTAGAACGTCAATTCCAAAGTTTTTGGAGCACAAAAAGTATGATCAAAGAGAAACAATTCCTAACTCGTCCCAGAACAAATTGATAAGCGTGGCAAGTTGAAATAAATTATTGCTTCTATCTAGGAGCAAGTTTTGCGTGGATAAAAGACGGAGTACTACTACTAGGCCGTGGGTTTACTCGCGCGTTTCATTTTTAACCGCCGACGCAAAAAGAGGGGTGTTATAAGTTTGACCGCTATGTGTGTCTGTGGCACCGTAGCTCTTAAACGGGTGAAGCGATTTGAATGGGGTTTTTTTATTTGAAAGCAGGTTTTGATCAAATGACTGATTTTTCTAGGCAAATAGTTGGTTTCGTCATTGTAGGCGACTGGGGTTCCCTTCAGTAAACACAGGTTGCCAAAATGAACACACAGTTTATTTTAATATGCTCAGTTTTAATGAGCACACAAAGAAGCTTGTAATACTAATTCGACACAGAAAAGTAATGCGATCTAGTCGCGAGATGCGTGCAGACTGCCGGGTCATAGCAATCACCTCTAACAGCGAATGAGCAAACTATACCCTCAAATTTGGAAAAAATAACAAAAATAAAAAGGTTAGGTCCGTGTGAGCGCGTCGTCAACCGCCATTTTAACATTCTGCGTGATTTGATCATATATGTATTTGTTCAAATATCTGCTTAGGCGAATTTCTTGCGACCGATAGGTAGATATTTATATCACAAAGTTTCCGTAATCCTCGAGCTCGAGAATCGGGATGAACCACCCGGTATTTTTATAAGCTAATTAAAGTACAATTCAATAGAATCTGACAATTTTCTACACATTTAACACACGCTAACGTGGGCACGCTTGATTATATATGTCCCTCTTGTTGCAATTATCATCTAAAAGGAATCAAAAAAGTAATAGTCACATCACAAAGCCTTAGGCAGCCCGGTGTTCATATTAGTAGGCTGGAAGTGTCTACAGGATTGTCAGATTCTATTGAATTGGAGTATACTGCATCAAATGTTAAAGAAACAAATATTAAATTTCTCCTTTGCCAGTCTTGCAGAAGTATCTTAAAGTCAACAGAGCAAGTCGAGCATATCGCTCTGAAGCGATCTCTTGCGATAACTTTTGTGTTTGGATACATTGCCCGTACAGATTTAGACACGGGAAAACAAACAAAGTTACTGTAATCAATACATTCCTTCTATGGGGAGAGAAAATAAACAAAGTTTGGTGATGGAGCGGCCGCACCGCGGCTCAAAATACGAAGACGACATGGAAGGAAACGCAGTGCCGTGTCGTATAAGCGTCACGTCACGATTTTATCGCATGCCCTTCATACTGCTACAATTTTAAAAAAACGGCCAAGAGCGTGTGGGACACGCCCGAAATAGGGTTCCCTAGCCGTTACGAAAAAATTAAGCAATATTTTTCGAAGGATTTCGTATTTTGTACGGAATGTTCCAAGTTTAGGTATATTTTATACCTTTGGCTGCTATTTACTCTTAAACTACTAATAATTCTGAAGAAAACTTAACCGCTATAGTTTTCCTTGTAAGTTTAATATACCTACTTATACCATCCTGAATTTTTTCAAATAGTTTAAATATATATTCGTGCAAAATTACAGCTTTCTAGCATTGATAGTCCCTGAGCAAAGCTGTGGACGGACAGACAAACAGACGGCCATGGCGAAACTATAAGGGTTCCGTTTTGCCATTTTTGCTGCGGAACCCTAAAAAACGGTGCGGAATTGCACTGATGTGTCGTAAACGTCAGGACTTTACCAGTAAACTTTGCTCCCCACCCAAAGTCTTGACGTTTACGTTACGGCACGTCACTGCGATTCGGTACCGACCCCGTAAGTAGAGCAGCAGTGTGGCCGCTCCTTTAAGTTATATTTTCGTCGATATCAAATAAGGATTGTGATTTGTCTGTTAGCGGTGTGTTATTTCCTTAATTAATTGGGTTCCTGTGAGTTTCCGTATTATCTATTCTGTACCTGCGTAGAATAATAAGCGCTAAGCGCAAAACTCGGGAACGGCTGGACCGATTTCCCTTATAATTTTTTTGTTGTGTTCGTTATTGCCAGGAGAAGGTTTTTATGGGAGAAAATTTAGAAAAATTACAACGCAATTCTAACCTAACCTATGCAGTTCAATTTACCTAAATTGATTGATTATGTTAATTCGAGATTCGAAATTCAAGATTCCATTACTAAAACCAAAGTTTATTTTGCCGAATGTCATCTCGGAAATTTGATAATCGGAATAATGTACTTCAGGCCAATAACATTTCATGTTTTTCATTCTTCGGAGTATTAAATATCGAATATAAAAAAATCAATATTTTTAATTCGGAAAAATAATTTTCGTGTTTTTAAGTAATCGGAATTATATGTCTTAGGAATTGTGAAAATCGGAGTTTTGAAAATCGGAATTATCAAATTCGAAATATTTCGGAGTATTTGGGTGTTCCCAAATATTCCCCACTGTTAACAGTGATCATATTTTTAAAAAGTTGCAGAAAAAATGTATTACCGCCTATTGCTTACCTTGTAATTTTCTCTGTGTACCTGTTTTCTGTATCGCTTATTATTTCTGGTGAACAATAAAGAGTATTTGTATTGTATTGTATTGTATTGTACTATTTAAAAAAAAGTCCTTCCGGGGCACCCCGATTCGGATAGGTTAGGTTAGAAGGCTAAAGGCGGGTGGGATGGGAACGAAGTGTAGAGAAGCTCCCGCCTTAGCCTTCGAGGTTATTTTTTTGTCATCCCTAAACGATCTCTAACAATATTGCAATTATGCACATCAACCATTTGACAGTTGAATCTTAGCCACATCAAACGATAGGACAAATAATATTTAGGACAAACGATAATAGGAGCAACAATTTCGAACAATCAAAAATATGCGGAACAAAGTGTATGCCATACGTTATTAGGACAAAAGACGTTATGCGACACAACGACGATACGACTAATAATTGTATGCCATCAGATATAGACCCCATAGCATCATACCAACCATCAAACACCATGAGCTATTCCATCATCTTGAATCAAACAATTCCTTTTCTGACAAACTGTCAACTCATAATAAACTTGGCATATCTAAATCTTTCGCGTCGACAAACAAACTCACTCGTATATTTATCACAAGCACACAGTAATATATCAATATGACATATGTTCGTTGCACAATTTCATACATGACATACGTAGAGGGCTCCATTATGTTCTGTGAAGCAATTCAATATCATATACAGTTGGAGGAAATTGAAGGCCTGGGAGTAGGGTTGGGTGGGAGTTGCAGCGGTTTAGGAGGGAACAGTGCGTACAAATCAATTGCTATTACTGAAAGACATATAATTATATTTTCGAATTTTAAGTTTAATATAAAATTTGACATGTAATTTTGCTAGGGTGATCAATATTATTTTTACTAACTTAACTAATTTATTACTATCGATCTGACATTTGTAGTAACTTCAAAAAAAAATTTTTTTTTAATTTGTATAAATTAACAATATTAATCGCTATGCACAAATAATAACAATAACCTAAATGTTTACATGATTAGACTAAGCAGAATGTATTGGACATAATTTATTTAATTTACCATCTTTCGTTGTAAAAAGACTACATTCTTGTAAACAAATAAATGATTTATGATTTATGATTTACAAGAAGACTGCAGCAGTGCTTGCACTGTTGTGTTTCGGCGCGGAGAGTAAGACAGCCGGTGAAATTACTGGCACTTGAGGTATTCCATCTTAGGGCTCTAGGTTGGCAACGCATCTGCAATACCCCTGGTGTTGCAGATGTTTATGGGCGGTGGTGATCTCTTACCACCACGAGACCCACTTGCTCGTTTGCCTTCCAGTCGAATAAAAAAAAAAAAAACTAGAATTCGCTACAGATATTGCCATAGAAATGCCGCTCAGGGCAAAACTTGACAGCACACTTTTCCCAGAGATAAGATCAAGCTAAATCGATTGTTCCCCCGGTAAACCCTCATATAGCAAAGTATCAAGTTATAACACTGTTAAGTTTCCATTTTCACCAGAGCATTAAAGGAATATAGTAATTAAAACTTGCCTTAAAAAAACTTAAAAACAAAAACTAAAAAACAAGTCTAGTAGTCTAAAACTAAGTTAGGTAAAGAATTTAAACTGATGAATGATGAACCAGTTTCAATTTAATTTTTGTCTGTATTCTAGGATCAGTAAAATCTTTAGTTCTCAATTCTCATCTATCTTTCTGTATGTAATTTCTTCACAGTTAAACATTGATGAACATAGGACATAAGTAATGTGTGAATTGTTCCGTGATATTTATTTATTTATTATATTTATCTCTGAAAATCACGCAGCTCCCGGAGGGCAGCGATAAACGAATTCTAATTAAAAATACCTAAAAAAGTAAACAAGTATTAAAGAAAACTAAATAAGATCCCTTTTTTTTCATGAAGTTGATTAAGAAGTATACGATGAAACGGAACACGTGAGTAGGACCAACCCTATTGGATTCAATTAGTTAAAGCTACAATGATATCGAACCAGTATTAGTGAGTTTTTAAATTTATTGTTTACAAAGTGCACAGTCACTGGAATTAAATATGGGGAGGTTTTACTTAAACATGATTGTGAACGATCCATTATCAATCACTGAGGGTATAGGGTCCTGCCCATGTCTCCCGAATCATTTTTCGAAAAGCCGCCCGAGCGCGATCGCTTACACTCCCCCCCTACAAATAGACATTTGTTTGTACGACTGTTCGAAGGAAATGAAAAAGAAAAAAGCCTCGGCCACCAGCGGGATTCGGGAACCGCGGGCATTTAGCGAATCTACATAGGATTGGAATACTTTCCGTTTTCGCCACAGACCAACGTATGACACGCACTTTGGGGAAAACTATATACTTCATTTTTTTATTAAGAAGGGACGAAAATCAGCAAGCGGTTCATCTGATGGGAAATGATCACAGATGCCCATGAGTACCAACTACTACTCAAGGAGTCATCGGTCCGTTGGCGGCCTTTTAAGAAAGTATTGTAACAAGGCTGATCAAGCCTTGTCGATTGTTAACCTCTTCCTCATTTCATGTTTTGGTTCGTTTTAAAAATTTAATTCAAATTTCAATTTTCGAATATCCACTGTACTTTCAAATTCAGCACTTTGTTGTTATGTCAAAAATTCATTCTGTAATCAGCAGCCGTACTGTAAGGACGTAAATATTTTTATTATTTTGACATCAATACCTATTCTATTATATACCATAACAGTTTCACAGTGCAGTTAATTATTAAAACCTGTTTCATCACACATTTGCATCCTGTTTTATTTAACCCTCTAAGGGATCTTGAAGACAATTGTAAGTCCTACAACATTTGTAACCGTTTTAGCTTAATTTATAACGTCCTAAATTTATTAGTTTTTATATTATTTCGTTTTCGTATGCATTGTTACAGGTGCTTTTAATCTTACATTCAATAAACCTCTTGAACACTGTCTTTACCTCTTCATCATTATCATCTGTCGTAGGCATCGCGACAATATAAGCCTTTTGCTTCCCGCTGATGATATTGTTGAAGAACATTTCTAATTTTGAAACTTAGTCGCTTCTATGCATTCAGAACGCTCTGCGGTTTTATTTAGCTATATTTAGTAAGTGAAAAAACATGTTTATCTCGAACATCTTTACAGTCCCGTATATCCGGAGTAACGCCTTTCTCTATAATAAAACTCAGCCCTTTCTAACACGACCTTTTCAATACAGCCCAAATAATCTTTCGCCTTCTCGGAGATTGCTCGAAATCTATTAAGGAAAATGTGCCCGATGTTATTTTAGGTTGATATGTATTTGACTAGCGAACTGTTAAAATACGAGTACGCGTTTACAACTTTTTTTAAAGCATTCGATGCCACCGACGCGTATATGCGTTTTGAGAATTTCGCCCAGTGCCGCTGTCATAATTATTCATACATTTTGAACGCACATGTGCGTCGGTGACCCCAGTGGAAGTCAGGTGGCAGTGAATGCGTTAAAGCTAACGCAATAGTTTTAACGAGAGAGAGACAGAGAGAGAGAAACATTTTGTTACACATATTCGATACACATAAAAATACAAACATTAGAACATAGAACCTCTTCCTTTCTAAAGTCGGTTAAAAATACATTATATGGAAAGAATTACGACTGCTACTGCTTGCTAATATTATCTAGACCTTGTGAGTTTTTTGAAAGTTCTCATGCTTTCTCCTTGTAGCATCTAACCAGCAATGGTAAGTAGAAACTAATTTGCTGTCTTAAATAGCTCTTGACACTTCGCCGGTTGTAGCACTCGCTTCGCTCGTCGGCGTAATTAAAAAAAAACATTATCTCTAAATGGTTTTCGATTTACTATATCTCGTAAAAAAATATATATAGCCCCTATTGTAAATACTTGTCATTCATATCCTTTCATATCTAAAACAAAGTGATAAGTAAATCTCCCGTTGCATATTTATCCATAATGTTTGATAGAATCTAAATGGAATCTAGGAAAGACCTTTTTATTCTTTTGAAGGTAACTACCTACCCCCATCCAAACCAAGGAACTACCACAGAATATAAATATACTGTGGAACTACTTAGTACAGTAGTCACAGGCGTTAATGATCGCATATCTGTCACTGTGTATGACAAAAAAGGATTTTTTGACGAAATGGGTCTCAAGCTATCGCTCGTGACCGAGCTCATTTTGCCCAACGACCTCTTCTTGATGTAAGATTGGTTTTTTGGAATATATTTGTATTTTATTTCAATTCCAAATTTTTGCTTTTACGGTCACCCCGTAAAACCTAAATTGAAAATACAAATTGAAATATAGATGTACAGAAAAACTAGAAAAATAAGACCAGCACTGGGAATCGAACCCAGGTCCTCGGCATTCCGTGCCGCGTGCTATACCACTACACCACTCCCATTGCTGTGTCCCAGTGCTGGTCTTATTTTTCTGGTTTTCCTGTACATCTATATTTCAGTTTGTATATTTTTTCTTCTTGATGTGTTAAGCAAACTCCATCTTTGCCCAGCAAGCCAGCAATGGCCTATGAACGCCGGCGCGCAGCGAAATCGCCACAAACAGAGTAAATTTCCGAGTATACTAGCATTATACGAAATTTGGCAATAAACAATATTTATGGGAGCACCTTTGCACTGCAATTACGGAGTGGCGTGCGCGGGCAATTTATATGTAAAACGGGCAGAAACGTACCCGGATTTGGTTATTTACGATTGATTCTTTTGCCCGGGAATTATGAGGTATTATAACATGACGGGAAGATGGACAACTCTTTTCCTCTCTATTATTATACTTCTTGCCCGACTATCCGAAGGCGAGTTATGTTTTTCGAGCATGTTTATGTATGTCTATTTCTCTGGTGGACGATTTTCGACATAAAACCCCTTGCGAAAAAACAGGCACCTATGGTTTTTGTATTTTATGTGCATGAAAGCTTACTTTCTAAGCTTCAATGCCTAAAAAATCTGAAAAACCATTGGTGTGCCCGTTTTTTTGCAACTGTCAGAGTAACATTAGTATATAATTATTTTATGTATAATATTTTAAAATAGCTTCAGGAAAAAAAATTGAAGGCTGTTTTTAGAGTTTCGTAGCCAAAATGGCAAAAACGGAACCCTTACAGTTTCGCCATGTCTGTCTGTCTGTCCCTCCGTCCGCGGCTTTGCTCAGGCACTATTAATGCTAGAAAGCTGTAATTTTGCACGAATATATATGTAAATTGTGCCAGGGCTGGCCTGGCACATGACTTATCTGAATCGTGCCGATAGGAGTACTTTATTGATCTCACGCGCATTGATTCAGATAGGTCTCCATAGATTAGTAGCGTAAGCAATAGATTAAGATTAAGTATATAAGCTTGTAAATAAGAGTTCAGTCAGAGTTCAGTTAGGAGTCAGACCAGTTAAGTCCTGTTCCCCTAAATAAACTATGCCGACAAAACGGTAGAATAAAAAATTCAAAAGTAAATAAATAATCAAGAATTGCTCATTTGAATGTATTACATAAGTTCTTCGCTCAGCAATCTTAAAACGAAATCAAATCCGGATAGGTATGGAAACAGAAATCCAAAACAGATACACGGATAGCAACGCTTTCTCACCAAATTGAACCCGGTTCGGTTTATTCCCTGGGTTATATCGACCGTCCGACCTTGATTCTTTGTTTATTCGTCGGTTTGCGGTAACTTCCACGAATTGATTTACATTGGATGCGGCTGTAAAACTTTACGTTTAGCCTTTGAATACAAATGTAGTTGTCATTTTAGTTTGGGGCCGATAAACAGCGATCAATCTTTGATGCTGAGCGATCTTTGATGATGATATCCGCAGTAGAACTAAGGTTACTGACAGCCCGAAGAATTGCGAAACTGAAGTGGCAGTGGGCGGGGCACATTGCACGCAGGACTGATGGCCGATGGGGTCAGAAGGTTCTCGAATGGCGTCCGCGGACCGGGAGACAAGCTATCGGTAGGCCTCCAACAAGATGGAGCGACGACCTGGCTAAGATCGCGGGATCGCGGTGGATGCGAAAAGCACAAGACCGGTCTGAGTGGAGAGCCTTGGGGGAGGCCTATGTCCAGCAGTGGACGTCTTTCGGCTGACATGATGATGATGATGACCACATATCTCAGCTTGTTTGTTTCTTATATAGCCACTTAAGCAGTGACGCTAGCGACCACTGAATGACCGTAAAAGTAAAAATTTGGAATTGAAATAAAAAATACAAAAAGATTCCAAAAAACCAATCGTAATTCGAAAGTTTTCAACCAGTGCATCCTACCCGTCGTGACATATGAAGCTGCAGGGCTACTCCGAAACTCGAAACTCGAAGTTCGTATCGTGCGGTCCCTCTGACACTTTTACTATTTGATACGAGAGAGAGAGAGGGACCGCACGACACGAACTTCGAGTTTCGGAGTAGCCCTTCTGAAACGTGGACACTCCCAGTATGGCTAATCCACCAGTTCAAGTTGCGAGCGAGCGAGAAGTTAAGTATGCTTGGAGTTTCTCTAAAGAAATCCGCAAAAGACTATCTGATACAGAACTAGTAACCAAAACAATCATGGTAAGGTATGGAACCAGCTTCCTGGGATTGTGATTCTGGAGCGGTACAACTTAGGGATCTTTAAACGAGCCTACCAGTCTCTCAGAGGGCCGGCAACGCACCTGCGATACCCATCGTGTTGACAGGTGTCCATGGGCAGTTGGACGTAAATAATCTGGAATGATAAGGCACGGCAGTACCTAACTAAACCCCCTTGCAAAAAAAACGGGCACCTATAGTTTTTGTATTTTATGTGCATGAAAGCTTACTTTCTAAGCTTCAATGCCGCAAATGACGCATAATTTCCTATGTGTTGTTTAAGGCTGTCACAGACTACGCAGATGCGGTAATATTTTATCTGCAGATAAAAACGTAATGATCTGAAGCTATCACACACTACGCAGATGTGATAATATACGAGACGCATACATTCAGTCCAAATCCTTCAAACTGAGTAGACGTGTTTTTTGGTGCGGATTCTTTATACAGGATGTTTTCGTGTTTATCTCTTTTATATTTACTAGACAGCTCGTCAGATGACGATTCTGACTATGTATCGCATCGCATCGTATCGCATCGCATCGCAACAATGTGAGAAATATTTTATCCATCCATCCATCGCATTGCATCGCATCGCATCGCATCGCACCGCATCGCATCGCACCGCATCGCATCGCACCGCATTGCATCGCATCGCATGGCATCGCATAGCATAGGATCGTATCGCATCGCATCATATCGCACCGCATCGCACCGCATCGCATCGCATCGTATTGTATCGCATCGCATCGCATCGTATCGCACCGCATCGCATAGCATTGGATCACATCGCATCGTATCGCATCGCATCGTATCGCATCACATCGTATCGCATCGCATCGCATCGCATCGCATCGCATCGCATCGTATCGCATCGCATCGTATCGCATCGCATCGCATCGTATCGCATCGCATCGCATCGCAACAATGTGAGAAATATTTCATCCATCCATCCATCCATCGCATTGCATCGCATCGCATCGCACCGCATCGCATCGCACCGCATCGCATCATAGGATCGTATCGCATCGCATCATATCGCACCGCATCGCATCGCATCGCACCGCCCCGCATCGCATCGCATCGCATCGTATCGCATCGCATCGTATCGCATCGCATCGCATCGCACCACATCGCATCATATCGCATCGCATCGCATCGCATGGCATCGCATAGCATCGCATCGTATCGCATCGCATCGAATCGCATCGCATCGTATCGCATCGCATCGCATCGCATCGCACCGCATCGCATCGCATCGCATCGCATGGCATCGCATAGCATAGGATCGCATCGCACCGCATTGCATCGCATTGTATCGCATCGCATCGCATCATATCGCATCTCACGGCAGGATTAGCGAGCAAGATGGTGGTAGCAATCCGGGCGGACCGTGCACAAGGCACACATTTTTTGATATATCGATTTTTTTAACCCAAGCCTATTTTATCAAATCAACCTGTATCTATCTGCAGATAAAATCTGTACCATATTTGTAGCGGCAGATGTTATACGCAGATCAACAGATGATAATCTGTGACATCTGTAGATATATGTCGGTGCCCGCAGATGCTTGACGATAAAATATAAGTTATCTGCGCAGTGTGTTTTGGCTCATTGAATTGTATAGGGAGCGATATGGACAGATATCTGCGCAGATGCAGATATCTTACCGCATCTGCGTAGTCTGTGACGGCCTTTATTTTTACTTAATGCTATGGTTGTGTCTTGTGTTGTGAATAAATGTATTTTCTTTCAAAGTCAAAGTCAAAATCTCTTTATTCAATTTAGGCTATGACAAGCACTTATGAACGTCAAAAAATCTACCACCTTTGTTTCTTTCTTTCTTTCAATGCCTAAAAATCTGAAAAACCATAGGTGCCCGTTTTCTTTGGGAAACGTAAATAGTCTGGGATGATAAGGCGCGGCAGTACCTAAATGACCGGACGACCGGATGGCTAAGTGGTTAGAGAACCTGACTACGAAGCTTGAGGTCCCGGGTTCGAATCCCGGCCGGGGCAGATATTTGTATGAATAATACGAATGTTTGTTCTCGGGTCTTGGATGTTTAATATGTATTTAAGTATTTATTTATCTATATAAGTATGTTTATCCGTTGCCTAGTACCCAAAGTACAAGCTTTGCTTAGTTTGGGACTAGGTCAATTGGTGTCAAGTGTCCCATGATATTTATTTATTTTATTTATTTATTTACCTAAATATATAACTATCTCCTGAGTTTCTTGTGTCGCCGGTTCCGTGGCCGGACTGGCAGTTCCGCCGGTCGCCGGGCCGGTGCAATTGCCGTGCCGTAATTGGCTACCCTCCGCGCACATCAAATATTGCTTAACGCTGCATCACTGATACTCACGACTTCTTTTTAATTTACTTTTGCTTCGATAACAATTGAAAAAGTGAGAAAGTGAAAGAGAGAAAAAAATATTTCCACAGAAAAATACGTGTCATTTCAAAGTTCAATATGTCAAAATCAATGAGCTAAAATAATTTCTTTGCTCACCCGCGACCTTAAGACAGTTAAGTTTATGCAAAATATGCGTGTTCATCTGGTACCACATGATCAACATCACCAGTGGTCTAACATCTGGTAGCATGATGTACGGTAGTGTTGATCTGAAGATGAGCTCTGGTTGAGTTCGAAACGCGTCAGTGTAGTGTGGTGGTGGTGGTGGTAGATGGGTTTGCCCACTCTTACATAAAAACAAGAACATTTTCAGAAAAAAAGAAAATTAATTAATTACTAATAGTTGTAGGTCTGTGGATAACCCTTTGAATGGCTCTCCATCGGGCCATCGCTCCGCGGGGCTAAATCATCCCGTAATCATAGCCGTAGCCGAAACAACCGCACGCATGGCTTGCCTACTCGTCTAGGGTTGCCTCTAGAGCAGCTTTTCACCAATAATGTGCGACGACGTGTTGCAAGGAATGTGTTTTTCAACCAATAGAAAAACTTTATTTACCTACTTACACATTCTCGCACAGCACGTCTCAGGTAGAAACAGGTGAGCGGAGCGAAGCGAGGTAAATTAAGCGTTGGTTAATGAAAGACACATTACTCTTAACAAATCCTCGCGTATTATTGGTGGAAGCCGTCTAATCTCCATAATTTTAAATGGGTCCCACTGAAAAACAGTGTTGCGGCTTACTACATTATGCTGAGTGGTCCGAGATTTCTCTAGTGGTAAACAAGGGTATCAATATCAAAAAAATTGCGAAGTTATTAACTCTCCTGAAAGGCCTCCCCCTTTGAACGCCACAATGAACGAACACTCGCCACTTGTATCCACCGGTTTCCCGCAACTCTCACGATGTCGTCAGTGCACCCGGTGGAAGGCCTGTCAACGCTTCGTCTACCGGTGGGTACGGATCTGAATATCGAATGTTAAAATATCGAATATATTAAAATATCGAATGGGTCATAATATCGAAACGTTTATTTTCTGAAACCGAAAACTTTTCAGGATTGATTAAAATGGCATATTGAACGCCTTAGGTTAGGTTAGGTTAGGTTAGATTTATAACAATCTAAAAAAAATACTGTCTTAACAGAAATACCTTTTCGATATTATGACCCATTCGATATTTAGATACGTAACCCTTCCGGTTCGTGGTCGCCACTTGAGGACTTTTCTCCCCCAACAATTATCTCTTCTACATGCATGCATATTTAGAACGAAAGAAAGAAAGACATGCATGCATATTTCCTACAATATTAATTTTACCATTGTTTCTATGGCAGCCCTAAGGCAGTCCAATAACTCTGTACAGCACAATACACGCGATAGACACGGCACGTAAATAAACAAGCTGCACACCTGCCAGCACACCCGCGGGCGGCTGTGGTCATACCACAGAATATACCGGGTGTGGCCTGTAATATAAGCAAAAAATTAAAACATAGATCATACTCCTCAAACTTAACAACATTAGTTCAGCGAATTTTAAAAATAATTAGTTTTTTTTATTTTTTATTACACTTTTAAGTTTATTCGCAGAAGCAATGTAAAGCAAAATGCTTGATGTTTGTAGCGTGACAGGCGACGTCAGTTGTGCTCTAGGATGGCGTACATTGATGGCAGTATTTAATTTGTATGAAAAAAGGAAAATACAAAGACTCCATTATTTTTAAAAGTCGCTCAACTAATGTTGTTCAGTTTAACGAGGACGATCTATATTTTAAGTTTTTGCTCGTATTACAGGCCACACCCGGTATAATAGTACACCGGTTCGAGTTACCCCACCCCTTAAGCACAGATTGCAGGAAAACCGCAGGAAAGCAGTCGGGTGCGCGACGTGATGTATGTCGGCCGTACGCCGTACGCGTGTACAGACGTCGTCGTGCCTATGTAGATTCCAGAACGGTAATTTTGTACGGCGTAGCCGCCCTGTGGTCAAACTATCATCATACCAGCCGTAGGACGTCCACTGTTGGACATGGGCCTCCTCCATAGACCTTAAGTGCTTCGGTTGAAAGCGGCCAGCATCCAGCGTGGACCAGCGGCTTTGAGGTGGTCGGGTTCCCTTTATCTTGCATAATATAGAATAAATATAAAAAATAGAGTTGTATAAAAATAATATAAAAAAAAAATTAAATACTTGTGATGTATAGTATATAGATATCATTTATTAATATTGTGAATCTGTTTAAAAAAAAACTCGTTGAGTCTCTTGCCGTATTCTTCTCAACAGAGGTTTTTCCGAAACGGTGGTAGATTTTTTTGACGTTTACGCTTACTATTTCTGGTGTACAATAAAAAGTATTTGTGTTGTTGTATAGATAATGGTGCGGAATCCTTCATGCGCGCGCCCGACTCGCACTTGGCCGGTTTTTATATCAACCAGTATCGCTTATTTAGTAAATAGAACTTAGAGGCTAACCACTGGCCCCAGCGGGTGTGCGCTCTGTAATCGATCGGCTCATTACAGCCACATCCTGTAATCACCTGCATTTAGCCCCGTATTGTGTGCAGGGGTCGATGACACCTGTACTATAACGGTTCGTGAACAACTTTAGTTTTTAGTCATCATCATCATCCGTCCTGCTGGACAATCCTTTCAGAATAAGAGGGCTTGGGCTGGACACGCGGGTCCAGTGCGAATGGGGAACTTCACACACACTATTGTTTTTTTTTATTCGACTGAATGGCAAACGAGCAAGTGGGTCTCCTGATGGTGAGACATCACCACCACCCATATGTCACCTCTGTAACACCTGGGGAATTACGTTGCCAACCTAGAGGCCTTAGATGGGATACCTCAAGTGACAGACATTTCACCAGCTGTCTTACTCTCCACACCGAACCATAACAGTGCAAGCACTGCTGCTTCACGGCAGGATTAGCCAGCAAGATGGTGGTAACAATCCGGGTGGACCTTTCACGAGATCCTACCACCTACAAAAACCTTAAATTAACTAACTAATTTGGCTCAGGGACCCATAAAACAAGCTGAGATATGTGATGCATAGGGAAATTCGTGTCTGTGCCCTTGACCAGCAGTGGTGTAGCGGTATAGCACGCGGCACGGAATGCCGAGGACCTGGGTTCGATTCCCAGTGTTCGTCTTATTTTTCTGGTTTTTCTGTGCATCTATGTTTCGGTTTGTATTTTCAATTTAGGTTTCACGGGATGACCGTAAAAGTAAAAATTTGGAATTGAAATAAAAAATACAAAAAGATTCCAAAAAACCAATCATACTTCCAGCCTACTAATATGAACACCGGGCTGTCTAAGGCTGCAACAACTGGGACATATATAATCAAGCGTGCCTACGTTAGGGTGTGTTAAATGTGTAGAAAATTGTCAGATTCTATTGAATTGTATTTTAGTGTGGTGATGATAAGATGGTTTTGTGTGGATTTGAGTGTACGTGTTCTTACAGTGTGGAGGTGGAGGAACTGAATGAACACTAACTGCTGCATAAACTTAGCTATCGTAAGGTCGCGGGTGAGCAAGGAAATTCTTTTAGTCTATTGATATATTATGGACCTCCGCAAAGTAACGCCTGATTCTATAAATGGTAGCATAAGAGCTTAAGTATGCTCCTGTAATAGCGCTTTTTGTTGTAATAATAAAGTAATTCCAGCCAAATAAAGATTGTTTGCGTAGATAAAAAGGGAATATGTCAAAAAGTAATCGAAAACAAATACAGTTCTGCGCGGAACGCGGCGAATCGTAATTATTAATGTTGCCACACACCTGGGATTTTTCACGTCTTTCATCTTTACTATATGGTTCGGTATAATGATAATCTGTGCTCTGGTGTAGGAACACACTAAACCAATTTTCGAATCTAAAATGAATGTCAGTGGAACAATCAATTTATATCAAAACTCATGGCTTCAAAGATACAATACCATAAATATTTACTTGATCATTATTATTGATGAGATGATGAGATAATCTTAATATTATGTTTTTCATACGATACCATACCATGCCGTGTGGTGTCGGTCGAGAATTACACCACCCTGTCTCTTCCCGTGGGTGTCGTAAGAGGCGACTAAGGGATAAACCGGAGGATGGGCAGCAGCGTCCTCCGTGAACCATCGGGTATTACTGCGGTCGCCAACCCGCCTGCCAAGCGTGGCGACTAAGACATTTTCCCCACAAGGTACAAGATTCACGGTGGATGCGAAAAGCACAAGACCAGTCTGAGTAGAGAGCCTTGGGGAGGCCTATGTCCAGCAGTGGACGTCTTTCGGCTGACATGATGATGATGATGACCATACCATGCCATACATAGGTACCGATTTTGTTTTGTTAGTCTAACATCTGGTAGCGTGAACGGTTGTGGTGCTCTAAAGATGAGCTTTGGTTGAATTCGTAACGCGTCAGTTTAGTGTGGTGGTCGTGATAGATTGTGTGATTTTTCTAGTTACAACGTGAAGGTGAAGGAACTGCATGAACACACATTTAAATAAATAAATAAATATCATGGGACACTTGACACCAATTGACCTAGTCCCAAACTAATGATAGCTTGTACTATGGACACTAGGCAACGGATAAACATACTTATATAGATAAATATACATATTGAACATCCAAGACCCGAAAACAAACATTCGTATTATTCATACAAGTATCTGCCCCGGCCGGGATTCAAACCCGGGACCTCAAGCTCCGTAGTCTAGTCAGGTTCTCTAACCACTTAGCGGAGCCGGTCGTCAAATTTCTTATAAACATAGGTAGCGGTTGAGCAAAATAGGAAATGTTCTAGTACATTACGATCAAACTCATAACCCTCCTTTTTAGCGTCACGTTGAAAAGGAATCTCGCTCTGGAACCCTAGTACACCCGTAAACCAATCTGGCCGTGTTTATCACAACAACATAGCATTAGACTGCGTACACACCTGCGGCCGATAGCTGCGTGTGTGTACCCAGCTTTACTCGCAAGATTTGAATTTATAGTGGTTGCTTTCGGGTATTAAATTTATAAGAATAAATTTGAGAGCTGAAGAAAATTTTGAGGAAATATTTTGGTAAAGAGATTGGGGTAGGTACTTAGGGTATGTTTAAAAAGCCATTCGCTATTTGCATCTACAGGTTGCCGACACTATCGCCACCTATCGCGATGTCGGGGTCCACATAGTGCATGGTAAGCCTGCCAACGTTTTTTCTTCCGGTTCATGATTCATCATCATCATCATCATCAGCCTATGTTCGTCCACTGCTGGACATAGGCCTCTCCCATGGCACGCCACTAAGCACGACCCTCGGCCACTCTCATCCACCTCTTGCCAGCCACCTTGCGAAGATCATCGCTCCACCGAGTCTGAGGACGTCCTACGCTACGTTTGCCGATCCGTGGACTCCACTCAAGAACTCGTCTACCCCAACGGTTATCGGTTCTTCGGGTTATATGGCCGGCCCATTGCCACTTCAGCGTGCTAATGCGGTGGGCTATATGGATAACTTTGGTTCTCTATCGGTCTGTCGGTTCATAATTGCCATTTATTAATTTTCATTATGACCGAATCAGTGTGCGTAATTTATTAACCTAACAAACTTAGAAAATTTTATTCGATAATTCAAAGTTCAATATCTCAAAAAAAAAACCGGCCAAGAGCGTGTGGGACACGCCCAAAATAGGGTTCCGTAGCCATTACAAAAAAATTAAGTAATATTTTTCTAAGGATTTCGAATTTTATACGGAATCTTCCAAGTTTAGGTATATTTTATACCTTACGCTGCTATTTACTCATAAACTACTAATAATTCTCAAGCAAACTTAGCCGCTATAGTTTTCCTTGGAAGTTTGATATACTGACTACCATCCTGAATTTTTTGAAATTTTTCTACCCACTGGTTTAGATTTTAGAGGGGGGGGGACGCTCGATTTTAATGAAAATTTGCACTTTAAAGTTGAATATTTCGCAAACAAATGACTTTATCGAAAAATCGTTTTAGCAAACCCCTAATGGTTTTAAAATACCTATCCAAAGATACCCCACACTATAGGGTTGGATGAGAAAAAGAAAAACACCGCCACTTTACGTCTATGGGAGGTACCATAAAAAAAAATGTTTTTGAATTTTTAATTGTACTGTTTTGTCGGCATAGTTTACTTATATATCCGTGCAAAATTACAGCTTTCTAGCATTGATAGTTTCTGAGCAAAGCCGCGGACGGACAGACAGACAGACAGACAGACGGACAGACAGACAGACAGACAGACAGACAGACAGACATGGCGAAACTATAAGGGTTCCGTTTTTGCCATTTTGGCTCCGGAACCCTAAAAATGGGCACATTTTAATGAAACTTAGCCAAGTGCCATCTCAGTTAAACTAGTTTTTGATTAAACAAACCATGTCTAAGTCAATGCATTTATTTGGGAACTATGATGCCACAGAAAAACACATTTATAAGTGGTAAGAAATTAGATAGCAATATTTTTACAACTGATAGTAAGTACCTACTTGTCTCTAGGAGTAGACAAAATATTATGTGAAAGTTTATGTACCTATGTTACTTTTTGGAGATAATTATTTAGAGAATCAACCTTACTGCGTAAAAACGTGGTAAAAACACTCTGTTAGTGAGATAATTAATAGTCATCGATTAAAATTTCTTCTTCTTCTCTTTTAAAATATGGCTTCTGTCCTAATTAATAGGACAATTTCGCCAGTATCTAAAGTATTCTCTTTCGAGAGGCAACTTTGTAGGTACGGTGATTGTAGTTTTTGTAACTTGATAGTAAAATTCCAGAAACCACGTGGAAACAACGAAACAACTTGCTCATTAAAAAATGTCAGAGACGAGAGCAATATAGAATTTTGTGATCACTGTTCTTCTTTGACTCACTTAGATTAAACGTTAAAGTCACATAATGCTTGCCTTGCTAAAAGTTTTCCCGGAATCGCGCTGTCGTCGTGCATCCACCATTACGTCTCATATTTCGTTTTCTAAATTTTTTTTACCGTACAACGGCAAAACCTGCTAGACACTGGCAAAATTACCCCCCAACGGAGAGCGCCATATTTTTCTAAAAAACCTCCAAAAGTTAAAAGTAAGTAAGTAAGTTAAAAGTTTTCCCGCCAATCGTTGACGGTTATGACAAATGACGGTTCACTCGACAAAAAGTGTCAAATGCACAGGTTGATTATGTTTGGGCGGAATGCTATTTTATTTATTTTGTTCAGGAAATTCAAAGAAAAATATTGTATCAAAAGTTTTCTTAATTTTTATTTAATGTTAATTTTTTTGATCTAATTGGACGTCTCTTAAAATATTGGTATTTAATTTGTTAGCATATTTGTACATAAAGGTATATAATCAAACTTATAGCGCCCCTCTTTTTGCGTTGGTTTAAAAAAAAAGAATAAGTAATTTACTACGGAAAAATAATCAAAAATAATCAGGATACTCTTTAGAACTCGTTGACAAATGACTCTGAGCGCACCTGTGATCCTAACACGTTACCGAATAGGGAACATAATATAGAAGAATAATATTGGGTACGTATATGTACCATCAGCCAAATATGTGATCTACCACCCTAAAGTTGATAATCGTTTGCATGTCATAAAACAATACTGACAATAGACGTGTCAACTTGAAAGTTTGACTTTAGCGACATATTCATTTGATAGGAACTTGCTTAAAAATTGATAGATCACTTATTTGGCTATGAACACATATACTATCATTAGGTAGTTTTAGACGACCAGATGGCCTAATGGTTAGAGACCCTGACTACGAAGCTTGAGGTCCCGGGTTCGATTCCCGTGTCGGGGCAGATATTTGTATGAAAAATACGAATATTTGTTCTCGGGTCTTGGGTGTTTAATATGTATTTAAGTATGTATCTATCTATATAATTATGTTTATCCGTTGCTTAGTACCCATAACACAAGCTTTGCTAAGCTTACTTTGGGACTAGGTCAATTGGTGTGAATTGTCCAGTGATATTTATTTATTTATATTTATTATTAGGTCGCGAGTGAGCAAAGGAATTATTTTAGTTCATTGATGATACATACCTATCTGGGATCATGCGAAGGAAAAAAAATACTTTAAAAATGAAAGTAAAAAAGTACATTAAAAATTGAAAATAGAATACCCTGGTAGCAAGAGAAATAACAGGAAAGACAACTAGCATTTAGGTTCATCCGATCGTAACCCAAACTCTAACTCACTCCTCGTCCCATGCCTTCAAATCCCTTAAAATAAATCCTGGGAGGAAGCTTGTGCCCAGCAGTGGGGTGTATACAGGCTGTGACGATGACGATGATGATAAAGCGTACAGTTGGCGGGAAATTAACTTATTTTATACTATTATAAACATTTTGAAACATTTAGTGTTGAGTGTGTTCTCTATTGTATGATATTAAAAGCGATATTGGAAGAAAATCCCCATTCTTTTGTAGTGGCGCTACAAGATGGTCCTGTAAAATATAATGTTACGACCGTGTTCGCTTCAAGAGAAAGCGTAAGTCGATAGGTACACTTTTAAGTATAAACAAACCAGCTTTTGCCCGCGGCTCCGCCCGCGTGGTATTCGGTTATCGCGCGCTGTTCCCTCGGGAACTGTGCAATTTTCCGAGATAAAAAGTAGCCTATGTCACTCTCGGGCCCATAAACTATCTCTATGCCAAAAATCACGTCGATCCGTCGCTCCGTTAAGGCGTGAAAGACGGGCAAACACACAAACATACAAGCACACTTTCTCATTTATAATATTAGTATGAATGGATAACTAAAAGAAAAAGAGATGTGCGGAAAATGTGTTTGTTGTGAACCTATAGAAACCCTTCATTTGCCTATCCTCGTCCTCGCTCAGCCCAGGGGGGCTACTAAGAAATTCGAAAATCGAAGTTCGTATCGTACCGTCCCTCTCACTCTCGTATTGAATAATATAAGCATGAGTGGGACGACAAGATACGCAGTTCGAATTTTGCACTTCATAGTATAGAGCCAGCAGGGCTACCACGAAATTCGAAGTTCATGTCGTGCGGTCCCTCTGACACTTATACTATTTAATACGAGAGCGAAAGGAACTACACGACACTAACTTCGAGGTTCGAGTTTCATAGTATGTTAGTAGAATCGAACCTTGCTTTTAAATAAGAGGGCGCTGCTGTGCCAACGATAACTTCGACTCCAGTGTTATTGTTGAATTAAAAATAGAAATAATGAGTTTTTAAACAGAAAAACGTGTTAAAATCAGTTCAGTGCCATGCATAGTGAAGAAACAATATAATAATTTTGTGAACATTTCATCAAACAACGAAGTTTTAAACAAAAACCGGTGACGTTTACAAACGGTGCTTTTCATCGCTGCGGTCGTTTGAACTACCGAAAAATAAACACTAAAGAAGTAACCCGAGGTCAGTTGGTGACTATTTGATGAAATTGTGTCGAAACTCTTTGAAATAACTTTAATTGTTATCATAACCTACAAATAATTACTGGTGGAACTACAACATCAACGCACCCATGCAATGACACCTGCCAAATTAAATTGCCAATTACGTTGCACCACTAACCGCTAGAGATCACTATGAATATCAAAACAAAAGAGAAAAAATAAAAATTCAGTACATTTACGATTATCGAAACTGAAATTGATATTTAATATTGCTGCTCGAGAATTTCTACAGAATGACACTCTTCTGTGGTGGTTGTAATCATAAGATTACAAACAGAGAATTCCTAGTTTGTAATCAATGTGGAAATAGCTACGATCTAGAATGTGCAAATGTCCCTAGCTGCCGCTTCTACAACATAATGGATGCGGAACGCAAAAAGGCATGGATATGCCAAACATGTAAATGTAAAATGCCTAAGACAAATAACACAAATACACCTGTGCGACCACGAGAACTGCAATTACTCGATCGATCGGAAATGGATAATGTCACTCATAGAAAAAAAAATACGAAAAATGATAGTATTGATACCACTGCAGGTCTGAGTTTCCTTGGGGACACAATTTGTAATGAACATCCAAATACATCAGAAATACAACCCGAATTTACACTGCAAAATTTGAGTGAATTAATTTCTACGCATTTAAAAGAAAACAACAAGTCTATTATAACGGAACTAAAAAACGTGTTAGAAATAGAAATTAATAAAGCTATAAATAGCCTGAGAAACGAAGTTAAAAAAGACACTACTGCCCTATTTTTGGAGAATGATCAAAGAAAAGTGGACATGGAAAAGATAAACACAAAATTGGAAAAATTGGAGAAGGAAAACAATAAATTGAAAATTGAAATAACAGAACTAGAAACCAAAATTAAAACGTCAAATATAAATGAAAAATCTGAAACTGAAACTAATAAGAAAAAAATTGTGATATATGGCCTTGTCGAATATTATGAAGAGCCGAAATGCAATGTACATAATAGAATTATAGACATGTCTCGAGAACTCTTAAACCTTGACCTACTAGGTTTTATAGAAGACTTTTACAGAGTAGGAAAAAACAAAAACAACAACCGACCCCTAGTTGTAGAACTTCTCAGTAAGAGAATGGTAAATTGTATCATCGAAAGAAAACATCTCTTGAATGGATCTGGCTTGTCAATTTCGGAATTCCTGGATGCAGATGCTCGGAAAATCAGAAACACTTTACGAGAAGCCATGCTGTCTGCGCGAAGACAAGGTCATCACGCAGTAATACATAACAATGAGCTGATGATAAATAGAAAACGTATTACTTTGCAAGAAATAATTGATACACCTATAGTAGACACACCAAACTCCAACTACAGAGAACAAAATACAGCCCAAAATGCTACTCAACCTCTTAAGCATAATAATGAGACTAGAAAAAACCGTACATTTCGAATGTAAAAACCAAGAAATAAATATAATGTTCCAAAATTTCCAAAGTTTGTTTAACAAAAGAGACATATTAGAGGCTTACACTGATGAAGACAGGACATTTCAAGCAATTTGTATCACAGAGTCATGGCTGTCATACGAAAAGATGGATATGGTACAAATCAACGGTTATAAAATTGCAGCATCCTACTGTCGAGAATCTCACGCGGGAGGCGGCGTCTGCATCCTGCTGCAACACCACCAGGAGAGCGAAGAAGTAACAGATATTAGTAAAATGTCAATAGAGTATGTATTGGAAGTATGTGCAACTGAATTGCCCGTACATAAGCTGTTACTTATAACCATGTATTGGAATAGAAGAGAGGAGGATATATTTTATAAACAATTAAAAAAGATTTTGAATTACACTAACAAAAAATACAGTAAACATAAAATAATTATCGGGGGAGATTTTAACATAAATATTTTAAAACAAACCCCTAAAACTAGTCAATTCCTAGATTTTATGTTAGAAAATAACTATACCCAACACATTAAAAATCCAACTCGCGTCACACCAACCGCCTCCTCGTGTCTAGACCTTATATTTACTAACTTTAATGATCAAAATATTTATACAAAAACAAAAAATTTTGGCTTTTCAGATCATATCGGTACTACAATTCATTTAAAATTGCCAGATAAACACCAGAAACCACACACTTGGTATACGGAAAAAAGATTTTTTAACCATACTAATATTGAAAACTTCCAGAGAGAATTAAATAAAGTAAATTGGCATTCCATTATAAATCCCCATAAAAATGTAAATGAAAATTATAAGGCTTTTCATGACCTATTAATTAATATTTTAAACAAGTGTATACCAAAACGAAAAGTAAAATTAAAATCATCATACAAAAAATACTGGTTAACTGTTGGTGTAAAACAATCTTGCCGAAATAAAAGACTTCTAAAAATTCTTACAACTAAAACAAACAACGATATATTAAAACGACATTACAAAAAGTATGAAAAGATATTAAAAAAAGTTATTAACACAGCAAAAAAAATGCACTACATAAATAAAATGGTAAAATCTAATAACAAAATAAAAACAATGTGGAGTATCATAAATGACCGCACTAATAAAAAACCTAAAAAAGATAAAAATAATATAAAAATGCAAATAAATAATACTTTAACCACTGATCCTAAAATAATATCAAACGAATTTAACAACTTCTTTGCTTCTATAGGCGAAACAACAGCGGAAAATCGCAATAATCCAACTGCACCCCGAGCACGCGGCCGACCAGTGCTACATCCTGCTGAGAACTCCATGTTTCTCCGCCCCACATCCCCTCAAGAAATCCACGCGTACATACGTAACCTTAAAAACAAAAATAGTCACGGAATAGATGAACTCCCACCATCCTTAATCAGACGCTGCGCTGACCAACTTTCTACGCCCTTTTGTGACCTAATTAATCAGTCGTTTGATGAAGGCGAGTTCCCAGATCTTCTCAAAAAATCTATAATTAAGCCGATACATAAGAAGAAGAGCAAAACGGAATTCAACAACTACCGACCAATTGCACTTCTGCCTACAGCTTCCAAACTCTTTGAAAGAGCAATGTGCGACCGCGTCTACGCCTTCTGCGAAAAATACAAAATTTTTGATGAATGCCAAAATGGCTTTCGTAAAAAAAGATCAACCGCTTTAGCAGTTTTTAAGTACACACAGAAAATATTAGATATAATAAATGATAAAAAATATGCGATAGGAATATTATTAGACATGTCTAAAGCTTATGACAAAGTTAAATATGACATATTACTAGATAAGTTATATGGTGTAGGTATTCGTGGATTGGCTCATAAGTGGTTCAAATCGTATCTTAAAGACCGAGAACAATATACAGAAATAGAATATTTTGATACTAACACAGGCGAAATATCAAAAATTCGATCAGAACGCAAACTAATTAATTCTTCTATTCCACAGGGAAGTGTAATCGGGTGCCTTTTATTCATTTTGTATATAAATGATCTTCCAAAGAGCATACTAGAGCCATGCGTATTATTTGCAGATGATATATCTCTCATCACAACATGTCAAAACAACAAAAATGATATCGTAAACCAAAAACTAAAACTATTACTTGATTCAACATCAAACTGGCTCTCCGAACATAATTTAGAAATAAATTACACCAAAACAAAAATAATGTCCTTTCATCCATATCAGAAACCTCCATTAAATATAAATTTCAGTTACAAAAACATGCAATTAGAAACGGTACAAAATTTCTCACTGCTTGGACTAGACATTGATACGCATATTAACTGGAAATCACATATAAATAAATTAAAGTCGAAATTGTCAAAGTTTGTTTATGCCCTATACGAAATAAAAAAAACCACTGACTTACACACAGCGCTCGGTGCCTATTATGCGTACGCACACGCCTGGCTTAGCTACGGAGTCATTCTGTGGGGAAATAGTACAGACGCTCAAACCCTTTTTACTCTTCAAAAAAAGCTAATTCGTATCCTAGTCAATATACAAAACATAGACAGCTGTAAACCTCATTTTAAGCACAATAAAATACTTACTTTGCCATGTATATATTTAATTGAAATATGTAAATTCGTCCGTAAATATCCAAACTTTTTCAAGAAACGGCAAGACTTACCTGTAACACATTTTTTAAGGCACAAAAACAGACTAATTTTACCTCCATCAAATTTAAAAATCCATTCCAATAGTACACATAGTATGTCTGTAAAAATATATAATAAACTGCCAAACACCATACAAAACGAAAATAACGAAAAAAATTTCATAAAAAAACTTAAAGAATTCATGATAGAAAAATGCTACTACTCAATAAATGAATACCTAGATGATAGATAATAAATCTAACATACTTAATGTTAATAAATAATCCTAATAGATAAAAGGGACATGGTGTAATATTAATATTAATATTAATTGATTAAGAATGTCATAAAAGTAAGTCAGTTTAATGTGATTGTAATAGCTTTTGATTATATAGTCAAAGTATTTAGTTATAAGATAAAATTTATTAATTATATAAAAGCCGCCCTCTTGTACTTATTAATATTGCTGTGCCCAACAGGGTCCATGATGATCACATAATTTCCTTGTAACATCTGTAACCATACATTGTGGAAAAGCAATAAAATATTGAGTATTGAGTATTGAGTATTAAATCCATAATTATAGCACCCTATATTCTTGTAATTTCTTCTTCGTTATTTTATATAGTTTAACTACCTTTAAAACTACTATTAAAATTACAAATTAAAGTAATAGTGCTTTAGGCTCAGTATCCATGATGCCAAATAAACCGCTCCCTCCGCGGCCATTTAAAAACAAACAGTTCCTCATTCGATAATAGAACAGTTGCGTTCCACTCTAGCATAACTACAATGAGCATTGCTGTGTTCCAATTAGCAGTTAACACGTTACAGGGCCCCCGTAGACCTGTTAGTGGAACCGGATAGCTAGAGAGGGATGCATGATGTGATGGGAATATTTTTAGTGGTAGGTAATTTAATAAAATAATACGACTAGTATTAGTGCCATTGACTTAAATGGATAGTAAAACTTTTTGAGGCACTATGAGCTGCTGGCTGAGTGCTATTAAAAAAAAAAACTAATCAGTCGTTTCTCAATGCGATTAAAATCTTCTTCAGACATATGGCGTTAATACTTTTCAGGTTGGCTGATGTAACAAGAAATTAGTATCAATTGTGAGTTGTATTTTTTTTCTGGTTAGTTAATTTTTTGCCCTATGGGCTAATGTGACAAGTTTGTACGTTGCCCGTTTCAAAATAAAATTAAAAAAAAATCTGGACCAACTGAGTTGGACCTTTTACCGTAGGTACCATAATATGGTTATACTTATACCGTACTACTTGGTATTGTCTGAACATAAATACATAGAATAATACAATTGGCAGTGATCGCTAGACTCTTGATAGAATAGTCATGGATAAATAGTAATTATTTAAAATTATCCCACATTTTGCTCTATTAACACTGGATATTCATAGATTACCTAAAATTTTGTACAGAACACTTGACGCGCAGGAACGACTCGCTCTCGCTCGCTCACTTAAAAGCCATTTAAAAGTTTCCATTTAGAAATAGTTATTTCCCACTCTCCTTCCTTCAAATGAGCGGTCCAGTCACAACATCCATGTGTTCGTAACGAACGATCTTTTTAGTGCTCCAAGTAGCAAGTACGACGTGTTACGAGTATGAGCGTATTGCAACGAGCATGTAACTGTAGGTTTACGGGAGGGAAGAATTACGATTAGCCCTCCCTTAATTTGCGGGAGGAAAAGTAATTTGGTTGTCAGAAAGGAGGAAGTATGCAATCATCGTGGACGAGGGAAACAAAGGTGCTTGGTGTTTTTTGTTTGTTTGTTTGTTTATTTAAACTTTTTATTGTACAAAAAGGAAATAGGTACAAAAATAACACACAAAAGAAAGTGCTAAGTACAAAGCGGACTTATCCCTGAAGGGATCTCTGCCAGTCAACCTTTGAGTGGTAGAGAAAAGCAATCGAAAAAAAATAAGGATCGACAAATAGAGCAAAACATTTAAATAAATATAAATGCATATATAAACCCTAAGTATCTAAATATATACAGTATTATACAGAATACATACAAACCTTAATATACCTGTTACCAAATATAAAATAAATCAATACACATATAATACATACAATAACATAAATAACACAAGAATAAAGGATAACAAAAATATACAATTTAAAACTACGAGTACATACAAGACCTCATAAAATGTTTCCAGAAGAGCCATGCAATATTTCGCAGCGGCCCAGGGGGTCGAAAAATGGGTACGCATCTGAATATCGCAAGTTAAAATAACGAATATATTAAAATATCGAATGGGTCATAATATCGAAAGGTTTATTTTCTGAAACCGAAAACTTTTCAGGATTGATCAAAACGGCATCGTATAGAATCCCTTAGGTTAGGTTAGATTTATAAAAATCTAAAAAAATACAGTCATAACAGAAATGCCTTTTCGATATTATGACCCATTCGGTATTTTTAACATTCGATAGTCAGATACGTAACCCGAAAAATATATATGCACTCTACAAAAATTTGGAGTTGAAATAAAAAATACAAAAAAGACTCCAAATAGTAATCTTAACATGCACTCTGTTCTCAAAGCATTGGAAATACCTGATGCGACTCTACTATTTAGCTAATTCCACGACTTTGCTTGCTTATAATTCAGATTGTTTTTTTGGAATATTTTTTGTATTTTTTATTTTAACACCAAAATTTTTGTTACTTTTACGGTCATCCCATAAAACCCATATTGAAAATACGAACTGAAATATAAATACACAGAAAAACCAGAAAAAAGACCAGTGCTGGGGAGCGAACCCAGGTCCTCGGCATTCCGTGCCGCGTGCTATACCGCTACACCACCGCAGGATGTTAGTAAGTATATCAAACTTACAAGGAAAACTATGACAGATAAGTTTTCTTGAGAATTATTAGTAATTTAAGAGTAAATAACAGCCTAAAGTATAAAATATACCTAAACTTTGAATATTCCGTACATAGTACGAAATCCTTAGAAAAATATTACTCACTCGTAATTTTTTCGTAATGGCTACGGAACCCTATTTCGGGCTTGTCCGACACGCTCTTAGCCGATTTTTTTTTTCATTTACTTATTACATTTTTTAAATTCCTTTCTAAGTACGTTGGTTTGTTCGCCATCCGTCTCATAAATCTTGCGCCGGAGATTACGCCAAGTTTTAATCTTCGCGAGGAAACAAGGCACGTGACCGACGAACACAACTTTAATGAATTGCAGTATTTTCGTTATTGTAAAGCTACTGGGTATTGTCCAAGAATTTGTGGCGTTTTCTATGAGATATAGTGTAAGACAGCCAGTACTATTTGTGATCAAGTGTGGGTAGTTCGAAGGAATCGCCCTGCTAAGCGGACATGACACCCTACACTTCAGTCTACTCGTGACCACGGCCACTGTAATGTGATCGAAACCTCAAGGTAATTATTACTCGGATGTTAGCGGGAAAAGGTCCTATTGTGAGGTTAATTAAATATTATTATTGCGAAACGGGCAACAGGGTTATTATTAAGATTGTAAGTCATAATCTCATCGCAGTTCCCACGCGTTCCCACTCCCCAAATTTTATGGTGTTTTGCCGCCCCCTAAATGTGTACGACACCGACGTTAATAATGGGTTAATTTAATTAGATAGTAAAGTAATTTTTTACAGTGTATAGGCATCCTAAATAAAAACTAAGAAATACAATGTATCCACGGACTGTAAAGTTTGAAATCATATTTACTCATTTCATAAAAATTTTGGTAGTTTCAAAATGTAGTCAGGAAACTGTGCAGTTTTAACAACTTTTTACAATCCTGCAACCGTTTGACTTGTGCTGGATAAAAAAACCGTCAAATGTGAGTCATAATCACGCATGAAGTGTTCCGTACATCAATACATAATAGTCACGGGTCCCCACTTTCGAACTTTGAGGCACTTCATCTATGTAACAATTTTTTTGATTGACAAAAGAAAAAATACATTTTCTGACAATACGACTGACGGATATTTTTCATTTCTCATGCTCGTAAAGTTGTTATTTATGCTAGATCCAGGGGACCTAAAATTACTTTTTATGATCTAGAGCATTAAGTTAAATCTTCGTCTAAAACCGTATAAAATCAGGTGTCAACACTAGTCAACAGCCACTAACAAAAAAGTTTCTATATATTTTTTAAATAATTTTTATTTTATTATAGATCTGAAAATCAATCAAGAAAAATCAATAAAACTAAAAATTTATAATTATATAGGATGAAAAACGAAAGCAACAGTGGAACTGTTTCCACTGTTGTTATTTAATTTCTTCTCAATCGAAGTGAAAGGCAGGGTGTATATCTCGAGCATTGAACCCATTTTCCCCTCGACGAGTCTATCCACCCTCGCCGGACCGGTTCGGGTGGCTATATGAACGCCACGGGTTAAATGTCTCTTTTATGCTCTCTTAAATTAATATTATTATATCTTAAATTATAATATATATTCTTAAATTATCTTAGCCACCTAGACGCCTTATATGGGATAACTCAAGGGCCAGTAATTTCACCGGCTGTTTTACTCTCCACGCCAAAACACAAGAGTGCAAGCACTGCTGCTTCACGGCAGGATTAGCGAGCAAGATGGTAGTAGCAATCCGGATGGACCTTGCACAAGGTCCTACCACCTGCATTACTTTTCGTAAGCATGCAACGGTTTACGGTAGCATGGAAATGGAACTCTAAAAAGGTTAATTTACAATGTATTAACATACCTAATGCATGTAACTAACAACAATAAAAATTTCGTTCAAAAACTTACATTACAATCATGTTCAGGGACCATTATTTCTTTCTATGTAAGCATATTCTAGCCAGAGTTCTGATACCTATTTTATTGAGTTAGCCGTATGTTCTTTGTGGGTAGGATTTATTAACGCCATCTGTGGGCACGATGGGGCGATAGGAATATGCTGGGTTGTGACGTGGCGCCCAGGGCTGTGACTGTTAATCATCCTGTAGTTGTCCGTTAGGAATTTAGATAATTTTGTTTTCTTTAATATTTAACCTCCTATCATCTATGGAACGCTTTTCAGACTAGCTCGCTAGATCCATTGCCTAAACTCTTAAAATCGATGTTATACGCTAGAAAGCAATAAGCTTCAAGACACGGCCCACAGAGGGCGTGATAATAAATAAATCTAGTTCTAAATATTGCAGAGGGCGCTGCTTGTCACTGAACAATTTGTACTTTATAAAGTACATTCGGCCGTTATTCTTAGTGTTAATTAGTCCTTTATAAAGTACACGAGGACTTAGGAGATTAAGGTAGGGAGAAGCTCCAACAGTGGGCCCGTTCAAACCATCCTTGGTACCGTCAGTGATTTCAAAGTGGTCTTTTAGAGAAGTTTGCCTGCCAGCCGCGCAGCCGTGTTAGGTATTCGTTTGGGATATTGCTGTCTTTATCGCTCGTGACATAAGCGCTCGCAGCCGTCCCCCCCATGCACATCCTCTACCGCTACTCCGCTTTCCCTGAATTATAGGTTTCGTCGTCCTCATAATATTATACCAAAAGTATCACAGAAATCAATGATATTTTACAATCAAGATCTTCATTAAATTTTCTATGCCTGCGGTTTTTTCGATTTTTGTAAAAATGCTTTCATCATCATGTCTGCCGAAAAACGTCCACTGCTGTACATAGGCCTCCTCCAAGGCTCTCCACTCAGACCGGTCTTGTGCTTTTCGCATCCACCGCGATCCCGCGATCTTAGCCCGAAGAATTGCAAAACTGAAGTGGCAGTGGGCGGGGCACATTGCACGCAGGACTGATGGCCGATGGGGTCAGAAGGTTCTCGAATGGCGTCCGCGGACCGGGAGACGAGTTGTCGGTATGCATGAGCTTGCCATCGGAATCCAAAAGCTTAATGGTTACTTGACCTGAAATGCATATTTCAGTTTTTTTTATTATTATTTTATTTTATTTTTTTTCATTTATGACGGTGGAAGCATTCTACACTTCCGCTTAACGTAGATATAGTTAGTGTTTAATTTTGTAACTAAGGGACCCCATACATCCCTGTATTATTATATAATTATTTTTTTTGTGATTTTTTGTTTAATTGTTTACTGTAGTTTTTAAGTATTTTATTTGTAATTATTTTATTTTGAAAAAATGACTTTCTGCCAAGTTTCTTGCGGCGCATTCTTCTTGGCAATGATGGTCTTTCCGAAAGCGCTGGTAGTTTAAAAAAAAATGACGTGTAAAAGTGCCCATTGCGGCCTATTTACTGAATAAATTATTTGAATTTGAATTTTTGAATTTGCCTCCAACAAGATGGAGCGACGAAAAAATTAAATGCTTTAATAGTGTGTAATTCTTGTGCAAAGTTGACATCTTTTTTTTGTAACATAATATTACTTGATTTTACCACGGAACCCTATCTTAGGCATGTCCGACACGCTCTTGGCCTGTTTTTTGTCATTGGTGTCTTCGTAGGCGTTATTAAAAGGGGTGATGCCTAGTGTTGTTTTTTATGAAAAATTAAAACAACACCGATACTGAATTTAGCGTGATTAAAATTCTTGTGACTTGTCTTTCCGTTGTGCTATATAAACGTGGGACGCTAATGACGTTTGACCGCGCGGTCAAAACGCTCGAATGCGCGCCCAGGAGGGCTACTACGAAACTGGAAACTCGAAGTTCGTATCGTGCGGTCCCTCTGACTAAAAACTAACTAACTAAATTGGCACAGCGACTCAAAGAGGGTCTTGGCCTCCGAAACAAGAGCACGCCATCTGCCCCGATCGTGCGCAGCCTCTTGCCAGTCGTCGACTTCAAGGCGTCGCAGATCCGCTTGGACACTGTCCTCCCAGCGGTACCTGGGTCGACCAACCGGGCGGCGACCAGCCGGTCGTCCCACGTACGCTCTCTTGGCAGCCCGATCCAATCCATCCCGGTCCCTCTGACACTTATACTATTTAATACAAGAGCGAGAGGGATGGTACGATACGAACTTCGAGTTTCAAGTTTCGTAGTAGCCTTGCAGGCTCCAACGAGCAGTTAGAAAAAATCCTTCCCCAGAGAGGCACCCCTGAAGGTCGTCCCGTTATTTAGGTCGGCTTTATGAAAGGATGTAACCAACGATTTGTAGGGATTTCATCAGTTTTTAGTTTGTGTGAAAATGTTTTTCCCGGTCAGCCGGAGCTTTGGGTAAACGGACTATTTAAGGTTCTTTTTATAATACCTTAGGATTTTGCGTGTTGGGTTTGTGAAACATAAAAATACAGAATTAAATTTAAATACTGTATAGAGTAGCCGTGGTGGCCTAGTGGTTTAACCTATCGCCTCTCAAGCAGAGGGTCGTGGGTTCAAACCCCGGCTCGCACCTCTGAGTTTTTCGAAATCCATGTGCAGAATTAGGTACATTTGAAATTTACCATGAGCTTTGCGCTGAAGGAAAACATCGTGAGGAAACCTGCACAGTCCTGCGAAGCAATCCAATAGTGCGTGTGAAGTTCCCAATCCGCACTGAGCCCGCGTGGGAACTATGGCCCAAGCCCTCTCATTTTGAGAGGAGGCCTGTGCCCAGCAGTGGGATGATGATGACTGTATAGATTAAGGCGTTACTTTGCGGAGGACCATGTATAAATAAAGTGAATAATTATATCTTTTTTTTTTATTCGACTGGAAGGCAAACGAGCAAGTGGGTCTCCAAAGATGGAATACCTCAAGTGCCAGTAATTCTGTCTTGCTCCTCCGCCAAGCAGTGGGGGCTGTTTCACAGGACTTGACCTCACTACTTGATGGAGGAGCAAGACAGATATTCCATTTTATTTTTCAATTTTTTTAAGTTTATTTTTTAATATGCTTTTCGCCATTTTTTAGGATTCCATAGTCAACTAGGAACCCTTATAGTTTCGCCATGTCTGTCTGCCTGTCTGTCTGTCCGCGGCTAATCTCAGATACCATTAGTACTAGAAAGCTGTAATTTGGCATGAATATACATAATATCAGTAGGCCCTCTCATTATGAGAGGAGGCCTGTGCCCAGTAGTGGGACGTATATAGGCTGGGATGATGATGATGATGATACATATCAGTCACGCCGACAAAGCGTTAAAATAAAAAAAATGAGAATATCGTAATAAGAAGTAACCTGTCTTACCAGACATTACAACTACCTACCTATAACCTCCTAAGTCATCACGTACTTTATAAAGGACTAATTACCACTAAGAATAATAGCCGAATGTACTTTATAAAGTACAAATTGTTTATTGAACAAAGAATTCTAAGAACTTTGAAATAAAATCCAAAATAACAAAGCAAGTCAACCACCTCTAGGTCTTAAACGCTAAGTTTATTAAAAATGTCAAGATTCAGAAGGATAAAATTTTATCCAAATCTGTTCAGTCGTTTTCGCGTCAAGGAGTTACAAACAGACGCTCCATCTGTACTAATACTGTATGTTTGTGTTTGTGTGTTTGTATGTTTGTCCGTCTTTCACGCCGTAACGGAACGACGGATCGACGTGATTTTTGGCATAGAGATGAAGAAGAAGAAGAAGAAGAAAATTTTATTTGAAACACACAATGCAACAACATTTTTACAGGAATTACTTAATTTAATAGTAGGTAAGTTTATTAATAGCTATAACAGTGTTGACAGTGGTCTCAAAAAGGAGTCCACTCAGCATGTGTCGCCGCAGATAGTGCAGTGCAAGCGCCAGAGATAGTTTATGGGCCCGAGAGTGACATAGGCTACTTTCTATCCCGGAAAAATGCACAGTTCCCGAGGAAACTGCGAATTCCACGCGGGCGGAGCCGCGGGCAAAAGCTAGTGGTTAAATAAATAAGAAATGAAGTGACGTTAATAATATAATAATAATAATTTATTCAAAAAACTCATTTCACATCATATTTAACTTAAGAACTTAACATACTGTAAAGGAAATATTTACAAAAAATGCCTGAACTAGGATTCCCTGTGTTTCAGGCAAATAATTCTAACATATTTAAATATAATTTAATCAATTGCAGAAAGTTATTCTAAATTAAACAATGATAATATTGTCAGTTTCCTTAATACTAATCTAATTTAATACACAATAACTTTAAATACTTTAATTCCAATCCCATCCTTAGTGTTGAGCTACACTTTATCGATAAAATAAGGCAATTGATCGATAGCTTAACACTGGGAACGGTCTCATTTAAATATTTGTCAACAAAGACAAATCGTGCGGCGGGATTGAATAGTGATGGGGATCGTTTGTCTCGCGAAATAACGATTTATCTAAAGAACTAATTAGAACTTATATAGTAAATGTTGCCCGCGACTATGTCCACGTAGAATTTTTATCGCTATCCCGCGGGAACTGTGCCATTTTCTAGGATAAAAACTGTCCTATGGGGAAGACCTCGGGACTTGAATTATCTGTGTACTGAAATTCAGCTAAATCGGTTCAGCACTTTAAACTTGAAGAGGTAACAAACATACATAAAAACTTTTGCATTTATAATATAAAGTACTTTAGATTTAGTAATGGTATATAGGTAGAGTCATTCACGATGACGCGTGCCGTGGTTCTTATTACAATTTCGTTAATGTCTAATTTTGACAAAATCACGCGTTTTCATGGATGGCACTAGGTATAGCAGTAGTAGTAGTAGCTAAACATTTTAATTATGTAAGTAGGTACTATATTTGTTTTAAAATAAATGATTTTGATTTTTTGGTATCGTTCAGTAGAGTCATAAATTACTTACACAAACAAATATCTTCGTTGAAATATTTAAGTGATGTAAATGTAAACCCTGTATTATAAGTACAAAAATAAATAAACAAACAATATTCAAAGGTAAATTTATCACTTTTATGGTTCTCTTAAAGGAGAATTTAGTTAGGGGCCAACAAAGAGAGAGACACTATAGTGTTGCCCATAATTTTGTCTGCGTCTTATGGGAATAGTGAAACTTTGTATTTGAAGCTATCAAAGTGTGTAGAACTATTTATTTGATAAATTTAACATTGGAATTTCAATTTTTTTTCTATATCCATATTTTTACAGCTCATCATTGTTGTTATTGCGATGGATGCAAGTGGCGAGTTGTCGTTCATTGTGACTTTCTAAGAGGGAGACCTTTGTCCAGCAGTGGACGTCTTCCGGCTGATGATGATGATTGTTGTTATTTTTAATTTAACATTGCAATTTTGAGTACTAAGCGAACTGACCACTAGATTAAACCTATTACCATTCCCCGTTTATTAGCACAAATGAAAGACAAGTGGCAGAAATTTGTTCACGCTAGAATGAGCATCGACACTGTTTTCATTTTTATAAAAATGTAACCCTAAGCATCATCTCTTTTAAAAAACGATAGTGAGGCAAAAAAATCCGTAAAACCCTTTTATTTCTGGCTGATATTTAATTGTATTTCTTTTATATATCGGGACGAAGTACCGGTTGTGGCCACTGTCCCATTTATAAAAGAAAGAAAGAAAATACATATATTTAACGCCATAAAACAAACATATAAACAAACAAAGAACAAATAAAGACATACATGATGCTAAATAGATCCCCACAATACATATATGGCCATTTATTGTTTAAATATACGTTTGAAATAAAAGTAAAGTTATAAATAATTATAAACTTTATTCGTTTCAGTATAAACTTTTGAAAACTCACTAAACATATTATTTTAATACATACCTTTTTACATAAGCCTAAAGAAAGAAAGAAAGAAAGAAAGAAAATACATTTATTCACAACACAAGACACAACAATAGCATTAAGTACAAATAGACAACACATAGGAAATTATGCGTCATTGCGGTTGTGAATTGGACACTGGCTCAGCATAATGCTGAAGCGTTAATAATAAACACCTCAGCGCTGATTTTCAAAACCAAAACCGCCAAAACCGGTACTTCTGTCCTGTTTGGATTAGTATAGATTAGTATGGATTTCTATCGTAGCTTAACGATGTATCGACATCCAGCACATCCCTAGCGCCACAGATTCATTCGAAACCAATCCATTTGCTGCATATTGTTTTCAGTATGGAGGATTACAATCTCCGATACCTACTGCCACTGAGCAATTATTACGAGAGTTGCCAAGTGGTGCGGTTATTATACAACCCACAAACCCGCAATATAATACCGAAATAATACATATAACTGCGCTCTGGTTTGTGTACTGCGTACAAATTACACGAGACTGCGAACTTCATTATTATTTTTATTTCATTTATTTAATCTCATAAGTAGCAATAACTATATATTATTAATTTATTTAGAGAAGCAAATTAAATATAATGATAAATAAATATTATGGGACAATTGTCACAATGACCTAGTTCCAAACTAAGCAAAGCTTGTACTAGGATACTAGGCAACGGATAAACATACTTATGTAGATAAACACATACTAAATACAATATGAAACATTCAAGACCCGAGAGCAAACATTCGTATTATTCATACAAATATCTGCTCGTGCATTATTAGTTCATACATTTCATGGCAGTAATCACTCGGACGTAAATTAACCACAACTTATCCAGCTGCATCTCCACATAATATAATTCCACATGGTGAGGGGAGAAGTAGGTAAGTACACTAAAGAAAAACAGCAACATTTTTATTGATACTGATTTAATACTAATTGAACATAATACAGAAAATATTATGGATTTTGGTTATCTGGGGACACGGTAGCGCGCCCGCAAAGACTAACAAAAAAGAAACCCTCATAACTTCGTCTTAAAAACAGTCTCATTCATAAAAATAAGAATGTGATGCATCAGGTTTTGAACATTTGCTCTCCGCTCTGCTTACATGAAAGCGCACCAGATAGATCAAGTTGCCATCTCCAGTTGTAAGTACTCTTTGCTTACTATCTATTATTGTTATCCGCTATTGTATAGGTACTTTATTTTACTTCATCGAGTACATTGCCAAATAAGTAAATATTTTTCCTATTTTGAGTAAAATCAATTAATACGGAGGAAAATAAAATAATGTTCCACTCTTTGACTGTTTTCAGCTGAATGTGGTATCAATATTGTAGTATTTTTAAATAAAAGATTTTGTATAGTCTTCGGAAGTTTATATTTTCTGTTTTCTTAATATTTAAGTTTAGTTTCACAAATAATGCAAGTGTCCGCTGGGATGGGGCGGAAGCAAGAGGCAGCTGTCAAACTCGCTTTTTTGAAAGTGACAGTTCGTTTAGAAACTATAACACATCATCCCCCTTAAAGGAAAAAATAATTAATTATAACTACAAGCATTTAGTTATACTTAATTATTTTTTATTTATTTTTTACATATACAGATTTACTGTTTTATAAAAGACTTGTTTTTTAAAAATGAATTAAATTGTTACTTACAACAGTTATAACACTTTACACTTATATAGAAGACTAAGTTATGGTAAATTAAATTTAGCAATTTAAATTGTTCCTTATATTATACAACTTTACACTTTATAGATGACTAAGGTCTTCATCCTCTATCCCCTTATAAAATTTACAAAACAAAAGTAAAGTTATCCTACTTATTTAGACAGCAAAGTTATTTAACTACATCTAACTAGTATAACTATCCAATTTCACAATATGGAGACAGTTTAACTTATAAATTTATACAACTACTCATTCGACCAAGTAAGACCACTCTCACTGGTGCTGACCTCACTTTGATGGAGCACCAAGCCAAGCTAAGGAGATCTTATATGTAAAGAGGTTCTGTTATAAATTACATTATTCTTATCAGCTACATTATATGCTCTGTTACCGTTAGAGCTAATTATTTTACCTTCTAGCCATATATTTTTATTTGGTTCTTTTTTAAACCAAACAGTCTGACCCTCCTGAAACGGTTTTTTAAATCTGCTAGTTTTATTATAATTTCTGACATTTCTCATTGTTATTTTGTTAAATTGCATATTTACGTCAGTGTTCATTTTAGGTCGAAGGTATTGAGAATTTACAATCAGTCTAGTTCTTAAATTTCTATTAAACATTAATTCACATGGTGCAAAATTGGTACCTGACACAGGTGTGGCCCTGTAATTTAATAGTGCTAATCTGTAGTCAGTATTATCTTCGTGACATTTTTTTAATAATTTCTTAGCTATGGATACGCCTTTCTCTGCCATCCCATTAGATTGGGGATACCGGGGGCTTGTATAGGTAAATGTGAATCCATTTACACGAGCAAAGTCTTTACATTCTTTCGAATCAAATGGTACGTGGTCTGAGACAATTTCTTTTGGAAAGCCAAAATTAGAAAAAATATCTGTTAGAGCCTCAATAATGGATTTGGCACTTTTATTACGCATAGGCTTAATGTCTAACCATTTGGAATAATAATCATAAACTATGAGGTAACTTTTTGTTTTAAAATCCATTATATCAGTTGCTATCTTTGAAAAAGGCAAGTCAGGTACTTTATGAGGCATTAATGGTTCTTTAATATTGTTGTTTTGATAAGTTTGACAAGGATAGCAACGCTTGACAAACTCTTCTATATGGGAGTCAATGTGAGGCCAGTAGTACAATCTTCTGGCTAATTGTTTCATCTTTGACATGCCAATATGCCCTTCATGCAAAGTTTTCAGAAAAGTTATTCTTAAATTTTTTGGTACAATTAATCTGTCTGAAAAGAATACTAAATCATTATCCACTGAAAGTTCACCTCTTAATTTATGATAATCGTGCATACCATTAGGAATTTCTTTCTTATAAGTAGGCCACCCATTTTTTATTAAATTTTTTAATATTATTAATTCATTATCTGAAGAGCTTTCTGATATTAGTAGAGATTTTTGTTCCTCAGTACATTCTAGGTTCTGTGCTAGAGCAATGCAATGAAAATGAAATGAAATGAAATGAAATGAATTACTTCATACATGTATGTATCGTCTATTTCTACATTAGAAGTCTGATAAGAGCGTGATAACAAATCGGCTATAAACATAAACTTTCCTTGCAAATATTTGAACTCTAAGTCATATCTTAAAAGTTTTAGTTTCATTCTTTGTAATCTAGGTGACGGAACTTCATGAAGATGTTTTTTTAGGAGGCTCTCAAGGGGTTTATGGTCATTTAAGATGGTCACTTTTCGTCCATAGATATAATAGTGAAATTTACGTGTTGCCCATACGACACTCAAAAGTTCTTTCTCGATTTGTGAAAAGTTACATTCAGCTGGCGTAAGGCTTCGTGACGCGAAGCAGACTGGCTTGCCCTGTTGCATCAAGCAGCACCCAAGGCCGTCTTTGGACGCATCACACTGTATGGTTATGGGCAACTTATTGTCAAAGTTTTGTAATATTGGAGCTGAGCTTATTTTATTCTTAATATTAGTAAAAACATTTTCATGAACTTCAGTCCAAAGCCATCCTACATTTTTCTTTAGCAACAACTGTAGCGGTGAAGCAATATTAGCCAAGTGTGGTATAAATTTTCTTAGGTAATTTACCATTCCTAGAAAAATTTGTAACTCTTTTTTATTATTGGGGCTTTTTATATTTATTATGGCATTTATCCTTTCAGGGTCAATTTTCATGCCTTTTTCTGAGAAAATATGGCCAAAATATTTTACTTCTTTTAATTTGTACTGGAATTTATTTTTGTTAAAGCGGACATTATGTATTTTGGCTCGTTGAAAAACTTGATTTAATATTGCATCGTGCTCTTCTTCGGTCTCACCACATATTAATAAATCATCACAATATACAATAACGCCCAGTATGTCCCCAAAGGCAGTTTCACTATATTTTTGGAAGACCTCCGGGGCGACTGAGATCCCAAAGGGACATCTAAGGAATTTATAGCACCCAAAGGGGCTATTGAAAGTGCACAAGTTACTAGAATTCTCATCTAATTTAATATTGTAGAACCCATCTGATAAATCCAAAACAGAGAAAAATTTTTTGTTAGATAATTTTGAAATAATTTCATCTAAGGTGGGAATGAGATGATATTCTCTGATTAAAACATTGTTTAAATCCTTGGGATCTAAGCATATTCTAAGTGATCCATCTTTCTTTTCAATGATTACCAAGTTACTTACAAAACTATTAGGGTGATCTACCTTAGCTATGACTTCATGCTTCACCAAAGCTTCCAGCTTTTCTGCGAGGCGCGTCATGAGCGCATTGGGCACTCTGCGCGGGGGCCTCACTACTGGCTCCACACCAGGTCGAATGCGTAGATGCAGTGGGTTACTGAACTCCCCGACACCCTGGAATAGTTCAATGTTCTTATTAATAATACAGTCTTTATTTTTAATGTTAAAATTATCTTCTACTGGTTCGGTGTTTACAGTATCAATATTCGTGTTATTTAATAAATTCAGTCTTATCAATGAATTTAATCCCAAAATTGGCCTGACACTTTCTTTAATAATAAAAAATTCAGTATTAATACCTTGACAGTCTTTATTATTATTATTGTATACTTTTAATGTGGCCTTGCCCACTGGAATCAATTTCCCACCTCCGAAGACTTCTATTATGGTTTTTGTCTCAGTCGTTTTAATGTTAGGATCATCATCGACAATTTTTTTGAAAGTACCTAAACTGACCACATTAATCTGGGCCCCTGTATCACATTTAAAATTAACTTTTTTATTTTCTACTCTTAAATTTTCAGTCAGTCACTATTACCAAAATCTATTGAATGGACTAGTCACAAGTCATGTACATCATTACAGGCCACATCATTAGTTGTGTTGTTCACACAATGGACCCGATTTTTTATGAAAGTACAACCCACACTGAAATGATTCATTCGATTGCACCTAGAGCATGTTTTACCATAGGCGGGACACTGCCTTGGTCCATGGTCGGTGTTACATTTTTTGCAATTGTAAAAAAATTTGTTGTATTGTACATCCCTATTATTATTATTCGATAGATGAGACTGGTTAGCTTTATAATAATTATTATTATAATATTTAGCTTTACTAGCATGTTGTCCTTGCTGTCCCATTGTCGTGGGCTGCACTGCGTGTACCTCTGGGTTGTTCAGCGTCTTCATAAATTCTCTGGAAAGCTCTGCAGATCGGCAGATATCCACTGCTTGTTCCAATTTCAGATCCTTCACCTCCAGTAGTTTCTGTTGAATCCGTTGATCCCGTACACCAATGACAATCTTGTCCCTTAGGATCCTGTCCTTTTGCTCACCGAAGTTGCAGTTCTCTGCTAACTTTCTAATAACCGTGTAATAAACATCAAAGGGTTCCCCGTCTTCTTGATTTCTTCTGTTCAAGTTGTAAGTATTAATGACTTCGTTTTGCTTTGGTTTAAAATATTCGTCGAAAACGTTGATGACCTCTTCCAATTTTTTATCGCTTTCTTCCGTTTTGAGGACATTATAGTAAAGTTCTTGTGCCTGCTGCCCAATGCAATTAATTAAAATCGCAGCTTTTCGTGCTTCTGATAGTTTTTCTAGTCCTGCCGCCAGCAAAAATTTTTTAAAAGACAACTTAAAACGTTGCCAACGCGGCCAACTATTGTCAATGTCGTCCAGATTGAGACCTTGCGGCATTTTGTATTCCACTGCCCCCATGCTGTCTACTTTGACATCGAGCTTTCCTGGATCTTCGTCAGACATTCTTCACGGAAGACGAAAACAAAACGCGTGGCTTGAGTTGAGGTTATCTGTTCTTAATCAAGATTAATCGTTGGTTCTTCTGCTCCGTTCGGCTGCGCCATGTATTATTTTTAAATAAAAGAATTTGTATAGTCTTCGGAAGTTTATATTTTCTGTTTTCTTAATATTTAAGTTTAGTTTCACAAATAATGCAAGTGTCCGCTGGGATGGGGCGGAAGCAAGAGGCAGCTGTCAAACTCGCTTTTTTGAAAGTGACAGTTCGTTTAGAAACTATAACACAAATATAGCTAGTACTTGTGAGATAATCCATACTTCCATACTCCATACTAATATTATAAATGCGAAAGTGTGTTTGTATGTTTGTCGATCTTTCACGCCGTAACGGAGCGACAGATCGACGTGATTTTGGCATAGAGATAGTTTATGGGCCCAAGAGTGACATAGGCTACTTTTTATCCCGGAAAAATGCACAGTTCCCGAGGGAACAGTGCGCGATAACCGAATACCACGCGGGCGGACCCGGGGGCAAAAGCTAGTTAAATAATAAGTGTCCGTTATCTAGCTCTATAGCTTTGTAATCTTAATCATTAGTATCTGCTTATCCCTTTCTTACGCTCTACGCGCTTGTATTTATATAAAGTTTTGTCCTTTTTGCTCTTATTAGCGTTATTGTATGATCGAGTTTATACCGGGTGTAGCCTGTAATACGACCAAAAAATTAAAATATAAAACGTCCCGTCAAACTGAACAACATTAGTTCAGCGACTTTTAAAAATAATGGAGTCTTTGAATTTTCCTTCTTCTTCTTTTGCGCTTTTAAAATATGGCTTCTGTCCTAATTAATAGGACAATTTCGCCAGTGTCTAAGTATTCTCTTTCAAGAGGCAACGTTGTACGATGATTGTAGTTTTTGTAACTTGATAGCAAAATTCCAGAAAACACCAGGAGATAACTTGCGCATTAAAGAATGTCAGAAACAAGAGCAATATAGAATTTTGTGATCACTGTTCACTGTTAAGGTTAACCGCCGCATAAAACACTATCAAAATTATACTTCAACTAGCCAAAGAAACAAAATTGCAAAATTAGATATTGTCTACATCCGCCATGCTCGAATACCACAAATCGAATCGAATTTTCCTTTCTACGAGTAAATACGAATTAAATACTGAGTGACGTCGCCTGTCAACCTACAAACATCAAGCATTTTGCTTGCTTCTTTGAATAAACTTAAGTGTAATAAAAATTAAAAAATAATTACTTTTAAAAGTCGCTGAACTAATCGCCCTCGGGAACTGTGCACTTTTCGGTATAAAAAGTAGCCTATGTCACTCTCTGGCCCATAAACTATCTCTATACCAAAAATCACGTCGATTCGTCGCTTCGTTTCGACGTGAAAGACGGACAAACAAACACACACTTTCGCATTTATAATATACTAGCTTTTGCCCGCGGCTCCGCCCGCGTGGTATTCGGTTATCGCGCGCTGTTTCCTCGGGAACTGTGCATTTTTCCGGGATAAAAAGTAGCCTATGGCACTCTCGGGCCCGTGAACTATCTCTATGCCAAAAATCACGTCGATCCGTCGCTCCGTTACGGTGTGAAAGAGGGACAAACATACAAACATACAAACACACAAACATACAAACACACAAACACACTTTCGCATTTATAATATTAGTATGGATTAGTATGGATTATTTGCTCATATTACAGGTCACATGCGTTTACAATAGGAACGAGTATAAATAGTTAAATGTGATGTTCTCGTTTCACTTGAATAATAGAAGCCTAGACCCCCAAACTCTTGGGGTCACAGGAACCTTAGGGTTTAGAGGTACCCTAAGGGTCACGGGTACCCTAGGCATCACAGATACCCTAGGGGTCACAGGTAACCTTGGAGTCACAGATGTATATGGACAGTTTTTAAGATCTACACATTTTTGTGACCCCTCGTCCCTTACCGTGGGGGGTTCGCAATAACATGCTGAGAAATTACATGTCTTGGCTCCTATCTTGGGGTAAGGGTTTTTGCAAGTCGGTTCTGAAAAGAAGACATCGCAACCTACTATGTTATACCCGTAGGTACCCTCTGGACATATTTTCACACCTGAAAAATAGTAATTAACAATACATATTCATATATAACATGTAATGTGATATGGGACATAGAGTCGCGAAGCTAAAATGGGCTTGGGCCGGCCACGTGTGCCGACGACACGACGAGTGGTAGAGTAAGCGCGTTTTGGAGTGGAGACCCCAGCTAGGCAAATGAAATGTGGGCAGACTGCTCGATGGTCCGATGACATTGTGGAGACAGAAGGACCGGTCTGGAAGAGAGAGACAGATAGTCGGTCTGGATGGAGAAAGGTTGGAGAGGTGTATGCCCAACGGTGGGCGAAAACACGCTGAAGAAGAAGAAGAGAGATTCATATTTAAAAGTAGCGAAAGATTGGAGTAATGTGACCGTAAATGAAACCAAAATATTTTCCTTGCTCAGTTGCTCCGGATACTTTAGTAGATTTTGTAGTTCTTTAATTTAATTTTTCCCCTATTCATACAAACCTCTTTGTCTAATAGACAAAGAACAATCAAGATACAGAGAGTGAACATTTTGCCTAGGAGAAGAACAAAGGAGCCCCGCTGTGCGGAATATAATGAGGTAATGAGAATTAAAAAGTTACACTTCAAGCATTGCTCCTGCAAACTCTTTAAAATGCTAGGCCATTAGCTTTGTGTTCTAAATATAAACTAAGTAATTAAGTTTAGCCTGTAAAGTGTGTTTTTTTTTAGACTGGATGGCAAACGACCAAGATGATGGTAAGAGATTACCACCGCCAGACACCTATTGTGAATTTGTTAAAAAAAAATACTTCGTTGAGTTTCTTACCGGATTCTTCTCAACAAAGGTTTTTCCGAATCAGTGGTAGATTTTTTGACGTTCACAAGTGCTTGTTATAGCCTAAATTGAATAAAGAGATTTTGACTTTGACTTTGACTTTGACCTGCAACACCAGGGGATTGCAGGTGCGTTGCCAACCTAGAGCCAGTAATCTCACCGGCTGTCTTACTCTCCACGCCGAAAAACAACAGTGCAAGCACTTTTGCTTCACGGCAGGATTAGCGAGCAAGATGGTGGTAGGAATCCAGGCGGATCTTGCACTTGTGATTGAAAGAAAGACACCCAAATAATGGAATGGATGGCCCACGTAATGGATTAATACTTACATTCTCCAAAGTAATATAAACAACGACGTGCATTAACACTTGCTGATGTGAAATACAACAACAAAAATACGTATTCCTTCATTTTATTTATAGATGTAAATTGTTTGTACAGTTACATTATTATGTTAACCTCTTGTTATAGCCATACATACAACGTTATCGCAGGAGCAAAAACGATTTAACAATACTGAAAGATTATGTGACTACGACAAATAAGCAATAACAGTACCTACCACTACCATGAGTTTACAGTGACCGTACTCGATATCGACGGCGTAAATTATTTGTAGAGGCGCTGTACAATTCTTTGCCCTTAGTGTAAGTTTTTGGTTAGAAAACACGTCTCGATCGCGTTCGCGTTAAAATCTCAATTTATATGGAAACACGAAGAGCGCCTCTAGCGGAACGTTTGCGATGTTCGCGTTTCCATACAAATTGAGATTCGAACGCGAATGCGATCGAGACGTATTTTGTGACCGAAAACTTACACTGAGGGTACTCCATACAAATAATTTACGCCGTCGCTATCGAGTACGGTCACTGTAAACTCATGGTAGTGGTACAAAAGTGACACTTGTACTCGTATCGAGCAACATTTTATGCCTACGAGTTCAAAATGTATAATTTTTATTTGTAATATCCTAGTAATATCAGACCTCCATATAGAAATTAAATTTGGATGCAAATGGAAAACATGCATATTTTTAAAAAGCTAAAACTAGTTTTAGAAAAAAATACTAGATTAGGCATAAATCCATACTATAATAATTATAAATGCGAAAGTGTGTTTTTCCGTCTTTCTCGCCGTAACGGAGCGACGAATCGACGTGATTTTTGGCATAGATATACTCGTAGTTTATGGGCCCGAGAGTGACATAGGCTACTTTTTATCCCGGAAAAATTCACATTTCCCGAGGGAACAGCGCGTGATAACCGAATACCACGCGGGAAAAAGCTAGTATCTTTATATTTTAATATCTTAGCTGGAAGCGTGTACGCCCTACGCGCACACTAAAGTTCTTTCAAGGCATGTTTTATTTTTAAACAAGTTTGGATTAAGCCCCAGTTCTGAAAAGGTTTGAAAAACTACTTCCGAGCGGCTTCCGTTTCCGCCGGATTCGCTGGTTTTTACCAAAAGTTCTACTTTAGGCACTTGTCCCACCATCGGCGAGGAAGCGACTGTCTATTTTCATTGACTATTTTCTCGCCCAAAGACAACAATAGAAATATAGATCACGTGTCAATAGTTAAAAAGATATTTATAGATCTAGTGAATAGGTAATGTTTTGCCGTCGTATTTTGTCGGTTAAGTTGGTATTTATCTATATTTCTCAATTAATTGCAATAAACTTAATACTCAATACTTTACTACTCTTCCACAATGTAGGTATGTTTACAAAGGTGTTACAAAAAGATATGCGATCAACATGGACCCTGTTGGTCACAGCAATACTCGTATATATACTAGTTTGTTGCAGCGACAAGAGTTACCAAAAATAAAATACACTCACCCAGTAAACAAACACCAGACATTTTACTCTACAATACGAATTTTAATGAACTTATAAAAATTTCGGTTTACCTTTATTCCATATTGTCGGAAATTATTATTTTACCAACGCTTCGTCTTCCGGTTCGTGGTCGCCACTCGAGAACTTTTCTCCCCCAACGGTTATCTGTTCTTCGAGCGATGTGGCCCGCCCATTGCCACTTCAATCTGCATATTTTTCCAGCTATGTCAGTGACTTTAGTGGTGGATGCAAGTGGCGAGTTGTCGTTCATTATGGCGTTCTAAGGGGGAGGCCTTTGTCCAGCAGTGGACGTCTTCCGGCTGATGATGATGATGATGATTATTTTACCAAGAAACTCGAGAAAATTTCAATTTACCTAAATTCTGTTTTTATACTTTTGTCTCTCACCGAGCGGAATTCGAATTCGTGACTAGGACCAAAACATACTTTGGACTTGGGTCTATCACTAAAAATCGTGCCATCGAAGGAGGCCAACTCGTATTTGGGCTCCACAGAAAACCAGCGTTACTGCAAATAATGTGCGGCAACACATGCTGAGTGGAGACCCTTTTTGGTATCCTGTCGTTTCACCAAGTAACATAGTTTTAGTGCTAGTTTTAATCTTAGTCTTAGTGGTACTTATGGAGCCAAAATAAATCTTTCTTTCTTTAAACTAAATGGAATATCTGTCTAGCTCCTCCACCAAGTAGTGAGGCCTTGTCGTGCGAAAAAGCTACGCTTGAGTTGGAAAAATGTCTTTTCATGCAATTTTCCAACTCAAGCGTAGTTTTTTCGCACGACAAGGCCTCACTGCTTGGTAGAGGAGCTAGACAGATATTCCATTTATTTTAACATGGACTTCCGCAAAGTAACGCCTGAATCTATACACTTTCTTTCTTTCTTTCTATTTGTAGCTCGACTCGCTCCTCATTCTTCGTCGGCGGTAGGACAAGTGCCTTATACCGCTGACTTTACCTATAGGTGGAAAGTTTTAATGTAACCGAGGCTTGATGTTAATAAATTATATTAACAAATCCTCACGAGAGTTGTTTGGGTTAAGATTATCTTCGTTTTTTTAGTCTGACTTTAACCCGAAGAATTGTTAATAGAGGTATCAAACAACTGAATATCAAAAACTTAAGTCTGCTGCCCCTTGCAGAAAAAAAAACTTCTAAATCAACGCAGCCATTTAAAAAAATGTGTGCATACAAATTGCCGATAAACCAAAACACAAAGAGTAGGTATAGTCAAGTGCAGAAACAAAGTATCTTTTCGAACCACTCAAAAATATGCTTCTACGGTCTTATTGCGTCGAAATTTGAATTAGGAATTAGACTCTGTGGTACTTATGTTTAAAACTTTGAATAAGTTCATATACTTGACTGTATCTAGTCAGTGTTCTCGAAACCACTTTCAGTGCCACGGAAACGCTAGGCGCGCTCTCTGTTCGTAGGCAGTTTTCGCTGCAAAGTGGAAAAACGCTGCTACGCGCTACGAGCGTAGCGATTGCGGCAGCGAAAGTGTTTAGCTTTGTATGAACCTCTTAATAGCACAACCAGTAAGAAGAAAAAAAAAATGTTTATTTAGCAAAGGACACTTGTTACATTACATGCAATTTATCCATCAGACTCCAAACTAGCCTGAGCCTGTATCTTCTGAGAAATCTGAGAATCTTTGTCTAAAACTATCTAAAATTACCTCGCACTGCGTACATTTTGCTTAGGAAGGGGGCTCTGCAAACCGTATATTCATACAGAACCCTCGATGGTGACTCCGATTCGCGCTTGACAATTTTTTTTATATTGAACCCTAAAAACTGCCCAAAACATTCTCACTTTCTATTTCCGTATGAAACTTCGCAGTACTCGATCCTAAGTAAGCCTGAACAAAATCCAATAACCTAAAGTTGTGTGTAAACTGGGGCGAATAAGTAATTTAAAGAATAAAGCGGCCAAAGTATGATAATTAAGTTTTCGCTCATCAATCACGCGCGCCATCTGTACGGAGAGTGAATGAAACTCTATCTATAGGGAGTTCGGTGTGTTTCCCACGGAAAAAAGAGAGAATTTTGCTGTGCGATTGTGTATGGCCAAGCTGGTATAAGGTAGACGTCCGAGCAGTTGCCATTACTGACTTTATGTCATTAGAACAGGACACAACAGGATATTACTAAAATATGAGCAAAAAATATTTTTATTCAGTGCGGCAAGGGGTTCAAAAAACCCTCCATATTACCCATATTATATTAACGTAAAAACGTTCAGAATATAAACTAATAAAGCTGACATAGACACAGACATACACACACACACACACACACACTTCTACTTTTATTTATTTTTGTTAATTATAGTATATATCACGTGTAATTTACTGTTTGGAACCAATAAACAATTATTATTATTATTTATCAAATAAATTTACACGCAAAAAAGAAACAGAGACATACTTAGGTCAATTGATTCATTGCTGTTTTACATTTGGTCAAGAAAATCGTATTTTTTTCTGAAACGTGATTAGGTTTGAAGTCTAATGCTGCTATAATGATAGTTTTGCGATCGAGTTAAACCCCCAGAGAGAAAATCGAAGTTCGTATCGTACCGTCCCTCTCGCTCTCGTATTAAATAGTATAAGTGTCAGAGGGACCGAACGACGCGAACTTCGATTTCCGAATTTTGTAGTACCGCAGGAATGGAAAGTAAAGATAAATCGATGCTTCTAATCCTTCGAACGTGTAACGACTCCTAATGCCATCTAGTGAGCAAATATAGCAACTCCAAATCCTACATACTCATATTACAACTTCTGTTCCGATGGCCTTCCTTCGGACTTCAGTCTCCAGCTTACCTAACGTCTGCCTGGAGAGTGATCGTGAGGGGAGTTGTCTCTCCCCAACAAACATGTTAAAACAACATAACCAACAAAAAGTTGGAAAACCCCCGACTTTGTCACTTCAACTACTTTGTTCAATATCTCAAAAACGGACTAACCGATTTTGATGAAACATATCTAAGAACAATCGCTAGAAAACTTGCTTTCAAATAAAAAACCGCATTCAAATCGGTTCACCCGTTTAAGAGCTATGTGCCACAGACAGACACACAGACAAACTTATAACACCTCAATTTTTGCGTCGGGGGTTAAAAATGTACCTATCTGCTATTTTTATACGTTTCATAAAAAATTGTTGCATGTTTTTTATATCTGAAAAATCCCAAAAAAACATATTGTGTATCATCCCTCCCTATAAACAGCCGAAGTTAAAACAGGGTTTTACGCACGCAAAACAACTTTAGTACGCAGATGTATTCATCTAATTGATTATTCCAACAAACGGTAATTTACATCGAAAAAATGAACATTTAGCCTCTTTTGTTTCGCGTGCTGTTGGTAATTTGGTAAACTCCTTTCGGAGACGACTGTACTTATTTGACATTATTTTATGCCTTCTGCCTAGTGACCCGCCCAGGCTCCGCACAGGTACAACTTTAAGAAAACTAAGGTACGTACTAACCTGTTCTTTACTAAAATATTTCCAAACACTTGAATTTTTTAATTGTATTTTAACCCGCCCTTTGCACGGTGTATTTATTATCATTTATATATTTCTCTCCCTAATTTAAACGAATGCCCTAACCCTTTCTTTAAGTAGCAATATTTTTCTGTTACAACGTAATTACGTAATTAATTTCACTTATAAGGCAGGGCAGTGGAAAACTTAGCGTATTTTTTCTATTCCACTTGGTATGTTTTGGCCACGGAGTAAGAACGTTTTGAGAGAGCTGTGTAGCTTAGCTATTATTTATTTTTCACTGACTACGGCATGATTTATGAGAGAGAGAGAAACATAAAAATACATCAGATGGAAAGAATAAAAAAATAACATCGAATAGTAAAATGGGCCCCACTCAGCATAATGCTACGGAAAGCCGCAACGCTGTTTTTTAGTGGTGTAGGTATGAGAATAGTCGAGTCTATTTTATAAGTTTGGGAGGTTTAAGCGCTCGGTGGTTTTATGCGATTAACGCTGCGTTAAACGCAATGCGTTTGACGCACATCAATTTGCATCAGATATTAATTACCAAAGATTGTCTTACGCACTGAGCGCAACGGCAAACGCATGTTCGGTATTAGAATGCGTGGATTGCGATTGCATAAAACAACCTAGCGCTTTATTTACAAAGGTTATGAGAAGTGTTAACCCATTTTAGTTAACGTTTTAAACTTTCGTGATTTTCACTGATAGTCAAAATATCAAAACGGGACTTATGACGCTATTTTTACAAGTAATATTTGCCTCGACGTTTCGGCAACGTTTCAGTTGCCGTGGTCACGAGTAGACTGAAGTGTGGGGTGTCAAGTCCGGCTAGCAGCGCGAGTTCTTCGAACTACCCGCACTTGATCACTAATAGTACCGGCACTCGTATCACGAACTACCCGCACTTGGTTATTTTTATTAGTCACCCCATCATACCGACACACAACACTAACAACGTCCGATCGTCCCTCCGAACATTCATCCCGACGCCGACACTTATTAGTAATCTCCACTTCTATCTCTACTCCGGTGTCATAATGGAGCCAAAAGACGTCAATAAATTATCATTAAGGGATCGCTCAAGGCAATTGTCTGCGGGGCCTCATTTGCCGAACAAAGAGGTATTCAACCCCTTGAAAAATCAAGTTGATCATCTTCCGGGACGGAGAGTGGCTAAATATAACTAAGAATAGCGGTAATTATGGAGAAAACGGTGACAAATGGAGGCAAAATGAGTTTTATAATCGTAAATAATTTATTGAATCAGGTGGTCTTTGAACTATAAACAACGATGTGATTGTGACTTTTTGCAGGTGGTAGGACCTTGTGCAAGGTCCGCCCGGATTGCTACCCCCATCTTGCTCGCTAATCCTACCGTGAAGCAACAGTGCTTGTACTGTTGTGTTTCGGTGTGGAGAGTAAGATAGCCGGTGAAATTACTGGCACTTGAGGTATCCCATCTTAGGCCTCTAGGCTGGCAACGCATCTGCAATCCCCCTGGAGTTGCAGGTGTCTATGGGTGGTGGTGATCTCTTACCATCAGGAGACCCATATGCTCGTTTGCCATCCAGCCGAATAAAAAAAATTAAAAAAAGCTTTACGATAGCTAAAAACATCGCAAACGTTGCACTAGAGGCGCTGTTCGTGTTTCCATACAAATTGAGATTTGAACGCGAACGCGATCGAGACGTATTTTGTAACCGAAAAATTGCACTAAAGGTACTTGAGTAGAAACAATTTTGATAACATCTACTGTCCAAAGAGAAGGCACAGTTTCTAAGTAAGAATGAATATTCCTTTTGTCTTTGATCTTTATTATTATATCATTAATATCCAAAGAAAAGCCATTAAAACATCAAAATGTCCGTGTCCGAAACACTAAATCTAATTACCTCAGAACAAAATAAAAGTCGCCAACGATTTCGCTATTTACTGCAAGCATCCGTGTCAAGGGCCAACTTCTTTTATTAAAACACGGAAATTTTAACAAGAAAATTTGAATAGCCGTACGCCATCTGGCGGTAACTTTGGCCCCTTGAGGGTGTCGATTTTTCAAGGTTCCTCAAGCGCAGTTTTTTTATATATAATCATAAAATTGGCTTACATCATATTCATATTCATATTCATAGTCATATTCATATTCATATTCATTTATTCATAAAATTAAAAATTTTACATGTCAAATATTTAGTATTTAAATTAATTATTACAATTTATTGAGCAATTTTATAAATTCAGCCGCAGCCAATCAAATTAACATTAAAAATACAATTGATATTAAGTCATAAAAATAAAATAAAAATAATCATAATTAATTAAATAAAATGTCTAAAAATGAATATTAAAATATAAAACTTCATCATCATCATCATCAGCCTATGTTCGTCCACTGCTGGACATAGGCCTCTCCCATGGCACGCCACTGAGCACGATCCTAAAACCGAATACCACACGGTGGAGCCGCGGGCAAAAGCTAGTAGACGAAATAAAGTAAAATACAAGGAAAAGCTTGTATTTTTACCAAATTCTCTCTTAACAAATATTAGTACAGTAATCAAACATTGTCGATAAACAAAAGCAGAAACATTTATTCAGAGAAGTTATAGAATAATATTAACTCACGTGTACAAACTCGTATGTACAGTCTACATCATAAATAAGTGATTACTTTGTACCTTGTCCCTTTAACGACATGTATGAAAAGCCATACGAAATTGTGTGACGACTGAAAGTGACAATATACAAAAATGATCACTTATTTATGTCGTTGATTGTACATATGGATTCACCGTCATTCTATTATAGTATAATAGTCAGTTACATATATGTACCGTTGTGTTATGTTTCGAGCGTATCCGCGGCGTTTGTATGTTTGTCCGTCTTTCACGTCGAAACGAAGCAACACATCAACGTGATTTAGGATTGGATTTAGGCATAGAGATAGTTCTTGGGCCAGAAAGTGAGATAAGCTACTTTTTATCCCGGAAAATGCACAGTTCCCGAGGGAACAGCGCGCGATAACCGAATTCCACGCAGGCGAAGCCGAGGGCAAAAGCTAGTGTATGTATATTTCTTTGGCCGTCTCAGTGGGTAGTCACAATGGCTGGATCGTTTTCAACATATTATAAAACTAGCTAATTTATTGTGTTATATTTATATACGGAACCTATTCTATTTCACGCGGCGCGCACTCGCCCTTTTTTACGCCGAAAAATTATGAACACCTTGTAAGGTTGTTAGATATTGTAAGGGACGGCTAATGACAGTTTAAACGAGAGCGAGAGGGAGGGATATTGTAGCCATAACTCGTTCTTTTCCGGCTCTGACGGTCAAGGGGATAATTTACTAGTTTGATTTAGAAAAAACCTACTTTGCCTAGAAAAGGTTTCGTTTCTTGGCTTCTTTTTGTAATTTTTGCGTCTTAGTACTCATTTCAACCCCCGACGCAAAAAGAGGGGCGTTATAAGTTTGACCGCTATGTGTGTCTGTATGTCTGTCTCCTTTTCCAATCCTCCTGTGTCCAATACTTTAAAAAATGCAACATAATAATTATGTACTTTAGTTTCCTGTTAACCTTAGCGGTCCCCCGACACCGACGACGCTTAGATAAAAATAATATTACTAGGTACTTATACTAAATTAACTTAGGCTAATTTTGCGGGAAATCAGCATAGTCCCGGGGGATACGGATAAACGAATTCTTCGCAGATGAAGTCGTGGGCAACAGCTAGGTAGTGCATAGTATTTTTTTACTTTTTTGTCGGCGTTTTTTTTTTGGGCGTTTTTTTATGTCGGGGGTTTTTTTGTTAATATCTATTATTTACGTAAAGTTCGTGTCGCGTTCGAATTTAGAATAGGACAAACTCAGCTCTTCCCGTGGGTGTCCTATAACGCTCTAAATACATCGTCAGGTATTAAAATTATACTTTTCATCTCTCCTGTTCGGAAAGTTTAATTTTCATCTCTCCTGTTCGGAAAGTTTAATTTTCATGGGTAGATAGCCGGGTGGAAAATTGCGTTTTCTCCTCTAGGGTGGAAAGTAATTTTTTTTTAATTTTTCGGTTAGCCATGACATCGAAGATAATTGAGTTACGTCAATGACATTTTTTTTCACGTTTCGGCATGGCAAGTGGCCAGTCGAAATGGTACCGTTGGAGGTTGGATAGGTAGAAGAAAATTCAATTTATTATTATTCTCGTCTTTTTGTAGTTTTTCAGTTTCCTCATAGTCGAAATGAAAAGTAGAGTGACTAACTCGGGTGAAATAACCCATTTCCCCTCGAACTATTGGCGCTCTCACTTCGTTCGAGCGCCAGAAATATCTCGGGTGAAATGAGTCACTTTCCACCCTTGGTTATCAATCTACTATTTCATGGGTAGATAGCCGGGTGGAAAATTGTGTTTTCTCCTCTAAGGTGGAAAGTAATTTATTTTTAATTTTTCGGCTAGCCACGACATCGAAGATAATTAAGTTACGTCAATGACTTTTTTTTTCACGTTTTGGCATAGATATCTAGATGCACGTCGTGACCAACTCGATTTTTTTTTATAGTCGGCCGTGGCAAGTGGCCAGTCGAAAACGTACGGTTGGAGGTTGGATAGGTATAAATCAATTCAATTTATTATTATTCTCGTTTTTTTTGTAGTATTTTAGAATAGAATAGAATAGAAAAACGTTTATTCACACATTTCACAAATTACATAAAAATAAATACACAAAATAAACAAGTATAAAGAAATGACAGTATCTGTGAAATCGCGAAACGGTCCCAGCTCAGCATAGTGTTGGCCGTATAGGCCAACGCTGGTCTTCCGCTGTGACCGCTTGGCGACTTCACGGAAGGCGACACATTCAAATAAAAAGAAACAAACAGAAAGTAATATAATTTTAAAATCCTCGCAGTCGAAATGAAAAGTAGAGTATCTAACTCGGGTGAAATAACCCATTTCCCCTCGAACTATAGAAATATCTCGGGTGAAACGGGTCACTTTCCACCCTTGGTTATCAATCTACTATTTCCACCCATAGACTGCAATGAGCGGGCCTGCACATCGCTCGAACCGAGATAACCGTTGGGAGAGAAAAGTCCTCGAGTGGCGACCACGAACCGGAAGACGAAGCGTTGGCAGGCCTCCCACCAGGTGGACTGACGACATCGTGAGAGTTGCGGGAAACCGATGGATGCAAGTGGCGAGTTGTTCTAAAGAGGGGCCTTTGTTCAGTTGTTCAGCAGTGGACGGCTTCCGGTTGATGATGATGACTCATGATGATGATCTTTGCTGTATTGTACTATTTTATCTTGTATTGTTTATATTGTTGTACTGTTGGCAATTAAATATTTTCTTTCTTTCTTTCTTTCTTTCATAGACTAAGTTCCATACAACTTTGCCCATCCTCCTTTTACACGTGACCTTACTCTCTGACTTCGGGCTTCTAATAAATCTCGTTCGTAATTCCTTATTTACCACCCTTAATACAAGTACCTAATAAGTTAATACAGAATCAGACCTTCGACCTTCCGACTCTTACAAAAGTTATAAATGCAAATTAAATTATCCAAAAATCTTTAATTAGACTATTTTGCGCATCTGTTCCAGAGTTCACCTACCATCTTAATAATAGAACGATTAAAAACAATTCAACAAAGTTAATGAGACGTCTGTTCTTTAGAAAATGAATCTTACCCTCCTTATTATAAGGTAAAGTCTGTGGTATCATTAAAGCTGTAATTCGTAATCATTTAGGTAATTTTCCCTTTACTGGATTCTCTCTTATTGTTAGGAAACGAGTTAATTGAAATATTCGAGTTTTGATCTGCGTAAGTTAAATTGAGTTGGAATTGAAGCTGTGTAGTAAGAATTCTTGTCTTCTACAGCAAAATAATTTAAGATTAGACCCGTTTGCTTAAAAATGGACGCTTTGTATTATACTGTTCACGGAAATCGTGGATTTCCTTGCAAAAATTACCGTCGAAATGGTACCATCGTTCGGTCAAAAATGTAAATGCCTGGGACTAACCCCAATTTTTAAACAAGTTCCCTTCAAAAGTTCAAAGTTCAAAGTTTTATTTGCTCGAATTATGGTACAAAAGATGTTACAAAAAATCAGTGTAGATCAACACAATTCACCATACATTGGCATGCAAAATTTATAGTCGGATCTAGTAAACAATAATAATAATCACAATAATAATCATAGTAATAATAATTCACATTTCATTCATTGTCATTAAATTATATAGAATAATGTTAAAATATTACAGATAGTTACAAAAAAAATTTTTACAAAATAATCAATTAATATTAAACGAGTATCACCTATATTATACCACTAGTCACAATAATTAATTACTACATTTAAAAAAATTCAGACATTAAAAACATTTCTCCTTGAGCCAGAACTGCAGTTTGGCTACAAATATTTTATAAGTCAGCGCTCTTATATCTATAGGAATTTTGTTATAAATTTTTTTTCAAGTTCCTATCAAATGAATGTCGCTAAAGTCGAACTTTTAAGTTGACAGACACGTCTATTGGCATTATTGTTTTATGGCATGCAAACGACTATCAACTTTAAGGTGGTAGACCACATATTTGGCTGATGGTACAATTTAAGAGGAAACCAAACACTAATGGCGAGAGAATTGAAAAATAGGTATTTGTAAAAATCTGTTAGTGTCACGCAGTGCACGTACAACCGCGAGCAGAGCGCGATAGAGACAACTGGCACCGAAAATTACTATTAAAAGTACATAAAATCAACGTTTCTTAGTCCCCTGATTTCTTCTCCAAAACTTGACCTATTTAAGAGCGTTAATATCTGTTGAGCTCGCAACGAAACGTTGCATTTTTGTTAGTTTTTCTCGATTATTCCATAAGAATTGAATAAAAATTAAAGATGTGGTCTGATAGAACTCTTCTTAATGTCTACTACAGTAATTATTCGTGATAGACTTTTATTTTCTTTAAAAACCGTTACTAAACATATGTTCGTTTTTAAAGAAAATAAAATTATATCACGAATAATTATTGGAGTAGACACATTAACATATTAAGAAGAATTATAAAAAAAAAGAAAACATAGGGACGTATTAATAGGGGCCATAGATTTTTGTAAAATAAGTTATTGCTCTACCGACATTATCCAGAGAGAAAACAGTAGGGACTACGTTTGTATGGAAAAACGGTCCATGGGTTTCCTCTTAAAAGTATTTGTGCAAACGACACCATAGATTTTTATTTACAGACCGCACGGAAGAAGAACCTGATCTAAAGTCCCTCTTTCGCTTTTGAGTTCTACTTTCGTGCCGTTTACATTTTGTGGACAAAATAGAGCGCTAGTATACCGCAAAACTACCAACGCACAATCCAAAAATACTCCAAAAAGCAGCCATTATTGTTCGACCTAGTTGCTGAAAGTTATAGACGGGTTTAACGTCAGTCCGTCTGTCCGTGAGTCCGACGCGATGATCCCTGGGGCTGAGTTCTGACAGGTAAACTATTGTTTTATAGTATTAGTTTCATTTTTGTTTTCGGATGCGTTCTTCTTGTTAGATAAACTGTAAGTAAAACCTAACCAACAAAAAGTTGGAAACCCCCCGACTTTGTCTGAGTAAATTAATTAAATTATATAAAAAAAAATATATATATTTATATATATCATATATTTTCCGTTTGCTTTGCTAGTACCATAAAAAAGTTTTAAAGTCACGGATTCGCCAAAATTTTGTATCAGGGGCAAGATCGGATACCAAAATACGAAAAAAAGAATGTAACGGATACCTATACTTAAGTTTGTAGTTATTAGTGACTCCAATTTTTATACGTGCCCGAAGGGATAACATTGGATATATTCCTTTTAGAGACATTATTCTCTAATCTAAGCATTAAGAGTGCCTCTACATCTCCATCCGGTATTACCCCTTGATGGCCAATTCATCGAAACACATCATAAACAGTTTGTGTTATCTTTCCACAAGTATAAAACGTAAACCGTTCATTTTATAAAAATAAGTAAATTCAGGCCTAAACAACGGTTATTTCTTAACCATTTAAGTCATATTTCAACAATCTGACGCTGATACCGAGGAAAAAAGTTTTCGCCAGGCTCTCTCAACTAGCCTAAAATACGTCCGGTATTACCCCAACGTACCTTATAAAATATACCTTAACTTGAAACATTTCGTACAAAATACGAAATCCTTAGAAAAATATCACTTATTTTTTTCGTAATGGCTGCGGAACCCTATTTCGGGCGTGTCCGACGCGCTCTTGGCCGGTTTTTTTTACAGAAAAAAGGAAAGACTAGTTTAGAGGTACAGCTGGTGCATTAACAGTAGATCAGAAAATTAAAACGCAACAAAAACAGGTTTCACAAAAATCGTACATTGCTTTATTTGTCGATCCTAATTTTTTCGATTGCTCTTCTCTACGGTTGACTGGCAGAGATTCCTTTAGGGATAAGTCTGCCTTTGTACTTAGCACTTTCTTTTTGTGTGATATTTTTGTATTTCCTTTTTGTATAATAAAGATTATAAACAAACAAGCATTTTAATGCACGTCTAAATTAATTACTGTACTGTAGTATAATGTAGTCAGTGTCACCTCTATTTTCCATCCATGCAGACTTTGAACATTAAAAGAACAAAACCTCAAAGCTCCATCGACACAATAAGATTAAAGACCTTAAAATCCCAATATGGAATAGCCACTCAAATAATTGATGAGTTTTTGACTTCAAACGTTCGGGGAGGACAAAGCGATCGGAAATTGTCGTGGACTTCCGCCGGATGTCGCCGAGCGCCAGTGCTGCCAACCGCGATGATTAAATGACATATTGAAACCTCCATGTGTGAGTTTGGCATATAAGGTCGAGGTTTGAAAGCCACTTTTGTTTACTCTGTGGTTTTAGCTTTTGTTCTCTCCCTGTCGTTCTGTGGTTAGTCTGAATTTCATAGAATTGTGACCTAAAGTAACCTAATCTACTGCATTCCTTGACATTAAATTTCAAAAGGACAGTTTGTTACTGTTTTTTTTATCTAATTTATAACAACTAACTGGTAATGAAGTTTTAGGCAAACCAAGATTAATATTTTTTGTACCTACTTGTAACTAAATATTAAATTCACAGTTATTTAAAGGTCGAATTGAAAATTCACGAACTTGACAATTGCTATTGAAAATTCATATTTTTAACATTAAATTGAACCAAAAACACTTTAGTTGCGATCTTTAAAAAAGTTATACTACGCCACAAATAAAGGACCTTTTGAAGACAAATACAATCAAAAATAGAACTGTATACCTCTATGTTCTATAGAATATGAAATTAGATCAAACGCATAATAGCGCTAAGTAAGTTATACAAATCAGGTCTTCTTCTTCTTCTTGCGATGCCCCTCCACTACTGGAGGTTGGCTGTCAGCTCCGCATATTTCTCCTTATCTCTCGAAAATAGTTCTTCCACACTGGCGATACCGGTCCACTCTCTGATGTTTCGGTGCCACGATTTCTTTCTTCTTCCGACGTATCTTTTCCCCTCAATTTTTCCCATCATTACTGTTTGGAGTAAATGATTCAAATTCAAATTCAAATTCAAATCATTTATTCAGCAAATAGGCCGCAATGAGCACTTTTACACGTCATTTTTTTTAAACTACCAGCGCTTTCGGAAAGACCATCATTGCCAAGAAGAATGCGCCGCAAGAAACTTGGCAGAAAGTCATTTTTTCATCATAAAATAATTACAAATAAAATACTTAAAAACTACAGTATACAATTAAAGAGAAAAAAAAATACAAAATAATAATAATACAGGGATGTATGGGGTCCCTTAGTTACAAAACTAAACACTAACTATATCTACGTTCAGCGGAAGTGTAGAATGCTTCCACTGTCAAAATGAAAAATAATAATAATAATAATTTAATTCTGAAATATACATTTCAGGTCAAGTAACCGTTAAGCTTTTGGATTCCGAAGGCAAGCTCACGTCTGCCGCCCCCAAAGTTAGCTCACACGCACTCATGTCATGCTCTGAAAGCAGAGCGGTACCGAGGGCATGGTATTGCTTCCGTTCCCATAAGCTCTATGGGGTCGTCTTGGGAACTTCGACGTCGCGAGCCTGTGACTAGAAATTAAACTAAAAATATACAAGTTTAAAATCCATAAGCTTAACAATATACAATATCAATATAGCAAGGGGATGTATAAAGTCCCTGAGTTAATAATAAAATTCCTAATCTAAATAATTCAGAGATGTACCTATATAGTCTCATGCCTTAATACATGTCCTAGATATGCTACCAATATGCTAGATATGATAAAATCAGGACATAATGCTAAATTGACTTAGCGGTTATGTTTTAAATAATTCGCAATTGAAGTTGACGAATCTTTCTATTTCAAGAACATTATCATTATTATGTTCTTATATAAAATCTTATATAAATAAAGGCCTGGGAAACTCCATATTTCGTTAACCTTAGACATTATTCATTGTCAGTCCAATAAGCAATGTTTAATATTAAATGGCAATTATGATTACTAAGCTCAGCGTCCGTTCAATGTGGACATGACAGCAAAGGATCCTTTGAACCTTCGGTTTGAATTTGCCATTGACAAGATAGCCTCTAGATGCCGTGCGACTCGAAAGACAACAACATTTGATATAACTATAATATTTGGTATAACTAAAATCATCATCATCAGTTTGAAGATTTCTGAACAAAGGGGAAGACCCTTAGAACGACGGCGGCCTTAGGCGAGCAGGTTTCACCCTTAAGCCCCATTTAGACTATGCAAAAACTTTCATGCAAGTTGCATTACCTCGCAGACTATTGAGGGACAATGAATACAGTTGATTAAACAAATACCGTAATGTAGTGAAACTTGCATGCAAGTTCTCACATAGTATAAATGGGGCTTTATGTTTTAGACATTCCTCCATTACGCACGAAGCGGTTTGCCTCTTCTTTAATTATGCGGACGGCTAAGGAGTGGAATTCTCTGCCGAGGCCGGTTTCTCCGGAACGCTTAATCTGGACATCTTTAAGGCCAAAGTGAACAGGCACCTAGGCAAACCTGTACCATCTTAGGCCTCATATTCGCCTTCCATCAAGCGATATTGAGGCCAAACGTAAGCCTATGTCTTATAAAAAAAAAAAACAGTATATAGATAGTTTGAGTCCCGGAGAAGGGCATAGGATTCTTTTGATCCGGAAATATTCCATAGTTCCCGCGAGATAGCTATTTTTTATTTTATTTTATTTTATTTAGGACGAATTTTGTGTGGACGGAGTCACGAATTATATTATATTATATTATACCGAGTACAAAAAAAAAGTCTTTAATCAAAGGCACTTCACATTTTTCAGCTCCGTTTGGCATGTAGGTACGTGTTATATGTGGAAACCTTCCTTATAGGACTACGAAACTCATCGATCAATATAGGTTCATCACGATGTCCCTGGTGTAGAACATCTACCTACTAGAGGCTACTTTGTCAAAACTTTCAAGAAAACAAGTTGCGTCAGTGTCTGGTAAAGTCAAATGACAATCGAACAAGCTATTCACTACAATACCTAGTCCTAAATAAATATTTTGAATTCAAATATGAATTAAGCGTTTCTATTGGTTCATGAAAACACATTCCTCGCAACACATCCTTACACATCTTTGGTGGAAATGCAGCTTTATACACTGTTTGCATTTGGATGGATCAACTATTCCTTGCTGTTATTCTGTCCCGTTAGCTATAGGGGAAACAATTAGTACAGTTTAATAGAAGAAATGTTGTGTCACATTATACTAACATGCTTATTAGATGACCAGTAACAGAAGGGGCTTAAAACGACCACAAAAATGCATGTCTGCTAAATTTTAATCCTATAAGTAAACTTACGGTTTAAAGAGTGACTCAGGAAACCGTAACTATAGCAATGAGTGGCAAGAAAAAGTTGATCGACCCATTTTCACATCACATCAAAAACTAATTTGCAACTTTAAGACTTCAAACGCCTAAAGCCCCACCCGTCACAGACTCAGTCAATTAGTTGTCGACGCAAATCTCCAATCCCACAACTCGCGACGACAAATCTGATAATGTAGTACTGAGCTCTTAAGATGTTTTCGTCATTTCCACCAATTATTACCGCGTTCGAGCACTTTACAGCTTTTAATCTGAACGCGACGTTCTATCGTAACGAGGTTAAGTCCGCCATTTTGTCTGTTTAGGCGGGAAATTTTAAGAGCCTGTCAAATGGCAACAGATTACTTAGCCGTGCAGCCTTTGTTGATTAAAATTTTGTCTCGATTTTGAAGTTGGCTTTTTAAGGTCTGTTAAACTTAATTAAGGATGAGTAGGGAAAAAGATAAATCTTTTACATTAAAATGACATTAAAATGTCAAATGAAAAATATTAAATTGTAAATATCCAAAGTAAAAAAAAATGCAAATAAGTGGCCACAAACAACCGACTAAACTAGCACAGCATTATTTGTGATCTTCAGCACTGAAGAGCTTTACCTTACCTTTTTTAGGGTTCCGGAGCCAAAATGGCAAAAACGGAACCCTTATAGTTTCGCCAAGTCTGTCTGTCTGTCTGTCTGTCCGTCCGCGGCTTTGCTCAGGGACTATCAATGCTAGAAAGCTGTAATTTTGCACGGATACATAGGTAAACTATGCCAACAAAATATTACAATTAAAAATTCAAAAACAATTTTTTTAGGGTACCTCCCATAGACGTAAAGTGGCGGTAATTTTTTTTTTGTCATCCAACCCTATAGTGTGGGGTATCGTTGGATAGGTATTTTAAAACCATTAGGGGAAACGATTTTTCGATTCAGTAATCTGTTTGCGAAATATTCAACTTTAAAGTGCAAATTTTCATTAAAATCGAGCCCCCCCCCCTCTAAAATCTAAACCGGTGGGTGAAAAAATTTGAAAAAATTCAGGATGGTAGTCAGTATATCAAACTTTCAAGGAAAACTATAACGGCTAAGTTTGCTTGAGAATTATTAGTAGTTTATGAGTAAATAGCAGCGTAAGGTATGAAATACCTAAACTTGGAAGATTCCGTATAAAATACGACATCCTTACAAAAATGTTACTTAATTTTTTCGTAATGGCTACGGAACCCTATTTTGGGCGTGTCTGACACGCTCTTGGCCGGTTTTTTACTCTTAATTTATAATTTTTCGAATTTTGTCCAAATAAAATCTATCTTCTTCTTTCACTTCGATGAATTCCTTTTTAAATTTTTGTCACTTTGTCTTGTTTTGTGTTAAGGTACTGTTACACGTGCTAGGTAGTTACTAAAACGAAAACATGCTACAATTGAGCAAAATGCTATCTGCCAGCATGTGTAGGACATCACTCTTTTATAAGCCATGTTATTTTTTATACGAACATAAAAAGTAGCCAGTCGTTGGTTTGACTGCTGTCACCATGACGCGATAAGTACTGCAATAAATAAATCGAGCATTAACAACCACTTCGTTTTGATTTTTTACTAGGTACCTACTAAAAAATACCCTTAAAACAAAGGAATTAGATCGCTCTCACAATCCTTCAGCACAAAATAACAACTGGAACGTCAATAGGGATGTTGACACCACCAATCAACTGACGTACTTTTTATGAGCTGTCAAAACATAATTCTCCAATAGAGTTTCAATGGCAATTCATAAGTCGCTATTTGTTCCCCAACTCAATCAAGTAACTATTTATTTATTTTAAAGCAACAAAAATCTGATTTTACAGTAAATCAAAAATTAACCAGGTTTTCAGGGCTAAAATAAAGCGTTTTTTTACTGAAGTCGTGCTTTCGAATTACTTTTTAATAGCGTCAACATCCCTGTTTCCATGACAACTAACCTAACACAAACAAACTTCCATCGTCGGGTTACTTAAGTAATGACGTTGGAGATTAATCATAATAACAACTAATTAACCATGAGTAAAACCAAAATAGGAGCGCTGTGGGAAGACAAGGAGGTTTTATTTGATCTGCCTTTCATGTAAGTAAATCTGGCAACGAGACTGCCACCAAAACTTAGGGGCTGTTCACCATCCATTGATTAGTGTTAACTGACGGTTAAATGTGATGCCTTCTCCGTCTGTTAGAATAAAACAAATAGAGACGTCATCACATTTAATCGTCAGTTAACACTAATCAATGGCTGGTGAAACAGCCCCTTAGAATACACATCGTCACTTCTCTGCATACTAAAAATCGATAATTTATAACCCTCGACGTAAAAAAGGGGGTGTCATAATAAGTTTCACCGCTATATGTCTGTCTGTCTGTGTGAACAGATTTGATTGCGGTTTTTTTTATTTCGAAGCAGGTTTTCTAGCGATGGTTTAAGATCCATGTTATACGACATGTTTTATCAAAATCAGCTCAGCCATTTTTGAGATAGCTATTGAACTTGGAAGTGACTATTTCGGGGGTTTGCCAACTTTTTGTTGGTTAGGTTATTCAAAAGTGAGCTTTATTAAGTATTGTTTGAAGATTCAATTTTAATGGTTAATGTCTGAAAAATTTAGAAACGCTTGAAACTTTTTATATCAATAACCTTACTAATGAACAGAAAAAAATATCAGATTTTTAAGTAGCACCAATTAAATTAAAAAAATTAAAGAGTTTTCTTTACCGCCAAATTACGACAGTTACGGGTTTTTCCAAAGTTCAGAATAAAAAACCGGCCAAGAGCGTGTCGGACACGCCCAAAATAGGGTTCCGGAGCCATTACGAAAAAAATTAAGTAATATTTTTCTAAGGATTTCGTACTTTATACGGAATCTTCGAAGTATAGGTATATTTTATACCTTAAACTACTAATAATTCTCAAGAAAACTTAGCCGCTATAGTTTTCCTTGAAAGTTTAATATACTGACTACCATCCTGAATTTTTTCAAATTTTTCCACCCACCGGTTTAGATTTTAGAGGGGGGGGGGACGCTCGATTTTAATGAAAATTTGCACTTTAAAGTTGAATATTTCGCAAACAAATGACTGAATCGAAAAATTGTTTTAGCAAACCCCTAATGGTTTTAAAATACCTATCCAACAATACCCCACACTATAGGGTTGGATGAGAAAAAAAAAATCACCACCACTTTACGTCTATGGGAGGTACCCTAAAAAAAATTGTTTTTGAATTTTTAATTGTACTGTTTTGTCGGCATAGTTTACTTATATATTCGTGCAAAATTACAGCTTTCTAACATTGATAGTCTCTGAGCAAAGCTGCGGACGGACAGACAGACAGACAGACAGACAGACAGACAGACAGACAGACAGACAGACAGACGGACAGACAGACAGACATGGCGAAACTATAAGGGTTCCGTTTTTGCCATTTTGGCTCCGGAACCCTAAAAACATTATGAGAGGGCTTGGGCCGCAGTTCCCACGCGGGCTCAGTGCGGATTGGGAATTTCACACACACCATTGATTTGCTTCGCAAATTTCCTCACCATATTTTCCTTCACCAAAAATTAAATGTAAATTCGCACATGAATTTAGAAAAACTCAGAGGTGCGGCCCGGGGTTCGAACTCGCGATCCTCTGCGGGAGAGGAGTTATTAACATAAGTCAATTTAAATGACATTGTAACGGATAACTTACGTCTTAAATCGAGTTTAGCTCGTTTCGGGCTATTTCGTAGTCTTCTAGTCTTTCTTCTAGTCGCGCGACATAGCGGTGGCGCGTAGTGCGCGTGTTGCGATAGCCGCCGAGTCGCGTGCTCCTTAGAAGAAGGGCTACGAAATAGCCCGAAACAGTCGAGCTAAACTCGATTTAAGACGTGAGTTATCCGTTACATACAATATCATTTAATATGAGTGAGTCTCACTGTAGCTTCATGATCAAAATAAGTTAATTTGTTACAGTTACCTCAAGCTCAGACCGGGCGAAAAGATATTCGACCGAATAGAACCCATCGAAGACACTAAAGGGAACACCGGCAGCAAGGGCCGAATGGTCGTCACCAACCTGAGGATCATATGGCACTCCTTATCCTCGCCCAGGATCAATTTATGTAAGAACTTGACGACCAGTGCCCTTAGCAGTTTCCCCACCTTAGGGTCATCATCGTCATCATCATTATGTCAGCCGAAAGACGTCCACTGCTGGACATAGGCCTCCCCCAAGGCTCTCCACTCAGACCGGTCTTGTGCTTTTCGCATCCACCGCGATCCCGCGATCTTAGCCAGGTCGTCGCTCCATCTTGTTGGAGGCCACCTTAGGGTAATTTACCCTAAATTTAGATTAAGTATTCCTGGCTTTTGCCCGAGGCTCCGCCCGCATGGTATTCGGTTATCGCGCGCTGTTCCCTCGGGAACTGTGCATTTTTCCGGGATCAAAAGTAGGCTATGTCACTCTCGGGCCAATAAACTATCTCTATGCCAAAAATCACGTCGATCCTTCGCTCCGTTACGGCGTGAAAGACGGACAAACACATTTTCACAATTATACTAATATTAGTTTTACGCGTTTAGGGTGTTTTTGGGGTAGAAAATTACTTAGGGTATTTTTTAGGGTAAAAGTTTTGGAATAAAATGTACGATTTCAAGAAAAAATACTATAGCTGACATAGAAGCCAAGACTATTATGGATTCATTCCAAGAATGTTTCGAAACGGTGTAGTCTTGGTGTAGTAGTTTTTCTATTAGTTTATTAATAAATCGCATTTGCAAATGAGTACGAGTATTGTATTGCAAACGAAGAATTGCGAAACTGAAGTGCCAGTGGGCGGGGCACATTGCACGCAGGACTGATGGCCGATGGAGTCAAAAGGTTCTCGATTGGCGTCCGCGGACCGGGAGACGAGTTGTCGCTAGGCCTCCAACAAGATGGAGCGACGACCTGGTTAAGATCGCGGGATCGCGGTGGATGCGAAAAGCACAAGACCGGTCTGAGTGGAAAGCCTTGGGGGAGGCCTATGTCCAGCAGTGGACGTCTTTCGGCTGACATGATGATGATGATGATTGTATTGCATATTCATGTCTGCGAAAAGGAAGCGGGACGTGTATTTTCGAGTAGCGTGATTTCAAAAATTAGCGCCCTCCTTCACTCAAATGCCGCCACCCTATTCACGATACTCATTCATAATCAAACACAAAAGAAAACTTTTGAAATTAAGTACTGCATTCCATGAGTTACGATGATACTGAAGCAATCTTAGATACGATCTCTTAAGCACTTTGTTACCCATATTAATGGGATTTGACTACCATAGATCCTTTAAGTAAGTTTTACTGCTAAACAATGGTTTTCTATCCTAGTTAACTAGCTAGTTATAACCAAAATTAATTATCTTATATAATTTTAACTGGTTCCCCGCGTCACAAGCCTAGTGCGGGAAACCCTGGTATTTTTGTCAAGCACTGTATATTTTTAAATAAACACATTTTTCATCATCATCATCATGGCGGCCTCTTGGTTATCCAATCTTGGACGTAGGCCTCTTCCCTCTTCTTCCACTCTTGGCGATCTTGTGCCCGTCTCATCCAGTCTCGACCTCCCGACCGTGCCGTCGAATGTCGTCCACCCAGCGCTGCGGTGGTCTGCCGCGCCCCCGAGTATTCGCTCTGGGTCTCCATTCAAGGACTCGTCTTGTCCAGCGTCTCTCGACATTTTTACTATTTTTTATTTTTTTATTCATTCATTCCAGCGGTAGGCCTGAACTGCATCCAGTCAACCAGCACCAAAGTGGTCAACTCAGGGCTCCGGGGGACCACGCAGGCGCTCCACATGCTCGCCGCGTACCGAAGCAGCCGCTATGAGTTCATCTTCACCAACCTGGCTCCCAGCTGCGTGCGGCATTACACCTCAGTCTCTGGGGTTCACAAGTAAATGATAGATTTTATCAACACCCATATAGTAAATCCTCCATTATGCGTTCAAAAACCATAGATAATGACCAGCATTATGATATTGGATTCTATTATGAACACGGCTGTATCGTAATGGTCATTACGATACAGAAATCGTACACATAATAGAGGATTTAATATACGAGTATGCATGTAGATAAAATATTGTATGCAAACTGTACGTAATTAGGCCTTAAAACACTCATGTGACCCTATTATGAAACTCGATTACTCATGTTTTAAGAACCCCTATTACGATACAGTTGCATAAATAACTATTATTGAATTCGTGAAATTTTGGATTCTAGACAAACAAAGGGCTTGAATAAATATGCCACCATTCTGTAGATTAAAAAGGTTTTGGGACAAAAGTACTTATCTCGAAATGGTCCGTGTAAATTGCACACGCTTGTGTCACCAGCTCCTTTTTAAGGTTTCGTAGCCAAACTGGGAAAAACGGAATTAATTTCGCCATGTCTGTCTGTCTGTTCGTCCGCGGCTTTGCTCAGGGACTATCAAATCAATGCTAGACAGATGTAATTTTGCACGAATATATTATGTAAACTATGCCGACAAAATAGTACAATAAAAATTTCAAAAAATAATCTTTAGCGTACCTCCCATAGACGTAAAGTGGCAGTGTTTTTTATTTCTCATCCAACCTTGTAGTGTGGGATATCGTTGAATAGGTCTTTTAAAACCATTAGGGGATTACTAAAACGATTCTTCGATTCAGTGATTTGTTTACAAAATATTCAACATTTAAGTGCAAATTTTCATTAAAACCGAGCGTCCCCCCCCCCCCCCCCCCTCTAAAATCTAAACCGGTGGGTGGAAAAATTAGAAACCAAAACTCAAACTCAAACAAACCAAACTCAAACTTATAAGGAAAACTATAACGATTAAGTTTTCTTGAGAATTATTAGTAGTTTAAGAGTAAATAGCAGCCTAAGGTAGGTAACATATACCTAAATTTGGAATATTCCGTACAAAATACAAAATCCTTGAAATAATATTACTTATTTTTGTTGTAATGGCTTCGGAACCCTATTTGGGCGCGTCCGACGCGCTCTTGGCCGGTTTTTTGAACTTTGCTGGACACACCTCGACCTCGTGTCTCGATAGGTCGCCAGCCGAAAGACGCCCACTGCTGGGCGTACCTCCCCCACAGAACATCACAAAGACCGATCCTGTGCCGCCCACATCCAACGAATTCTTGCTACTTTTGTTTGAGGTTATATTACAGCCTACTTAAAAAATAGTAGATTGTACAACGAGAGCATAAAACGAGCCATTTTATTCGAGACGTTCATATAGCCACCCTAACCAGTACGGCGAGGGTGGATAGACACGTCAAGGGGAAAATGGGTTTAACGCTCGAGTTTTACACTCTACTTTTCACTTCGATTGCGAGGAGATGAAATAACTGAAATAACAACAGAATAAACTTTGTTCACTTACTATAGATATCTTTTATTTTTCATGCATTGCTAATATACTTAATTATAAATATTTAGTTTTATTAATTTGTTTTGGTTTATTTGAATGACTTTTAGTTTTATACAAATTAAAAATTATTGAAAAAATACATTGAAACTTATTTGTTTGTGGCTGATTAGGCCTGATTGCCTTGTTGGTCTTAGACGAAGATTTTACTTTATGCACTAGAACATAAAAAGTCATTTTATGTCGCCTAGATCCAGCATAAACACGAACTTTTACGAGCATGCGAAGTGAAATTATTTCTAGTCTTCCCACTAATAACTATAATAAGTAAATGCGAAAGCTTGAAAAGTCTGTATGTTTGTTACGTCTTCACGTCTTAACCGCTGAACTAATTTATATAAAATTCGGTATAGACATACCCCCTTATTCATAAACGACAATCAAACCTATTTTAGTTAAAATGCCGCTAAAATTCGTTTGTCCTTATCTGTCACTTCGACATTTGTATTTGTTAGAAAGGGACAAAGCATTTGTTAGTTAACATAGGCTTGTTAAGTTTTATGAATAAGGAGGATAGTCTGTGTCTCCCGGGAAAGGAAGGACAAGATAGTTTTTATCCCGGAAAATTGCTTAGTTTTTGCGGGATCACGATAAATGAATTCTACGCCAACTCTAGTTTTTAACATAAAATCTTTGAATTAAATATTTAATAGATATTGAAATAGCTTTTTCATGTCTTAAATATTTACTTCAATAGGAGGTACCTTGAATACCAAACTATGTAAGTAAATTTAGATTAAGGCCGTTCGAGAAGCTGCCAATAATAAGCAGGTTTACTCTAACTTTATAAATCCCAACACCACAAACTCTATTACAAGTATTGTAACTGCCTTAAGAAGTTTTAGTATAGGTAAGCTCCCACACAAGGAACAGACACAGTGTAAAACAGTATGTGATCTGCAAACAAAGCAATATGCGCAATGAGGGACTTGAAAAAGTTGGAAAAATTTGTCTTAAACTGTCGTGCTACATATAAGTTTAATTTGTATGGGTGAAGCGGCGTCTACATAATTACGTGAGGTGTTTAGGGGGGGGAGGGTCAAGCCGAATCTCATCTAATCACACATGAGGGAGAGATCACGTAAATTTTTCCAAAAAACTGTTTAAATTTGAGGGAAAATTATGCTAAATTAAATGAATCTGGCATGACTTTGTAGCCACATTTTACACTAAAAATAAAACCTAATTTGAACGTTTTAGCTGAGATTGGGGTTGAATGTAATCTCACGCGACATCTTATCAAGAGGGAGTAGGTGTTCTCATACCTTCTGTAATTAATGTAAGGTAAGTATACATCCAGATTTCCATGTCGAACAAGACATTTTCCTATACATCTTTTTTAATAATTAACTGAACCAACTTTTTGAAGTCCAGTCACAAGCGTGCTAGTGCTATGCTTAAAGTGAGAAACTGCGAATTTGGCGCATTGAATGAAGATCATTTACTGAATTTATACTTTATAACAAAGCACATTTAACTTTAGCAAACCTGTGACGCCTACTCAAAAATTCAGAGCATTTACGTAGGCCGAAACACAGCAGGGGCATGTAAGTTATATTAGAAAGAAATAAAAGCTTGTTTAGGTCCAATCACAACTACAATTCATTGCTCGCTTGAATCGCACCTCACCAAATGGCTAGCTCACAAAGCACGTAATGAATTGCGAAATCACTAACCGCACCGCTTTTAGTCGTGGCTGGATCTGACAACGATAATAGTTATTTTATTAGTAATTATGTAACCGTTTCCAGGCTTTTTTGTTACTTTTGTTGCTTTTTTTATCCTAAAAATATAAATGTTCTCTTTCTCTGACATTGTATTCGTAAAGGTAATGACAAGTTCACTTTTTCTTTGGATAATCCTTAGTTCCAATCCGCACTGGGCCCGCGTGGGAACTATGGCCCAAGCCCTCTCATTCCGAGAGGAGGCCTGTGCCCAGCAGTGGGACGTATATAGGCTGAGATGATGATGATGAATCCTTAGTTTTCTGTTGCTCAATATCTAAGCATTTTTGCTTACTATTGTAAAATATTTTCATATTTTAAGCTCCTAACCTTAGACTATATACAACACTAGACCGAGCCTCAGTAAGAAACAATGCGATTGAAAACGTCCACTCTTTTTCTTGTTTGTGTGCGTGGCGACCACGTGACAGCTTCGTCTTTACACTCGAGTTACGTCAATCTGGTTGTCACTGTGTGCGTGCTAAATGATACCACGTAATGTCAAATCCCCAAAATTTGGGGGAAAATTATTACGACACGACGAAAATTAGACGCTAGTAAAAGTAATGGCGATAAAAGTAATGGTGATAGCAATCCGGGCGGACCTTGCACAAGGTTCTACCACCACATATTTTGATATATCGTTTTTTTTTTTACCCAAGCCTATTACATCAATCTGTATCTATCTGCAGATAAAACACTGTAGGTACCATATTTGTATCGACAGATGTTATACGCAGATCAATTTTTATACGCAGATAATAATCTGTGGCATCTGTCGATATATGTCAATCTCAAATAAATACAGAATAAAAGAAAGCTCAATAAGATGGTGCAAATATTTATTAAAATATCAAAGAACATTAATTAGATTCGTCATTTTCTCAAATAGATTAAAAATAAAAACTGTTCAGATTCAGGTGAAATCGATATATTTCGACTTTGTGCCCAATACAAACTTTTCAGTACGATTTTGACTGAATTGTGGGGAATTTTGCACTGGAAACTGGTATCACCTATAAAAAATGTCACACAATTCTAACCTAAATAATTTAATCTTTTCTTACGAAATTTTATGGATTCTGGAGTACTTACCGATGGAAAGTCACGTCATTAGGATTTTTAAGCCTGCCTTTATAATTGCGGCACACTTTTATAGCACATTTGGTCATATTTCGGCACTTTTGTATTGCGCGCTCCGCATACGTCACCTACGGTGTCACAATGCAGACTGAGGAGGGGAAAATCACTTATAAGCCAACAGTTGGCTTATATTTTTGGTGGACGTTTTCGTACCGCCGACGGTCCATCTAGTGTTGTATATAATCTAAGCTCCTAACGTTCTTGGTCATTTGATACGTAGTAACTTATCTCTTACTCTTAGTACCTAGTCTGTGGTCACCTGGCTCATAGTAAAAGGATAAATTTTACTATGCCTGGCTTGTAGTCCTGGGCATAGTAAAAGGATAAAAAGTAGGTAAAGTACGAACAACAGTACATCGCGGGGCTTAAATGTGTGCGCGCCGCTTGGCGACAGTACGCTCACACCGCCGCACGCACACACTGATACCAACTATCTGGGACCAACTAGTTTCAGTCAAGGCTGCGCTGTCGCCGGTGCCGTACGTTGCTCTGGTTGTCTCCCGCTCTCTTCACGTTCGCGTAGTCGTAGTCGTTTTTTTGTTTTTGTGTTAGGTAAATAAATAAATATCGTCACTACTTTTAAAAAAACTCGTAGCTCAAAATAGATAATTTTTCTGAGTGAACTTTATAGACTGTAATCAAGGTTCAATTTTGTTGACATATTGATTTTAGGAACGAGATTTTTTTCAAAGTAGTGACGATATATAAGTGTTGCATAGTGTAATAGTTTCGTGCAAGGCACGTGTACGATTCGATGCGATGCGATGCGATGCGATGCGATACGATGCGATGTGGTGCGATGTGATACGATGCGATGCGATGCGGTGCGATGCGATGCGATGCGATACGATGCGATGCGATAAGATGCGATGCGATGCGATGCGTTGCGGTGCGATGCGATGCGATGCGATGCAGTGCGATGCGATGCGATACGATGCGATGCGATACGATGCGATGCGATGCGATGCGATGCGATACGATGCGATACGATGCGATGCGATGCGATGCGATACGATGCGATGCGATACGATACGATGCGATCTGATGCTATGCGATGCGGTGCGATACGATGCGATGCGATGCGATGCGGCGCGATGCGATACAATGCGATGCGATGCGATATGATGCGATGCGATACGATCCTATGCTATGCGATGCGATGCGATGCGATGCGGTGCGATGCGATACGATGCGATGCGGTGCGATGCGATACAATGCGATGCGATGCGGTGCGGTGCGATGCGATATGATGCGATGCGATACGATCCTATGCTATGCTATGCGATGCGATGCGATGCGATGCGATGCGGTGCGATGCGATACGATGCGATGCGGTGCGGTGCGATGCGATGCGATGCGATATGATGCGATGCGATACGACCCAATGCTATGCGATGCGATGCGGTGCGGTGCGATGCGATGCGATGCGATGCGATGCGACGGATGGATGGATGGATGGATGGATGAAATATTTCTCACATTGAGAAAAGCACTATACAAGCCTCGGCCAGAACAGGGATTGCTGGACTCATTTTATCCTCGTCTACCCCGAACTCGTCCATCAATCCCTTACTTCATGGCCTCTGCAGTAATGTACTATTTATTACGTACGTAGTCACTCTCGTCCAGTAATAATGTTATACAGTATACTTAACACCCCTCTTTTTGCGTCGTGGGTTAAAAACCGCGCGAATCGCTGTTGGCAGCCGCGTGCTCCTATGAAGAAGGGCTACGAAATAGCCCGAAACAGTCGAGCTAAACTTGATTTAAGACGAGAGTTATCCGTTAAAATATAATTTAATATGAGTGGTACGTACACAGTGTTCATCGCCATTCCGGCGAATTTAATTAACAATAAGTACTCGTAATTTTAAATTTAGTATAATAATATACAAGCATAATCTTGTTTGTATAGCTAAACAGAGATATAAGACAATTGTAAGTTAATTTTCGTACTAAATTATTTGCCGGTAGGTAATTAATCTAAAGTAGACATTGACAACCCTAAGCGTCCGCGCCGGAGTAGGCAGGTTAGTCTCCGAAAGGGCCGGAGTGCGCGTACTTTTTATCCTTTTACTATGTCCTGGGTCTTGGGACACTGTAAAAGGTACTAATTTTTTAGGGTTCCGTAGCCAAAACGGCAAAAACGGAACCCTTATATGTAGTTTCGTCATGTCTAGACATTCCGTACAAAATACGACATAGAAATAGAAAAATAAATATGACTTAATTTTTTCGTAATGGCTATGGAACCCTATTTCGTGTCCGACACGCTCTTGGCCGGTTTTAATTATGACGTAAATAGTTTCTGTACTCAGGCCAGAGGCCTAATTGCCTAACGTTTCTGACAGTCGCGATCGCAATCAAATGACAGTTTTTGTATGCGAAATATTAGGCAATACGGCCTCTGGATCTGTTTTAATACAAAATCAAACCGGTGTGAAGTTAGCTGCCTAAAGTTAGCTGCCTGTGATAACCCGACCAAATTAAGAAGTGTCGTTTTCGAAAGTGTTAAAATAAATTAAAACATCATGAAATAGGTCGCAAAGTACACAAAATAAACAAAACATTAAGACAAAGGCTTTGATTAAGTGTAAAAGAAGGACAACCGGCGAGAAAACAAATTTTGTTTAAAATTGCCAGGCATTTTCTTTTATATCATAAAGATATAGTCTAATAAGTAAAGCCAGGAGTGGTGGCTGTATTTAACATACAACCACATGACTACGGATCTTAAAACTGAAGAGTCTAGATTGATACCCAGCTTAGAGCTAGTTTAGAACATAGGCGCCGATCAAAGTTAGCTGCCTAAATCCAACGAACAAATCAAGTCGAATTTCTGCCAAATACGATCCCAGCCAGGACTGACTATTACATGTGTTTTATAGCCAAGATATATATCTTTCAAAATTACCAAAGAATTATATGATACCTCACTCTGTTAAAAAATTAGAGAGAAATTCTCAAAATATACAATTTTTGTCCTCGCTGCCTAGAACGTTGCCGTTTTTTGCAAAATAGAAGTAATCCCAGGAGCAGTGACTATATCAGTCATTTAGCTACATAACTAGAGATATAGAAACAGGTACGTCCTGAGTGATACCCAATTTGGTTTAGGAAAAACTGGAAAATCAAGCGAAATTTTCGAATAAACCTGCAAAAATTTGAGGTTATGTCACATTTGCGCGAGATAGAAGTTAACCCAGGAGTAGTGGCTATATTTATCATACAGCTACAAACCCAGAGATCTTAAAACTGCAAAGTCTAGATTGATACCCAGTTTGGTTTAGGAGATAGGCGACGATCCAAGTTAGCTGCCTAAATCCAACGAACAAATCAAGTCGAATTTCTGCCAAACACGATCCCAGCCAGGACTGACTTTTATATGTGTTTTATAACCAAGATATATATCTTTTAAAATTACTAAAGAATTGTATGATACCTCCCTCTTTTAAAAAAAAATTTAATAGAAATTCTCAAAATTTAAAATTTTTGTCCTCGCTGCCTAGAACGATGCCGTTTTTTGCAAAACAGAAGTAATCCCAGGAGCAGTGACTATATAGGTCGTTTAGCTACATAACTATGGATATAGAAACAGGTACGTCCTGAGTGATACCCAGTTTGGTTTAGGAAAAACAGAAAAATTAAGCGAAATTTTCTAATAAACCTGCAAAAATTTGAGGTTATGTAACATTTCCGCGAGATACAAGTGAACCCAGGAGTAGTGGCTATATTTATCATACAGCTACAAACCCAGGGATCTTAAAACTGCAAAGTCTAGATTGATACCCAGTTTGGTTTAGGAGATAGGCGACGATCCAAGTTAGCTGCCTAAATCCAACGAACAAATCAAGTCGAATTTCTGCCAAACACGATCCCAGCCAGGACTGACTTTTATATGTGTTTTATAACCAAGATATATATCTTTCAAAATTACTATAGAATTGTAAGATACCTCCCTCTTTAAAAAAAAATTACATAGAAATTCTCAAAATTTAAAATTTTTGTCCTCGCTGCCTAGAACGATGCCGTTTTTTGCAAAACAGAAGTAATCCCATGAGCAGTGACTATATAGGTCGTTTAGCTACATAACTAGAGATATAGGAACAGGTACGTCCTGAGTGATACCCAGTTTGGTTTAGGAAAAACTGGAAAATCAAGCGAAATTTTCGAATAAACCTGCAAAAATTTGAGGATATGTCACATTTCCGCGAGATACAAGTGAACCCAGGAGTAGTGGCTATATTTATCATACAGCCACACACGCAAGGATCTTAAAACTGCAAAGTCTAGATTGATACCCAGTTTGGTTTAGGAGATAGGCGACGATCCAAGTTAGCTGCCTAAATCCAACGAACAAATCAAGTCGAATTTCTGCCAAATACGATCCCAGCCAGGACTGACTTTTATATGTGTTTTATAACCAAGATATATATCTTTTAAAATTACTAAAGAATTGTATGATACCTCCCTCTTTTAAAAAAAAATTACATAGAAATTCTCAAAATTTAAAAATTTTGTCCTCGCTGCCTAGAACGATGCCGTTTTTTGCAAAACAGGAGTAATCCCAGGAGCAGTGACTATAAAGGTCGTTTAGCTACATAACTAAAGATATAGAAACAGGTACGTCCTGAGTGATACCCAGTTTGGTTTAGGAAAAACTGGAAAATCAAGCGAAATTTTCGAATAAACCTGCAAAAATTTGAGGATATGTCACATTTCTGCGAGATACAAGTGAACCCAGGAGTAGTGGCTATATTTATCATACAGCTACAAACCCAGGGATCTTAAAACTGCAAAGTCTAGATTGATACCCAGTTCGGTTTAGGAGATAGGCGACGATCCAAGTTAGCTGCCTAAATCCAACGAACAAATCAAGTCGAATTTCTGCCAAACACGATCCCAGCCAGGACTGACTTTTATATGTGTTTTATAACCAAGATATATATCTTTTAAAATTACTAAAAAATTGTATGATACCTCCATCTTTTAAAAAAAAATTAGAGCGAAATTCTCAAAATTTAAAATTTTTGTCCTCGCTGCCTAGAACGTTGCCGTTTTTTGCAAAATAGAAGTAATCCCAGGAGCAGTGACTATATAGGTCATTTAGCTACATAACTAAAGATATAGAAACAGGTACGTCCTGAGTGATACCCAGTTTGGTTTAGGAAAATCAAGCGAAATTTTCGAATAAACCTGCAAAATTTTGAGGTTATGTCACATTTCCGCGAGATAGAAGTGAACCCAGGAGTAGTGGCTATATTTATCATACAGCTACAAACCCAGGGATCTTAAAACTGCAAAGTCTAGATTGATACCCAGTTTGGTTTAGGAGATAGGCGACGATCCAAGTTAGCTGCCTAAATCCAACGAACAAATCAAGTCGAATTTCTGCCAAACACGATCCCAGCCAGGACTGACTTTTATATGTGTTTTATAACCAAGATATATATCTTTCAAAATTACTAAAGAATTGTATGATACCTCCCTCTTTTAAAAAAAAATTACATAGAAATTCTCAAAATTTAAATTTTTTGTCCTCGCTGCCTAGAACGATGCCGTTTTTTGCAAAACAGAAGTAATCCCAGGAGCAGGGACTATAAAGGTCGTTTAGCTACATAACTAAAGATATAGAAACAGGTACGTCCTGAGTGATACCCAGTTTGGTTTAGGAAAAACTGGAAAATCAAGCGAAATTTTCGAATAAACCTGCAAAAATTTGAGGATATGTCACATTTCCGCGAGATACAAGTGAATCCAGGAGTAGTGGCTATATTTATCATACAGCTACAAACCCAGAGATCTTAAAACTGCAAAGTCTAGATTGATACCCAGTTTGGTTTAGGAGATAGGCGACGATCCAAGTTAGCTGCCTAAATCCAACGAACAAATCAAGTCGAATTTCTGCCAAACACGATCCCAGCCAGGACTGACTTTTATATGTGTTTTATAACCAAGATATATATCTTTCAAAATTACTAAAGAATTGTATAATACCTCCCTCTTTTAAAAAAAAATTACATAGAAATTCTCAAAATTTAAATTTTTTGTCCTCGCTGCCTAGAACGATGCCGTTTTTTGCAAAACAGAAGTAATCCCAGGAGCAGGGACTATAAAGGTCGTTTAGCTACATAACTAAAGATATAGAAACAGGTACGTCCTGAGTGATACCCAGTTTGGTTTAGGAAAAACTGGAAAATCAAGCGAAATTTTCGAATAAACCTGCAAAAATTTGAGGATATGTCACATTTCCGCGAGATACAAGTGAATCCAGGAGTAGTGGCTATATTTATCATACAGCTACAAACCCAGAGATCTTAAAACTGCAAAGTCTAGATTGATACCCAGTTTGGTTTAGGAGATAGGCGACGATCCAAGTTAGCTGCCTAAATCCAACGAACAAATCAAGTCGAATTTCTGCCAAACACGATCCCAGCCAGGACTGACTTTTATATGTGTTTTATAACCAAGATATATATCTTTCAAAATTACTAAAGAATTGTATAATACCTCCCTCTTTTAAAAAAAAATTACATAGAAATTCTCAAAATTTAAAATTTTTGTCCTCGCTGCCTAGAACGATGCCGTTTTTTGCAAAACAGAAGTAATCCCAGGAGCAGTGACTATATAGGTCATTAAGCTACATAACTAGAAATATAGAAACAGGTACGTCCTGAGTGATACCCAGTTTGGTTTAGGAAAAACTGGAAAATCAAGCGAAATGTTCTAATAAACCTGCAAAAATTTGAGGTTATGTAACATTTCCGCGAGATACAAGTGAACCCAGGAGTAGTGGCTATATTTATCATACAGCTACAAACCCAGGGATCTTAAAACTGCAAAGTCTAGATTGATACCCAGTTCGGTTTAGGAGATAGGCGACGATCCAAGTTAGCTGCCTAAATCCAACGAACAAATCAAGTCGAATTTCTGCCAAACACGATCCCAGCCAGGACTGACTTTTATATGTGTTTTATAACCAAGATATATATCTTTCAAAATTACTAAAAAATTGTATGATACCTCCCTCTTTTAAAAAAAAATTAAAGCGAAATTAACAAAATTTAAAATTTTTGTCCTCGCTGCCTAGAACGTTGCCGTTTTTTGCAAAATAGAAGTAATCCCAGGAGCAGTGACTATATAGGTCATTTAGCTACATAACTAAAGATATAGAAACAGGTACGTCCTGAGTGATACCCAGTTTGGTTTAGGAAAAACTGGAAAATCAAGCGAAATTTTCGAATAAACCTGCAAAATTTTGAGGTTATGTCACATTTCCGCGAGATAGAAGTGAACCCAGGAGTAGTGGCTATATTTATCATACAGCTACAAACCCAGAGATCTTAAAACTGCAAAGTCTAGATTGATACCCAGTTTGGTTTAGGAGATAGGCGACGATCCAAGTTAGCTGCCTAAATCCAACGAACAAATCAAGTCGAATTTCTGCCAAACACGATCCCAGCCAGGACTGACTTTTATATGTGTTTTATAACCAAGATATATATCTTTCAAAATTACTAAAAAATTGTATGATACCTCCCTCTTTTAAAAAAAAATTAGAGCGAAATTCTCAAAATTTAAAATTTTTGTCCTCGCTGCCTAGAACGTTGCCGTTTTTTGCAAAATAGAAGTAATCCCAGGAGCAGTGACTATATAGGTCATTTAGCTACATAACTAAAGATATAGAAACAGGTACGTCCTGAGTGATACCCAGTTTGGTTTAGGAAAAACTGGAAAATCAAGCGAAATTTTCAAATAAACCTGCAAAATTTTGAGGATATGTCACATTTCCGCGAGATACAAGTGAATCCAGGAGTAGTGGCTATATTTATCATACAGCTACAAACCCAGAGATCTTAAAACTGCAAAGTCTAGATTGATACCCAGTTTGGTTTAGGAGATAGGCGACGATCCAAGTTAGCTGCCTAAATCCAACGAACAAATCAAGTCGAATTTCTGCCAAACACGATCCCAGCCAGGACTGACTTTTATATGTGTTTTATAACCAAGATATATATCTTTCAAAATTACTATAGAATTGTAAGATACCTCCCTCTTTAAAAAAAAATTACATAGAAATTCTCAAAATTTAAAATTTTTGTCCTCGCTGCCTAGAACGATGCCGTTTTTTGCAAAACAGAAGTAATCCCATGAGCAGTGACTATATAGGTCGTTTAGCTACATAACTAGAGATATAGGAACAGGTACGTCCTGAGTGATACCCAGTTTGGTTTAGGAAAAACTGGAAAATCAAGCGAAATTTTCGAATAAACCTGCAAAAATTTGAGGATATGTCACATTTCCGCGAGATACAAGTGAACCCAGGAGTAGTGGCTATATTTATCATACAGCCACACACGCAAGGATCTTAAAACTGCAAAGTCTAGATTGATACCCAGTTTGGTTTAGGAGATAGGCGACGATCCAAGTTAGCTGCCTAAATCCAACGAACAAATCAAGTCGAATTTCTGCCAAATACGATCCCAGCCAGGACTGACTTTTATATGTGTTTTATAACCAAGATATATATCTTTTAAAATTACTAAAGAATTGTATGATACCTCCCTCTTTTAAAAAAAAATTACATAGAAATTCTCAAAATTTAAAAATTTTGTCCTCGCTGCCTAGAACGATGCCGTTTTTTGCAAAACAGAAGTAATCCCAGGAGCAGTGACTATAAAGGTCGTTTAGCTACATAACTAAAGATATAGAAACAGGTACGTCCTGAGTGATACCCAGTTTGGTTTAGGAAAAACTGGAAAATCAAGCGAAATTTTCGAATAAACCTGCAAAAATTTGAGGATATGTCACATTTCTGCGAGATACAAGTGAACCCAGGAGTAGTGGCTATATTTATCATACAGCTACAAACCCAGGGATCTTAAAACTGCAAAGTCTAGATTGATACCCAGTTCGGTTTAGGAGATAGGCGACGATCCAAGTTAGCTGCCTAAATCCAACGAACAAATCAAGTCGAATTTCTGCCAAACACGATCCCAGCCAGGACTGACTTTTATATGTGTTTTATAACCAAGATATATATCTTTTAAAATTACTAAAAAATTGTATGATACCTCCATCTTTTAAAAAAAAATTAGAGCGAAATTCTCAAAATTTAAAATTTTTGTCCTCGCTGCCTAGAACGTTGCCGTTTTTTGCAAAATAGAAGTAATCCCAGGAGCAGTGACTATATAGGTCATTTAGCTACATAACTAAAGATATAGAAACAGGTACGTCCTGAGTGATACCCAGTTTGGTTTAGGAAAATCAAGCGAAATTTTCGAATAAACCTGCAAAATTTTGAGGTTATGTCACATTTCCGCGAGATAGAAGTGAACCCAGGAGTAGTGGCTATATTTATCATACAGCTACAAACCCAGGGATCTTAAAACTGCAAAGTCTAGATTGATACCCAGTTTGGTTTAGGAGATAGGCGACGATCCAAGTTAGCTGCCTAAATCCAACGAACAAATCAAGTCGAATTTCTGCCAAACACGATCCCAGCCAGGACTGACTTTTATATGTGTTTTATAACCAAGATATATATCTTTCAAAATTACTAAAGAATTGTATGATACCTCCCTCTTTTAAAAAAAAATTACATAGAAATTCTCAAAATTTAAATTTTTTGTCCTCGCTGCCTAGAACGATGCCGTTTTTTGCAAAACAGAAGTAATCCCAGGAGCAGGGACTATAAAGGTCGTTTAGCTACATAACTAAAGATATAGAAACAGGTACGTCCTGAGTGATACCCAGTTTGGTTTAGGAAAAACTGGAAAATCAAGCGAAATTTTCGAATAAACCTGCAAAAATTTGAGGATATGTCACATTTCCGCGAGATACAAGTGAATCCAGGAGTAGTGGCTATATTTATCATACAGCTACAAACCCAGAGATCTTAAAACTGCAAAGTCTAGATTGATACCCAGTTTGGTTTAGGAGATAGGCGACGATCCAAGTTAGCTGCCTAAATCCAACGAACAAATCAAGTCGAATTTCTGCCAAACACGATCCCAGCCAGGACTGACTTTTATATGTGTTTTATAACCAAGATATATATCTTTCAAAATTACTAAAGAATTGTATAATACCTCCCTCTTTTAAAAAAAAATTACATAGAAATTCTCAAAATTTAAATTTTTTGTCCTCGCTGCCTAGAACGATGCCGTTTTTTGCAAAACAGAAGTAATCCCAGGAGCAGGGACTATAAAGGTCGTTTAGCTACATAACTAAAGATATAGAAACAGGTACGTCCTGAGTGATACCCAGTTTGGTTTAGGAAAAACTGGAAAATCAAGCGAAATTTTCGAATAAACCTGCAAAAATTTGAGGATATGTCACATTTCCGCGAGATACAAGTGAATCCAGGAGTAGTGGCTATATTTATCATACAGCTACAAACCCAGAGATCTTAAAACTGCAAAGTCTAGATTGATACCCAGTTTGGTTTAGGAGATAGGCGACGATCCAAGTTAGCTGCCTAAATCCAACGAACAAATCAAGTCGAATTTCTGCCAAACACGATCCCAGCCAGGACTGACTTTTATATGTGTTTTATAACCAAGATATATATCTTTCAAAATTACTAAAGAATTGTATAATACCTCCCTCTTTTAAAAAAAAATTACATAGAAATTCTCAAAATTTAAAATTTTTGTCCTCGCTGCCTAGAACGATGCCGTTTTTTGCAAAACAGAAGTAATCCCAGGAGCAGTGACTATATAGGTCATTAAGCTACATAACTAGAAATATAGAAACAGGTACGTCCTGAGTGATACCCAGTTTGGTTTAGGAAAAACTGGAAAATCAAGCGAAATGTTCTAATAAACCTGCAAAAATTTGAGGTTATGTAACATTTCCGCGAGATACAAGTGAACCCAGGAGTAGTGGCTATATTTATCATACAGCTACAAACCCAGGGATCTTAAAACTGCAAAGTCTAGATTGATACCCAGTTCGGTTTAGGAGATAGGCGACGATCCAAGTTAGCTGCCTAAATCCAACGAACAAATCAAGTCGAATTTCTGCCAAACACGATCCCAGCCAGGACTGACTTTTATATGTGTTTTATAACCAAGATATATATCTTTCAAAATTACTAAAAAATTGTATGATACCTCCCTCTTTTAAAAAAAAATTAAAGCGAAATTAACAAAATTTAAAATTTTTGTCCTCGCTGCCTAGAACGTTGCCGTTTTTTGCAAAATAGAAGTAATCCCAGGAGCAGTGACTATATAGGTCATTTAGCTACATAACTAAAGATATAGAAACAGGTACGTCCTGAGTGATACCCAGTTTGGTTTAGGAAAAACTGGAAAATCAAGCGAAATTTTCGAATAAACCTGCAAAATTTTGAGGTTATGTCACATTTCCGCGAGATAGAAGTGAACCCAGGAGTAGTGGCTATATTTATCATACAGCTACAAACCCAGAGATCTTAAAACTGCAAAGTCTAGATTGATACCCAGTTTGGTTTAGGAGATAGGCGACGATCCAAGTTAGCTGCCTAAATCCAACGAACAAATCAAGTCGAATTTCTGCCAAACACGATCCCAGCCAGGACTGACTTTTATATGTGTTTTATAACCAAGATATATATCTTTCAAAATTACTAAAAAATTGTATGATACCTCCCTCTTTTAAAAAAAAATTAGAGCGAAATTCTCAAAATTTAAAATTTTTGTCCTCGCTGCCTAGAACGTTGCCGTTTTTTGCAAAATAGAAGTAATCCCAGGAGCAGTGACTATATAGGTCATTTAGCTACATAACTAAAGATATAGAAACAGGTACGTCCTGAGTGATACCCAGTTTGGTTTAGGAAAAACTGGAAAATCAAGCGAAATTTTCAAATAAACCTGCAAAATTTTGAGGATATGTCACATTTCCGCGAGATACAAGTGAATCCAGGAGTAGTGGCTATATTTATCATACAGCTACAAACCCAGAGATCTTAAAACTGCAAAGTCTAGATTGATACCCAGTTTGGTTTAGGAGATAGGCGACGATCCAAGTTAGCTGCCTAAATCCAACGAACAAATCAAGTCGAATTTCTGCCAAACACGATCCCAGCCAGGACTGACTTTTATATGTGTTTTATAACCAAGATATATATCTTTCAAAATTACTAAAGAATTGTATGATACCTCCCTCTTTTAAAAAAAAATTAGAGCGAAATTCTCAAAATTTAAAATTTTTGTCCTCGCTGCCTAGAACGATGCCGTTTTTTGCAAAACAGAAGTAATCCCAGGAGCAGTGACTATATAGGTCGTTTAGCTACATAACTAGAGATATAGAAACAGGTACGTCCTGAGTGATACCCAGTTTGGTTTAGGAAAAACTGGAAAATCAAGCGAAATGTTCTAATAAACCTGCAAAAATTTGAGGTTATGTAACATTTCCGCGAGATACAAGTGAACCCAGGAGTAGTGGCTATATTTATAATACAGCCACACCGCCAGGGATCCTCAAACTGAAAAGTCTAGATTGATACCCACTTCGGTTTAAGACATAGGCGACGATCAAAGTTAGCTGCCTAAATCCAACGAACAAATCAAGTCGAATTTCTGCCAAAGACGATTCCAACCAGGACTGACTTTTACATGTGTTTTATTACTAAGATATATATCTTTCAAAATTAGTAAAGAATAGTATGATATGTCCCTCTTTTAAAAAAAAATTAAAGAGAAATTCTCAAAATTTAAAATTTTTGTCTTCGCTGCCTAGAACGATGCCGTTTTTTGCAAAACAGAAGTGATCCCAGGAGCAGTGACTATATAGGTCATTTAGCTACATAACTAAAGATATAGAAACAGGTACGTCCTGAGTGATACCCAGTTTGGTTTAGGAAAAACTGGAAAATCAAGCGAAATTTTCTAATAAAACTGCAAAAATTTGAGGTTATGTAACATTTCCGCGAGATACAAGTGAACCCAGAAGTAGTGGCTATATTTATCATACAGCCACACCACCAGGGATCTTAAAACTGAAAACTCTAGATTGATACCCAGTTCGGTTTAGGAGAAAGGCGACGATCAAAGTTAGCTGCCTAAATCCAACGAACAAATCAAGTCGAATTTCTGCCCTAGACGATGCCAGCCAGGACTGACTTTCATATGAGTTTTATAACCAAGTTATATATCTTTCAAAATTGCTAGAGAATTGTATGATACCTCCCTCTTTAAAAAAAAAATTAGAGCGAAATTCTCAAAATTTTAAATTTTTGTCTTCGCTGCCTAGAACGATGCCGTTTTTTGCAAAACAGAAGTGATCCCAGGAGCAGTGATTATATAGTTCGTTTAGCTTCATAACTATGGATATAAAAACAGGTACGTCCTGAGTGATACCCAGTTTGGTTCAGGAAAAACAGGAAAATATAAATGGCGTTCAAGTGTTTGCAGAGGCTTGGACCTTATAGACGTTAGGCATGCCTCGGCAAGGGTGTAAATGTAGCATAAGAGCTTAAAAAGGGTAAATCATCTTGACGAGTCTTTTTACTGATTTTTATTTTTATAAATCAGTAGGTATTAACTTATGATACAAAAAGCATGTAAATGATCATGTTCTCCTTGCTATAGTTAGAGCGTTTTGGGATTATCCGATCACCAGATTGGGTAGTTAAGGTAAGGTACCATCAGCCAAATCTGTGGTCTACCACCCTAAAGTTAATACTCGTTTGCATGTCATAAAACAATAATGCGCATAGACGTGTCTGTCAACTTGAAAGTTGGACTTTAGCGACATATTCATTTGATAGGAACTTGTTTAAAGATTGATAGACCACTAATTTGGCTGATGGTACCTTTTACCTATTCGTATTTGAAAGAATACCTACTTGTTTTATAAAATATTACATATGAAGTGCACTAAAGTGTCAATAGTTACATTAAATTGCAATTTGTAGTAAATTTTATACCTGTAATAGTGTAATAAATAACATACAAATCATAAAATCACTAATACCGGGATCCCGGTATTAGACTTTTCAATACCGGTATTGAAAAATGACGAAAACTTTCCGGTATCCCGGTATTAGCCAATACCGGGATCCCGGTATTGAAAGCCCTAGCCAGGACTGACTATTACATGTGTTTTATACCCAAGATATATATCTTTCAAAATTACCAACGAATATGAATTTCTATGTAATTTTTTTTAAAAGAGGGAGGTATCATACAATTCTTTAGTAATTTTGAAAGATATATATCTTGGTTATAAAACACATATAAAAGTCAGTCCTGGCTGGGATCGTGTTTGGCAGAAATTCGACTTGATTTGTTCGTTGGATTTAGGCAGCTAACTTGGATCGTCGCCTATCTCCTAAACCAAACTGGGTATCAATCTAGACTTTGCAGTTTTAAGATCCCTGGGTTTGTAGCTGTATGATAAATATAGCCACTACTCCTGGGTTCACTTGTATCTCGCAGAAATGTGACATATCCTCAAATTTTTGCAGGTTTATTCGAAAATTTCGCTTGATTTTCCAGTTTTTCCTAAACCAAACTGGGTATCACTCAGGACGTACCTGTTTCTATATCTTTAGTTATGTAGCTAAATGACCTATATAGTCACTGCTCCTGGGATTACTTCTATTTTGCAAAAAACGGCAACGTTCTAGGCAGCGAGGACAAAAATTTTAAATTTTGAGGATTTCGCTCTAATTTTTTTTTAAAAGAGGGATGTATCATACAATTTTTTAGTAATTTTGAAAGATATATATCTTGGTTATAAAACACATTTAAAAGTCAGTCCTGGCTGGGATCGTGTTTGGCAGAAATTCGACTTGATTTGTTCGTTGGATTTAGGCAGCTAACTTGGATCGTCGCCTATCTCCTAAACCAAACTGGGTATCAATCTAGACTTTGCAGTTTTAAGATCCTTGCGTGTGTGGCTGTATGATAAATATAGCCACTACTCCTGGGTTCACTTGTATCTCGCGGAAATGTGATATATCCTCAAATTTTTGCAGGTTTATTCAAAAATTTCGCTTGATTTTCCAGTTTTTCCTAAACCAAACTGGGTATCACTCAGGACGTACCTGTTTCTATATCTTTAGTTATGTAGCTAAATGACCTATATAGTCACTGCTCCTGGGATTACTTCTATTTTGCAAAAAACGGCAACGTTCTAGGCAGCGAGGACAAAAATTTTAAATTTTGAGAATTTCGCTCTAATTTTTTTTTAAAAGAGGGAGGTATCATACAATTTTTTAGAAATTTTGAAAGATATATATCTTGGTTATAAAACACATATAAAAGTCAGTCCTGGCTGGGATCGTGTTTGGCAGAAATTCGACTTGATTTGTTCGTTGGATTTAGGCAGCTAACTTGGATCGTCGCCTATCTCCTAAACCAAACTGGGTATCAATCTAGACTTTGCAGTTTTAAGATCCTTGCGTGTGTGGCTGTATGATAAATATAGCCACTACTCCTGGGTTCACTTGTATCTCGCGGAAATGTGACATATCCTCAAATTTTTGCAGGTTTATTCGAAAATTTCGCTTGATTTTCCAGTTTTTCCTAAACCAAACGGGGTATCACTCAGGACGTACCTGTTTCTATATCTCTAGTTATGTAGCTAAACGACCTATATAGTCACTGCTCCTGGGATTACTTCTATTTTGTAAAAAACGGCAACGTTCTAGGCAGCGAGGACAAAAATTTTAAATTTTGAGAATTTCGCTCTAATTTTTTTTTAAAAGAGGGAGGTATCATACAATTTTTTAGTAATTTTGAAAGATATATATCTTGGTTATAAAACACATATAAAAGTCAGTCCTGGCTGGGATCGTGTTTGGCAGAAATTCGACTTGATTTGTTCGTTGGATTTAGGCAGCTAACTTGGATCGTCGCCTATCTCCTAAATCGAACCGGGTATCAATCTAGACTTTGCAGTTTTAAGATCCCTGGGTTTGTAGCTGTATGATAAATATAGCCACTACTCCTGGGTTCACTTGTATCTCGCGGAAATGTGACATATCCTCAAATTTTTGCAGGTTTATTCGAAAATTTCGCTTGATTTTCCAGTTTTTCCTAAACCAAACTGGGTATCACTCAGGACGTACCTGTTTCTATATCTTTAGTTATGTAGCTAAATGACCTATATAGAACCAGCTCCTGGGATTACTTCTATTTTGCAAAAAACGGCAATGTTCTAGGCAGCGAGGACAAAAATTTTAAATTTTGAGAATTTCTATGTAATTTTTTTTTAAAAGAGGGAGGTATCATACAATTCTTTAGTAATTTTGAAAGATATATATCTTGGTTATAAAACACATATAAAAGTCAGTCTTGGCTGGGATCGTGTTTGGCAGAAATTCGACTTGATTTGTTCGTTGGATTTAGGCAGCTAACTTGGATCGTCGCCTATCTCCTAAACCGAACTGGGTATCAATCTAGACTTTGCAGTTTTAAGATCCCTGGGTTTGTAGCTGTATGATAAATATAGCCGCTACTCCTGGCTTCACTTGTATCTCGCGGAAATGTTACATAACCTCAAATTTTTGCAGGTTTATTAGAAAATTTCGCTTAATTTTACTGTTTTTCCTATACCAAACTGAGTATCACTCAGGACGTACCTGTTTCTATATCTTTAGTTATGTAGCTACATGACCTATAGATATAGTCACTGCTCCTGGGATTACTTCTGTTTTGCAAAAAACGGCATCGTTCTAGGCAGCGAGGACAAAAATTTTAAATTTTGAGAATTTCTATGTAATTTTTTTTAAAAGAGGGAGGTATCATACAATTCTTTAGTAATTTTGAAAGATATATATCTTGGTTATAAAACACATATAAAAGTCAGTCCTGGCTGGGATCGTGTTTGGCAGAAATTCGACTTGATTTGTTCGTTGGATTTAGGCAGCTAACTTGGATCGTCGCCTATCTCCTAAACCAAACTGGGTATCAATCTAGACTTTGCAGTTTTAAGATCCTTGCGTGTGTGGCTGTATGATAAATATAGCCACTACTCCTGGGTTCACTTGTATCTCGCGGAAATGTGACATATCCTCAAATTTTTGCAGGTTTATTCGAAAATTTCGCTTGATTTTCCAGTTTTTCCTAAACCAAACTGGGTATCACTCAGGACGTACCTGTTTCTATATCTCTTGTTATGTAGCTAAACGACCTATATAGTCACTGCTCCTGGGATTACTTCTATTTTGTAAAAAACGGCAACGTTCTAGGCAGCGAGGACAAAAATTTTAAATTTTGAGAATTTCGCTCTAATTTTTTTTTAAAAGAGGGAGGTATCATACAATTTTTTAGTAATTTTGAAAGATATATATCTTGGTTATAAAACACATATAAAAGTCAGTCCTGGCTGGGATCGTGTTTGGCAGAAATTCGACTTGATTTGTTCGTTGGATTTAGGCAGCTAACTTGGATCGTCGCCTATCTCCTAAATCGAACCGGGTATCAATCTAGACTTTGCAGTTTTAAGATCCCTGGGTTTGTAGCTGTATGATAAATATAGCCACTACTCCTGGGTTCACTTGTATCTCGCTGAAATGTGACATATCCTCAAATTCTTGCAGGTTTATTCGAAAATTTCGCTTGATTTTCCAGTTTTTCCTAAACCAAACTGGGTATCACTCAGGACGTACCTGTTTCTATATCTTTAGTTATGTAGCTAAACTACCTATATAGTCACTGCTCCTGGGATTACTTCTGTTTTGCAAAAAACGGCATCGTTCTAGGCAGCGAGGACAAAAATTTTAAATTTTGAGAATTTCTATGTAATTTTTTTTAAAAGAGGGAGGTATCATACAATTCTTTAGTAATTTTGAAAGATATATATCTTGGTTATAAAACACATGTAATAGTCAGTCCTGGCTGGGATCGTGTTTGGCAGAAATTCGACTTGATTTGTTCGTTGGATTTAGGCAGCTAACTTGGATCGTCGCCTATCTCCTAAACCAAACTGGGTATCAATCTAGACTTTGCAGTTTTAAGATCCTTGCGTGTGTGGCTGTATGATAAATATAGCCACTACTCCTGGGTTCACTTGTATCTCGCGGAAATGTGACATATCCTCAAATTTTTGCAGGTTTATTCGAAAATTTCGCTTGATTTTCCAGTTTTTCCTAAACCAAACTGGGTATCACTCAGGACGTACCTGTTTCTATATCTCTAGTTATGTAGCTAAACGACCTATATAGTCACTGCTCCTGGGATTACTTCTGTTTTGCAAAAAACGGCATCGTTCTAGGCAGCGAGGACAAAAATTTGAAATTTTGAGAATTTCGCTCTAATTTTTTTTTAAAAGAGGGAGGTATCATACAATTTTTTAGTAATTTTGAAAGATATATATCTTGGTTATAAAACACATATAAAAGTTAGTCCTGGCTGGGATCGTGTTTGGCAGAAATTCGACTTGATTTGTTCGTTGGATTTAGGCAGCTAACTTGGATCGTCGCCTATCTCCTAAATCGAACCGGGTATCAATCTAGACTTTGCAGTTTTAAGATCCCTGGGTTTGTAGCTGTATGATAAATATAGCCACTACTCCTGGGTTCACTTGTATCTCGCTGAAATGTGACATATCCTCAAATTCTTGCAGGTTTATTCGAAAATTTCGCTTGATTTTCCAGTTTTTCCTAAACCAAACTGGGTATCACTCAGGACGTACCTGTTTCTATATCCATAGTTATGTAGCTAAACGACCTATATAGTCACTGCTCCTGGGATTACTTCTGTTTTGCAAAAAACGGCATCGTTCTAGGCAGCGAGGACAAAAATTTTAAATTTTGAGAATTTCTATGTAATTTTTTTTTAAAAGAGGGAGGTATCATACAATTCTTTAGTAAATTTGAAAGATATATATCTTGGTTATAAAACACATATAAAAGTCAGTCCTGGCTGGGATCGTGTTTGGCAGAAATTCGACTTGATTTGTTCGTTGGATTTAGGCAGCTAACTTGGATCGTCGCCTATCTCCTAAATCGAACCGGGTATCAATCTAGACTTTGCAGTTTTAAGATCCCTGGGTTTGTAGCTGTATGATAAATATAGCCACTACTCCTGGGTTCACTTGTATCTCGCTGAAATGTGACATATCCTCAAATTCTTGCAGGTTTATTCGAAAATTTCGCTTGATTTTCCAGTTTTTCCTAAACCAAACTGGGTATCACTCAGGACGTACCTGTTTCTATATCTTTAGTTATGTAGCTAAACTACCTATATAGTCACTGCTCCTGGGATTACTTCTGTTTTGCAAAAAACGGCATCGTTCTAGGCAGCGAGGACAAAAATTTTAAATTTTGAGAATTTCTATGTAATTTTTTTTAAAAGAGGGAGGTATCATACAATTCTTTAGTAATTTTGAAAGATATATATCTTGGTTATAAAACACATGTAATAGTCAGTCCTGGCTGGGATCGTGTTTGGCAGAAATTCGACTTGATTTGTTCGTTGGATTTAGGCAGCTAACTTGGATCGTCGCCTATCTCCTAAACCAAACTGGGTATCAATCTAGACTTTGCAGTTTTAAGATCCTTGCGTGTGTGGCTGTATGATAAATATAGCCACTACTCCTGGGTTCACTTGTATCTCGCGGAAATGTGACATATCCTCAAATTTTTGCAGGTTTATTCGAAAATTTCGCTTGATTTTCCAGTTTTTCCTAAACCAAACTGGGTATCACTCAGGACGTACCTGTTTCTATATCTCTAGTTATGTAGCTAAACGACCTATATAGTCACTGCTCCTGGGATTACTTCTATTTTGTAAAAAACGGCAACGTTCTAGGCAGCGAGGACAAAAATTTTAAATTTTGAGAATTTCGCTCTAATTTTTTTTTAAAAGAGGGAGGTATCATACAATTTTTTAGTAATTTTGAAAGATATATATCTTGGTTATAAAACACATATAAAAGTCAGTCCTGGCTGGGATCGTGTTTGGCAGAAATTCGACTTGATTTGTTCGTTGGATTTAGGCAGCTAACTTGGATCGTCGCCTATCTCCTAAATCGAACCGGGTATCAATCTACACTTTGCAGTTTTAAGATCCCTGGGTTTGTAGCTGTATGATAAATATAGCCACTACTCCTGGGTTCACTTGTATCTCGCGGAAATGTGACATATCCTCAAATTTTTGCAGGTTTATTCGAAAATTTCGCTTGATTTTCCAGTTTTTCCTAAACCAAACTGGGTATCACTCAGGACGTACCTGTTTCTATATCTTTAGTTATGTAGCTAAATGACCTATATAGTAACAGCTCCTGGGATTACTTCTATTTTGCAAAAAACGGCAATGTTCTAGGCAGCGAGGACAAAAATTTTAAATTTTGAGAATTTCTATGTAATTTTTTTTTAAAAGAGGGAGGTATCATACAATTCTTTAGTAATTTTGAAAGATATATATCTTGGTTATAAAACACATATAAAAGTCAGTCTTGGCTGGGATCGTGTTTGGCAGAAATTCGACTTGATTTGTTCGTTGGATTTAGGCAGCTAACTTGGATCGTCGCCTATCTCCTAAACCGAACTGGGTATCAATCTAGACTTTGCAGTTTTAAGATCCCTGGGTTTGTAGCTGTATGATAAATATAGCCGCTACTCCTGGCTTCACTTGTATCTCGCGGAAATGTTACATAACCTCAAATTTTTGCAGGTTTATTAGAAAATTTCGCTTAATTTTACTGTTTTTCCTATACCAAACTGAGTATCACTCAGGACGTACCTGTTTCTATATCTTTAGTTATGTAGCTACATGACCTATAGATATAGTCACTGCTCCTGGGATTACTTCTGTTTTGCAAAAAACGGCATCGTTCTAGGCAGCGAGGACAAAAATTTTAAATTTTGAGAATTTCTATGTAATTTTTTTTAAAAGAGGGAGGTATCATACAATTCTTTAGTAATTTTGAAAGATATATATCTTGGTTATAAAACACATATAAAAGTCAGTCCTGGCTGGGATCGTGTTTGGCAGAAATTCGACTTGATTTGTTCGTTGGATTTAGGCAGCTAACTTGGATCGTCGCCTATCTCCTAAACCAAACTGGGTATCAATCTAGACTTAGCAGTTTTAAGATCCTTGCGTGTGTGGCTGTATGATAAATATAGCCACTACTCCTGGGTTCACTTGTATCTCGCGGAAATGTGACATATCCTCAAATTTTTGCAGGTTTATTCGAAAATTTCGCTTGATTTTCCAGTTTTTCCTAAACCAAACTGGGTATCACTCAGGACGTACCTGTTTCTATATCTCTTGTTATGTAGCTAAACGACCTATATAGTCACTGCTCCTGGGATTACTTCTATTTTGTAAAAAACGGCAACGTTCTAGGCAGCGAGGACAAAAATTTTAAATTTTGAGAATTTCGCTCTAATTTTTTTTTAAAAGAGGGAGGTATCATACAATTTTTTAGTAATTTTGAAAGATATATATCTTGGTTATAAAACACATATAAAAGTCAGTCCTGGCTGGGATCGTGTTTGGCAGAAATTCGACTTGATTTGTTCGTTGGATTTAGGCAGCTAACTTGGATCGTCGCCTATCTCCTAAATCGAACCGGGTATCAATCTAGACTTTGCAGTTTTAAGATCCCTGGGTTTGTAGCTGTATGATAAATATAGCCACTACTCCTGGGTTCACTTGTATCTCGCTGAAATGTGACATATCCTCAAATTCTTGCAGGTTTATTCGAAAATTTCGCTTGATTTTCCAGTTTTTCCTAAACCAAACTGGGTATCACTCAGGACGTACCTGTTTCTATATCTTTAGTTATGTAGCTAAACTACCTATATAGTCACTGCTCCTGGGATTACTTCTGTTTTGCAAAAAACGGCATCGTTCTAGGCAGCGAGGACAAAAATTTTAAATTTTGAGAATTTCTATGTAATTTTTTTTAAAAGAGGGAGGTATCATACAATTCTTTAGTAATTTTGAAAGATATATATCTTGGTTATAAAATACATGTAATAGTCAGTCCTGGCTGGGATCGTGTTTGGCAGAAATTCGACTTGATTTGTTCGTTGGATTTAGGCAGCTAACTTGGATCGTCGCCTATCTCCTAAACCAAACTGGGTATCAATCTAGACTTTGCAGTTTTAAGATCCTTGCGTGTGTGGCTGTATGATAAATATAGCCACTACTCCTGGGTTCACTTGTATCTCGCGGAAATGTGACATATCCTCAAATTTTTGCAGGTTTATTCGAAAATTTCGCTTGATTTTCCAGTTTTTCCTAAACCAAACTGGGTATCACTCAGGACGTACCTGTTTCTATATCTCTAGTTATGTAGCTAAACGACCTATATAGTCACTGCTCCTGGGATTACTTCTGTTTTGCAAAAAACGGCATCGTTCTAGGCAGCGAGGACAAAAATTTGAAATTTTGAGAATTTCGCTCTAATTTTTTTTTAAAAGAGGGAGGTATCATACAATTTTTTAGTAATTTTGAAAGATATATATCTTGGTTATAAAACACATATAAAAGTTAGTCCTGGCTGGGATCGTGTTTGGCAGAAATTCGACTTGATTTGTTCGTTGGATTTAGGCAGCTAACTTGGATCGTCGCCTATCTCCTAAATCGAACCGGGTATCAATCTAGACTTTGCAGTTTTAAGATCCCTGGGTTTGTAGCTGTATGATAAATATAGCCACTACTCCTGGGTTCACTTGTATCTCGCGGAAATGTGACATATCCTCAAATTTTTGCAGGTTTATTCGAAAATTTCGCTTGATTTTCCAGTTTTTCCTAAACCAAACTGGGTATCACTCAGGACGTACCTGTTTCTATATCTCTAGTTATGTAGCTAAACGACCTATATAGTCACTGCTCCTGGGATTACTACTATTTTGTAAAAAACGGCAACGTTCTAGGCAGCGAGGACAAAAATTTTAAATTTTGAGAATTTCGCTCTAATTTTTTTTTAAAAGAGGGAGGTATCATACAATTTTTTAGTAATTTTGAAAGATATATATCTTGGTTATAAAACACATATAAAAGTCAGTCCTGGCTGGGATCGTGTTTGGCAGAAATTCGACTTGATTTGTTCGTTGGATTTAGGCAGCTAACTTGGATCGTCGCCTATCTCCTAAATCGAACCGAGTATCAATCTAGACTTTGCAGTTTTAAGATCCCTGGGTTTGTAGCTGTATGATAAATATAGCCACTACTCCTGGGTTCACTTGTATCTCGCGGAAATGTGACATATCCTCAAATTTTTGCAGGTTTATTCGAAAATTTCGCTTGATTTTCCAGTTTTTCCTAAACCAAACTGGGTATCACTCAGGACGTACCTGTTTCTATATCTTTAGTTATGTAGCTAAATGACCTATATAGTAACAGCTCCTGGGATTACTTCTATTTTGCAAAAAACGGCAATGTTCTAGGCAGCGAGGACAAAAATTTTAAATTTTGAGAATTTCTATGTAATTTTTTTTTAAAAGAGGGAGGTATCATACAATTCTTTAGTAATTTTGAAAGATATATATCTTGGTTATAAAACACATATAAAAGTCAGTCTTGGCTGGGATCGTGTTTGGCAGAAATTCGACTTGATTTGTTCGTTGGATTTAGGCAGCTAACTTGGATCGTCGCCTATCTCCTAAACCGAACTGGGTATCAATCTAGACTTTGCAGTTTTAAGATCCCTGGGTTTGTAGCTGTATGATAAATATAGCCGCTACTCCTGGCTTCACTTGTATCTCGCGGAAATGTTACATAACCTCAAATTTTTGCAGGTTTATTAGAAAATTTCGCTTAATTTTACTGTTTTTCCTATACCAAACTGGGTATCACTCAGGACGTACCTGTTTCTATATCTTTAGTTATGTAGCTACATGACCTATAGATATAGTCACTGCTCCTGGGATTACTTCTGTTTTGCAAAAAACGGCATCGTTCTAGGCAGCGAGGACAAAAATTTTAAATTTTGAGAATTTCTATGTAATTTTTTTTAAAAGAGGGAGGTATCATACAATTCTTTAGTAATTTTGAAAGATATATATCTTGGTTATAAAACACATATAAAAGTCAGTCCTGGCTGGGATCGTGTTTGGCAGAAATTCGACTTGATTTGTTCGTTGGATTTAGGCAGCTAACTTGGATCGTCGCCTATCTCCTAAACCAAACTGGGTATCAATCTAGACTTTGCAGTTTTAAGATCCTTGCGTGTGTGGCTGTATGATAAATATAGCCACTACTCCTGGGTTCACTTGTATCTCGCGGAAATGTGACATATCCTCAAATTTTTGCAGGTTTATTCGAAAATTTCGCTTGATTTTCCAGTTTTTCCTAAACCAAACTGGGTATCACTCAGGACGTACCTGTTTCTATATCTCTAGTTATGTAGCTAAACGACCTATATAGTCACTGCTCCTGGGATTACTTCTATTTTGTAAAAAACGGCAACGTTCTAGGCAGCGAGGACAAAAATTTTAAATTTTGAGAATTTCGCTCTAATTTTTTTTTAAAAGAGGGAGGTATCATACAATTTTTTAGTAATTTTGAAAGATATATATCTTGGTTATAAAACACATATAAAAGTCAGTCCTGGCTGGGATCGTGTTTGGCAGAAATTCGACTTGATTTGTTCGTTGGATTTAGGCAGCTAACTTGGATCGTCGCCTATCTCCTAAATCGAACCGGGTATCAATCTAGACTTTGCAGTTTTAAGATCCCTGGGTTTGTAGCTGTATGATAAATATAGCCACTACTCCTGGGTTCACTTGTATCTCGCTGAAATGTGACATATCCTCAAATTCTTGCAGGTTTATTCGAAAATTTCGCTTGATTTTCCAGTTTTTCCTAAACCAAACTGGGTATCACTCAGGACGTACCTGTTTCTATATCTTTAGTTATGTAGCTAAACTACCTATATAGTCACTGCTCCTGGGATTACTTCTGTTTTGCAAAAAACGGCATCGTTCTAGGCAGCGAGGACAAAAATTTTAAATTTTGAGAATTTCTATGTAATTTTTTTTAAAAGAGGGAGGTATCATACAATTCTTTAGTAATTTTGAAAGATATATATCTTGGTTATAAAACACATTTAAAAGTCAGTCCTGGCTGGGATCGTGTTTGGCAGAAATTCGACTTGATTTGTTCGTTGGATTTAGGCAGCTAACTTGGATCGTCGCCTATCTCCTAAACCAAACTGGGTATCAATCTAGACTTTGCAGTTTTAAGATCCTTGCGTGTGTGGCTGTATGATAAATATAGCCACTACTCCTGGGTTCACTTGTATCTCGCGGAAATGTGACATTTCCTCAAATTTTTGCAGGTTTATTCGAAAATTTCGCTTGATTTTCCAGTTTTTCCTAAACCAAACTGGGTATCACTCAGGACGTACCTGTTTCTATATCTCTAGTTATGTAGCTAAACGACCTATATAGTCACTGCTCCTGGGATTACTTATGTTTTGCAAAAAACGGCATCGTTCTAGGCAGCGAGGACAAAAATTTTAAATTTTGAGAATTTCGCTCTAATTTTTTTTTAAAAGAGGGAGGTATCATACAATTTTTTAGTTATTTTGAAAGATATATATCTTGGTTATAAAACACATATAAAAGTCAGTCCTGGCTGGGATCGTGTTTGGCAGAAATTCTACTTGATTTGTTCGTTGGATTTAGGCAGCTAACTTGGATCGTCGCCTATCTCTTAAACCAAACTGGGTATCAATCTAGACTTTGCAGTTTTAAGATCCTTGCGTGTGTGGCTGTATTATAAATATAGCCACTACTCCTGGGTTCACTTGTATCTCGCGGAAATGTGACATATCCTCAAATTTTTGCAGGTTTATTCGAAAATTTCGCTTAATTTTACTGTTTTTCCTAAACCAAACTGGGTATCACTCAGGACGTACCTGTTTCTATATCCATAGTTATGTAGCTAAACGACCTATATAGTCACTGCTCCTGGGATTACTTCTGTTTTGCAAAAAACGGCATCGTTCTAGGCAGCGAGGACAAAAATTTTAAATTTTGAGAATTTCGCTCTAATTTTTTTTTAAAAGAGGGAGGTATCATACAATTCTTTAGTAATTTTAAAAGATATATATCTTGGTTATAAAACACATATAAAAGTCAGTCCTGGCTGGGATCGTATTTGGCAGAAATTCGACTTGATTTGTTCGTTGGATTTAGGCAGCTAACTTGGATCGTCGCCTATCTCCTAAACCAAACTGGGTATCAATCTAGACTTTGCAGTTTTAAGATCCTTGCGTGTGTGGCTGTATGATAAATATAGCCACTACTCCTGGGTTCACTTGTATCTCGCGGAAATGTGACATATCCTCAAATTTTTGCAGGTTTATTCGAAAATTTCGCTTGATTTTCCAGTTTTTCCTAAACCAAACTGGGTATCACTCAGGACGTACCTGTTTCTATATCTCTAGTTATGTAGCTAAACGACCTATATAGTCACTGCTCCTGGGATTACTTCTGTTTTGCAAAAAACGGCATCGTTCTAGGCAGCGAGGACAAAAATTTTAAATTTTGAGAATTTCTATGTAATTTTTTTTTAAAGAGGGAGGTATCTTGCAATTCTTTAGTAATTTTGAAAGATATATATCTTGGTTATAAAACACATATAAAAGTCAGTCCTGGCTGGGATCGTGTTTGGCAGAAATTCGACTTGATTTGTTCGTTGGATTTAGGCAGCTAACTTGGATCGTCGCCTATCTCCTAAACCAAACTGGGTATCAATCTAGACTTTGCAGTTTTAAGATCCTTGCGTGTGTGGCTGTATGATAAATATAGCCACTAGTCCTGGGTTCACTTGTATCTCGCGGAAATGTGACATATCCTCAAATTTTCGCAGGTTTATTCGAAAATTTCGCTTAATTTTACTGTTTTTCCTAAACCAAATTGGGTATCACTCAGGACGTACCTGTTTCTATATCCATAGTTATGTAGCTAAACGACTGATATAGTCACTGCTCCTGGGATTACTTCTATTTTGCAAAAAACGGCAACGTTCTAGGCAGCGAGGACAAAAATTGTATATTTTGAGAATTTCTCTCTAATTTTTTAACAGAGTGAGGTATCATATAATTCTTTGGTAATTTTGAAAGATATATATCTTGGCTATAAAACACATGTAATAGTCAGTCCTGGCTGGGATCGTATTTGGCAGAAATTCGACTTGATTTGTTCGTTGGATTTAGGCAGCTAACTTTGATCGGCGCCTATGTTCTAAACTAGCTCTAAGCTGGGTATCAATCTAGACTCTTCAGTTTTAAGATCCGTAGTCATGTGGTTGTATGTTTAATACAGCCACCACTCCTGGCTTTACTTATTAGACTATATCTTTATGATATAAAAGAAAATGCCTGGCAATTTTAAACAAAATTTGTTTTCTCGCCGGTTGTCCTTCTTTTACACTTAATCAAAGCCTTTGTCTTAATGTTTTGTTTATTTTGTGTACTTTGCGACCTATTTCATGATGTTTTAATTTATTTTAAAACTTTCGAAAACGACACTTCTTAATTTGGTCGGGTTATCACAGGCAGCTAACTTTAGGCAGCTAACTTCACACCGGTCAAAATCAATGCATATGAATTATGTACTTCTTAATATAAACAGCTAGGGAGTGACAACGGTTAAGACGATCTAGGATTTATCCATACGTTATTGTTTCTAGAGCATACGCTGCCTCCAGACCGTACCGGGACCTAAAGCTGCGCAGTGCCATCATCCACAACAAGCAGCTGAGGATATTGCCCCTGGAGAGGGTTTGTTTATCATAAGTGTACACATTATATCGCATCATCATCATCTCAGCCGTAGGACGTCCACTGCTGGACATAGGCCTCCCCCATAGACCTTCAGTTGCTTCGGTTGGCAGCGGCCTGCATCCACCGTGAACCCGCGGCTTTAACCAGGTCATCCGTCCATCTCGTTGGTGGACGTCCTACGCTGCGCTTGCCGATCCGCGGCCTCCACTCGAGAACTTTTCGGCCCCAACGGCCATCTGCTCTCCGTGCTATATGGCCCGCCCATTGCCACTTCAACGAGCTAATTCGCTTGGCTATGTCGGTGACCCTTGTTCTTCTACGTATCTCCTCATTTCTGATTCGATCCCGTAGAGAAACCCCATGCATAGCTCTCTCCATAGCTCGCTGAGCAACTCTGAGCCTATTCATAAGGCCTACATCGCTACATCGCATTATCGCATATCGCATACATATACGTAGCTTTATTTTAGATTTCCAACAACTTTATGAAAACAATCGTAAATTAAGTTAATTTCTCCAGAAGAAAATTTTCATAATAATTCTAAATTTCAAGTCAATCTGACTACTGGAAGTTGATCGAATTTAACTTGCAAGATTTAACTACAGACAGACAATGGGACAGGTGGAACTAAATACTTAAAAGCTTGTAATTAACTCACACGTGAGCTACAGGTGGTAGGACCTTGTGCAAGGTCCGCCCGGATTGCTACCACCATCTTGCTCGCTAATCCTGCCGTGAAACAGCAGTGCTTGCAGCTGGTGAAATTACTGGCGCTTGAGGTATCCCATCTTAGGCCTCTAGGTTGGCAACGCATCTGCAATACCCCTGGTGTTGCAGATGTTTATGGGCGGTGGTGATCTCTTACCATCAGGAGACCCATTTGCCCGATATTCATCAGTGAAATGTAACCCTTTCTGAATCTTGTAATTAGAGTGGTGGACCTCCGAACAAAATTAGTCCTTCGAACCGGATAGGTCCTTCGAACCGGATTGGTCGTTCTAACCGGATCGTGTCACTTTCAGATCTGCTTAAACGAACACAGCATCTGGAACCTATCTAGCGAGTCCGGGAACCTTGGGACCATGGTGATCACCAACGTAAGGGTCGTGTGGTTTGCAGACATAAACGACTCCTTCAACGTGTCCATGCCTTACTTGACCATAGAGAGCGTGAGTATAAATAATTTGGTACTTCATCTTCCACAGATATTGATTTCACTAGATAACGCATACATCTGTCTGTATGAAAACCAACCGTGTCACTTTTTTATATCTAGTGTGACGTCTCAAGTGAATGTGAATTCAACGTTCACCACTAGTCATGATTAGTCAGTTAGCGGTTAGTCTTTGTATGAGGCCAACCCCGACGTTTGGTCGAGGTTCGGGGACACGCGAAGTAGATGCATTTGCGTAATCTAGTGTAATCTATATCTGTGCATCCGTCCATCTCGCTGGTGGAATCTACTCGCATTTGATCAATTTTCATCAGATCTCAACCCGCGACTCCAAATTCGGCGAGGCACTGGTGATCGCAACTCGGCCGAGCAGCGGTGGCTACGTGCTCGGTTTCCGGGCTGACCCTCGAGAGAGGCTGCACTCCTTGCGTGACGAGCTGCAAGAATTGCATCGCGCGTACTGCGAGCGGCCCGTGCTTGGTGTCGAGATGACGTGGAACGAGGTATTGTGTGGCATGGGTGGCAGCGCCATCTAGTGTCTAATACAGTGGTCGTCACATTTTTATGATCAAGAGCCACATTAAGCAAACTGAGGGCTTACTTGTAGTTGCCAACTGTACCTACTCTAAAATAGAGTATTGTAATCTATCTCATGTGGGCTTACTCACTCTATAACTCAAGTAGCCAATGACATTTAAACCAGGACGCACATTGCCGAACAAAATCCCCTTCAAAGAATGTCAGAACTATTTATTTGTTTGCGTGACAAATAAAATCATCTCACACAAAATAATTAAAATCATACGAGACGAAATTTGAACCTAGTCTTTACTCAATTACGGGCGAATTTCGCTAGCGCCAAAACTCAACAACGCTTGCACTGACAACAACGTACTGAGAAAAAAGAAGGCCACTTTTACCAAAGTGGCGCTCATTTGGCTCGGACATATTTGGGCGCGCGATTGTTAATCTACAGGAATAATTCATCAAAGCAAGTAGCTAAAATAAAACACCTACTCTTTTTTACACAATGTTACTAACAATTTGATCCAAGTTGGTCGACAAATAAATCTATTATTATTATTATTATCTTTATTTCTTTTTATTCTTAGGATTAGGTTTTTATAATAGTTATAAAAAGTAAAATACAGAAAAGTACATACAAAATAAAAAAATTATAAAAACCTAACCTAGTTTGCCACCGGTAACGGAGCAGGGCCCAAGTTATCGGTGGTCAGGGCTATTATTATTATTATTATTATTATTACTATACTAGTGCCAGTCATGTAATATTATGCAAACCCATTATCATAACCAAAAAAAGTCCGTAGTCTTTATTTATTACCTCCTTTGAAATCAGATAGTCCTAATAAAAGTATTCTACAATCAAAATAGATAGATCGCTAAATGTTCCGAGCATGGGCGCTAAAATGAGGGGACGAGGCACACTTGCCTCTCTGTAATAAAAGAAAATAAACAGAAAAAACTTGGGATAAGACAATGTAATACCCATAATTTTATAGAAGAGTGCACCCCATATTGATGCAGATGAAAAATAATTCTACCGGCGCCTATGTTCGTGAATGGAAGCACTCCTATACTTGGTTGGGATAGGTATTTAACTAAATGTAAATAAAACAACGTCAAATGGTGTCTTAAATATTGAAATTCCCCCATTAAACTATCTATACATTTAAGTACATTTCTGTATTGAAATACACTACTCTATTTTGCATTACAATGACAGATAAGTAAAATGTTTAAAATTCTTGAATGTACAGTCAGCTGCAGAGAAAGGGTACCCCCCTGTAATGGCGGTAGTATGGATACTGCCGTTACAGGGGGGTACCTTTTCTCTGCAGCTGACTGTACCAAATCTGGCAGCTGAAGTTTTTTTTTTACATTTAGTTAATTAATTACCTAAACGTGCAAAGTAGAGGCATGTCGCAGCAGCTGGACATAACATCAGTGATTTTTAAATTTTTACTTATGTTATGTATCTTAACAAGCAAATATGTTTTCAGCAACCTTCAAAACCACCAACCGACGACATCGAAGAGTTAGAAGAAATCGGTGAGCCTCGGGGTGAAATGGGACCCAACCTCTACCTAGCGTCGCAACTGGCGCAGCACAAATCTGATAACGAAGTCCAGCCCGTTTATAATGCGTATCTAGGCTTAGCTATAGAACCTCTAAAAGAAGGATTCACGCTGAAAAGCTTGTTTGAAGTTCAAACTAGCTCGTAAAAAGTTTTTTATCTAACGCCATCTAGGTTGAGATACATGTAACTTGTTTAGCGCCACTTTACAGTGGGTTTCAAACACCTTGCTGCTCAGCAAACAGAATAATGGGGAAAAATTACACAAGTTTCATTTAACTTATATTTGTACAGAGAGTAAAATTGTAATAAGTACATAGATAGCTAATTTTTTTTTCCTGTTTTGTTTGATCTTTTATATCCTATCATTTCTCGCTAACCTACTTCGAAAACGTATCACAAACAAATCAGCTGCTATTGACATGAGAGTTATTGCAAGTCTCAAATATACGATAAATGGGTAAATAGTTTCTTAAATTAAACTATCGAAAATACAAATAAATTTCAATACAATTAAAATTACAAAATAAGATTGAAACTAAAAAATACATTTAGCTTAACTTAAGTACACAATATTGGTATTTTTTAAGTAACATGATACATTTGGTATGAACGTAATTTATTAACTAGCAACACTTACCATTTCAACGAAAAAAAATTACATTGACAGATGGCTAACTGTCAACGACAAGTTTCGACAGGTTTGTGTGATGATGACGACTTTTGTTGTGATTTCAGTTTCAGTAAAATTTACTGAGTATTTCAGTAATAAATGCAGCAATAATTAATATTTTATTTAATTACGCTCTTGCGCGAACTAAGACGCTTTATTGACGCATTTTCCATACCCATGGATTTTGAGACATGTAATGAGAATGAGTTAACATAAAAGTGTTATTGTTTATTTTATTCTTGGTAAAATTATACTTATGTATGTAATGAATTATTATTAATGAAATCTCTTACAAAACTGTTTATCTAATTAAAAATTAGAATGAGTAACAGAAGCGCAGCTGGTCTGGTGAGTTCCCTGTTTTATATAATATCATAGCATGCCTAGTATTATAATTTCATCCTCTAAAGCCTAGTTGAGAGTTGCAAGAAAAATTGTTCAAGTTACATTTCATGGCGGCTCTCAATTGCCCACTTCAAAGTATGGTGTTTTAAAATTCTGTAATTTTTTTAGCAAGTCTTAACTGGGTTTCACTGAAATAAAATGTGTTCTATACTAGTTGAATCTTAGCTTTTGTTGCAAGAATTTTTTGAAGCAGTTTTACAAATAAGTTTCTTTTAAATGCACTAGTTGACACCTTCGGCTGCTGTGACACAGCTTCTGTGACTTTTTAGTTGTTACTCCTATGCCAGTGACATGTATTTGTGTCAATCAACTATTTTACCAACACTTTGGGCGTCTCCTGCATTACCGAAATTGTCTCTGGCTTTACCAAAAAATTGTACTTCCAACAAGATATTTCACGGTTTAATAGGTTGAACTTACGTAGGATGACATGTATTCATGTACACCATCTATTAAATTACAGAAAAAACATGTTTACTCACAAAAGTCTGCAATTGTTTGAAAAATGTCACGGACAGATTAGTGTCAGTAAAAAAGTTGATGGTCCCATATGTGACTGGTGTGGGATATGCGCTAGGTATGTCCAGTGTAAAGAGCTTAGTGGATCATTGCCAGGGCTGAACATGTTAAACACTGAGCACATATGACTTTTTATATCTAGGTATATTAGTAATCATACCTACCAACAAACCAACTATCCTGTCCGAATATTATTAAATAATTCTCGAAATTTATTAGGTATTAGGTATTAGCTATTAGGTAATCAATTTCCATGAAGAAAATCATTTTTAATATCTTTAAGGCAAATTATTGGATGCGATTCTACGCGCACGTCGGCTAAATTGTCTAAATCTAAATTTTCTAAATTTTAATTGACATTTAGACGGCTGATTTAACAAGTGCTATTCCAGAAAGTCACGCTGATCGGCTAGATAGATCGGCTAAAATAAGAAACGTCAGATTAAATTAGCGTTGTCATTTGATTATGACAGGTGCTCATAGAATAGCAAAGTGATTTAGCGACGTCTAAATAAAATTAGGAATTTTAGCGGCCGCTGTAGAATCGGGTCCATTGTAGTATTATTGTTGTGTGTTGCCTATTGCTTACCTTGTTATTTTTTTCTCCGTGTATCTGTTTTCTGTATCACTTACTATTTCTGGTGTACAATAAAAGTCTTTGTATTGTATTGTATTGAAGTATCAAATATTAATTAAATGTATCAATTTCCTATCATATTAAATCATCACACATGTTCCAGGAAAAGACGGTCAAAGAGGTGCTTATTTTGTTTTAAGAAGATATCATTTCTGCATAATTTACTGGAAGTTCCTGCTTGTGGTTATGTTTTCATTTCATTTTATCTAACTATTTATTATTAGGTAAATTAGGGCAATATGAAACTTAGAAATTATCTGATTTTTGTGATATCACAGACCTAACATTAGCAAATTAAAAGTTTTTGTTAAAGTGACATATTAAATAAAAACTTTTTGTTGACTATATTTCCTTTGTCATCCAAACTACATTTTTTCAATTCGATGCTGTAACCATTAAGGAGGATGCAAAGACAATCCTGTACTTATAAATGAGAAAGTGTGTGTTCGTATGTTTGTCCGTCTTTTACGTCGAAACGGAGCGACGGATCAACGTGATTTTTGGCATAGAGATAGTTATGGGCCAAAGAGTGACATAGGCTTGTCGGAGATAGGTATCGTGACGGTGGAAACGAGGCAAAGCAGTATTTACAGTTTATTATTTACAATTACAAACATATGTACAACAAATTAATTAAATATTTTACAAGAATTGTTATGGAGTTTTCTCGTAGCTAGTTATTAGACAGCTCTGTTGATCTCCGTTGTACAGCAACGGTGCGTCGCATCGCGCAGGCGCGTGGACTTAGCAGTGGCGGTCGAGCAGGCCGCCACATGTTCCCCCTGGCCAGACCGTAACTACGGTCGAAGTCTGCTGGGGAATCTCACGAGCCTTCCACTTCTGGTCCGCTTCTCTGTAGCTGCGTTACCATCTATAGTGTCAGGCAGTTTAGGCGACACTTCACGCATGATGTAAGCGGGTTTGAGTCTATCGACAGTCACGTTGTTGACCTTGCCCTTGATGTCGATAGAGTAGTACTTAGGCTGTCGTTTGACGACTCTGTACGGGCCTTCGTAAGGTGGTTCTAGTGATCTTCGAACACGATCGACTCGGAGAAAAACATGGGAACAGGTCTCTAATCCTCGTGGGATGTAGAATGGTGAAGATGAGGTATGCCACGATGCAGGTCTTGGAGTGAGTTTTGCCATGTGCGAGCGTAGGCGTGTGGCGTATTCTGTGATATCTGCCACTTTGTAGTCAGGTAAAGGTGAGAGGAACTGGCCGGGTAAACGAAGAGTTTCGCCATAGACGAGCTCTGCCGGGGTAGCTTGTAAGTCTTCCTTAACGGCGCTCCGAATGCCAAGCAGGATGAGAGGGAGAGCTTCGGTCCACGCGGATGATGAGGAATGGCACATGATGGCAGATTTAAGCTGGCGATGGAGTCTCTCTATGATCCCGTTAGCGGCAGGATGGTAAGCGGTGGTGCAGAGGTGGTGTGCACCGATCATCGTGGTCAGAGCCTTGAAGAGCTGACTCTCGAACTGGCGACCACGGTCTGTAGTCACCCGTAGAGGACATCCGAATCTGGCAAACCAGCCAGACACAAGAGCAGAAGCGCAAGATTCAGCAGTGATATCTCTGAGTGGAAACACCTCAGGCCATCGTGTGAATCTGTCGATGACGGTGAGGCAATATCTGTAATCAGAAGATGGGGTTAAGGGTCCTACGAGGTCGAGATGAATATGAGCGAACCTCGAGGATGGAGTGGTGAAAGTGGAAAGTGGTGAAATGGTATGACGTGTGATTTTGCTTTGTTGGCATTTCAAACAATGTTTAGCCCACTCTCTACAGTCTCTGCGAACCCCTGGCCAAACAAATCTTTCAGAGACCAGTCGCGCGGTAGCTGAGCATCCTGGATGATGAAGTTGATGAAGCTGGTCAAAAACTTGCTTCCGGAACTCTGGAGTGACATAAGGACGAGGTTGTCCAGTAGAAATATCGCAAAAGATGGATATGGTAGAGTCAATCGTAGGCATCTTATTTAGCTTAAGTGAGGAGCCGTGGAGGATTAGGTCTTGCAGCTCTGGATCAGCTTCCTGAGATCGTGCAAGTGCCTGGTAGTCAAGAGGGACGGCAATTTCCTCGATGCGAGACAAGGCGTCAGCGACAACGTTGAGAGTTCCAGGTAAGTACCTTAGGTCCGTAGTAAATTGCGAGATAAAGTCAAGGTATCTGAATTGCCTTGGTGAACATTTATCTCGGTTGGTGGAGAAAGCGAAGGTAAGTGGTTTGTGGTCAGTATACACTATAAAGTCTCTGGCTTCGACCATATGCCTGAAGTACCTGATGGCCTCGTACACAGCTAGGAGCTCTCGGTCGTACGGGCTGTACTTCTTCTGTGGCTTGGTAAGTTTGTGTGAGTAGAATGCTAAAGGTTGCCAGGTATTGTCAACGGATTGCTGAAGAACGGCGCCGAGAGAAGTGTCAGATGCGTCAGTGAAGATGGCGAGCTGAGCAGAAGGATCCGGGTGAGCCAAGAGTGTTGCTTTAGACAGTGACGATTTACAGTCTTCAAAGGCTTGAAGCAGTTCTGAAGTCATGCTAACTGGGTGAGATCCTTTGATCTTCGGTCCTGACAAACAAGAGTGAAGCGGTGCCTGTACTTGAGCAGCGTTTGGTATGAAGCGACGGTAGAAATTGATCATACCAAGGAATCGTCTGAGCTCCTTGACGGTTTTCGGAACGGCGTAGTCCTGGATGGCCTGCACTTTAGATTCCAAAGGTTTGGTTCCTGAAGCTGTCACACGGTAGCCTAGAAAGGTGACTTCTGGTTGGCCAAACAAACATTTGGAGGTGTTGATCCATACGCCGTACTGCGTCAAACGCTCAAACAGCTGGCGAAGGTGGGCTTTATGCTGTTCCAGGGACGAGGAAAAAATCAAGATGTCATCCAGGTAACCGTAACAGAAATCCAGACCGAGCAAAACCTCATCAATGAACCTCTGAAAGGTCTGCGCAGCGTTCCTTAGTCCGAACGTCATAAACGGAAACTCGAACAATCCGAACGGTGTAATTATCGCAGTCTTGGGGATATCTTCAGGGTTCACAGCTATCTGGTTGTATGCCTTGACCAGATCAATGGTTGAAAAGATGGTGCAACCTGAGAGTTGGTAGGAGAAGTCGTGAATATGACGTATGGGGTAGCGATCAGGAATGGTTCTGGCGTTGAGGGCTCTGTAATCACCGCAAGGTCTCCAGGAGTCGTCCTTCTTCTTCACCAGGTGAAGAGCACTAGCCCAAGGACTCTCTGATCGCCGAGCTATACCAGATACTAGCATATCCTCAAACTCTTTCCTAGCGGCTTGCATACGCATAGGGTCAAGGCGGCGAGGCTTGCAGGATACTGGAGGTCCAGGTGTAGTCTTGATGAAGTGCAGAGTATTGTGCTTCGATGGAGAGTGTCTACCAGGTGGTCTGGTAAGCGCAGGGTACTCACGTAAGATGTCATCGAATTCAGTTTCACCTGTGACGATTTTGACAGAATCTATATTTTCCGACGACATATAGCGTACCGCGTCTACCGACGATTCCGTAAGGTTATCAAGTAGACGATGGTTCTTGCAGTCAACAAGTAGGTCGTAAAAAGCTAGAAAATCGACTCCTATTATGGGTTTTGACACGTCGGCAATGGTGAATCGCCACGTAAATGCTCTTCGTAATCCCAAGTTGACTGTTATTGTTGTCTGTCCGTAAGTATGGATGACGGTATTATTAGCAGCAACAAGGTCAAACTTGGATCGGTGGCATGGCGTCTTGATAGCCGATCGAGGGAAAACGCATAAATCCGAACCTGTATCTACGAGGTATCTTATTTTGCTGTGAAGATCGGTTATAAAAAGACGGCCAGACGGTGAGGGGCAGTCGTTGGCCGCTATTTCCGACCGCCCGGGAAGTTTTCCGCGTTGTAGTTGCACGGCTGTTTGCATTTGCGCGCTTTTTGATTAAAGTTGTAGTGGTAAAAGCAGTGCGGGTGATTAGGCGGCGGCTGGGGCATCCTCGAACGGGAGCGGCTGCTGTACCTTCTTGACGAAGACGCGGAGCGTGAGCGAGAGTGTGTGCGTCCTTTTCGGTAGTTACTCGTCAACAAAGCAACTTGCCTGGTAAGTTCGTTGACTTGCTGCATCAAGGCATCAGAAGGCGAGACGGACGTGAAGGAAACTTGTGGTACTGGTGCGTAGTTGACAGCGGAGCCTGAGGTAGTTGCGACATGGTAAGTCTGGGGAGCAAGTTCGAACACCCTATCGGCTAAGTCCGCAAGTTTCTCGAGAGGAAGGTCCGACTGCGACGCAAGTATAGTTTGGACATTATGCGGCAAACGGTCAATCCAAATTGTCTTGAGCAGATCGGACGTGGCGGAGGTACCGGCTAAGTTTTGTAAATGCCGTAGAAATTGTGAAGGTCTGCGGTCGCCGAGCTCTTCGTGTACGAGAAGTTGCCGCGTGCGTTTTTCTTGAGACGCCGAGAGGCGTTTTATTAATTCAGTCTTAATTTTTATATACTTATCGGCAGCGGGGGGGTTAGTTATGATATCCTTTGCTTCGAGTGCATAACGCGCCTCTAGCTGGCCGGCGACGTAATAGAATTTAGTTTCGTCAACCGTTATTTTCGACAGTTGGAATTGCGCCTCTATCTGCGCGAACCAAAGCGCCGGCTCATCCGCGTTGAACGGCGGCACGCGGACACCGACACGACATACCTGCCCATCGGCTGCAGAGGCATCAGCGAAGTCTTCATGTAAATTTTCTCGCGACATTTTAGTTCTTTTCAGTCGGCGGTCACCACTGTGGGAGATAGGTATCGTGACGGTGGAAACAAGGCAAAGCAGTATTTACAGTTTATTATTTACAATTACAAACATATGTACAACAAATTAATTAAATATTTTACAAGAATTGTTATGGAGTTTTCTCGTAGCTAGTTATTAGACAGCTCTGTTGATCTCCGTTGTACAGCAACGGTGCGTCGCATCGCGCAGGCGCGTGGACTTAGCAGTGGCGGTCGAGCAGGCCGCCACAGGCTACTTTTGATTCTAGAAAATACAGTTCTCGAGGTAACAGCGCGCGATAACCGAATTCCACGCCGGCGAAGCCGCAGGCAAAAGCCAATAATAAAATACCCACCCTTTTATGTATATCAGAAGCAAGAGAGCATGTTTATATCATAGTACAAGCTTGTAATCCTTTTTGACACCCATATGCCTTATGCCTTAGCTTGACTTGTAAATAGATCACAACGTAAAACTCAGATTAGACCTGTAAGAAAAAATTTTGCAGTTCAATTTAAATTATTAGTGCTCTTATGAAAATACTAGATTTAAATTGATTTTGATTAAATTCATTATTAGTTACCATCAAGGACGATTAATACCATTAAAGTTTTCTATGTCATTGATTTCAGCGGCGATCAGCCATTGTCGCCCGTATCCGTCTCCGAGAGGAATGGTCTGAACTAAAGGGTCCAGAGAATCCCAGTCAAAAATCTCTGAAGCAAATACCAGAAATAATAAGAAAAACACAGAAACCAGTCCGCAGTGCCAGCAAAGTTGTAGCCCAAAAAGTCAAATCCACAAAAAACACACAGAAAAGTCCAACAAAAAAAACTAAAAGTGTGTTAAAGAATGTTACCAATGCAATACAGAAGAAAAATCCTGAGTCTAAAAACGAGATGGACACAAGCATGGAAGTGTTAAGAGGAATTGTGGCATTAGTTGATGTTGGCACGGAGACAAGGGCCCTGGCCCTTAGGGCTGCATTGATGGCTTTAGGGGCCACTGTGGTGCCTGCTTGGAGCCCATTGGTTACACATCTTGTCTGGACACAAGGTAAGATGAATAGACTAAGTATTACTTATTAAACTAACTTACTAATTTGGCTCAGGGACTCAAAGAGGGTCTTGGCATGTCATTGGTCTTGGCCTCCGAAACGAGAGCATTCCATCTGTCCCGATCTTGCGCAGCCTCTTGCCAGTCTTCGACTTGAAGACGTCGCAGATCCGCTTAGGACACTGTCCTCCCAGCGGTACCTGGGTCGCCCAACCGGGCGGCGACCAGTCGGTCGTCCCACGTATGCTCTTTTGGTAGCCCGATCCTCTCCCACCACTACTTATTGAACCAGACACTTAATTACTTTCCTTAAGTGCTAACAAATTGCTGTTTAAGGATATATCTTTCATCTTTAAGAAATAATATAAAAAAGCAGATTAATCCTCTTTTGTACCCAATTCTTTGCCTATTCTATAATAGCTCTGTTCTATAATATTCTATTCTATTCTATTCTAGTATATAACCCGACAATTTACCTGAGATATTTAGATTCACCATTATATTCGCGACAAGTTATATGTTCTCTTTTTGACTTCAATTGTGAGGAAATTTACCCTGGACTTAATAGCCCTCGCCTGCGCCTCGGGTGCATATGCACAGCTCGGGCATAATGGCGCGTTTTATGCACTTGTGCAATTTAATATTGTAACCCCTAAGTAAATACTTATGAAAGCTAAGTAAAAAATTAACTTTATGAAATAACGAAGCAGCAAGTAAGTCCTTCTTTTACAGCTATTAAAAAATTATGTTATGGCCACAAAGCACTTGTCTTAGATTATGGTTAACTTTCTATCTGTCATCTTTATGCTGTCAAAAAATTAGTTTTAAGGTTAAGTTGTTAATTTTTTTAAATAAAGATTAAAATAAGGTATGAAAAATCTTTTAGATCTACATATATGTTGAGCCTGTAATCAAAGTAGAGCAAAATTGTCGACATTACATTGCTCAAAAGACGGCTATCATGATTATATTTTGCATTGGAAACAAGCAATTTTTTTGAGTCGCCAACCGGCTGGCCCCTCCCTCCACCCCCGTTAATGTGTGATGTATTTTACACAAGACCAATATCTACCTCGCATTGTGTAACTAGCCCAAAGAATTGCGAAACTGAAGTGGCAGTCGGCGAGGCACATTGCTCGCAGGACTGATGGCCGATGGGGTCAAAAGGTTCTCGAATGGCGTCCGCGGACCGGGAGACGAGCTGTCGGTAGGTAGGCCTCCAACAAGATGGAGCGACGACCTGGCTAAGATCGCGGGATCGCGGTGGATGCGAAAAACGCAAGACCGGTCTGAGTGGAGAGCCTTGGGGGAGGCCTATGTCCAGTAGTGGACGTCTTTCGGCTGACATGATGATGATTGTGCAATTAGAACCACAGCCTTGGATCTTCGTCTTCAAGAACCTTGGGTTCATTATCATCATCATCATCTCAGCCTATATACGTCCCACTGCTGGGCACAGGCCTCCTCTCGGAATGAGAGGGCTTGGGCCATAGTTCCCACGCGGGCCCATTGCGGATTGAGAACTTCACACGCACCATTGAATTGCTTCGCAGGTTTGTGCAGGTTTCTTCACGATGTTTTCCTTCACCGCAAAGCTCGTGGTAAATTGCGCACATGAATTTCGAAAAACTCAGAGATGCGAACCGGGATTTGAACCCACGACCCTCTGCTTGAGAGGCGATAGGTCAAACCACTAGGCCACCACGGCTTTTACCTTGGGTTCTCTAACAAAAAACCCAACCCTTTCCAGGAGGCTGCCGTGCCACCCGCGCGAAGGCCCGGGCGCTAGCCTGCCGGGTGGTGTCCCCTCTGTGGGTGGAAGCCTGCGCCTCCTGCGGACGGCGGGTCCCAGAGTCCGCTTTCCCTGCTGCTGCGCGACCCTCTGACCTGCCCTCGCCTCGAGCTCTGAGGATTATGTTGGTGAGTTTACCTGCGGTTAAAATCTATCTGCAGTTTCCAATCTCGCCTTGAACGCGTTAAGGCGCGGCCACATGCAAGTCGCTCGACGCTCGTTTGCAACGTCAAAACTGGTCACGTGACATCCATACCAATATTATAAATGCGAAAGTGTGTTTGTATGTTTGTCCGTCTTTCACGCCGTAACGGAGCGACGGATCGACGTGATTTTTGGCATAGATATAGTTTATGGGCCCCAGAGTGACATAGGCTACTTTTTATCCCGGAAAAATGCATAGTTCCTGAGGGAGCAGCGTGCTATAACCGAATACCACGTAGGCAAAAGTGAACTGGGCGGGGCATGTGTCACGTCGAATGGATAACCGCTGGGCCCATAGAGTATTGGTGTGGAGACCACGGACCACAAAATGGTCGGATGGTCGGATGACATAAAGAGCTACGCCGGACCCTACTGGCTCAGGAAGACGGAGAATAGGACGGAGTGGAGGAGATTAGGAGAGGGTTACATCCAGCAGTGGATAGATAAAGCCTGAAAAAGAAGAAGAAGAAAAAGAATTTCTTTTATTTGTATGACTACCACGACTGCTACTAAATGAGATTAAGAAATCAGCTTCCAAGACCATTCCTGCAAGCAGCCATCTTGACGCTTCTGCTCGACGCGGCTACTTGACGCTACTTTTTTGAGTCGCGGGAAATTCAAAATCACCTTCAAAATGGGGTCACGTGACCAGATTTATCGCTGCAAACGAGCGACGAGCGACTGCATATGGCCGCACCATTAGGTTTAGTTCGTTTTTTAATCGCCTTTTGTGACAACGACACCCATAAGAAATAAGTGTGCAGAGAAAATGTTTATTTAACGCCACTGTTAAGGTGCCTGTTCACTGGGGCGGGATGAGGCAGCGGAGCGGTGAGCGAGATAACAATTCCCCATTAGAATTTTTTAAAATTTCCGTTCTTCAGTGGACTGGGAGTTGGTAACAAGCTTAAAAATTCATAAAAAACCGGGAAGCGAAGCGAAAGAGAGTGGAGAAATGCGCACGAGTGGCGAAGCTCCGCGTATGGATAAACATGCCGCACCTCCGCTCTGCATCACCTTTCTCGCTCCACTATCTAACTCCAAAACTCGGCTACGCTAACAAACCAAACAAACAAACAAATTCTTTATTAATCAAGAACATGGTAGGCAGAGTAGATTATTATAACAGTAAGTGGTATCACAATCACATATTCTGTCGCTATCATCATGTCAGCCGAAAGACGTCCACTGCTGGACATAGGCCTCCCTCAAGGCTCTCCACTCAGACCGGTCTTGTGCTTTTCGCATCCACCGCGATCCCGCGATCTTAGCCAGGTCGTCGCTCCATCTTGTTGGAGGCCTACCGACAGCTCGTCTCCCGGTCCGCGGACGCCATTCGAGAACCTTCTGACCCCAGCGGCCATCAGTCCTGCGTGCAATGTGCCCCGCCCACTGCCACTTCAGTTTCGAAATCTTTGGTTTTGACCAGTTTGTTTGTTGCCAGTGATGACATACAGATCTGAGACGTGGGCGCTAACGATGGGCCTCATAAGGAAGCTCAAAGTCACTCAAAGGGCTATGGAGAGGGCTATGCTCGGGGTTCCTCTGCGGGATAGAATCAGAAATGATGATATCCGCAGTAGAACTAAGGTTACTGACATAGCCCGAAGAATTGCGAAACTGAACTGTCGCTATTGCAGCGTGTAAATATTCAGATTCTTAAAAGTGGGTACTTACTTACAAACACTATCTAACGCTATCTAGCTCCGTGCCTATGGACAGACACAATCCGCAGCTCCACTCCGCATTGGCCCCTCGCTCCGCTCCGCTGCCGCTATCCGCTCCAATGGACAGGCAGCCTTAGTACCTACTAAAGCCGCCAGAAAAGTGACAAACATCCAAACATACATACATACTCGGTTATTTAAACTATACTACTATATACTATATACTACATAGTTTTACATAATATCTTTTTGTACATTACAGAAGCGCGCAGAAGCGGAAAACGTTCCCCTATCACAGTTATTTCTCAACTCAAACAAACAGGACGAGCATACAAGCAACAAGAAAGAAAGATCCCGATTCAGGATCTCCAGTGGTACTGAACACGACACATCGGCCGACACGTCGACCGATCAGTCGAGGGATCAGACCGACACGTCGCACGACCAGTCGAGAGACACCACTGGTAAATTTTTTACATTTCTTTGTTTCGTCATCATCATCATCAGCTGGAAGATGTCCACTGCAATATTGTATTCCAAAAAAATGTTTGTTCAAAATGACATTTCGCACAAACCAACCACAAAAACCAACTGCTACCAGAAAAGCAGCTTAGGTTAGAACTGCGTCTACCACAGAAACGGACTGCTATGAGAAAAGTAGATGAGGTTAGACTGCGTCCCCCGCAAAAACGAACTGCTATCTGAAAAGTAGGTTAGGTTAGAACTGCGCCCCCCCACAGAAACAAACTGTTCCCAAAAAAGTAGGTATTATGTCATGCGATATTTTGGGAAGAGTTTGTTATGCCAAACGATCATCATCATCATCATCATCATCATCAGCCGGAAGACGTCCACTGCTGGACAAAGGCCTCCCCAACGCCATAATGAACGACAACTCGCCACTTGCATCCACCGGTTTCCCGCAACTCTCACGATGTCGTCAGTCCACCTGGTAGGAGGCCTGCCAACGCTTCGTCTTCCGGTTCGTGGTCGCCACTCGAGAACTTTTCTCCCCCAACGGTTATCTGTTCTTCGAGCGATGTGGCCCGCCCATGCCAAACGATACATTTTACCAAATAATACTTGGCAATATGAAACATGACTAAGTATTTATTTGTGAAACAATAATTGGCAAATATAAATTTATTAACTGTAAAATTGCGATAAGTTTTTTTGCCAAACGATAATTTGAGTAAAATTTGAGTAATTTTTTGGGAAAAGTTTTTTGGCCATACATTAGTAATCCAGTGGTGTGTTCTATTTTTTTTCTTATTATTGTAGACCCGGAACTGCGAGTGAACACGCTCCCTCGGGGAGGGCAGTGCGCCGACCCCCCTCTACACCCCAAGTCCCGACGGAAGCTGTTCACCCAGAAGGAGGCTGAGATTGTTACCTCGGGAGAGGAGTCTGGTTAGTGCTACAAACTTATCATCAGGCCAACGCGTCTGTTCCAGACGAATTTTGGCGTGTTGCCTATGCACGTCTTTGGTGTTTTAGACCGATGCGAGAGCGACATGTTCGTCCACAGGCCAGACAAGAGAAGTTTGCGGATGTTGGTGCAGAACCGCCTGGTGTCGTTTCTGTCTCCTGTCAACAAGTGCCCTGAACCAGGCCTCATCGCAATGCTTGCGACCCTCTAATACACGTCCGCGCCAATCCGTGCGTTTCTCCGCCAACTTTTTCCAGTCAAAGTGGCCAATTTTGCAGGCCAGACAAGATAAGTCTGCGGATGTTGGTGCAGAACCGCCTGGTGTCGTTTCTGTCTCTTGCCAGCAAGTACCCTGAGCCAGGCCTCATCGCAATGCTTGCGACCCTCCAATGCACGTCCGCGCCAATCCGTGCGTTTCTCCGCCAACTTTTCCCAGTCAAGGTGACGCGTGGGAATACCACGCGGGCGGAGCCGCGGGCAAAAGCTAGTATTAAATATTTTAATAAAAGTTGCCAAGAAGACACTTTCTTGCTGCCCATCATCTGATATTATCCCTCAGCCATTTTCTACGACGCCCACAGGATGAGGGGAGATAACATTGGGCGCCGTCTTCTAACTTCTATTATACCTTTTTACTACTTAACCAATGGCGTGGCGCCAGCATTTTCGTCAGATAATCTGGAGAAAAATCTTTCTTCCCGGAATAAAAACTATCTCTTATCCTGCCCAGCGTGTCAAACCAGCAAATATCTAAATCGGTTCAGCGGTGTGTTGTATTATATTCCTATCTTATGTAATTCTAATGTCTTTCAGACACCCCGGTAGCTCCCAAACGCATGGCATCTGCCAAGCTGACGCAGCGTGAGCGCAGAGACTTGGCGCGCGCCGAGCGCTTGGCGCGGCGGCTGCTTGACGCCGCCACGCCCGCCAAGACGCAGATACTGTCGCAGGCTACTGAAGCACCAAGAATAGTAAGTTTCTATGGCTATTTCAGTCATCACAGCACTTGGCATATGCCAAGCTGACGCAGCATGAACGCAGAAACTTGGCGCTGCGACACCTTTCAAAATGCAGGAACTGTCGCAGACTACAGAAGCACCAAGAATGGTAAGTTGTTATGGCAAACTCTCAGTCATCACAGCACTTGGCAACTGCCAAGCTCACGCAGCATGAACGCAGAGGCTTGGCGCTGCCACGGCTTTCAAAATGCAGGAACTGTCGCAGACTACAGAAGCACCAATAATAGTAAGTTGTTATGGCTAACTCTCAGTCATTACAGCACTTGGCATGTGCCAAGTTAAAGCAGCGTGAACGCAGGGACTTGGCGCGTCAGCTGCTTAGCGCCGCCACGCCTGCTAAAACATAGATGCTGTCGCAAACAACTGAAGCACCATAAATAGTAAGTTTTAAGGCTTCAGCCAAGCTGACGCAACATGAACGTGTAGGGACTTAGCGTGCGCTGTAAGATTGGTTACATCGGCTACTTGCCGGTACTTGCGCAGACTACTGAAGCACTAAGGATAGTAAGTTGTCATAGCTAATTCTCAGGCATCGCAGCACTTGGCATGTGCCAATCTGAAAAGTGTTTGTTATGTTACTTATATGTGTAAATAAAAAATATTACCTAAGTCACTAGAGTATTCGCCCTCTTTCTAGCTGGCGTAGGGTAAAGACAAATCTCTACATACTGAAAAAAAAATCCTTTTCAGGTTCTAACTGGAATGTCGCGCGCTGAACGTCAAATCGTTCAAAATGCCATTAAAACCCTGAACGGTCGCGTTCAGAAGCAAGTCAACCACCACACCACCCACGTCTTACTCGGCTCTTGCCAATCCAGTCTAAACCAGATCTGTCCAGACAACACCGGAATTAACCCGCTCAACCAAACCACACAAAGTCACTGTTCCAAAATACCAAGTACAAATGTACCGACACAGCTGCCGAGGTGTGAGATACCTAAGGCGCGTACACTGAACGCTTTGTTGGGGGCGGCTAGAGGCTGCAGGGTTTTGTATGCGCAATGGGCGCTGGATTCTTTGGAAGTGAAGAAGTGGCTTCATCATCATGGGTACGAGGTGGCGCATCTGAAAAAGATTTCACAGGTCAGTCGAGTTGGTAAATAAGTGCTTATTATCTTTTTTGTCTAAGTCGCTACACTGATATACTTTTGACAAAGTGATCGTGTTTTAAACTTTTTTACTAGAACGAGGTTTACTACATTGCTTGTACCTTCGATGGAGAAGGCCGAAACATTTAAAGAAAACAATATTTTCTTTACAGAAAGCTCGGGTGGAACGCTCAGCTCTAGGGCGAACATGTTCCGAATACGCCTACGACGTTTTCAACGGCATGCGAGTACAAATCTCACCCCAAACCGAACAGCGGGACGCAGCCATTCAACTCCTGTCACTTTGCGGCGGCGTTGTTCAAAATGGCGGCGACGCTCGAGATGGCGGACATCGAACAGCTGACTTTGACGTTTGTGTTGGAATTAGCGACGGTGAAGTTAGCTCAAAGTGGGTTTTTGACAGCGTAGCAGCGGGTAGAATGAGGACTACTAGAAGGTATATTTACTCGTCTGCTGCCGGATGATAGGAGACTTATGAGAACGCACATTTGTGTTCGTAAGCATAAAAAACGCATTTTTATACCTATGCGTTGCCTTAAACTATTTATTTTCCAAAGAATAATAACAAAAGGAGTTGTTCATAAAAATGTATAAGGCCGTTTGCAAAATGCATGTTTTGTCTTAGTCTGATCCGACCAACGTGACAAAAGGCTGTTCCATAAATTTACGTCATACAAACGATTGTTAAGTATTAACAACGCATTTTCTATTTTTCTTTCCCGTTCATGGGAGCACTATATTGTGTTCTTTCTTGACAAAAGACGGTTCTGTTCTCGTACTTAGTACTCAGTAAAAATTCATAAGCATAATCTTAAGCGTTTGTGTATAAGGGAATCAAAAGATACACTCAATCAAATTATAAAAACCTTTATTCATACAGGCTTATAAAGCTATTATACTCTATTTATTTTAACATTTGTGACTTAACGGTAAAATAGGGATATTGACGCCATTAAAAAATAATTCGAAGGCATGACTCATTAAAAATACGCTTTATTTTAGCCCTGAAAACCAGATTTATTTTCGATTTACTGTAAATTTAGATTCTTTGTTGCTTTAAAACAAATAAATAGTTAGTTGATTGAGTTGGCGAAGAAATAGCGAGTTATAACGTCATAATTCGCTATTGCCATTGAAACTATGGGAGGATTGTGTTTTGACAGCTCATAAAAAGTACGTCAGTGATTGGTGGTGTCAACATCCCTATGTGCACACGTTTTTAAATGAAACGACGAAACTATATAAAATTGTGTTAACTTCTATAATAAAAACAATAAATACCTACCGCTAATAAATGTACATGAAGGTTTTCTGGTGTGCGATAAAGAGTATTTGTATTGTATTGTATTTTTTCGAAATACTGATAAACGTGTGTTACAATTTGACCGTTAATTCAAAGTTTCAAACCTTAAACGGAATATTGGGGTCATCCGTAAAATAACGTTACACATAGAGGGGTGGGAGGGGGAGTCGGGCGATTCGTGACAGGAACATAATAATTTCAATTTTTATAGCAGTACATGGGACCCCTTCGGCCACTTTGGAAACCAAAGGTTTGAAACCAGTTTAGGAAACGGAATTATTTTTCTTTTTTGGAAACCTGGTTTCGAATGAAGAAAAATAATTCTGTTTTCTAAACTGGTTTCCCATAGAGAATATAGAATCTTCTTTTGAAACTCATTCACAAATTTCAATATGTAAAATGTACACAATTTTATTCTTAAAATCGCGTTTTTCCCAATTTTAATCGACACAGAAATAGGAATAGGTTTAGGTTATGTTAACTATACATCAGCCCGAAGGGCCAAACTACACAAAAGTAGAAGCTCCGCTAGCGCAGCTTCGTCAACACTGTATCTGTGTCGATTCTGATTGAAAAAAAAAACGCTACTTTAAAAGCTTCAGTAAAAACCAAAAGTCCTGATCCTAGTTTCGTGCAAGAACAAAAAGTGTGCGTTCGTAACTGGTTTTGTATTAGAACAAAATAGTTTCCGTTCGCAACCGGTTTCGAACAAGACCGAAAAAGTTTTCTTCCGAAACTGGTTTCGAACCTTAGGTTTCCAAAGTGGCCGAAGGGCATGAGACAAAGGGAGGGCTAATAATAGTCTAAATTAGTGTGACGTACTTCATGGATGGCCCCTTATAAGGTTCGGCAATCTAAACTCGAGTCCAGAATAAGGGGAACTAGACTGACAGCTTAAGAGAAGTCTCTTCTTTCCATTCTCCATACAAACGTAGTCCTGAGGCCTTATTGGCTAACGTTTCTGGCACTCGCGATCGCAATCAAATGACAGTTTTTGTATGCGAAATATGTCATTTGAGTGTCAAAAACATTAGGCAATACGGCCTCTGGTCTCATCAGGGCCGCATTTAGAGGTGTGGAGGCCTTGGGGCAACAAAGGAGTGGAGGCCAATGAGGGTCTTTTGATATTTTACTGATTGCCTGATTGAAGTGAAGAAATATATGAATTGTTGTTTCCCAGTATTTACTCGTCGGAATTTGAAAGATTTTTTTTGCGATGTCTCTATTGTGGGGGCCCCTATTTTGTGGAGGCCCCGGGCAGTTGCCCCCCCTCTGCCCTCCCCTAAATCCGGCCCTGGGTCTCATTTGAAAACTAGGCAACAAAAGTAGATGGACTAGACGTAATTAATTATCTATGCCTGTGGTTTTTCAGATTTTCATATAAATGTGTAATATCAGAATTACAGGAGCTCAAAAGTCGACAAAAAAAAGATGTCAACTTTGCACGAGAATTACGGACTATTAAAGCATTTTTACAAAAATCAAGAAAATCACAGGCATAGAAAATATAATGAAAATTTTTATTGTAAAATATCATTGATTTCTGTGCTACACTTTTCGTATAATATGAGGAAAACGAAACCCAAAATTCAACCACCCAAATCTTGAAAAACCTGCAGCTATCTCGATATACCTTACATTAGCGGGAAGCGGAGAAGCGGGAGGGGATGTGCATGGGGGGGACGGCTGCGAGCGCTTATGTCACGAGCGATAAAGACAGCAAAATCCCAAACGAATACACAACGCGGCCGGCAGGGAAACTTCTCTTAAAATGTTACCAGACAGGGAAAATAGGGTGTTTGCGGTTTTTAGTTATTAAATTAACACCATGTATAATATAAGTCATGATTTTATTATGTAAGTACCTAATAGTTTTTTAAAATTTTAAATTGTGGAAAAAATATTAATACCAATAGGGGTAATATACTTCTTAAAGTAAGAAAACTGTATATAATGTACTTCAATTAGTTTATGAAGTTCACAAACAATGTATATTTTTGTTGTTTATTTATTTATTACAAAAAAATAACTAATGAACGTTGTTTTTATTATGAAGGCGGAAGGTCAACCCTGGCTTGATAGAATATTGTTGCATAAGTGCATAAAACTAAACTAATGAAAAAGAGAGTGTTATAAGTTTGACCGCTATGTGTGTCTGTCTGTCTGTCTGTGGCACCGTAGCTCTTAAATGAGTAGACCGATTTGAATGCGGTTTTTTTTTTATTTGAAAGCAAGGACGATTAATACCAATTATATTAATTGTATTAATCGTCCTTGTTTGAAAGCAAGGTTTTTAGCGATGGTTCTTAGACATGCTTCATCAAAATTGTTTGTTTAATTCACAAAAGAATACTAATAATATTTTCTGTAAATTTATCCGACGAACTAATTAGATTTTACCTTTAACTTGCTGGCTCTATACGAAGTGCCGTCCCGCTGACGGTAATATTACTATGGGGGATTTCAGCAAAAAATGTACCCGTTTTGCCTAAATTATCCTTCATTTTCCCTACAGAATTTATTAGTCAGTTTTGTGGCGGTCCAACATCATGTACCATCGTGAGAGTTGCGGGAAACCGGTGGATGCAAGTGGCGAGTTGTCGTTCATTGTGGCGTTCTAAGGGGGAGGCCTTTGTCCAGCAGTGCTGGACGTCTTCCGGCTGATGATGATGATGATGATGATACAACATGTGGGTCGTTCTCTCGTTTCGTGCAAATCGGTGGTATTCTCTGGAGTTGCACTTTTTTCTTGAATTGGTGTGAAAATAACATTTTATGTGATTTTAAACTTTGCTAAGTATGATTAACTGCGTTACAAAACTGACAATAAAGATTGTAACACTTTCTTTTGCTCCAATAGTGCTCGTGATTCTGAGTAGAAATAACCCAAAATTTATTTGGTTTAAAAAAGTACAGGGTACACTTTTTACTTAAAATGCCGTAATACGAGAGTGAGAGGGGTGGTACGATACGAACTTCGATTTTAGAATTTCATAGTAGCTCTCCTGCTTCCAAAATTTCGAAATTATTTCGTAACAGAATCGTATCGGCTCAGATATAAACAAAACCTTATATCATCATCATCATCATCCCAGCCTATATAAGTCCCACTGCTGGGCACAAGCCTTCTCTCAGAATGAGAGGGCTTGGGCCGTAGTTCCCATGTGCGGGCCCAGTGCGGATTGGGAACTTCACACGCACCATTGAATTGGTTCGCAGGTTTGTGCAGGTTTCCTCACGATGTTTTCCTTCACCGCAAAGCTCGTGGTAAATTTGAAACGTAATTCCGCACATGAATTTCGAAAACTCAGAGGTGCGAGCCGGGGTTTGAACCCACGACCCCTTTGAAACCTTATTACTACCGCTAAAACTACATAATTAACAACAGGCAGTTAAAAATAAAACTATTTTCGGTTAATCAAACTTTATGCGAGACACCTGCCGTGGCTCACGATAAATGCTGCGTCCCTCTCCAACATTGGGGTCAGAGAGGGTGGGAAAGCACAAGGCAAAGCAGGTGGCTGATTCGGGACCTCTGCAGGGCTACTACGAAACTTGAAGTTCGTGTCGTGCGCTCCCTCTGACAATAATACTATTTAATACGAGAGCGAGAGGGACGGTACGATACGAACTTCGAGTTTCGTAGTAGCCCTGAAGGCGTTATAAAAGATTATATTTTCAAATTGAAGACTCGAATTCGTGACCAATTAGACAGGTGAAAAGCATTTAACACACTTGTCAAATGGAGCTACTTTCTTTAGTTTACTTAGTTTGTGAATGTATTTAGTAGCTACCTAATGTCAAAAGTTACCTAGGTGGTACTTATTTAAAAAAAAATAAGGTCTTATTATTTTTTTTTGGTCAAATTGGCGGTTATGGGCTTACTAAAAAAAAAAAACTATTAACTGTTATGCCCAGTTTAATAGTGCCAAAAATAGAACTATTTAACTACACTGGTGTTGTTATACAAATAAATATTCTACAATTTCTGAGAATTTTAAAGCTACAAAGTCACGATTTTAAGTAACTGTTAAAATAACAGAGTTCTTGACCACTAGACTTGTTTTCTTTTCATTTTTCTTTAGGGCTCCGGATCCAAAATAGCAAAAACGGAACACTTATAATTTCGCCATGTCTGTCTGTCCGTCTGCGGCTTTTCCCAGGGACTATCAATGCTAGAAAGCTGTAATTGTGCACGAATATATACAAAATTTATAACTACTAATATTTTAGGCGTGTCCGACACGCTCTTGGCCGGTTTTTATGACAGAATGAGACTAACATAAGTACATTTAATTTATAAAAATACAATATTGAAAATTCTTTTTTTAAACCCCTCTTTTCCATGTCGGGTAATTCGGCCATCTGTTGGCCCATGTGGGGTAATTTCAAGGCCATTTATTTACGTATAATCACTGTATTTGTCAATGTCAAGTAAACATTGTATTATCAATGCCATGCAATCCGATGGGGTGGCCAGGGTCATGCATAAAGGGTGGCAATGTGAATGCAAATTAATGGCGAATCGAGAATCCGTTTTAATTTTATCATATTTTAGCTTTTGCCCGCGACTTCGTCCGCGCGGATCTAGGTTATCGCGCGGTGGCGCCCTCTACCGAAATAAAAAGTATCCTATGTTGATCCTCAGGTTTCAAACTACCTATACACCAAATTTCATCAAAATCGGTTCAGTGGTTTCGATGTGAAAGCGTAACAGACAGACAGACAGACAGAGTTACTTTCGCATTTATAATATTAGTAGGGATGTCGCATTTAGGGTTGCCGTGTTCTAGGATTTGTTTTGAGATTTCTGGATTTTTAGGCTGCCGGACCGAGGCCGAATTTTGGCATTTACTCGGTGAGTTAGGTCTTAGGTTATTTCGAAAGCAACAAGATAAACAAAAACAATCTTCATGTGTCGGACCAAATAAAACCTAAAATTGATAAAAGCCGACTCCAGCGTTTATAACATCATGCCAGGATTATGTATTTGTAGTAAATTACTGCAAAAATATGTACAAGCATTGTGCAATATTGCACATTTATTTGAATAAAGATGTAAAGTCTGTTGCGCCAGAGCAGTGCTTGTGTAAGTTTTCTTATCACAACAAAATATGTCTGTTACGCGTTCCCGTTGATGTCAATTTCAAATACAGTACTTAACAAACTTAGGCACATGAGAATTAGTAGTTGGTTTCAAAATTGCGTTTGTTCCCAATTATACAGTTTGCCTTTGATATGCTTCGCGTTGGTTACAGATACTCACCGCTAGAGGCGCTGCCCTCTCGCTCTTATAATATTAACCAAATTTACGTAGAAAATCTTACTAATTGCAATAAATTGTGCGGCATTAATTGCATAAAAATAAAATTGTGTGAAGCCGTGGTGGCCTACTGGTTTGATCTATCGCCTCTCAAGCAGAGGGTCGTGGGTTCAAATCCCGGCTCGCACCTCTGAGTTTTTCGAAATTCATGTGCGCAATTTACCACGAGCTTTGCGGTGAAGGAAAACATCGTGAGGAAACCTGCACAAACCTGCGAAGCAATTCAATGGTGCGTGTGAAGTTCCCAATCCGCACTGGGCCCCCGTGGGAACTATGGCCCAAGCCCTCTCATTCCGAGAGGAGGCCTGTGCCCAGCAGTGGGACGTATATAGGATATGATGATGATGTGCGGCATTACAATGTGCGCTTTAGACACAGTTCGCTGACATGTCTATTATCAAAATACACCCAATTTTAAATTGCGCAATATTACTCGAGAGTCGAGACCATCTGGTGATAATTGCTTCTGCGTGTAGAGGCACCGCGGTACCCCACTATATCAGCGGATTTGTCTAGAGATTTCAGGATTTTGGACTGACATCATTTTGATTTTGCCTGACGGGGTAGCCAACTGATGGGAATGGCGCTAAATACATACTTAATTGACTTTTGAACCAAATAAATCGATATAATCGCTTTCAAAAATCGATTTCCTCTATTTTTTCGCAATTCAAACTTTTCATCGTGCCTCGTCGCCCACGCTAACAGTATCCTACAGTCGAATTTATAAAATTGTGAGCAAAAATTTGATCAAAAATATCTGAACACGCTTCTACGCCGTTAACAGTCGTGTTGATATTTTTGATCAAAACTTTGCTCACCATTTATAAACTCGATTGTACAGTCGCTCTGAACCGTATCAGATATTTGTGCACGCTTTATTGGGTCGGATATAGGTGCTTGTTGACTGTACCCATAAATCAAGCTTTACTACTACTTAAATTTAAAGGGAAAAAAAAAGCAAATATGTATGTTTCATATATGTGTTTTGTATATATGTAGACAATATATATACAACGCACATATCGCTATCGTTGTTTTAATTATGTTGTTGTGAAGTTGCAGTGCAAGTTAAAACTTGTATTAGTTTGTATGTACTGTATTTGTTGTATGTGTAGCATTATTTTGTTTACAAATAAAGATTTTTACTTTACTTTTTACTTTACTTTTACTTACTTTAGGATTAGATAGGTCAATTGGCGTCAAGTGTGTCTGATATTTATTTCATTTTACCTATTTTTAGTGCCTAGTTTTAGGGCTCTTATTACTATCAAAACGCTATGACCGGTTTACTAATGTTTCGGCGAATAACGTTTGGCAACCTGTTACGTTTCGCAACTTTTCATTTCCCAACTGTTTGATATTTCTGAAACTGTAAATATTTCAGGATTTTTATAAAACTAACCTAACCTAAAGGGTTCCACACGATGACCCTGAAATAAATCCTGAAATATTTAGTTTTAGAGTTTGCCAAATAAAAAGTTGCGAAATGTAACAGGTTGCCAAACGTTACGTTGCGAAAAGACAGTATCCAGCTATGACCCTTTAGTAGCATGAATTATTATATTATTATAATAATTAAAGCTACCACGACCGATTGACTGTAGGTACTCTCTCATTATCAATTTGCAATACATCAAACAACGCGTATACGCGACCGTTTTCCGTCTGCCGCGGCCAATTTGTTTTGAATACCCTGAACGGTCTAGCGATTCCATGTCAAGGTCCGCTCCCTCCCGATGTAGGCCGAACATGGCTGTAGGGTTCCGCGGGCCCTTTCACGTCTCTTGAACCACTAATAGTTTATTGGATGTTTCTATCTTCTTTGGAATAAACTAGTTTCTAAAGCATTGTACGGGATAATTATCACTGACAATATTATTAGGTACGTTACTAAATATAACTTACTTAAGCTCTCGAGACACTTGTAACATAGTAAAAGGATAAATTTGAATATATAAATAAATTAATTTAAAAAAAAACGGTTCAATTATAGCTTAAGGTGTCTACTTTTTGATCTCCAGAAAAGCCCATGGGTTATTTTTTCCCGATATTCCCATGTAAAATCCCAAAATCTTTCGCTATGTTAAGATATGAAATTTTGCAAGGATGTTCTTCATACGTGGGTATTGAAAACATTGAAATGAGACGACGTAATTTTTTGAAAATCCCATACGCACGTTAAATCCCCGGACGCTCAATTCTAGTCAATACCAGACTTAAAAGTGTCAGATGCGTAGGAGTTAGTTTGGGAACCGAATAACCTTTACGCTCGTGTTTTTCGGCCAAGTGCACGAACTTAGGTGAGACGTGGGGAGGGCGTTTTCAAAAAAAGTTGTTGAAATGACTTTTTTGTCAGATGTGGATGAAATTTGGTATTCCTAATCAGAATCAGGAGCACTTTCGATTGCAATAGGAAAAAAAGTGTCCCAGGTTTTTCATATAATTTTGTGTTATCCATTACACTACCGCCACAGACACGCGTATGAAAGCGGTAACGTAATGGAATAAAAAATATTGAGACACTTTTTTTCTGCTATTATAGGCAATCGAAAGTGCTCCTGATTCTGAGTAGGAATAACAAATTTCATCCACATCTAAAAAAAAAGTCATTTCAACAACTTATTTTGAAAACGCCCGGGAACAGCGCGGTGAACCAGGAGTACAGTCAACCAAGTTATTTTACCTGGGCCGCCATTGCACTTTATAATAACAATCCCTATTTATTTTACTAAATTTTATTTACTATAATGAAGATTATTTCAGGTTTATATTACCTTTCTTCTTCTTCTTCTTCTCTTTTAAAAAATGGCTTTCTGTCCTTATTAGGACAATTTCGCCAGTGTCAAAGTACTCTCTTTGAGAGGGACGTTGTTCGGTAGCCGTAGTTTTTGCAACTTGATAGTAAAATTCCAGAAACCACGTGGAGACAACTTGCACATTTAAAAATGTCAGACACGAGAGCAATATAGAATTTTATGATCACTGTTCACTGTTAAGCTTAATCGCCGCATAAAACACTATCAAAATTATACTTCAACTAGCCAAAGAAACAGAAATAGCAAAATTAGATATTGTCTACATCCTCCATGTTCGAATGCCACAAATCGAATCATATATTACCTTTCTTTCTTATGATGAACTCGACTGTAATAACTTGCCAAATGACGCGTACGAGAATGTCATGATGTGATGACAAAGTTTTGTAGTGGCCAAGTAGGAATCAAATAATGATTGACTAATATTGGACTATATGTAGTCCTAACTACCGGGTGTGACCTGTTGAGCAGAGCAAATAATTAAAACATAGATCCTATTTATCAAACTGAACAAGATTAGTGCAGTATATGTAAGTAGCCTGATGACAGATGATCACAGGAATGAGGGTACGTCAATTCATTTATCAGTTGTTATTAAAGCGCCTTGGAAGCAAGTCTATCTTTTACTCCTTTCCCAGTACATAACAATTGGCGCAGTCGGTAGCGAATTAAAAAAAAATCGTTATTTAATTTTTATTACACTTTTTGCAAAGCAAAATGCTTGTTGCTTGCAGCGTGACAGGCGACGTCAGTTGTGTTCTAGGATGGCGTACATTGATAGCATTATTTATGAGAATTAAATACTTACAAATGAAATGAAAATTAAAGACTCCATTATTAAAAGTCGCTGAAATAATGTTGTTCAGTTTGACGAGGAGGGTCTATGTTTTAATTTTTTGCTCGAATTACAGGCTACACCCGGTATAGTCCTTCCAATCGCAAGTGAAATAAAGAAAAGAAAGAAAGAAGACATTTATTCACTGAAACAGAGACACAGGTAGACGCTAAAGTGTAAACTTGTGGGAGAATCCACACGCGCCTCAACACTGAAACAAAGATGGCGCCGTTTACCGTTTTCCCACACAAGGATCGTTGCGACACGAACTTTGCCAGATCATTAACCACGTGCGCCTGCGTCGATGTACTCCGCTATTTTATTGGCTCGGAAGCCGAAGAGCACGAACACATTATCTTACGCATTTTGTTTCAGTGTAAAGTAAAGTCGATGGTCCAGGGTATAAATCAGGGTTTCTTACTTTTTGCACTCACGGACACATTTCACGATATGCCCAGGAATTTCGTGATCTGGCGGATTTTACGATCGGCCGCCGACATATGGGTACTTACATCGACCTTGTGGTTTGTGGCATGAAGTTGTATGTATAGATATTTTCGTCATCTTGATAAAAGTACATAAGTATATTTATAACTGACTGTACCTGTAAAAGTGTTTGAGTACCTACTTGTTATTACCCGGGACTCCGTCCGCGTAGTATTCGTTTATCTTTATCCCGCGGAAACTGCAATTTTTGGGGATAAATCCTATCCTTTACCCTCCCCCGGGACTGAAACTATGTATGCCTACCATATTTCATCTAAATCGGTTCAGCGGTTCAGACGTGATGAGGTAACAAACAAACAGCCTTACAAACTTTCGCATTTATAATATTAGCGGGACTACGGTTAGCTACATTTTACTGCTCGTACAGTCAAGTGCAAAAATTGTATTAATTCGAACCACTCGAAAATACTTATGTTACCACGGCCGTAATACATACAGCTAGAGCCTGTGGCAGGTACATATTTTTGACACGGTGTATAACTTCATATATATTTTTATACTCGACTGTACCTAAAGTGGCTCTCGCTTGCCTGATTTTTACCGAACACAATATTATTGCATACACATTAGGTCTGTGCCATACATGCACTGTCCCCATACATAGTGTAGGTAGTAGATCCCACGGGATATCGATAAACGAACTCTTGGCAGACAAAGCCATGTGCAATCGTTAGTTTCAATAAAACTAAACAAGCACGTCTTAAACGAGTAGAAAACGATGTCGATGACAAGTATCTAAAAAATACCTTTTATTTCATGTACTTGTCCTGATTGTTGTTGTTGTTTTGGGTCAAATCTTGCAAAGTCCATTTTGACTCGCTTATAGTGGTCGGATTGATTTGAAATTGGTATGACAGAGCAAGTAAAGACATAAAGTACAGTCAGGCTCATTCGATATTTTAATACATTCGGTATTTTAACATTCGATATTCAGTACCCTTAGTGTAAGTTTTCGGTTACAAAATACGTCTCGATCGCGTTCGCGTTAGAATCTCAATTTGTATGGAAGGAAACACGAAAAGCGCCTCTAGTGGAAAGTTTGCGATGTTCGCGTTTCCATACAAATTGAGATTCGAACGTGAACGCGATCGAGACGTATTTTGTAACCGAAAACTTACACTAAACAGATACGTAACCTAAATGTGATGCCGTCTCTATTTGTTTTATTCGAATAGACGGAGACGACATTACATTTAATCGTCAGTTACCTAATCATTGGACGGTGAAACAGCCCCTTAGTCGCATCTGCCCCTGTACTGCGAAGTGCAAAACTCGAACTTCGTATGTTGCCATCCCGCTGACGCTTCTGTCATTTAATACGCGAGTGAAAGAGACGGTGAGATACTTCGATTTTCGAGTTTCGTAGTAGCCCCTCTGGCACATGGGAATTTTTACAATAAAATAAATTGTTATTGTATTGTATTATAAAACTCTTTATTGTATATTAAAACACATGAAAATAACAGGACTCAGGACACAGGATAATAAAGATGTACAAAAGATAATAGGATGTATAATTATTTTTTTTCCTAGCCTATAATAGTGTCCCACTGCTGGGCAAAGGCCTCTCCTTTTGATCTCCACACCTCCCGGTTCAGCGCAATGTCAGGCCAGTCCCTTGCATACGCATCCAAATCGTCCCGCCGTCGTGGTATAAATTTGTAAATGACAATTTTTTTTATCTAATTTTCAATTTAATTTAATCGCGTCGCGGTTGTAAAGACAGCAGGTAGCCGAGCCGCTTTGATGTCCACTTGACCTTTAGCGCTGTTGAGCGGATTAAGTCTAAAACTAGTCTAAATTAGCCGACGAATGCGTGTGAACGTTTTTTATTAATGAGAATGATCAAGCATTATAGGTACAACACATGTTTCAATATGGACGACGCTCCAGTTCGTGTAAAGAAAAGAAAGCTTTTATTCGTGAATAACCTATTTATTTATAACTAGCTTTTGCCCGCAGCTCCGCCCGCGTGGTATTCGGTTATCGCGCGTTATTCCCTGAACTGTGCATTTTTCCGGATAAAAAGTAGCCTATGTCATTCTCGGGACCATAAACTATCTCCAATACAAAAATCACGACGATCCGTCGCTCCATTACGGCGTGAAAGACGGACAAACATACAAACACACTTTCACATTACAACACAAAACTATTTTTAATCAAAATGTTTGCTCAGAAGTTTATGAACTCGACGGTACGGCGTGAAGTACAGTCACCAGCACCATTATCTAACACAACAAAGCGTGCATAAACATCTGATAACACTATTTTTAACCCCCGAGGCCCCCGACGCAAAAAGAGGGGTGTTATAAGTTTGACCGCTATGTGCATCTGTCTGTGTGTCTGTCTGTGGCACCGTAGCTCTTAAACGGATGGACCGATTTGAATGCGGTTTTTTTATTGATAGCAGGTTTTCTAGCGATGGTTCTTAGACATGTTTCATCAAAATCGGGTCAGCCTTTTTTGAGATATTGAACTTTATCGTGTACCTAGTCCAAGGCTGGTAGAATGTGTCAGCTATTTTTGAACTTTACGTGGCTGTAAAACGACAAGGCAATTTTGCAGGTGGTAGGACCTTGTGCAAGGTCCGCCCGGATTGCTACCACCATCTTGCTCGCTAATCCTGCCGTGAAACAGCAGTGCTTGCACTGTTGTGTTTCGGCATGGAGAGTAAGACAGCCGGTGAAATTACTGGCACTTGAGGTATGCCATCTTAGACCTCTAGGTTGGCAACGCATCTGCAATACCCCTGGTGTTGCAGATGTTTATGGGCGGTGGTGATCTCTTACAATCAGGAGACCCACTTGCTCGTTTGCCATTCAGTCGAATAAAAAAAAAAAGGTACTTTTGACACTGACCGGACCACTTTTGAGTGGTATTTTCGAGATATATTTCTATGATCGCCTGACCTCGTTTAGTTGTTCGAAGTACACCTTGAAACAGGACACAAATCGTGAGCGACCTGTATAATATATATGTAGATCGTATTTTAATACTAACGAGCACCCCGGCTTCACATGTGTAGGTACTTTGAGGAAAATGAGACCAAATCTCTTTAAATAGGTACTCCTACTTTCACAAAACAACAATATTTACTATCTGCCAATTTCAAGATAAGTCTGTGTAGTCTGTACTGGCTTATCTTGTCTCATTCACTCATATTCATTTATGGACATTTTTAGACCCGAAATTATATAATACGCATCTGCAATCCCCCTGGTGTTGCAGGTGTCTATGGGCGGTGGTGATTTCTTGCCATCAGGAGACCCACCTGCTTGTTTGGCATAGAATCGAATAAAAAAAATATATCATTTATATTTTCGATTTTTCAAACATTTTCTTTCATACAAACTTATCTTCTACAAACACATTCATAGTCACAGCGAGCATGGTCAAGGTTCGCCAACTTAATTTCCCACACAAATTCCGAAAATCTCAAGACTAGCAGGTCGGATTCAAATAAACGACCATCTGTTGGAGAAGCCATAAGTCAAATAAGTTTCAGATTTGTTATAAAATAAATCTAACCTAACCTATAGAGTTCTACAGGTGACCCTAAGGTGACCATTTTAAAAATTATGAAAATTGTACTTTATTGTACGGTTTCAGCGGAAAAAAAAAATATGACTAACAAAAATTATGACAAATATTATGATTTATAAAATTATAGCAGTCGAAAGGATCCCATGAAACAAGGGCGGATCCACCGCAGTGCGCACGGTGGGCATGCCCAAGACTTGTAACACACTTTCGCGGTCTATTGAGATCGATAGGCTGATGATGATAAAAACCGGTCAAGAGCGTGTCGGACACGCCCAGGATAGAGTTCCGATACCATTACGAAAAAATCAAGTAAAATATCGATACCAACTGGTCCATGATCGGTGACCCAAAGTAAACCCACTTGACCCGCAACGCAACGGTAATAACTAGTCTGAAACTCCACGATTCCAGACCAGACTGTACTATTACTTAGGTAATCTGTGACCTGACTAACCAAGTGTATCGTGACAAGTTTGTTCGTGATTTACTTACTGTAATTTGGTGCAAGGTGCAAATGTGCAAATGGAAAATGAACAACTCGAAAATACTCGAAATTATACGTCAAAGCGGAAAAATGACAATTTGAAATACATCAACAAGGACAATTTGTCCATCCCATCATCCATCCTAAATATCGCCGAAAATGGTACCTTGTCCCTTGTCCTATAGTAAAATTGACAAATTTGATCTTTGCCGAAAAAAAAGATCACTTGAATTTATGTACACTCAGAAATATGACGAATTGTAAATATTCTACCCACATGTTCCACCAGAAATTTTGCTCCTAATTTATAATGGACAACATTCGTATGTGACCCATTGATCACAGCAGCAGAGGCTCCTTTTGACAGGGTCTGCTTTTATCAAGACAAGACCCCAAACATCCTATCTATTGGTTTATGAAAAAACCAATGATATTACATATAAAATATCATTGGAAAAAAACACATTCTTCACTAGGGTTGCCAACTATACTGTTAAAAACAGTATTATACTGTTTTTCACTACATTATACTTTTTACTGTTGAACTAAAATAAAGTATGTAAAATACTGTTTTCAGCATCAACATTGTCTATCACTAAGCACACGCTAAGTCAGTGAGTACAGCATAGTCACAATAGTGGTGGTTCCGAACGAATTTGCCAATATAAATTTAATAAAAATTTAGTTCCTTATTTATCTTAATCTTAGTTTTGATTCTGATGAGGTCTATGAGGCTTTTAAAAATAAAACTAAATTGATAAATTGTGCGAGAAACACCCAAAACTTTGTCTTTAAAACATGAAAAAAAAATACTGTTCATTTTTCTAAAATACTGTTTATTTTCCTTCTCAGACAAAAATATACTTTATTTCTTGCAAAAAAAGTTGGCAACCCTATTCCTCACAACACATCCTCATACTACATCTCTGGTTGAAAGCAGCCATAGTCTGAAATCCACGTCTCCACACTTAATGAACAGCAACTCGACTATCAACTGCTTTTGTGAAAAATAACGTTTCTTTATTATTAAATAGATCAAAGTATCCAAAACCCGTTTAACCAGTCGGTCCCGAGATTATGGAACAAGGCCAAGGGGCGCGGAGACTTCCGAAGCCGGTACAATTGTAGCTTTTTGTGCAATACAACAAAGAACTGTATTATTTGTGCGCCCGGCAGTCTCCTTACCCACCTTAGGGTAATTTACCCTAAACTTAAGGTATTTTGGGGTAGAAAATTAGTTAGTGTATTTTTTAGGGTAAAAGTTTTCGAAATTTCAAGATAGAAATACTGCAGCTGACATAAAAGCCAAGATTGTTATGGATGCATTCCAAGAATGTTTCGAAACGGTGTAGTAGTTTTGCTATTAGTTTATTAATAAATCGCATCTATTTGCTTTGTTTTTATTAAAATTAAAAAAAGAAAGACAGAAAATACATTTATTTAACGCCGTAAAACAAATATAGAACAAATAAAGACATACATGACGCTAAATAGGTCCCCACTCAGCATAATGCCACGGCAAGCCGTGCCGCTGATTTTCAGTGAGGACCTTATCTAAAAACTAACTTAAAAATTAAAATTAAAAAATTAGGGTAAAAAATAAATCAAAAGTGTCTAATTTAGGGTAATTTAGCGTAGCGTTAGGGTAAAAAAATATCAGGTGGCAACACTCGCGCCCGGGCATCCTAGAAGCGATGGCGAACCAAACTGGCGAAATAATGTTAATAATGTCCGTTAACATTACCCAGAGACTACGAAGTGTAAAATTCGAACTTCGGATGTCGTCCCGCTGACGCTTATATTATTTAATATAAGAGCGAGAGGGACGGTACGATAGTTACGATACACACTTTGATTTTCATAGTAGCCCCCAGGAACTTGGTCGACAATGGAATGGAAAAAAACTAGCTAGGACTATGGAAAGGGAACTACAAAGACCCATATTTCTTTATGTTTCACTCGAAATTTGTTTCTTTATTTCACGCGACTTTCCCCATAATAATAATTCTAAATCGATGTAAAAATATTGTCCATCGCAGCCTATATATACGTCCCACTACTGGGCACAGGCCTCCTCTCAGAACAAGAGGGCTGGGCCATAGTTCTCACGCGGGCCCAGTGCGGATTGGGATCTTCACACGCACCATTGGATTGCTTCGCAGGTTTGTTGCAGGTTTCCTCACGATGTTTTCCTTGACTGCAAAGCTCGTGGTAAATTTCAAATGTAATTCCGCACATGAATTTCGAAATACTTAGAGGTGCGAGCCGAGGTTTGAACCCACGACCCTCCTTGTGAGGCGATAGGTCAAACCACTAGGCCACCACGGCTTTTTAAAGATATAAATATTTTAATCTTCTGTAATCAAATCACATGAGTATCCATCCACACTGGCGGTAAAAAATTCGTAAAGAAATTGTATTTAGAGCACGGAATATAATTCGCGAGAATAAATATCGCATATCGCGTCCAGTCGATGTGAAACTACCCGCAATCGACGCTCAGAATGAGGGTAGACCACAGAAACAAAAAGAAATACCGAAGAAGTTTAATCCATGCTTACTTACTTACTAATATTATAAATGCGAAAGTGTGTTTGTATGTTTGTCCGTCTTTCACGCCGCAACGGAGCGACCGATCGACGTGATTTTTGGCATAGAGATAGTTTATGGGCCCGAGAATTACATAAGATACTTTTTATCCCGGAAAATGCACAGCCGAATACCACGCGGACGGAACCGCGGGCAAAAGCTAGTTGGATATATGGCAAAGTACTTCAACGTAGGAAATTTAAAAATAGAAAAACCCGACTGCCTTAAAAATACTAGAGAAGAAAACAAGTCTGGTGGGCTAGAACTTTGTTAAGTAGCTAACTTAATGTTCAACAGTCGGGACCCATTAGTTAAAAGTTTTTGAGCGTCACGATTTAAATGGGTCCCGACTGTTGAACTTTAAAGTTAGCTACTTAACAAAGTTCTAGCCCACTAGACTTGTTTTCTTCTTTTTTGTATTTTTAAGGCAATCCAGTTTTGTTTTATTCTTTTATTTCACACTTTTTTAATAGTTCTGTAAAAATGGTAAGTAGATCGGAATTATTATACTTAACCCATATATATTTAGAATGTTCTAATTATTAGCTTTGATTAAGGTTTGAATAAAAATCGTTTTTTTTTTAAACAATTTGGCGCCAAAAATCCGCAATTTTGATGTTTCAAGATTTTCATGTACCCAGTGTCACTCGCGTCATCAATACCAATCCAGTGACGTATCATTTATCAAAATCGGTTCAGCCGCTGAGTCCTTACGAGAGGACATAGGAATTTCGCAGTAAAAAATACTAAAGAAGTTTTACCGAATGGGACATTGAAATAAAATAACCCACGTTAGTCTTTAAAATAACCTATCCAACTTAAAAAGTGGAAACCCTTCTGTAGTTTAAATGTTCAATATCCTAAAAACGGCTGAACAGATTTTAACGAAACACAGCTTAGAAACCACACGAGAACTCTTTCACGTAAAAAAGCGCATCGAAATCGGTATCAGTTTGATAGCTACGATGCCACCGACAGACATTGGCGTCAAACTTGCAACGCCCCTCTTTTTGCGACGGGGGTTAAAAAGAGAGACGTATAGATGTTCGCCCTGTTGTTGAATACGAGTACACGATAATAATGCAAGTCCCGATCATACAACATTGTCTAGACGTACAAGACTGTTGTAAACTCAATTCGGCGACAGGGCGGACACCAAACGCACCCCTAAAGAAGAGGCTTGAAAATATTTATTTATGCATCCAAGTTTAAAAACTTCGATAGCGCGATCTAGAACACGAGTGACGTCACGTCACCTGTGGGTAGAGCTGCCATCCGTCCGGGATTCCCCGGATTTGACCGGTGTGAAGTTAGCTGCCTAAAGTTAGCTGCCTGTGATAACCCGACCAAATTAAGAAGTGTCGTTTTCGAAAGTGTTAAAATAAATTAAAACATCATGAAATAGGTCGCAAAGTACACAAAATAAACAAAACATTAAAACAAAGGCTTTGATTAAGTGTAAAAGAAGGACAACCGGCGAGAAAACAAATTTTGTTTAAAATTGCCAGGCATTTTCTTTTATATCATAAAGATATAGTCTAATAAGTAAAGCCAGGAGTGGTGGCTGTATTTAACATACAACCACATGACTACGGATCTTAAAACTGAAGAGTCTAGATTGATACCCAGCTTAGAGCTAGTTTAGAACATAGGCGCCGATCAAAGTTAGCTGCCTAAATCCAACGAACAAATCAAGTCGAATTTCTGCCAAATACGATCCCAGTCAGGACTGACTATTACATGTGTTTTATAGCCAAGATATATATCTTTCAAAATTACCAAAGAATTATATGATACCTCACTCTGTTAAAAAATTAGAGAGAAATTCTCAAAATATACAATTTTTGTCCTCGCTGCCTAGAACGTTACCGTTTTTTGCAAAATAGAAGTAATCCCAGGAGCAGTGACTATATCAGTCATTTAGCTACATAACTAGAGATATAGAAACAGGTACGTCCTGAGTGATACTCAATTTGGTTTAGGAAAAACTGGAAAATCAAGCGAAATTTTCGAATAAACCTGCAAAAATTTGAGGTTATGTCACATTTGCGCGAGATAGAAGTGAACCCAGGAGTAGTGGCTATATTTATCATACAGCTACAAACCCAGGGATCTTAAAACTGCAAAGTCTAGATTGATACCCAGTTTGGTTTAGGAGATAGGCGACGATCCAAGTTAGCTGCCTAAATCCAACGAACAAATCAAGTCGAATTTCTGCCAAACACGATCCCAGCCAGGACTGACATTTATATGTGTTTTATAACCAAGATATATATCTTTCAAACTTACTAAAGAATTGTATGATACCTCCCTCTTTTAAAAAAAAATTACATAGAAATTCTCAAAATTTAAAATTTTTGTCCTCGCTGCCTAGAACGATGCCGTTTTTTGCAAAACAGAAGTAATCCCAGGAGCAGTGACTATATAGGTCGTTTAGCTACATAACTATGGATATAGAAACAGGTACGTCCTGAGTGATACCCAGTTTGGTTTAGGAAAAACAGTAAAATTAAGCAAAATTTTCTAATAAACCTGCAAAAATTTGAGGTTATGTCACATTTCCGCGAGATACAAGTGAACCCAGGAGTAGTGGCTATATTTATCATACAGCTAAAAACCCAGGGATCTTAAAACTGCAAAGTCTAGATTGATACCCAGTTTGGATTAGGAGATAGGCGACGATCCAAGTTAGCTGCCTAAATCTAACGAACAAATCAAGTCGAATTTCTGCCAAACACGATCCCAGCCAGGACTGACTTTTATATGTGTTTTATAACCAAGATATATATCTTTCAAACTTACTAAAGAATTGTATGATACCTCCCTCTTTTAAAAAAAAATTACATAGAAAAGCTCAAAATTTAAAATTTTTGTCCTCGCTGCCTAGAACGATGCCGTTTTTTGCAAAACAGAAGTAATCCCAGGAGCAGTGACTATATAGGTCGTTTAGCTACATAACTATGGATATAGAAACAGGTACGTCCTGAGTGATACCCAGTTTGGTTTAGGAATAACAGTAAAATTAAGCGAAATTTTCTAATAAACCTGCAAAAATTTGAGGTTATGTCACATTTCCGCGAGATACAAGTGAACCCAGGAGTAGTGGCTATATTTATCATACAGCTACAAACCCACGGATCTTAAAACTGCAAAGTCTAGATTGATACCCAGTTTGGTTTAGGAGATAGGCGACGATCCAAGTTAGCTGCCTAAATCTAACGAACAAATCAAGTCGAATTTCTGCAAAACACGATCCCAGCCAGGACTGACTTTTATATGTGTTTTATAACCAAGACATATATCTTTTAAAATTACTAAAGAATTGTGTGATACCTCCCTCTTTTAAAAAAAAATTACATAGAAATTCTCAAAATTTAAAATTTTTGTCCTCGCTGCCTAGAACGTTGCCGTTTTTTGCAAAATAGAAGTAATCCCAGGAGCAGTGACTATATAGGTCATTTAGCTACATAACTAAAGATATAGAAACAGGTACGTCCTGAGTGATACCCAGTTTGGTTTAGGAAAAACAGTAAAATTAAGCGAAATTTTTTAATAAACCTGCAAAAATTTGAGGTTATGTCACATTTCCGCGAGATACAAGTGAACCCAGGAGTAGTGGCTATATTTATCATACAGCTAAAAACCCAGGGATCTTAAAACTGCAAAGTCTAGATTGATACCCAGTTTGGATTAGGAGATAGGCGACGATCCAAGTTAGCTGCCTAAATCTAACGAACAAATCAAGTCGAATTTCTGCCAAACACGATCCCAGCCAGGACTGACTTTTATATGTGTTTTATAACCAAGATATATATCTTTCAAACTTACTAAAGAATTGTGTGATACCTCCCTCTTTTAAAAAAAAATTACATAGAAATTCTCAAAATTTAAAATTTTTGTCCTCGCTGCCTAGAACGTTGCCGTTTTTTGCAAAATAGAAGTAATCCCAGGAGCAGTGACTATATAGGTCATTTAGCTACATAACTAAAGATATAGAAACAGGTACGTCCTGAGTGATACCCAGTTTGGTTTAGGAAAAACAGTAAAATTAAGCGAAATTTTCTAATAAACCTGCAAAAATTTGAGGTTATGTCACATTTCCGCGAGATACAAGTGAACCCAGGAGTAGTGGCTATATTTATCATACAGCTAAAAACCCAGGGATCTTAAAACTGCAAAGTCTAGATTGATACCCAGTTTGGATTAGGAGATAGGCGACGATCCAAGTTAGCTGCCTAAATCTAACGAACAAATCAAGTCGAATTTCTGCCAAACACGATCCCAGCCAGGACTGACTTTTATATGTGTTTTATAACCAAGATATATATCTTTCAAACTTACTAAAGAATTGTATGATACCTCCCTCTTTTAAAAAAAAATTACATAGAAAAAAATCAAAATTTAAAATTTTTGTCCTCGCTGCCTAGAACGATGCCGTTTTTTGCAAAACAGAAGTAATCCCAGGAGCAGTGACTATATAGGTCGTTTAGCTACATAACTATGGATATAGAAACAGGTACGTCCTGAGTGATACCCAGTTTGGTTTAGGAATAACAGTAAAATTAAGCGAAATTTTCTAATAAACCTGCAAAAATTTGAGGTTATGTCACATTTCCGCGAGATACAAGTGAACCCAGGAGTAGTGGCTATATTTATCATACAGCTACAAACCCAGGGATCTTAAAACTGCAAAGTCTTGATTGATACCCAGTTTGGTTTAGGAGATAGGCGACGATCCAAGTTAGCTGCCTAAATCCAACGAACAAATCAAGTCGAATTTCTGCCAAACACGATCCCAGCCAGGACTGACTTTTATATGTGTTTTATAACCAAGATATATATCTTTTAAAATTACTAACGAATTGTATGATACCTCCCTCTTTTAAAAAAAAATTACATAGAAATTCTCAAAATTTAAAATTTTTGTCCTCGCTGCCTAGAACGATGCCGTTTTTTGCAAAACAGAAGTAATCCCAGGAGCAGTGACTATATAGGTCGTTTAGCTACATAACTATGGATATAGAAACAGGTACGTCCTGAGTGATACCCAGTTTGGTTTAGGAAAAACAGTAAAATTAAGCGAAATTTTCTAATAAACCTGCAAAAATTTGAGGTTATGTCACATTTCCGCGAGATACAAGTGAACCCAGGAGTAGTGGCTATATTTATCATACAGCTAAAAACCCAGGGATCTTAAAACTGCAAAGTCTAGATTGATCCCCAGTTTGGTTTAGGAGATAGGCGACGATCCAAGTTAGCTGCCTAAATCTAACGAACTAATCAAGTCGAATTTCTGCCAAACACGATCCCAGCCAGGACTGACTTTTATATGTGTTTTATAACCAAGACATATATCTTTCAAACTTACTAAAGAATTGTATGATACCTTCCTCTTTTAAAAAAAAATTACATAGAAAAGCTCAAAATTTAAAATTTTTGTCCTCGCTGCCTAGAACGATGCCGTTTTTTGCAAAACAGAAGTAATCCCAGGAGCAGTGACTATATAGGTCGTTTAGCTACATAACTATGGATATAGAAACAGGTACGTCCTGAGTGATACCCAGTTTGGTTTAGGAATAACAGTAAAATTAAGCGAAATTTTCTAATAAACCTGCAAAAATTTGAGGTTATGTCACATTTCCGCGAGATACAAGTGAACCCAGGAGTAGTGGCTATATTTATCATACAGCTACAAACCCAAGGATCTTAAAACTGCAAAGTCTTGATTGATACCCAGTTTGGTTTAGGAGATAGGCGACGATCCAAGTTAGCTGCCTAAATCCAACGAACAAATCAAGTCGAATTTCTGCCAAACACGATCCCAGCCAGGACTGACTTTTATATGTGTTTTATAACCAAGATATATATCTTTTAAAATTTACTAACGAATTGTATGATACCTCCCTCTTTTAAAAAAAAATTACATAGAAATTCTCAAAATTTAAAATTTTTGTCCTCGCTGCCTAGAACGATGCCGTTTTTTGCAAAACAGAAGTAATCCCAGGAGCAGTGACTATATAGGTCGTTTAGCTACATAACTATGGATATAGCAACAGGTACGTCCTGAGTGATACCCAGTTTGGTTTAGGAATAACAGTAAAATTAAGCGAAATTTTCTAATAAACCTGCAAAAATTTGAGGTTATGTCACATTTCCGCGAGATACAAGTGAACCCAGGAGTAGTGGCTATATTTATCATACAGCTACAAACCCACGGATCTTAAAACTGCAAAGTCTAGATTGATACCCAGTTTGGTTTAGGAGATAGGCGACGATCCAAGTTAGCTGCCTAAATCTAACGAACAAATCAAGTCGAATTTCTGCCAAACACGATCCCAGCCAGGACTGACTTTTATATGTGTTTTATAACCAAGATATATATCTTTCAAACTTACTAAAGAATTGTATGATACCTCCCTCTTTTAAAAAAAAATTACATAGAAATTCTCAAAATTTAAAATTTTTGTCCTCGCTGCCTAGAACGATGCCGTTTTTTGCAAAACAGAAGTAATCCCAGGAGCAGTGACTATATAGGTCGTTTAGCTACATAACTATGGATATAGAAACAGGTACGTCCTGAGTGATACCCAGTTTGGTTTAGGAATAACAGTAAAATTAAGCGAAATTTTCTAATAAACCTGCAAAAATTTGAGGTTATGTCACATTTCCGCGAGATACAAGTGAACCCAGGAGTAGTGGCTATATTTATCATACAGCTAAAAACCCAGGGATCTTAAAACTGCAAAGTCTAGATTGATACCCAGTTTGGTTTAGGAGATAGGCGACGATCCAAGTTAGCTGCCTAAATCCAACGATCAAATCAAGTCGAATTTCTGCCAAACACAATCCCAGCTTGGACTGCCTTTTATATGTGTTTTATAACCAAGATATATATCTTTCAAACTTACTAAAGAATTGTATGATACCTCCCTCTTTTAAAAAAAAATTACATAGAAAAGCTCAAAATTTAAAATTTTTGTCCTCGCTGCCTAGAACGATGCCGTTTTTTGCAAAACAGAAGTAATCCCAGGAGCAGTGACTATAAAGGTCGTTTAGCTACATAACTATGGATATAGAAACAGGTACGTCCTGAGTGATACCCAGTTTGGTTTAGGAAAAACAGTAAAATTAAGCGAAATTTTCTAATAAACCTGCAAAAATTTGAGGTTATGTCACATTTCCGCGAGATACAAGTGAACCCAGGAGTAGTGGCTATATTTATCATACAGCTAAAAACCCAGGGATCTTAAAACTGCAAAGTCTAGATTGATACCCAGTTTGGTTTAGGAGATAGGAGAGAAGTTAGCTGCCTAAATTGAAATTGACAAAAATTTTAAATTTTGAGAATTTCTATGTAATTTTTAAAAAAAAAAGGGAGGTATCATACAATTCTTTAGTAAGTTTGAAAAATATATATCTTGGTTATAAAACACATATAAAAGTCAGTCCTGGCTGGGATCGTGTTTGGCAGAAATTCGACTTGATTTGTTCGTTGGATTTAGGCAGCTAACTTGGATCGTCGCCTATCTCCTAAACTGAACTGGGTATCAATCTAGACTTTGCAGTTTTAAGATCCCTGGGTTTGTAGCTGTATGATAAATATCGCCACTACTCCTGGGTTCACTTGTATCTCGCAGAAATGTGACATATCCTCAAATTTTTGCAGGTTTATTCGAAAATTTCGCTTGATTTTCCAGTTTTTCCTAAACCAAACTGGGTATCACTCAGAACGTACCTGTTTCTATATCTTTAGTTATGTAGCTAAATGACCTATATAGTCACTGCTCCTGGGATTACTTCTATTTTGCAAAAAACGGCAACGTTCTAGGCAGCGAGGACAAAAATTTTAAATTTTGAGAATTTCTATGTAATTTTTTTTAAAAGAGGGAGGTATCATACAATTCTTTAGTAAGTTTGAAAGATATATATCTTGGTTATAAAACACATATAAAAGTCAGTCCTGGCTGGGATCGTGTTTGGCAGAAATTCGACTTGATTTGTTCGTTGGATTTAGGCAGCTAACTTGGATCGTCGCCTATCTCCTAAACTGAACTGGGTATCAATCTAGACTTTGCAGTTTTAAGATCCCTGGGTTTGTGGCTGTATGATAAATATAGCCACTACTTCTGGGTTCACTTGTATCTCACGGAAATGTTACTATTTCGGATTAAATGAACAGGCACTGGTTTTCCGTTGGAACAAAAGTATAATCAAAGTCACATATCAAAAATCCATAGACAATAAAAAATATTAAAACTAAACTACTGCAAAAAGGTGTGCAATCTTGCACAGTTACATAACCTCTAATTTTTGCAGGTTTATTAGAAAATTTCGCTTAATTTTACTGTTTTTCCTAAACCAAACTGGGTATCACTCAGGACGTACCTGTTTCTATATCCATAGTTATGTAGCTAAACGACCTATATAGTCACTGCTCCTGGGATTACTTCTGTTTTGCAAAAAACGGCATCGTTCTAGGCAGCGAGGACAAAAATTTTAAATTTTGAGAATTTCTATGTAATTTTTTTTTAAAAGAGGGAGGTATCATACAATTCGTTAGTAATTTTAAAAGATATATATCTTGGTTATAAAACACATATAAAAGTCAGTCCTGGCTGGGATCGTGTTTGGCAGAAATTCGACTTGATTTGTTCGTTGGATTTAGGCAGCTAACTTGGATCGTCGCCTATCTCCTAAACCAAACTGGGTATCAATCTAGACTTTGCAGTTCTAAGATCCCTGGGTTTGTAGCTGTATGATAAATATAGCCACTACTCCTGGGTTCACTTGTATCTCGCAGAAATGTGACATATCCTCAAATTTTTGCAGGTTTATTCGAAAATTTCGCTTGATTTTCCAGTTTTTCCTAAACCAAACTGGGTATCACTCAGGACGTACCTGTTTCTATATCCATAGTTATGTAGCTAAACGACCTATATAGTCACTGCTCCTGGGATTACTTCTGTTTTGCAAAAAACAGCATCGTTCTAGGCAGCGAGGACAATGGGTTTGTAGCTGTATGATAAATATAGCCACTACTCCTGGGTTCACTTCTATCTCGCGGAAATGTGACATAACCTCAAAATTTTGCAGGTTTATTCGAAAATTTCGCTTGATTTTCCAGTTTTTCCTAAACCAAACTGGGTATCACTCAGGACGTACCTGTTTCTATATTTCTAGTTATGTAGCTAAATGACCTATATAGTCACTGCTCCTGGGATTACTTCTATTTTGCAAAAAACGCCAACGTTCGAGGCAGCGAGGACAAAAATTTTAAATTTTGAGAATTTCTATGTAATTTTTTTTTAAAAGAGGGAGGTATCATACAATTCGTTAGTAATTTTAAAAGATATATATCTTGGTTATAAAACACATATAAAAGTCAGTCCTGGCTGGGATCGTGTTTGGCAGAAATTCGACTTGATTTGTTCGTTGGATTTAGGCAGCTAACTTGGATCGTCGCCTATCTCCTAAATCGAACCGGGTATCAATCTAGACTTTGCAGTTTTAAGATCCCTGGGTTTGTAGCTGTATGATAAATATAGCCACTACTCCTGGGTTCACTTTTATCTCGCGGAAATGTTACATAACCTCAAATTTTTGCAGGTTTATTAGAAAATTTCGCTTAATTTTACTGTTTTTCCTAAACCAAACTGGGTATCACTCAGGACGTACCTGTTTCTATATCCATAGTTATGTAGCTAAACGACCTATATAGTCACTGCTCCTGGGATTACTTCTGTTTTGCAAAAAACGGCATCGTTCTAGGCAGCGAGGACAAAAATTTTAAATTTTGAGAATTTCTATGTAATTTTTTTTTAAAAGAGGGAGGTATCATACAATTCTTTAGTAATTTTGAAAGATATATATCTTGGTTATAAAACACATATAAAAGTCAGTCCTGGCTGGGATCGTGTTTGGCAGAAATTCGACTTGATTTGTTCGTTGGATTTAGGCAGCTAACTTGGATCGTCGCCTATCTCCTAAACCAAACTGGGTATCAATCTAGACTTTGCAGTTTTAAGATCCTTGCGTGTATGGCTGTATGATAAATATAGCCACTACTCCTGGGTTCACTTGTATCTCGCGGAAATGTGACATATCCTCAAGTTTTTGCAGGTTTATTCGAAAATTTCGCTTGATTTTCCAGTTTTTCCAAAACCAAACTGGGTATCACTCAGGACGTACCTGTTTCTATATCTCTAGTTATGTAGCTAAATGACCTATATAGTCACTGCTCCTGGGATTACTTCTATTTTGCAAAAAACGGCAACGTTTTAGGCAGCGAGGACAAAAATTTTAAATTTTGAGAATTTCTATGTAATTTTTTTTTAAAAGAGGGAGGTATCATACAATTTTTTAGTAATTTTGAAAGATATATATCTTGGTTATAAAACACATATAAAAGTCAGTCCTGGCTGGGATCGTGTTTGGCAGAAATTCGACTTGATTGTTCGTTGGATTTAGGCAGCTAACTTGGATCGTCGCCTATCTCCTAAATCGAACCGGGTATCAATCTAGACTTTGCAGTTTTAAGATCCCTGGGTTTGTAGCTGTATGATAAATATAGCCACTACTCCTGGGTTCACTTGTATCTCGCAGAAATGTGACATATCCTCAAATTTTTGCAGGTTTATTCGAAAATTTCGCTTGATTTTCCAGTTTTTCCTAAACCAAACTGGGTATCACTCAGGACGTACCTGTTTCTATATCTTTAGTTATGTAGCTAAATGACCTATATAGTCACTGCTCCTGGGATTACTTCTATTTTGCAAAAAACGGCAACGTTCTAGGCAGCGAGGACAAAAATTTTAAATTTTGAGAATTTCTATGTATTTTTTTTTAAAAGAGGGAGGTATCATACAATTCTTTAGTAATTTTGAAAGATATATATCTTGGTTATAAAACACATATAAAAGTCAGTCCTGGCTGGGATCGTGTTTGGCAGAAATTCGACTTGATTTGTTCGTTGGATTTAGGCAGCTAACTTTGATCGGCGCCTATGTTATAAACTAGCTCTAAGCTGGGTATCAATCTAGACTCTTCAGTTTTAAGATCCGTAGTCATGTGGTTGTATGTTAAATACAGCCACCACTCCTGGCTTTACTTATTAGACTATATCTTTATGATATAAAAGAAAATGCCTGGCAATTTTAAACAAAATTTGTTTTCTCGCCGGTTGTCCTTCTTTTACACTTAATCAAAGCCTTTGCCTTAATGTTTTGTTTATTTTGTGTACTTTGCGACCTATTTCATGATGTTTTAATTTATTTTAACACTTTCGAAAACGACACTTCTTAATTTGGTCGGGTTATCACAGGCAGCTAACTTTAGGCAGCTAACTTCACACCGGTCCGGATTTGTCCTAGTTTAGAAGGCGTCCGGGGAGCGTCCGGGCGGGTTTTCATTTGTAGTCCGGTTTTAAAAATATATTTTTTTTAGACCAATGCAATTAGAATTTTTCGAATTAATTTCCAGCAAGTTGTAAATCGTTTTAATATACCATCGTTAGGTCCTAAATGCGCGTAATCCGAGTTTGCCCTTTCCAGGAGGTGGGCATAACTTTTGGGAGCCACCAAATAACCGCGAATATTTTGCTTTTGTCTCAGTTTTTTTGCTTCTAGCACAAAAACAGTATGTACGCCGGAAAATGTCGGGGTTTTGGGCTCCAAAATCCGGGGTTTTCACGCATCTTGTCCTGGTAATCAAATTTTAGAGATGGCAGCCCTAACTGTGGGGCATACTACTACGAAATTCGAAAATCATACCGTCCCGTCCCTTTCACACTCATTTTAATGATAGTAATGTCAGCGGGACGGCACGACACGAACTTCGATTTTCGAATTTCGTAGTAGCCCTCTGGACTCCTCTCAGTACCCTTAGTGTAAGTTTTCGGTTACAAAATACGTCTCGATTGCGTTCGCGTTAAAATCTCAATTTGTATGGAAACACGAACATCGCAAACGTTCCGATAGAGGCGCTGTTCGTGTTTCCATACAAATTGAAATTTTAACGCGAACGCGATCGACACGTATTTTGTAACCGAAAATTTACACTAAGGGTGTAGAATGAGCCCTCTCACTTACATTGACGATAAATGCAACCAATCGAATACCTACATACATACCGGCGAGCCGTAAACTGCAGGGGTACTATGAAACTCGAAACTCGAAGTTCTTATCGTCCCTCTCGCTCTTGTATTAAATAAAGTTTTTTTTTTATATTTTTGTATTTTTTATTTCAATTCCAAATTTGTTACTTTTACGGTCATCCCGTAAAACCTAAATCGAAAATACAAACTGAAATATAGATGCACAGAAAAATAAGACCAGAAGGGCTACTCCGAAACACAAAATTCGAAGTTCGTGTCGTGCGGTCCCTCTGACACTTATAATATTTAATACGAGAGCGAGAGGGATCGCACGACACGAACTTCGAATTTTGTGTTTCGGAGTAGCCCTTCAGCGCTGGGAATCGAACCCAGGTCCTCGGCATTCTGTGCCGCGTGCTATACCGCTACACCACCGCTGGACAATGGTACAGACACGAATTTCCCCTATGCACCACTTATCTCAGCTTGTTTTGCTTGTTGTTTTGTGTTGTCGTTGTTGTGGGTTCGATTCCCAGCGCTGGTCTTATTTTTCTGGTTTTTCTGTGCATCTATATTTCAGTTTGTATTTTCGACTCGTATTAAATAGCATAAGTGTCAGAAGGGCTACTCCGAAACACAAAATTCGAAGTTCGTGTAGTCCGATCCCTCTCGCTCTCGTATTAAATAGTATAAGTGTCAGAGGGACCGCACGACACGAACTTCGAGTTTCATAGTAACCCTGCTGTAAACTCACTAATAACGAAAACAAACACCAGCTCCATTGATGTTGCGCTTCTTTGAAGTCCAAGAGGTTACAAACTGTTTTCCTTTTCACAATAAGAGTAAAATTATCTGCGTGACTATAGATTGCGGGGCTTCCAAACTCGTTGTGAATCCATCAATTCATACTAATATTATAAATGCGAAAGTATGTTTGTGTGTTTGTATGTTTGTCCGTCTTTCACATCGTAACGGAGCGACGGATCGACGTGATTTTTGGCATAGAGATAGTTTATGGGCCCGAGAGTGACATAGGCTACTTTTTATCCCTGAAAAATGCACAGTTCCCGAGGGAACAGCGCGCGATAACCGAATACCACGCGGAGCCGCAGGCAAAAGCTAGTGAATGAATAAATGATTGGATGAATGAATGACCTGGTGGCCTAGTGGTTTGACCTATGGCCTCTCAAGCAGAGGATCGTGGGTTCAAACCCCGGCTAGTGCCTCTGTTTCCAAATTCATGTGGCGGAATTGCATCTGAATTTTATCACGAGCTCGGTGAAGGAAAATATCGTGAGGAAACCTCCACAAACTGGCGAATCAATTCAATCACGCACCATTGCGAGTGAAGTTCCCAATCCGCACTTTGCCCACGTGGGAACTACGGCCCAAGCCCTCCTGTTCTGAGAGGAGGCCTGTGCTCAGTGCCTGTGCAGCAGTGGGACGTATATATGCTGGGATGGAATGAATGGATGAAATAATTTATTTCGGGAATCTTGTTCCATACCATATCAAAATATGTTTGTAACAATTTAATTTTAAGAACTATGTTATTTTATTACGAACGTTACCATAAGTAGGTACTTACGTTACAATGAATTTTATTAAAACAATTGATACAAAATAAAACAACAAACATGGTAAATCATTATTATTAAATTAAAATTAAAGTCAAAATACTAGAGTCACATGTCAAAATAAAGTACAATGTCTTTGTTGCGAATTTATATTATTTTGGTAAAGTCAGCTGCATCAACAACAACAAACAACATTATCGAACAACAGGCAATATATCAATATAGTGTCTATGAATAATGAATACAACACAATAACAATTGCACACAACATTGTACACCAACTAATGTTTTCTACAAAAAAGAAAATGGAAAAAGCATGAATAAAGAATACTTAATTTACATTTCGGCAAAAAAATTTAAGTTTATTAGTAAGGGTTGCACATTTAGAAGGGGTGGGTCAAGAGTTTTGGGACACAGGTACTTACATGTGACAGGGGGTGGGGGGTGACACTTATTTCGCATAGCATAATTGTGCATAACAGCGAACTTGCATAATTACAAAACACTTATTTAGCATAATAATTGAAATATGCATAACATTATTAACTATACATTATTATACTGTTATAAAATGAATACGCATAATTTTATCAAGCGAGTGAGTGTTTTGACGACCGGATGGCCAAGTGGTTAGAGAACCTGACTACGAAGCCTGAGGTCCCGGGTTCAAATCCCGGCCGGGGCAAATATTTGTATGACGAATACGAATGTTTGTTCTCGGGTCTTGGATGTTTAATATGTATTTAAGTATGTATTTATCTATATAAGTATGTTTATCCGTTGCTTAGTACCCATAACACAAGCTTTGCTAAGCTTACTTTGGGACTAAGTCAATTGGTGTGAATTGTCCCGTGATATTTATTTATTTATTTAATTAGCTTGTTCAGGGCAAAACCGACTCTGTTAGATTAGGTTCAGAAGGCTAAGGCGGAAGCGAAACGTAGCCTAGCCCCCTAGCCTTCTCGGTGTTAGTTTTTTCTTATAATAGTCCAATAATATATGTTTTCACTTCTCATGCTCTAAAAATGGGTCAATATAGCCTTACGAGACGGGAGTAAAGTGAGTACTTTACTCCCTAGGGAGTAAAAGTAATTAATTTTTTAATTTACTTCGAGCGACTTAGATAAACTCAAACAGCCAGTTACTTGCAAAAAATAAGTTTGTGTGTGGACCATTTTAATGACGAAAATGTTACGTTCTTAGTCTACGTGGTCTTAGTTCTGTGCTTTTTCCGCATAGAAGGTGGCGCCACTCTATTTTTCCGTTTGTATATGGACCATTTCACCGGTGCTATTTTGTTAGTATCTGTATTGGTAGTATCTGTGTCTGGATGGAAAAAAATACTTACCGTGAAAACTTTGAAATTGTTGTAGAGCGTAAATCGTAAACGATTAAAATAAATTGATTATTCTCACAATGTCATCAAGTGATAGTGAAAATTATGATGTTGACCAAAGAGTAATAGACATAATTGATAATCTTTTGCCGCCGAAATCTAGAAAGATTTATTTTTATTTTTTGTTAAATCTTTTTGTACTAAATTGACTATTTTTTCTCGCAATCGAAGTGAAAAATAGAGTTTTCACCGCGAGACTAAAAGTCAATATAAACCCTCGGATAAATAGACACCCTCGCTAAAGCTCGGGTGGCTAACCACCTCGGGTATATATTGGCTTATTTTAGTCTCTCGATAAAAAATATACTATTTCACATAGTAGTCCACCTCTCAGATCTAATTGATGAGTAAATAAAACAATAACCATTTTACTTTAAGTAAGTAATAATTTTTCACTTAATGTAACACTTTAAGTACATGTTATTATTGCAGTTATTGTTGATGTAAAGTGAGTTTTTAAATACTTTATATACGTGGTTTGACAAATAAAATGTACAATTTCATTACAATAATCATTTCATATTTATACTCTCCTACACTTATGCAAAGTAATATTATGCTAATTAAATTTATGTCAACTTACCGTTATGCCAATCTACATTATGCTCATTTATATTATGCGTATTCAGTTACGCGAATTAATAATTATGGGAAATAACGTCATGCCAATTTCAATCAAGACGATTAATTTATGCGCATTAATATAGACCCGGGTGGGGGATTATGATGTTACAGATTATGACCATCATCCCAGCCTATTAACGTCCCACTGCTGGACACAGGCCTCCTCTCAGAATGAAAGGGCTTGGGCCTTAGTTTCCACGCGGGCCCAGTGCGGATTGGAAACTTCACACGCACCATGCTTCGCAGGTTTATACAGGTTTCCACACGATGTTTTCCTTCACCGCAAAGCTCGTGGTAAATTTGAAATGTAATTCCGCACATGAATTTTGAAAAACTCAGAGGTGCGAGCCGGGGTTTGAACCCACGACCCTCTGCTTGAGAGGCGATAGGTCAAACCACTAGGCCACCACGGCTTAGGATTTCTTCGGAAAATCCGGTCACTTTCTTCGAATTTTGAGTTGTACAGTCAACATTGCAGCACCAATATCTGACACAACAAAGCGTGCATATTATCTGATACGACTATTTTAGGGCTGGGGGCTGGTAGGACGTGTCAAATATTTTTGACCATGACCATTTTGAAAATACAAACCGAAACATAGATGCACAGAAAAACCAGAAAAATAAGACCAACACTGGGAATCGAACCCAGGTCCTCGGCATTCCGTGCCGCGTGCTATACCGCTACACCACTGCTGGTCAACGGCACAGTCACGAACTTCCCTATGCATCACATATCTCAGCTTGTTTTTACTTTACTTTGTAACTTAAGCAGTTACCTAGCGCCATCTATATTGTCTAACTCTCAACGAGAAGCCTTCAATATCTCCTTCGGAACTAACCGTTCACCCGGACAAGAGATGTCCCGACCACCGATGTGTGACCGTAAAAGTAAAAATTTGGTATTGAAATAAAAAATACAAAAAGATACCAAAAAAACAATCATACATGACCATTTTGACCATTTTGTTTATGACCATGTCCGCAATGTATTCCTACTTGGACGATATCGTCGATATCCTCGCTATGTGAAAGCTCCGCTTTACGTAGCCATATTGTATGGCTGGTCGTTACAATGTTCCAAGTTGTAGCATTGTTGTGAATTCCCACACTGCGACTTCGAGCAATAATAAATCTCAACTCTGTTATGTTGACCTATTAATAAGGTGTTTGTTATTTTAATTTAATGAGAAATTTGCCATTTCGCATTCAGAAGCAAAAATATCAGGTGTTTTATCCTGAAAAGCTGAATATAAGATTTTTCTGTACATTGTCTAATGGGGTTGAAAGCTGGACTAAAAAAGGTGCTATTTTATGTGTTATTATTATTATTTTAACGTTAACTTAGGCATTTCTTAACTTTGGCGCTGTAGCAATTGCTTTGTACTTGGTAGCCTAAAAAAATATTAAAATTTTAACCCTTAATAAGGGAGAGGCAATGTAGTGAAGCGACCACATACATTGATTTCTCAAATAATTCATTGCTCAATTGTTTCATAAATAAAAGTCCCGGGAAAAAATCGTTTGTCCATATAATTTTTACAATACAAACTTACATTTTACTAACCTTAACCTAGCTTAAAATAAAGCAAATTATCCCCCCCTACTTACCTATTAAGGTAAACACATCGTCGAGAGAAACTATAATAGTAGTTTATATTTGTATGAAATGAAATCAGTTGGGAAATGGTTCATTTGGTAAAAACGGGTCCATATCGGCTCGCATACTTATCGAAAGTCCGAATGTAATTTTTGTCAGAATGATCGTTTGTCATAACTCTTTTTTTCTCTAAATCCAATGATTGTTTAGAATTCTTATAAAATAAACCTAACCTAACTAATAGTTTTCTATAGGATGACCAATTAAATTTTTTAGAAAAATATAAGGTTTCAGTGCGAAAAAAATTCGGACAAACGATGATTCGGACAAAAAATACGGAATGACTAGAACAGAGTATGCGAATTTTGGCGCTCCCGGGAAAAACATTTCCGGCGACAAGCCTGGATCCCATTGTGAAATATGTCCCAGAAGCTAACATCTAGCCTACGGAACGGCTTATTTCCGCATCGTCACCTGAGCAAACACAGGTCAACTGCCCGAGGCTATCAACGGTACATCGTCCGTTACGTATTTCGTAACTCAATATAGCGGAAGTCATTTTTATAGTGTTTTAATGTCGATCCTAGATACATGGAGAACCCATGGGGCAATTGAATTTATTGTCTAACATCTGGTAGCTTAGTGAACGGTATTAATTCGGTTCGGTGGTGATACAGTGTAGAGGTGGAGGAACTGCATGAACACACATTCCTTGCACAAATGTAGCTATCATAAGGTCCACGGGTGAGCAAAGAGATTATTTTAAGTTACGCCTGATTAAATAATCTACTAGAACTACACTAGCCTCTTCCCCGTGTAAATCAAATGGCCATTTTTTTAATGGAAAAGGATCCGTTATTTTTGTTCGCCTGAGTGTACATTGTCATTCCGTGTACTCGAGCAACTTCATAATATTATTCACATGTAGATTGGACGCTACAAACATCGACGTTTCTTTGTTTTATATTGCCAAAGCATCCGGCGACATGACCTTTAATTGCTACAAGCTTTGTTTAACTTGCGATGTTTGTTTGAACGTTTGCTAAGGTCAAATGCAAGTGTGACACACTTCCATCGGTCAGATGATTTCGTGTCCGCCATGCGTGTGTGCCGCCATGGTGTCCCGGTGAAATATAACCCTAAATTAAACTGTCAACAAAAAAGTAGTATAAAAAGCTAGTAGTCAAATAGTAGATTGTACAACGTGAGAATAAAACGAGCCATTTTACCCGAGACGTTCAAATAGCCACCCGAGCCGGTACGGCGAGGATGGATACACGTCAAGGGGAAAATGGGTTTAATGCTCGAGTTTTAGACTGCTTTTCACTTCGATGGCGAGGAAACGAAATATCAACAGTGGAAACAATTGTTTATTTACTATGAATCTTTTATTGTTCACGCATTACTGCTATAATTGTATTTGTATAGTTTTATTGCTCTACTTTGATTGATTTTTAGTTTTATATAAATTTAAATTATTAAAAATAAATATGTATGTAGTTAGAAACTTCTTTGGTTGTGGCTGTTTACACTTAATTTCCTTGGTCTCAGACGAAGATTTTACTTTTTAACCCCCGACGCAAAAAAGGGGTGTTATAAGTTTGACCGCTGTGTGTCTGTCTGTGGCACCGTAGCTCTTAAACGGGTAGCCTGATTTGAATGCGGTTTTTTTAATTGATAGCAGGTATTCTAGCGATGGTTCTTAGATATTCCATCAAAATCGGTTGAGCCGTCTTTGAGATATTGAACTTTAAAGTGACAAAGTCGGGGGTTTTCCAACTTTTTGTTGGTTAGGTTATACATATACGAGTCGACAAACACGGGATCGTATACTCCAATTCAATAGAATCTAACAATCCTGTAGACACTTCCAGCCTTCTAATATGAACACCGGGCTGCCTAAGGCTTTGTGATGTGACTATTATTATTTTTTGATTCCTTTTAGATGATAATTGCAACAACAGGGACATATATAATCAAGCGTGTCCACGTTAGGGTGTGTTAAATGTGTAGAAAATTGTTATTTTATTTTATTTTAAGTTATTGTTAGAAAGTTATGTTTAATATGTATGTTATTTAGTTTCTTTTATCAATAAATATAGTAGAAAATTGTTAGATTCTATTGAATTGTACTTTACACTAAGTGCCCTCTGCCCTTAGTGTAAATTTTTCGGTTACAAAATGGTTACAAATACGTCTCGATCGCGTTCGCGTTAAAATCTCATTTTGTATGGAAACACGAACTTCGCAAACGTTCCGCTAGAGGCGCTGTTCGTGTTTCCATACAAATTGAGATTTCAACGCGAACGCGATCGAGACGTATTTTATAACCGAAAACTTACACTAAGGGCACAATAGAAGTAATCTAAGATTACTTGTATTGTGCTAAGGGCACCGGTTACCGATTGTCCCAACGTCTGAGGAACTTTTAGTTGTTTATTCGCAGTTGGCACTCGACAGCTGCTTCGTTTGTTGCAATTTAAACCATAACGGTTAAGATTTCTCAACCAGTGAATCATCTTTCCGCTTGATTCACGAGGCATTGTGCGGACGTGTTTTACATCGGGCCGCTCGCATAGCTCGGGGTTCATTTGGGTATGAATTAAAACATTCATCATCATCATCATCTCAGCCGTAGGACGTCCACTGTTGGACATAGGCCTCTCCCATAGACCTCCAGTTAAAACAAAACCAATCCAATCCAATTAAAACATTATACACCGTGAACTAAAAGAATTCCCTTGCTCACCCGCGACCTTACGATAGCTGAGCTTATGCAAAATATGCGTGTTCATGCAGTTCCTCCACTTCCACACTGTAAGAACACGCACAAAGTAACGCCTGATTCAATAAATTATTATACACTGCAAGTGGTAGGACCTTGTGTAAGGTCCGCCCGGATTGCTACCACCATCTTGCTCGCTAATCCTGCCGTGAAGCAGCAGTGGTTGCACTGTTGTGTTTCGGCGTGGTGAGTAAGACAGCCGGTGAAATTACTGGCACTTGAGGTATCCCATCTTAGGCCTCTAGGTTGGCAACGCATCTGCAATACCCCTGGTGTTGCAGATGTTTATGGGCGGTGGTGATCTCTTACCATCAGGAGACCCACTTGCTCGTTTGCCATCCAGTTCAATAAAAAAATAAAATTAAAAAAAACACCGTGTTTGTTTTGGTTTCCGTTAACTTCGACAGACTGCTTAGTTAATTGATAGAAGTTACCTGGTAATTGACTTTTTGGCCAATCAATAGGGATTCCCAACCCTCCTGGATTGGCCGGAAGACTTCGGTAATAATGGATATTGGAATTATTGGATAACCTTCCGACCATCCGGGATGCATGTTTCCAGTTTTTCTAAAAGTTTACGCGTCTCGGTCACAAGTTTCTGGGCCAATCAACTTCTTTACCGACACTAATCTGCCCGCGACATTTTTCAACCAATCGCAGATTTTTGTAAGCAAACATGTTTTTTCTGTAATTTAATAGATGGTGTACATGAATACTTGCCATCCTACGTAAGTTCAACCTATTAAACCGTAAAATATCTTGTTCGAAGTACGATTTTTTGGTAACGCCGGGGACAATTTTGGTAACGCAGGAGACGCCCAAAGTGTCGGTAGGTAAAATGGTTGATTGGCCCTTCTACTCGCTTGCTATGCGTGCCGCCATAGCTCCAAGGGACAGTAAACCTCAGGCACAATACAAGTAATCTTAGATTACTTCTATTGTGCCTCAGGTATCCTACTAATAATATTATTTTGAAAGTTAGTGAGCGAGTATGTTTGTTACTTCTTCACCCTGAAACGGCTGAACGGATTTGAATGAAATTTGGCAACAAGTTAAGTAGCTTATACCTGAATTAAAACATAGGGTACTTTTTACCCAGATATTCCCACGGGATAGGGATAAAATCTAGAAATTTCAACTGCTGGGTTTTATAGTCTAAAAATTTTGGACGGTCATTCTTAACACAACCTTAATGAAGACCATGATATAAATTTTGGGAATACCCAGGGGAGTTTTGTGAAATCCCGGAATTTCAATTAGAGTTGCCGAGAAAAAGAGCCTTGACAGAAAGACAAGACGGACTAAAAGATCCATAAGGGTTCCGTTTTTTCCTTATGAGGTACGGAACCCTAAAAAGCCTGGTAAAACGCTTAAATTCTCTTTGTAATCAAATGTCTATTCGCTTGAACCGTTTGCCATTAATCAACGATAGTTTCAACTGTTAACAACCGTTTTTATTTAATAAAAATAGCAGTGGAAATAATTGTAACATTTCGCACCGTTATTTTGGCCTGGGGCGACAATTAGCGATTTATTTTATGTTTACAGAAAAGTTCAAGATTAACATCGTTGTTTAAAAATACCTGTCTATATTAGTGATGTAACGAATATTCGCATTCGTATTTCGCATTCGCGAATATTCACATATTTTTGCAATTCGCTTTCGCATTCACAAAATTTCTGCGAATGTTTTGCGAATATGAATATAAGAAAAAAATGAAATTGCTACATTAGTAGGTTAATAAAATCAAAATACATTCGTCTCTTATGTTTTTTTTTAATACAAAAAAAAAACTTAACCTCGTAATCACATTATCAGTCTTCACTTAATCATTTGGTATTATTTATTTATTTACTTTGCGATGCGTTCACATAACCTCGGTAATTCTCGGAACAAAATACAAACGAAACACACTTCGTTCAAACGAAACTGCCATAGACAATTTGACGCCAGAACGTAAAACTACTTCATATTTAACACATATTTGCATGTATACTTGTGTACGTATGGCAAATAAATCATTTTGACTTTATTCGCATTCGCATTCGCGAATGTCGGTAGCAGATAGATATTCGCATTCGCATTCGCGAATGCTCAAAATATGACATTCGTTACATCACTAGTCTATTTTGCCGTTAAAACAGTATTTCTCCAGATTACCATAGTATTTATACTAATGCAGTAATGGAACCCTTAGTTTGACGTCTGTCCTCGGCGTAGCTCACACTGTTCTTTCTGATTTAATTTAATTTCATTCATTTTATCCCATTTTAAGTAAACATCGGTATCAATCAACGTTCGAATTTCGTCACTTGGTGAGGGTAGCAAAATAAATAAATACATTCGAATATTTGAATAATAACGTTTAATTTATTTTTCGTTTTTTTACACTCAATTATACTGCGGTAAACTACATAATTTAAAAGAGGTTTATATTCTACATACGTCATAAAACCTTAGCACTCATTTCACATTCGAAAATAAAACCGGCCAAGAGCGGGTCGGACACGCTCGAAATAGGGTTCCGTAGCCATTAGGTACGAAATATTCCAAGTTTAGGTATAACGTGACTCACTAGGGTCACGAGTGACCCGTTTTAAATTAATATGATTTTTGTTGATAGGTATTCACTATTCAGTACTTATCTTATACCCAAGCGCAGGCGCGATCCGAAGGGGGGGGGGGGGGATTATTATAGGGGATATTACCTCCCCCCAAATCGTACACGTCAAAATTAAAAATCTTCTAAAAATTGACAAAATAAAAAATCAGTTTCTTGCCCCTAAGCCGCTATGTATTATTAATGACCCCCTCAAAGATTTCAGGCTGCGACCGCGCCTGGCTACCTAATAGTTGAAGAAAATTAGATTGAAATGTATGGAAAAATTGGCAAAATTAAAGCAAGAGGTTTATCTATCAGGATATGTAGGTTATGGAGAAAAAATAAATTTTACCCACTCTCCCCCCCCCCCCTCCGGGGGGAGCGTCACCCCCCCGCGTCCTCGAATATGTCCCGCACCGCGGTATTTTCCATTATAAAAGAAAACCGTACACGATACATAAAAAGTGTGTAGGAACGAAATAATCCTAGATAAATTTACTATAAACCTTTCATACATACAAAAGCGATACCACTTACAGTTTCAGCGCAATCTGGCACCAAATACGAACATTTTTAATAATTTATCCAGTTTTTTTTGTTAATTGTTTAGTTTTTTCAATTATTTCACACTTTACCGCCAAGATATGTATGACTAAAGTAAAGAACAGGATATCTTCTTTATAAAAAGGTATAATTCATTTCTAAACTCATTCATTTGACGCTGCTATGCTATTTTGAAAATTCACCATAATCAGCTACTGCGACATTAACTTAGGAAAAAGTACCAAAAAAAAAACTATTTAGTCCGTAAGTAAGATTATAATAAAATATTACACATTTTTTACGGTTCCGTAGCCAAAATGGCAAAAGCGGAACCCTCATAGTTGCGCCATGTCTGTCTGTCTGTCTGTCTGTCCGTTCGCGGCTTTGCTCAGAGACTATCAATGCTAGAAAGCTGTAATTTTGCACGAATATATATGTAAACTATGCCGATAAAACAGTGTAATAAAAAATTTAAAAAAAAAATTTTTTTAGTACCTCCCATAGACGTAAAGTGGGGGTGGTTTTTTTTTTCTCATCCAAACTTGTAGTGTGGGGTATCGTTGGATAGGTTTTTTAAAATCATTAGGGGGTTGCTAAAACAATTTTTCCATTCAGTGATTCATTTGCAAAATATTAAACTTTAAAGCGCAAATTTTCATTAAAATCGGGCGTCCCCCCCTCTAAAATCTAAACCGGTGGGTAGAAAAAATTAAAAAAAATTCAGGACGATAGTAAGTATATCAAACTTGCAAGGAAAACTATAACGGTTAAGTTTTCTTGAGAATTATTAGTAGTTTAAGAATAAATTGCAGCCTAAGGTATAAATATACCTAAACCGTCCGTCTGTCATAGCCAATTTGATCCGAAACTACTAGACCGATTGAATTCAAATTTAGTTCACCTATTTAAATTGATGACCCAAACACGGACGTGTAAAGTAAATTACTTAATTTTAAACACGGGGGCCAGTTTGGGGGGGAGAGGGTAAATTAGAAAAAAAAAATGTAGAAACTATATCATGTGAATGTGACATATCAAATGAAAGGGTACATTATGAAAATCTCAAATATATATTTTTCATTATTTTAAATTAATCCGTTATGAAGTTATTTTACGAAAATAGGTGAAATTAACCATTTCCCCGCCCCTATCTCCTAAAAGCCCAGTAGGGCCTACATTTTTTTTTTAAATACAGAAAATAGGTCCATACCTATAGCTTATAGGAAAACATATGAGAATCTAATGGTATTTAAAGTAACACCTATATTAACATTTATATTTCGCTGAATGGCCAAATAAACTAAATTGAAAAAATAGCATAGCAATGGTAAATGAAAGATTTTAGAAATTAATTATACCTTTTTATAAAGAAAATATTCTATTCTTTACTTCTGTCATACATATCTTGGCGGTAAAGTGTGAAGTATTTGCGAAAACTAACCTTTTAGCCGAAAAAATAGATTAATTATTGTACGTTACATTGGGCAGATATAATTAGTAATATGTGCATTAAAACCTCCTGCACATATCAAAAACATACTGGCTGAATGAACATTCCGCTTTCTCCCGCACGGCGGCGCCACCAGTCAGTTGCGCAAATTTGACAGCTCGAAATGAATGCCGGCCGGCGCGCGCTCTTTTAAATTATTCATAAAAACTCTGAAAGTGCTGTGATTGTGTCTTAAATGTGTCCCAAGGACTGAGGAAAAGAGCCAGAACAAACTGTAAGTGAAACCTATATCTTGCCCAATTCGGTTTTGCTAATTATTTTCAATATTCAAATGTCGTAGTTCAAACATTTTGGTCAATCGAACCGCATCCTCAGTTTGCAAACTAAATACACATTCATACACATAAAACACACATTTCACGCAGTTTTAAGGTAACAGGCTTATTTCTAATCTAAGTTATTTACCTAGAATAATACGTATAAAATAAACGTTTTCAATTTTCGTTCTTTGCAACGCGTCGCGCGCGTCTTTTGTTTTTTAATTCGAAATGGACGAAAAAGAATTCGATGTCGAACAACTTATCAACAAAAAAGAACTGCTTTTTATACGATGTCAAACGTTATTTGAACTATCCAAATCAACTCCACCAGAGCGTTTAACCGAATTTAATTTGCGACTTAAAGAACTTCATTCGACTCGGGAATGTTTCGAACAATGCATATTCGAGTTAAATTCTTATAATAAGAAACAAAACCCGAAATTTAAACCAAATTATCAAGAAATTCAAACCTTTGACGACATGTATTTCCGTATTCTGAGTGTAGCGGAGGCTAATAGCGACACTTGGCAATCGTGTGACGGCAGCGGTAGCGGACCTTCGTCGCGCTCCGCGGGCCGCGGCCCGGGCGCTGCCGGGCCAGACTCGCGGTCGGCTAAGCCGCGGCTGCCTAAACTAGAATTGTTCCATTTCGATAGCAAATTAGAAAACTGGCAAACATTCTATGACACGTTTACGAGTTTAATTCATAACAACAATGATATTACGAACATTGAGAAGTTTTATTACCTGCTCTCCGCAGTCAGCGGTTCGGCATTGACTGTGGTCAAAGGGATGCCAGTGACGGCCGATAATTATCCGATAGTATGGGCTTTGCTAGTCAAAAAATTTGAGAACACTCGTGCCTTAGCTACGAGCTATTTAGATCGGCTGTTTCAATTTAAGCCTTTGTCAACTGAGTCGGCTACTGGTCTAAACACATTTTTACAAACGTATCAAGAGTGTGTTAAAGCATTGAAACTTTTGAAAATCAGTAACCTATCGAGTTTCATACTGTTTTATATGGGATTGCGAAATTTAGACCCCGTCACTAGGCGCGAATTCGAACAATCTGTAGATCAAACCGATATACCTACTTACGAACAGCTGATTAATTTCGTGGAGAAACAGGCGCGTGTTTTGGAAATGTCTGAGGTTAAAATTAGTACATCAAAAATTCAGTTTACGCCTAAGAGTGTTCCTAACACCTCTGCAAAGCCGAATTTTGTTCGAACAAATAATAATAATGCTGCTAATTACAGTAGTGCACCGAAGCAGTTCCAAAAGCCGTGCTTGTCAGCTGTGAGTAAGAATAATAGCGAACGATCAAATAGATGTCTATTTTGCGACAAACCGCATTCAACTTATCGATGTTTCGAGTTTTTTGATTTAACACCGGTGCAGCGTCTTGACAAAGTGAAACAGCTTCAATTATGCGAAAATTGCTTTCGTCAGCATTCGTTGTCCGAGTGTACGTCAAAAGTGCGTTGTGTGCTGTGTAAACAACCGCACCATCACAGTATTCACTTAGATACAGTTCCAACTGTTCAAAATTCATCAATTAATCAAAACGGTTCAAATAGTCAAAACATTTCAAGTATTCAAAACGTTTCAAATGGTCAAAATCAAAGTCAAAGGTCAATGCCAAACGTCGGCTTGACTTGTTCGTCAAATTCAACCGTGCTGTTAGGCACTGCCATGGTGCACGTCGCAGATCGATGGGGAACTTACCACGCCGTACGTGCAGTCATTGACAGCGGTGCCATGTCCGGTTATATGACAAAAGAGTGTGCCCAGCGCCTGGGTTTGTCTCGACGCAAGTGTCAGTTTGAACCCATGGGTCTGGGAGGTGCGCCAGTGCAAGATTTCGGTCTGGTTACATGTTCAATTAAACCACGAAACTCATTTGGTCCGGTGCTTAGCACTGATACTGTTGTCGTAAGTAATATAACTAGCAACTTACCTACAGTAACCTTATCAAACAAAGTTATCAATAATTTCAAAAATCTAGAGTTAGCTGACCCGAACTACTTTTCGGCGGCTCCAGTTGACTTGTTGATCGCAGGTGACTTATTTCCCTACATTTATGACGGTCAAAATATACTACCACGTGACCCGGGTTTGCCCGTCGCGATGCATTCCATATTCGGATATGTCATTACTGGTCAGACAGTACTGAGTGACGATTGTGAGTCAAATACAGCCTCGCTCAACTTGTTCTCTGCTAATAAAACTAGTAGTATCGATAAAATCATGAACTCTTTCTGGGAGACTGAAAACGTGCCGTATGACGTCACTAAAAAACCAGAAGATTTGTATGTCGAACAATTGTTCCAAAACGAACACAGTCGCGATACTACGGGACGTTATACAGTGAAGTACCCGTTCAAACCCAGTTTTGATCTCGGCGATTCGACTCCACAAGCGTTACGTCGTTTCAACAATTTAGAAACAAAGCTGAATCGTCTTCCGGAACTTAAGGAAGAATATAATAAATTCATGTCCGAATATGAAAGCCTTGGTCACATGACTTGCGTAGGTGATTTTGGTACTGTGGATTCTAAGTACATAATTCCTCACTTTTGTATTCTCCGACCGTCAAGTACCACGACAAAACTCCGAGTAGTTTTTGACGCCTCATGCAAAACGACAAATAATAATTCTTTAAATTCAGTCGTTTACGCCGGTCCTAAGCTTCAAGCAGATATTAATGAGATTTTAATAAATTTTCGTATACATGAAATTTGCTTGTCAAGTGACATTTGTAAAATGTTTCGAATGACCTTGATCGAAAAATCTCAACGCAATTACCAACACATCTTGTGGAGGTTTCAACCTGATCAACCTTTAAAGGTGTATGAGTTAAACACGATCACATACGGCGTTGCTAGCAGTCCGTACCTAGCGATCCGAGTCCTGCATCAACTGGCTGACGACGACTGCGAGAAGTATCCTTTAGCGAGCAAGGTTCTAAAAAAGGGTTTCTTCGTCGATGACCTTCTGTGGTCAGTGAGCAGCTATGATGAAGCAGCTAGGCTACAGGATGAACTGTTAGAGTTGCTGAGTGGAGGAGGATTTCTGCTTCGTAAGTGGGCCAGCAACTGTCCCCAGGTACTGGCTCGGGTTCCAGCTGATCACCGCGAAACGCCCATTGCATTCGAGGATGACAAGGACCTATCCATAAAAGTTTTAGGTCTGCAGTGGCGACCCGCCGAAGATGTGTTTTCCTTCGTATTCCATCCACTTCCAGCTTCACAGGCGATCACCAAGCGTAGTGTCTTGTCACAGATAGGTCGTCAGTATGATCCCTTAGGTTTCGTGGCTCCTTGCATATTCTACGCGAAATGCTTCATGCAGAAACTCTGGCTCCAACAGCTGGGTTGGGATGAGCGGCTGCCTCCGGAACTAGAAAAGGAGTGGCTCACCTACATGTCAGAGCTCCCGCTATTGTCGAATTTTAGCCACGAGCGCCAGGTTACTGTCAAACAGCACAGCTACTACCAGATACTAGGATTCTGCGATGCTTCAGTTCAAGGAATAGCTGCGGTCATCTATTTGCGTAGTTTTAACAATCAAGGTGATTCGAAGGTCAGTCTGGTCATTGCAAATCCAAGGTTGCACCCTTGAAGACAGTGACCATTCCACGTCTCGAGCTAATGGCTGCGCATTTGTTAGTCAAGTTAGTCAAATATACGAAGTCAATATTGTCTGAACGAATTCCTGTTCATGAAATACTCTTGTTTACCGATTCCTCTGTGGTGCTGAGTTGGTTGAATACACCCAGTTACAACCTCAAAACCTTTGTGGCTTCGCGTGTCTCCAAAATCTTAGAGACCGTGCAAAGCGATTGTTGGTTTCACGTGAGCGGCGCGTCCAACCCCGCTGACGTGTGCTCGCGCGGAGCGCTACCTTCCGTGCTGTTATCGACAGCGGAGTGGCTCGGAGGACCGAGCTGGCTAGACGCACCAAGAGAGAATTGGCCAGTAAAATCAATTGATCAATTTAAATCGGCAAATGTGCCAGAACTCAAAATTCCATGCGCGACTTTGGCTCAAACTAGCGTGCAAAACACAACACGTGACTCAAATCTTGTTTATAATTTAACTGAAAAATATTCGAGTTTTAGCAAACTTCAAAATGTCTTAGCTCGTTGTTTTCAATTTATTAACAATTGTAGATCGACGAAGTCTAATAGGAACACAGGTCCTTCGTCTCTATCAGATTTAAAGAACGCACACGATGTGCTCATTAAATCCGTTCAGCGAGAGCATTTTGCAGCTGATATCCAAGCAATTTCCAATGGTTACAGCTGTAGTTCTTCACTTAAAAGGTTAGCACCTTATGTCGACCCCCTCGGTTTTCTCAGGGTGGGGGGTAGGTTGTCTTTCGCCGAACTACCGTATCAAAAGAAGTATCCATTATTGCTTCCTAAAAAGTGCAACTTTACAAAAATTCTTATCGACTATTTTCATAAAATTTATTTACATATCGGTCCGCGTACATTGCAATTAAACGATTATTTGCACACGCTGCAGCAGCGACAAAATGGCATAGGAATTGTCGTAATATTCAAGTTGATGAACTCGTTCTTATGCATGCTGACGCTCCTCCGCTTCAATGGCATCTCGGTCATGTGACGGAACTTTATCCAGGAGCTGATGGAGTTGTACGGGTGGTAAAAGTAAAAATCCAGAATGGCGAATACACGCGACCCGTTGTAAAGCTTAGACCACTTCCAATGGAATTAGATTCAGCATAATTTTTATTTTCCTTTGTTTCTTTGCATGAATTTGACGCAAGAAGGTGTCAAGTTTATGACAATTTTAGGTTCGAAATAAGTCATTTATTTTACTCAATTTACAGCTACACGTGTTTAGTTCACTAAGTCAACAAATACTTACACTATACAGTCCACTTACCTTATTCAATACCATCCCTGGTTTTGTTTGTAAACTGGGGAATCTGGGGTAGATTCCCGGTGGGGGGTTTATGTACGTTACATTGGGCAGATATAATTAGTAATATGTGCATTAAAACCTCCTGCACATATCAAAAACATACTGGCTGAATGAACATTCCGCTTTCTCCCGCACGGCGGCGCCACCAGTCAGTTGCGCAAATTTGACAGCTCGAAATGAATGCCGGCCGGCGCGCGCTCTTTTAAATTATTCATAAAAACTCTGAAAGTGCTGTGATTGTGTCTTAAATGTGTCCCAAGGACTGAGGAAAAGAGCCAGAACAAACTGTAAGTGAAACCTATATCTTGCCCAATTCGGTTTTGCTAATTATTTTCAATATTCAAATGTCGTAGTTCAAACAATTATAAAAAAAAGTTAGTATTTGGTATCATATCGCGCTGAAACTATAAGTGATATCGCTTTTAAATGTATGAAAGGTTTATAGTAAATTTATCAAGGATTATTTCGTTCCTACACACTTTTTATGTATCGTGTACGGTTTTCTTTTATAATGGAATATACCGCGGTCCGGGACATATTCGAGGGCGCGGGGGGGTGACGCTCCCCCCGGAGGGGGGGGGGGGGGGGGAGAGTGGGTAAAATTTATTTTTTCTCTATAACCTACATATCCTGATAGATAAACCTCTTGCTTTAATTTTGCCAAATTTTGATCTAATTGTACTGAACTATAAACTACATTTCAATAGAATCTGACAATTTCCTAGACATTCAAGACACCCTAGCGTGGGCACACTTAATTTATGTATGTTGATGTGATTATAATCTAAAAGGAATCAAAAAAGAAGAATAGTCACATCACAAAGACCTAGGCAACCCGGTGTTCAAATTAATTGGCTGGAAGTGTTTACAGGATTGTCAGGTTCTATTGAAATGGAATTTACCTACCTACCTATACCTATGAGCGCCCTCGCTCCGGTAGATAAAATGTAAAAGCCGTCTAAGGCTAACGCAATAGTCCGGCAAAAAAAAACTGGCCGCGGACAGATGGACGGAAAACAAACGTTCCTTGAATTACTAAGGAACCCTAAAAACAAATTATCCACAGACAAACAACCATAAATTACGTGACTCCCGTACTAAAACGGGCTTGACTACCCTACAAATAAATTCTCAAGTATTCCCGGTGGCAAACTTCTAGCTCTCTCTGAACACGAGGCGATTGGCTGCGCAGTAGCGCATTTTCGGTATCAGCGGGGCCTGAGCGGGGAGGGACGGGAGAGCACACCCCCTCTCGCTCCTGCGCCGCACCGCGCTCGCCATGTTTATTCGTGCGTCTGTGTGCGCCGAGTGCTTCTACGCAACACATCCGTGCAAAGTACAGTCGCGTAAAATTAAAATTTAATTTACATAATAAAGTATTAATGTAGCTGATTAAATGGGCTGCAGTTGGTGTATAATGGCCCTAAAAGTCGGACAGAAAACACAATAAAAAAGTTTTGGCGGGAAAATTGACAAGGGTCGTTGTCTTTTTTTTTGATTGACTGGACTTGGCTTTTTGCCATTTCGCAAGTAAGTTCCATTGTCATTTCAAAAGTTTCGTTTAGAAATGTGATTTTTTATTTTTGCAGTCCGTTATATCTACATGTTTTATAGTAATTTGATTTTATTGGGATTATTTTAACATTTTCAAAAATCATGTTAGAATGAATTAAACAGTCACTTATATAGATGGTAGTTATAATTTGAGCCTGGTACAATTTTAGTTCGCTCGAAGAACGGATAGCCGTTGGGGGAGAAAGGTTCTCGAGTGGCGACCTCGAACCGGAAGACGAAGCGTTGGCAAGCCTCCCACCAGGTGGACTGACGACATCGTGAGAGTTGCGGGAAACCGGTGGATGCCAGTGGCGAGTTGTCGTTCATTATGGCGTTTTAAAGGGGAGGCCTTTGTCCAGCAGTGGACGTCTTCTGCCTGATGATGATGATGATGATGACAATTTTAGTTGTCTTACGAATAAAACATTGCTGTTGCATTGTTGTTGCTGGTGATTCCTAGGTCCGTCCGGATTGCTACCACCATCTTGCTCGCTAATCCTGCCGTGAAGCAGAACTGTTGTGTTTCAGCGTGGAGGGTAAGACAGCCGGTGAAATTACTGGCACTTGAGGTATTCCATCTTAGGCCTCTAGGTTGGCAACGCATCTGCAATATCCCTGGGGTTGCAGATTTTTATGGGCGGTGGCGATCTCTTACCACCAGGAGACCCACTTGCTCGTTTACCTTCCAGTTAAATAAAAAAAAAAAAATTGATTTTTTAGAGTTTTTATTTCTTTTAGTGCATGTTGGAAAAAAGCACGATACAAGCCTCGGCGTGAAAAAACATGCCAACCTCGTAACCTATACATACTTTAGTCTATATTCTATACCTACATACTCGGCCTGCAAGCCTTTGTTTCCCGGCCTCTGCAGTAATGTGCTATATTGTTCTTATTAATCACGGATTAAAGTTTTCTTCCGTAGTATTAAATTTGTCCTGCTTACTGCTTAGTTTTTAGATAAGTATTGAAATATGATACTTATTATCAGTTACAAGTTGTCAATCACTAATGAAAAATAATTAATACACTTATATTATTATTACATACAGTATCTAACAAACATCCAAACAAAAAACTTTCCCATTTATAATATTAGTAGGATTATAATTAAAATGTTACTGACTGTACACCTGCGCGCTCCAACTTCAGAGAGAGCTAGAAGTTTGCCATGAGGAATACCGGAAACTTTTTAAATCTTTATAGCGTTCCCCAAGGTTTTATCCGGGAAAATTGTAACCATTGACAATGCCGATATTCCGAACATTATCTTCATTTACATGCCAAGCTACACCTACTTCCGTAGACATTGAGGTGCGTCTACGCACATAAATATATCATGTAGGTATGCACGTAGTCTTGTCTATAGGTACTTCGATAGCGTTAGCAAAAGGGTAAACAATAATTGAAGTATTTTTATAGGAAAACGCTTTTAAAAATTGTGTCTATTACTTATGAAACCCAAAAAAAGTAAAAGACCATAATATCCTTACTATTAATTGTTACACATATAGGATTTGCTACGACTTAGGTAGGTATTTTTCAAGTGTTTTTTTTAATTAAAAATCTCTTACCTCTTTCTAAAAACTAAAACAAACGATTAATGTAGTACACACGGTAGTACCTAAGCTAACAGCGTGAAGTTGTAAGCATCGTTCAATTAAAAAATAAACATTGAATGAAAGTAAAATTTTACTAATTATTTGTATCTACTTAATTATAATTTTATTAGTGTAATCAACAAATTAGCGTGCATTTGTTGTTTCATTAATTAGCAACACTAAAACGGGTACATATCGCCTGGCATAGTAATTGATTATTGAAAGCCATCCATAATTAAAGTACCTACCTAATGTTTATCATAATTTACTTTATGTCTTATCTCCTTTTTCTCCCGAGTAACCTACATAATTATTCTCCGTAATTGTTATTAAACAAACCTAATCTAACCTTACCTACATAGGCTACATACCTACCTAGTACAGGTTGAATATTAAGAAAATTCTGAATAAAATAGGTACGATTTCGGCGGGAAAAAAATTATGACCAACCAAATTAACTATGACTTTAGACTTAAAAAAATATGCGACTAGATAAGCACCTTAAAGTCCTTAAACTAACTTAAGTGTCGCGTGTTAATTAATTGATACTTAATATTAATAAAACTAAAATTCTCTCTTTAGTTTCGTATTAAAATGTCGCGATTAACGCATTTCTTCGCACTTTGCGGTCAGAGAGCGGTCGCTGATCAATCTTAAAATGAAGGTCAATGACACGTCTTATTAACCGACGGTCGAAATGTCTTACGACCCGGTTGAATCGGATCCGGTGCGTCCGACACAATCTCTACACGTGGTGACCCTGGCCAGCACCGAAATTCCTTTGTAAAAAGTTTAGGTACCTAAAAAGAAGCGTTACTATACAACTGCGGTTTTAATTGAATAGAGAGAGACGGCAGATAGTGCACTACGAAATGAATGGAACAGCTGTAAAACGTAACGACAATAGGTACATTAAATTAAGTTATTCTAAAGTTTTGGCGGTATTTGCGGCGGTCAGGCCGCTTTATGCGCCGAGTAGGTATGTTACGATTTACGACGAAAACCGGTCTGCCTGCACACAGCTCGTGTCTACCTACATCATCAATTCACTCACCCCACACCAGTATCCCCGCGATTTGATTTGATTTTTACACGACATACGAAGATTAAGATTAGGTACTTGTGACGTTCACAACAAAAAAAAACACAAACTGTAGACTAAATATTGTAACAACGATAAGATGCCATCGATTGGGGCCTCTCGTTCGGGAATGCAACGGTTCAATTTGAAATTCGAACAAAGCGAACGGTTGACAGCTCAACGTGGCTCAACGCTCAACAGCCAGTACGTTTTCGTTACCTGGTTTCCAGCCGTGAATCACGGTGACCACATGCAGGCCGGGATTGGTGCAATATGATAGGATGAGACACAACGTTTACACCGAATCACGGTCTAAGCGTGGCCGCCGCAGTGAACGACCGCCGCCCGGCTAACGGGACCGCGCGCCTCGGATGCTGCGTAGCGGTCTTCGACGACCGGGCCCGCTTGGATAGGCCGGGACTGGTGCAATATCGCACATAAACCGAATATAGCGCCAGTCGCCGCCCATCCACCCGGGCCCCGAACAAAGGACGCGGCGCGCCGCTCCTGGATCTTCCAAATCACGTCGTCTTCTCGTCGCTCCAGTCTTCCAAACTCGGATTTATTAGTGAAAGTCACACACTGCTTCAACGGTATCGGAACGCGCGTATTTCCAGCCGGCGTGTACGTCCGATACGCTCGGCGGCCGGCGACGGAGTGCCAGGTAGGAGGGGAGCGGCGCGAACGCAGCTGGCGCGCCCGCCCCGCGCCCCGCGCCCCGCCGGCCCTTTATCGTTCTGGGAAGTGGTTCCTGAACTTCCCGACTGGGTTGTCAACTCCCACAATTTACCCGAGAAATGGGTAATTTTGTATTGCAATCAGAAAGTTGATATCCTTGACACGGCGCGATGACGTCGGCGGGACTAGTTTGAGCTTTAGCATTGATACAGATAGCAAGGTGTTTTATCGGAACTGGTATCCTGAGAACGTACTCGTATGTCAAATAGTTTAACATACGATACGAGATACTTTCATTTTAGAATTTAAATTTGAAACCTAATTTAGTAAAACCGGTCGATTGTTTAATCGTTTTTGTAGTTTTATTTAATGTGTTCTCTCGTATTCGAGAATATGAGTATGTAGGCGTCTCTGGCAAGGAAAAAAACTTGATACAAATTAATAGGTACTTTTAAAAATAGACTAAATATTTGCTGCTTTCATTGAGCTTCTTTCACGCAGAAATCTTCTTGAACTCATTTGAGAGTGCCATACCCCAAACTATAAGACAAACTTTACTATAGTCGCTACACTGTCCTTCTGTCAGTTTGTGACAGAACATTATCGAGAGAATGCGCGAGGACCGTGGTAGACGACTAAAATTTATACGTTGCCACCAGTTATTAAATTATAAATTAAATATAAAATGTAGCAGTCCCCATACAATCACACAGAAAACGTTTTATTTGGGTTGTTTCTCTATAATGTTTAATTAAACATACAAATCTCAAAGTCATAATGATAATAAAGTTAAATATATATACTGCACAACAACAAATAATATGTAATTAAAAACCGGTCAAGCCTGAGATGGTCTTAGAGAAATTAAAGTGGTTTATGAACTTGAACAGGTCTATTTGATGTTTAGCGATGTATGGAGGTTTTGGTCAGCGATCCCGAAACGTATTTGGCCATCGACTTTATATGGATAGATATTTATATTACTTAGGTATACAGAAATCTATTTAGGTTATAAAGTCGATGCACTTGGCACTTGCTTTATTTTTTTCGAGTGTTAAAAATGCCATTTAATTTTAACGATTAATCAACTTTAATCAATATGACCGGCTGGCCAAGTGATTAGAGAACCTGACTACGAAGCATGAGGTCCCGGGCCCGATTCCCGGCCGGGGTAGGTTGTATGAATAATACGAATGTTTGTTCTCGGGTCTTGGATGTTTAATATGTATTTATGTATGTATTCATCTATATAAGTATGTTTATCCGTTGCCTAGTATCCATAGTAGAAGTTTTGCTTAGTTCAGGACTAGGTCAATCGTTGTCAAGTGTCCCTTGATATATTAACGCGCAGGAGCATTATAAACGTTTTCACCCCAAAAGAAGGTCTTCCGAAAAGGCCGAAACTGGTCAAGCCGGTCCTGGATTAGAAAAGCTATAAATGTACCAGCTGTTGCCACGACTTTGTCTGCAAATAGTTCATTTACCAATATCCCATAGAAATATTTTGCGGGATAAAACTATAAAGATAAGGATACTTTCCAGTATAAATAAATATCATAGGACACTTGACACCAATTGACCTAGTCCCAAACTAAGCAAAGCTTGTACTATGGATACAGGCAACGGATAAACATACTTATCTCAACAACTGACTGGTAGCCATGCAGCGTTATTTTCGTGTCGTGAGTAAAGTAATTTACTTCTATTTCATTATCCCTACTAATATTATAAATGCGAAAGTTACTCTGTCTGTCTGTCTGTCTGTCTGTCTGTTACGCTTTCACGTCGAAACCACTGAACCGATTTTAATGAAATTTGGTATATAGGTAGTTTGAACCCCAAGGATCAACATAGGATACTTTTTATTCCGGTAGAGTGCGCCACCGCGCGATAACCTAGATCCGCGCAAACGAAGTCGCGGGCATAAGCTAGTTATAATATAATTTGAGTAATGTCCCACTAGTGCTTTAGAAACACTAGTAACGCTACCTAAGATCAGCGCCGTCCGTAAGAGCAGAATAAGGTAATTATGTTAATTTGGGACCATTTTGTAAGTAACATGCTTTTTATTTATTTTACCTAAGTACCACTTATCTAGTGAAAACCGTTAATCGGGAAAAACCGTTAATCTCCTGGCAACTCTGAAATATTCGACATTCAAACCGACCATCCCGCGCCCCTACCTGCATCGCTGCCACAGATTATTGAACAGCGGAATTAATAAAAAAAAATACATCCACGAACAAAATAATAATAACCACGCACGAGCCACGTGGCCATAAATGTTATTTATCACAATTGAAACTCAATGACGTCACGCTTTTTTATAAAATGACATATGGTCGTTTTTTTTAAATTTCATCGTGGAATTTCCCCGCTGCAGGCGATGCGATGCTCAAGGTTTCGTTTTAAAATGTTTAAAGTTATAAGAATGGATCAATTTTATTAATGTTGCCATTTTAAATAAATATAATTAAATTAAATAACTTAATTTTGTACCTACCCTACAAAATTGATTTTGGAACGGACGTTGATAGTTGTTAGGTATAATTATTTATTTAGGTACATATATGATAGTACGTTCATAACTTTTTAAAGTTAGCCAAACGTAAACTTTGTAAGGACACAGCTAAGGTACAGCGTGTGTAATTTCATTATTTAGGTACTTATTAATTAAAAAACAATAAAATTATTTAGAATAAACAAATATTTAATAAATCAGCAGATAGTTTGTCCCATTATCCTACTCTTGTAGTAAGCAGTAATAAATGCAAAAGCGAGTTTTAAAAGGGTTAAACGGATTCAGATTAAATTTGTCCCACTTTAATAAATACTTCGCTGGATCTCGGGAAAGCATAGGCTACTTTTGATTTTTATTCTGATATTCTAAGCTACGCATGTACATACATGTACCGAAATCATAACCGCTAGTCTAATCCAGATAACTTAACACGGGCGTCGCGTCATATAACTACAACATAAATGAAAATACGCTGTAATTTTTGGGGAATTTAGCCAAACCTTGTAATCTCAGAGCCTACCTAATGATTTACATGTGCCATGGAGAAAGACTAGTGTAAATAAATGACAGCAAATGTCTCTGATAAACTGGACATGCTGTCACAGCAGCTGTTCAATCAACCTACAAAATCGAAGCAGCTGGGGTATCACCATCCATGAGGTTATTTAAAAACATCAGGAAGCAACCCAAGCCAAGTAAGTACTTTGGGTACATTTCTTTGTAGTTTTCTCGTCTATTGTATTCAACCACCCTAAGTGCAGGTAAAAATTTGCTGAGGATTAAAATTTGGAGTTGTTTGTTGGCCTGGGAGGATGAGATGGTCGGTAAATTTGTTACTTATTTGTAATTGTTTAGTTAGTTATTTTGCCGTCTAAATATGCGACAATTTTGTTCGACTTTTGACCGGAAAGTATGGTGTTTCGTCGCTAGAGAAAGACAATATAAAAAAAAAATTCTATTGCATTTTATCTAACTTTTGCCTATAACCTGTAATGTAACATGTATTTCGTATTTCTTTATATAAATTTGTTTTACTTACCTATTTCTTTTGATTATTCTTTGTACAGAATCAACATTCTATGTTTTTCTCACAAATGCTTTGGTTTTTACTGTCATGTTGTGATCGAGGTGAAAATAATTGTACCTATATAGTGTTTATATTTAAGACCTTTTTTGTAGTATTATTTCAAGCAATAAATTAATTACCTATTACAAAATTAAAAATAAAAAAAGAAATGAATTACCTTCAATATTTTGATGGGTCCACTCACCTAGGTATAATTCTAAGGTATAATTTCGAACTATGACACAGGGGCCGTATTGCCTGACGTTTCTAACGCTCGCAATCGCAATCAAATGACAGATTTCGCCGGCGACAGTTATACATAATCTTTGAAAATTTCAACTGTCTATCACGGTTCATGAGATACAGCCTGGTAACGGACGGACGGACAGCGACGTCTTAGTAATAGGATTTCCGTTTACCCTTTGGGCACGGGACCCTAAAAACCTATTAGTTATTTCAGAGATCCAGACATCTACATACCAAATAACATTCAAATCGGCCCAGTCGTTCTAGCGTGAAGGAGTCATAAACACACATACTTACCCATGCGCACACGCACGCACTCACACACATACTCGCAAACTTATTGTAGTTATTAATGGAGCATCGATCTTAGTTTATTAATATCATTTCAATCATATTAAATGAAAGTTCAGCTGGATAACTCACGTCTTAAATCAAGTATGGCGCAACATTGCAGTACCTGCCGGGTCGCGTTGCTCCTAGAGGAAGGGCCACGAACTAGCCCGAAACATGTGTCGAGCTAAACTCGTTTTAAGATTAACTTCATTTAATATGAGTGCGTCTCACGGTAGTGTCATGTTGATTTCAATCATCATCATCATCTCGTGGCATCCCCAACCAACCCAAAAGAACTATGCGACGCGATTCACGAGGTATGGTGATTTTTCCATTATGCTGTGTGACGTAAAGTAATTTTCCCACGTTTGCTACGTTACAGCAGAATAAACGTATGAGCATTATCGACGGTGACCACTTTACTATCACGCCGTTACGTAGTGTTGCCAGCGCATAATTTTAAATTTACCGTGCAAGAAAAATCGGACAAGTATGATTTGGACATTGTTCCGGATAACTCACGTCTTAAAAAAAATTATGAAAAAACTATGTTTTATGTTGAAAATTTGTTAGTATCTATCTATATGATTAGTCAGTGTTAGAACTCAAAATCAAAATAATTTATTGCAGCAAAGCAGTCGGGTGTGCAACGCGATGTATGTCGGCCGCACGGCACTAAGTTCGAGAGCAGTATTTTTGCGAAATGGTAACGGTACCCACCTACTTCCTTTTTCTAAATAAATAATGATTTCTGAAATGATCGCGATTAATACATGAAATAACTACCTACCGACTAATTCGATTTGTAATCGTATATCTCTTTTAATTGAAAATAATAATGCTTATATCCACACACAGGCACATATTATGTAGGTTTAAATAAATCGGTAAGATTAACAATTACGTTTATTTGCACATATCTAAGCCATGCCTACATATAAGTAAATGTCATTGGTAACACTTACAGTACTAATAGGATTTTTCGATAGCCTTGTCACAGAGAACATAATATACAGAGACACCACCTAGTACAAGCAAACGGTATCACCCTAATACTGGCTATACGACTGGCTATTTTTCTTTTCTTTATTTTACAATAGAAGGCACCACTGAGAACACAAATAACACGATACCTATATGCCATCTAGCGAGACACTAATGATACGGGTGTCGCTTGTTAGCCCAATATATAGCTTAACTAGGACATGACAGGGTTGGTAGATGGCGCTACGTTATATAACCTACTCAGGGCCGCTGGTCAGTGCGTAAGCAATCGAGGTTTCGTAGATCCAAACCTTTTCGTAATCTGCTGAAAAAGCTGTCAGCCATATTAGTTTATAGATTATCTACAGCTTAGGGCTATACCATAGTAAAAGTGTATAAAGTACGCGCACTCCATTTTGTTGACATATTGATTTTAGGTATTTTAGGTACGAGATTTTTTTTAAAGTAGTGACGATCATCATCATCATCATCATGTCAGCCGAAAGATGTCCGCTGCTGGACATAGGCCATAGCATTGGTTGGGCATAGTAGTGACGATATGTAGTTTTAATTTTTTTTTTATTCGACTGGAAGGCAAACGAGCAAGTGGGTCTCCTGGTGGTAAGAGATCACCGACGCCCGTAAACATCTGCAACATCAGGGGTATTGCAGATGCGTTGCCAACCAGGCCTAAGTTGGAATACCTCAAGTGCCAGTAATTTCACCGGCTGTCTTACTCTCCGCGCCGAAACAAAACAGTGCAAGCACTGCTGCTTCACGGCAGGATTAGCGAGCAAGATGGTGGTAGCAATCCGGGCGGACCTTGCACAAGGTCCTACCACCTGCTATTATGCGATTATGCAATTATAGTATATAAGTGTTGTGTAGTGTATATGTCGGCGGCCGATCGTAAAATCCGCCAGATCACGAAATTCCTAGGCATATCGTGAAATGGCGCCATTTCATGAATTGGCTAAGGGACATCCGCCATATCGTTCAAAACTCATCATTTGACGATTTGCCTAGTGACGTTTAGGCAGATCATGAAATTCCTAGGAATATCATGAAACGCCGGCGTTTCATGATTTGGCTAGTTTAGGCAGATCATGAAATTCCTAGGCATATCATGAAATGCCGGCAAATCGTTTCTGGCACTTCGCCGGCCGCTGCCGCGGCACGCTCGCTTCGCTCGCTCGGCTCGTGCGTAGTGGTCACAATTCATACTAACCACTCCTCGCTTCGCTCGTCGTACCTATTTTTTTCTTTTTTTCAGCATATCACGATATGCCCGGTATAAAGCTAGGAATATCGTCGAATGCGTTGCTCTAATCGATCTGCCGTATTGTTTCTCAGGCATATCACGATATGCCTGGACAACTTTTAGGAATATCATGAAATGGCGCCATTTCATGATGTGCCTAGGAATTTCGTGATCTGGCTGATTTTACGATCGGCCGCCGAAATATATACTTGGTTTGGTGTTTTTCAAAATCCTCTAATATCTCAGAAACGGTGCGTCCTAGCTCAAAAATAGCCAAATTTTCAACCCCCCTCCCAATTCCGCCCCCCTACGGGACTACCCCGGACCCAACCCCAAAATTTCATCCCCCCCCCACTTTTAGCACATTGACCAGCCTAACCAGACCCCTGGAAGTTTTTGCTACCCTTGGATCAGGGGTCTGGTTAGGCTGGTCAATGTGCTGAAAGTGGGGGGGGGGGGGATGAAATTTTGGGGTTGGGTCCGGGGTAGTCTCGTAGGGGGGTGGGCTTGGGAGGGGGGTTGAAAATTTGGCTATTTTTGAGCTAGGACGCACCGTTTCTGAGATATTAGAGGATTTTGAAAAACACCAAACCAAGTATATACACTACACAACACTTATATACTATAATTTCATAATCGAATAATAGTAGGTGGTAGGACCTTGTGCAAGGTCCGCCCGGATTGCTACCACCATCTTGCTCGCTAATCCTGCCGTGAAGCAGCAGTGCTTGCACTGTTGTGTTTCGGCGCGGAGAGTCAGACAGCCGGTGAAATTACTGGCACTTGAGGTATTCCAACTTAGGCCTGGTTGGCAACGCATCTGCAATACCCCTGATGTTGCAGATGTTTACGGGCGTCGGTGATCTCTTACCACCAGGAGACCCACTTGCTCGTTTGCCTTCCAGTCGAATAAAAAAAAAATTAAAACTACATATCGTCACTACTATGCCCAACCAATGCTATGGCCTATGTCCAGCAGCGGACATCTTTCGGCTGACATGATGATGATGATGATGATCGTCACTACTTTGAAAAAAAATCTCGTACCTAAAATACCTAAAATCAATATGTCAACAAAATTGAACCTTGATTACTGTCTATAAAATTCACTCAGAAAAATTATCTATTTCGAGCTACGAGTTTTTTTTTAAGTAGTGACGATATTTATTTATTTACCTAACACAAAAATAAAACGACTACGACTACGCGAACGTGAAGAGAGCGCGAGACGCGCAGAACGACGTGCGGCGTGCAGTCTTCATTACAAAGTAGAATTATCTACTACTGTCTATCTATATTATCTGATGTCTTCAAGAATCCAACATTATGGATTATGTTAAGATATTTGTTTATAACCTCAAAAGTCCACGTATCAAATCCATTGCGTCATACATAAATGTCAAGTCAAGTCAAGTCACAACCAGCACAGCAGGCAGGCTACTTCGAAAATCGAAACTCGAAGTTCGTGTCGTGCGGTCCCTCTGATACTTATACTATTTATTACGAGAGCGAAAGAGACCGCACGACACGAACTTCGTGTTTCGAATTTCATAGTAGCCCGCTGCAAGAGCATACCGGTTTTATGCCATCTAGCGTTACCTTTGCAAACTACTACGAAAACCTCATAGCTGAAACGTAGTCACATGTAGCCTATACTTTCGTATTCTCAATTTATTATTTATGATGTTTCTTATCTTCAAATTAAGGAGTTGAAATAAAGTTGATGTGAAGTTGTGTTTATAAAATATGCTATTCTTTATTTTAATATCAATATTTCTACTTAATTCGGCTTATTTACATTTTATAATTTACAGATGTTAATGGTAGTGCCATCTATTGCGGTTTTTTAGTACTAAATATATCTTGTATGAGTTGGTAGCCCATGGCCTTGTGTATCTCACGCACACATTGACGCGTGTACAGACGTCGTCGTGCCTATGTAGATTCAAGAACGCGTATTTTACACCATGGCCGCCCTGTGATCTAACTTAAATTACCTTTTTTTTTTTATTCGACTGGAAGGCAAACGAGCAAATGGGTCTCCTGGTGGTAAGAAGATCACCACCGCCCATAATTTTTAAACATAGCATTGCCGTATGGCAACCCCGCCGTTATGTAGCCTGAGTAGCGAAGCTTTTTGCTTTTTACGACTCTTGGCCGACATTATACTGTCATTTTGTAAATGATCTTTTAAAAACTATGTAATTTGTCAAAGAGGACAAGTTTACTTGCCTTCCTTGAGGAATGGCCACGAATTAGCCCAAAACGTATCGAACTAAACTGGATTAAAGATGTGAGCTTATCCGGTTTAAGCTTGCTTTAAGGATAATGATATGATAATTTATTTATTTACAGAGAACATGGTACAAGATAAAAAGATCTAAAAAGTATAGAAGGCTCTCACATTCTGCCGCCATTGCGACGTGTAAAATTAACACATAATTAAATCTATGGCAATAAAAAAACAAACGTCAAGGATTTCATTATGAGTGTGTCACACGCTAGTTTCAGGTTGAAAATACTAGCCGTACCCCGAGACTCCGTCCGCAAAGAACTCGTTTATCGTCCTGTTGCAACTATGCAATTTTCCGGGTTTTAACAATCTTTTTCTCATGCATGATAGATCGCATACGAAAGCTAGAATAAATAACAAATACACATAGAATAATAAATAAGCTTAAAAATAAATTGGTAGGTAAGCTGGTACTGTTTATCTTATTTCCCACGGCCACAGCGATATGGTCAAAACATTGAGATAAATTTAGCAATGAAGAGTTCGTGATAAATCGCGAGGAATATTAGCTATGATACTCCAACTCCCATAACAGTTGGCAACCCTATATCTCCCATAAGGGCCAATAGGTATTACATTCATACTTTTAAGCAACGCACGGTCTTTTTTAGGGTTCCGGAGCCAAAATGGCAAAAACGGAACCCTTATAGTTTCGCTATGTCTGTCTGTCTGTCTGTCCGTCCGCGGCTTTGCTCAGGGAGTATCAATGCTAGAAAGCTGTAATTTTGCACGGATATATAAGTAAACTATGCCGGCAAAATAGTACAATTAAAAATTCAAAAACAATTTTTTTTAGGGTACCTCCCATAGGCGTAAAGTGGGGGTGATTTTTTTTTTCTCATCCAATCCTATAGTGTGGGGTATCGTGGAATAGGTATTTTAAAACCATTAGGGGTTTGCTAAAACGATTTTTCGATTCAGTAATTTGTTTGCGAAATATTCAACTTTAAAGCATCGATACATAAGTCAATGCTTTAAATTGCAAATTTTCACTAAAATCGAGCGTCGCCCCCCCCCCCCCACTAAACTCTAAACCGGTGGGTGGAAAAATTTGAAAAAATTCAGAATAGTAGTCAGTATATCAAACTTTTAAGGAAAACTATAACGGCTAAGTTTGCTTGAGATTTATCAGTAGTTTATGAGTAGCAGCGTAAGGTATAAAATATACCGAAACTTGGAAGATTCCGTATAAAATAATAATTAATTTTTTCGTAATGGCTACGGAACCCTATCTTGGGCGTGTCCGACACGCTCTTGGCCGGTTTTATTTAATTTTGGACTCGTCTACAAAAACGCCAGGCATGCTATAGAAATTGTTTCTACGTACAATGACTAGTAAACAAAAAGGTGTCTAAACCCTCCCCTTTGTTTCGCCCAAGTTTTACATAAACCCGGATTTTTCCATTCTTTCAATTATTTGGGTCCTACTTCACTTACCTGCTTGGTACCTTTTCCCAGGTAAGGTAAGAGTAAAATGCATCATTGTTTGTTCGTCTTGAAAACTTAACAATTTCACTTGCTTATCATAGATATCTAGACGATACAGATCAAAGACACTCGACGACTCATAAACAAGATTTTATCAAAATCAAAACATTTATTCTGCAAGTACCTAGGCCGCAAAAGGCTCTTTTTCTTTTTCATGTAATAAAATAAAATAATAAATAAATATCACGGGACAATTCACACCAATTGACCTAGCCCCAAAGTAAGCTTAGCAAAGCTTGTGTTATGGGTACTAAGCAACGGATAAACATACTTATATAGATAAATACGTACTTAAATACATATTAAACATCCAAGACCCGAGAACAAACATTCGTATTATTCATACAAATATCTGCCCTGGCCGGGATTCGAACCCGGAACCTTAAGCTTCGTAGTCAGGTTCTCTAACCACTAGGCCACCCGGTCGTCAAAATGTCACTTTATACACGACCAGCGTTTTCGGAAAGACCGTCATTGCCAAGAAGAATCCTCCGCAAAAGACTTCGCGGATTCTGTTTTTTTTCAAAACAAAAATACCTATGATGAAAAGTAAAGTAAGTATTTCAAATATTTATATACTCAAGTTAAAAATAAAGGGATGAAATGGAGTCATCAACCATCATTATCTCCAGTCTATATATGTGCCACTAATAGGCACAGGCCTCCTCTCAGAACGAGAAGGCTTTGACCGTGCAGTTCCCACGCGTAGTGCAGATTGGGAAACCTTAGAATTGCTTCGCACTATACACGTATTAGGTACTCACGATGTTTTACTTACCGAAAATCTCAAGTTGTATTTCAAATGTAAATTTCTCAGATATTGATTTTTCGAATAATTCAGTGGTGCGAGTCCGGGTTCGAACCAACGACGATCTTCTTGATAGCCTTTGGGCGCACATCGTTCACTGTACATATATATGAGAACGTTAACTGTTCTATACTAATATATATACTTAGGTATTGGAAGTCCGAATGTAATGTTTGTCAGAACGATCGTTTGTCATATTAACTCTTTTTTTCTCTTAATCCAATAATTATTCAGAATTGTAATAAAACAACACGAGCTGTCGGTAGGCCTCCAACAAGGTGTAGCGACGACCTGGTTAAGATCGCGGGATCGCGGTGGATGCGAAAAGCACAAGACCGGTCTGAAGAGCCTTGGGGGAGGCCTATGTCCAGCAGTGGACGTCTTTCGGCTGATGATGATGATGATGACGTTATAAAACAAACCTAACCTACCTATAGTTTTCTATAGGATGACCATTTATAACTTTCAGATAACTGTAAGGTTTCAGTGGGAAAAAAATTATGACAAACGATAATTCGGACAAAAATTACGGTATGACTAGCGAAGAGTATGCGAACTTTTGGCGTTCTTGGGTCACTTCTTTCTGTCGTACGAGAGAGTAGAAGATAGTGAAAGCGAATACGGCCACAGGTCATCCGTCCATCTAGTTGGTGGACGTCCTACAATGCGCTTGCCGACTTAGTCACTAAGAGCTGAGAGTGAGTGAGCTAAGAGGTGCACGCTAGCGGTTTTGCCGGCGGTTATCTCCGCGATTATTCGCCGCCGTGGTGACGTCGCGTGGACGCGGCGATTAAGCCACGTATATGCACGTATGGTCAATACGGTCCGCGTCACCGCGGCGGCACGCTGGCGGCAAATAATCGCGGAGGTGCCGCAGCGTGCTCCGCCGAGAAACCGCCGGCAAAAACGCTAGTGTGCACAAAGCTCTAATTTCTCACTCTAAACTCGTAGTTTGTACTTATCACTTCCGCTTCGCCGTTTTTAGGATGAAATGAAATTCACAGAAAATCGGCCAGTATTAAACGCTAAAGTATGCAAACCCGCGCTAAAACATTTAACTGGCGACTTTTGCGAACTCTCGATGGAATAAGGGTTTAACATAGACAAAGCCGCAAGCGTCACCTAACTTAAGCAAAAGCTGAAAGTTCTACATATCGAAGGACCATTTTTTTGCCAAAATCTTTGCGTCCAAACAAAAGGAAGCACCTAGGCATTCAATACAACCATTGCTCACGATCAACAAACAACTTTATACTTCATTAATAAAGTCGTATTTAACTTGCATTGACCACGAGATGCTTGTGCTAAGGCCTCAGCGAACAGTCAACCACACAATTTTCAACCGTAACCGGTTAAGTTAAAGTTCACTTTGCCTCGTTGATGATTAAAGGCTCTGCGTTTTGACCATGATCGGTTTCTCGGAAAATATAAAAGTGTGTGTTCGTCGAAATTTTTGCACATCCCGTTGCCATTGTGGAGTCAATAGAACGCTTGTTTTATTTTACAATGAAGTAATAGTTCAACTCGATAACTTCCTTTGTGAAACAGGCTAATTTTGTATTGTGCGTGGACCAAGCTACCATTTTTTTGACAGTTCCTACAGCAGAAAACAATATGGCTTATTGTCAATGACTTTTACAGTCAACTACAAAAGTATCAAGATTACGATTTGGAGTCTTTTTGTATTTTTTATTTCAACTCCAAATTTGTTGTTTTTTGTTTGTCCAGTGGTGGTGTAGGGGAATAGCACGCAGCACGGAATGCTGAGGACCTGGGTTCGATTCCCAGCGCTGGTCTATTTTTCTGGTTTTTCTGTGCATTCATGTTTCGGCTTGTGTTTTCGTGTGAAATACAAAAGTATCGTTTTGGTCTAAGTTAAATGATATTGTGACGGTTAAGTTAAACGATAACTCACGTCTTAAATCGAGTTTAGCTCGACATGTTTCGGGCTATTTCGTAGCCCTTCTTCAAAGGAACACGCGACTCGGCGGCTGCCGCAACACGTTACCGCTCTGATCGCGCGACTGTCCGACGAAATTAACACAGGCGCACAACTACCCACATTTTTATTGTCACTGTCTAATGTAGGGTAGGCACACACGCACGATGAAAAAAAATGAGTTGGGGCACATATTGCTAGCTCGGACTGATGGCCGATGGGGTCAGAAGGTTCTCGATCTCGGATGGCATCCGCGGACTGGGAGACGAGCCGTCGGTAGGCCTCCAACAAGATGGAGCGACGACCTGGTTGTTTTCTGTGTTCCTGTTTAATTTCCTCGCAATTGAATCATTTTACCCTTATTTTACCCTCGTCTATCAACCTTCGCCTACGGCTCGGTATATAAACTCGGGTAAAATGGCGCGTTTTTTAACCTCCGACGTAAAAAGAAGGGTGTTATAAGTGTGACCGCTACGTGTGTCTGTCAGTCTGTGTGTGTGTGTCTATCTGTGGCACCGTATGACCTCTTAAACGGGTGGACCGATTTGAATGCGGTTTTTTTAATTTGAAATCAGGTTTTTATAGTACAAACTATTATTTAATTTGTAATAATCATGCCTTGAGCTTCATTAAGCTTAGCGACATAATATTCTATTATGTATATTTATCAGTGTGACCGACGCGACAGGATGTTTAGTCTCCGAATTTGCTGCGTCCGCGCAGTCACTGGCGTCCCCAGAACAACCATAGGTAAAGTAAATTTCAATAGAATCTATCAATTTTCAACACACTTAACGTGGGTACACTCGATTATACAATACTAGCGTTTGCCCGCGGCTCCGCCCGCGTGGTATTCGGTTATCGCGCGCTGTTCCCTTGGGAACTGTGCATTTTTCCGGGATAAAAAGTAGCCTATATCACTCTCGGGCCCATAAACTATCTCTATGCCAAAAATCACGTCGATGCGTCGGTCCGTTACGGCGTGAAAGATGGACAAACATACAAACACACTTTCGCATTTATAATATTAGTATGAAATTATGGATGTATGTATGTATGTAAACTCTTTATTGTACAAAATAAGTAAAACACAATTGAAAAAAAAATGTACTTACAAAGGTGAACTTATTCCCTTTAAGGGATCTCTTCCAGGCAACCTTTGAGTGGATGAGAGGAACATTCAGTCAGGGACAGACAAAAAGTGAGTTTAATAATTAACATAGTGGAAGCTACAATACATTGCTTTCAATAATAAAATACACAAATCTACAAATAATCCTAACATAAAAATACACTACTTTCTTAATGCCCCTGTTGTTGTGATTATCATCTAAAATGAATCAAAATAGTAGATTGATAACCAAGGGTGGAAAGTGACCCATTGCAGCCGAGATATTTCTGGCGCTCGAACGAAGTGAGAGCGCCAATAGTTCGAGGGGAAATGGGTTATTTCACCCGAGTTAGACACTCTACTTTTCATTTCTACTGTGAGGAAACTAAAATACTACAAAAAAACGAGAATAATAATAAATTTAATTTACTTATACCTATCCAACCTCCAAAGGTACCTTTTCGACTGGCCACTTGCCATGGCCGTCTATAAATAAAAAAAAATCGAGTTGGGTCACGACGTCTACATGCCGAAACGTGAAAAAAAAATGACATTGACGTAACTCAATTATCTTCGATGTCGTGGCTAGCCGAAAAATAAAAAAAAAATTACTTTCCACCCTAGAGGAGAAAACGCAATTTTCCACCCGGCTATCTACCTACCGGCTAGCTACCCATGAAAATTAAACTTTCCGAACAGGAGAGATGAAAAAGAATAATAGTCACATCACAAAGCCTTAGGCAGCCCGGTGTTCGTATTAGTAGGCTGAAAGTATGTACAGGATTGTCAGATTCTATTGAAATGGAGTTTAGTGCCACGAGAGTTACTAAAGAACACACAGCTACTAAAGAACTGATTGTATGCAAGGAAAATGAATGAGTGAATGTCAAAATCCTGCTGTCATTACATGCATGACATGTCCTTAGTGTGTGTCACCTCACTCCGGTGGCACTACTTATACCATCCAACCATCGCTAATTAACACGTTATTTTTTTCTTTAAGTGCATCAAAAGGCTAAGGGGTTATTTCACTATTCACCTAGGGTTGCCAACTTTTTTTACAACAAATAAAGTATATTTAGGCCTGAGAAAGAAAATATACAGTATTTTGGAAATACAAACAGTATTTTAGGACAAAACAGTGTTTTATTGTTTTAAAGACAAAATAAATAAGGATCACTTTTTTTGTATATTTACATTGACAGATTCGTCCTGAAACGTCATTTCTGTTATTGACTAAGTAAGGTGCACTGACTTAGCGTGTGCTTAGTGCTAGGCATTTTGATGCTGAAAACAGTATATCACACACACAGTAGCACAATAACAGTAGTAGTAGTAAAACGGTATATGTGTAGTACTTTATTTTTGTTCAACAGTAAAAAGCATAATGTTGTGAAAAACAGTATACTTAGTACTGTATTTGGGTCAATCAACTTTTTCTTGTTTTTTGGCAAAGAACAAATCAAAATAAAAATGTAGTTCTATTTAAATAAATGTATGCTTTTATTGTAGGAAACATATTAAATTTTTAAAATTCGAGGGTTGCCGCGAACTTGTATGATTATTATATGTTTTATATGGCCTTAAACATAATTCGAGCTTAAAAGTAGTCCCCTGAGTAACCATGAAATAAATAAATAATACGGCTTGCTGATAAAGATCTAATCAGTGCAATACGTAAATAAACACATTTATATCGGCTTTACATGTAAAATATTGTAAAACACATTTTATATAGAATGTTACAACAACTAATTATGTCTCTTGAGTCACTGGTGACAAAAACTGTAAAAATATTTTGCCTTTTATTAATTTTATCTAATTCAACTAAAACGTACATCATAAGTTTTATTTGCCCCTTTCATTTAACAACGAATCATGTAAAAAAAAGCACGTAACATGAAACACTTGTGTGAAAAATTACAAAAACTAAAGCCTTTTTTTGAGGACAAGTTGGTCATCCAAGAGACAAAATGGTGACTTGAGAGACTTTTAAAGTTGACTAGGCTTACTTTTTGATCACCCAGACGAAATGAAACACCATAGACTTTTAAAGTGGAATGGACTAGAGCTGCCTGTAATGAACTTTTACATAATGGAACTTTATCATTAAGAACTGAGCTCTTCATTAATACCACTGGTCAATAACTCGGTGTCGCCAATATTGAGTACAGGTGTGTCTCCAATATATAAGATATTTTTAAGTTCCTGGACTAAAGCGGACAAGGCATCAATGGCACATACATTTCTCATGTCCGTTTTGCCGACGAAATGCTGAATAGCCTCAATGATGCTTCCCGACGAGTGAGTCTCGGGATGAATAATTTAGACAAGACCAAAGTTATTTTCAACAGTCATATCATTCCAAGACCAGTTACCGTCGGTGGCGCCACACTCGAAGTTCGTAACACTCGGTAAGAACAACTTTGAGAAAGAGGCTAATAGGATAGAAGCGAATACATTTGAGCTTTCGGGTAATTTCGGCATATCTTGTCGTCAGACATCCCTCAGTGCCTAAAAACGAAAGTCTTCAATCAGTGTGTCCTGCCAGTTTTTACCTACGGAGCTGAAACGTGAACGCTCGCGTGGAAGGTCGCTCAACGAGCTATGGAGAGAGTAATGCTAGGGGTTCCTTCGAAGGATAGAATCCGAAATCACCTTATTCGACAAAGGACAAAAGTCACCGACGTTGCTCGGAGAATTAGTTTGCTGAAGGGGCGTTGGGCTGGCCACGTCTGACACAGGACCGATAAACGGTGGAGCAGACGAGTCCTCGAATGGAGACCATGGACGGGAAAACGTAGTGTAGGGCATCCTGAGGCACGGTAGACGGACGACCTTAAGAGGATCGCTGGCGGCGGATGGATGCAAGGGGCTGGAGATGGAGTGATGTGGCGTGCCATGGTAGAAGCATATGTCCAGCAGTAGACTGCTGTAGGCTAATGATGTGTCTCCAATGTTAAATGTCTTAGGTAGAGACATTGGCAAAAACCTCTTTCACAAAAACAACTCAAATTACGATATTGCAACTGACTTGACACATCCTATTGAAGAACTACAGGCCCATCTCGCTGTTGCGCCATGTTTATAAGCTCCTGGGTGCTATGGGGATGCCCAAGGTCATAGTAAATCGTCTCGAACCCAGACTCGATGTCTTCCAGCCACCCGAACAAGCCGGGTTCCGAAAGGCTATAGTACCGTAGACCACATACATACGCTGCGGCAAGTCATACAGAAGACCGAAGAGTATTACTTGCCGCTATGTCTAGCGTTTGTGGATTACGAGACAGATTTTAATTCGGTTGAAACGCGGGCGGTGCTAGAGTCTCTCCAGCGATGTCGTATTCTCTAATTATATATCGAAATGTTGAAATGATGGTATAAAAACGCCACTTTTTAGGTCCGAGTACAGGAACAGAGTTCGAAGGCAATTCCCTTGAATAGAGGCTTCAGACAGGGAGATGTCATATCTCCGAAACTGTTTACTGCCGCTTTTGAAGACGCCTTTAAGCTTCTGGAATGGAAAGGACTAGGCATCAATATCAACGGCGAATACATCACTCACCTTCGGTCGTTTTGCCGACGATATCCTGGTCATGGCAAAGTGGATGGAAGAACTCAGCTTGATGCTCGAAGACCTCAATCGACTCTCCCAAGTTCCAACGTGTGGGCTTCAAAATAATAAGGGACAAGACTAAGGTCTTGTCGAATATTCATGTAGTGTCTACCCTTGTTTTGGTTGAGAATTTGGTTCTTGAAGTTGTTGACGCGTATGTATACCTAGGACGACGTGACGAACCATTCAATTAGGTAGGTCCAACTTCGACAAGGAGGCCATAATCGCCAAATCCAACTCCGATGAGCAGCTCAGGAAACTCCGCAATGTCTTTTCGTCCACAATTCCTCAGTGCCTTAAGATGAAAGTCTTTGACTGATGTGTGTTGCCAGTGATGGCATATGGATCCGAGACGTGGTGCTTCACTATAGGTCTTATAAGTAAGATCAGAGTTGTACAGCGAGCTATGGAGAGAGCTATGTTTGGGGTTTCTCTACGGGATCGAATCAGAAATGAGGAGATACGAAGAAGAACAAGGGTCACCAATATTTAAAATCCTGAGAAATACGAAAATGTTAAGTTTGATAATGCTAAAATTATAGCTTTTAGTGAATTCAGTTACGGATTGCTTTAACAAACAGATCAATGTCTCATGACTCACCAAAAAAGTCTCTTGGGTCACCGAAAAGGTCAGCTAGGGCACGATGACTCAAGAGACAAATTCATGTGCAAACAAATAAAATGCATAATATAAACGAAAAAACAAAATAAAACTAGTTGCTTTAGAATATTAGACTGTCATGCCAAGTATTAAGCTCTATTTTGAAACACAATCATAAAAAACTTATGAAATATCGCGGTAAGTTAGGAGAATTGGAATAAAGACACCGTACCTGTGTAAGAGCCCCAGACGAAATTAACGATGCTAAAAAATGCCAAATCAATGGCGGACTGAGTTACGTGCCATTCAGATATGTTGTCTATTGGTCCAGCCACGGTCATGCGGCGTCATTACATTTACACCTACTTTTAGAATGGTAAGTTAGGGGACTTAGTATTTTTTACTTTCACAGGGACACTTTTTTAAACTGAGCTGTAAAAATAAATATTCAAGTTCTGTAGATTGGCACAACGTTTTAAGATACTAAAGGGTATATTTTATTTAAATAACCCATAACATCTTATCTTATCTTATCTTAGTTTTAGGGGTCCTTGCGGATACACTTCGACCCGTAGGGATCTTTTGTGTAATTACCCCTCCTTCGCACTTACTCCATTGCTTTTATCACCTCATCCATGAATTGGATGATTTGACGTAGCGGTAGTGCCTTAAAGTCTCCTGGCGCGGGGTATCCGACGCCAAAGAGTCTCATTCTTAATCTGGCGAGAGCGTCACATTCACACATAATGTGTTCCATTGTTTCGTCTTCCTCACCACATATTCTACAATCTTCATTATCCTGTAGTCCCATCTTTACTAGTATGTGTTTAGTATCGAAGTGACCTGTGAATGCCCCGACGATTTGTCGGAGCTGTTTCCTACTGAGTGTCCAGAGTTTTTTAGTCCAGCTAGTGCTGACGTTTTCGATAAATCGTTTTGAGTGCTTTAGACCTTCCAGTGTTTTCCACTCTTGTTGGTGTTTAAATCTGGTGTGGTCGTTTATAGCATTTTTTATGGTACCCTGTGAGAGTCCCACATACGGTTCGGGCCCTATGTTTTTGTTCATTGACCCTTCCCTTGCTAGCTCATCTGCTTTTTCATTGCCGATGAAGCCTCTGTGTCCTGGGATCCAAACCAGTCTCACTTTGTTGCGTCTGCCAAGCTTGTTTAATGCTTGTACTCCATTATAGATCAGTCTTGAGTCAACCTTTGGCGATGTGAGTGCCTTTAGAGCTGCTTGACTGTCACTGAGTATATAGATGGTTTGTTCTTTTACCTTCCTATCTATATTCTCCTGTGCACAGGAGATAATTGCATACGTCTCTGCTTGAAAGACGGTTGCATAATTTCCCATGCTTACACTACTATTGAAGTCCTTGGCGTGAATGCCGGCTCCTGTACCGGATTTCATTTTAGATCCATCCGTGTACCATGAATTTTCACTGCCTTCGGGCAGTGTCAATCCTTCCGTCCATTCTGCCCTTGTAGGAACATGTACCTTGAAGTTCCTTCGGAATATGTACTTTGGTTGCATTTTATCGCAACCCATCGCCGTTATACTATCAAGGTATTTGTTCTGTTCCATTTTGGTGTGCTTTGTCCTCGGAGCGGAGTCGTTCCACAGGCCGTATATTTTCATTCTGTGCAACGACTTACGCGCTTCAGATTCTATAGCAATATGCAGTGGTGGTAGGTCCAGTAGGACTTCCATTGCTGCTGTCGGCGTTGTTTTGAACGCCCCTGTGATAGCCATGCAGGCCGTTCTCTGGATCTTGGCCAGTAGATTCCTACATGTGCTTAGTTGTGTCCTAGGCCACCAGGCGAGGCACCCATAAAGTATGATAGGTCTCACCATTATGGTGTAGATCCATTTCAGTACTTTCGGGTTGAGTCCCCATGTTTTTCCATATGCGGATCTACACATGCCAAATACTCTCGTTGCTTTGGTCATAATGTATTCCACCTGTTTTTTCCAGTTAAGTCCTTTATCAAGGATTATTCCAAGATATTTCACCTCATTGGAAAGTCTTAGTTCCCTGTCATACATTTTTAAAGTCTGTATGTCTTTTAGGTCCCTTTTTCTGGTAAATGGTATTACCACCGTTTTGCTCGGATTTATGGAGAGGTGATATTCATTACACCATTTCTCCACTTTTTTGAGAGCTGCATTCATGATTCCGGATACTGTGTTTGGGAATTTCCCATTGACAAGTATTACCAGGTCATCTGCATAACCCACTGTTTGTACAGGGCCTGTGTTGAGATCCTCTAGTAGCGAGTTTATCACCAAGCTCCATAGCGTAGGCGACAGAACTCCTCCTTGAGGGCATCCTTTTGTGGCTGTGGCTGATAATTCTTCTCCTAATAAGGTTGAAGTTATCAGTCTGCTGTTGAGCATTTTATCCATCCATCTGCAGATAGTGGGTTCGATTCCATGTCTGTCCGCAGCAGTTTTGATGGCATGATACGTTGTACGATCAAATGCACCTTCCACGTCCAGAAACGCAGCCAGGCAGAGTTCTTTACTCTCTAATGCCTGTTCCGCTCTGTTCACTACCAGGTGTATCGCTGATTCTGTCGACTTACCCGGTTGGTAGGCGCATTGCATTTTATGCAGTGGGTGCCGTTTAAGTGGTCCATCCCTTATGTATCTGTCAACCAATTTTTCCAATGTTTTCAGGAAGAATGATGACAGGCTTATTGGCCTATATGATTTGGCATCGTTATAATCTGCCTTACCAGGTTTTGGAAGGTAGATTACCTTAACTTGTCTCCACACACGCGGTACGTGTCCGAAGGCTAGGCATGCTCTGTACAATCTACTAAGGTGTGGTATGAGTACATTAGCGCCTTCTTGTAGTAGAACTGGATAAACGCCGTCTGGCCCTGGTGTTTTATAAGGGCGAAAGGTGGCCCACTTTATCTTATCGTGATCTACTACCTTTTTGGCAGTATCCCAATTGTGCCTTGTGGTAGTACCCACTTGTTCGGCAATACTGATTGAGTTACTTTCTGTTGTGCTCTGATATATAATAGAGCCTGGGAAATGCGTCTCATACATTATCTTTAGTGTCTCTATGCCTGTCTCAGTCATGTTCCCGTCTTTACCCTTTATGGTAGTTAATGGGACTGATCTGGTTGTGGCTAGAGCCTTCGTGAGTCTCATACCTTCTGGTATTGAACCTATTTGGTCGCAGTGGTCTTTCCATGCTTTCCTTTTTGCTTTTCTCACAGCTTTATTGTATTCTGTGAGCTTCTTTGCGTAGGTCTCAAAGTTTTTTGAAGCCTTTGCATCATTGAAGGTCGCCCTGGTTTCTTTCCTGAGTCTCGCAATATCAGGGTTCCACCATGGGACTTTCTTTGGTCCAGTCTTTTTCTCCGGGCAGTTTTTGGTCCAAGCGTTATTGATGGCTCGGACTATGTTGTCCGCTTCAAACTCGATATCTATTATAGAATTGAGCTTACCTTTAGGGTCGCCTAGTTCCACTTTTAGATCTGTCTTAAAAGACAACCAGTCCGTGTTCCTAGGATTCCTTTTAAGCACAACCCATAACATAAAATGCTCGTGAATATTTTTTTTACACCACGACGAAATTTAACATTGAATATATCCACAGGGACACGAAATTTTTGTATGGAAGTGAAAATGTGTCCCCTAGAAAACCAATAATTTATCTATAAATTATAAAATGTATTATTCTATATTGTGTTCAGTTGTCGGTTGATAGTCTAATTCAATTATTAACATAGTAGAATCAAAGTATGTCTTACATTTTTTGAACTAAAATAGATTTACTAGTAGTCACACATAAAAACAAGAAATTGTTGATTGACCCATTTAACAGTATAGTAGGCAACCCTACATTCACCACTCATTGATTAATTTTATTTGACGGATAAATGTGATGCAGTCTCCGTCTATTCCAGAGTTTCTCAAACTTTTTCAGGACGCGGCTCCCTTGGTTTGGAAAATATTTGGCGCCCCCTGCTTACCCCCACTACAGTTATTTGTGTTGGGTCCATATCTTCGCATAATTATTGAAAGTCTGAATGTAATGTTTGTCAGAATGATCGTTTGTCATAACTCACTAAAAACAATGAAAAAAATAAAAAATGGAACTGACTTCATAAACCATGAAAAAAAATTTCCACTACTAGTTTGAAATCGGTGCCTCACGATTCGACCCAGCAGGAGTGATTAAAGCCAAATAATATGTACTTACCTAGGTGAGGTAGACGACTATAGTTCCACTCCTGCTGGCTCGTGCTGAGGCACCGACTTCAAACTAGTAGAAAATTATTTTATTTTTTTTCCTTTTTTCAATTAATCAAAAAATTATGAAGATAGAGTCAGTTCCGCGTGACGTCACGCCGTGCGATATTTATTAGCACGGCGGTTACAGCACGAACCCTCACACCCGAACTTTGACGCCCTTCATTGTTGTAACTTTTTCATCATCCCAGCCTATATACGTCCCACTGCTGGGCAGAGGCCTCCTCTCAAAATGAGAGGGCTTGGGCCGTAGTTCCCACGCGGGCCCATTACGGATTGGGAACTTCACACGCACCATTGAATTGCTTCGCAGGCTTGTGCAGGTTTCCTCACGATGTTTTTCTTCACCGCAAAGCTCGTGGTAAATTTCAAATGTAATTCCGCACATGAATTTCGAAACTTAGAGGTGCGAGCCGAGGTTTGAACCCACGACCCTCTGCTTGAGAGGCGATAGGTCAAACCATGGCCACCACAGCTTAACTTTTTACAAGCTTTTATTTAGTTTCACATGTCCTTGTCTGTCTATCTGTAATCAAATCTTGCAAGTTAAATTCGACCAACTTCCAGTAGTCAGAGACTTCAAATTTGGAATACTTATGTAAATCGCGTGACAACACAATAACCTGGTAGTGACATCCTGGTAGTCCAGCCAGGATCGTCTCCGCAGGACGGAACTCTTCAACGGTTAATAGCATCGACTTGAAATTTGGTATGCAAATGCAGTTTGGGTGACAATGCAAGTACAGTCAACAAAAGTGCAATCAGCAAAAAAGCTTGTGTTAAAAATGAAATTTTTATGGGTAAAAAATACGTCCATTATCTTTTCAATATCATTTTCATAATTCAATTAAACTTAATATAGATATAAGTAGACGTATAGTTGACATTTTATTTAATTTTAACAGCAGCCGTAACAATTTATGACAACGGATGTGTGCACGGGTGTTTGGAGCTTTGAGAATGAACTTTGTGAAAGTTTGAAACGCGTTTAGCGTAATGTTTGAGCCAATCGGGACTATGAGTCATAGAGCCTGACCAAGCTAACTTGCAGATAATAATATGGTAACACTGCAAATATAACGCATACCTATTATGTAAGTACGTGATTTGCCGTTATAATACAGTGTTGCCAAATTATTCCGTTGCAGACTTGGCTTGGTCAGGGTCTAATCTATTATTTGATATCCTTCTGAGTCCTGACTTTTTTTTAACAAACTTAATGCTTAAGTGTCTGAAGACCTAGACGTGATTGACCTGCTTTGTTATTTTGGGTGTTATTTATTTGTTGTTGTTACTAGTCCTACCTTCTTTCTGTAAAAATATATTACAAATATCTGCCCCGACACGGGAATCGAACCCGGGCCCTCAAGCTCCATAGTCAGGTTCTCTAACCACTAGGCTATCTGGTCGTCTAAAGTCAATATGTATTTGATTCCTGACCCACCGTAGAACGTTCTCACACTAAATGTCAAAATAAATTCCCCTGTCAAGCAATGCGATGTCACCATAACTTTTATTTCGAAAAGGTTCCACAGTGGGTCACGATCCAGTTGGTACGTATACATACGTACTGCAGAAGAAGCCGCAGTATTAAGGAATGCTTGAACTCGGTAGCAGACCGGTCGCACCGTTACTTCACCCACGTGCCTGCGCCGGCGCAGGGCTACTATGAAACACAAAATTCGAAGTTCGTATCGTGCCGTCCCTCTCACTCTCGTATTAAATGACATAAGCGTAGGTGGGACGGTACGATATGAACTTCGATTTTTGAATTTCGTGGTAGTCTTGCTGGGCTACTACGAAAATCGAAGTTTGCATCGTACCGTCCCACTCGCTCTCGTATTAAATAATACAAGCGTAAGCGGGACGGCATGATGCGAAGTTTGAATTTTGCACTTCATAGTATAGGGTCAGTTTATTCATCGATCCACCAATACAGATTCTGCCGCCTTAAGGAGAAAAACCATAAGTGACGTTTTTTGCAAAATTTTATTTTCACCAGCCTCGTACTCAGGAAAAAAACTGAGTACGAGGCTGGTGAAAAGTCAATTTTGCAAAAAATTTCACTTATGGTTTTTCTCCTTAAGGCGGCAGTATTACTGTTCGCCTATCTTTGAGTTTTCCTTTCTAGTTTAGGTTAGCTCGAAAAGATCCCTTTGAGGGATAAGTTCGCCTTTCTACTCTTTTGGTTTGTTGTTTTCTTTTTGTACTACTTTGTGTTTTATGTAGGTACAATAAAGTATTTACATACATACATACATACATATAAAGGCCTTATTCGATGCGACTCTAGTGATAATAGCGCGGCAGTGTGCTGGCGAGATTTCCTAACATGCGCGGATCTGGGAGGTGGGGGCATGGGGGTCAAGACCCAGGGCCCTGGGCTGAGTCTTGTTAAGACAACAGTAGTTATTTTTCTAAACTATTTTTTTTGTATTCCAACGACAAATTGGAGAATTAATTCAGTTATGATTAAAATTTAACCACGTGACCCCCACCTAGCTATAGAATTTAACCATGTGACCTCACCTTGCTATAGAATTTACCCATGTGACCCCGCCTTGCTATAGAATTTAACCACGTGACTCCACCTTGCTATAGAATTTACCCATGTGACCCCGCCTTGGCTATAGAATTTAACCATATGACCTCACCTAGCTATAGAATTTAACCATGTGACCTCACCTAGCTATAGAATTTAACCATGTGACCCCACCTTGCTATAGAATTTACCCATGTGACCCAATCTGGCTATAGAATTCAACCAAGTGACCCCACTTGACTATAGAATGTGACCATGTGACCCTGTCTGGCTATAGAATTCAACCATATGACTCCACCTGGCTATAGAATTTAACCAAGTGACCCCACTTGGCTATAGAATTTGACCAAGTGACCCTAAAATTTACTATAGAATTTGATCATGTTACCTCCCTGGTTCTGTAACCAGCCATTCTATGATTTAACCGCCCTTAGATATAAAGCTGGGTCCGCCCTTATTTCCTGAGTCCCTAAGACATCGGTTATACCTATGATAGGTTATAGACACTAATTTTAGCGGCAGTTCAGCCCATCATTCTCGTTATAATGTGAAAAATTTTACACTCACTCACTCATAGCAGAGTGCACTAGTCTCTTTTTCTGGCTTTTCTGTGCATCTATGTTTTACTTTGTATTTTCGATATGGATTTTACAGGTGACCGTAAAAGTAACAAAATTTGCAGTTGAAATAAAAAAGACAAAAATACTTCAAAAACCAATCTTAGGGTGCAGGGGGTCAAAAACTAGAAAAAGTTGTTATAGGTCATGGCGTCTCTCGTATCTACCTTCTCCTAGTAACCTTGTAGGTACGGTCGGCAACCCTGAAACAGATTTATAATCACTTTGAGCATTATTTTCAGTGAGATTTAAAAGTTGCCCCCCGTATCAGTAAGTACATGCAGTTCTTAGTAGAAGTGCATTCGAAGCTTAAGTAGCACGTTGATAGAGACGCCACTTGAAATGAGTCTTTCGACAAGTTTCTTCACAATAGGTTGCTAGCATTGATTTCATATCGGCATGAATTCAATGAAGCCTCATTCTAGGACGAAGCCTGTGCCCAGCAGTGAGACGTGTATAATACTGAACGAGTGTTAATAATAAATCCATAAGTACTAATATTATAAATGCGAAAGTGTTTTTGTGTGTTTGTCCGTCTTTTACGCCGTAACGGAGCGACGGATCGACGTAATTTTTGGCATAGAGATAGTTTATGGGCCCGAGAGTAACATAGGCTACTTTTTATCCCAGAAAAATGTACAGTTCCCGAGGGAACAGCGCGCGATAGCCGAATACCACGCCGGCGGAGCCGCGAGCAAAAGCTAGTACTTATTATATTAATTGTAAATGCATGACATGACATTACAATGAATAAATGAATAAATATTTTTTTAATGAACTTCAGAGGTGCATACAAATAATTTAGGGCGTCGCTATCGAGTAAGTACAGTCACTGTAAACTCATGGTAGTAGTACTGATATGTAGAACAATACAAGTACAGTCAGTAAACTTTTTTGCTGACGTACTTGTATTGTTCTACACATTGTATTTTTTCACAAAATAGATCGATGGAAGTTTTCACAGTTCGTAAGTTTGCTTACTTACGGCTCTGTACGAATAACGATCGATAAAAGATAAATCACAAACCGCGCGAGCCAGAAAAAAAAAAAAAAAAAAAAAAAAGATAAATCAAAATCGCTGTAAAGTTCCACGGAGCTCCTCTAGATGGCGCGGCAGCTGGTGCGCGCGCGCAGCTGCCGACCTGAAGGCCTACTCTGAAACACAACGTTCGAAGTTCGTGTCGTGCGATCCCTCTCGCTCTCGTATTAAATAGTGTAAGTGTGAGAGGGACCGCACGACACGAACTTCGAACGTTGTGTTTCGGAGTAGCCCTTCTGTCGCGCACATGCTCGATCGATGCGCTCACAAACTCACAACACAAATTGCCTGCGCCACAGGTTCTCAAACTTTACTATGTAGCGCACTTACTCGTTTTGTGTTACGTCACAGAATAAATAATAATACAAGTATACCTGTACAGTACAAGGACCTGAAATGTATATTTCAGTTTTTTTTTTAATTTTGACAGTGGAAGCATTCTACACTTCCACTGAACGTAGATATAGTTAGTGTTTAGTTTTGTTACTAAGGGACCCCATACATCCCTGTATTATTATTATTATTTGTAATTTTTTATTTAATTGTATACTCTAGTTTATAAGTATTTTATTTGTAATTATTTTATTTTGAAAAATGACTTTCTGCCAAGTTTCTTGCGGCGCATTCTTCTTAGTTGCTGGTAGTTTGAAAAAAAGCGCTGGTAGTTTGAAAAATTACGTGTAAAAGTACCCATTGCGGCCTATTCACTGAGTAAATGATTTAGATTTTTTGATTTTTTACAGATGACTCACTTCTTTGAACACATTTTAACGTGTGTTGGTGCAGCGTAATGCAAAATCTTGTTGCTTTATTGGTAGGATTTTTAAACAGGTTAATACGTAGCTAATAAAATACTGCGACAAATGAGTAAATCCTACATCCTACTTATTATATTATATTTTATTAATCCATACTAATATTATAAATGCGAAAGTGTGTGTTTGTATGTTTGTGTCTATGTTGTCCGTCTTTCACGCCGTAACAGTGCGACGGATCGACGTGATTTTTGGCATAGAGATAGGTAGTTTCTAGGTCAGAGAGTGACACAGGCTACTTTTTATCCCGGAAAAATGCACAGTTCCCGAGGGAACAGCGCACGATTACCGAATACCACGCGGGCGGAGCCGCGGGCAAAAGCTAGTAGTTTTTTTTTATTTTATTTCATTTCATGTTTGAGAAAAGCACTATACAAGCCTCAGCCGGAACGCGGGGTCACCAGACTCGCATCGCATCCCTATCCTCTCTATATTTGCTTGGCCGGCGTCCGGCAACCCTCTACTTCCCGGCCTCTACAGTAATGTACTATTACATCAGAGGCCGTTTCCGATTGACTAATGCGCGGGCGCTCGATATTTTATCGTCGGGGTCACCAACGTGGGGAGAGGCCACCACGATAGAGATTATCTCCCTCCAAGTAGCTATTCTACGAAGTGCAAATTCGAGCTACGTTGCCATCCCGCTGTCGCTTTTATCATTTTATATGAGAGTAAGAGGGACGATACGATGCGAACTTTGATTTTCGCAGTAGCCCCTCTGATATTATGTCTGGGGACCAGAGCGTTGAAAATTGTATATAAGCGTCCGAGTTTAGAAACTTCCCTAGTGCAACTAGGACAACGGGCTTTCAAGAAAAGTGCTTATGCTTTCTTAAAAGTCCAGCAACGGACCAGTGATTCTCCTTGAGTAGTTGGTACTCACGGGCAGCGGTATTCGTTTCCCATCAGATGACCTGCTTGCTCGTTTGCCTCCCTCTTATAATAAAAAAGTGCGATGTAGAATATTGAGTGTCTATATTTGCTCACTAGATGGCGCTAGAAGCCTAGGAGTCACTCAATAGCATTCGCCATCTCTTTTCAATCTCATACTATACCGTGTGAGAGAAAAAAGTGGTGAAAACGATTGTGATTGCAAGTGCTTTAATAAAGCCTTAGATTTTTTTTGTAATTCCTTTTTACTATTTATGTAACACTAGTTTTTGCCCGCGGCTTCACCCGCGTAGAATTCGCTCATCGTGCGCTGTTCCTTCGGAAACTGTGCATTTTTCCGGGATAAAAAGTAGCCTATGTCACTCTCTGGCCCACAAAGTATCTCTATGCCAAAAATCACGTCGATCCGTCGCTCCATTCCTACGTGAAAGACGGACAAACAAGCAAACGCACAAACACACGCTTTCGCATTTATAATATTAGTAAATATGGATTTACCATAGATGTACCGATGGTGGTTGTTTTAAGTTTTAGGTATACTTTTCCTGTTGTGCCGAATTTTCCGCAAATTATTCTTTCTTTCTAGGTTGCCTTAGGTTTTAGGTTGACAGGAGCTCCACGCAGCGCCCTCAGGGTACTTATTACGAAGGCCCAGGGCGCCGCGACCACAGATTAGGTACTAATAGTTACCCGCGGCGCACTGTTTGGGAACACCTGACCGCGCGATGATTTTGGCAGATTAAGCATGAGTTGCACCAAGTTATAATGAAAACCAATGTCACACAGCCGTCAAAATCTTTGGTTAAGTTAATTTCTGAAAGCCGAAATATACTACGCTGTTCATAGCATGATTTTGAACATGAAGTTACCGTGATACTCACTCATTATTAAATGATATTGTCCAACGTCTGAAATCGAATTTAGCTTGACATGTTTCGGGCTAATTCGTAGTCCTTCTTTCTAGGAGCAACGCGATTCGGCAGCTGCCGCAACACGCGCACCGCTCGCTCGCTCGCGCGACTACCCGACGAAACTAACACCGGCGAACACTACCCGTATTTTCATGTAATTTTTGACATTTACTCATTCTTTTATTAATTAATTTATTGTGAATCTATTTAAAATATATATATATACCTCGTTGAGTTTCTTGCCGGATTCTTCTCAACAGAGGTTTTTTCCGAACCAGTGGTAGTGGTAGATTTTTTTTGACGTTCATAAGTGCTTGTTATAACCTAAATAGAATAAAGATATTTTGACTTTGACTTTGACATTATTCATTAACTAGCTTTTGCCCGCGGCTCCGCCCGCGTGGTATCGGTTATCGCGCGCGGATAAAAAGTAGCCGATGTCACTCTCGGGCCCATAAACTATCTCTATGCCAAACATCACGTCGATCCGTCGCTCCGTTACGGCGTGAAAGACGGACAAACACACAAACATACAAACACTTTCGTATTTATAATATTAGTATGGATGGATATGGATTATTCACTTCAACTCTCGTGGCACTGCCTATATAATACAAACAAGAAAGTAGAAAGAACAAGGTCATTGTGTTAGCGTCCTATAACTAATCATCAGCTGTTTGAGCTGATCTCTGACCCCAACTGTGGGTGCGACGGGTAACTAAACTATTCAATGTATTTCGAAGCTCACGCACTATTGTCCCGTATCAATTTAAATACCATTTTACTGTTAAGATATCTATTGGATAAGTCGTAAACACACAGATAAAGTGCCATAACAATTAATTTGCATATTAATGTTGTGGAAAAGTTTTATTGTATGTTTGGGTCACGACAGTTCTTTATAAATAAATATAAGAATCATCAATCATCATCATCCCAGCCCATAAACGTCCCACTGCTGGGCACAGACCTCTCAGGATGAAAGGGCTTGGACCGTATTTCCCACGCGGGCCTAGTGCGGATTGGGAACTTCACACACACCGTTGAATTTCTTTGCAGGTTTGTACAGGTTTACTCACGATGTTTACACCAACTGACCTAGTCCTAAATTAAACAAAGCTTAAAACTATGGATTCTAAACAACGGATAAGTAAAAATAAGTACTTATACTTAGGTATATAAGGTATGTAAAGGTATACTTAGGTATATGTATACTCCCTGTTCTAGCATGCGTGGAAGAGACTTTGCTATGAATCTAAAATACAGGGCACATAAACTCCATTTCAATAGAATCTGACAATCCTGTACAAACTTCCAGCCAACTAAATGAACACCGGGTTGCCTAGGTCTTGGTGATGTTACTATTCTTCTTTTTTGATTCCTTTTAGATTATAATCACATCAACAGGGACTTACATAATTAAGTGTGCCCACGTTAGGGTGTCTTAAATGTCTAGGAAATTGTCAGATTCTATGGAAATGTAGTTTATATTAAAAGGGCGATGTGCGAAATATATCATCACCTATCACCACCACCACCACAACACACTGACGCGTTTCGAACTCAACCAGAGCTCATCTTCAGAGTAACACAACCGTACACCATGCTGCCAGATGGAGCGACGTTTTGGTTAGGATCGCGGGATCGCGGTGGATGCGGAAAGCACAAGACCGGTCTGAGTGGAGAGCCTTGGGGGAGGCCATGTCAAGCAGTGGACGTCTTTCGGCTGACATGATGATGATGTGCGAAATTGTCTTGACAATAAACCTTTTCACCAATTCAATTTAACCAATACAACACAAAACTGACAGCTACCTTTTCAGTCAAAGCATACCGGTAAATCTTAGCGACAAATTTATCTAAACCGGTGAAGATGTCGCTGTTAGTGATCTAGGACTTACCATTGACAAATTATCTCTATTATGTATCTCTGTTTATTTTGTCCGAATAAACAAAGACGGGATCACATTTATCTGTAACAAAATTTACAATTATAGTAGTGAAATAGGGTGAATAGGGTCTAAAGTTTAGTGTTGCCGCTTGCCGCTAAAAGGATTATTTATTTATTTATTAAGAAAGTACATCCACGTCATGTATATTAAAATTTGAGCCATATTATAAACTAATTAAATTTATTTTATTCCGATATACATGACAATTACGGAGCACATGTCACTGACCTAAATTTATGCGAGATGTCCATTACAATGTTAAAATTTTGGTGTTTAAAAAAAAATAACCACAGATTAACATAAAATTTGATAATAAAAGAAAGAATACATTGGAACACAATTAAATCATAAATCGGATTGGTAAGGCATTAGTTCCAGTTTTGGGCACCAGCACAGATAAGTTTGTGGCGCTGCTGATCGATCCTTTGTGATCTACGCAAAGGTGCGCGGCGCGTGCGCTTCCAGCTGCGCGCACAGCTGCCGCCCCCACTCGCGATGCACTTGGTAAATGTGTCGATGCAGTTACATTGATGATTTTGTTGTTCAAAACTTATTGTACTACATTTTGATAGATAAAGAACGCGTTGTTTTTGATTTTCGTTAGCTTTAAGGGGACATTCAACAGGTTGAATGAAGTTAATTTCTCTAAACTGGCGGTCTAAATCTTACTGTTAATTTTATTTTAATTCTTAATTAGGTATCTTTTTTTAATAATCCAAAATTAAAATTAATTTATTACGCAAGGTAAACAGTGTAGTATCAGTATCCAAAAGGTTCTTATACTTAACGAGTTGTTCTTAAAACGAGTTGTTGATTTATACATTTAGCAAAAGGAGATAGAACTTTTATTTACATATCGTCACTATTTTTAAAAAGCTCGTAAGTATCTCAAAAAAAAAATCTGAGTGAACTTTATGACCATACAAGGATACATTTTGTTGACATATTGATTTGAGATACGAGATTTTTTCAAAGTAGTGACGATATGTTTCACTTATGTGTAATGTTTTTTTGAAAATAAACCGATTTGCCTAAAGAAGTTTATCAGGTACTGGGTCGGTCAATGAACTGAGCTGTCTATAAAATATGATGTAGGTACACTTGTTATATGTATAATCAAGCAATCTCTGTACATCTATCGATTAACTCCGATCGTATGTTCGTGTATCTGTCTGCGTAGCGTCGGCAACCGGGGCAGGTGGGTCGCGGCGACAGATGGCAATCTGGACAACTGTCGCAGCATCCGGCGTCCCCGAGGCCGACCACTGATCTCTAATAATACTGGCTGTGGCTAGCAACTTTCCTGCGGGAAGTTTACAACCCGGGATAAAATGTTGTCTTAATTATAGGTTAAAAACCTAAGAAGATGACCTGAATTGTATCATTCTGTATGTCCTTTCCCAGAAGGGCTACTCGGAAAGACGAAATTCGTATCGTACCGTCTCCCTCACTCTCGGATTAAATAACATAAGCGTAGGCGGGACGGTACGATACGAACTTCGATTTTCGAATTTCGTGGTAGGGTAGCCTTGCTGATCGCTGAGTAGTGCACAGAATTTATATGGGAATTAAATCACTTTTCGAATTTGGAACATTGACTTATTATTATACTGACACGTTACTACTGCAGAAAACAGAATCTATTACGAAGTGCAAAATTCGAACTTCGTATCTTGCCGTCGCGCTTATGCCTATATTATTTAATACGAAAGTGAGAAGGACGGGACGACACGAACTCCGAATTTCGTAGTAGCCCCGCAGATCATCTTCTGGAGTTTTTTTTTTTACCTCTACACTACAGTCCCTGATAATATAGATTTCCGTGAATGATTTTTTTTTTATTTATTCTTTGTTTTAGCGATAAAATATTTATTTAGGTATCTACAACTACAAACAAACATCGAATCAAATATTTTCTCTTAGTAATATTAGAAGTCTAATCTAAATTAGATAGCAGTACGTAGCACACCATAACAATTCGATTCCAACCTTACGTAATTACCTAAATAAATTGCTAAATAACGAATCAATTGTAAAAAATTTGGCCAATTTTTCTCAGATGAGAAATCTTTTGTACTTAAACTACGAGTCTTGAATTCGTCAATAGCAAAATGTAAAGACTAACGATTAAAGACAACTAATTTTTTAGAAAATAAATGGTCTGACACATTGTTAAGCGACGTTATTGGCATACATCGCCTCGCCCAGAAATCAGCTGTCTATTTAACAACCCTGTCTCAAAATTACCATCGTAAACATAATTTATTGTGTTCTAGCCATGTCGAGCTTAAAGCTCACAACGGTACAAGCGTCGGGACGATTTTATGAATCTGCGCGAAACCAGTTTCTTATCAATGAGGTGGTCTATGAATTTTATGGTTGACACACTGGCTGGAAGATTTGTTTTGGAGTTTTTTTTTTTCGCTTTTTTGACAGTAGAACGACAAGTTTCAGAGTGAAGCCGCGCCAAAGGTATTCTAACTTTTCTAATGATTACTGCCCTTTCATGTCGCAACATAATTAAAACTTATTTTGGATACCCAGAAGCTTTTGGATTGTCAACTGACACTGGCATCCCTACAAACACGGGCTTAATGTAAATCGAAGGTGCGCACTAGAGATTCGTCAGTTTTAAAAGTTAAACATGAAATAAGTTGTATTTTGTGCTTTTTCTATGAAAAACGAAGTTTATTTTCGCCGATTTTTCCATTTTTTGTACTTTCGATAATTCTTACAGTCATATGGGCGTACTTAAAGTTGTGGTTCCCACGATTTTCACATGAATACACTTTGTATAGGTATATTTTTTCAGCATATTAACTTACAAACTTAATTTTTCGCCTCTCCATGAGACTTATTTTGATATTAACGCGATCTCGAGAAAAAGTCTTGACAGACAGACGAAAAACGTGACCCTATAAGATTTCCATACCATTTGAGATACGAGCTCTAAAAATGGAAAATCTGGAGTAAATGAAATCTCATCATCATGTCAGCCGAAAGACGTCCACTGCTGGACATAGGCCTTCCCAAGGCTCACCACTCAGACCGGTCTTCATTTCCTTATCCACCGCGATCCCGCGATCCTAACCAAGTCGTCGCTCCATCTTGTTGGAGGCCTACCGACAGCTCGTCTCCCGGTCCGCGGACACCATCCGAGAACCTTCTGACCCCTTCAGCGCAGTCCTACGAGTAATGTGCCCCGCCCACTGACACTTCAGTTTCGCAATTCTTCTGGCTATGTCGGTAACCTTATTTCTACTGCTGCTGCTTAATGATAAATGAAATCTACGTATAGATCCATTCTGAACTCCATATGTCATTTGTATTGATTTGCTATAGAATAAGTGTTATACCTATTCGCTGCGTGTAATCTTTTGGAATTTGAAATGTTTACGTTCTTGTTGAGTACCTCTCCACGTAACACCAAGTGGGTATTATGTTAGCAATTTACGATCTCATAACTCCAGCCCGCTCTCAAGTTCTGAACACCTCATTGTGTTCGGTTCTTTAGACATCTGATCTACCGTTGACGTTGACGTCCTACTTATGTGGGTTAACGTATCGACCATGCTAAACAAATTAATTATAGAAAAACGCGGCATTGTCATATAAAGCTTTTGTTTATAGGCTTCGCGTATCGAATTCTGATTTCTCTTTGTACTAAATTTGGATGAAAGTTGTGTGTGTTTTGTTGTTAGATAGCAGTGGTGTGGCGCAGTAACAATTTACATACCAAATAAATTACATAAAGAACTTAAAACAATAGAACAAATTTTGTTTTATTTATTTAATTTATGTATTGATTTGTTTTTTTTTTAATTTCCTATGAGTTGTAAGTAATTTTATTTAATTTGACATAGTTAACTTATACTTGTTTATTGTTTGACTTGTTTATTGTTAATTTAATATTGAATTTGTATGCGTGTGTTTTTATTGTTTTAATGAACAATCTTAAATAATCTTATATAGTAAAAATTAAGAAAGATAAAAGAAAAAAAAGAAGCAAAATCCACTCAGCGTATTGCTACAGCAGCGCTGGTTTAACGTTAATGAGAAATTAGACAAAGTTTGAGTTTCGTTAACGACGGATATCCTTCTTCAAGTTGCCTAATGAATATGTTGACTCCACGCTACTGCGACCAAACCAATCGGAGCACTTACTGGCACGGTACTGTCACCAGTAAGTTTCCTAGAGTACGGTTCGGTATGTTACCCACCTATTTGATTTCTTTCTTTCTTTCATTTGTTTCTCTTAAGCGCCCGAACTAAACTCCCATGACAATTTAATTACTCAATCGCGCGGGAATATTTTTGAGCATAGAATTGCGAATGGGTTAGCTCCGCATATTTATTATGGCTGTTTGATTTTCCCGCCCGATTCGTCGGCTTGAAGACGCCAATATTGCGACGTAGAAGTTCTACAAACCATTTAGGTACTTAAGTATGTTTCATAATCGTCTCGTCCAGTGCCGGATTTATATTTTTTATGAGTGTACGCCACTTTATATTTCCGCCGCCCCATGTACTTGTTGGACTTTATTCTCTGAAATCGAGTGAGCGTCCTCTGAAATTTGCCGCCCTAGGACGCTGCCGCCCCTAGGCCACGTTTTGTATGGCCTATTGACAAATCCAGGACTGGTCTCGTCCCATTTCTCCTGAGTCCTAACTTTTTTTCACAGATGTAGATACCTACTTAGTACACAAAGAAGACCTAGATGTGGGTCACCAGTTATTTGGATGTATTTCAACATTCAAAAAAATCTTTATTCAATGAAAAATTTGTGCTTTACATTCAACCGTGATTATTAGTGTTAATTTGTCCTTTATAAATAAAGTACGCGAAAACGCGCAAGGCGGACGTTCCAAAGCTGGGCACTAGCTTCCCCTCAGAATGAGAGGGCTTACATTGCAAGGCCTTAAAGCCATCGAGTTTGTAGCGGTCAATCGAGCGCCGCAATGTAATGCAACTTGCACGATTTTTCTTGCAAGTCTAAACTCTTAATCATGAAAATACCGTGAGACTCACTCATATGTAATGATATTATAACGGATAACTCATGTCTTAAATCGAGTTTAGCTCACATGTTTCGGGTTGTTTCGAGTTGGAAAACTGTATTAAATACTCGCGCTGCGTCATCGGTTGGTGTGAACGTGCCTTTACGGAGTGATGTTGTAAGTGTAGTGTGCTACCCTACATTTGACAGTGACAATAAAAATGACGATAAAAATGTGGTTAGTTGTGCGCCTGTGTTAGTTTCGTCGGACAGTCGCGCGAGCAGAGCGGTGGCGCGTATTGCGCGTGTGGCGGCAGCCGCCGAGTCGCGTGCTCCAGTGATGAAGGGTTTCGAAATAACCCGAAACATGTCGAGCTAAACTCGATTTAAGACGGGAGTTATCCGTTATAATATCATTAAGTCTAAACTCTGCTTTAGGCGGTACCTATTTATCATACGGTACGGATTGGGAACTTCACAAGGTCTCAGTAGTGGCTCACAAATAGTATTCGCGACTGCAGAGCTACTCCGAAACTCGCGAAACTCGAAGTTCGTGTCGTGCGGTCCCTCTCGCTCTCGTATTAAATAGTATAAGTGTCAGAGGGACCGCACGACACGAACGAGTTTCGGAGTAGCCCTGCTGTACAGTCGTGGAAACAGAATCATGTACGAGGTTAGAACCATTTCATAATCAACTAGGATATGATTTCTTTGGTAAATGTATGAGATGTTAAGACGACATTAATAGGACAGAGGTTCCACCCTAGTTACGTGGCTCAGTTTCCTAAATTGTATAAATAAATAAATAAAAAACCTTGTATTACTTTGTCAAGTATAAATACAAAACGCCTATATAAGCTATCCCAAACTCTACCAATTTACATAAAATCTCCCAGAATATACTTCCACAAAAAACTCACAAAAAGCTTTACCTAACTTTCAAAGTACCCTTCTAAGTCTCCTGTAAATCATAAAGGGACCCAAAATGCACCCCGTACCTGCGCGAACGCATTTCTTGGAACGTACTCCATTGTACTTGTTTCCGGAGAGATGCTGTTACATTCTTTAGGGTTCCTCGGGATTGGGGTGAACGTAAACTATAATAAAATAAAAGGCTTTTATTTTTTCCAGCCCAAACATGGTAAGAATAACCTGGAATATATTCCTCTCGCGCGCTGTTGTGGCTGTGTTGTTGTGATCATTATGCAAAGTGATGATTATGCAAAAGTATCATTCGGCTAAAAAAATGAGATACCTGTTATGTGAAGTGTGATTCGGAGAATCAATATTATGCAAGGTAAAGGGAACCCTTTAATATCAATCCCACTGGCCAAATTGTCCTCTGACGGACAGAGCCATTTTTTGAAAATCAAACAACCTAAACATGTAACTAAAATTATGAATACTTATAATAATTTAGGTAGTCAAGATTATGATTATTGATTATTACCTATTTGGCAAACCTAAAAACGTACATTTTTGACCCTATTTTCGCTTCTTCCTTATAATTTACGGATGTCCTACCTAGAATTATACAAAAATTTTAAAAGAAATGTTTCACGAAAAATAAATAAATTCTAAAGTCTTGCTTGCACGGAACCGTCACTTCTCTTACAAACATCACTTAACTCAGGCGATTCTGACCGATTCTGACAATGTTTTATCTCTCCGTCCTTTCACCAATTCGTCGCAGGCAAAAAGATCGTATTCATTTGTTACAGAGACCTTTATTTCAAGTTTTAAGAGAACATTTGCGTAGGTAAACCAAGGCACATATTTATTTAATGTAATGTCTACTCGTAGGTACATTTTGTCCTTTGTCTTTACTGGTCGCACAGATTATAGGAGTAATCTGTGACTAGTTGTCACTATTATCCACTTTACTACCCTCCTATACCTAATTCGTTTTTTTTTTAGCCATTAGATAGGTAAACAATCTTGACGAATCTTTTATTGAAAAACGTTTTTGAAAGACCACTAAGTAAATACTTCGATATTACTTGATACCAAAAGCACGTAAATGATCAAATATGTCCTTTTGCTAATAATTATTACTTCCTGTGAGTTATTTTCCAAGTGTTTTTTCAATAGGAAGACACGTCAAAAGCGCTAACCTTCTTTCTAAATGCTAAAAAAAACTAATTAAAAGCCACGCTTTCTAAAAAAAACTCTGCGTTATTAACACTAAATATTGTGTAGGTTAAGACATTCTGCATCACATGGTATTAATTCTGAACTCAAGTGTTTTTTTTTAGATAGCGCCTTCTGGGTTAGGAAGGTTTCCTAAGCAACTTTAAAAAGTAGAGTTCCTCCGACACATTGACCATTTCCGGGGGCCTACATCCAACAGTGGACGTCCTACGGATATGATGATGACTTAGCTAGAATCACCGCAAGGAAACTTTCACGTAAAAAACCGTATTCAAATCGGTCTATTAATTTGAGCGCTACGATGTCACAGACAGACAGCCATCAAATTCAAATTCAAATCATTTATTTCATGTAACAAAAGACACATAATATATTAGTAAATACACTTAAGAAGGGGTTAGTAACTGTTATATTATTGGCGTCAAAAACACTTATAGTTGTTTACACCGCTCTTTTTGCGTTCGGGTTAATGATTGAAAAATTGGTGTCAAGTTAAGCACAGGTACAAAAGAGCAGTGGTCAAACCATCGACTTTATAACTCGATGGGTCAAACCGAAGTCAACAAAGTTATTAATAAACGCTACATGGTTGTGATTAATACAAAGGGTCCGTTAGCTGACTGGTCAACTAACGTATGCCTATAGTAGGATGTTTCTCAATGGAAAATCACACGCCAAGCTAACGCGAAATATCAAATGTCACTAGAAAGCTTGCTCTGAGTTTTATGAATGAATCCGTTCACAAATACGATCGGAATATTCATAAGCTTAATTTATTATGAGAAATGTGTTAGAATTATTCAAATTATTATGCTGATTAGGTGTAGGTATATTTTAAAGTTTATTGTTTTGACCTGTAGGCCTTCGCAGCGTGGTGCCACACTTTTATTTATAGTTTTATAGTTTTATTTGGAGAACAAACAGAAATAGATGTACAATAATAGTTCTTATGTTCTAACTTCTTATAAATCACATTCATCTACCTCCTCGACAGCTCTCACTGAGAATTATATTAAAGTAATACGACACTGACAGTGTGTGCTGCTAAGATTTTAGAAAATAGAGAAAAAAAAACAATAACGAAATAAAACTAACAATAGAATTAACAATAGCCAAGTTCTAATGTTCTAGTAGTATGTTATAACCTACGAGGGGTGGCTGAAAAGTAATCTACCTCAACTATTTATAACGCGAAAAAAAAACTGGCCACTATGATTTCGTATTCACTGGTTATTCTATTTTCAAAATATAGGACATTCATTTGTTTATGGTGTCTCGTTCTCCTTGGTCACTTGATTGTTCGCACCATGTCGCGGGAAAATTTGAAACTGAAGAAAATTGAGCAATGTGCTGTTATAAATTCCTCACTAAAGAGGGAAGTACGCCCTCGCAGATAAAACAGCGTATGTTATCTGTATTTGGTGATTTGTGCCCGTCTGATTTCACCATCAAATTTTGGTCAAAACAATTTTAAGTGTGGTAGTGATGGCCTCAAAGATGATCTTTGTAGTGAGCGGCCAATTTTCGCAGCCACCGAAGAAAATGTTCCCCACGTAAGAAAAATATATTAGAAGACCCGGCGAGTGAAGCTGTGGGAGATAGCCAGAGACGTGGGGACTAGCAAGGAATAAGTTAATACAATAATTCACGAACATTTAAATATGTCCAAAGTTAGTGCATGCTGGGTGCCTAGAATGCTGACTTCTTTCGATTTGGAGAGAAGAGTTCGATGTTGTAAGGACTTTATAGAAATGAGTCGAGGTAAGGAGGAGGAAACTTTATCTAGAATAGTAACCTGTGATAAGACCTGGATTAGGCAATGGTATCCCGAAAGTAAACAGGAGTCATTGCAGTGGAAATTTAAAGATGAGAAGCCACCGAGGAAGTTCAAGGTTCGTCCATCGGCAGGTAAACTAATGGCATCAATTTTTTTGGACACGGGTGGGTTTTTACTAATTGATTACCAGCCAAAAAAAACTACAATGAATGCTGATTATTACACAAATTTAGACCATCAGCTTAGATAATCAATAAAAGAAAAACAAACAGGCAAACTGAGCAAATGAATTTTGCTGTTGCACGACAATGCCCTAGTGCACACTGCTCGCACAACAAAGCTGGCCATGTCCAAAAATGGCTTCGAAGAAATCAATCACCCTCCTTACAGCCCAGACCTGGCCCCTTGCGACTATTTTCTGTTCAGATTCCTGTAGAAAGATTTGAGGGGGCGCAGATTTTTGACGTATGAGGACATGAAGTCTGCGGTAAACGAGTATTTTGACGATAAACCGAAAAAAAATTTTTTTAACGGGTTAATGTCACTATTTGAAAAGTGTAATAAGTGCATTTCTCTCACAGGGGATTACATAGAAAAATAAAAAAAAAACATCTTCCCTAGTCTTTTCTTTCTTAGTTAGGTAGATTACTTTCCAGCCACCCCTCGTAGGTACACCGACAACCGAGCGATAACCCGACAATCAGTAACTAGTAACTAACAGTGATGTACAAAAAAATATATACAATAAAAATGGAAATAAACAATAAAATACGAGGGTCAAACTGAAAGTTCTTAGAAAATCAAAAACTGAGCAAACTAGCAAGTTATTAGTTTTATTATATCTTTTCAAAATAGTGTCCATTCACATCAATACACCGCTGCATCCGATGGAACCACTGAGAAAAGCACTTAGCGCACTCGTCCTTAGGGGTCTCTTCGACGGCCTTTTGAAACGCACCCACTGCTTCCTCGGTGTTCATAAAAAGTTTTCCTCGAAGTTTTTCTTTTGTTTTCGGGAATAAATAAAAATCTCAAGGTGCGAGGTCGGGGCTATACGGCGGGTGACCCAGTAATTCCACGTCTGACGTCACTAAATAGTCGATCGTTCGCCTGGCGGTGTGCGACGAGGCGTTGTCGTGGTGAAGAAGGATCCTACTTCGAGGTCGCTTCTCCCGAACTTTTTCCAATACCAGTGGCAAACAATTGTTAGTGTACCACTCTGCAGTAACTGTTTTTTGATCCTCTAAAACAATTGTCGTATAGTGACCTGTCCTTCCAAAGAACGAGGCCACCATATTTTTTCCCACGCTTCGACCTCTCTTCACTTTAGTTGGCAACTCCTCGAAAGGAAACACCCATTGAGCAGACTGTCTCTTGGTTTCTGGATCATAACAGTAAACCCAGCTTTCGTCACCCGTAAGTATGTAGAAAACAGCATTTGAGTCACCTCCGTTAAATCTTTGAATCATTTCACGGCACCAATCAACCCGACGGAGTTTTTGGGCCTCGGTCAAATTATGAGGTATCCACCTCGCACAAAGCTTCCTGACCGCTAAATGTTCATGGAGGATTTTATGCACTCGACTCATACCGATGCCTAAGCTTGTCCGAATCTGCTGATACGTCACTCTTTTGTCAGTCTCTATCATACGCTGCACAACACTGATGTTATTTTCAGTCGTCGCCGTAGAAGGCCATCCCTCACGCAGATCGTCGGTGAGATTAGTGCGACCACGTTTAAACTCATTAAAACTTATATTCGTGCAAAATTACAGCTTTCTAGCATTGATAGTCTTTGATGAAAAGCCGCGGACGGACAGACAGACAGATATGGCGAAGCTATAAGGGGGCGTCCATAAATTACGTGAGATTTTTAAGGGGGGGAGGGGGTCGAGTCAAATCTCATCTAATCTTACGTTGGGGAGAGGGGGGGTTTCGGCAAATATCACGCAAATTTTTTTCTGATTGAAACAAAAAAAAAAATACTATTTTGGTCCATTTAATCCAGATTGTACATGACGATTAAGATCATTCACTAATTCGTTACGATTTGAGTAGATATTCTATTGTTAAATTTTTATTACACTTTTAACTCTCAGCAATATTGATTATATAGTCTTAACTAGTCGTAAATAAAAGCACGAACCAAATTTTTCTTTTCTGTTTACAATAACAATCCAACGCGTTTACATAAGAAACCCACATTTTGAAAAATCTCACGTGAGATTGGGGGATGGGGGAGGGGGTTGAATAAAATCTCACGACATCTCACCAAGGGGGGAGGGAGGGATAGAAAATTTAAAAAAACACCTCGCGTAATTTATGGACGCCCCCTAAGCCTAAAAAAACAAATTCTTGGCGGACGAAGTCGCGGGCAAAAGTAAATATTTTTTATATTAATATGTAGTTACTTGCTTAAAAAAAAGAAATGTAAACAACTATAGTTACCTACTTTTTAACGATTCATGCACTTAACTATCACTGTTTGTGCGAAAGCATTTTTTTTATATTTCTTAATTATGTAGTTACTTGCATAAAAATGAAAAGTAAACACACTTTTTTAACGGTTCAAACAGTTAGTTAATGCTGTTTATGCGAAAGCCATGCCTTGTTGTTATTTTGTTGCTAATGATCCCGGCATTACTTAACTTAAACACGGCCCTGATAGCTGATAATATTATATTCCCGAACTACTATAGAAGTACCTACCAAGTTACTAGTAAAATTTCAGGGTACAGCTGAAATGGTTGCCTATAAGGGATCGTAGGAATATCCACGTTCTGTCATTACTTTTCAACACTCTTTTTAATCCTTCTGCTACCATATACCTTTCCGAGCGTTTCAGCTACTTGGCTGCTGGCAGTCAGTATCGGTTACGATCGAGTACCAATCTCCTATTAGCCTGTCCTTTTACTTCTTCCAAAACATCATCATCATCATCATGTCAGCCAAAAGACGTCCACTGCTGGACATAGGCCTCCCCCAGGGCTCTCCACTCAGACCGGTCTTGTGCTTTTCGCATCCACCGCGACCCCGCGATCTTAACCAGGTCGTCGCTCCATCTTGTTGGATCTTGTTGTTGTTGGTAAGGTTACTGACATAGTCCGAAGAATTGCGAAACTAAAGTGGCACTGGGCGGGGCACATTGCTCGCAGAACTGATGGCCGATGGGGTCAAAAGGTTCTCAAATGGCGTCCGCGGACCGGGTGACGGGCTTCCAAAACATACTCTACTTAAATCATTTACAGTGCAAGCTGCCAGGCTGTGGAATCGGATACCGACCTTTATCAGGCAATCTCCCACCGTAGGATCTTTCAGGGAGAGCTTGAAAAGGTCCTGGGTTTCAAACTATCTTCATATTAAAGTTCATTTAAATCGGCTCAGCGATTTAAGCGAGAAGAGGTACGGAGGTAGGTACTTTCGTACCTACCTATGTTTAATATTTGTACCTACTTACCTACTTACCTAAGAATAGTAGGCGTATATAAAGAAATAAACTAAACATAAACATATAGTCAAAATACCACCAACGGGACTTAACACGCTAACACACACAGGTAATATTTACCTCGACGTTTCGGCAACATTGCAGTCGCGAGTAGACTACAATGTTGCCGAAACGTCGAGGTAAATATTACTTGTGTGTGTTAGCGTGTTAAGTCCCGTTGGTGGTATTTTGACTATGAGTGAGAATCACGAAAGTTTAAAACGTTATACCTAACATAAACATCTAGTTTTTATATTGCTCTAAAATTGGTAAAAGCCGGTTAGCATTTTGTCGGTTGAAACAGTTATCAACCTATGAAAAGTGTTATTAAGCATTTTATAAGCTTATAAATGGAATCCAAATATTCGCGAGTAGGCTCGTCCACAGGACGTGGTGAGCTGATGTAAACCGAGCTGATAACGGGCCGGGTGTAGGGTTACACACCCACGCACACGAGCTAGTGCTGCCTCGTGGCATTGCTTGCAGCCTCCATGTCAGGCTCTTTGGAACAATGCTATTCAAGTCTTCGACACCTGATGATTTCTGTCTCTAAATACATAATTATATACTTACCTAGTAGCTATGATAGTTTTCCTTTTAAATTCATTTTTAATTTTTAGAATCATCTAGTTTACTCCAAAATCACCTTAAATACACAATGGATTTAACAGTTTGTTTTTGATTAAGATTCCGCCATTATGTTAAACAGGACACCGTGTGAAATTATGTATGTATTAATAATTAAAATAAATGTTAACTGCCTAATGTAGCTGGCAGCTCGATGTCATTAAGAATAGTAGATTGATAACCAAGGGTGGAAATGGGTTATTTCACCCGAGTTAGACACTCTACTTTTCATTTCGACTGTGAGGAAACTAAAATACTACAAAAAAACGAGAATAATAATAAATTGAATTTACTTATACCTATCCAACCTCCAGCGGTACCTTTTCGACTGGCCACTTGCCATGGCCGACTATAAAAAAAATCGAGTTGGTCACGACGTGCATCTAGATGGCCATGCCGAAACGTGAAAAAAAAAACTCATTGACGTAACTCAATGGGGGCTATCGCGAATGAATTTTCCGCTAGAGGCGCTAGTGTAGCGTGAGGTCAACGAAATGTCAAATCTCATAGTTTTTGGGTGAGCTACGCGGGTTTATTTATAATTAGAATAATTTTGTGAATATTTTGCATTATCTGAAATTAATTATGGCAATTATGCGATAAGGGGCAATGAACGTCTGTAATTTGAGACAGTTTTGTCTTTCGAAAAGTTTTGTCCTCCCTTTTTTCCGAACAAAACGGGATTATGCAATACTGTGGTTGCTCGATATGTTTATGGCACTGTTTTACAATGTATTAAATATGATTTTAATCTAAACTTTGTTTTCACGGCCGTTATAACAGACTTTTAAAAACCTCACGCAACAGTGGCGCCATCTAGTGAGAGAAAAAACGATAGCCCTCATTATCTTCGATGTCGTGGCTAGTATAAATAAATGTACAAAATGATATAAGTTATAATTACGATATAAATTAATAAGATATAAATAAATTAAATTTATTTATATCCAACCTCCAACCTTTTCATACATTGCCTTACTCTTTGCATACTGGCCACTTGCCGCGGCCGACTAGACTGTAATCGAGTTGGCCACGATATGACCAAAGAGCTTATAATTATACAAAACTGGAGGTTGCACGCCGAACCAAGAAGTTTGACTTTTATTACGGATGTTCGGCGTTCAACCTCCAGTGTTGTATATATATAATGTTCTTGGTCACGACTTACATCTAGATGGCCATGCCGAAAAGTGAAAAAATGCCTATGGCATAGGGCTGCCACCTTTCAAAAACAGTAGACCCGGAGATTTTAGAAATGTCGTTTTTTTTTATTAAAATAAAACATTTTTTTAAAGATTTAAGTATTTAATGAAATAAGTACAAAGTAATGGTAAATTAATATAGGTATGTAACGTTTTTTGTTTAATATAAATTACCTAGCTAGTGCTAGGCTGACTTGAACTAGCTTGACACTTAAAATTATATTTTTTATTCTGCAGGGATTGTTTCAGCATTTCTTCTTGCTCAGGTTTCTTCAAAAATTTTAAAAATTCTTGGCAATTCATATTGTAATTAATCTTTACAATTAACTCAGCCTTCACCATGTCCACTGATAAGCAGTTTCGCTCGTCTGTCCACAAATTTCCCATTAAAGAAAAGACGCGTTCTACGAAAGCATTGCTTATAGGGATTGAAAAGATTTTACCAATTATTTTTGGCAGTTCGGTGAAAGTTGAGGTGACTTTGAAAAGCTGAACCCATCGTAAATCAACAGATAATGTTGAATTAATAGATTGTTCGAACTGAGGAAAATGAGGAAATACTTGGTTTAATTTTCGGGTCTCGTCATACAGTTTATCTTCGTCCACATTTTTCAGACCAAGTGATTCGCAAGCTTCCACAGCATCTTCGTAACTTACTGCACTTGTTAGATCGAATTTGGAAAAAAATTTGAACACAGAATGCTCAAAATCATAATATTTCTGTACGTATTCAAGAGTTCTTCTGTAAACCTCATTGGCTTCTTTTTTTAATTGATCCTGTTCGGAAGGCCTCAAAAACTTCATGTTTCTCATTACTTTGGCGCCATAAAACTCGTCATGCAGTCGGCTTTCAACCTTGTCTTTTATATTTTTCATAATTGGGTGCAACTCAGTAGCTGTTACTGTGTTTTTTTCCAGTAATAGTATGGCTTCTGTCAGCATATTCATATAATGATGAATGAAATATAAATAACATTCCTGTAGTGTGATTTTTGCAGATAAACTTCCAGCATCATCACCACACTGTTTTACGAATTCCCATATTATCTTATGGCATGCTGCTTCACCAAGACTTTTGAAATACGCGGATACAGCAGGCCATGACAATATCAATCTGTCAACAGCTCTTCCCAAACTTAACCATCTAGTTGGCCCATGTCTCAAAACTTTTCTGTATTCAATTTCAAACTCCTCAAAAAATGCCTGCAATTCTCTCGTGCGTTTTGCGCTGTTCGAAAATTCCGCATAAACTTTCATAATCAAGTTTTCCACATCATATGTTAAAGCTTTCATAGCGTTTCTGGCGGCGTTATGAAGAACGTGACAGTTACAATTTGCTTTAACGACTTTGGTATCGGAATATTTATCTTTAATTTTTTGGTACACGGAATTGTGAGCACCGTAATTAACCGGTGCATTATCTGCAGAGAAAGCAGACAGCAAAGTTGTGTCTAAGTCATGCTGAAGCATAAAATTGTCAATATTCTCAAAAATTTTTTGAGATGTTTCGTTCGAATCCTCATAAAAATCCATTAATTTATTCTGAACACCTTTTTCTTGGTCAAAGTATCTGATGACAATTGGATACATTTTCTGGGATCCTTTATTTGAGGCGTCGATAGCAATCGAAAAGTGAACCCCGCCTCCAGATTGAGTCCTTTTTAGGTCTTGTATTGTTGACTGGATTGAATTCGGTGCTAGGACATTCAAAACAATGGCTTCAGCTTTTGTTCTGCCGCAGTGAACTTTATGTGATAGTGGTGAATCGGAATAAAGAGTAGCATTTAATTTAATACCACAATCGGTGCTCAAGTAACTATGGTGGTGGCTAATTGCATGATAAATCGACGCAATTTCGATTGTCGCTACTTTTAGCTCTTCAGAAGAATTTTTCTTGGGCAGAAAAGCGGTTATCAAAGAGTTTGAGTCAATGTTTCTCACCTTTTTCTTGTGCGTTTCACTGTTAAGATGAGTCGATAACGCCTTTTCACCATCCCATTTCACTGTAAATTTCACGTTACAAAATACACATTTCGCGTTTTTTTCATCGACTTTTCTCACCCACATTTTATACTTCTCATTTTCTAGCCACACTTGTTGAAAATTACATTCGTACTTCTTTTTTTTCTTCGACTGTGATTCTTCTTGTTCCATTATGACCACACGCTACATACAACACTAGGTACTTTTAATAAGAGAAAGTACCGAAAACAATCTGTGATAGAAATATTAATGAACAAAACATAAAATACTCTTGTTTGTGTGCAATTATTACGAAGCGCTAACAGAAATTAGCTATTGTTTTGAATCTAATGATCGTTCTGCGTACGCATGTACTGTTGTACCCCGCCCGCGCTCCCTGCCTGCTACTCCCACTTTCCCGCTCACTCGGCCGCCCGCGCCCGCGCCCGTACGTTGTACGTCTCACTCAGACTATCAGTCACGCACGCACGCACTCCGCGCCGTGCGCCCGGTGCGTGATGACGTGTTGTCGCTTCCCGTTCCATCGGACCCGGAGATATCGATGTTAAACCCGTAGCCCGGACATGAACCATGCAAACCCGTAAACTCCGGGTCAAACCCGGAGAGGTGGCAGCTCTACTATGGCATTATGGCGGGCAGCAGAATAGAGGAAAAATTTTAAATGTTGATATTCTGTAATTTCGAAAAAAATAGACCAATTGCAGAATGTTTTTAATGTGAACCTATTAAGATCGTAATAAACATGTCGTTTAATGTATAGCTGAATTTAGATTACTGAAAAGCTTTTATTTTAATAATATGGCGTAACTCAATTATCTTCGATGTCGTGGCTAGCCGAAAAATTAAAAAAAATTTACTTTCCACCCTAGAGGAGGAAACGCAATTTTCCACCCGCCTATCTACCCATGAAAATTAAACTTTCCGAACAGGAGAGATGAAATAGTAGATTTATAACCAAGGGTGGAAAGTGACCCATTTCACCGAGATATTTCTGGCGCTCGAACGAAGTGAGAGCGCCAATAGTTCGAGGGGAAATGGGTTATTTCACCCGAGTTAGACACTCTACTTTTCATTTCGACTGTGAGGAAACTAAAATAGTACAAAAAAACGAGAATAATAATAAATTGAATTTACTTAAACCTATCCAACCTCCAGCGCTACCTTTTCGACTGGCCACTTGCCATGGCCAACTATAAAAAAAAAATCGGTTGGTTACGACGTGCATCTAGATGGCCATGCCGAAACGTGAAAAAAAAAAACTCATTGACGTAACTCAATTATCTTCGATGTCGTGGCTAGTATAAATAAATGTATAAAATTATGTAAGTTATAAATACGATACGAATATAAATTAAAAAGATATAAATAAATTAAATTTATTTATATCCAACCTCCAACCTTTTCATACATTACTTTACTCTTTGCATACTGGCCACTTGCCGCGGCCGACTAGACTGTAATCGAGTTGGCCACGATATGACCAAAGAGCTTATAATTATACAAAACTGGAGGTTGCACGCCGAACCAAGAAGTTTGACTTTTATTACGGATGTTCGGCGTTCAACCTCCAGTGTTGTATATAATGTTCTTGGTCACGACTTACATCTAGATGGCCATGCCGAAACATGAAAAAAATGCCTATCATGGCATTATGGCGGGCAGCAGAATAGAGGAAAAATTTTAAATGTTGATATTTTGTAATTTCGAAAAAAATAAAAAATAGACCAATTGTAGAATGTTTTTAATGTGAACCTATTAAGATCGTAATAAACGTGTCGTTTAATGTATAGCTGAATTTAGATTACTGAAAAGCTTTTATTTTAATAATATGACGTAACTCAATTATCTTCGATGTCGTGGCTAGCCGAAAAATTAAAAAAAATTTACTTTCCACCCTAGAGGAGAAAACGCAATTTTCCACCCGTCTATCTACCCATGAAAATTAAACTTTCCGAACAGGAGAGATGAAAAATATTTAACCATAATCAAGATGAGAACAAACGACAGATTTCTCTATAGATTTATACACACACAAACACAGATACAGAGTTGCATTAACAATATCATTCATTTAATGGATTTGACAGTAAATTTACGACTTGACATTTCTATATTAATAACTCGACTGTGCGAGAAGATTAGGTTAATGATTCTGACTGTTTGTTTATTCTTTTCTTTATTTCTTCATCGTCATTTGAAAACAATGTTTGAAATTATTTGACAGTTTGAAATTAATGGTTGCACGACATAAAAAGTTGTCTGCGAAGTCCAAAAAATGGGGGTGGGCCATGAAGTTAAGTTTCAGCGTTTACACCAGTGATTAATGTCTTTAATACAAAAATACTAGCTTTTTCCGGCAGCTTCGCCCGCGTGGAATTCGGTTATCGCGCGCTATTCTCTCGGGAACTGTACATTTTCCGGGGTAAAAAGTAGCCTATGTCACTCTCTGGCCCATTAACTATCTCTATGTCAAAAATAACGTCAAACCGTCGCTCCGTTTCGACGTGAAAGACGGACAAACATACACACAAACGCACTTTCGCATTTATAATAATTAGTATGGATTATATGTACAATATATAAAATAGAATGACGAAGTTCTAGACTCCGGGGACAATTACTGTTACAGGTACAAATAATTCGCAATAAAAATAAAAATCATGTAAGTAGGTGTACCATAGGAGAAGAGTGAATTTTTGCTAGGCGACCCGGAATGAGAGACGCATAAGCTGCTAATAAGCTGGACGTTGATTGATATCTTCAATCGCAACATCTAGCAGTTGGTGTTCAACCTTTCCCATACATACATATCAACATTGTCGTCACAAAAAAGTTTAGCATCCCGGTAGGAATTGAGTTGTTGCGACACCACGCCGCTAGTTTGGATTTCATTAGAAATATATGAGTCAAATAGACAGGAAACACCATAGAAAGAGTAGTTAACAATCCTTTTTATTTCCTGCTCGAGTCTATTAAATTTATTTTTCCTAGCAATTACAGAACCAAACCCGCGCCTTATTGTATCTAAATTATAACCAACATCGCTCATAATCAAAGTATTCAAAAATGTTCCTTGGTTCGGAGCGAACCAAAGGCACATCCCAACATTTTTTGCGAAGCCAGGTATCGCTAACACCGAGCCGACTCTTTATTCCTTATCCCTCTTTGTATTTCTCTACTGATTGTCGTATTCAGCCAGGATAATAAGAGTAGGTACGTACCTCTGTGTGCGTGAAATTCAATAACGCAGGTGTGCACTTCTGTACCTATTCAAAAAAATCTTCGAATGCCATTCAGTAGGCACTGATTTCCTTCGCTGCGCAGCTGTCAAGTTTAAAAAATAAGCGCGGCGCGCGGGAAACTATGATTTGATTAAACATAACCTCAAAAATAATCTAATTTTAAAACGGTTATTTTAGTTACACGTGTTGTTTTGGCAAAGGTTTGCATGGGCACCTGATGTGACCTTGAATTTGGAGCTGGCCTTGATAAAACGAGGGGTCCGCACAAAACGTCGGCAGCCGTTGAACAAGTCTTGGCTGAATGGTCCGGAAACGCGACCCCTTGCTTATTTTATTGGAATTATTATGCATGAATACGAACATATAGATGCTAAATGGTAATCTCGGCAGTTTAACGATTTTCCTATTGTGTGTGCTCTGGATAGGGGAGTTTTAAATCTAGACTGACAATTGTTACCTACCTACCTAACCACCTAGCCTAGTTACAATTGCTGCAAATTTGGTCTTAATTAGTTCTTAGTTACCGCAGAAACCTAGACAACCGTTGAAAATGTGTTTAACACGTGCCAGTTTACAGAAAACTGTAATTTTGGGCTTCATTTTTAGTGTTAGGGCCAAATACAGCCAAATGTCTAATGTCAAGTGTATTTTTATAGAGTTTACAATTAAAAATACCTGTGTAAATGACAATGTCTCCAAGTTTTGTATATCAGAATCAGTGCATTACCTATGTGTATAGGTACGTACATGTACTTAATATATTCTTCGACTATACTTATCTCAATGGAACTTAGATAACAATGGAATGACTGAGTCAGTATTAAAGTATGAAACGCTGACTACGGGCGTTAGTACACTCAATGTCAGCGTTATCTATCATTAATGGCGAATATAACGATACCTATGCAATAGTCATATGGCAATAGTAGAGTCATGTGGGGTAAATAGTGGATAGGTGTACACAATCACATTCATTTCGGACTGAAATGTATGGGATTGCGTACACTTAGGTACCCACTGCGTACATTTACTTTACCCCTTATGTAGCTTAACTACCTATATCTATTTGTGTGTATTTTTATTATAAGGGACCTGAGGTCGAATTGTTTTATGCAAAATCTGTCATATGATTGAGATTGCGAGCGTCAGAAACGTTAGGCGATACGGCCTCTGATGTGAGAGTGGGCCGCAGCGCTGTCTATTGCCAACTATGAACTCCGGACTCCAGCATTATATATTCTGTGACAACGGGGTGGAAAGCAAGGCGAAACCACCACTTATTTTTCCAAGAACTCCGTCATGAAGTACATTATGTACTATATGTATTACTACACTACTAATGTACTATATGTATAAAGTACTGTAATGTATATAGGTCAGTTTGACAAAGGCGATCACGGGCCTGATGTGCTGTGTTGTCGTACCGGCTATTGAGGCGATATAGCCTTTTCGGGATTGTGGTGACGGTTTTAAGCGCCATCTACCGTTGATACGACCTAAGGAGAGTGCACAGGAGCTTATTCCGATGGCTTGAAGTTATTATTTCACAGTGCGACAAGTACCCTTAGTGTAAGTTTTCAGTTACAAAATACGTCTCGATCGCGTTCGCGTTAAAATCTCAATTTGTATGGAAACATGAATATCGCAAAGATTCCGCTAGAGGTGCTGTTCGTGTTTCCATAAAAATTGAGATTTTAACGCGAACGCGAACGAGACGTATTTTGTAACCGAAAACATACACTAATGGCTACTTGCTGTTAGCGAGATTTATTTTTTCCTGCAAGACGTCCTTGTTGGCAATGTTGCGAATCCAATTAGTTGTAATATTGAGCCCTTGACTGCATGATATAATATTTTCCGTCGAAAATATGAAAAATTGTCAGGAAACACTCATTTCATAATCAGAAAAATATTTTGAAAAATCAAGGCAAAAGTTTATTTAATTCTCATTCTGTTCTTTAACGCTATGGTATCATTTTTGATACTCCATGCGTGTTGTTAAAATTGTGTTCTGCTTAGAAAACAGAATAAGGTAGATACAATATTTTAATAAAACCAATTAGATTTTATTTTGAGAAAATATATCGCATCTAAGGGTTAACCTCTTCACCGCCAGTCATCCTGTCGTGACAGCCAATGGAAGTCCTCACACGCCGCGGTCCATGACCAACATTCAACTCTAAATTAATCCTTCTGCAATGGAATTAAAAATCAAGTTTGTCGTTTTTTCTATGGCGTACAGACTAAGCTTCCATTTTGTGGCGGTGAATAGGTTAAAATAAACGTGGTGATCAGTAATCATTGTATTGTACGGTCGAACAAACTGAATCGACCCAGGGCGTCGAACCTTATCAATTTTACTATGATTTTCTTGGCAAAAGTATGAGATGTCAACACGATATTAGTAGCACAATGGTTCCACCCTGGGTCATGATTCAATTTGTTCGACTGTACCTTTACCTTACTAAATAAGGATTTCTGGACAGGCGATATTTCGCTAGATGGCGTAAGTATCGCGAGGTTAGTCTTGCTTGCGATTGGGTATTTAGTTTTGGCTGCGCCATTCCTTCCATTATACCATTACAACACGTTTATGACAAAAAAAACCGGCCAAGAGCGTGTCGGACACGCCCAAAATAGGGTTCCGGAGCCATTACGAAAAAATTAAGTAATATTTTTCTATAGATTTCGTACTTTGTACGGAATCTTCGAAGTATAGGTATATTTTATACCTTACGCTGCTATTTACTCATAAACTACTAATAATTCTCAAGCAAACTTAGCCGCTATAGTTTTCCTTGGAAGTTTAATATACTGACTACCATCCTGAATTTTTTCAAATTTTTCCACCCACCGGTTTAGATTTTAGAGGGGGGGGACGCTCGATTTTACTGAAAATTTGCACTTTAAAGTTGAATATTTCGCAAACAAATGACTGAATCGAAAAATCGTTTTAGCAAACCCCTAATGGTTTTAAAATACCTATCCAACGATACCCCACACTATAGGGTTGGATGAGAAAAAAAAAATCACCGCCACTTTACGTCTATGGGAGGTACCCTAAAAAAAATTGTTTTTGAATTTTTAATTGTACTGTTTTGTCGGCATAGTTTACTTATATATTCGTGCAAAATTACAGCTTTCTAACATTGATAGTCTCTGAGCAAAGCCGCGGACGGACAGACAGACGGACAGACAGAGACATGGCGAAACTATAAGGGTTCCGTTTTTGCCATTTTGGCTCCGGAACCCTAAAAAGGTAGTCTAAAAGGTACCAAAATGAAACAAAAACAGAGTGTTGCCACCATTTATTGGAATTTTCCTAAAAAAATTGAATAAAAAATATTGTATTTCAACATGTTACTTTAGAAATGAATATACAGTTGTAGAAAACATTGTCCCCTACGGTCGCCCACGGTGTTCAACAATTAGTTTAATTATTATATCGTTATTAACATAGTACGCTTATTATCAGTATGTGTGGCGCGCCCGCGGCGGGCGGGTGGCCGCTGGTCAGTCTCACGCTGCTCTTACACTAATCCTCCTCCTCGCCGCTCTCCGATTCTGGGGAACGAAAACTTTGCTTACTCTGTGGTACACATAACTAAAGCACGGTTTCCACCGCAAACGGAGGGGACTCATAACTTATACTCCATTTATTTTAACATTTGAAACTTAACGGTAAAATTTGCATACGTTTTTAAATGAAATAATGTAACTTTGATCATGAAACTACCGTGAGACTCACTCATATTAAATGATATTGAACGGATAACTCACGTCTTAAATCGAGTTTTTTCTTTTTTTGAGAGCGGTGGCGCGTAGTGCGCGTGTTGCGGCAGCCACCGAGTCGCGTGCTCCAGTGATGAAGGGTTTCGAAATAACCCGAAACATGTCGAGCTAAACTCGATTTAAGACGTGAGTTATCCGTTTAATATCATTTAATATGAAAGAATGTAACCATTTAAAATTGTGTTAACTTCTATACTAAAAATATAATAAATACATGTAGGTATTTTTAGTCAATTTGTGTTCGAAATACCGAGAAACGTGTTACAATTTGACCGTTAATTCAAATCTTAAATTAAATGGAGTATAGTTTCTAACATCGACCAACTTCATAGAGGTTCGGTAAGTACAGTCAAGTGGAAAGATATCGACACGGCCAAAATTACAAAAATATGATACACGACTTCAATGTTAAGTGCATAAATGTACATTCATGCAGCCAATCGTTGTACATTAAACTGCGTCAGTACTGATTCCGCTACGCTCGCGGTGTAAATTGAAGCTTGGTAGAAGTGTTGCGATTTAACGAAAATGATTTTTAACTGTAGAGCGGGCAGCGATGACGCGCCGAGGGCAGCGCGCCGCACGAAGCCGCCCGCGCGGTCTCTTTCGCACATTCCGACACCGAGACGCGGAGAAAGCGCGCCCCGGCTCTAATTAGTGCAGTAAAATATCTGGATTTTCTTTAAGTAAAAGCTAAAGCCGAATAAATATTCGCCTGACGCGTCAAGAGATGTCGTAGCTAACATTAATTTCTACTTCGTTTTTTTAGCAATGGAAGCAAAGAGAACAATCAAGTATTAGCAAATAACAATTAAGTAACAGTGAGATAGTTATTTATATTGTCATATCTTGAAATCTATCAGCAATAAATCTGAGATTGTGTACCTGATTTCTATTGCAAAAAAAAACGTAAAAAAATGTATTGGTAATAAAAATTGTATGAAAGATTTCCCATTGAGTGAGTATACTATATAATGTTATCGTATCAGATTAAAACTTTTCCCAGTCAGTTGTATTGTACGGTTATTTACGATCTAATGTAGTCTAACTTTCTGGTCTCCATCAACCTATGATGGAATTAACAGTTTTCTGACGCACCGTATTATGTATGACCGCAAGCACTGTGTCACTAACCCCCTATTTCACAATTCATTGATTAATTTGATGTGAAATAATCTGTGACGCCGTCTGTTTGTTTTGTCTGAATAGACGGTGACAGCATCATATTTTATATGTCAAACAAAATGTATCAATTAGTGGTGAAACAAGGCCGTTATTGTATACCTTCCTCGGCGCTCTGCAGCCACTCGACGAACTTCTTCATCTGGTCGAGGAACATGAGCTTGCCCTTGCTGGAGTTGGGGTCGCGGTACCACTTGAGGATGGCCTCCTCGGACAGCACGTTGCTCTTGTACAGCATCAGCACCAGCTTGCTGAACGCGCGCATGAACGACATGTTCTCGTAGCAGTACTCTTGAACCTGGAACGATAATCATTGTGCTATTGACTACCCCCCTTATTCATAAAACTTAACAAACCTATGTTAACTAACAAATGCTTTGTCCCTTTCTAACAAATACAAATGTCGAAGTGACAGATAAGGACAAACGAACTTTAGCGGCATTTTAACTAAAATAGGTTTGATTGTCGTTTATGAATAAGGGGGTAAAACTTTATCTCGTGGAAACTGAGTTTTTCCGGAACATAGATAGCTTTTTTTTTATTCTACTGGATAGCAAACGACCCACTTGGTCTCGTGATGGTAAGAGATCACCACCGCACATAAACATCTGCAACACCAGTGGTACTGCAGATGCGTTGCCAACCTAGAAGCCTAAGATGGGATACCTCAAGTGCCAGTAATGTCACCGGATGTCTTACTCTCCACACCGAAACACAACAGTGCAAGCACTGCAGCTTCACGGCAGGATTAGCGAACAAAATGGTGGTAGCAATCAAGCGGATCTTGCACAAGGTGCGATGGTAGGTGATGGTGCTGATGTTAATCACAGTCGAATCAAGTGTAATAAGTAAATAGGTTGTACTTCAACCCAAATTAAAACAAAGTAAAAATTTCTTTTCTCCAACTTGCTCGGAAATGTTCTCATTAATGTTGGAAATATCGACCGGGAAGTCCATCGTTATATGCGTTGATCCAATAATAAATTAAAAAAAAAAGTGACATTACTTCCTGGACATGTCCGGGGTGTTTATTATCGGGCAGGTTTTTTACTTTTAATTTCATCCAAGACCGAAAATTCACCAAACAGCCAGCCAATTGTTCAATAATCACGTACAAAACCAAGATTAAAAAAAAATGTTTTCTGCGTTTAGTTAATGCCTAAATGATTGTGTCCAAATCATAATAAGGTGTATTGAGACTTAATTATCTTCTCGGACTACTAAATATTTTGCAACAAAAAGATATGTTTCTTTATGTCGTGCGTTAAGGAATTGCCGCTTAAACTAAAAGTAAAAATGTATAATATTTATATTTACTAATCCTATAACTTTTTCTTTTAATTTATTTTGATTACTATGTTTTATGTGGAACCAAACATACGATTCGGACCCAAATCTTTAATATCGAAATTGAGGCGGGAACGTGAATTTCATTTTGTCAAATATTTTCTGCCGTGTTATTCTTACGAAAATAACATGAGTTCTATAATTAGTGATGAAAATATCCTAATGGACACGCAGCATCTTTTATCAGTAAGATTTATTTTTATTACTATAAAAGTGTTAATTTTGTTTAGATTGTAGGCAGATTGTTATAGAAATATATTGTGCCGAATAAATATAATGTTTTCGGTTTCTTTCCTCGCATATTCGGAGAAAAACAGTATACAGGCCTCGGCAGGAATGTCATTTCGTGGATTCGTTTCTATTGAACCAAAACCATACTCATCCACGAAATGACCTTTCCCGCCCTCTGCAGTAATATACTATTATTCAATTCAGGCTGTTCGGAAAATCCTTTATTGAGAAGTTCCAGGTAAGAAACGAGGTTTATTTATTTAAAACAGAAACAATGATCAGATATATGACATTTCTACAATACACTCTATAGAGTCTAGATATTAATGCCACCTTGATAGTAGATTTGAATTTTGTATTGGTTGGTTCGGCAATATATTTTTTTTGGAAATTGTTCACCACCTGTTGATAGCGAGTCTCGCCAACAGTCCCCGTCCATCTCCACTTCCATTGCGTTACCATCCTGCCCACATCCACAACTTACAGTTTCAGATTCCGAATTTCAAAATTGGGGATGTGGTCAAAAGCTGATGCCCAGCACAGCAGACTTCGCTGCGTGACTCTTTACGCGACTTTCATTAACTACATGCTAAGGACAGGGTTTTTGTACATCTATAGCTCATACCTACGCTCATAGCGTAGCGTAGGACGTCGTCAGACTCGGTAGAGCGATGCGCTTCGCAAGATGGCTGGCAAGAGCTGGATGAGTGGCCGAGGATCGTGCTCAGTAGCGTGCCATGGGCGAGGCCTGTGTCCAGTAGTGGACGAACATAGGCTGATGATGATGATGATGTTGAAACTCGTTGAGTTTCTTGCCGGATTCTTCTCAAAAGAGGTTTTTCCGAACCGGTGGTAGATTTTTTGACGTTCATAAGTGCTTATCATAGCCTAAATTGAATAAAGAGATTTTGACTTTGACTTAGACTTTGAGGGCTCATACCTTGGTGAGTAGCGCGATCTCCGCCTTAGCCGACTGCGCAAAGGCAGCGAGCAGCGGCGTGTAGTGCCGGAGATGCTTGGCGGCCTGCTCCGCCAACAACTCCTCCTTTTTGTTCCATTCGCCGCGCGACATCACGCATTGCCAGATCTAAACAAACGTTGCCATTAACATAGAACCCATCAGCTTAATGGTTGAGTGAATCTTTAAGGTGGGATCAGACTGCCATATCGACAGTGTAGCAAGACAGCGACGCCGCGTGCGTGGTAACTCTTGAAGGACTCAATCGCTACCGGCTCGCGACGTCTCGAATTGTTACTCCGACTCGTCATCGAGTTTCATCATTTGAACTTGTTAAAGAACTTAAGGGTGGGTAATAATTATAATTTAAGAGACTAAACTGCTGTATCGTTACGTCACACATCTCTGTCAGACTGCCGAGGAAATTTAATGAAGGTCCCTTCCCTATCCCTTTCCCGCCAGTTTGCATTAGGATCCACTCGAAACTAGACTTAGAAACGAAAAACTCCGCCATCGTTTTGGCCAGCTGTGTGAGCAGGCAACGATCAATGACTTCATTACCTCTTTTACTGGTTTGGATTTAACATCATTCAAATGGAGCTAATTTGTCTACACAACTGGGAAAAAAAATCCAATAGTCCAGTGTGAGAGAGACGAGAATAATCAGGACTATTCTACATTAGTAGTAGCTTTTCTGCTCTACTACCTCATGTACCAAAAAAACGAGAGCAGTGGATTTAGCGACCATAGCCACACTTCGCTACTGCTTCCTATCAATGCCATTTCCCATGTCAGACTACGTAGCCTACGCTACGTACGCACTATGCTAATATGCTAACGGCGCGGTTTTAGCGCGCCTCTCTTTCTCAAGCAACAGAAGAGGGAAGGCGCGCTAAATCGCGCGGCTAACCGCATAGCGCGTACGTACCCGTAATGTCAAATTCAAATTCATTTATTTCTTCAACATAGCTAAGCACAATGTGGCTAAGGCATCTAGCTAGAGCAGGACTTCCCAACCAGGAGGGCAAGCCCTCCTAGCGAGGCGTAGAGAAATGTTACGGGGGAGGGGGGGGGGGGGGGCGTCGTACGTAATATTATGTAAGATTACATTTTCAAAAAAATTAAATAACGAGTAGGTAAATAAAGAATATGCGTGTGATTCAAATACAAGCGAATTATTTTTTAGAGCCTTTATGGCTAAATAAAGACACCTTCAACTTTATTTTTGTTGTATTTTTGTTGAAACTTATCTAAGGCGGGCATGAAAATATTATTTTTGGCTCAGGGAGGCTCGGCGAAATAAAGGTTGGGAAAGCCTGAGCTAGTGTGTAATGCGTGGTGTACTCACGATGGCGACGACCTCGTGGTCGGGGATGGCGTCCCTTACGGCCATGTCGCGCAGCTCCTGTATGAGGTCGCGCACGGGCTTCTCGTCGGCCAGCTCGTCCAGCAGCGCCTGCGTCAGCTCGCGCCGCGCCTCCTGCACGCACACACACACACACACACACGTTAGTGCTACTCTGGGGATGTCTACTTGACTTTGGGTTCAGTTTCATTATTATAATACTACAGAGTTACTGCCTTTTCGCAACGTAACGTTTGGCAAACTGTTTCATTTCGCAACATTTCATTTCACAAACTCAAAAACTGTAAATATTTTAGGATTTATTCAAGGCCATCGTGTAGAATCCTTTAGGTTAGGTTAGGTTACTTTTATAAAAATCCTGAAATATTTACAGTTTCAGAAATATTTAACAGTTGGGAAATGAAAAGTTGCGAAAATAAACAGGTTGCCAAATGTTTTTCGCCGAAAAATTAGTAAACCTAATACTACAAATATGAGAATGGGCTTTTATAGAACTCAATGTGCTTGCCCACAGGTTAGCTAAACTACATTTCAATAGAATCTGTCAATTTTCTAGACATTTAAGACACCCTACCGTGGGCACACTTAATTATGTATGACCCTGTTGATGTGATTATAATATATAAAAGGAATCAAAAAGCATAATAGTCATATCACCAAGACCTAAGCAACCCGCTGTTCATATTATATTATTAGCATTACAGGCGCTTTGGTTCATACTGTACTGTAAGCTTGTAAATGTTAATTTTTATTAATAAATAAATATTAGTTGGCTGGAAGTGTCTACAGTCTCTCTTATTTGTAGTATTAAGGGTGTGCAATATAGGGATAATCAGATTGCCATGTCGACATAGCAGCGGAGCCATCACGCCGCCAGCATTGCGTGTCCTGAAAGACTCAGTCGACGCACGCTCGCGGCGACAAGCCCCGCCGCTCTGACTCGTCATCGGTTTTCATCATTTTAAATAAGATGTTCAGAACTGCCATGAATGCTATGCTATCCAATGATACTGTCTTGTAAGCTAGTTTAAGCAGCTGGTGTTACCTGCGAGGCTTGTGCGCGATGCAAACGCAGCAGCTCGGCGAAGCCGCGCGACGCGAAGGCGGCCGCCAGCGCCTCCTCGCTGCGACGGTTCAGAGGCAAGAATTCCAGCAACCTGCAATAGACCGTACACATTGAACTACCAGAAATGTATAGGCGAGACGTGCTGCCTTTTTTTTATTCAACAATCATCTTCATCAGCCGGAAGACGTCCACTGCTGAACAAAGGTCTCCCCCTTAGAACGGCACTATGAACGACAACTAGCTTTTTCTGAACCAATGGTTAGACTTTGATATTCATACATGCTTGTTTTTAACCTAAATTGAATTAAGATACTTTGACCGATTTTTTTTTCTTTTAATTAAATGTAGCGTCATTTATGATTCTGCCGCAATGGTGCGGAGAACCAGTACATGTCGCTGTTATCTCCCATAGCTTCATACAAATTTTACCTCAAATTGTAAAACCTGGTTTCATACCATGGGACTCTCACTCACTTCAAATCTGCTTCGATTTCCCTACTTGTGGTAGTAAACGGGTGCACCGATTTGAATGCGGTTTTTTTTTTATTGAAAGGAGGTTTTCTATCGATGGTTCTTAGACATGTTTTATCAAAATCAGTTCAGCCGTTTTTGAGATATTGAACTTTGAAGTGACAAAGTCGGGGGTTTTCCAACTTTGTTGGTTAGGTTATCGAGTGATGAGCCACGGAGGTGGCTATAATAATAATTTTATTCGATGTATGTTCGATGTGTGTGTGTGTGGCTAATTTTTTACTTGATATCATCATTACAAATCTTACCCCACGCTATTTCATATTCAAAGATTGTAACACTCACGCTCCTTTCCAGCTTGGGTGGTGGTCAAAATGCTAGTGCGGATATACTAGCACACAAACGCCTTCGAAGAAATTCAATGTGTGATGTGCGCACTGAGACTGTGTGCAGGGGCGGACCTTGAATTTGTGGGGCCCTGAGCTAATAATACCTACTGCTTCCCTAAGCAGTAGCAGTAGTGAGTAATTAGGTAGGGCCCCTCCTACCTAATTACTCAAACATCATGATCGGATTTTTTTTAATTCTAGATAATTTTAATTATTGACAACTGCAGGTGGTAGGACCTTGTGCAAGGTCCGCCCGGATTGCTACCACCATCTTGCTCGCTAATCCTGCCGTGAAGCAGCAGTGCTTGCACTGTTGTGTTTCGGCGTGGAGAGTAAGACAGCCGGTGAAATTACTGGCACTTGAGGTATTCCATCTCAGGCCTCTAGGTTGGCAACGCATCTGCAATACCCCTGGTGTTGCAGATATTCATGGGCGGTGGTGATCTCTCACCACCAGGAGACCCACTTGCTCGTTTGCCTTCCAGTGGAATAAAAAAAAAAAAAATATCATCTATTGTTTTAGTTGAGGTCGGGGGCCCTCTGAATCCACGGGACCCTGGGCTGCAGCCCAAAAAGCTTTTAAGTAGATCTGCCTGACTGCGTGGGAACTGAGCTATATTATTGAGACGTGGGTCAATCGTTTTAGTGTAGAAAGTGTGTGATGAATGGTGGCACGTACCGTCCTTCGAGCTGTCCCTTCTTGAGCGCGGTGACGAGCGAGGCGGTGCCGCGCTCCTGCTTGAGACAGTCGAACACCTCCAGCACGAAGTCCAGCGCCAGGTTGTCTTTCACGATGTGCTCGTTCATCAACACGAGCAGCACCGACGGTGGCACGCACCCGTTGCCTGCGTCAACAAATAGATAAAAGTTAAGATTGGTTTTTGGAATCTTTTTGTATCTTTTACGGCCATCCCGTAAAACCCATATCGAAAATACAAACTAAAATATAGATACACAGAAAAACCCAGGTCCTCGGCATTCCGTGCCGCGTGCTATACCGCTATATCACCTCTGGACAACGGTACCACGAATTTCTCCTATGCACCACATATCTCAGCTTGTTTGTTTCTTATTTAGCCACTTAAGCAGCAACACTAGCGACATCTATGCCGTAGCCCTCATCGAGAAACTCTGGGTTCGATTCCCAGCGCTGGTCTTATTTTTCTGGTTTTTCTGTGTATCTATATTTCAGTTTATATTTTCGATATAGATAAAGTTAGAGGTGTCGTTACGAAGTTGGCGACGGCGACCGGAAGCCTTAAGATTGAAAAGCACTGACAGCGGTGGCAGAGCGGAGCGGAGGCGGTACCGGTTGTAATATTCGAGCTAACATGAAAGAGTCCGCATAGAATACCGCACGGGAAATAAGCGTGTCGCGGTATTCTATGCGGACTCTTTCATGTTAGCTCTGCTAGCTGAAGTGGTGAAAGAAAGCGATCGTCATTCCAAGTACTTTAGACAATAAGACCTCTGTTCTTATGTAGTTAAGTAATCAGTACCTGGGCGACCGAGCACCGCTCGGGTTAAAACTCAGTAACCAGCGTTTTCAAAGAGATAAGACCAAGCTAGATCGATTTTTCATCCCCGAAAACCCCTACATACCAAATTTCATCGAAATCATTGGAGCCGTTTACGGAATTATAATCAAGATCGGAATTCATTTCAAGAATTGCTCATTTTAAAGGCATTCATCATCATCATTATCATCATGTCAGCATAGGCCTCCCCCACTTGGGGGGGGGAAATGCCTTAGTCACCACGCTTGGCAAGCGGGTTGGCGACCGCAGTTATACCAGATGGTTCGCGGAGGACGCTGCTGTCCATCCTCCGGTTTTAAAGGCATTAGATAGATAAAATGTTAATAATGTTAAAGACATTAGATAGGTAAAATGTTAACTGTAGAGCGGGCAGCGTTGACGCGCCGAGGGCGGCGCGCCACACAAGCCGCCCGCGCGGTCTCTTTCGCACATTCCGACACCGAGACGCGGAGAAAGCGCGCCCCGGCTCTAATTAGTGCAGTACACATTGTGGTTACCCTAACTTACATTATGCCACTAAATGAACTAAAAGAATTTCGTTGCTCACCCGCGACCTTAAAAAAAGGAAGGAAGGTCACGGGTGAGCAGGGAAATTCTTTTAGTTCATTGATATGGACCTCCGCAAAGTAAAGCCTGATTCAATAAATTATTATGCCACTATTTTTTTATCTGCCATGAGGAATTTTCTGGTATAGATTAAAAGGCGTAATAAATCCAGTTCATGGTACATACCGATCCAGAGTGCAGTCATGCGAGCGAGTTTGATGCGTTGGAGTGGCTCGAATCCCTTCAAGTACACCAAGACCTGTAAAGAAACGTCAAAGCTTCAGTACACGTTATTTTTAAACAAACACCGTCCCTGTAGGGCGAAAAGTCACTAAGACGTATTTTGCTGTTTTGAGATTATAACTTTACGTTCATAACTTTAAACCTCCGTATCTCAAAACGGCAAAATACGACTTAGTAACTATTCGCTCTACGCCCCGTAATTTATTTATTTATTAATTCATCATGTCAGCCGAAAGACGTCCACTGCTGGACATAGGCCTTCCCCAAGGCTCTCCACTCAGACCGGTCTTGTGCTTTTCGCATCCACCGCGATCTTAGCCAGGTCGTCGCTCCATCTTGTTGGAGGCCTACCGACAGCTCGTCTCCCGGTCCGCGGACGCCATTCGAGAACCTTCTGACCCCATCGGCCATCAGTCCTGCGTGCAATGTGCCCCGCCCACTGCCACTTCAGTTTCGCAATTCTTTTTAGTAATTACCCTTCGTATTTTCACAATTTCATTTTACTTTCGTCTTCTAAGATTGTGATTCCAAGTGTGTTAGACTATTGTCCTCTAGAGTTCGGTGGAAACCAATGCCTTCGCAACGTGATAAAGCGACAATTAATGTTAGACAAGGCGGCAGTTTAACTGCGATAGAAACGCATTTTGTCACTCACCTGTCGCTCCATCACGGCGTCATTGTCGCGGCATTCTGACGAAGCTAATACTTGCTTCGGACCAGAAGCCTATCTTGCACACGTCTGCATTGCATATTTGAACTATGAAATGTTTTAAATATATTGAGTGTTCTTTCTTTCCTTACCTTTTTCATCTCTTCTTCAAACATTTTTTCCAGGTATTTGTATCGGCGCATCAGCTTCACAAATACCTGAAAAGAAAAAATTTAAACGTTCAGCAAATGCAGGAATGTCTGTCTATAAAGAGAAATCCAGGATCAATTTATTCAGCATAAAATGAACGAGAAAGGGTTTCTCAACACTCGTGTTCAGGACTCTAGCCGTGTTTTTCATCATTAAAATTAGTTTTTACCTTTAATAAGCAGTAGAGTTTGTATAGAGAATATCCGTTTTTCCATCTAATGTATCATAGGACAATTAACGCAAATTGACATTGTACCAACCTAAGCAAGCTTGTAAGTTCACCTTAAACATACAATTCTTGATGACAAACATTCGTATTTTTCATACCTATAAATATCTTCCCCGATCGGGAATCGAACCCGGGACTTGAATCAAGTTTCGCATTCAAGTTCTCTAAACACGAAGCTACTCGGGCGAAAGGTGCGCAAATGATTTCATCACACACGCTGCGTATGGCCCTTTTTGCTTCTTTCGGCACAATGTCATTTTCTTTTTCTTTTTTTTTTGTATTATGTAAGAATAGGTATGTAATAAGGTTGTCTTATTTTTGTGTTTTTTTTTGCTGTGCCGAATTTTGGCAAATAAATTTATTCTTTCTTTCTTTTCATTTAGTTACCTGTTCGAAATTCCGCATCGATTCCATGTCCTCGCTAGCGTTGAAGATGCAAGTGTTGGTTTTAGGAGACTCGCCGTCCATCGACACGCCGCCGCCGGGAACTGCGTGCACGCACACATTTGAGCACGCAATAGTGAGCAAGGAACGGTGTAACATGGAGAGCTTACGTCAGAAGTAAATGAACGAGATCGGGTTTGTCAACACGACTTGTTCAGATCTCTAGCCAGTTGTTTCATCATTTGAAAAGGAATCGGGAAGTTTCAAAAATGTATATTAATCCAGAATAATTGCAAGACAATGAGTTACCGACAGAATGCGTTTTGGGATTCAAATTTGTCAGTTGTTCGAATTATAGACGATCCACTTATTGCACAAGTATTACGCCCTGTAGGTAGCTAGATGGAGCGATGATACTGGGAATTGGGAAGATAACGAAAAACAGCTCGTATCACATCGGATCGGAACGGATTTAACAACTTTTAAACGATATTTAATCATGTAGGTATACAGTAGCCGCCAAGCTAAGGCTTGGTCATTTAGACTTTAAATCCTGTGTACTTGATTTACTAACATTTAAAGATTGTAAAATCCGTTCTGAATCTGATCCGATGCATTGCGAGCCGTTTGAGTGAAATTAATTATCCTTTATTCGTGACATGGCAGGTGGTAGGACCTTGTGCAAGGTCCGCCCGGATTGCTACCACCATCTTGCTAGCTAATCCTGCCGTGAAGCAGCAGTGCTGGACTGTTGTTTCGGCGTGGAGAGTAAGACAGCCGGTGAAATTACTGGCACTTGAGGTATCCCATCTTAGGCCTCTTGGTTGGCAACGCACCTGCAATACCCCTGGTGTTGGGCGGTGGTGATCTCTTACCATCAGGAGATCTTTTGCTCGTTTGCCATCCAGTCGAATAGAAAAAAAACATGGGGAAAACGCACGTTACGAAATGGTCCCACAGTAATCAAGCAGGTAGCAGGCAGGGATTAGAGAGCTGAGGATCGAGCTCAGTGACACAGGCTGAAGCCCCATTTAGACTATGCGAGAACTTGCTTGCAAGTTTGACTACATCATTGTCCCTCAATAGAAAAACGTTTTTACTCTGTTAAGGAATTTCTGTCTGTGATATATGCTAAAAAACAATCAGGCGATGCAATTTTTTTTAAGAATAATAAGGAATGACATTTTATAATTGGAAATACAAACCGAAATATAGATGCACAGAAAAACCAGAAAAATAAGACCAACACTGGGAATCGAACCCAGGTCCTCGGCATTCCGTGCCGCATTTATAATTGTATTTGATAGCTCGTTTCTTTTTAATTAATTATTCAATGTACTCACTTGATAATTTTATATAATTCTAACATAAATGTTTGCATGCTGGTGACGCTGGCGAGAGCGCTGTACTAATTCTTCCATTACTGTGTAAACAACTGACGTAACCGCTTCACAAGTAAATAAATAGATTTGTATTTTTTTTGTATTTGTATAGTCTGTGATGTAATGCAACTTGCATGCAAGACCTTGCATGGTCTAAATGGAGCTTAAAGGCTAATGATACTTACGCAGAAGCCCCCCGGCGATGAGCACGTCGAAGATGACCTCCCCATAGCGACGGTAGTCAAGCTTGGAGCCGGCAGAGTCTAGGAACTTGTACGCCGCCTCGAGGTCGCCGCCAGCGCGCTCGAGGCCTTGCACGAGCGCGTCGCGGAACCCGTTGGGGTCGTACTTCTCTTTCTCATCTGGTGGACAGTGAAATAATTGTTGAGAATAGGTTTTGAGGCGAATCTAGAGCTTAGCTTATTTACGGATAGGTGGTTCATATAGTATATATAGCTTATTTAGTGTATCATTCCGTGATCAGAGACGGTTCTGGATGATTTTCTAATCAACACTGCAGGTGTCTAATGCTTCAGCATAATGCTGAGTCAGTGGCCGATTCGCTTTTACTTTATTTGTGTGCAATATATATATGTAGATTTTGCTGTATTCGCGTGTCTTTGTGAGAGTAACAAAATGTCTTTGTTCTCTCTTTCTTAGTCCTCAAATAGAACTCTGGTATATTCTATCTACATCGTTTCGAAGTAGGCTTAGCCTCCCCTCCCCCTCCAGGCAATATCTGCCTGGAGAAATCTCTTATGTAACCTTGCCCCACAGTTTCAATGTGCCAAAAAGGTGCTGCTAAGTAATAAAAGTATTTACAAGTGTCTTTCTACCATAGATTTAGAATAAATTAAACTAGCAACTCTAAATCTACGCTCCCAGAACTCGTGTTCATGTTCTCGTTAAACTTTGATCAACTTTGCGGTTTTCTAAATCTTCAGTTAATAAATGTACCTATCCTAAAATATTATACATCCAAAGAAACGATGGAAGTATCATGTGGTTGACCTGCCTGTACTTATCTGTTTAAAATATACTTTAAAATATTTTAGTAATTTAATAGGTACGTTTTGAATAAGCCATTTTAGATGTTTCACTAACTTTTGATATTACCAAGAATTTTCTCAACTGGTTAAATCCAATGCAAATATCCTAACCATGACAATAACGTGTAAACAAGGCATAATTAAAACGTTTGTCGCAAACAACTCCTGCATAAATGATCTAAAACAGGAAATCATTCTGCTCGGCAACAGCCGCCATCACGACCATATGGCAGCGAGTAGTATGCGGCCATCGAGCCACATGTGTGGGCCAATTATTGTAACACACGGATTGAATCATGTGATCGAAACTTCTAGATTACTTCATAAGTAACTAGCTTCGACTCGCTCGTACCTAAAACCGAGCAGGTTTTAGAATAGAGGTCACAGCTCGTGCCGAGCCGAGGTGCCGAATGGCTGTAATGAGCGACCTTCTTTCTTCTTCTTCTTCTTTCACGCGCACGACCCGCACCCGTCGTCTGTGTGTGTTGGCTTAAGGCCTGATGTGAGTGTGCAGCAGCGCTCTCTAACGCCAAAATGAACTCGGAACTCGAGCACTAGGCGTGGAGTGGAAGGCACAGGGAAACCAACCGAACTATTTTTCCAAGAAAGTAGTCTTGAAGGTTTACTTCTCATCCTCAAACGACGACCACGGCGCCACTCTATCAAGGGCGTAATGTCTTAGAAGAAGAAGATTATTGTCTATAGCTGTAAGTCCATTGTCCATTACATTTGCATTACACAAATACTACCAGTTACAAGTGGGACAGGAAAAACAAGTTATATTTATTTATTAGTCACCAGTTACTTTGAAGAAGTAATGAGAGCGTAAATATGCCTCAGAGAGGATAAAAATATCTAATTTTGTTGTTGTTTTGATGACAAATTGTGCTGAATTTGAAATCAGTAATTTGTACAACATTTATTATACACCTTATTTTAATTGATTTTCTCAATGATGTAGTTGAAATTTTAATGAATATAAAGTGATCTAAATGTAATTTTGTAATAAATCAAATTATACGCAGATTTTTACCACCATCGAATGTTCGAGTGGTGTCCCCAGAATTGAATAAAACTTGGAAGTATTTCCTTTGTTTCTCGCAAGGTGTGAACCATTTACTGCCATTTTATTTACAGTGAGACTTAGCAAGATACATAACAAGGCATGCTAATCACGATTACCTTACCCGATTACCCGATTACCTTATTTGCCGAAAGCTTGCCACAGTCAATTGAAATAATACGAAGGCGAACTTCTTTGTGTTCGCATTGAGTAGTAACTATTATAGTTTGTAGAGATATTAAGTGGTTTTCTATTTGTTAGTTAACACGACGGATGATCTGGTTGGTTTGGTTGGACGGATGATGAAAGCCGCGCATTCGCGGTGGATGCAGGCCGCTTCCAACCGAAGCAACTGGAGGTCTATGGGGGAGGCCTACGTCCAACAATAGACGACCTACAGCTGATTATGATTTTACGATGATGAAGAGTTCACAACGTGTTAATTTTAAAGAAAAGAGAACGGATGTGGAAGATATTCAACGCTGGACAAAGAACACAGGTCAGGCCTTAACGATCTCCACGACTATCGGTTCTGACGCAGCCATTGGTCTAGCCGACCCATTATTTTAAGGATCTGTAAACACCGGGATGCGAAGCTGCATTTTTTAGACTTCAAAAAAAGGAGGTTATCAATTTGCTACCTACAAATCACCACCATTAGGTGACGAGGAACTGATACGGAAGATCAGTTGGCCACCGGAACTAATAAAATTAATAACAGGTTTTTTATTTTATTTTTACAAGATTTTATTGCTTGTAATCGATTAGTCAGCGATGTAAGTACCTACCAAGTACTCGTATTGATAATAGGGCCTCGTGCAGTATCGAGTGCCTTCAATTGGCCACATCAAGAGCAATTACTGAGCAATGGCCTCATCAGTTTCTAGCGCCATATTAAATCGATACAGGGTTAAATTTAGATCGTACCTCGTGGATTTTTAATTTGCAATTTTCTCCATTCCATTGGTAACGATGGAACTCACAATAAATCATATAACACGAATAGCGTGTAGTTATTTGTTTTTCGATAAGGTTCCGCGGTATTATTGAAACCAGCAGTTCTCTAACTTTTTTGACGACATAATCCTAATCAAAACACCTCAAATAGGACGCATCACGCTAAAACACAGGAGTAATATTTAACTCGACGTTTCGACCATATTACAGTGGCCGTGGTCACGAGTAGACCGTAATGAGTACACTGTAACGTGGTCGAAACGTCGCGGTAAATATTACTCGTGTGTTTCAGCGTGATAAGTCCTGTTTGTGGTATTTTCACTATGACATAATCATAATCCTATTGACAACAAAATTAAGATTCAAAAACAACTAATTTAATGGAAGATTGTTACTCTGCAACCTTACGGGTGCTTATATACGGTGCGTACTGTTAAACTGTTTAATTATTTTAAGTATTTTCAATACTTTTGCATAGCCCCTAGGGCTCCGCGAACACACTTTGAGAATGGCTGAACTAAACAAAATTAACAAAGGTAAAGGTTGCTGACATGGAAATTATTTCGTCAAAAAACATAACTACATAGTTAGTTATTTAAAAAAAAATACTTTAGAAGTTAGGCACAAAGACAGTAGGAGTTATCAGGAGGAAGTCAGATTAATAATTTTACTACATGTGTGTTGCTCTTTACACCAAGATAAAAATGAGTTAGCTTATCATTTAAACTATTATAGTTACTGCGTCTAAAAACTTGCTTCTAGCCGCGTAGACGTACAAAGTTGAGTCTCACAATCATCTTCACGATAGACTTGGTAAAGAAATTGATAATCTAAGTACTAGTCCCATAGTAACGTTATCTGAGGCTTAAAAGACATGAGGAAATAGTTGTGAAGGTCTCGAAGAGAGACAGTAACTCCTTATCACTTTAGTTATCTGGAATAATGACGCAGTAACGTAGATAGATGTCGTATGCCATGTAATGTGAAAATATGTTTATAGCGAAATTCACACGGTAGACAAGATTAGACTCAAATGGATTGGACCTTTTGATGTTGGGCAGCTTTGAGCATATCTTGAGAAAACCAACACTTGAAGTGATTTTAGCGCAGATATTTTCCGATTTAAATTACATATCGTTGACTCACCAGGTTTAAGGCCGTTCCCTGAGCCAAATATGCAAAAGTAGCCCAAGAATGATCCTACTTTTCTACGAAACGTTGATATTTGTAGACGTGGGAAAAATATATATCATTCTTGATTATACTATCTTGTCAAAGACAGCTTTCGATACACGATTCATCACACTTCGCTCGATACAATTAATTCCCAAAGTAACCTCCAATGCGAATTTTTATTCCAACTTTACTTGTTTTTTTACTACGTGACACTATGAAACAAAAAATAGAGAAAAATCTATCATAACTTAAATAGTCCTTTGACAGCTTCCGAATTTCAATAATTTGAGGCAATATTTTTAAAATAAATAAAAATCGACAAATTCTATCGTAAAAAGATATTGACTTACGGCCTGCAATGTCTATCTCCGTCATTCTTTCGAAATGTGACAGTGACCGCTGAGCGCTCGTGCTAGACGGACATGTACTAAGTTTCCCCAAAAAAATACAAGATTTTATTTAATTTGCCTTGCAAATATATTATTGTAGTGTTACTTGTAAAAACTGTGTTGTGTGTCCTAATGATCTACCACCGTGTGCGTGTGTATTATGGGTAACAAACAATTGAACAAGAAGGAAAAATCTCGAAAGACAACTCATAAGATACTAAAAAACGATGGAACTAACGTAAGTAAAAAAATATATTTAATAAACAGTGAAAATAGTATTTATTTCGTTATAAAATTACGGATTTGCAAATTTAATTTTCTCTGAACAAACCAGAACAAACATTACAATCATGAATATGCATATAGTTCAGAATTTCACGCGCCACAGGAAAGCATTGGTGGCGTAGTGGTTTCACCGATAGGATATATAGGAAGTAGGCGACCATATTCAGTCAAATGTGCCGAGAGTTCGAATCACAACTCGTAACTAAGCATTTTGCTTTTTTATTTTTAGGTAAAAGAGAAAAATTGATATTTTTACAGCCGAACAAAATACAAAATCTTCGGACTCCATCGAGTGAGTATAATTAAATTACTTGACTTATGCTTTTTTATCCCTAGCTACGTAACACAATACAAAACAATTTAGGTATCTTTATTTACAGACTGCAAATGGTGCAAATTTTTGCAGGTGGTAGGACCTTGTGCAAGGTCCGCCCGGATTGCTACCACCATCTTGATCGCTAATCCTGCCGTGAAGCAGCAGTGCTTGCACTGTTGTGTTTCGGCGCGGAGAGTAAGACAGCCGGTGAAATTACTGGCACTTGAGATATTCCAACTTAGGCCTCTAGGTTGGCAACGCATCTGCAATACCCCTGGTGTTGCAGATGTTTATGGGCGGTGGTGATCTCTTACCACCAGGTGACCCTCTTGCTCGTTTGCCTTCCAGTCGAATAAAAAAAAATGGTAACGGAATCTCCGATTTTATCAACCGCTGGCACCTGTAGCGAGTAAGTTCTAATCTCCAATAGACTTTATTTATCCTTATAAATTTAAAAATACCTACCTACCTAGGTCGCACGTAAATTCGTGCGTTGCGATAAATACCTTACTACCCACAGCGGCGCGTACCTACGAAAAGAATGGTCGCGTAAACCTTAGTTTTTTTTATTCGACTGGAAGGCATACGAGCAAGAGGGTCTCTTGGTGGTAAGAGATCACCACCGCCCATAAACATCTGCAACATAAGGGGTATTGCAGATGCGTTGCCAACCTAGAGGCCTAAGTTGGAATAACTCAAGTGCCAGTAATTGCACCGGCTATCTTACTCTCCGCGCCGAAACACAACAGTGCAAGCACTGCTGCTTCACGGCAGGATTAGCGATCAAGATGGTGGTAGCAATCGGGGTGGACCTTGCACAAGGTCCTACCACCTGCAAGTTAGATATAGTGAGTTAAAAACCGGTGAAAATTAAAAACTGGTTAATAACCACATCGACGGATACAAAACCGGTTAACCGGTTTTTTGCAAACTGTTTAAAATTAAAGTATTAGACGATAATTTTACTATTATTGGTTGTTATTGATGTTAACGGCGTATTTTGTGAGATTCAAATATACTCTCTACTAATAAGGGAAGGTGGGTTACAGTGGATCATGGGTAACAGTGGTCCAGTTTAATGAAGTTTTAACTCATTTATATATTAAATTGTTTAATAGTCTTTTATCACAAGTAAAAACAAAGCTAACCCACTAATATAAAATCACGATGTAAAAAAAAAATCAGTTGAAATTCAGTGTAATCAAGTGTAATCAGTGAAATCGTAAAATTATATGATAGAGTTTCATATCCAATATGCCATTGACTCTCACGAGATCACCAACTTTATTTTTGTTTTTTAACAGTCGTCCACTGTTGGCACACGCGTAGCTTTGCCTTTCGTTCGCCTTCTTGTCGTCGAATATATTTGACGATGTCTCCCCCCAAAAATGCAATTTCGATTCGTCGTAAAATAAAACTTTTGACCACTGCTCAGGCGTCCAATCTTTGTATTTTTGTATCTTTGTCTTATTATTCAGAGAATAATATTATCCTTTGTATTTAATACATAGCTAGAATAACATTGTTTTAACTTCGCGTACCAGATTTGCGTCTAGGGAATGCAAACCGGGTAACAAACCGGTTAAAAACCGGTTATTTATAACTTTCGGCAGTTATTAACCAAATTGGAAATAGTCCTTAAATATGTGTAAATTGCCTAAAATAGATACCCCAGAATAATCTTCAGACTAGAAAACGACGAATATAGCGTGGGAACCTTTTTTTTAAACAAGAATACACACTTGTATTTCTTCGTGTAGTGGACAACAAGAAGTTGGTTCATCTTTTTAATTAAATTTCGTCATCAATGTGCTGATAAAACATACGAGCCAAAAGGAAAAATTACATTGCTGAAACTACAATACCGGTCAAAAGTTTAACTTCATTCTGTGACATTAGGTTTCACATTAAATTATATTGATATTGAAATATAGCATATACTTTTAATTTATACGTTTCATTGGGCCCATGACTACCCAGTAAGAAAATAAATTCGAGGAATTGTTCTATTGTAAATATAATATTTTCTGTATTTCCTATGAAATTTTATGAATTCCGCAATTATTTAAAATGGGTCCTCAAAGTTGATCTGAGTGTCGAAACTCGTGCTCTTAATGTAGGTCTGTCCAATGAAGGCTTCACGAGTTCACGACACGAAAAATTGCTGAAAAATGAAGGTTTCCTAAACTGCTGTCATAAGTGCTTTGAAACGAAAACGTGATCTTAATTCCAGTCGATTTCGTTTAGGTACGCCAAGTCACGTCAAAAAGCGAAGACAATTTTATTTACGCCCAGAGCAAACGCCGACAAACTCGAACTGCTAAAGAAATTCGCGAAGAACTCAACGCCACCATCAGTCTGTATCCGTTTTGATGGTGGTGGAAGTATGTTACGTAAACAGAATATGGGTAAAAGATTGTAATGGGCTCGAAAATACAGAGATTGAACGCCTGAGCAGTGGTCTAAAGTTTTATTTTACGACGAATCGAAATTGCAATTTTTCGGGGGAGACATCATCAAATATATTCGACGACAAGAAGGCCAACGAAAGGCAACACTATGCGTGATGCCAACAGTGGAGGTCTGGATAACTGATCAGTTATAGTCTGGAGATGTTTTGCGGGTGATAAGGTTGGTGATTTCGTGAGAGTCAATGGCATAATGGATATGAAACTCTATCATAACATTTTGCAACTTCACGCTTTTCCGTCCAAAAAACGAATTTTAACTGATATTTTTTTGTGATGTTTTATTAGTGGGTTAGGTTTGTTTTTACTTGTAATAAGAGACTATTAAATAATTTTATAAATAAATTAGTTAAAACTTCATTCAACCGGAATCACAGAAAATTTCATTTATTTAGAACTTAAATATGTACTTTTTTACTTACTAGGTGCCCGATGGGAACACACAAATACTCCCAAAATATTAAATTCCGAATTCGCTAATTCCGATTTTCACAATTCCTAAGACATATAATTCCGATTACTTAAAAACACGAATTTCATTTTTCCGAATTTCAAAATATCGATTTTTTTATATCCAATTTTTAAAACACCGAAAAATTAAAAACACGAAATGTTATTGGCCTGAAGTACAGTATTCTGATTAGCAAATTTCCGAAATGACATCGCCAATTCGGAAATATGATATTCGGCAAAATAAACTTCGTGGTTTTAATAATCGGAAACTTGAATTTCGAATCTTGAATAAATATCAATTTATTTAGGTAAATTGAACTGCATAGGACAGGTTAGGTTAGAATTGCGTCAAAGCGCGAAGCGCCTTAACTGCGCGGAATAGGAGCTCGGTGTAACACATTGCTGAAAATGAATAACAGTTATTACTTTTTTAGACCAATCTAATCTACCTAACCTATCCATAGCTTACGTTTAGAAGTCGGGATTTATTATTGATCGGTGTAATGTTACTCGGAATTTAGAAAATCGGTATTTTAGTAATCGGAATTCGTATTTTTGACATTTCGGATTATTATTGAGTCGAACTTCTTATTATTCGATGTATTAAAATTCGGAATTTTGCAAATCGTAATTTAAAAAATGACGATGTTTAAGTTTCGGATTTATAAAAAATCGGAATAGTCATAGTAGGACTTTTAAAACATTCGGAATTATAAAAATCGGTATTTTGAAGTTCGTGATTCCGACTTTCGGAATTTCTTAATTCTTCTTTTTCTGAATTTTTTTCGGTATTTATGTAGTGTACCCGTGCCCTATACACCGCAACACTACCTCTCGTTTCGATACTGAGACGATGACTAGTTTGGCAAGCGGGGGCGTAAGAGCAACAACTTCGAATCCACACACGGGCATGCGTGTAATACACATAAAATTATACCAAAAGATCCACTGTTACCCATGATCCATTGTAACCCACCTTCCCCTATTAATACAGAGTATATTTAAATACTTATTTAAATCTCACAAAATACGCCGTTAACACCAATAGCAACCAAGAATAGTAAAATTATCGTTTTGAAATAGTTTGCAGAAAAACTGCTAAAAACCGGTTAACCAGTTTCGAATCCCTCAATACGGTTATTAACCGATTTTTGGTTTTCACTGGTTTTTCATTCTCTATTTGCGTCGTAAATTGATTTATCACAAAGTTCTTATAATCTATCGTGCAGGGCTTACTTCTGTTTCTCTCGTTAGTTTTTTGCCACCGGTGCTTTATACAATATGTCCATGACAAATTGTAAATGCTAACACATTTAATATATTTTCAGTTACAAATATCTTTCGATGTGGAAGAAGAGGTTCCTGACAAAACAGTTGATCGAAGAATTGTCGCAGTTATTAGTATTTTTTTTTACAAAATTACGATCTATTTGCAATCATGGACCCTTAGAATGCGGTATTCAAAAGATGCAGTTCGTTGGAGAAGTACCTAAAACGTGGGCTAACATCAAAATTTATGTTTCGGTGTAAAAACAATATTGTTTTTTTGAAATAAGAGTTTACTTCATTAAAATGAATATTTAATTTACACTATGCTCTATTTTATTACTTCAATTTGACTTTAACGCCATCTATGCGATCCAGCATGCTTTTTTCGGTCTAGTAATACGTTTTACAAATCAGTGTCCTGTTAGTTCAGTTGAGTCGCCACTTCTTACGTGGCGCTGTTGTATCGGCAATAATCGGCATTGTATCGAGGGGCGGGACGGCTGGCGCGGGGGAGGGGCTCGATTTTAGAATTCGTTTGGGTACGGGAACGGCCTTAACGACGACCAGATGGCCAAGCGGTTAGAGAACCTGACTACGAAGCCTGAGGTCCCGGGTTCGAATCCCGGCCGGGGCAAATATTTGTATGATGAATACGAATGTTTGTTCTCGGGTCTTGGATGTTTAATATGTATTTAAGTATGTATTTATCTATATAAGTATGTTTATCCGTTGCTTAGTACCCATAACACAAGCTTTGCTAAGCTTACTTTGGGGCTAGGTCAATTGGTGTGATTTGTCCCGTGATATTTATTTATTATTTATTTATTAATATCTGCCACAGTGATGTGTGCAAAATTATCTGACACGTCCCTATAAATAAAGTCGTGTCAGATATTTATGCAGACCTTAGTGTCAGATATTGGTGCTGGTGAGTGATGACTAGGACTTCAAACAAGGTGTTCTATATCTTTTTTAACATTCAGCGCAAAAGGAGGGGACGTTATAAATTTTAATGCCGTGCCTCTGTGGCATCATAGCTCCTAAACTGATGGACAGATTTTGATGCGATTTCTTTTAATCGCAAGCCAGTTTAATCTAGACGGGTCTTGGCTAGATTTCATTTAGACGTATTCAAAATGTTGAACGTAGAAATGACAAGTCTTTTTACTGTGCCTCTAAATAAACTACTTATAAGTTTAGTGAATAATTGTATAGTACATTCAGCAACAGAAGTGGATGAGCGGTTACGGTCACAATGATCTACACATGATTTTGCTGCCAAGGTAATAAAAGTGTTCAGATATTTTTTTTGTCAGCATATGCTGACGCCGACGCCTATTGTCACACTTATAAACTTTGATTTTGTACAAAATCTTATTTTTCCTTCTTTCTTTCATTCTGAGCAGCACACTGCTCAATGCTCGTCTACTTCTCCTTGCTATAACCTTAAATGTGTTCAAAGTATTGAAAATCCGACATTACACGATAAAACAACTTAATTGAGAGAAACACAGCGGCCATGTTTGCCCAAATGTCATTTAAATGAGTGACATCACCACGGCCGTAACGGTCGAACAATAACGGTGAATATGACCCGGTTTGCCAACTTACTGTAATTCGCCGCCGCTGTTTTTATACTCAACTTTTGTATGCACAAATGTTTAAACTTACAACACACGGTAACTGTAGCCTGACGTTACCATCATCAGCGAATCAGATGAAATACAGGATCTATTGAACAATGTTTTTCCATTGGTTTTTGTCGGAAAAGTTCGTAAATATCTTACTTTCTTAACTAGTTTACTGAAGCTAATTGAGAAAATTCAGCATTAAGCTGAGTCAGCGGCCGTTTCACTTTTGCGGGGACACACAAAATCGTGTATTTTTATTTTGGTATTTCCTTTATGTTTTGTTTGTGTTTGCTGTCTATTGTTTTTGTTTTTTTGTTGTATTTGTGTGTCTTTGTGAAAATGAATAAATCTCTTTCTTCTTCTTCTTTAAAACAAGATAAATACAAACTTTTCCACTTTTCCGACAAAATACGATGACAAAACATTAATAAAATAAAAGAATTTCTTTGCTCATCCGCGACCTTCAAATTGTTTTAGTTCATTCATATGGACCTCCGCAAAGTAACGCCTGATTCAATAAATTATGGCAAAACATTATTCATTACATCGGTACTAGACTCTGTATACCTATCACAATCTCGCGGAGAATTTCCTCGTGAAAAATAGTTTTCAGGTTTTTAGGACTTTCCGAGGGTATCGAGCTATCTTCATACCAAAGGAGATTATCTGACAATGTTGTTGTAGGTATAGTCCTGCAGTTATTTGATGAAAGCTTATGTATTCTGTAATATGTATGTATGTATTATGCATTAAACCATTTATGTTGCATACAGTTTTTTTAAGAAATCAAGTAAAAACAACGAATCAAGTAAGAAGAAAAAACTATGATTGGTTTTTTGGAATCTTTTTGTATTTTTTATTTCAATTCCAAATTTTTACTTTTACGGTCATCCCGTGAAACCTAAATTGAAAATACAAACCGAAACAGATGCACAGAAAAACCAGAAAAATAAGACCAACGCTGGGAATCCAACCCAGGTCCTCGGCATTCCTTGCCGCGTGCTATACCGCTACACCACTGCTGGTCAACGGCACAGACACGAATTTCCCTATGCATCACATATCTCAGCTTGTTTACTTCGCCACTTAAGCAGTGACCTAGCGCCAGCACAGCAGCAGCTAGCGCAGCAGTGTTGGTCTTATTTTTCTGGTTTTTCTGTGCATCTATGTTTTGGTTTGTATTTTCAATTTAGAAGAAAAAACGTAAGATTCCGTGTTTTGCCAGAAGTTTACAGTATAATTTTTTTTAGTATTTTTCTATAAGTAACTTGTATAATAAGATTTCATTTGAGATACTAAACATTGAAAACGGTCTATTACTTTAGCTTGTAGAATTTTTTGAAATATTTTTTAAGGAAGAGGCGCCACCTCTTTTCCTAAGGGGTGAAACTTCAGCTGCTACGGGTCAAATCACTCAGTTTAGTCTTTACTATCACTGTGCAAAGCGGCTTGCTTTCATCACGAAGTTTTTTTTTTTATTCGACTGGAATCGCTTCACGGCAGGATTCAGCGAGCAAGATGGTGGTAGCAATCCGGGTGACCTTGCACAAGGTCCTACCACCTGCAGAAGTGCAGTACAGTCCCCAAGTTAGCGTATAAAAACTCCGCATGTTGACAAAGGTCATTTAAAAACAAAATGATGTCACCGGCCATTATCAACCAGCTATTGTGAGAGGCAACAAACAATTATACCTATTGAACTTGCCCCATAAACGCCGTGCTTCGGAGTGACGTCAAACTGATTTGTCGGCAAGGTTCTGACGTCTTAACTCTACACGAGACAATTGAATAAATTATGTGTCCGGATTTTCAGCTCAGCGAATTCGCCTGATATATCGACAGTTTTAAAATACTCAATTTATACCCAAAATCTCGAGATGCAACTGGATTCTGGAGCAATTCCATGCTCAAACATAATGCTATGCTATGCTACCTAACAACGCTATGCATTAGACACTCGTAATTTTATTATATTCACCATCTGTTTGTACTCATCGTATTTGATTTGACAGAAAGAACGGATCTGATTGTGATTATTGCGCTTTAAACAATATAATTATGACCATGACAGGTCACTAGAAAATACTTGAAACTTACTTGACCTAGATGGAAGATGCCCAATATTGTCCAATGCCAACAGCATCGGACACAAATGTCCCCCCTTAGCTAACTTGGTAGGTAACTATTCCGTAGAGCAAAAGAGATAGCTGCATTGGGGATGGGGTGAGAAGAGGCGACTTAAATTACCCCGGACCGTAGATATTGAAAGAAATTTGAGCCCTTCATTCGGCTAGCAAGAAAAAAGATTCAACATAAGCCGCTACCATACCTGACCTATACGATTTAGCAGCTTAGCTATTAGATTGGAGGTTCTCAAAGTGTTTCAGGTGGACCCCCAGGGGTTCACGAGACCAGACGAGGGTCCACATTGTCGTGAAAAAAAAAGGAGGGTTTCAGGAATACTACGATAGCAGAATTGTAGCAGCAGGTCTACCGAAAACAGTAAAAATTTGGAATTAGGTAGGCTACGAGAAAAATAGATTGGAACCTCTACATTATACCTTTAAAAAAATATATAGCTATATCTTAATTCGTCACTGTTTTACTAGGCATTATGACGAAAACATCGAAATGATCCTTAATCAAAAATAATTGAGCACTCAATTCGAAAAACACCGCAATATTAACGGTAACAAATATTCTTCAACAAATATTCTTCGTTGTTTATTAGGTATTGTTGTTGAACAGCAGTATCATCTCGATAAAAAGCTCAAATTATCATCTAAACTGATCATAAACAACAAGTAAACAAGCCGTGTTGCTAAACAAGATAATTAACAAGTTTAAATAGCAACCTTGGGCGACAGTTCCTTATTCAAGTGAAGTGCCAGAGAAATTCAATGTCATGGCTCATGGTTGTGTACAATGTCAACGCGTTTTACGTAACGCTAGTGGAGTGAGCTATTTTTATTGAGCTAAAATTCATGAAGTTCTCAAGATGGTCACGCCCCTTGTTAGCAAAGGCTTTCTCAGGGTGGTTTCAGAGTGGAACGCTCAGAGAAAATTAGGAAGAGTGAAGAGGTAGTACCCAAGTAAAAGCAAATGTAGATCTTTGAAAAATAATCTCAAAGAATGGTGGGTAAAATAAGGTAGAGAATTAATGAGCTTAATGGAGATCAACTAACAAATGGCAAAAAACTAACAAAAACCAGTGACGCCATGATTAGCAAGTAGTAAACATTATAGTTAAGAACCTCAAGTTTCCAATACGCACAGCCCAGGGCCCGCGTGGGGACTACTGCCCAAGCCCTCATTCTTAGAGAAGCCTGTGATCAGCTCTGGGATTAATAATGGCCGAGATGATGAGATAAATCTCTAGCGAGAGAGCTCTAGTTAGGTATATCTTCAGAACAGCGGCGGCCTTGGCCGATACGAGTCTCCATTCAGCAGATTTTTGCTACGCCTTGGTAAGTGCAAGTGCAAAGATGTGTATCGAAAGTATATAAATTTCTAAAGGTAACAAAACATCCCAAAGTACCCCTGCTGCTTTGGATGCACCACTTCATAGGATGCGTCACCTGCATTAGCTGATATATTAGACACATCCTACTGGCCCTAGATATAATAATAGAGAGTAGATGGAATACAGAGTTGTATCAGATATGTATGCACAATTTTCTGTGTCAGATATGCTGAATGCTGCAGAATGTAGAATGCTGGTAACCGTACACAAAATTTGCTGTTGTTGGCTACACTAATGTTAGGTACCTAAAAAATGTAGGCGACCCAGTGGGAATGGAGTTGTTAAGGCGCCACACCACTGCAAACTATGAATTTAGTTTTGTGTGATCGTGCCAGTAAGCTGGACAAAGTAAGGTTGCTCGCTCAGTGTTAACATAGTGAGGTAGCGGTATACAGGTAATAGTTGAAATACCTAGGTTAGTAATTAATTAATAACCTTCTCTCTAAAATATCTTGAATGGAATTAAACAAAAGACCATGCAGGAGGGAAATAAAAATATTTGAAAAGCCAGAATCTGAGAAGAAAAATCAGTCATTTGTAGACTCTAATGACACTGTTGAGGCTGGGTTGGGTTGAATCAACTTATCTGATTAAAATAACATTTAGATTGGATTTGCTGACATTACTCTCTCAATACTCAATACTCAATATTCTCTCAATGGCCAATGATGTCAGTTTTGGCCATTTCTATAAAAATATGCCCACAAATGACTCTAGACAAACTTTTGAACAGCAACTAATTTGTCAATTTTATTTACTGGTAAATAGACAAATTAAGAACCTCATTCTGTTTTTAAAATAAAGGGCTAAACACATGACTAAATTTAGGACGCTAAATGACTTAGAAACCTAATTTAGGAAAGTGTAATCGCGTTTAGGCAATGTGCAAGTGTAATAAGTCCATAAAGTTGGATAAGGAAATAAAAAATTCAGAAACTCATGGCGTGAGTGATGTGATATGTGTGTGTGTGTGTGTGTGTGAGATGTTCATTTACACAGCTGGTTATTTTAGAATTCATGGATGGAGAGTGAAATTGTCTGAAAACCCTATCCGAATAAGCATCTAATCACATTGTAGATACACCATGTTTCTCTTGATTTCCGTTAACTTCAACACATGGCTCAATTTTGTCCACTTGGATTATTTTTTTTTCATTTAAGTATAATAAGTCATTGTTTAACATAAAATTGTAAAATTCTCCAACTTGACACAAGGGAGACAAAAAAGGTAACTTTTTAAATATTATTTTATTTGGTAGGTGCCTATTTTTTCTATTTATTTATACGTGAATTAAAAACGCAATAAAAAGCATTGTATACAACTATGTCACTGTAATTGTGGCCATAATTTTAATTTATTATTATTCAATCTTACCATTGAAAGTAAAATTAAGAAAATTAACTTCATTTGACCTGTTAAAAGTAGGGTCACTGTGGGGAAGTCCGGCATACTTTTCTCAAATTTGAGTTTGACTGAACTTAATTAATCGGATATACTTTCTAGAGTAACTTGTGTCTTCGGAAATTATCGGTAATGTATTCATTTACCTATAATAGTCTTAAAATAAGATTAATTGCAATATTCTGTAGATTTAAATTATTTTTTTTAAAACTCGGCGTGTAGACGGACTTCCCATCTAGTTTGAGGTAAGTCCGTCTAGTAGCAATATAACCATAACTTGTAAAGCAATATGTATAAATACATTTTCTAACAGTGATGCAAAACTGGCATTCAAATATGTGTTTACTCCCTTTGTCAATAAAGTCTCCATTTCAATGAAAATAATTTTTATTTGATTTTAGGGTAAGACCGGCATATATTTGGTGTCAGTGGTTGTAAACATTTTCACACAAATTAAAGGGACTTTTTTTTCAAAAAAGAAATCAAGTTAAAAAACAAAAATCTTCATCTTTAATTTAAAATACTTAAGTACCAGTACAGCAGCTCCGCTAGCCTGAGCTACGGTAGCGGTAACGGTATTGGCGGGGCAGGGGGTGCTAAAAATCTCTGGGCACGATCAGGCGGCCAAACCAAAGTGACCCTGGCAACGTATAATGTAAGGACTCTGAGAGACGAAGCGAGACTGGAAGAGATACAGAAGGAACTAGGACTTATAAACTACTAGCTTTTGACCGCTGCTCCGATAGTAATAAGTACATAAAATACGTATTGCTGAAAAGGTTGGCAATATCTGCCGTTGAGGCAAGACCGGCATATGACGGACTTTCCTTAACATGCTGGACAGACTTCCCGAACTTTACATTTTAAGATTAGAAATTTGTTGCAGGTAATAATTCCGAAATTCAAGCGATATTAATGAATTCAACACCAGAAATAATTAGATGGATCGCTAAATAACTTACGTAGCCACAGAAACTCCAAAAAATCCTGCAATTTTATACTTTTTCTAATAATTTTTGCAGAGAGTAGACCTTCCCAGTTTGAGTACAAAACTCGAAAAAAAGTGGCGGGCTAATTTCTACCAAACTAATGATATTAGCGACACCTATGATATTCAGTTCGAACTAGCTCCGTAATACTGTTTTACCAGCCGAGCCATAACGGACTAGCTATTCAAAAACGGAAGTTATTGCCGCTAGACGGACTTACCACCCAGACGGACTTACCCACAGTGACCCTACCTGGTAACTTTCACAGAAATCAAAAATAACATGTTGTATAGTCAAACATTAAATTTTTTGCTAGTTCCAACGCATCATATTAAAAGAAATATAATAAAGCCAACTGTCACATGAAAAGAGACTGATATTATAATTCATTGAACTAACATTACCCTAGACGGAAAGGAAATAGGTTGAATAACGACTGGGTGAAGTTACCAAGGAATACGGTATAGAAGAGGTTGTTGCCAAGAGTTAGTCAAAACCTTGTTTGATTCAGTAATTCAAAACAATGTACTTAAACATGTTTTTCAACCTAATTAAGTAAAACAAGTAAATGTTATTCACAACAATGCTCAAGACTGATGATGAATTGATGAATCATTAGTTTTTATGTAGGTACTTATTACATCGTAAATTAAGTATGGGAGTGCTTTATTTTTGATTTGACATGAACAAAAATGAGGTTAACCAATTAAACATTTCAGATGAATGTAAAGTCCTGCAAACTAGTTTAATTATTACTCACCTTCAATGTGATACTGTGTTATCAATAGATGAAACAAAATTTTTGATAATAATCTATAATTCATAAAAATACGAGCGAAATAAATGGCGCGTGCGAGAACATTATGGAATGCCAAATGGCACTCACTGTTGAGAACGAATATCAAACATTTATGGACAATTATGAAATTGAATGCAACTCACCTCTTTTTCTGGTCTTGATCCGTTGACCCGATAATACTGGTTTTTCTACCTTCTGACTCATACAATTTATTGCTGAAACAGAAAACACACGTGGCAATTAGTATCGCGAGGGAAAGGCAATGGGCTCGCACTTGGTGGGGTCATCGCCCGCGACACCACACCATTTGAAATTACTTGTCACAGATTTACATCCCCCAAAAATTACGCTTATGGCGGAACACCTCACGCTCTACTTACTACTTTGAACACGGAAACTGCCAAGAAATCACACCACGACGCCTCTGACCTCAAGTTACGCGTACAGTAAAAAATCGAACTTGTGACTCAGCGAAAGCCTCGTGATAGGTGCACTACACCCCAATCGAACAAAGCACGAAGTAGATAGTTATGTGTGCACGGATACTTACGTAGTGACAGGTTATGTAGGAGCCTTCTACTCCTTTTGCGAGTTGTCTCGGACTGCGCCTGTTCAGAAAAGAAAGAAACGCTGCGACGGGCTCTATTCCCTAGAGCGCTAGAGACAACGTGTATGGAGGCGCCGGATATCCGTTAATGGGTCGCTTTGATCGATTCAAATCTGCGCGAAGTTGTTTTCTACAGATGGATTCGAAGCAAGATATTGCTCGTATGCGTAGCGAAATACTTTGATTAAAAAAATCTGAACGTGATGAAAAGAAATTTAAAGCTGTATAATTAGTTCAGAAGTGATCGAAGATTCGCGTATAATAATATGCAAATTATCACAACATGAGACGAATCACTCCGATCTATAACGAATATCGTTTTAATATTTTTACAAGACGACACAATAAATTTGATTGATTTTGTAACACTTAATTACAGAAACATGTGTGAACGGAAAATATTTGACTAAAAATGGCAGAAACAACAAATTACCATAAACAAGTTAAGAATCAAAGTTTGTTTTTAAGCTTTGAAGACACGCTTCTACTTCTTGACAATTGGCTTGGTTTGAGAGTGCCAAACTCCGTTATGACATGCTGCGTTTTGTTTATCGATAAAATAATAATGTTTCTATTTAACTAAACGAATCATTGACAGTTCCGTCCGCGACAACCAGCTGAGTTTGAGGTTATAAATTGCTAAATTGGAATTGAAAATATTATTTTGTTTTAATATAAATGGGTCGCCCATAAGTTTCTGATCTACACACATCATGGTACACTTAGTACTCTCCAAGGTAAGGGATAGTGTTATCGACTTTTCAATTATATGTGTGAAACTTCGTCACATAATCTATTGGTTTGGTATTTTATTAGAATGGGAGTTAATTATTGAAATTTTACAGCTTAGCGGCTTGCGCTTAGTCCCGAATGCCATTTTAGCCGTGTCATCTCGAACTACAACTAGCAAGCATTACGACCCGAAGTTCAAAAAGTTGCGTAAAGAAAAGTACCTGAAAGTCGAACTTCCTGACTATAATGAGGACACAAACGCGATGCCTAAAGAAAAGTTACGTCAAAAGATGAAGGAGAGAGGCATGATGCCACCCAGACCGTGGATGGAGCGCCCATTTTATATATCTGCTACAGGTTACTTTGATATAAATTATTTTATTTGCTTGTAACATAAGATACTTTGTCTGATTCTTGTTACAATTTTTTTTTATTTATGCTTAAAAAAAGAAAATAAACATTAGGTGCACCAAACCAATCAAGTCATTACATTACATAATTTATTATTTATTATCAAGGACCGGAATTTTCATAGCAAAAATCAAATGTCAAGAGGGATTGACCATTATACTTTTATATCATGTAAATTATGTAATGTTAAAAGTTAATTGGCTTGGTGTATGGTGTGTACATAATGTTAATTTTTTAGAGCAAAAATAAAAGTTTTAAAAATGCATGTTTAATTTTTTTCTGCCCTCAACAGGGATCAAACCAGGGACCTCATGCTTAGTAGTCAAACTATGCAGTCATCAAATCTCTAATCTATTATTGGTATAATGCAGCCATTTCCTGGATTTGGTTCATCTTCAATTTATAATCTTAAATTTTTTACAAATCAAGTGATTTTTCAGAATGTGATCTACGTGGATGACTTTCTTGAGATAGCCACAGATAATTTTAGATGTATATTTGGTTGCAGGTGGCGTTTTTGAGCCCTATGTGCCTCCAGAGGGGGATGGCAAAGCATCTCTCGCATCAGCAACTCGTGCCAAACAGGCTGTGCAGCTCCTTGAAAAGAAGTCCAAATCAATGATGGCAATACGCAAAATAAAGTCTTTTGACGAAGACTTTGACTCCAAAGCGTTCTGCCAACAAGCCCAAGATATCTACATTAAAGCGCATGAAAGTTTGGTGAACAATGACAAGAGGGCTTTGCAGTTGTATGTCACAGAAAAGGCTTATCAAGAGTTCCGGCATAATTCTCATTTGAAGACGATCAAGTGGAAGTTTTTGCAGTCTCTGGAGCCTCCCAGAGTGTGCCATGCGCGGTGCACTGATGTTGTTAGCAAGGAAAATATATTTGGACAGGTAACTATTATTAGGGGTCGCAAACCCGGTTTTTATTGTATGGAGAAAACCCGGTTTTCAGTAAACTCCATACATCAAAAACCAGTTTTGTGACTCTTAACTATTATGTTATAATACCTGTCTAAACACCTTTTATTATTTGCTATTTTTTTATTTTATTTCTTTTATTAGTTTTTTTTTTGCCAAGACGGGTTCCTAGTAGGTACGAGTAGTATGCATCTTTATGAATTAGAGATTCGCAAGGGGGGTGCAGTGCGGTCCATAAGGCAAAACCACTCCGCATCAAAAATACTTCTAATTTGTCTATCTATCCTTTACTAGGACAAATAAGTAATTTATGTATGTTTAATTTAAAACACATGGTGTATGTTTTGAGATCTTGAAAGTGACATACAATGTAGGTAGATAAGCTACAGCATTTTAGTTAGGTCTCATATTGGCGCCATCTTTTGACGAATGGTGGAACTGTCTCGAAAGATACAACAACTAATCTTATAATCACAAACGTAATGCAAATGTCAAAGTTGTTAACGGACCTCACTATACTAGCGCCAAGTTGCCAACTATACTCGAGTCTAGAATTAGGCGAACCAACTTGACAGTTCATTACACACAAATGTTGCCACAGTTACACCAGTGTTGTAATATTGATATTAAAAAAAACTTAATATCAATGTTAGAAAAAAACTCAATTTGAAATAATAATACGGTCAATCAACCATTTCTTTTTGTGGAGCGATTTTAATTTTGAGAAAAAACAATTTTTTTTATGCACTTAAATGTTTACCCTTTATATATATGGCCGAAGTTATAGCTTAAGTGGTTTGCAGCGCATATTTGTTAGCTTTTAAGTATTTTATATACCTGAGAATGAGGGTAAGGTCTGAAACTTGTCCCCTAGGTTACCCATTGATAAATGAATAAAACTACCAGTAATTTGTGTCTGTACTCCTATCCAGTGGTGGTGTAGAGATATAGCACGCAGCACGGAATGCTGAGGACCTGGGTTCGATACCCAGCGCTGGTTTCTTTTTCTGGTTTTTCTGTGCATCTATGTTTCAGTTTGTATTTTTGATATACTCATAGTTTATTGATATACACCTCAAAGTAACGCCTGATTCAATAAATTTAATAAAGAAATATCTTTTCACTTCTCATGCTCGTAAAGTTCGTGTTTATGCTGGATCTAGACGACATAAAATGACTTTTTATGCACTAGTGCATAAAATGAAATCCTCGTCTAAGACCAAGGTAATCAGGTGTCAACAGCCACAAACAAGGAAGTTTATATTTATTTTTTTCATCATTTTTAATTTATATAAATAAAATTAAAAATCAGTCAAAATAAATCAATAAAACTAAAAAAAATATATAATAATATAGTAATGCATGAAAAATAAAATGTACATATAGTAAGTGAACAAATTGTTTCCACTGTTGCTATTATGTTTCCTCGCCATCGAAGTGTAAAGCAGAGTGTAAAACTCGAGCATTAAACCCATTTTCCCCTCGACGTATCTATCCACCCTCGCCATACCGGCTCGGGTGGCTATATGAGCGTCTTGGGTAAAATGGCCCGTTTTATGCTCTTGTTGTACAATCTACTATTATACTTTTCCTTTCAGGTAACAGTCCGCTTCCACACGCAGCAGCAGCTCAGCGTGTACGACCGTTTCGGACGCCTTCTGCACGGCAGCGAGATCCTCGCCAAAGACGTCATAGAGTACATAGTGTTCGAGAAACACCTGTCCAATATGTACGGGACTTGGCGGATACACGACAAGATTGTGCCGGACTGGGTGCCGCCTAAAGACCCGTCGAAGCTGACCAGGGTACTGCTGGAGCCTGAGCCGGTGCCGTTGCCACTACCGGAGACGAAGCCCGTCGAAGTAGCGGATAAGTGATTTGTATTGATTAAATAGTTTTAGATTATGTTTTTGTTTTTTACTGCTTTTGTCCCAGAGTTAGTTAAAGTTTTTAGTTATTTAGGCGTTTAAAAAAAAAAGTGTACCCTTTCCGTTTTTTTGAAATTTTGGAAATAATATGGTTTTTCCTACTCAGAATCAAGAGCATAATTGGTTCTGATCGTTTAAAAAAATGTCCCCAGATTTTTATACAAAATTTTATTAGTCAGTTTTGTCACGCCCATACTGAGTGTATGAAAAAAACGTCGCAAAACTGTCATTTTTTTGGGGGAATTTTTTTAAACTATTGGAATCGATTGTCCTCTTGATTCTGAGTAGGGGCAAAAACCATATTTTTACCAAAATTTCTAAAAAGAAAAAGAAAGAGGACATTTTTTTTTTAAAACGCCCATTTAGTACCCATAGTACAAGCTTTGCTTAGTTTGGGAGTTGGGACTAGGTTAATTTGTGTCAAGTCTAATGATTATTTATTTATTTGCTGTCGTGTTAGTGTGGGTTCAATTATGGATGTAATTTTTAACTCACTTTCAGTCAGATTAACTTGTAATTTGGTATACATAATGTAGACAGGATGACTGAAACTACAGTCAACAAAAAAGATTGTAAAATTTCCCAAAAAGAAGATTGTATGTTTTTTTACAAAAACTTTTTTAAAAGAATGCCACCTAACGGTTTTGAATTTAGAGGTGACAATAGTTTTAATATTTTGGAGTGATATGTGTTGCAGTTTGCAAGCAGACTAATGCTAATTGCATCTGATGGCAAAACCAGCCATTATCATTATCATATTTATTGGCGTTTGAGTTTTGAGTTTGATCTATTCATCAGTCTCAGCATGGGGGATATACGATATACACTGAGTCAACATATCGCTTGATGGTGTTATTTATTTTATTTATTCTCCTCAATGGCGGCCATTACGGCTTGGGCCAATGTCAGGTAAATAAAGATAATTCTTCTTCACGTAGTACGGTGATTGTAGTTTTTGCAACTTGATAGCAAAATTCCAAAAACCACGCGGAGACAACTTGCGCATTAAAAAATGGTCTAAACGCTAAATTAATATATTAGTTATGAGTGAAAATCCCGAAAGTTCAAAATGAGGGTATTCACAAAGGCGAAATATCGGTAGATGGTGTTAGTATCGTGAGGGCCGTTTGACGTTTGCGCGTGATTAGTTATATAACTAAATGAGCCAATCGCAAGCAAACGTCAAACGGACCTGACTATACTAACGCCATCTACCGATATTTCGCCTTTGTGAATACCCTCATTTTGAACTTTCGGGATTTTCACTCATAACTAATACATTAATTTAGCTTTTAGACCACATTGGAAAATATAGAAGTTAGGAAGTCGTTTAAGTCAAAGCAAGAAATAAAACTGCAATATTCGTAGCCCTATTTTATTTTAATATACTCACTGAGCATAAATTCATTCGATTTATATTCTTTTACTAATAAATTAATAGTGACTAACTTAACATAAAATTCGTTGACAAACAATGAAAATATTTAGCTACACAAAAAGGGTGCTGTGGTTGACTATTTTGTGTATAATGTCATGATATTAGTCAAATATTTCAAACCGTGTTATACATTTCGAGGGGCTTTAGTTCCTAATTGTGTACATTTCGACTGATATCAGTCAATTGTCAATGACACATTAACCATATAAGTATGGTCAAGCGTTCCTTTGGCCACAAAAGAACCTTTTCGCAATGCATTGAGTCTTAAAGAGGTATTTCATATTGTATCATGTCATTTTCCTGGAATTTACTGTGAATTGGTTCCATAGTGACTTGAAATTACTTGCAGCGCATTTATGTGTGAAACATTTGTTTTGCATATTTTTGACACTTGTTCTGTGGTCACACTAGTAGTAAAGGGTATTTGACACCAATAATACCAAGATAAAGAAACACTTTTAGCCCGGAAAATATAATTATTTTTCGGCATTGAAATCAATTGGGTTAACTGACGTCATAGTTCAATGTGTCAAAATGGATGGGGGCTTTTCTACAGCTCATAACAAGATATACACTATCCAATAAAAAAAAACTGCTCTGTTAAAATGTATGCGTGGTCGGTCACACATAAAAAAAAATTACGTCTTGACTTTGAGAACCTCCTCAGTTTTTTTTTTCGTCGGTTAAAAAGTATCTCCAATGATGGTGGTGTCAAATAGCCTATGACAGGTGATTTTTCGCACAAGGTGACCGCAAGCGCGTTTCGGAACGTTTTGTACACAATTTTACATCAATTTCTGATCAGACATAAGATTTTCTGGGCGTAAACAGCCCGCGATAGAGCATATAGTCCAGCGAACCGATTTTTTTAAATGATATATATATATATATACATACATACATATTATAACTATATATATACATACATATATATTATAACTCGAAAATAGTAAATAGGTACAAAGTTGAAAATGTACCTAGTTGTCAAGATCAATTAGTACTGCAAATATTTTGCAATACTTTTTCAAACGATATCATTTCAAAAATCGGTTCCCCGGTAACCATTTAATATTATTTTCATACTGGGCTTGTTTTGTATGTCGCTGTCTGGGTCTATTTAATACAGAATTTACTATACAATATGTGTCAATTATGAATATAAAACGTGTGAAACTTCTGGTATAAAAGCTTAGCATTTGCTACCAGATCTTACGCTTAATCTCAGTTTAATATTAAGGTCCGCTCCACAACTATTCTACTATAAAATAATGTTAGTGCAGTCTTATTGTCTATGGAAGGCACCAAAATATTAGTAAAACTTAAGTAGATATTTACAACAATAATACATTTTGTACAGTGCATGTTAAGGTTTTGTCATTCTATAAAAATTGGAACGATTTGGATGTATAAAATAAACATGGCATGCTTTGTACGTTCGTGCGATTTAGGAATAAATTATCTCAAAGTCTATGTTGTCTATGATTAGGTTACATTAATAGTGCGTATCACTTAAATGCACATTGTCTCACTGAATCACCGTCAATATGAAACAAATTTATTACATCCTAAAAGTATGTAGTATAGAAATTAAGAAAAGGTGGAAACTTTTGTGTGCCTCTTTGAAACCTGTCAGATTCTTGACAAGTTCTTGAATATAGCAACAATTTCAGCAACTTTGTTTTCTACTCTTGCTTTTCGGTCTGTTCTGTGATACAATCAAAGTAATATTTTCACCATACACGTAAATTATGAATCGGAATTATAATCATTTAATTATTATTTGCACTCGGATTGATTGTAACCGAACGGTTAAAATCGATTACATTTCCCAATTTACACTCGCACAAGTCAAAAAATCCTCGCATTATTCTGTGATATTTAGGACACATTAGGTACATTGCACAATCCATTTAAATTCTGATTTTGCTTGAAAAGAACCACAGAGATCTGTCTCGAGCGGTTGAGTCTGTAATTGTTAGAAGAGGTCTTCACATGCGCCAGGAAGCTTCGACATCGCAAGCCAATGTCACATTAGTTCGTCCACACATCACTAGATGTCGCTAGGAGTCGCACCACATACTCGCCACGATACAAAGGTAACGACTCCCAGCTATACTTTTGGTCTGTGCTCAGCACATCCTCAGGCCTTTGTCTCATTCAATATGTGTATGGTCTCATACAAGCGTGGGTGCGGGGCGGGACGTGGGCTTGGGCGGCAGCGGGGGCGGGGAGCGGGGCGGGCGGTCTCCGATGTTCTGGAGCCGCAAACGCTGCGCTGCGTGGAGGTTCTCCAAAAAATCTGGAAAGAAGGTTAAGTTGATTGAAATTGCTCATAGTCTTAAAAAGTTAATATAGTTTTATAAAATCTAAAATGCATGCTCTTGTGAATAAATTGACGTTGCTTGGTCAACAACTCTTAAACTTAAGTTTAGTCAGATAGTGATATGGGTTTATTTTGTAGTAACTAGCTAGTACCCATTGTATGATATATACTCAAATCACTATTTGTTTCCCTACAATTTTGAAATGTTCCCTCGATTTACCACATCTTGATTTGAGTGACAAAGGGACTTGAAGGTATGCCCTTGCCAACAAATTAAAAATAAAAGGTTGGTAAATGACAGTAGTTCTAAAATAACAAACATAAAAACAGTCCCCTTTTATTGAAGTCTGTTAAAAAAAAATACTGTAACGTAAAACGGATCTCTCGATATTAACGCCATCTAGCGATATTTGGACTAATTATTTAATCTCTTCACCGATAGATGCCGCTAGTCACCCAGTCGTGACAGCCAATGGAATCCCTTTAATACCAAAGTGTAAGGGTAGGTGTTTAGAAGAGTTGCCAGGTCTTTTTCGAATAATACAGAACCGTGAGCAAAAATAAACAAACGCTTCCAACGCGCACGAAGCGGCAACATGGACGTCGATTGCGTAAAATCTGACTGAGAAAAATTTCAGAAAAAAAATACCGAACCGCCTATACTTCAAGTTCAAATACCGAACACCTGGCAACACTGGTGTTTAGTGGAAGCAGAAGCAGTGAGTAGTATTACCAGGCGGGTGGTGGTGCAGCGGCGGTCCAGGCCGCAGCGCCGCGCGCACGCGCCCACTGCCGTCACTGCGCGCCGTCGCGCCGCTCTGCAGAAGACAATCACAATTATTACATTATTTTTATTATTTCATTATGCGGACGGCTAAGGAGTAGAACTCTCTGCCGAGGTAAATTTTTACGGAACGCTATAATCTGTACATCTTTAAAGTCAAAGTGAACAGCCACCTTCTAGGCAAACTTGTATCATCTTAGGCCTCATCTTCGCCTTCCACCAAGAGAGATTGAGGCCAAACGGAAGTCTATTTTCTATAACTGCCATAATCAATTTCAGGTAATGCAAAATATTCACAAAAATTATTCTAATTATAAATAAATCCGCGTAGCTCACCCAAAAACTATGAGATTTGACGTTTCGGAGACCTCACGCTACACTAGCGCCTCTAGCGGCGAATTCATACGCGACAGCCCTCATCGCAAGCAAGACAAAAAACCTCACGACACTAACGCCATCTAGTGATATTTCACTTATCTTTTAGCCCTCATCACATTCTCTCTTCTACGAACATTAGGTAAATAGGGATGTTGACACCACCAATCAATGAGGGCTATCGTTTTTTCTCTCACTAGTTGGCGCCACTGTTGCGTGAGGTTTTTAAAAGTCTGTTATAACGGGCGTGAAAACAAAGTTTAGATTAAAATCATATTTAATACATTGTAAAACAGTGCCATAAACATATCGAGCAACCACAGTATTGCATAATCCCGTTTTGTTCGGAAAAAAGGGAGGACAAAAGTTTTCGAAAGACAAAACTGTCTCAAATTACAGACGTTCCTTACCCCTTATCGCATAATTGCCATAATTAATTTCAGATAATGCAAAATATTCACAAAATTATTCTAATTATAAATAAACCCGCGTAGCTCACCCAAAAACTATGAGATTTGACATTTCGTTGACCTCACGCTACACTAGCGCCTCTAGCGGAAAATTCATTCGCGATAGCCCCCATTGAAGTACTTTTTATGAGCTGTCAAAACAATTCTCCCATAGAGTTCCAATGGCAATAGCGAATTATGACGTCACTATCCGGCAACTCAATCAACTATTTGTTCTAATCTAATTTTACAGTAAATCGAAAATTAATCTGGCTATCAGGGCTAAAAAAGCGTTTTTTTTACTGGAGTTGTGCCTTCGAATTATTTTTTAATGTCATCATCAATATTGGGGCCATCCATTTCCATGACTGGTAAGTAAAATCAAAGTCAAAATCTCTTTTTTTTTTTTTTTTTTTTTTTTTGGTGGCTTTCACCCTTGCTTTTTTAGCAAGATGTATTTTGCCAATGTCGATGTGGAGACATTACACACATGAGGAGACTGTTCGGTTTAAATAATTTTGATTTCGGGGGGAGGAACAGACTGGAGACCTAAAACAAATACCAATGGTTATGGACGGTACACTGACAATAACAAGACGAAAACAGACGAAACGTTTTTTTTTTTTTTTTTTTAACGGAGGGGAATGGCAGACAGTTAAGCATGCTAACGAAAAAGGATAAATTGAAGAGGAAGTATGAAATATATAATAAGCATGCAGCAGTTGCTATAATTTAATGTTGTGGCACTGTATAAATTTTATCAAAATTTTTATAAGAGGAGAATCTAGTAAAGCAAGAAGTGTCAGAAAATTCATAGGGCGCGGAACTTCCTTCGGCAACGCATCGTATAAGGAATAAGTGAGTTTACCACAATTGAAAAAAATGTGATCCAGGGTACCCTCATCAAGACCGCATTCGCAAAGAGAGTTATCCCGTACTCTAATTTTTGATAAAAACACCGGAGTGCAGACATGACCTAGACGAAGTCGACAGATGGTAGAAGTGACCCATTTACTAGCAGAGCGGAAGTGATAAAACCAAGGTTTACAAGGAATTAAGGGTTGGATGTTCCCGTAGTGTCGGCCTTTCTGGAGTCTGGAGAGGTTCCACATGTTCTGCCAGGAGACCCTTAAATCATTTCGAGCGGACATCATTAAGTCTGAAGGTAAGATAGTTTTATAATCTTGACAACCAATTGTGATGGCCTCTTTTGCCCACATGTCCGCTCTTTCATTTCCCATGATACCACAATGGCCCGGAATCCACGCAAGAGTAACTTCTAGTCCCTTTTTTTCGCATCGGTGTAGAGCCTCTTTGATTTTCAAAATTATTGGGAGTTTAGTTTTCATTTTAAAATGGTTTCCTACTATTGTTTGTAGACAGCTTTTAGCATCTGAAAAAATTAAACTTTTGGGAACGCTGTGTGTTTCCGAGAATTTAATAGCCTCCAATATTGCGATGGATTCCCCAGTGAAAACAGAAGACTGGGCTGGGCCTTTTTGAGTCAAAGCAATTTGGTATTTGGGAATCCATACTGCTGAACCTACAGAGGTATTGGGATCTATTTTAGAGGCGTCTGTGAAGATGAGTAGCCAATCCTGCCATTTTTCTATTTTTTTATTAAATATGTTGTTGGCCGCTGGACTATCCTTGTCAATGCCAAAATCAAGGATAACTTTGGGGGAATATATTAAAGACTCATAGTCGGCCTCAAATATGGGGTTCATGTAAGTGGTATATAACGGGGACGTAAGGTTTTTTAATTTGGTATACGACACAATGTATCTTGGCGCTTCTTTATGTGACCAATATGTGTTTTCAGACACTTCCACGGAGAGTGCCTCTAGCCGGGGTATAAGAGGATGGTTGGACATGGAAAATGCTCTAAAAAGGAAACGGTCTGCCAAGTACTGTCTATGGAGGGAGAGGGGAGGATCCAGGCACTCCACTTGCATAGCATTCTTGGGTGAGGATTTCATTGCTCCCAGAGCAATACGTAGACACTTAGCTTGTATTAGGTCCAATTTTTTAAGTGCATTTTTATTGCAGGGTTCCACCGCGAGTGAAGCATAATCGATCTGGCTACGAATGATTGCATTATATAAAAGTTTTTGGCAATATGGGTGAGCGCCCCACCAGACTCCAGAGAGAGCCCGGAGAACGTTAATACCCTGTTCACATTTTCCCGTTATATGCTCCAAATGCGGTACACCAGTCATTTTGGAATCCAGAAAAACACCAAGAAATTTAACAGAATCCTTGCAGGGAATAACCTCATACTCATAATTAAGATCTATGTTCGGGATGGATCTGTTCCGCGAGAAAGTTACAGTGCAGCTTTTAGATGGTGACAAAGATAGCCCATGTTCATCTAGCCAGACCTTCAGATATCTGAGTGCCTCATTTAATTTTAAGGAAGCCTCAGTAAAAGTCTGTGTAACGGTATATAACACTAAGTCATCTGCATATTGGAGTATATTACAGAAGGGGGAGACAGATTGCTCAATATCATACGTATATAAATTATAAAGGAGGGGGGAGAGGACTGAGCCTTGGGGGAGTCCCTGCCATAGGGTAAGAGGAGTGTAGAAGCTATTGCCAGTTCGGATTTTAATTATTCTTCCCATGAACAACTTGCAGATAAAATGTACTATCCTCACAGGGATGCTCAGCTGGAGCATTTTTGCTCTGAGCACAGGAAGAATGACATTGTCATAAGCAGCGGAGACATCCAAGAAGCACCCTACAACATGGTGCTTTTTGGAGAGGGCTAGTCTAATGTCCGAAGTCAGTATGCTTAGGTTGTCCATGGTACTTTTCCCTTTACGGAATCCGAATTGAGTGTTGGCGAGTAAATTATTTTTTTCTACAAACCACTCCAATCTATTTTTAACCAGATGCTCCAATATTTTACCTATCGTCGCGGAAAGGGCAATTGGGCGATAGGAGTTTGCTTCTTGAGGGTTTTTACATGATTTGAGGATTGGGATTACAATTTGGGTCTTCCATGCTTCGGGGATTTCACCAGACACAAAAAACAGATTAAATAGATTTAGAAGGAGGTCTTTTGAAAAGGGACTTAGTTTACGGATGAAGATATACGGTATGCCGTCCTCTCCTGGAGAGCTGTTACGGAGCCCGTCAAGTGCCAGCTCAAGTTCATAAAATGTAAAGGGGCCGTCGAGAGGGCCTAGCCCGGTAGAGGGGGGAGATGGGTCTATGCAGGGCTCCTCAGGGACTGATGGAGGGGCTAATTTGTCTGCAAACTCTTCCAACCAGGAAGGAGGATTATGGGGTGATGGACGATCGGGATCAAAGGAGCCTCTGAATTTTTTTATATTTTTCCATACCATCGATGGGGGGGTTCTTGGATTGAGACTTTCGCAAAATCCCTTCCATCCTTTCTTCTTCGCTTTTTTTAGGAGACGTTTAGTGCGAGCAGAGATTTTTTGAAATTCAATAAAATCTTCAGAGAGACCGGAATCATTATATTTACGTTCGGCGTTCTTTCTTTCTTTTATCGCCGCCGTGCATTCCGCATCCCACCAAGGAGGGGAAGGGATCTTGCTACTACCAATTTTTTTCTTTGGGATGAATTTATCTGCAGCTTCTATCAGAACGGATTGGAAGTGATTGTAGAGTCCAAGGGGGTTTAACAGGTTGGGGTCAAGCTCTTTTAACCTTTTTTCTACATAAAAAGAAAAGTTTGGCCAATCTGCTTTATCCACTCTGTATTTAAGGAGGGGTTGGGGGGCGGGGGAAGGTTGAACAGAGGATGGTTGGGAGATGATAATAGGGAAATGATCACTTCCGTGGGATTGTCTCAGTACCCGGTAGGATAGAAGACACGAGAGGTTGGGGGAGCAAGCAGACAAATCCAGGACTGAGTTGGGATTTTGTCCGGGGTATACCCGGTGAGTGGGAGAACCGTCATTAATAACTGAGACATTAATGTCATCAAATAGATCCAAGAGGAACGTGGAAAATGCGTCTGAGTGCGAAGAACCCCAAGAAGTGTTGTGGCTGTTGAAATCCCCTAGAATGAGGAGAGGAGGAGGGACCGAGAACAGGATGGTGGAAAGATCAGGTATTAAATTAATATTAGGATGTGGGATATAGATGGATACAAAGTTGATTCCCATGACATTAGCCGCAACTGCGTTAATTTCATGTGAATGAGGAGGGAGGGGTATTTGGGAGAAAGAGTAACCTCTTTTGATCAGCAACGCACAACCAGCACGACCATCAGGGCGGTCCTCCCGGAGGCATGAGAATCCCGGGATCCTAAAGCGGGAATCCGGTCTCAACCATGTCTCCGAGATGGCCGCTACTGAAATGGAGTGCACGTTAACGATATTGATCAAATCAGGTTTTTTAGGAATAACGCTACGGCAATTCCACTGAAGAAAATTGGCCTGGGGGGCCATGGGAGAAGGATAACATCTCGGCAAGTGAAATCATTAAGGGGGCAACGTCGGGCGGTAAACAATCGCTCCATTTGGCGATTATATTTGTAAGGAGTTTAAATAGCAGTTCCATAAGGTCGTCATTGGGCGTCTCAACTGGCGTCGGCCGAGACGATAGGGCGTAACCATTTGGAAGTTGAGATTGTGGGGTCGAGACGATATTTTTATGGGCTTGCCGATCATAACCGGGAGACAGGGGGGTTCTTGCTCTAGCTTTACGATAGACTGTCTTGCGGTATGAAGTCGAGAGGGGCGATTGGGGGGGAAAGGGAGTGGAACCAGAGGGGGGAGATTGCCAAGGAGGGCTAGGGTCTGGGTCAAACATAACCTTGGCCACGTCTGCGTAAGGGCGGCGTACAGCAGGGAAGCGAGAGGAAGCTTCTTGGTAGGAGATGCTGTGCTCTGACATTGCCAATTTTATGGATTTTTGTCTACAATATTCAGGGCAGCGTTGGTCTGTCGCGTAATGATGGCCTGAACAGTAGAGGCAAGTCACTTGCTCAGGAGCGATGTTGCATCCTTCACCAGGGTGTTTTTGTGCACACTTGAAACAGCGGGCATCGGAACGGCACTGGGCCTGAATGTGACCAAATCTCAGGCATTTTCGACATTGGATTGTTGGGAGCACGTATACTTCGACCTTCAAGGATGTATAGAAAGCAAAGACTTTTTCAGGAAGTTTTTGACCTTCGAAGGTCACCACCACAGTTTGAGTTGGAACCCAGGATGGGGGACCTCCCTCATTAATTACTTTCCGTTGGAGGCGTCTGGCTTTGAGGATTTTGCTATGTCCGTCTTTAAGGTCAGTCGCGTCAACAAATTCTTCCATCGACCAGTCGACTGGTACGCCACGAATCAAACCCATACGGGAAACGTTGTATGTTGGGATGTGGGCTTTATATTTATGTTTGGACAAGCAGGGGTTTTCTAAAATGTTATTAGCATCCACAGCGGTCATAAATTCTACCGAGACACGGTTTCTACCTACGGACTTAATACCATCTTTTTTTATATTTTGTATGTTATCTCTGGAAAAAGCGAGGCCAACCTTTATAGGTTGTAATGAGATGCCCGAGTTGCTAGACTCTGCGTCTCGGGAGATATGAACGACAAATGGGCCACTGTCATTAATGCCGTATTTGCGGGAGTCCTCGTCTAAGTCAGGGTGTTTGTAAAAGTTTGCTATAGATGCATTGTCGGCATCCGTTCCCTGCATCACCTTTTTTCCCTTAGGTTCAGAAGTAACGGACGGCGATTGTTCTAAGAAACTAAGGTTACGCTTTCGTGTTATAATTTGCGTATCCATCTCCATCGAGTTCATGGAACTACCGCCGCCCGGATCCGGGGGCTCCTCGTTCCCCTCCATAACTTTGGCCTTTGGCCAACCGGACAGATGGATTAATAAGTTAGAACAATATTATAATATTGATTAAACCTCCACCAGAGAGTTAATTAGGAAGGAAAATTATTCTAAAGGAAATATAACCTAAAAATTGAACAGACTCACTGCACGGCGCTTCTGTCACTCCTCAAAATCTCTTTATTCAATTTAGGCTATGACAAGCACTTATGAACGTCAAAAAATCTACCACCGGTTCGGAAAAAACCTCTGTTGATAAGAATCCGGCAAGAAACTCAACGAGGTATTTTTTTTTAAAACAGCGTCACAATATTTATAAATGATATCTATATACTATACATTACAAGTCTTTAACACAATTTTATTTTTAACACAGTAGGTTCGCTATTTGAAGGGATCGCTAATGCGGATCAATTATTTCCAAATATCCCTGTACATGAATAATCATTGACTTATTTATGTGTTAGTACTGTTAGTAGACATATTTATGTGTTTACCTGTGCATCGACGTCTCTTTCATCATGCAGCCGCAGTGCCATTTCGCTGAGCGCGTCCAGGTCCTCCCCAAACTCCACGTTCAACTCGCAGTCCACCTCTTTGACCTCTTCGCCCTCCGGCACTTCCAGGATCAGGAGTCGCTCGCCGTCTAGTTCCTGGAATTAAAGAAAGATTGTTCATGAGGGAATCTAGGGAATAAATGGAAGTTTAAGGACTTTGTGTTCGTTCTGTAGAAATTACTAAAAGTAAGCTGGTGTAGCTACTCCTAGCGCCATCTACTGAGCACATAAAGAAACTGCAAACATGTTCCACATCGCGCTATCGGACGCGTATATACAAGTACCTCGGTCTAGGTCTAAGCGCGGTCACTTTTTTATGCTAAAAAAGTGCGCGTTACCATTCAATTCTATGTTTATCGTCAACATCATCATCGGAGATGGATGAATGAACCTGCGGCTTTGTTCACGGTGGATGCAGAAACTCGAAACTCTAAGTTCGTGTCGTGCGGTCCCTCTGACACTTATACTATTTAATACGAGAGCGAGAGGGACCGCACGACACGAACTTCGAGTTTCGTAGTAGCCCTGCAGGCCGCTTTCAACTGTAATAACTGCAGGTCTATGGGGGAGGCCTATGTCGAATGGCGAACGTCTTACGGCTAATATTCGTATGATGATGATGACTGCAGATTCTCACAGGGTTGCCTAATTTTCTTTACATGACGTCAGTGATGACCTGATAACAGTACGGCAAACGTGTGGCACTGTAACTGTTTGATTCTCATCGGGAGCCGTTGCCTACAATGAGTCAGGCCGCAGGACGGGTGACACTCTTTCCGGCCCGGATAATACCGTGTCATGGAAATACCGACCCTGGTTTTCGTGTACATGCCCACAGAAGCTCCTGTCAGTTTCTATGTGTGTATACTTACATAAAAAACACGGTCGTTTTTTTTTTTTTGCCTGGATGGTAAACTCGGAAGTGGGTCTCCTGATAGTCAGATCCTGGCCCCATTCTCCATCGTACCTGCGCGGGCGTGTCCCGGGGCAGCGGCGCGGCGCCCCTCAGCAGGCGGCAGCGCGCGGCGCGCGGCAGGTAGCGGCGCAGCACGGGCCGCAGCACGTGCGCGGCGCGGCGCTGCGGCCGGCAGCGCACGCACACCACGCGCCCGGCCACCTCCACGCGCACCACGCAGCGCCGCTCCACCGTCGCCTCGCGCCCGCTCAGCACCGTCGACGGGGAACACGGGTCGATGGTTGTGCATTCGCCCTGTTAAAAACAAATTTTGATAAAAAAAACTCATTTTGAATACAATTTTTTTTGCTGACTGTACTTTTTACTGACTGTACTTGTATTGTCACCCAAACTACGTTGGCGTCCCAAATTTCAAGTCGATGCCTTTAACCGTTGAAAAGTTCCGTCCTGTGAAGACAATCCTGGCTGGACTACCAGGATGTCACTACCAGGTTATTATATGACACGCAAATTACACACAAATTAAACACAAAATAACTTAACCCTTCTTAGAAGAAGTGTTTCGAAATAGCCCAAAACATGTCCAGCTAAACTCGATTTAATACGTGAGTTATCCATTACAATATCATTTAATATGAGTGAGTCTCACGGTAGTTTCATGAACAAAAAAACAACAGTTCCAAACGATAAAAGATGTTCAATAAAGTATGTGATCTACAGACGTCACCACTAAAAGGCGGCATATAGGAAAGCTCAGTCAAAATCACGAAGCATACCTGATCGTCTCTTATTATGACGTCATAGTTTGGGCAGGGTAGGTTCAGTCTCTGAAGCAGCCTCTCCACTAGTTGCCGCACCGAAAGTGCCGCGTCCACACCGACCACGGAAGACGCGCCATCAGGCAGCACCACGCGACAGAGAGAGCACTGGCCGGACTGGTTAGACTTTACTAACTGTAAAGAAACATAGGTTTATTAATAAGGAGGATGGAATGAAAGACAAAATCTGGATTCAGAGGCCGTATTGCCTAATGTTTTTGACACTCGTGATCGCAATCAAATGACATATTTCGCATACAAAAGCTGTCATTTTATTGCGATCGCGAGTGTCAGAAACGTAAGGCAATAAGGCCTCTGGTTTTAATCGACTAAATGACAATGACAAATAAAACAAATTCTAAAAGCATAGACAATTCAGCACAGAGGAAATCAATGGAGATGTTATAAGTATACCAGTGCTCGTGCCTGGTAGAAGATTTAAGTGTTAGCGCTAAACGTCGTTAGCAAAATAGCATGACATCTTGTGCACAAAGTTTGCTAGTAAGTAAACAGAATTTCGGTCGCAACGTTTAGTTGTCACGCTAGGAGGCATTTTGTCGAGAGGCAAACTCATTTTGACATCCGGAGATCAAGATTTGTAGATAAAGAGGACAGTTTCATTTTTACAAGGCGAAATTTTGGATGTAATACAAGTGTTATATGTAGATAGTATATTTCTAGAATAGTTAATGCTGGACCAATGCAGTAACTCAATTGTTTTAACGAGTTTAATAAATTAAAGGATGTTCATACTTTGTTGATCATAAATTAAATGTATGGAAATCTTAAGTTAAAAAAAACCTTTGAATTAATGTATTATATCGTCCAGCATTGAGCTAGAAACACTTATCTTACATCACATTTAAAATTTCACCTCATGTACGAGTATGTAAGTCAATAAATAGATCTCAAAACAACGGAAAAACCAGTGCATAAAACAACAATTAAAACTTTACTACGTGTTAAAATATTCTATAAATATAGAATGAGCACCAAAAATAAACAAGAATGACTTGAAAATGTGTTGAGACAATAGTCGTTCACTGAGTTGTATTGTAACGGCTCAAGATGATTTGTGAGTAAGCAATGATGACAGCTGATACGGTTGATGATGAAAGGTCCACGCCCCTAGAGGGTGATTACCGTAACTATAGCCGAAGGTCGTGGGAGAATTGTCCTGGAGATTATTTACTTGCCGAATTCCTTTTTTTTCGCCAAGCTTTTGTAAATAAAGATACATGTCGGATAAAAATTCGAGTGCTGGACCGAGAGTATCTGTTAAGCATTAGGATGTCATTATTCTTTTGTTAATAAGCTAGTTGAAGTAGTAATGACAAATATTGCACGGAGAACAGATGGCCGTTGGGGCCGTTTTGGTTAAAACGGGTTCACGGTGGATGCAGGCCACTTCCAATCAAAGCAGTCTACAGGGGAGGCCTATGTCCAACAGGGGACGTTCTACGGCTGATGATATTTAAAAATGGAATTTATCCGTTATCTACTGCCATTGGCGGTATTATTGACACAATGAGTGTTGTAACAGATGAATAGCTCTCACTTCTAATCATAATCACTGTGCATACTTGTCGAATACCAAAATCAACAAGCAAACAAGTCTCCTTCTTTAACACTATCGAAAAAGAGGTGTGACTTTACGCTATCATAATGAATTCAGTTTTACGACCGTATAATTATATAACAGCGCTATTATTGCATCAACTTTAATCCGTTAATAAACATCCATAATTCTATATGATAGGCTGCAGTTGTTCACGAGCATTTCCTTTGGAGTTCCATGTCCTCGTCTATTTTTATCTTACACGCACGGAAACGCGTCTACACAAATATTGGTGCGCGATATCGTTATTTTCCAGCCTCGTAAGTGTACATTGTGTATATTTGTTTTATTTCACAATAATTAAGAATATTAACAGTTATGTTAAATTAGAAATGAGATCAGTTTGTGTTGTTTTTATTGTGATAAGGCATGTATTGATTTTAGATTGTGTTAAAGCGATAATGACAAGACTGATGTACCACGTTTTGTCCAGGCGTAGTTATTAGGGTTTCGTACCTCAGAAGGAAATAGCTTTTTTAGGATAACTCATTTATATTCATTCATTCATACGAGTTCGGGTCTTATTTTGTGAAAGCTTTCTATTCGTTGCAAGCAGTTTCTATATGCGAGTTTTAGAATTATTTTAGGTACCAAAGTCAAACCTATGAATAGCTTTAAAAACGACCTCATATAGGTAGTCAGTTTGTGCTACATTACGTTAATTTATCACTTTTTAAATTAAGAAATACATATGCTCGAAAAACATAACCATCCTACGGGTCGGGTAAAAAATTGTGGAAGTGTCCAGGTTATCGCATCAAAAGACTAATGTATCGGACCAGTTAGACTTAGGAGCTGTTTCACCATCCATTGATTAGTGTTAACTGACGGTTAAAGGTGATGCCGTCTCTATCTGTTTTGTTCGAATAGACAGAGACGGCATCACATTTAACAGTCAGTTAACACTAATCAATGGATGGTGAAAAAGCCCCTTAATATCATAATGTATGGGGCGACACGATATTAAACGATTGCCTTTGAAAATGTTTAAGCAAAGACTTAAGGCTTGGCTTGTGTCAAAGGGTTTCTACTCAGTTGCCGAATACTTTTCTTTTTTTAATCAATGATAAATCGAGTGACATTCAATTGTAATATAAAAAAAATAATAATTGTAATTTATGATATTTTGCATGCCGATGATGGCGAAATATGTGAACCAATTATCTTTTAATTAACACCTCTTGTACCGTATTTCAAGCGAAATAAAGTTATTTGTATTTGATGATGATGACTGTAAGCCGGGGTACTCACATCCGTGACGGGGGCGTTTTCTGGCGCGCGGTCCCGTGAGCCGGCGCGCAGCCGCCACGGCAGCAGCGAGCCGCCGCTCCGGCGCCGCTCCGACGCGTTGCTCGCGGATTTCTTCAGCTGTTCAACGGGAGAACACTGTCAACGTCACGTTAATACGGGTTCTAAGGGGTTGCTGGGAGATTGTGCGCTTTGAGGAAACGAGTGCAGGAAGAGGAAGCTTTAGAAGATAAAGTACTTATTGGTCAAGGCCTAAGAGACGAGTTTGAAAGGAAGCGGTTTGAGGTAGTTTATCTACTCCAGATGTAACCCTGGTGCTGACCACGATCTTCTTTACCCAAGGGATAGAGATCAAGAGTGGCTAATACTGTGAAAGGGCGGATCCAGTGAGGGGAAAGTCATGGTGGTTATGATCCCTCATGGGCCCCGGGTGGGATCTAGGACAACAGTAGATATTTTTCTCTCATTGATGGAATAAAAATACTATTTTTTGCGATAAAAAGGAGGCCTGATTTTGTTTTTTATAAGGAATAATTTTCAATGTTTTGACCATTTTTAGGACCCCCCAGCAAATTTCAGTTTTGCATTTTATCCCTTTCCAAATCGCTTGACCCTCCCCCCTAAATATGTGACGACGACCCTTATAATAATAATAATAATAAATATAGGCCTTTGCGGGGACCGGTATCGCTCCCTGTGACTACATGGCCTGTGTCACGGAGCGTATTGACTTCCTGAAGCAGAAAGTCTATGCGTGGGCAAGCCGTATCCGCCGCTACAGAGAACGTGTAGATAGATTTCAGCAAAATCGCCTCTTCCAGAGTGACCAAAGGAAGGTATACCGGAAATGGGAGGGAACTGGCCAACGTGTGTCCGATGGACAGCTCCCGGATACAGACGCCATGATTAATTTCTGGCGCGGTATCTGGTCGGTGCCTGTCAGACACACCGAGGGAGAGTGGATGAGTGTTGTGGAACGCTCGTGCGAACCTATCGAGCCTATGGAGGCTGTTACCCTAAACCCTAATGACATTACTTCTGCGATCCGCACGACCCAGAACTGGAAAAGCCCTGGACCGGATGGACTGCACAACTTCTGGATAAAATGGTTCCGATGTTCCCACGAACGTTTAGCAACACAATTTCAACAAGCCCTTGAGCTTGGTTCCCTACCAGCTTTCCTCACAACAGGTGTTACCTCCCTGCTCTATAAGTCCGGTAGTACCACGGAAGCCAAGAACTATCGACCCATAACATGCTTGCCTACGTTGTACAAGCTCCTTACATCCATTCTGACAACTAAAATCAACTCGCACATTGTTGCGAACAACGTTTTGGCCCCCTCTCAGAATGGATGTAGGGTTGGGTCCCGTGGTACTAAAGAGCTTCTCCTCATCGACATGACCATTTGCCAACAAGTCCGGCGAAATAAGGGAGCCATGTCAGCTGCCTGGATCGACTACAAGAAGGCCTATGATTCGGTACCTCATTCATGGCTTGAGAGTATAAAGTTGATACAGCTTTAAGATCCTTTTTAGGCTCATGTATGAGGCAGTGGATCACTGTTCTTCGTCTACCAGGAAGGAGACATGGCATCCTTGATTCGCAGGACTCTATAAGGATAGAGCGTGGTATTTTCCAAGGTGACAGTTTGAGCCCACTGTGGTTTTGCCTTGCTCTGAATCCACTCAGCACTCTGCTGAGGGATTCAGGGTTAGGCTGCCGACTTCGGAGAGGGGGTCAGATCATTTCTCACCTACTGTACATGGATGACCTGAAACTGTTTGCACCAAAACACCAAGATCTGATGGTGTTACTAAAGAAGACAGAGACTTTCAGTAACGGCATCAGAATGGAATTTGGTGTAGATAAGTGTGCGGTCATGAATGTACAACGGGGAAAAGTTGTAAATTCGCCAGATTTGCAACTTTCTGCAACAATGACCCTCAGATCTCTCTCCGAAGCCGAAACCTACAAATACCTTGGTATGTCACAAGCTTTAGGTATCGTTGACGGAGACATCAAGCAGACGGTAAAGGAGCGTTTCTTTTGCCGCCTTTCAAAGGTACTTAACAGTCTTTTGTCGGGTGGTAATAAGGTGCGCGCCTTTAACGCCTGGGTGATGCCCCTGCTTACATACTCCTTTGGCATACTAAGGTGGACTCAGACTGAACTGGAGGCCCTGGACCGGAGGGTCCGCCTACTACTTACTACCCATCGCATGCTACACCCACGTTCGTCTGTCATGAGGCTGTACATCCCACGGAAATGTGGAGGTCGCGGCTTTCTAAATGCCAAAAATCTCCACAACCGCGAGGTATGCAGACTTAGGGATTATTTCCTTAACAACGAGTGTGGGATGCATCGCGATGTTGTGGCAGTAGACAGACACCTCACCCCGCTATCCTTGGCAAACGAAAATTGGCGCAGACCTATGGTAATGAGCACGGAAGATCGCAAGAACATATGGAAGAGCAAGGAGCTACACGGGCGGTTCTACAAGGCCCTAATAGGGCCTGATGTAGACCTTCTCGCGTCGGTGACCTGGTTACGTTTCGGGGACCTCTTTGGAGAAACCGAGAGTTTTGTGTGTGCAATTGCTGACGAAGTTATCATGACGAACAACTACCGGAGGTATATCCTGAAGGACGGTACGGTCGACATTTGTCGGGCATGCCGCCGTCCTGGGGAGTCACTCAGGCATATTATCTCCGGTTGTTCTCATCTTGCTAACGGTGAGTATTTGCACAGACATAACTTAGTAGCCAGGATTATCCACCAGCAACTTGCTCTTCGATATGACCTTGTACACTCTGAGGTGCCGTATTATAGGTATGTCCCTGCGCCAGTTCTCGAAAATGGTCGTGCCACGCTCTATTGGGATCGATCTGTCATCACGGACAGGACTATTGTAGCCAATAAGCCTGATATCGTGCTGACAGATCGATCAAACCGCCAGACAATGCTCATCGACATCACCATCCCGCATGACGAGAACCTCGTGAAAGCCGAGAAGGACAAACTCAGCAAGTACCTTGACTTGGCTCACGAGGTGACTGCTATGTGGGATGTTGACTCGACGATCATTGTCCCGATAGTCGTTTCGGCAAACGGTCTAATAGCGAAGAGCCTCGACCAACATCTCAAGAGACTCTCGCTAGATGGCTGGATCAAGGGCCAGATACAGAAGGCGGTACTTCTGGACACGGCACGCATCGTCCGGAGGTTCCTCACTCTGCGGCCCTGACCACCGATAACTTGGGCCCTGCTCCGTTACCGGTGGCAAACTAGGTTAGGTTTTTATAATTTTTTTATTTTGTATGTACTTTTCTGTATTTTACTTTTTATAACTATTATAAAAACCTAATCCTAAGAATAAAAATAAATAAAGTTAATAATAATAATAATTTATACAGACTTTTCAATCCATTTTGTTAGCTCTTATGACCGCTCTTGCCCCCTTCCCTTGCCTATACAGGGTATCTCATTTAGATAGGTCAGTATGGGAAATCCCTATATCGATATACGAATACAGTTTTTCTTGTTACTAAAATCGATGACATGGTTCAACAACAATCTTCGTATGTCTTATAGTTTAGACTTTCCCATACTGACCGATCTAAATGACTCTCTGTATAAAGCTGGATGTGGATCCACTTTAGACTAGATATGCTTCAGGTTACCTTAGTGGGCGTGGGCGTGGGCGTGGGCGCTGGCGTGGGCTTGTCGGCGAAGGGCGAGGGCTGCCCGCGCAGGTCGGCGCGCGCGCACTCCGCGTGCACGCCGGAGCGCAGGAAGCGCGGGTAACTGTCGAACTTCATCACGTTGAAGATCTGCTTCTGGGCCTGGGGGGAATGTTGAAGTTGTTTATTAATTGTAACAACCCGTGAAGTGTGCATCGGCAATTGGTCTAAGAAGCAACTGGTAGCGGCAAGGTCTAAAAAGCAACTGGTTTTAATCTGTTTTCTGTCGAAAACTTGGAAAAATATAAGCTAGGTTAGAATTGCGTCGAGGCGCGATGAGCATCAACCACGCGGAATAGGAGCTCCGCTAAGCAGGGCTCGGTCGACTTTCAGAAAAATAATTTTAAACCACTTGCTACTTAGGCCAGTAGACAATATGTTGGCGACTGACTGGGACAAAGCCTCCTTTCTTGTGTACTTAATGTATTTGAATCCGGTACAATCCGTCTGACAGAGCTCTTAAAGTCAGTTTCTCTGTCAGATTGGTTGTACCGTCATCGTTTCCTTATTACATTATCATTTCTATTGTCTAAGTAGCAACTGGCCTAAGTAGCAAATGGCTTAAAATTATTTTACTGAAAGCCGACGGAGCTCCGCTTGGTGGAGCTCCTATTTGCTTACGCTCCTAGTTGCTTCTCAGGCCACTTACTACTTAGACCAATTGCTATTCAGACCAGCTTTTTAGATGAAATAATACCAATCCGCTCCAGCGAAAATCACCTCTGTTGGCACGCTGTTTACAACCGACTGGAACGCGCTTAATAGAGCTAAGTAAGGCAAGATGGAGCGCCGATCTGGTTAAGATCGCAGGATCGCGGTGGATGCGAAAAGAACAAGACCGGTCTGAGTGTAGAGCCTTGGGGGAGGCCTAGTCCAGCAGTGGACGTCTTTCGGCTGACATGATAAATAAATAAATAAATAAATATCATGGGACACTTGACACCAATTGACCTAATTCCAAACTAAGCAAAGCTTGTACTATGGACACTAGGCAACGGATAAACATACTTAAATATAGATAAATAAATACTTAAATACATATTAAACATCCAAGACCCGAGAACAAACATTCGTATTATTCATACAAATATCTGCCCCGGCCGGGATTCGAACGTCACGAACGTTTGTAAAACGTCACGAATAAATGTTTTTCTTCTTCTTCTTCTTCTTCTTCTTCGAACCCGGGACCTCAAGCTTCGTAGTCAGGTGCTCTAACCCCTGGGCCATCCGGTCGTCCAAAATGATGATGATGATGAAAGGTTACCTGCTGGAACAGGTCTGCCGGCGCCGGCTCCTGGTGCAGGCGGTGCGCGGTGAGGCGCCGCGCGGCCGCGTCCACGTTGACGGGCTCGGGCGCGCCGTCCGCCAGGTGGCGCGCCCAGATCTCCTGAGCGAGCGCCGCGCGAGCCGCCTCCGTCGCGCCGCTGTACTGCTCGCAGGACCACCAGAACCTGACAGGAGGATTGCTTTCTAATTCCACAATACGGTCAATTTGTAAACTTTAATTTGACATATCCTTTATTATTATTATGAACATAGATAAACATGTTTAGCAGAGCTGAGAGATAAATTAATTCGGTTGAAAATTGGATTCAAGTGTGGAAGAATTGAGGTAGCAATAGCAATACGAGGTGTGTATCCCACTGCCTATATCGTTTGTAAACAGTAACAGTAAAATGCGGATCATCTGTACTTAAAAATCACGCCCATCAGGGCTACTCCCAAACTCTAAATTTGTAGTTCGTGTCGTATCGTCCCTCTCGCTCTCGTATTAAATAGTCTAAGTGTCAGAGGGCCCGCATGACACGAACTTCGCGTTTCGAGTTTCGGAGTACCTGTCCATTTCGTGACATAACAATTACGTACTTTTTAATACCTTTTTTTTGTTATGCTATGCTACTTTGTCACAAATAAATGATTTCTTTCTTTCTTTCTGTCCTGTGCTTAGACCTTTAATACGTAAACAACCTTGACTCTGCTATACCTAGACAATTACCTGATGTTTTCAGCAGCAAACTCCTTGCTGAGGAAGTGCGCGAAGGCGGCCGCGCCGGCCGGGTCAGCCAGCAGCTGTTCCAGCCCGAGCGACCAGCGTGCCACGCCGCCCGCCCCCGTCGCGGTCGGCGCCGAGCCCTCGCTCATTTGCTGCAGGCAAGAGAAGTCAGCGTTGCTCACTATGCCTTGACAAGTCGCTTTAGAATAGTCGCTTTTAAATAATCTTAGGCGGCCCCTAAGCGATCAATAATTATATTGTGTAATATCGCGAATTGTGCAATATTATTGACCGTTTAGGGTTTGCCTTAGGCGGCCCCTAGACCTACAATAACATTGTACAATACTTTTTATTGCACAATAAGATTGAAAGGCGTTTTGAATCCAAACGAGCAATTGTATTGCACAATAATACGAACTGCGCAATGTTTTCGTGTTCAGTAATGTATTGACTATTGTGCAATACTGACCCTACACGATGCAATATAAAAATATGGTGCAATAAAAATTAAACTCGCTCAAACTTTTGGTCAATCATTGTGCACAATCTTCAATATTAAGCCTAAACGGTCAATAATATTGCTCAATTCGCGATATTGCACAATATAATTGACCGTTTAGGGGCCGCCTTAAGAAAAGTTTCCCTGCCGGCCGCGCGGCCGCGTTAGGTATTCGTTTGGGATATTGCTGTCATTATCGGTCGTGACTTAAGCGCTCGCAGCCGTCTCCCCCATGCACATCCCCTCCCGCTTCTCCGCTTCCCGCTAATGTGTATCGAGATAGCTGTAGGCTTTTCAAGATTTCGGCGGTTGAATTTTGGGTTTCGCTGTCCTCATATTATACGAAAAGTATAGCACAAAAATCAATGATATTTTACACTATATACTTTGGTAAGGACGTCCGGTACCTTATTATACATGTTCCGGGGGTCGTGGTGGCGGTACGAGCTGCCGGCGCCGCTCCCGGTCGTCCACCGCCGGAACGGAGACGATTGTTCACTCTGTTGACAAAAGAAAACTTTGTTTAGGACATTTTGTCTAAAGGAGTAATTAACACTCATCAGAAGTGCCTTTTGATCCCTAGACAGTTTTGAAAAATAAAAATAAATAAATAAAAAATAAACAAATTGTTTTTTTTTTGTGTAAATGTGTGTTTTTTACCACAGCAAGAATAGTAGATTGTACAACAAGAGCATAAAACGAGCCATTTTACCCGAGGCGTTCATATAGCCAACCGAACCGGTACGGCGAGGGTTCATAGACACGTCGAGGGGACAATGGGTTTAATGCTCGAGTTTTATACTCTGCTTTTCACTTCGATGGCAAGGAAATGAAATATCAACAGTGGAAACAATGATTCACTTTCTAAATACCTTTTATTTTTTATGCATTATTATAATATGTAATTCAATTTTTTTTATTTTACAGATTTATTATGATTGATTTGATTGATTTTTAGTTTTATATCAATTAAAAAATATTAAAAAAATATATGGAAACTTTTTGTTTGTGGCTGTTGACACCTGATTACCTTGGTCTTAAGTTGGTCTTACACGAAGATTTTCTTTTATACACTATGGTCTGTCCCATAATTCGAGATAATTAAATGACAGTCTGAAATGTCAAACGTAAAAATAATGTGGCCAGCATAAAACGAACAGTGCGGCTCCATGATTCCGGTTTCGTAAATAACCGATAAAAATGTATATTTTACGATAGCAAAAATAACATTAAAGTATTCAATATACTACTTCCTATTTTAAAAATATAAATACACTTTTACGATAAAGTGATAAAATCTAAGCACTGATAGAGTTAAAGAAGGGCAGAGAGGCTTACCAACATGTAGTGTGGAGACGGAAGTGAAGACAATGATGCAATGGTTAATGGAAATGAACACACGAATTTAGAATGATGTACGCGATCACTTAGCACTGTTATTTTATTATTTAGTATGATATTTGGCACCATGAGACGTATAGTTGTTCAGTTTTTTATAGCGAGTGACATGTCATAAATATAAACAGTTGGTAGCCTAGTAACGCCCATAGACTTTTTAACTAGTGCTATACAACCTTAACAAGCACAGGTACAAAACAGGTAAAATACAGTGTTCATCACTTAGTGCCAACGTAAAAAAATATAATACAGAGAGGCTACTACAAAACTAGAAAAACGAAGTCCGTATGGCAGCGTCCCTTTTACTCGAGTATTGAATGAGAAAAGCGTCAGCGGGACGGCAACATACGAAGTTCGAAGTTGGAGGCCTACCGACAGCTTGTCTCCCGGTCCACGGACGCCATTCGAGAACCTTCTGACCCCATCGGCCATCAGTCCTGCGTGCAATGTGCCTCGCCCACTGCCACTTCAGTTTCGCAATTCTTCGGGCTATGTCAGTAACCTTAGTTCTACTGCGGGTATCATCATTTCGGGGTTGTACGTTGATTTGGAGACATTTTGATAGAATTTCGTTTAACAGATATTTATTTTGATGAAATTTAAACCATTGTTTTTTGTTAGAAATATATTTTTTTATTTAGATATTCATATCATAGAATAAGAAATCAAATATTCATTATTCTCATATTATTTAGTTAATGTAAAAATTACTATCAAGAAAAACATGAAATTCGTTTTCTGATGTGGTGTCAGTTCTAACCTAACCTAAACTACATTTCTAGTACATAACGAGTCGTTTCGGAGGGGGTCGCTGCAGGTCTACTACGGAACTCGAAGTTCGTGTCGTGCGGTCTCTCACACTTATACTATTTAATACGAGAGCGAGAGGGACCGCATGACACGAATAAATGGATATATGAATGAATGAAATGGAAATAATTCTACAATTTGATAAGTTTGATAAAAAATTAAATGAGATTATAAAATTCATTGAATAATTTTTCTATTAAATATGTTCCATTCAAGTTAATAGTCGTTAAAACAATAATATTCCAAGTAAACATACGAAGAGCAAATATTATATGAAATATTTTCTGCGAAACGAAATTCTACGAAAATACTGTCTGTGAAAGAAGGGAACACCTATTAAGTGTATTTTCAGCTTCTTATGGCAATGATCTTACTTAGAATTTAATTGAAACTTAAACATCAACATTTATAAAAAGTCGAAATATCTCCAAAACTGTCGCATTTTTATTAGACCTATTTTGCCTTTTCTAGAATGTCCTAAGTGTCCTACATGTTATTACATCACGGATCCGTTCATATCTTAATATTTTATGACATACATATATTGGTACACAGGTACCTATAAAATGTTTCGGTGATTACCGTTTGCGGCACATCACTATTTATGAGACGCAAAAAACAGGTAACACATGAAACGTCATTTTATTATCTAGAATTATGGGACAGACCATAGCTAGTGCATAAAAAGTCATTTTATGTCGCCTAGATATATCATAAACACGAACTTTACGAGCATGAGAAGTGACAAATACTTTTTTTAATTGTAAACTTGACAGAACAATATAAGATCGACTGGCACTTAACGAGTCACAAGTAATATCGTAAAACCGCACACACCAGTCGATTACCGCTCAAATTGCTAATTAAACTTTTATTGCAGACTTTTTAATACCTAATTAAAATACCAGTTAAAAAATTGAAAGTCATGGACCGTGCCTTATCAAACCATACGTAAACGAAATGTACACACAGTGGGAAGCCCAAGGCACGTGCTGATACAATTCAAATATACTTAGGTACTACGTTATTAGACCGTGGGAACAGACTGGAACTTTCATTGCTTTTTTAATGAGTTTATAGTTTCATTTTCGTTCGGGTTTTATTGTGAAGATGACGATGGACATGTTTCGCGTAATTTTTACCACAAAGTAGGAATAGTGTGACGAACGCACGTGTTCCAAGTACATGCGGTCTCCATGACATGCTTAAACTTAAAGTATATTGTTATTAAATACGTAATAAATACCTATTTCTTACGGCAAATAGCCAACTATGTATTTTTTATAACTTGTAAAAAAAAATAAGTAAAGAGGAACTTCGAAAAAACTAACATACATAATAAAAAACAATAAACTGACAGGTGGTACCATCAGCTAATTATGTCCACCCTAAAGTTGATAATCGTTTATCGTTTGCATGTCATAAAACAATAATGCCAATAGACGTGTCTGTCAACTTGAAAGTTCGACTTTAGCGACATCATTTGATAGGAACTTGTTTATAAATTGATAGACCACTTATTTGGCTAATGGTACATAATTATTAGACAGACAACATGTAACGATATAACATCTTAATAATTTGGGTGACACTCTTTTCCTGGCCGGTATTTCCTTGTCGGTGTTTTCCGGGTTGGGAAAGACTGTCCCCCAATAATTTGCATTAATTTTTAATTAATATTAAAAAGAAAGAAATGGCTTTATCACTGTTGGAAATTTAATGACCAAGTTGTAACGACACGATAATTTGAAATTGTATTATAAATATAATACAATAGTAACTTTAAGTAAATCCACTGCAAGCCAGATATTAAGCTACTAGGAATTCGAACAAGCCTCATTTACGTTACAACCTAAACATTAGGTACCTCGTCCAGCGAATCCTCGGCGTCGTACCACACAACCATTTTCAGCATACACAGCCAGCACTGATTGAAATGGTTCATAAGGACTTATATTCACTAACATATCATTTTTCCATCACTAAAAAAACCGAATAGGTAATTCACACTTCCAAAATTTACAAACGAAAAAAAAAGTTGAATTAAAAACAAAACAAGCGACGACCGAAATTTAAAATTTGGAACACCGTCGCGCGCGAATACAATATGGCGACTGTCTTTCTGTCAGGACAAATATATAATTTTTATTTAATTAGGTGTTAAGCGTTCGATGCTTGCAGCCATACTGAGCGTTTGGACGTCAGTTATTTATTATAGTCATCGTCGAGGGACAATACTAAATTATAATAACAATACGCATTGCAAACAAAACAGTAGTGTTTCCGGCGGGAGTTGAAGTTATGAGGTCCAAGTGACGAGATATTAACTAATTGTTATATCATAACATGCATGTAAATCACAATCTTGCGTAAAAACAAATCGAACAATTACAATAGAACAGAGTTTTGACAACAATGGTTTCAGAAGTAGGTATAGTGTGTTTTATTTAAGCTTTTATTTAACTTCATCTCTTGTATTTATTTTTTATTTCAAATTTTGTAAGTCAATTTTGACAGTAGTGGGCGGATTGATTTAAAATTTGGTATACGTATGTATGTTGGACGACAATGCAAAAATTAGGTTAGAAAAGTACAGTCAGCAAAAACCTTGTCTTAAAAATATTTTTTTATAAGTAATAAACTTTTGTCAGATAACGTCAGAGGATCAGAGGAGGCCTTTATATTTACAGTATCGAACAGTAACCTCTTACTCAGAAATGGTAAATCAAATAGGGCAATAGGTAATGCTTTTTTAAGTATGGAAACTATGTTTCAAATCCTCTCATTTTGAGTGGAGGCCTGCGTCTTGGAGTGGGTCGTAGGCCGAGAGGATACCGGACTTTTTTTACAAACAAGGTCAATTCTGAGTTATCGTGGCTACAATGTTGCCGAATTCTGAGTCATGAGACGACAAAACTGCAAATCATGAAAAATTAAACGACAATCAATCAGCATAACAACAAAATTGACAGTTTGAATTATTGGTTGCTGTGCCGAAGTGTTCTGATAAGATATTGCAGTCGGAGATGCGATAAGCTATTTAAATCCACAGAGGCCGTTTTCAGACGGATGAAATACAAAGACAACACGTGAAAAACCTTATTTTTTCGTAAATAATAAAGTTATCCATCAAAAATAATCCTCATCACATGTTGGATTTGGAGTATTATGGGTATCTATTTTCTGATATGTTTGACTAAGGTCGTTCTTCAAAGCAGTGTCTAAAATACTTTTATTGACTGATTGAACAGTCACGTTTGAGATCAGTTGAATAAGTAAATGAGCCCATTGTAAGGAAGCCTGTAAGGTGAAACCATGTGAAACGGACCACTCAATTATTAACTCCATCTAACGACATTTCGGCTGTCAAGAAGCCCTCATTGCCCTCTATACCGATACCTACATTTTGTAAGCATCACATCATCGCAATCTCTAATATCAGTTAGCTTTAACCATCTCCAGAGGTGTTAACACAATGATATACGCTAATCGCTTGTGACGCCCGTCCGCGGTGACGCAAAACATCGCAGACAGTTTATCGACGGTGGCTATCATCCAGCCAAAGCCTGAATCGGGTCATATCCTACAACGGGGACAAAAAACAGGAAAAATTACAATAATCCAGGAAAAATAACAACTCACGCGAATTAACGTGAATGATCGTAAGATTAATCATTTGTAATTATGAATTGTAATGCAAATTGTAAACAATGTGACTCTGTCGGTTGTCAAACATGAATGTCTCGTTTGGTCCAATGACAGAAGCATTGACTCAGCCCGTATTCCATTACGCGATGAAGATATAATAAAGGTAGTAAAGTTTGATTACTTAATGTTTAGTGTTTACTATACGTTGTCTCACTAAGAATCAACGCCAAAAATGTATACTGCAAATTTCCTGTTACAAAATCGATTGTTTAATTAGGGGATAGCACATTGCACACAATGAACCTGAACTATGTTCGAATTCTAGCCAGAGTTGTTTTTTTCCACGGTGCTAAAATCAAACAGGATGCCTCTAATTGCTATAGATAGATTATTCCAAACGGAAGACTTTTTTCGATTATAACAATAGAAAACAAAAGGGGCACGTGAATTGAATTCAAAGACGATCTAATTGTGTTCGAGAGCCATATTGGTTGGTGTAAAGTAAAGAATCAACCTTAAGCGTCTATTGAACTCGTAAATAAAGACATAACATATAACTCATTATCATTACTAACCACAACGAATCTGGTTAGCCGGAATTCATTAATTAGACTTGATTTGTTAAAACAGAAAGTTAAACAAGAAGCGCAATCGTTTACAGTCTAATGTTTAGTCATATGATACCCGTCATAGTAATATTTCAGACTAATCGAGCATCAATTGTGAATGAAAACAAATTGAATAATAGCAGTTGATAAAACCAATAACATGTATTAATTGGATAATTTGTTGTTCAATCACTGAACGACTGATACGACTGATTGAATGATTTACTGCTGTTATTTACGATACGGCAGTATTAAATGGAATGAGTGACAGCGTGGTGTTAAAATTACAAGATAAATTAATTCACGTTTGATGAATGAATTGACTACTTTATAACCCCCGACGCAAAAAGAGGGGAGTTATAAGTTTGACCGCTATGTGTCTCTGTGTGTCTGTGTGTGTGTCTGTCTGTCTGTGGCACCGTGGGTCTTGAACGGACGAACCGATTTGAATGAGTTTTTTTTAATTGAAAGCAGGTTTTCTAGCGATGGTTCTAAGACCATGTTTTATACACTTTTAAATTGGATTGTGTATCTTTTTATTCATTATTTTCACCACTATTCAAAGAGGTTGAGCAGAGCGCATTCTTCGTTCAACTGCTCACACATCGATAAAAACGAAATAAAAAAGGAAAATATTTTGACAAAGGAAACACTTACAACAATCGGCAGCGAAAGCTTCGCAATGAACTTCTCAAACTTAACCGACGGCATATTTCACACCACACTTACACTAAAACAATGTCATTACAACAATTTCAATTAATTAATTATAACCTCACGTTGACCAGCTTAAACACACTGTTTCACGCGTTACGTTACAATATCTCAGTCTCGGGTTTACGTTAAAAATAGAAATGTTCCTAGTTTTCTTAGTTTCTTTTACGCGAACGCGTGCGTTCGCGTTTAGTGCCGTGTAGAGACTGTCCGCAGTGTACTGAGGTTCGTTGGGGCTCACTTTAATTACTTTAGTTATCGCTATCAACGCTATCTCTTATCAAGCACGCGCGATATCCGTGGCCTTTGTTATTCAATATGTTATTTGACAGGGTTTTTGTTTGAATTTTATTTTTGATCAAAATATGAGTGACCGTCAAATTATCGTATTTTTTAAATCGCTATATCTTATAATTTGAACTGTATAAAAACACCCTTGGCAGTTAAAGGGTTAGTAGAAAAACTGACATGATATACTTTCTACCAACAAGCTGCTAAATGTTTGGTAGAAATAAGTGTGTTATTTTGTGCTTATTTTGTAATAATTTTACAAATGTATTCAGGTCGACCCGTCTTGGAGCACAAACGAAAAGCCTCTGACCCTAAACACTTCTCATTCGCAGTTCGTGGTTTTAAATAGAACAGCCAATTTGTGATTTCACGGTATTATAAAAGTAAGTACAAAGAAAAAAAAAAACTAACACCTGGTAACTTTATGATTATGAAAGCAAGAACATTAAGAACATTAACTACAAATAAAATGAAAGTTGCGTGTGTCAGAGAAAGATGATTATAACTTAAGAAGTACCTTCTAGATTAATTAAGAAACATTGTTTTGCGAACAATAACAATAGGTAAGCAAGTTCAATTTCTTCCGGAATATTTCAGACAAGGCCCGCCTTTTGTTCTAGTTTAAACAAAAAGAGGAAGGCTGGGACCAAAATATTAATTGAGACGCATTAAAAAGTAATGAATTAAAAAAAGGTAGTTCATCAACTCAACCCAGATATAGAAGTTTTTAATGATTCAATCTAGCATTTAACTTAATTTTAAGCGACTACATTTTTTTTTGTTTATTATTTAATTTCTTCTTTTTTATTTCAGAATATTGTATACCTAGTCACATTTTGATTTCCCTATTGATCAATGAACGAAAACATAAATATTTGTCTTTTAATAATTATCTTTATGAACATTTTACTATCTGTGATACTTCTATCACCATAGATAAAATAATTTCGCAAGATTCCAACTTGCGCTTGTAGTTTGTATGAAAATTAAAATTTGAGACAAAAAAAGCTGAAATAATATTGCTCCAAGTGTTAAAGAACAAACAAACGCCAAACGGACCTTGTTACCATGAAGAAATGTCTCTTGAATTTATTTAGCAGATACTTTACGTATCTGCTAAATAAATTCAAGATTTTTTCTGAGAGAAAATAATCATTATTATGACTAACGATTGATAATAAAGCAAGTTCAAGGAACGCGGTGACTTCAAAGAAAACAATGGTAGACTAAAAACAGTCATAGAACAATCGTAACGACCTAATAGCGATTTCTGTGACAGCCCAATTTTTGTGAGGTCCGTTTGACAACTTGAAAAGTGGGTCACGTTTTTGATTGTGGTGCAGTAAATGAAGGAAGTTGTTGTATGGAGACCCAAGCATTAATTCCTCAGTCGATGAAATTTTGCTTGGTTATTGTATAGTAAGCCGTAACTAAAATATAAAAAAATCCAAAAAAAACACCTAAGTTAGGTATTTATACCTAAAAATCGTCACTACTTTTAAAAAACTCGTATCTCGAAATGGACAATTTTTCCGAGTGCACTTTATGACCATTACGTCAAGGCTCAATTTTGTTCACGTATTGATTTGAGATACGAGATTTTTTCAAAGTAGTGACGAAACACAAATCTGTTTATATTAGTCCAAAATTATTTTACCAAATAAGTCATTCGTATCACTATGTGATACTAGAAAAAATCTGAAATTTTCCGGTTCAAAAAACGCCACAATTTTTTTTTTTAATATTGGCATTTCTGCTGTGATATATTTTTTTTATATTTCATATATTGTTCCAATACGTTACATGAGTATGTCTACGGTGAAGAAAGTTTAAACGGAGCATTTTTTTTTTTGGATATTTATACAATACTCTTTATTTATTGATACTTTATCATACTGTCAAGTTTTTTCGGGCTGAGGAATTACTGCTGGGTCCACTACCTTTATTTACTGCACTATTGGTATAATAACTAATAATGCTAATAGCAGCCTGACAATACTACCTTACAATACTATAACAACATCTACCGGATTATACCGATATTTCACTTGTCAATAAATAAACCCTTACGAGTTACTACATTTATCTTAAGCCAGTTCATATTTATCTGTCGTGTTGTGTCGTGACGCATGACAAAACTGTATCGGTTTCATACATTTTATATGCTTCCGTCCATATTTATCTGATGTAGTGTGTTGTGACGGCTTGTGTTGTGTCGCATCACATAGAGAGAGAGACAGAGAGCATCACGACACAACACGACAGATAAATGAGAACCGGGGTTTAGGGTTTTGTACCCAAAGGGTGAAAGTGGAGACCAGTACCCTTAGTGTAAGTTTTCGGTTACAAAATTGGCTTGATCGCGTTTGCGTTAAAATCTCAATTTGTATAGAAGCACGAACAGCGCCTCTAGCAGAACGTTTGCGATGTTCGTGTTTCCATACAAATTGAGATTTTAACGCGAACGCGATCGAGACTATTTTGTAACCGAGAACTTACACTAAGGGTAAGTACTGCTACTAAAGGCAAATGGTCGTGTTAAAAACGAATGACCCAATTCCATTCTGTAGGTACACGACTTTCTTCGAATTTATTTAATCGTATCCACACAATTGAGGCTAGTCTATAGCCATTAGGGTCAGAATAATAAATAGACAATCCAATTATCAATGTATCGTGCGCGAACTGAAAACTAGACTATTGGAACATCTATGACTAGTACTGTAGCGATTTCTAGCGTTATTTAGTTATGACAAAGAACAACTGCAAGATCCTATGGAGCACTATCGAAGTTTTCGAACTTGGATTCATAATATAAGTTCTGATCGGACGCTCTTCTTTCAGACTTCGGTCTTATTGCCTTTCGCCATAATATTACAATTTTTCATAAAACAACATTTTCTTACTAGAAATTACCAAACTATGTATTTGTAATTAGCAAGTGAAAATTGTTGCGAATAGGACCTCATGGAATAAATAATAGTACAACTAAGTATACCAAATATTAATAAGTGCAGATGTACACGGCTAAAGTTGCAAAAAATATGTACCTCCACACGACTTTATGCACTTAACATTAAGGTCGTGTATACATATTTTAAATTTTTGTATCTTTGCACTTGACTGTACCAAATAGGAAGTTAAAGTAAAATTAATAACTTAATGGAGCTATGAGCTAGCAGGTGTGGCAGGTGTATTTAAGGAATACCTACGCACGTAGACCATCTCATAAATTCCACAAAATATGTGTTGCGAGCCTTATCAAAGTTCAATATAAGTATATGACCGTCGACTTAACGGCATTGTGAAACTGTATATCATTTTCGATTGTTATCGAAAGATAAGTATAAATAGGCGTTTTAGAAGAAATAGCACATAATACTTTGAATTGATCATTTTTACTTTAATTGGCAAAATGCAACCTTGAAAAGATCAAAGTAGCAACAAGGGTTTCTACCAGCAGGGCTACTCCGAAACTCGAAGTTTGTGTCATGCGGTCCCTCTCGCTCTCGTAGGTATTAAATAGGTAGTACCTATAAGTGTCGTCAGAGGGACCGCACGACACGAAGTTCGATTTTCGAATTTCGTAGCAGCCTCTGTCTGTGGTTTTGTGTGTCCGTCTATGATAGACAAAGCGAAAGATTAAGCAAACAATTATGTGACATCTTAAAAAAAAGCAAGTTAACAATAACTATGTTCTTTAACTTAAAATTTTCATTCGGCACTTGCACAATGACTATCGACTGAAGAGCACTCCAAGAAGTCATTGCCACGTTTAGAATTTTCTAGAAGCCTAGAAGCTTTTCAAAGTTAATACCAGTGTTAATATTAGTTGTAATTCAAAATTAATCTTAAGATTATGGGGACAGAGAAATGCCTGATTTAGCTTATCACTGTCGGTGCTCTTGCAAGAGTTGGTACAATGTAATCGATCACAATAACAATAATGTGGACAATATTGATAATCGATAAAACTTTATTGCAACAACCGTGCGAGTGGAAGTTTAGCATAAAACTGGGGCTTATTATTAATCTTTATTGCTTAAACTAATTTATTTTGACACCAATTTCTAGTTTAAAATTTACTACAAAATAGTGACATCCCAACGAAAAATTATCTTGCCAAAGAGCAGCAGAAAAAATTGACAATGGACAGAATGTAATTTAGATTTTTGGAAAGTAATTAAACTTTATAACGCACACTCAGAGACTACGTAATTCGTAATGGATTAATTATTTATTAAGAATAAGACTTTGATTATATAACCCTGCATTGCATATACTAAAAGCGTATCGCTTGCCTTGCACACAAATGAAAAGTAATGTTTTAAAACTTACACCAAGATTAAACAGATAATAAGTACTAAAATAGCTTTGGAATAAGATAAATTTGGGAATAACCATTTCAGCACGTGACCGTTGTTCATAAAGATACATAAGATATATCTGGTTTCAAGTGTTTTGATGAACATTTATCTGCATTATCTTGATCTGTGGACACGTCACGAGCGCAATATTCGGAGTTATTACTAAGCGGTTTGATATATCAGATATATCTGGATTATTATAATCTGGCTGTTATAATAAATTGGCACAGCTAGTAGAACATTCTTTGTTTACATTGGACATTGGAGCGACGACCTGGTTAAGATCGCGGGATCACGGTGGATGCGAAAAGCACAAGACCGGTCTAAGTGGAGAACCTTGGGGGAGGCCTATGTCCAGCAGTGGACGTCTTTCGGCTGACATGATGATTGGACATTTTTAACGGACACTCTTTCTCGCACAAAGACTTGCTATAGCAATTCAACGTGGGAATGCTGGCAACGTGATGGACACCCTGCCTAAGGGTCCAAATTTAGATATTATTTTTTAATTTTAATTTAGCTATTTTAAATTAGTTTTAGTTATGTTAATTTTATACTTAGTCCCTGTTTGATACCCACTTTTATTGTTAAATAAAGTTATCACTCTTTAGGAGTTTCTTTAGGTACAAATTATTATATCACAGTTATCTTGACAAGTTCGTATGTGACACACGGTAGAACTCCGTTGCCTCCGTCACCTTTTGGCGCACTATCAAAAAATCTTAATAAAGGCAGCAGATGCTTCCTGCAACAGGGTTCTAACAAGTGTCACATACGAACTTATCAAAATATACAAACTTGGCAAGTTCGTACGGGTAGGCCATGCATATTTAAACTACGTATTTGTATGTTAAAGTTAAATTAGTTTGTGGTATTTTTTTGTTTATTCTGTTGCAAATAAAATTACCTTTGTTTGTGGTGCTATAGGAACTTTGATACATTTTTGCTAATAAGTTTGTATCTCTATGATTACACGCGTCTTTGGAGGTGATCTGTCTGTAGTAATACAGGCACCCACCTAGTTCAGAGTTCAGACTACAATCTTTCACAAAGGATTCTTCATAAAAGAAACTTGTGAAAATATATTCTGAGAAAATGTAATCCTCTGAATTGGTAAATGAGATATATTTTTATTTTTAACGGATTTTTAGAGCTGGAACCATTACTAAGTGACTAATTTAGAACTGTATGTTTTTATTGTGATGCTATTTACCTAAAAACAAAATCATATCAATGAATAATCGATTACATTGAAAAACAAAGTGTTATCTGTTAATTACTAGCTGATACCTACGGCTGACACATTATTTGGTATTTCAAACGGTCATCGATCACTGCGGTCATACGGAAGTCGGAAACAACAGATCACTATGATTTTAGACTTAAGAGACGGGGTGCATGATGATGGGGCAGTTTTTTTTATAAAATAGGCCATGGGACTTCATCAAAATATTAATAAATGTGCCATTTCGAATACCATCTTGTTTTTACAAGCTTTTAGTCAACTTGCCTTTTTTGTTGGAAATAATCGCGCAGCAGGATCATTTTGACCGACTTCCAATGGTCGGATTGACTTGTAATTTGGTATAGAGAGAGGCACATATGTATATTTAAGTTTGATGACACTGCAAGTATAGTCAACAAAAAGGACAGTCGGCACAAAGGCTTGTATTAAAAAAACACTTATGCCTTTTTTATTGCGGATCTTTTTATACTTCAGTCCGGCTCAGCGTGCAGGTATTTAAGTATTCAATTATTTTTATGAAATCTTTATAGGCCCGGACAACTAAGTGGGTTGAACATTTAAAAAAACACATTGCACCGCTAATATTTAAATTTATTATTTTATTTAAAATATCACAACATCATTCTTGAATGTTTTGTCCATTGAATGAGGACTGCAGCCTTCTCTATTCAACTTCAATGTCAAATCATCGGACAAATTGTTCAATCTTAATTCAATATTTTTGAAAACTTCTATAGGATTATTATTTAGTTACACTCACTCAACCATTGGCTAAAACAATCCAAATCAATGTTCTGATATCTTGTACAAATATACGTATGTTTTTCTCCCCTTGTTATACTTGTCACTACCTATATTAATTTGACATTGGCCGCTGAAAAACGACTCTTATCACGTCGCCGTAAGCTCTTAATTGGACTGATGTTTGTCCCGCAGCATATTCTCGTTAGTAGGGCAAATACTCAATACATTTATGTCAAGGTAGAAGTACTCAAAGAAAACCGGACCATTTTCTATGTCATTGGTATACAACTCATTATTCTTTCGTAGCTTATACGAGCAATAATTAAGCCCTTTTATACAAGTTTATGTAAGTTGTGCAGGAGGATTTCGTGACAAAATTTGTCATGATTGCCTTTTTTCTTTCTCTTTAATTTGGAAAATGTCACGAACAAATGTTTTTCTTTCTTTCTTTCTTTCTTTTAGGAGCTCTGCGCTGTGGGAGGCAAGGGGATACCATCACACTAGTCTCGCAAGAAGGTCGTCACGAAAGTTCACTACTGATTCTCATCCAAACTATATTAAAATCCGTTGCCTGCTTTAAAATATTTCAGCGTACAGTCAAATGTAAAGATATAAACTTGATCAAACGTCTAAAAAATGGTATCCGTTCATTTCGCAAGTAACGTATGGCAACCTGATTCATTTCGAAAACTCTAAAGCCTGAAATGGAATACATAGAATAGAATAGAAATATTTTTAAACTTTAAATTATAAATATTTCAGGATTTATTTTAGGACCATCGTGTAGAACCTTTTAGGTTAGGTAGTGGTAACACATTTTTCAGTGGATCGAATAGATACATATTTTTGCACTTGACTTTACTTACATATATAGGGACAGACGGCGTGAAACGACTTTGTTTCATACTATTGTAGAAGTCAAATTATTCGAAATGTATGTACTGTACTATGGGATTTACCATGAAATCGTCCAAATAAATGTGTTCACCAGACCACAGGGCGCAAAACGTATTCAATGTCGACAGTCCCTCAATGGCACAGATTCAGAAGCTGTTTATTGTCATTCAGTGAACAATTTACTCACATTTTAATGTGAATTTTCCTTTAATATTCCTAAATAATAACAATGGGTACTGATAAGCTGCACGCTAACCACGCTACCGCAGGTAGGTATCAAAGCCGCGGAAATTCATACCCATGCCGCGACGATGATTATATGTATAGTTACATGTGTAGGTACCCAATGAATAGACTAGCTAGAGGTATAAGAGTATATAGATAGGGGAAATTTTATAACCTTTTATTTAATAAACTTGCAGTGTTGGGCCTCATGAGGAAGCTCAAAGTCACTTAAAGGGCTCCAACAAAATGGAGCGACCTGGTTAAGATCGCGGGATCGCGGTAGATGCGAAAAGCATAAGACCGGTCTAAGTGGAGAGCCTTGGGGAGGCCTAGGTCCAGCAGTGGACGTCTTTCGGCTGACATGATGATGGTGATGATAATTGCAGTGTTTGTTTGTATATTTTAAGGTCAAATCGGATTCGCATGTTGAAGTCTTGGCAGATTGACTTGAAACTTGGTAGCTATGTTACTAGCACAAAAAGCTTGTCTTAAAAATTTCACATTTACTTGCAGGTTTCACTAGTTAAAGGGTATTTTTGTTCTTTATTCATTAGCTTTAGTTCACTTTATTATAATGTTATGTCTTAGGTTGAAAAATTAAAACGTATTTTCCGTATAAGCGCTCTAAAGCACTTGTAGCACTTGTAGTTAGGTATTCCATTTCGGTATAAAGTTTAAGTACCTACCTAGGTACGTTTTGGAGGACAAAAGAAGAGCTCTTGGTAAATAAAAAATCCCACATGTTGAGGTGTCATTGAGGGACAAACATACATCACAACTGTAAAGAATGACGTGCAAAATATTACAGGACAAATATGCTCGTTGGTTGTTAGAGGAAGGAAATAGTAAAAACTGTGATATCGGTGGTCCACGCATGATAAAGCTTCCCAGTACAACTTAGATTTCAACTTTTTACACCGCGTATCCGATTCACAATCCGTCTAACAGGATTTATAATTAATAAAGCTTAAATGTGTGATTCTAATGAACTAAAATAATTTCTTTGCTCACCCGCGATCTTAAGATAGCTAAGTCTATGCAAATTATGTGTGTGTGTTTGTGTAATTTGTGTGTGTTCTTACAGTGTGGAGGTGGAGGAACTGCATGAACACGCATAATTTGCATAGACTTAGCTATCTTAAGGTCGCGGGTGAGCAACGAAATTCTTTTAGTTTATTGATATGGACCTCCGCAAAGTAACGCCTGATTTAATAAATGTGTGATTCTTTTCTCACAAAGACGTTTTCAAAATGTCGTTACAACGCAAACAAAAAAACCTGGATCATAATATCAAGCTGCAAGTATAACTTTTCCAGTTGTTCAGGCTTCTATAGCCTATACCGCGCGCCATATAAATCTGCCTAAAAGTTCAAGGATTAAGGATTAAGTAATTAATACTCAGTTTTGACGCATTTTTGAGATACATTTTATATGCGACGTCTTTACGTTACTCCCGGATTGTATACGAATCGCTTAACGGTATAGAGCCTATTCAATTATTGGAACTATACCTCTATAGTTTTTGAGGTACTAGTCGTGGCAATGAACTTTTAGGCAAAGTTAGATGGCGGAAGTATAGACATATATTTTCTTACATTTTCTTGCTTTTGAACGGTGTAAAATAAATTTGCAATAGAAGCAAGTTACATACTCTCGACAAATAGCTTCACTGTCAGATAACATCTCCGGAAGCTGACGTAGACCGCCCCAAAGATACGAAACGAAGCGCAAACGTAGATCTAACTATTCCAAACCTTGAACTGCCACTTTCGTTGACCTCAAATTGAACGGTATGCGTGCAAGTAAACTATTGTGCGTAGACGCACGACAAACATACTAAGTAACTCAAAATATACGCCAATAAAAACCAAGGCGCGCTTTTGGAGAAATTGCAGCTAGTTTTGTACGGTTTTTTTTTTCTTGAAAATCAATCTCATATAACTAGAATCTTACCGACTCAAAACAAACTTCTTGCCAGCATAACTTTCACTACACTTTACGGTTCAAAAATCTCCGTTTCTACTCTGCAATAGAGTTTAAAGTGTACGTCTATCGTTTTTGCCGCGAGTGACTGTCTACGTCGAGACGGTACGAGCAACTGGCAACGTGCGCTCAAACACGGGGTTCCCACACTTGAGACAATAAGTTAGTAATTAAACATGGGATACAAATAGAAATAATTGCCGTGTAAAAACTGCAGGATCCTCGGCGCGTGACTTCTAAATGTGATTTTCTTAGATTGGCGGGCGGGGGGTCCGCGGAATCCTTTAATCGTTTCAATCATACCGACGTGGGTCGCCGCTGAAGCAGAAGGGCTACTCCGAAACACAACGTTCGAAGTTCGTGTCGTGCGGTCCCTCTCACACTAACCTATACTATTTAATACGAGAGCGAGAGGGATCGCACGAACGTTGTGTTTCGGAGTAGCCCTTCTGCGCTTGTGTTTCGCGAATTTTCTTCGCGATATTGAGAGCAGACATCGAGGCATCAATAAGACGTTCCCAAAGTCTCACTAATATTAATGCGAAACATTATAAGTCTGTTTGTTTGTTGACCTCTTCACGTCTAAACCGCTGTACCAATTTAGATGAAAGAGGAAGAACATAGGATAGTTTATATCCCGGAAAATTGCACAGTTCCGTGGGATAGCGATAAACGAATTCTACTCAGACGGAGTCGCGGGCAACAGGCTAGTTCGTAATAATTTAGATCCTCATTAGATTTTTTTTAAAGATTTCTGAGATAAAGTTTATTTATTCAGAAATTGCTTTGAATCACGAGAAATCTGGGAAACCTGAAGAGATTTATATAAATATCCTGTTCCAACCGGGATCTCGAACTTTATAGTCAGGTTCTCTAAGTAACTTGGCTATGCAGTCGTAAAAAAACATATTTTTTCAAAAGGAAATAAATATTCTTAATTTATCTTAACCTAACGTAATAAAATAGTTAACCCTTCCATCCTGCCGCCTAAACTATTGCTCTCACAGCAGAACTAAATTAAATTTTTATTTTGTTTAATTGACGAAAACACACGTGTCTAAAATTCGTGACAACTGACAGACCAAAACAGAATAATATTTTTTTACCCATGAAACTATTAACACAGTTGTACTTGTTTATTCGCTTTAAACAATGGAAACAGGGCCGCATTTAGGAGAAGGCATCCGGGGCTACAGCCCCGAGGCCTTTACAAAAGAGGGCCCCCCCACAATAGAGACATCTGATTTTCTTAAATTCCTGCGAGTAAACACTAGTACCTTAACAACTTTTTCTTTGGTATTTTTCCGCTATTTTATTGTGGCTTCACTCCTTCATATCCTAAGGCCTCCAGACCTCTAAATCCGGCCCTGGATGGAAACGAAGCAAATTCGTTTAGAGCTGTTATTTTTCTGCAGTGTTAAAACGGTATTAATACCCTATTTAAATAACCAGCAGTAACAAACACAGGTGCACCTTTCAACACCTCGTCAACATCTTTACAGTCGCCATTCTTGTTGTTAAAACGGCTTCATTGTGGAAACATAACATTTCAACCGCAAACTTATGTTAGCAAAAGTCAGACAAATCAAAATACAAAGTAACTTTTGCGCTCTGCGAAAACAGACACGTCGCAAGTTGTAAACCAGAGGTAATATTACAAAAACGCAGAAATAAATTTGTATAAGTTTTAACACTTGCATTGCAAATACTAATTTGCAGTTCTGAAACTGTGATGCGAGAATAACAGGTCTTGTTTTTCGTTTTTGTCAACAGCATAATTGAAATGGTTTTCCTTTTCAATTACAAGCACAATGGCACGAGCCATATCTTGGACAAAGTTGTGAGTACACCTGATTAAACATAATATCGATAATACATCAATTAACACTTCAGTCAATAGTGTATTTACGTCATAGGAAAGACAATGTGGCTGTCCTCTTTGCACACTTTGGAAAATTTCACGCACTCCTTTTAGACGCAATTAAAGGGTTAACTTAGCTTTACACGGTAGTAAAAAGGTCATTTTTAGGGTTCACGTGATTTTTAGGGTTCAGTACAAACGTAACCTTATTATTGTCGTTTCACTATCGTCTGTCACATCACCTACCATATACCTAGTCATAATGTCTATTTCTATGACCGCTAAAACAAAAAAAATATATAAATTCAATAATTAAAGTGGTGTGGGGTTGGAGACCTCCATACAAGAAACTTTTATTAATCTCATTTTCAAAGTTTAAATATTTTGCCTAAGATCGTTTGGCGCTTGATCGGTGTTGATTTTCAGTATATTTATTTCCATTACTATTCCGTTTTTTTGAGATTGTATGTTTAAACATTATGGTATGGAAATAGAACAAAAACAATATGTTTCTGGTATGGGGGATCCCCTCTTTGTTGTACAGTAGACCACGGCCGCGGTCGAAGACGTGTTTACACTTTACAACCTTGTCGCTGTCACTTCATGTTTGATCTTTTTTATGAAATATTCACAGTGATAAGGCATAAAAGTGTAAAAATATCTCTGGCCTCGGTTAAATTGTACTGTGTTTAGTAGATCTTTGGGTTTGAATAGGAAAACATCTCTGCAAATTTTCCATTTGCAATGTAGTCACAACTTTGACCCAGTATAAAAGTACCCAGAAATGGGTGAAGATCCAAAAGTTGCACCCCGTTAAAGCTGCGTTAGCAGGTAGTTTTAATTTCCATTGTGACACGAAAATTAATTACACATTTGTATGGATAATTTTCGAGTCACAATGGAAAATAACTAATGGAAATTATAAGTAACTGCTAATGCAGCTTTACAGTATGCAACTTTTTGGTCCTCACCCTAATATGTTTTTTCATTTCGAAAAGTTCTCAACCGATTTCAATGAAATTTGCTAGGTATCCGTTCACCATGTTCGTCGTGTTGCTCTGATGACGAACTCCGGTTGATTTCGAAACGACTCAGCGTAGTGTAGTGAGGATAGTTGGGTTGTGTACGGGTGGAGCTGCATAAGCACACATATGGTGCATTGAGGTAGCTATCGCAAGATCGCGGGTGGACAAACTGTTGATGTGGATGAGAAGGAGGCAAACGAGCAAGCGGGTCATCTGATGGGATATGAACACCACAAGGAGTCATTGGTCTGTTGCCGGCCTGAAATTTTTTTTATTCGACTGGATGGCAAACGAGCAAGTGGGTCCCCTGATGGTAATAGATCACCACCGCCCATAGAAAGCTGCAACACCGGGGTATTCCAGATGCGTTGCCAACCTAGAGGCCTAAGATGGGAAGGGATGGAATTATTTAAAATAGTGATAACAAGAAGCCGTGGTGGCCTAGTGGTTTGACCTATCGCCTCTCAAGCAGAAGGTCGTGGGTTCAAACCCCGGCTCGCACCTCTGAGTTTTTGTAAATTCATGTGCGGAATTGCATTTGAAATTTACTAGGAGCTTTGCGGTGAAGGAAAACATCGTGAGGAAACCTGCACAAATCTGCGAAGCAATTCAATGGTGTGTGTGAAAATCCCAATCCGCTGGGCCCGCGTGGGAACTATGGCCCAAGCCCTCTCATTCTGAGAGACCTGTGCCCAGCAGTGGGACGTATATAGGCTGATGATGATGATGAGTGATAACAATGTTATTTACTCATTTATTTTATCCGACGTCTATTCATCACTTGAGCAGTAAGTGCGCCGCAATGCATTCGTCAAGTACTCGTCAAATAACGGCTTAATACTTAACTGTGGAATGCACTCAACACAATATACGAACATGTATTCCAGTAACTCACCTTGACTAGTTACTATAGGTGTTAAATAATATACTGAAAGGAAAACCTCATGTCAATAGTCTTTTTTAGGGTTTCACAACGTCTGTCTGTCCGTCCGTGGCTTTGCTCAGAGACTATCAATGCTAGAAAGCTGTAATTTTGCATGGATATAATTTTGCGTGGTATTTGGTTATCGCGCGCTTTTCTCTCGGGAACTGTGCATTTTTTCAGGATAAAAAGTAGCCTATGTCACTCTCTGGCCCATAAACTAGCTCCATCCCAAAAATCACGTCGATCCGTCGCTCCGTTTCGACATGAAAGACAGACAAACACACAAACATACAAACACACACACTTTCGCAATTATAATGTTAGTATTTGGATGTAGCAAATATGGCAAAAAAAATTGAATGTGAAATATTCAGTTTTAAAGTCCTTACAAATTTTCATTAAAATCGAGCTTTCCCCCCCTCTCCCCTTCTAAAACCTAACTATTGATTAGAAAATTAAAAAAAAATCACGATGGCATACTGGCTTGTGTATTTCCAGCCTTAGAACTAATTTAAAAATAAACACTCTGGACATTTTAATCTCAAACACGAAACCTTCATACAAGAAAAAAACTAGCGCATATCAACAGCATTACCAAACAATACGCCCAACATGGCTACTTGTCAATAAAATATGAACACAATCCCACACATGTCGCTCTTTAAAAATAAACCGAGTTTAAATTGTGACAGCTTCTGTATACATAAACATACATACATATATTTCCAAGAAGATGTGCGCTATCTGTTTGTCTGGCGATATCTCATTGGTAAGTAAGCTTTATATTATATTTATAAATATTGTGAATCTGTTTAAAAAAAAATACCTCGTTGAGTTTCTTGCCGGATTCTTCTCAAATTTCTAGCCTAAATCGAATAAAGAGATTTTGACTTTGACTTTACTTTAAAAAGGTAGATTTTACAAGTGCATAAAACGTGTATTTTTTCCCGGGGCGTTTATATTCATCCGAGCCGCAGACAAAGGTTGATAGGTCGAGGGTGAAATGGATTTCATGAACAAGTTATGCACATACTCAAGCTATAATCATCATGCATTTGAAAACTTAATTAATAGCGAAAATTTCGTTTTATTTAATTAAACTGTGGGTGGTCTTTATCAATTTCATATACATAAATACTTGTCTCTTTCTTCTAAAAGTCTTGATCTCGGTTAACGATTTAATCTCGAGTTACCGTGATTATGTTAATTTAACTTTCTCACAATAAAGCCAAACTCATTTTTTATAAGTATATACTGAATCCCTACTACAATATTATAAATGCGATAGTAACTGTTTGTCTGTCACGCTTTCACGTCGAAACCACTGAACCGATTTTGATGAAATTTAGTGTATAGGTCTTTCCGTTGTGCTACATAAACGTGGGACGCGAATGACGTTTGACCGCGCGGTCAAAACGCTCGAATATTTGCCCAGGGCTCCCCCCTGAGCGCCATTGGGCCCTATCCTCGGCTGGACGCATTCAGCATCTACCAGCAGTAGAGTTGCGCCCGCTCGGTCTTTAAAGGGAGCGCTCCGATCTCGGTCAATCGGTCAAATTAACTAGTTCGGTCTTTTAGTTCCTTTAGTTCCTTTAGCTCCGAGGAGCGGCTCCAACCGAAACAATATTTAAGATCGGGGAGCGAGTTTATTTAGCTCCGCTCTTTATTCGTTTCTTCGTTCAATCATCTATCGCTCACTCACTCCCGCTCCCATACCGTTTTAGCCTTTCGGAACGTTCTGTCCGTTTCCCAAAACACCCGTTCCCAAAACATCCGTTCCCGTCACCACCTTTTCCCAAATAATCCGTTTCCCGAAATAAGCGTTTCCCAAAATGTTCGTCTCTCAAAACATACGTTTGGCTTGATATCCGTTTCCCAAAAATACCTTATCCCAAAACATCCGTTCCCGTCACTACCTTTTCCTAAATAATTCGTTTCCCAAAACACCCGTTTCTAATATGGCAACCCAGTAGAATTGGTCTTACAAAACTAATGTTAGTCGATTTATTATTATTATTGTTTAAGACTAGTAAATTTCGGAATCTAAATTGAATTATTAAATTAAATTTAAATTAAACTATAATAAACGGGTCTTTTGACATACTGATGCAATGAGAAACGGGTCTTTTGGGAATACGGGTGTCATGAGCGACGGATATTTTGGCATACGGATGTATGAAAACTGGGTGTTTTGACATTCTGATGCGATGAGAAACGGGTCTTTTGGCATACGGTCGATTAAGGAAACTGTTATTTTGGAACGGGTGTTTTGGGAAAGGGTATTTTGGGAAACGGACAGAACGTTCCGAAAGGCGTTTTAGCTCCGACTCCGACCGATCGAAGCTAAGGAGCGCAGACCGGCAGCGGGACCGAGACCGATTAAGATCGTTTACGAGGAACTAGTTATTTCCGGTCCGCAATGGGAACTCATTCTTTTTAGTTCTCAGTTCAGGACCGACTCAAGCCTAACCAGCAGCCTTTCGTAGATCGTCATTCTACCTGACCGGAAAGCGTCCTATACTTTTGCTCCACTCACAAAGTCATCATGATTTTCATACGACTACATTATAATTATCAGTGCGGAAATGATAAAATATTTACGTAAAACGAAACGCAATGGTCACATGCTTTCTAGGGTCTAAACTCTCAACTACGCTGACGAACAAAAACAACTCGTTTCCACACAAAGTTGTATGAAAAGTAACCCGTTCTGTAATAAACTTCCTTTGGGCAGCCGGGTAAAAACATAACCAAATGTATGTAACCAAAAAAAAAAAAAAATAAAAAAAAAAAACCAAATGTATTCGGTATTAAAATAATTAGAATCAGTAAAGATACGTATGTTTGAATAATATATGTTTTTGTTACGGAATACGAAGAAGTATAGTGAGGAAACTCAAACATTACATAATGCAATGTTTTACGTCCAAATGAATCGGGATAAGTACTCGAAAAGTCATGTTGACAAATAGATTACCTACATATCATTATTTCACAGCAAAATATTTATTTTAAGTTTATTGACTGTTTAGCTATAGATTACAACGGTTCTCTATCTAAAATACTATTGTAGTAGCACGTATTTATTTTTCAGGGGAGTTTTCTTAATCCCCGCCTGGCCCCGAAAATACTTTTTATAAGTGCAAAAAAAAACAATTGACGACGACCGGATAACCAAGTGGCTACAGAACCTGACTATGAAGCTTTAGGTCCCGGGTTCAATCGCCGGGCGAGGCAGACATCTATGTATATGAATAGAACTTAGAATTTTTTTTCTCTGTTCTTTCAGCATATTAATCTATATAAGTAGGTACTTGTGTTTACCTTTATACCCATAGTATAGTACAAGCTTTGCTTAATGAGGGTTTTCACAGAGGCGAAATATCGCTAGATGGCGTTAGTATCGTGAGATCCGTTTGACGTTTGCTCGTGATTGGTTAAAAAACTAAATGAGCCAATCGCAACCAAACGTCAAACGTCAAATGGACCTCACGGTACTAACGCCATCTGGCGTATTTCGCCTCTGTGAAAACCCTCATTTGGAACTAGCTCATTGGTGTAAATTGTCCCAAGGATTACTTAAAACTAAAACAACAGGAAGGAGAAGTGGCCAACTGTTAGGTTAAATGAAGTCTGGTATTGATTCCATAAAAGGGTTTAATTTTATTGGTTCTTTGCGCCCTTCGTACTAATCCAAGTTAATATTTGTCGCAATATAAATAAACTTACCACGCCTACTTCCTCAGCTATCGCCGTTTAATTACAGCAATTAGGCAGATTAGGCCGCGTTATTTTAGGCGGCTTAATATGCATTAATCTGTTGATAGTATTCACGGAAACTAGCAATCAGGTGAGTGAAGTTCAATGTTACGTTTATTTTTATAAATGTTACGTACATTTAGCACGAAAATATGAATGTCAAAAGCAATACGGTTAGGCCGCTTGCAGACGTCCGTTGTTTCACCGGACACTGGATCGTTTTTTGCCGGACTTGCGGTGTTGTATTGCTAGTCGCCGGACAAGTGTCGGTGCATGTAGTTCGGTAAAAAAACGGTCCGTTGTCCTGTAAAACAATGGACGTATACAAGGGGCCTTATTCCAAAAATAAACCGTAAATGGCTTTTTTACGTGCGACTTTTTGTACTAAACCATCATTGCCATGAATGTGCGGCAAGAAACTTGGCAGAAAGTTTTTTTTTTTTTCAATACAAAATAAATAATTAATTATTTATATCCAATTCAATCACAGCAAAAGCGTGGCGTCAAACAGACCTATTGATACCAACCCCATCTAGCGATATTTCGTCAAAAACTCTCATTGGTTTCCGATATTTGTTATTAATAGGTATGTTACTTGGTGATTTCCCGCTGCCATTATTAGTTCGACCTATTTGTCGTCGGGTTCTAGGAAACTCCTAGCATCCTGAGTCATTGTTAATTTTAACTAGGTAAGTATGTAGCACTAGCCATAACATGCTATACACTGTTTTTAAGTTTTTTTTATTTATTTATTTAATTTTAACAATTACACAGTTTCTACATTAACACATTTTTCGCCAAACTGCAACTGTTTTTTGCTATTGGTATTACCAGAAAACATTTACCGTACTATAAGAAGATTGAAGACATCTGTTGTAATATAGACTAGGTGCATATTAAAAGTAAGAAAATTTAAAAATTCCTTCAACATCAGTTTTTTTTTAACATTTGATTTGGAAGAAAATTTCTTAAGAAACGTCACTAGAACTACATTAAGTTTAGTTTCAGAAGCTCGTTATTAATATACATTTTGTTCTTTCTACTCTATTACATTAGTTTTCCACAAAAAAAACCTGTGGCCGAAATGGTTAGGTATTTTTTTTTTATTCGACTGGATGGGAATTCATTCTGGAGCTACGGATGTCAAAAACACGTCAAATTGAGTATCGCGTTAATTAAATATTATTAAAACGTATCAATTAATTATTAATGAAGTATTAGAAGTTTGTTAACAATTAATTTGAGGCTACGTGACGTTAGTTGGAATATATTTAGAGCAGTGCTAATTATTAATAATCAAGTCTGCTTTAAGGTAAACAAATGTTACACCATTTCCTGAAATATAGTCTGCGGTTAATATATTTTTCTGAATAAAGTTTTTGAACTAATTAGGAGTTTGTTGATTTATATAGGTATGTATAAATTAATAAGCCCAAGTTTTATACATATGGCTTATATTATTTACCAATAAAAAAATTGCTAAAAGTGGCTCCGAAGCGGTAACGTTTCGTGGGCTCTACCTACCTACTCCATTTGGGAATACAGTTTGTGTGTTTATGTGTGTATCAATAAAAAATACAGCATTAGTACAATACAAGTCACAGTATATTACTTGTATTGTGGCATTAGGTACGTAATAAAACCAATGCGCTTTAAAATTCAATTAAACATAGACAAAAAATTACAGAGCAGTTCCTGAATGTCAAAATGTCACTTTTAACGATTAAATCTAAGTAAATTTGTTTTTTTTTCAGCTAGTAGGCATTAGACGTCCCCAAAAATCCAGTTTTCTAAGAACTGGCTTATGTGAAGTACCTTTACAGATAGTGCTGAAGGATCAAAACATCCAAGTTAACCGGTTAAAACCAACAATGAATAATCCGGAAAGAACTTTTACTCTACTTCGTATATTCGTAATAACAAGGTATTTGCTAGATAAAGGACATCAAACCATTAGCCATAATCCACCGTCGCGTGCCAACAGAAATTAACCCGCAATAAAGACGAGCACACAAAGAAATTGCCCGGAAGACAAGTGACCAATTCACAAAGAAACGGATAAATAAAACGCCTAGCAATGGCTGTTATACTTATTTTATAATTCAAAGTAATAAACGTATAATAAATATTTAATCTTTAGTATTTTATATCAGTATCTGTATTTATTAATCGAACTGTTATTATTATTGCATTGTATTGATTGAAATAAATAGTAATTTAATTGATTAAGAAATAATAAATTATTAATTACGTTTGATTTTCAAGGCACAACTGATGTAAAAACTGTCCTAAAAATGACCTAACTATATACAAGGTGCCCATAAGAGAGTAGAACATTTTTTTATTTATTTATTTTATTCGACTGGAAGGCAAACGAGCAAGTGGGTCTTCTGGTCACATACATAAAAAGTATACATAGAGAAATAGCACTGGCTTCTTCTTGGAAGGTGATTAAAAATTTAAAACACGACTAAAAGATGATCAAAACGCAACGAATTAAACTAAGTTTAAGCTTATTTGTATTATTAAAATATTTCGTGGCAAAAACGAGAGTTAATTTGTTTATTTTGCCGCGAAAACCCTAATATAAACGTCACATTTTGCCGCGAAATCTCTAATATAGACTTTTTTTTTACCACGAAATCCTTAATGTACGTATTGACATCTATTGTAAACGTCATATTTTCTGGAATTGGTTTATTATTAAGCTATGACAGTCTTATGACTGCTTTGCTTTATTACGAAGACGCTAAAGACGTAAAGCAAACGTATTTCTATTGAACTACTTTGTAGTCTGTCGTCATTAAGTCATTATTATAACTAAAGTCACATGGAGTGGTTTAAAATTAAATAGAACTACCATGCAAGGCCTTGATCTATATAATAAGAGAGAGAAATTGCAGAAAATAGCAGACCATCCTGAACATTATTAAAATTTAGTCTCCACCTCGTTTCGGTTCTAAAAAATAAGCGAAAAAAATCACCGAAACCGTTGGGTACTGCCTAACTTTCCGCACTAAAATTGTAAATAACTAAGTATTTTTGTTTTTGCAGCAAAATACCTCCAGCAAATCCACTCAAAAACCAAAAAACTGCTCAATGAATTCAGCTTCGGAATTCCGTAAATACACCAAACACGTACGTTTATTTCAATCCGGAATAATTCTGAACGCACAGGCCATACGGAATTCCGGATCGGAAAAAACATATTATTATCAGACTGAAAACTACTGTTCTTATGTAGTAGGTCCTAGATTTGTATGGATTAACTGCGTTCGAAATCCCGAAACGGAATTCCGAGTGTATGTGGCGTATATATAGGTTGACGACTTACAACAACAACAAATAGGTGGAAAACCCCCGACATTGTCACTTCAAAGCTCAAAAACGGCTGAACCGCTTTTGATAAAACATGCCTAAGAACCATCGCTAGAAACCCTGCTTTCAAATAAACAAATCGGCATTCATATCGGTTCACCTGTTTAAGACCTACGGTGCCACAGAGAGACACAGACAAACAGACACACAGACCTTATAACACCCCTCTTTATTGCGAAGGGGGTTAATAAAAATAGCTTATACTTATAATCACTTATAAATATTCGCGTATTCTATGATTTCTAACAAGTATTAATGAATTTCTAATGAAATTAATATAACTATAATTAAAATTGAGAATCCAATATTTAAGTAATCAAAATTAATGCAATAATTATTTATAGCTAGACATAATTGACAAGGTAATTTTAACTATCTCAATATTACTATTATCCTTTTAATAGGTATCTAATTAAGCTAGTATTGATTGGATTGTAATGTAACTTAGTGAAAGCAGGTACCTAGTTAATTTAAAATATATTGTATGCCACTAACTGGCTGGTTCGATTATAAAATACCTAATTATAACAACTATTTGTGACGTACCCACAATCTACAATAATAAATATTTTAATTTTAACAGTATGCAAATTACTTACTTTATTAAGTAAGTACGTTTTCCTTTCGTTTTTCAGGTGGTAAGACCTTGTGCAAGGTCCGCCCGGATTGCTACCACCATCTTACTCGCTAATCCTGCCGTGAAGCAGCAGTGCTTGCACTGTTGTGTTTCGGCGTGGAGAGTAAGACAGCCGGTGAAATTACTGGCACTTGAGGTATTACATCTTAGGCCTCTAGGTTGGCCGCATCTGCAATACCCCTGGTGTTGCCGATGTTTATGGACGGTGGTGATCTCTTACTCAGGAGACCCACCTTCTCGTTTGCCATCCAGTCGAATAAAAAAAAATACAATTAAAATTACTATTTGCCTACCCTACCCACTCAATGCTTAACTATATGTATACCTTCTTTTTATTGTTTTGTCTCGTCAACCACGATAACCCTTGTTTGTCTGTTTGCAATAAAACAATTGCAAGCTAAAATTAGTCTTCTTTGAGTCTCGTAATTCGCAGTTTTCTTTAACATGTAAGTGTAAACAAATGCGTTATGAATTTTCAAAGGCACAGATGCATACGCGTATGCGTATATTTACACCTCCGTTATTTTTATTACCTACACTTAAAGGACAATATAGGTAAATATAAGGCACCGTCAGTAAAACAACTTGAAAGTACTTAATCACTTGAAAAAAATCAAGAAGCCTTTTTATTCGACTGTTCGAAAGAGGATTACAATGTGATGTTTGCTATAAAGCTCCTCTAGTGCGTGCTCCAGTGATGAAGGGTTTCAAAATAACCCGAAACATGTCCAGCTAAACGCGATTTAAGACGTGAGTTATCTGTTACAATATCATTTAATATGCTAAAAAGCTCTTTAAACAAACCTGTTTATAAGTTAGTTGCAGTTTCTGAGGATACATCTCCTGGAGCCTCTGGCAGAGGTGAGCTGCAGTCGTCGCCAGCCTCGCCATCTCGCTCACATTCACTACAATCCCGTTTCAAATATCTGCCGTCTCCCTCTAACACCAGGTCAAGCACCCAGGTAATCTCCGACGATTGCCATCTCGTCCCACGCAATTATATTTTTTATCAACAAAGTTAATAAATATAAGAACACTAAGTCACTTTTGTTTGCCACTTATATATTTTATTTATTAAATTAACAATAAAAGTAATTCAACTGTTTAAAAAACACTGGCTTGAATCAGCAAACGTCACTTTTTTTTTAATTTTCTAAACGCACTAAAGAGTTACAGTTCATAATTCCGAACAAATGAATAACGCACCGTAAAAACAATTATAAGAATGCGTTTACACTTCCGTGCAATATGAGTTCTTAAACTCGACTGCGGCAAAAACTATTCGGAATCACTCGTACTCCGTTCGATATAACCGTCTCGCTTTGTTCCCGTTAGTGCGAACGAGATAAAGCAGTCGACGGTACGTCAGAGAGATGCAAATTAATTTCTCACAGTGATAAGATATTTGAGTGACAGTTGAGCGATGCTTGATATATTATATGATAGTGACACTCGAAAGGGCCCACGCTAAACAAACATATTTGTGCGTTCTGGATTATAGGCGTTAAGGTTGGCCAGGCAGTTTCGATTGTATTGCGACGTAGTTTTTAACCTCCGACTCAAAAAGAGGGGTATTATAAGTTTGACCACTATGTGTGTCTGTCTGTGGCACCGTAGCTCTTAAACGGATGGATCGATTTGAATGTGTTTTTTTCTATTTGATAGCAGGTTTTCTAGTAATGGTTCTTAAACATGTTTCATCAAAATCGGTTCAACCATTTTTGAGATATTGAACTTTAAAGTGACAAAATCGGGGGTTTTTCAACTTTTTGTTGGTTAGGCTATATTAAGTATTATAAGTAGATTTATGCTATTTATTATACTAAATGAGCCTAGTGGTTTGACCTATGGCCTTTCAAGTAGTGGATTATGGGGTCAGATCCAGCCTGCGTTTTTTGAAATTCATGTGCGAAAACATTTGAAATTGACAAGATTTACGGTGAAGGAAAACATAGGTGAAGAAACCTGCACAAACCTGGGAAGCAATTCAATGATGTGTGTGAAGTTCCCAATAACTGTGCCTGCCTGGGAACAATGGTCCAAGCCCTCTCATTGTGAGAGGAAACCTGTAGCCAGCAGTAGGCTGGGCTTATTAATCTTTACTTAGTAATACAGTTGCACAAGTTGCACTGCGGACAAACTTAGAAAATTCAAAAATTAAATTACCTCCATTAGTGTGCACTGAGACATACTCGTATTTTAAGAAAGGATTAAGAAAGTTTCTCTGATTTTAGCGTCATAATTAACAATCATAACCTCACAGGGACTTTATAAAACAAATGATCAGAAGGACGTAGGATGTGGACGTTCAGGTGACTTTTTCAAGAGAGTTTAGGTCAAAAGTAGACATTCTGCTTCCTTAGAACTTATAGCTTCACAAATTCTCTTCGTTCCCGCCCTTGGAATGCTCACCATGTAGGTTAAAAAACCAGACCAAGTTACAACAGACGAGTTGGCAGTTGGCGTCATATTCCTTGCTTATCACTGTTACTTAGAAACAGTAAAGTAAAACGGTAACCCAGACGCTGCAATTGGCAGAACGAAATGTGATTCTTAAGTTACATTACACACTTCTAGAAAGCGATATTTCTATCTGACATGCGTTTTGTAATAAGTCGTATAAAAGAAATCGTTGATCGTTATAGTACAAGCAGAAGTAACGTCAAACAAGAGATAACTGTGCAAATAGCAGAAACTGGGGTAACAATATTAGTAGTCGATAGGACGTATCGGTTGTAACAATCCTGAGGCACAGATATAGATACCACCACATACAAACACAAAGCCTAACGTATCCGTAACTATAATGTAACATGTATAAATAAATAGATCATAATAAATTTTACATGTTTAGGGATCAACCATATGAATTTTTCAAACTTGCTTTGATCCGTAGATCTCCAGTATAGGTATCAAGCAATAAACGGCGAAGTAAAAGACAAATCTGAAAGCATGAAGCAAACACAATAATTGAAAAATAATTTCAATTCATATCTACAAAAATAAGACCATTAATGAGGCGACAAGATGACGAAAAGGTCAAGCAAGAACTTGACTCTCACTGTCTGAAAGAAATAAGAATGGAAGCGGTTGATTCACAATTCACAAAGAATTGGCAGAGGAAGGCTGAAGAAGAAGATCAGCAAAAACAAAATTAGTTTTAGTTGTACTTATAACAATATTTAAAACGACACAATACGACACCTACCTGCCTTTAGCTACGGCTCGATAAAAGAATATTCGGCATATACTCACTCGTGTATGTTATGTAATAGCTATAACAATGTAACGAAGGCTTGACGACGTTACTTAAATTCGCTTATTAGATAAACGAGTAAATCTTGAATAGAGGTTATTGTTATGTAATATTACCATTTGCCATGGTATGTTATTGAATTTTTATGGTTCGTCCTCCCGTCGAATGGCTTTTGAAGTATGGTAATATATGACATGTTACTGGAGACCATAAATTGCCGAAGGGGAAATATGATAGGACAGTTGATACGACACGACAGTTTTTTTCTTAACCTTACTTAACCTACTGGCAGGCAAAATAGAAGGAAAACGAGGTAGAGGAAGACCAAGATTGACCTATCTTAACCAGGTGAAGGAAAGGGTGGGTGTCGTGTCGTATCAGGACAGTGAGCTTCTACATACGATACGATAGTAACATATAATATCATTGTATCAGGAAGTCAAACAGAAAGAAAGAAAGAAAATAATTTATTTATAACAGCAATGTACATACAGCAACACACAAACAGCTGGCCAAAGACCGTGGGGAGTGGCGATTACTCCACCGACAAGAGCATTAGCTCTTAAATTTAAGTAGTAGTAATATATGATATGTAGTTAGAGTCATGATTTTGATCCAAAGCGTTCGTCGAACTAAATGTAAAACTTCATAATTTAATCCGAAAATAAATAATCACACAGTTAACAAAATACGATTACATTATTTAGTCTTTATTAAGTCAAACACTGCATAGTCTAGATATTATGTAAACTGTCTCTGTAAATATAAACATCCTTTAACAACACAGTGTCTTCTTCAGAATGGTATGTCTTTATACAACTATACCTTAAAGGAAAATGCTACATGGCATCGTAAATACCATACTAAAACAACATGTAGCGTAAACATAACAATTATATATTCATTTTCGTTATACCACTAATTAAGGAAAAGGATTTTTGTTTAGCAAACTTTGAACCACACCTACAAGTTTTAGGCGGAAAATTCTGAGTTTTCCGACGTACAACCGAGCGATTTAAAATTACGACGACAGTGCTAATCGGTCCCTGATTGGTCGGTCACGGAGATCGGGATGGCGGCGAGTTAGCACCCAATCACGTCGCCGCATTATGTTCTTTTTTAAATGGATCACTTATGTGGCGCATGAACGGTGACCAAAGCAAATAAAGAGAGTAAACATACGGTTTAGACAAGACCAAAGGCCAATATTCGTGCATTACGTCTTGCATCTTCATTCTAACATATCGCTGCATCCCTCTCTCGAGTATTAGGTCTACTTTTGAACGACTGGCCATTACTACTTCATTGTTGATGTAAGAACTACAACCTTTCACGTTGCTTCTCTATGCTTTGGTAGATGCTTTTGTGAGATTAATAGGTTTTGTGCCTTGGTCTGTTTGACAAAAAAAAAAGGTCGTACTGACAGCTGTCAGTTGTCAAATGTCGCCGTACAATGATACATACGTGCACACATGTATGGAGACATTTGACAAGTAACAAAAAAATAATCTATCTATCTACAGGAGTGAGCTACATTATAAGTCTACTATCGATAAAAAATATAATATGTACCATCCCAGAAAACTTAAGGTACCCAATAAAATATTTATTATTTTGAATAACAAAGGATCCATTCCAATATGTTGAAAGTAAAAAGATTACATAAAAGTTATCATGAAGTTTCAGAACAAACCGGCTAGGCTACTACGAAACTCGAAGTTCATATCGTGCCATCCCTCTCGCTCTCGTATTGAATAGTATAAGTGTCAGAGGGATCGCACGACACGAACTTCGAGTTTCGTAGTAGCCCTGCGGTCCTCAACCGACGGCCACTCTGTCAAGAGATAGCGGAATAAAAGCACTAATGACAAAGAGTCAGGACAAGATTATGTATTGTGTCATATTTCTGTCCTATTCAACTATTCATCGATGACGTGCCCATAGAATTAGAACAAATAAATTGACACCCTACTAAATTAGCTTCATAACAATGAACAAAGTATCATTGTTGAAATACAATCTCTCGACTAAAACACGGCTTACCTACTGAATATTTTAAATCAGGTGTGACCACGGCTAATGTTCACAAAGGCTCAGTGTGAAGTGTAAGTACTTCATGTAGTAGAATGGCGGGAGGGACAGGTGATTCGATGACAAAACACTGATTGTACCGATTGTACCGCTAATAAGCGAATGTCATTGCATTTTGTTTTGCTTGTTAATTTTCTCGTACAAAGGCCTTAAGCTAGAAACACACCGACTAAAGGCGGAACGGTGCGGCGAGACGCGGGAGGCGGTACCGGTTGTAATATTCGAGCTAATGTGAAAGAGGGCACACAGAATAGCGCGGTACGCTCGCGGTACGCTTATTTCCCGTGCGGTCTGTGTGCCCTCTGTCATGTTAATTCGAATATCACAAAACATTATAAAAATTAACCATGTGGGCAAAATTAGAATTTCGCAATTTATTAACACACAATATATACAATAAATTACAAATACGTCATTACAAAAACAAATATATTTGAATTACCTAAATTAATAAATCGATTAAGTAATAAGTAGATTCGTTCGGAAGCTCCTGTGGGATTATTTTTAACCGACTTGAAAAATTTATAGAATTTCAAATATCCAATAATCCGATTTATACTGTACAAGAAGAGAGCCCTAAAAATAATTGTTTGTGTCAATTTGTATTAATTCGCTTTCAGTTAAGAAGATACCTAGTTACCTATTAGTGGCGAAGCGTCTGTAGAACCCGATTCCCACCAGCTTGTCCAATATTAACAAAATAGAACAACAGGGCGTTCATAATTTGTGAAAGATGTAAGCCATTTTGTTTCGGCTTTACCATGGAAACAGACCCAACCCGACCCAACCCGGTCTAACAACTGATAGCATGGTGTACGGTTGTGTCACTCTGAAGATGAGCTCTGGTTGAGTTCGAAACGCGTCAGTGTGTTGTGGTGGTGGTGATAGATGGGTTTGTGTAATTTGTGTGTGTTCTTACAGTGTGGAGGTGGAGGAACTGCATGAACACGCATAATTTGCATAGACTTAGCTATCTTAAGGTCGCGGGTGAGCAAATAAATTATTTTAGTTCATAAAACGTCAAGTTATCAATAGGGACACGTTACTACTACATACAACAGATCATTTCGAAGTCAGCCTTATCGAAGTCCCATTTTCCTTGTTTGGTGGAAGTACAACCTCAAACCCGGTATACCTCGTGCCATTCTCCAGTTACAGGCCTATCAGCCTCCTAAGTTCTCCGAGGTAGACATACGTAATGTAATTTGGATTATAATGCAAGTACAGTCAGCAGAAAAGCTCAAAAATAAATCTTTTCATATAAAAAATGAATCTTTTGCAAAACTTGTTTTGTTCAAAGGTGGAACTTGATACGATCTTGACTCTCATTACGATATAGAAAATATACTGAGTGGCAAAACATCTGGCGCTCAAATGTATACAGTAAAAGCTAATTTTATATGGAGAGTGGGTCAAATTTTGTGCCACTGAATATATTAAGAATTATCTTAAAAAAAACAAACGTGCAATGCGATTCTAGGAAACTTATATTCGACGTATTTCTAAATATATCATAGAAATGTAATACAAGCCTAATCCCGGACAGCGATAAATAGAAAAACATATTTGCGATTAAGTAATCGCACCCACTCGTCCCTAGAACACGACAACGCAACTTTTAAAACTTCTTATTTCCACTTTAACAAAGGTTCAAATATGAACCTAAATATTAGCTCGGTTCGGTCTAAATTAGAAGTATTATCGAGATGGATATAAGGCCTGTTCAAGTGCTTAGATTGTAGAGAAGATTAAATGTCACAGTCGTCCTACGCAGTCGAATTTCAGTATGAGCATGACATGATGTTTGGTTGTTTGTCTCTTTTCTTCCATGCCAGTTAAATTAGAACACATTGAGGGCCCATTTCACGCCTCACCACTGATTGATCAATTTTATTTGAGCTGTCGGTAGGCCTCCAACAAGATGGAGTGACGACTAGGTTAAGATCGCGGGATCGCGGTGGATGCGAAAAGCACAAGACCGGTCTGAGTGGAGAGCCTTGGGGGAGGCCTATGTCCAGCAGTGGACGTCTTTCGGCTGACATGATGATGATGATGATTTGACTAATATTTGATGAGCACACACGCAAGCGGTGAAACAGGTCCACACTACTACACGGGTGTTCGTTTTTTTTTGACATTAATTTGACATCCAAGCATTTGTTATACTATATACTATATATTTTTTGACATTCGTAATTTTACCACGAGCTTTTTTCCTAATAAACTATTGTTACTTCGAAATACGCGATGGGATTCGCGCTGTCATGCAAAGTCCTTTCCTCCAATGGACAGAGCCATATTTTTTTAAAGAAACAACAATATTGTTACTTCACGACAGCAGTTCCATAGAACAAATGGTACCCCTGTGTCCCAGTGGCCTACGTGACAAGAGACACTGGCTGTTGGGCTCGTGCCCATATCCAGGCGTAACGAGGTATTGTTGGCTTTGACGTCAGCGCGGGCGCAGCCGCTAAGGATCTAGGATAAGTGAGTAAGCGTATTGAATCATAAACAACCTTTCTGTTGTCTTTGAAGATACCGAATCAGGTTCTGGTTTAAAGCCAGCTATGGCATAGGTACCGCAGCCGAAACTCGATTTCCATCCATACACGATTGTTTGAATTATACTCGTAACATAACCTATACATAGAAAAGCTCCATCCCAGCCTATATACGTCCCACTGCTGCGCACAGGCCTCCTCTCAGAACAAAGGGCTTGGGCCATAGTTCCCACGCGGGCCCAGTGCGGATTGGGAATTTCACACGCACCATTGAATTGCTTCGCAGGTTTGTGCTGGTTTCCTCACGATGTTTTCCTTCACCGCAAGCGTAAATTTCAAATGTAATTCCGCACATGAATTTCTAAAAACTGAGGTGCGAGCCGGGGTTTGAACCCACGACCCTCTGCTTGAGAGGCGATAGGTCAAACCACTAGGCCACCAAGGTTTGGAAGTGATTTGAAAGTGAGGCGAGCGCGCAGCGAGTTCGCTGCGAGCTCTTAACGAGTCAGAAGGCTACTCCGAAACACAAAATTCGAAGTTCGTGTCGTGCGATCCCTCTCGCTCTCGTCTTAAATAGTATAAGTGTCAGAGGGACCGCACGACACGAACTTCGAATTTTGTGTTTTGGAGTAGCCCTTCAGTTGCGTATAGTGCTAAAAACGCCATATTGTAGACTCTCCTACAATAATAATAGGGCTTCTCGTCCTCGCTTTCAACTCGCCCGCAAATCGCTAGTGTGTTAAGGCCCTAAAATATTTCAAAGTAACTATAATATTTGGTATTCTAATAATAAGTAATTATTAGAATACCAAATCATTTTTTCTGTAAACACTGGCAAATATAAACATTAAATTTTATTGATCGTTCAAAATTATCTTTTTGAGAGCTTCTTAGAATTACTACGGGAGTTAGGCATTGGCGCCATTCTCTAAACAACTACTGGTTTCTTCGAATAAAAGGTTTAACATATTTTTCGATGAACACTAACAACTGTTTCTTAGAACATTACTGACGAAATATAACGGCTAAAACAAAAGGAAACAAAAAAGAAAAAGCTGATTGATAGAGATCTTTTGGTCCTTTGGTCGTTGGCGCCGAAAGGATCTCGAGTGGAGACCGCGGATCGGCAAGCGCAGCGTAGGACGTCCACCAAAGAGGTGGACGGATGACCTGGTTAAAGTCGCGGGTTCACGGTGGAACTTCAATTTTCGGATTTCTTAGGAGCCTCGCAGTCACCATCAGATCAATCGTAGCAGGCGAGGTATACTCAAATATACTTACTTCAGAGCAGCATTTCAATAAATTTAACACAACGAATTAAAATTATCAGAAAGCACGAGCGTCAAATATAATTGTTATATTGTTATTTTGTTAATATGAAGCCTTGGGTTTTAAAATAAATATTATTATATCCATCCTAATATTATAAATGCGAAAGTGTGTTTGTGTTTGTCCGTCTTTCACGCCGTAACGGAGCGAAGGATCGACGTGATTTTTGGTATAGAGATAGTTTATGGGCACGAGAGTGACATAGGCTACTTTTTATCCCGGACAAATGCACAGTATACCGCGTTAACTGAATACCACGCGGGCGGAGCCGCGAGCAAAAGCTAGTAATATCATAAAGACATTTATGGGAAATATACCTTAGTGCTAGTGCGTTTCACCACAGTACTATGAGCTACGATATATCTATAGGCGAATGTTGCATCTTACACGTTTTATTCTCTAACAGATTTGTCAACTTAGTAATCCTTGGAACGAAAAGTCAGAAAAAAAGACAATTAAGAATCAAGACAAATTGTTGAACACACGCAACGTTTACCTAGAATCGTTTATAATTTCGTGATGATCGGCTATAATTTAGCTTTACAATATAACGTTCCCACAAGGATGGGAAGATATGTACTATTACGAGTGGATTAGCTTGTAATGATGGTTAACTGTAGAAACTGACGGGGGTAAAAAATGTAATTGTTTAGAAAGGAATCGCTGTCAATTAGACAGCTAATGATGAGGCGATCGATTGGATACTTTGTGAGAAACTAAACAATGACAAGCTAATAGATATTCCTTTGAAGTTAGTAGAAATTTATAAGTATAACATTTAAGAATGTTCAGAAATAATTATTGTGATTTTTTTACTGGGAGAATGTTTAATGGCAAAAATGAATATGTAATAACTGAATGTAGCGAAGATCGATGTACCTAATTTTTTTTTGTTATGAAGAGGTTGTTTATGCATGTAGTTAATATTTATGCAAAACATAATGCAAATTTGAATGAGTCGTGAAGTGGTCGTGAAGTTTACCGTTTTTGAGCGAACCATGACTCCCATTGTTATGGAAAAAATATTTTATTATTTTTCTTCATAAATCTCATTTGTTTCAGTTTTTCCACATAATCAATTAAAAAATAGTAATAATAAAAATGTGTTTATTTAAAAAATATAAAGTGCTTGACAATAATTACCAGGGGTCCCCGCACTAGGCTTCGCCTGTAACGCGGGGAACCAGTTAAAATTATATAGCATAACAAATTTTGGTTATAACTAACTTAACTAGGATACGAAACCTTTTTTTAGTAATAAAACTCACTTCAAGGAGTCACAAAATGGTAGTCAGATCCCATTAATATAGGTAAAAAAGTGCTTAGGAGATCGTATCTAAAATTGCTTCAGTGTCATCATAATACAAGGAATGTAGTAATTTCAAAAGTTTTCTTTTTGCTTCATTTAAGGTACAGCCTTTTAGGTTACAATAGTTTAGAATTTTATTATAAGTAGACATCCTGATGTGCTCCTGGGTAAAGATTTATTCTTGTTACACTAAGACTAGATGCCTTATACTGCTCTCTCTACTATTGTATTAGTGCATTACTGTATATCGTATCATTTCCTTACTCAGTTATTTTTAAGACGAAAAAAAAACTTGCTTTGCCGTCTCCTGTTGTTGTGCTTTGGAAATTGTCTGATCTTTATTTCCATTCCCAAAATACTACGGAATTCTGTACTAAATTTAGCCCTCTATTTCCGCATGTGAAACCCGTGGGCGCGTGCGTCACTCGTGCGCATAGCATGCTAATGTGCTACACATAGCACATACAAATCATTATGACTGTATCGTAGTACAAACTTGTGTGTGCGGGTGGCGAAACTATGAACTAACGCTGTGTATACAAACTTCATAGTAACGAGCGATGCGACCGCCACCGTGATAAGTTTTTGTAAGTTTGCATAATATTTGTGTTGCAGCACAAACTTATATTATCGAGTGGCAAAACGCTTGAACTAATGGTGTCGATACAAATTTCAAAGTAACGCGCAATGATAGCGCCACTGTTGACTGTTTCGGAAAGCACAATATATATTTGCGGGTGCCGAAATGTAGGAACTAACTCGGTGCCTAATACAATTTAAAGTAATCGCGATGTGAGCGCTACTGTTAACTGTTGTGGTAAGTTTGTAAAGTTTTAAGTACTAGACCACGATGAGAAATAATCAACAATGGGAAGGTGTCTCAAACTATTGACAATTATGTTATTGTGGTAGGTATGTATATGTTAGTTACATGAATAACATTGCAAAAGATTGTTACTGCGTACATGAGCCTGTAGTTATTAAATTTTATAAGTGCTATCTGACTATTTCTCAAAAATTGCCCATTTAAAAAAAATACTGTCGCTATTTCACCACAAAAAATAAATAATTTGTTTTTAAATATATACAAAAACTTGTGGTAAAAGTGATAAAAAGTCAGATAATCTTTGTGTTGGATGGCCGATGGGGTCAGAAGGTTCTCGAATGGCGTCCGCGGACCGGGAAACGAGCTGTCGGTAGGCCTCCAATAAGATGAAGTGACGTGACGACCTGGTTAAGATCGCGGGATCGCGGTGGATGCGGAAAGCACAAGACCAGTCTGAGTGGAGAGCTTTGGGGGAGGCCTATGTCCAGCAGTGGACGTCTTTCGGCTGACATGATGATGATGATTTCAGTTAAAGGTCTGAAATTGTCGGTATTATTGGCAGACATTCCTTGAGGATTGTAGAGGTGCAATAATGGATTTGTTTTTAAATAAGTACTACTTTTGTATAGGTAACTAACAGTATAAAACCACAGATTAGCTTCCTAGAATGTAGTGCCGCAAGTATCGTAGGTCAAGCGCTAATTGTTTATAATAATATAGTATTTGCTCATCGTCTGTAAATAGTCTTTGTGACTGGCGTGATAATACACGCTACCTCACACCGAGTCACTTGGTAACAGACTAAATCCTACTACATATATTATTATACATAAAGTGTTATAAATGTAAAAGTTTGTGAGTGAGTACGTTTGTTACTCCTTCACGCTGATACAGCTGGACGGATTTGGATGAAATTTGGTACGTAGATAGCTGGATATCTCGAATAAAACATAGGCCACTTTTATCCCAAACATAGGCCCATAGAAACTAACATGGGCGTGTACACAAAGAACAGGGTCGGTATTATCGGGCCGGGAAAGACTGTCACCCCAGCTTATACATATAGAAAGCGATGAAATGGTACACTGCCGAAATTACGTGACCGAATTTCGGAGTTATTAAGCAATAACGTTTAAATTATTAGCAATACAATTGCCTACATTATATAACGTTTTGGCGTTCAACTGTAGTTAAGTAGGTTGAATAGAATAGAATATAGAATGGAATAGAAAATTATTTATTGTTTTGGTGGTAACCGATATATTCCGCGGTTTTAGCGAAGTAGCATAGTATAGTTGTTGGTGTTTCGCATTTTTCCAGGAATAAAGCAGTATACTTAGACTATATACATTGTATATAATCAAAGGCAGTATATTAACTGTAGCTTGCTATTGGTGAAAGATTTTTTATAAATATGTAAATAAGTTCTATAGATTACCTCCTACGTACTAACAAACAAAGTGGAGACGAAACAAAGGTGGTTCTGGCATTAATAAAAAGATTTCCTTCCATAGCTCAGCTTTTGTAAAAATCAAAGAGTTCGCTGTTTGAGGGGGCGAAGCAAGACAAAAGCCACAAAAAAAGTCTTCAATAAAATGTTGGATTATGCTTTATCGTATAATAGCAATATGCAAATAAATACGTTTCACACAATAGCTGAATTGAAAAGAAACGAAGAAAAAATCATGTCATTTGAGATTTATTTAAAGAAAACTTAGAGCCTTTAGAAGTTCAGAGTTCATAACAATAATATCTACGTAAATAATGTGTTAGATTGTATAAAATACTCAGTAGTTATGTAACCTTTGTAGACCAGTATGTCATGAATTTATGTTCATACGTTCCAATATTTTTCTCATAATAAAGTAAATAAATGAAATACTAGTTATTTTGACAATAATGTAAATGGAATGAAGTTAATTTAATATTTCTTTAATTTACACATTGTTGATATTATTACAAAAATGATTAATTGAATATTTGTTAAATAAGTTGCTAATATTAACTACATGAGAGAACTGTCAAAGTAGAGCTCGCTTGGCGGGAGTGAAGAAACACGAGATTTATTGTAATTCTTACTTGAAAAATAATAATGCCATGTTAATGTATGTCTGCAGTTTTATTTAACTAGACAAGAGTTAACAATTCAGAAGTGGGATCACTATGTGCCAAATAAAACAATCAAACGGTATTGTGTATTAAAGGAAAGGTAAAATAAGTAAAAACGTACAGGTAAGCTATTCATTTGTTTTCTACCATATTACTTTTCATGTAATATTATGAATATTTCTTTACTATTGTGTGTAAACGTAAATAAATAAAATATTGCTGATAAGAGTAGAAAGAAATATTTATATTTTTACACGAAGCAATAAGAGAGTGCATAAAAATATGGTATAAATAGTACTCGTTACATAATTACATGATTTCTTTCCGTTTATCTGTTTCAATGCAGAACATTCATTACAATTAAAAGAATAATGATTATAGTTTAATGATAGACGATGTGTAGTCATTATTTTCGAAATTAATACAAATTTGATGCACATTATTATTTTGTACGCTATGTATGTCTAATTTGTGTTTAATGTTTTCATGCACCATATCATAATTTGCTTGAAGTTTTTATACGTTAACAAAGTGAACTAGGATAAAATGACCGAATTTAATTTATTATGTATATTACCTACAATTAGTGGATGTTGATTTCAGATTTCTTATTTGACGAGATGCGTAAGGTTGAGCGTCGCGCTCCGTGCAAGTCGCCACGAGCGACCGAGCGATCGCGATCGCGGTCGCGGCGGCGGAGGCGGCGTGAGCAGTCGCGCCGGAGGTCGCGCTCGCCGAGTCGCCGAGGCGCGAGCACGAGAGGCTCCTCTGTGACGACGGCCTACTCGCGGCGGAGGGCGTCGCGGTCAACTAGGCGACATTCACGTGGACAACGGAGACAGCTACGTCGATCTTCACGGACATCATCATGTACGAAAGAAAGGTCTAGATCGCGCTTTTCTAGCCGTTCGCGATCAATAAGACGCTCACGATCTTCAGAGCGCTTTCGTTCAAGATCTCGCCACAGTAGGCAGCACCGTGGTAAGTCGCGCCAAAGAAGCTTATTGCGCGCGAGGGCAATTTTATACTCGCGTGGCAGGACCTATTCAAGGAGTGGGCCTTCCTCGGATCATCGGGGTTGTTCAAGGGAACAAAAAAATATTCAAATGAGTAATACGTTTGTCAACAAAGCATCTGTTTGCACGCCCCCTATGGCCCGAAGAGAAAGTACTCCGCTAGCGCAGCCCGAATATTCGATTACGGAAACAGAAAAGGATAGTTTACCTTCAAATCAAAGTACCAAACCAGTGTCGAATATTGGGGCTGAAACAGACGCTACAGTTTCAGTCACAAATAAGGAACAGCCGGCATTAACATTAAATGATTGTCTATTACAAACTTTGAACAAGACCTTGCAAGCTATTTCAACTGTACCAATACCACACTCTAAAGAAAAATTTTCAACTTTAAATGTAGTACCAGAGTTTGACCCGAAAAAAAAGAACCAAACAATAGTTTCGTGGCTGAATAAAGTGAATGAGTGTGCAGATATTTACGGTTGGGATAGTAAGCAAACTGCACATTACGCTCTCCCAAAACTCATGGGCACAGCAAAACGCTGGTATGAAGGCCAGCCTTCTATCTTGTACACCTGGGAAATTTGGCAGGAAAAACTAAAGACCGCTTTTCCTAGTTATGAAAATTACGGGCATCTCTTAACCGAAATGTTAAATAGGAAAGCTAAATTTGGCGATGACCTAGAGGAATATTACTACGACAAGATAGTTGCATTAAATCGTTGCCGTGTAACTGGGAGGGATGCTATTGACTGTATAGTATATGGTATAGAAGATAGGTCAGTTAGGTACGGTGCTGAGGCAGTAGGATTTGAGGACGCAGACAAATTGTTAGGATATCTTCGGAATGTCAAACATGAACGTAACGATAAGATTATTAAGCGGCCTATGAGACCTATTAATGCAGACCCAACGCGCAAGTTTCAGAAACCTGACTCAACCAGGGTAACTAGATGTTTTAACTGTCATGAAAGTGGGCATGTAATCGCGAATTGTAAAAAGCCAATAGTTAAATGTCAAAAATGTATGAGGGCTGGACACGATGACCCGAATTGTACTAGAGATTTATGGAAGGACAGGTCGACAGAAGTTAAAACATTATGACTGACTCAAACTAGTATTGTAAATGCTGATCAAAAGTTCAGAAAAAGGGTTACTGTCAACAATGTTGAATTAGATGGGTATATTGATTTTGGTAGTCAGTGTACTTTAATGCAAGAAACAGCTGCACGAAAAGTCGAGAAACCTGAATATTGGACATTTGATAATTTACCAACGTTACGTGGCTTTGGAAAATCTTTTATCAAAGCCATAGGAATGTGCACAGTAAATTTAAATGTAGATGGAGTAAGTTTAGTAGTAGACATTGCTATTGTGCCCGACGAATATTTGGATTACGAGATATTGTTAGGTCAAACTGCTACGGAACAAACTTGTGTAGAATTTTATAAAACGGATAAAGAATTGATTATTAAATATGCAAATTCTACCGATACGCCTAAATTGGTTCTAAGGTCTGCTACCGACTTAACTATTTGTGGAGATGCATCCATAAAAGTTTGTAGTGATAAAGGTTTTACAGGAACGATTTCCGTTGAAACCGGTCGCCGCCTTAATTTTAAGCTTCAGGAAGGGAACCTTGATATTAAAAATGGATTAGGTTACCTTAGCATTCTTAACACACGAAATCAGATTGTACATTTTAAAAAGACTGAACTCTTGTTGCGGGCGCACATAAATCGTGATCTTAATGTTAGCCCGTTGAATTATTCGATTAGGAAAATTGGAACAAATAACAATATAATAACTATAGATGAATTAAAAATTGGATCGGACCTTAATAAAAACCAAGTTAATAAGTTGCTGGATTTAGTAAATGAATATCGTGATTGTTTTGCGAAAGATTTATCCGAATTAGGGCAGACGGATGTATCGGAAATGGACATAACTTTAAAAGACTCTGAGCCAGTTGTGTACCGTCCTTATAGACTGAGCCACATGGAACGTATAGAGGTTAAATCCATGACAGATGAGTTACTTCAATATGAAATCATTCGGCCGTCGACTTCTCCATATGCCAGTCCTATTATTGTAGTGAAAAAGAAAACAGGTGATAAGAGGTTATGCGTAGATTATCGTGCACTAAACAAAAAAACCGTAAAGCAACATTATCCTCTTCCTCGAATAGAGGATCAAATCGATCGTTTAGCTGGCAATAAATTCTTTTGTGCACTGGATTTAGCATCTGGATATTATCAGATACCGCTTACAGAGGATGCTAAATTAAAAACGGCGTTCGTTACACCCGACGGACAATTTGAATTCAACAGAATGCCATTCGGGTTAGCGAACGCTCCAGCGGTGTTTCAGAGGACAATAAATATGATATTAGGAAACGCAAGATTTGATTCGGCTTTAGCTTATATGGACGATATATTAATACCATCAACTACGTTTGAACAGGGAATAGAGAGGTTAAAAACTGTATTTGAAAAGTTTCGAGCTGCAAACTTGACACTCAAACCACAAAAATGTTATTTTTTCCATACCAGTGTTGATTACTTGGGATTTGAAGTATCAGAAGAAGGTATTCGACCCGGGTTGAGGAAAACAGATGCAGTTTTTAACTTTCCATGCCCTAAAGATGTTCATAACGTACGGCAATTTTTAGGCTTGGCGAGTTTTTTTCGCCGCTTCATAAAAGGATTCTCGCAGATTGCGAAACCTTTAACAACGTTGCTAAAGAAAGGTAGTCAGTGGTTGTGGGGTAGTGAACAGAATGACGCATTTTGTAATTTGAAGGATGCTCTCACATCAAGACCAGTTTTAGCGTTGTACAATCCTAAAGCCGAGACTCAAATTCATACAGACGCTAGTAAATTAGGCATAGGTAGTGTGCTACTTCAGAAACAGGACGATGGGTTATTTAAGCCTATAGCATATTATAGTCGGCAAACATCACCCGAAGAGTCGCATTTCTCTTCTTATGAGTTGGAAACTCTCGCCGTAATTGCCTCTTTGACCAAATTTAGAACTTATGTTCTAGGATCTAAGTTTACGATTGTTACGGATTGTAACTCTTTAAGGGCAACTTTCTTGAAACGGGACATGATACCTCGAGTTGCAAGGTGGTGGAGTTTAATTCAGGAATATGACTGCGAGATAGTGTATCGGTCAGGACAGCGCATGGCACATGCCGATGCCCTTAGCCGAAACCCCCTGTCGGATGAAGCAGGGGTGGTAAAAGCTATTGAGGCTCGCGATATTATGATGATTGATAATGACTGGTTAGCTACAGTTCAATCCGATGATACTGAAATTAAGAGGATTAGAGATATTCTATCAAACTCAGATTATGATGATGTTGTTGAAGTTCGTAAAAACTTTGTAGTCAAAAGGGATCGCGTTTACAGGAATACTGATGAAGGGTTGAGGTGGGTTGTACCGAAGGGTTGTCGATGGCAAATTCTGCAAAAGAACCATGACGATATTGGACACTTTGGATTTGAGAAGACTTTTGAAAGAATAAAACAACATTACTGGTTTGCTCGCATGCGAAAGTTTGTTAAAAAGTACGTCAATGCTTGCCTTGAGTGCGCGCATAATAAATTACCAGCGGGAAAGAAGCAAGGGTATATGCATCCAATAACCAAAGTATCAACACCCTTCCATACAATCCACATCGATCACGTGGGACCGTTTGTAACGAGTAAAAAGAAAAACACACACATTTTAGTAATTATAGACGCTTATTCTAAATTCATTGTATTAAAAGCGGTAAGAAATACTAAAACGAAAACGTCAATCTCAGTACTTCAGGAATATTATGGTATCTTTGGAGTACCCATCAGGTTAATAAGTGATAGAGGTAGTTCGTTTACTAGTGCCAGATTCAAAAGCTTTATGAACGATGTAGGGGTGAAACATATTTTAAATGCAGTGGCCTCTCCGCGTGCCAATGGGCAAGTGGAGAGGTACAATCGGACGATTTTGGACTCGTTGGCTGCTCAAAATCATGGCTGTGATGAAAGACTTTGGGATGAAAAGTTACTTCAGGTACAGTGGGGACTGAACAATACTGTAAATAAGGGAACAGGAAAATCTCCATCAGAAATATTGTTTGGTCTTAAATTAACTGGTGCACGTGAAGGTCCCTTGATATCTGAAATATCTCCTGATATCACCGATGATTTTGAACAGCCAAACGCTCCTGACAATCGATCAGCTATTAGAGCAGAAGTTGACGCACATATTGTCGAATCACAAATAAAACAAAAGGAATCTTTTGACAAGAAAAGGAAAACACCACCAAAATTTCAAATAGGTGACTTAGTTCGCGTAGAAAGAACATCTCATGTTACAGGTCAAAGTAAAAAATTATTACCTAAACTGCAAGGGCCATATCGAATTACAAACGTATTTGATAACGATAGGTACGAGGTTAGTGATACACCTCTTACAAAAAAGGGATCAGTTAGATATAAAGGGGTATATGCTGTAGATAAAATATTTCCTTGGTTGTGCTATGACAAACACAATACTGAATACACTGATAGTGATGAGAGCAGCGGAAATGAGCAGTTAATAGAGTGAAAGTTCAATACCTACAAAAATACTGTGTTTTGAAAGCTATTTGTTACATTTATTGTTTGAATTATTATATAAAATGCAAAGTGCATATTAAGTTTGTGTAAACAAGTTAAAAGCACAAGGTGTGCCATTATATTTGCGCAAAGTGCGCACCAAAATCAAATTCTTACGCAAAGTGCGTGTCGATACAAACAGATTGATGTGCTAAGTGCACATTATATTTGCGCAAAGTGCGCACCAAAATCAAACTCTTACGCAAAGTGCGTGTCGATGCAAACAGATTGATGTGCTAAGTGCACCTGACTTGTGGAGAGATGCAAAGTGCTACTCCTTGGTGTAATTGTCGTGGTTCCGAATAATATTTAATAGAAAGTTTGATATATGTTCAATACATGTGATTATTGTAGTACAAAGTGTACGTTATTATTCACAACTACAATGTGTTGTTTAGGTACAGTAATTACCAGAATAAATTGAGAAATAGATTTGATATAAGTAAAGTGCATTTATAACAGAAGTCCAAGTTATTGCAAAGTAGGCAATAAGAATATAATATTATATGTATATGTTAGCAACTTTTAGTTAACTATGTACCTACTAAATGAAGATTATATAATTATTAATGGTAAATTACCTAATTAAACTTTATTTCAGTAGTTCACGAGGACGTGAACATTTATCAGGATGGACGAACTGTTAGATTGTATAAAATACTCAGTAGTTATGTAACCTTTGTAGACCAGTATGTCATGAATTTATGTTCATACGTTCCAATATTTTTCTCATAATAAAGTAAATAAATGAAATACTAGTTATTTTGACAATAATGTAAATGGAATGAAGTTAATTTAATATTTCTTTAATTTACACATTGTTGATATTATTACAAAAATGATTAATTGAATATTTGTTAAATAAGTTGCTAATATTAACTACATGAGAGAACTGTCAAAGTAGAGCTCGCTTGGCGGGAGTGAAGAAACAGGAGATTTATTGTAATTCTTACTTGAAAAATAATAATGCCATGTTAATGTATGTCTGCAGTTTTATTTAACTAGACAAGAGTTAACAAATGCAAGCCTTGAAAGCTAGCTTAATTGCTAATTAACCTAAGTGATGTTTAACTTTAATTATTAGTTGCGACTCGACTAAAGCCTAAAGGTAATGCCGGCGTGAAAATTTCAAGCGAGCGCGTTCCATTACTGAGGTTATAGATCCCTTTAAAATCCATTGCTTTACAAGCTAGCAATGTAAAGCAACTCTAACGAGATGCCACCAAGCTAAGAATATAGGCGCTTCAGCCTTTGACGTAAAAAAACCATTTAGTATTCTTCTTGCGCACGCGGCACTAATTCGAATGCAGTATTGAACTTATTGAACTGTTACTGCTATTTTTTCCGCAAGATTTAACATCAGAAGGGCTACTACGAAACTCGAAGTTCGTATCGTATCGTCCCTCTCGTTCTCGTATAGAGGGACCGCACGACACGAACTTCGAGTTTCGAGTTTCGTAGTAGCCCTGCAGGTGTACTTTAGTAAGAACTTTGCTCTCTAATGCACATGTTGCACAACGGGGTCTAAATCGACTGGTAGAAAATTGTTAGTCATAATGTAATGTTGACATCTCTTTTTTTTCTGAAACCATTTATTTTTCACAATTGTTAAAAAACAAACCTAACCTATAAGTAGAGTTCTACAGACGACATTTAAAAATTTTAGGAAAATTTTCAGTTTCAGTGGAAAAAAAATATGACAAACATTAGGTACCTACGTATTATGACTTATAAAATTATGGCAGTCGAATAGCTGTGAATAAGACCAAGTTCCATAGAAATAGTAAGTACTCTGGAATGAATACTCCAAAAACAGACGAGCAAAAACCGACCTAATAGACATTAACATAAGAACTAATGGGCTCCGGTCCGGGCGAAATAGCAAGCACGGAGTCAGTGTGTCCCTCTCTAATTACCAGGAAATAAATAATAAATAATTAGTAAATTTTAGTTTCGTGAGCGTTGTCTTTTAAAAATATTGAATAAAATGTATACATTTATAATAAGCAATAATTACACGATTTAATATTTTTTAATGAAATAAGCTTTAGATCTTTTTACACGAGCTAATTTTAACTTGATGGTAGGTTTTATTAATTTCTCAATGGCCACACCAAACAGTAAGATGGTGCCTTCGTTATTAAGACTAGGGTGACAATCTTTTCACGGTGTATTCAAATGGCTAATATGTAATATTTCTTACAATATAATATTTTATACCCATCATACGTATTGTCTAATACGAATGATACATACATGCATAAAATAATAATCCTACTACATTATATTATATTATTATTATAAATTTTGAAAATTTCCAGGGGAATTTGGAAAAATCCCGAAAATTTCAATTTTTTAGTTTAAAAAAAATTATAACTACCAGATCGATTCAGTTTACGCGTGCGAAGACGCTGGTAAAAGTTAATAAATAATGAATAAGTAAATAATAGTGTAATATATATATATTGTCACTTAGTCTTCATTCATTTATTAACCTAAATGATAGAGCATCTAATATCGGACGTTTTTTGCAATATCGGTATTTTTTCAATACCGAAAATTCAAATACCGATATTCCGGTATTTTTTCGATATTCGTATTACTAAAGTAAAATGAATGAGTTTCGCACTTCCAAAACCTTTCCGGTTCCGACAATCTTAAGTACGTGTAGGTAGCTAAGATTATTTCAAAAATGTCTAAGATTATATTAATGAAATAAGTATTTATGCATTTGTGACTTGCAACTTTTGAATGTTGCGACTCTATTTAATAACAAAATAATTGGTATTTAGAGATCAATATCGAAATACGGGTATTATACAATGTCAATACCGGTTTTGCCAATATCATAAGTTTTACCTATAGAAAAGTGAATACTTATGTTACTAGCACCGACGTACAAACCTAAAATTTATTTGCTCTAGTCTCTACCAGCCGTATCATAAGGACTTGGTATACAAGTAATAAAAATTCTGGTTATTGATACTTAGTATATTTTTCTGACAAAGAAGTACTAGGAGGAAGGAATGTCTCATTAATTGCATAAAATTATGGTCATACTAATAGAGTGAGATAAAATAACCCTGTGGTAGCTATCTCTATCGGCAAAATAACGGACCGTGATTCCTGCACAGTGCACATTCCAGGTACTTACTATTTCGATGCCAAGTTCTTTGTAATTAGGTTAAGATTTCATGTACAAACTTTTTAAACACCAAATAAATCCTAATCAGTACCATACTAAAGCGTTTAAACAGCTGACTCGAACACAGCGGATGCGCCATGAGTCATAGACACGCAAATTGTGATCCCTGTCACTGGGGTACTGTCATACAACATTATGGTGCTCCCACACTGGCTGATATAAATGTTATAAGTATAACGTTATACAAAATTTGAAAATACGACGAAACGGTTTGAGAAAAGGTAGTTAACTATAAGTAGTGCCCCGCCTTTTTTTTTCTTTTGTTGCCAAAAAAAAGAAGGCGGGGCACTACCTACCTTTTGTCGAACCGTTTCGTCGTATTTTCAAATATTTTATAACGTTATATAACACTTATAACAGCCAGTGTGGTAGCACCATTACGGCTACGATTCTCAGGGCTATCTGCAGCATTTTACATCATTACAGCATTTATGTTAGGTCTTATTTTTTATTTATATATGTGCAGATTGGTAAAAAAAATTCAACGTTGAAATAACAAAACCTACCTTTTTAATATTATTGTTTATTTGTGTGCAGTTTTATCACAGTTGCAGGTCATTGCACCCCGCTAATTTTTTTATCTTGGGAAAAAGCCGTGATTTTTTATTTTGTGAGACTAAGTGGAGGCATTATCTGTTCTTTATCAATATTTTATACGTTTTAAAGTATTTTTCGGAATCATCTTAAAACAGCTCGGTAATGGGTTTAAGGTTATAAAAAATGCCTTATCATAATATTTTTTATATTGAAATGGAAAAGTGCAGCAATAAGTAAATTTATTACACAAAGCCCGAAAATAAATTACAAATCAAGAACTAACACACGTATTTTTTAAGTATGTACCAAAATCACGTAGTTTACTAGTAAAAATATTACACCAGGTGGGCTACTACGATAATCGAAAATAGAAGTTCGTATCGTACTGTCTCTCTCTCTCTCTCGTATTAAACAACATAAGTGTAGGCGGGACGGTACGATACGACGATTTTCGAATTTCGTGGTAGCCTTGCAGGACGTGTACTTCTTCATAATAAGGTTAACGGACCCTAAGTCGTGCCATATCCGCGTCCACACCAACCGCTCGAAGCAACGATCTTAGCATAAAGGTCTCCCACTACTCGAACGAATTTGGAACGTACAATAGAGATAGTGACATCGCCAATACTTTTTATGAGCTTTCAAGACACGATTCTTCTGTAGATTTTGTATGGCAGTAAATAAATAATAAATAAATAAATATCACGTGACAATTCACACCAATAATTGACCTAGTCCCAAAGTAAGCTTAGTAAAGCTTGTGTAGTAGTTAGTTATGATATCACTTATTTGTCAACTGAATCGACTGTTTGTCTATTGCATAGTTAAAAATAATGATGTCACCGTACTTATTATTTTATGAAATAGGGCGGCAAACTAGCAAGTGAGTCATCTGGTGGTTAGTTAGCTACGTCTGAGGATTGTCGATGCGTTACCAGTGTAATCCGTTTCATCATCCGTTGATTAATTTTATTTGACGGACAAATGTGACGCCGTCTTTGTTTGTTTTGTTCCAATAGAAGGAGACGGCCTCACATTTCCGTGATATAAAATTAATCAATGGATGGTGAAATAGTCGCTAAGTCTAGAGAGCTTAGATTTTATTGGCTGTCTTACTCTACAAGCTAGAACACCGATCATGCACGCACCAGCGCGATCATGGACACAAACCATGCACGTGGACTAGCCGTCTATAAATACTGATATTCATAGAGGTTTGATTACCTACATTAAACGTTTTACCAAAGGCCGTGGCGCCATCTATTAGTCACCTCCTAAACTTTTTCGACGTTGCTTTACTAAAACAACCGTCTTCGAATATTATTAAGTATTGTTTCACTATAGCGATCACGAATAGTTAAAAGGATCATCAGAAAGAATCAGGTAGGTATTAAATTGGGAAAAACGAAACTGCTAAGAATAAAATGAAAAAGCCCAAGTTAGTCAATATTGTCAGTAATCAGGATATCCTGCTCAGGTGTGCTTATTTATTGTTCACAAACAATGCAATCAGCATTACGATACGCTTTCAGATTCTGTCTACGCTTTTTGCAAGGACTTGACGTAAATTACGACGTTACGTCAAAAATTTTTCTACGCGTCATTACTATAATCAAGAAATGTGCATGCAAAAGCCATTAGGTATTCTATAAAATAATCATAGTTCTAATGAGTTTGTTATTGCTAGAATCATGAGATGAGCTTTATCTACGTACATACTAATATAGTTACTTCTAATTATTTATAACTTAAGGGGTAATCTCTTGAAGCGATTCTAACAAACTTCACTTAAAAATAAGGTTCACTCAACCTCAAGGTAATTTTTTTAAACAGGTATCTTTGGAATTTTTTCCACTCCATCGGTTGGTGTGGATGCGTCTAAGGTGCAATCATACTGGTCACTTAGCCATGCGTGGAGCTGCTTTCTATTGCCATTCAACCTTTAACCGACTATACGGCGATGTTAAGAGGACGTTATTGATTTTTAAATGCATTTATGCTCCTTTCTCTATTTTACTTACAATTTGATAAAAAAAAAAAAATAATACAGTAACCAGTTTTTTTTTCTTTCTTTTCTATTGTCAGCCTTTTTGACTTTTTTTTGCATTTCGAACTGGCCAGCAACAACCTGGTTCAATACCAAAAACTATAAAACTCGACATTCTAATTTGGAATGCGCAGCCAACATAGGCCAAGGGGTCGTAACATACAGCCAAAAGCAGGGGTGCTCACCTGCCGTGACCGACTGAGCGAGGGCAGGTGGCGCGCACCTGACTGCCACATTTATAAACTGCCAGTTTTCGGTTTAAAATTTTTTTTTTTATTAACAAGTAAAATAAATGCACGTGAACTAAATTGCAATATGAAATCGAAAAAAAATGGGACTAATCACAAACTTTTTACAACAGTCGTTTGATCGATTTATAGATGTAGAATCAAAATAGTAAAAAGAAAAATAATGAAAGTAGTGCTTGAAAATAATAGCGTAGAGTTGATTGCGCTATAATTCTCGTTAATTGTATATGTATAACTAGTTTTCGTTTAGGTACATTCATTTAATAAGAATAACTCATAAAAACGCATTTTCAAAATGTGGTAGCATTTTATTTTATCTATTATTTATAACTCTAAAACGCAGTATAATGACGCGAATGCAAATTTAACTTCTTTAAATTTAGCACATGATTGATGTGTATGACGAGCGTGATAGATTGCTTTTAAAAATATTCCAAACATTGTCTATGGCGGCTGAAACCTACGCGTGCCTAGGCTCTATTTTACTTTGAGAAAAAAAACACGCAACGCAATTCAAATTTCACAAGTTTCAGAATTGCCGCGAATTATGTGTTGCACATCTTGAAATGAAATTAATTTTAAGTGACACTGAAAGTCAGACCAATTTCTATCCCTATTATCATATCGTAAAATAAGTTTTTTATAAAAAAAAAATACTAGCTTTTTTTTTCTGATTGTATTTGCATTGTACCCGCTGTGGTTATGTCCGAAGTAAATTATGTCGTACTTACTACATTTCCGTACCAAATTTCATTTTGCAAGATTTGACTCGCACATACATAGATATAAAGTTAAATAAAAGCTTTTAAAAAGATCCTATTCAAGGCGTTGATTAAAAAATTATTACAAACAAATCCACATTGTGCGGCTTCGTGTTTAATTACATCAAGTTTCCATTGTCTTAACGATAACCGTCGTGTCTTCCCATGCGCGGTCTGCTAACCGGACATCGCCATGTTCAGAATTGCCGGACAGCGTGACGGTTTGACGTAGGTAAGTTAACTCAGAGACCGGAACAAGTGACTGTGTAAGACACTTTAAAAGACTTACTATAGGCAAACCGCCTAACTGAGTCCTCGCCTGCAGGCGCTTCTTAGCACAGCTCATTCCGGTAGCCGCCCGCACCTCCGTCAGTCCCCTTTGTCGTCCTACCCCCGCGTCCCTGTACCGCGCAGGCGAGGACTCAGTTACGCGGTTTGCCTATAGCTGTTGCCCGCGCGTCCGTCCGTGTAGATTTTGTTTATCGCTATCCCTTGGGAATTATCCAACATTCTGGGATAAAAACGATGTCCTTCGCCGGGACTCAAACTATTTGTATGCCGAGTATCATCTAAATCGGTGTAGTGGTTTAGACGTGAAAGGGTAACAAACAGACTTACAAATTTTCGCATATAATTATAATGTTAGTAGGATATAAATGTTGAAAATTTGAAGATATGTCACACCTAGTATGTGCCGTTGGATTCGCCCCGTTTGTAAAACTAAACATATTGGCTTCCTACCCGGAGACATTTTGAAAAAGCGCTTTTTATAATGTTTGCCAAATTTCTAAACTTTAGCTGCAGTTGTTTAGGCTGCAGATAAGTTGTTTGTCTGACAGTCAATCACGTTGGTCTAGCATAGATATAGATTTGAGCAAAATTGCAGTTTTCAAGCATAGTTTCCTATTCTATACATCAGCTAAAATTTATAAAAAAAATACACAATAATCGAACTACTTCGCACACACAAATAGGTTTAGAAACCAGTACAAATATTAAACGCGAAAAATCGTGTTTTTCTAACACATGTTTATTTGTAGAGCGATAAATAAGCAAGAAAACCCCGCCAACGATAATGTAGAGCCCAATAAAAACTTTACGACATTTTAACTATCACGCGCACGTGAGCCAGGACCAACGAAACGCAGACACTGGAGAAAACACGTTGGAAAATCACAACCGAGCGTAGAAAAGACAATGTGGTCATAAAATAAAACCAACCAACCATTCTTAGACTATATACAACACTAGACAGAGCCTCAGTAAGAAACAATGCGATTGAAAACGTCCCAACTTTTTCTTGTTTCTGTGCGTGGCGACCACGTGACAGCTTCATCTTTACACTCGAGTTACGTCAATCCGGTTGTAACTGTGTGCGTGCTAAATGATACCACGTAATGTCAAATCCCCCAAAATTTGGGGGTAAATTATTAGAGTACGATAGAAGCTAGTAAAAGTGATGGCGAATGTAATCAAATAAAAAATGAATAAATAAAACTAAAAAACCGGCCAAGAGCGTGTCGGACACGCCCAAAATAGGGTTCCGTAGCTATTACGAAAAAATTAAGTAATATTTTTTAAGGATTTCATATTTTATACGGAATCTTCCAAGTTTAGGTATACTTTATACTTTACGCTGCTATTTACTCATAGACTACTAATAATTCTCAAGCAAACTTAGCCGTTATAGTTTTCCTTGGAAGTTTGATATACTGACTAGCTTCCTGTTTTTTTTTTTCAAATTTTTCCACCCACCGGTTTAGATTTTAGAGGGGGGGGGGACGCTCGATTTTAATGAAAATTTTCATTTTAAAGTTGAATATTTCGCAAACAAATTACTAAATCGAAAAATCGTTTTGAAATGCTTTCCCTCCCGACTTTTTCTTATAATGTCCACCCATGCCTTTTTAACTACAGGATCTATAGGTATTCTGAAGACAGATAAAAAGTATGAATCAAATTGCATATGGTAGTTTAGTATTTCAAACTAAATATATTATCTTTCATAATCTTGAATTTTGACTTTTTTGCGAATTCAGTATTGATTGCATTATTAAATTCCAGTTTTTATGACCTAAACACCCAGATTATATGTATTTGTTTACAGCTTACTTATCAATCTCAAATAAATACAGAATAAAAGAAAGCTCAATAAGATGGTGCAAATATTCATTAAAATATCAAAGAACATTAATTAGATTCGTCATTTTCTCAAATAGATTAAAAATAAAAACTGTTCAGGTTGATGCGTGAAATCGATATATTTCGATTTTGTGCCCAATACAAACTTTTCAATACGATTTTGACTGAATTGTGGGGAATTTTGCACTGGAAACTGGTAACACCTATAAAAAATGTCAAACAATACTAACGTAAATAATTTAATCTTTTCTTACGAAATTTTATGGATTCTCGAGTACTTACCGATGGAAAATCACGTTATTAGGATTTTTAATCCTGCCTTTATAATTGCGGCACACTTTTATAGCACATTTGGTCATATTTCGGCACTTTTGTATTGCGCGCTCCGCATACGTCACCTACGGTGTCACAATGCAGACTGAGGGGGGGAAAATAAATGAATATGGCTAGCCAAAGATTAACAGAGATGACATTGGTTACTTTTAATTGTAAGTCCGCATCAAGATCTGTGGAGGGGATAAGGGACCTGTGTAAATCTGCCCATGTTATAGCGCTGCAGGAAACTTGGCTTTTGCCACACGATGTGGATTACGTGGGAAGTATCGACGATAATTTTGATTATACCAGTAAATCGGCTGTGGATACCTCGATAGGTAATTTAAGAGGGAGACCTTTTGGTGGTGTCGCTCTATTGTACAGAAAAGGAGTGTTTTCATCTGTTAAAGTGGTTGAGTGTAATAGTGTACGTGTGGCGGCAATCAGTTGTACCATTGAGGATCAAGTAATGTTAATATTTTCGGTATATATGCCGACTGATGATGTAGCCAACCTACCAGAGTTTACGGAGGTCATCAGTGAAGTTAGTGCAATTATTGAATCGTTAAATGCGGACAGTGTTTTCATTCTTGGAGACTTTAATGCACATCCAGGAGAGAAATTTCACAAGGAGCTTTATGATTTTTGTTTAGAACAGAAGTGGCGATGCGCTGATCTAGAGTGGTTGGGCAGTGGTTCAGGTACGTACACATTTGTGAGTGAAGCTCATGGATGCAGAAGGTGGCTGGATCACTGCCTTGTCACTGAGGCAGCTTGGCTGACTGTTACTGATGTAAGTGTAAATTATGACATGTTTTGGTCAGATCATTTTCCAGTAATTATTAAAAGTAAAATTAGCTTAATTAATTCGAATATATCTCGGAATAAATTGGAGTGTAATAATAATTGTAATAAAATTGTGTGGGGGGAGAGAAGTGATGACCAAATATACACATATAATAAAATTTGTAATGATAAGTTGAGAGAAATTAATTTTCCAATTGAATTAATAGATTGCTGTGATAATTTTTGTAATGACATTTCCCATAAAACAGTTTTAGATAAGTTATATTGTGACATTATTAGTAGTTTACAGATAGCCTCAAAAATGAGCTGCAATACAAAAAAATGTAAGCGCAAGCAGGTTGTTGGATGGAATAGGCATGTGAAGGAAGCCCATGCTCGGGCTAGGATGTGTTTCCAGCAGTGGCATCTTTTTGGGAAACCAGTGGCCGGACCCTTATATGAGGATATGTGCTCTTCCCGAAGAATTTTTAAGGATAAGCTTAAGTGGTGTCAAGACAATCAGACACAAATTAAGATGGACTTATTAGCTACTCACCACAGAGCTAAAGACTTTGGTAAATTCTGGAAGTGCACAAATAAATTGAATCCTAAAACTGCTGTCCCTGCGACTGTCGATGGGTTGTGTGATCCGGTTCAAATTGCCAATATGTTCAGGGAATCCTTCAAAGTTGTGAGTCGGATTCCTGAACGAGCGGGCCCGGTGCTTTCTGCTGAGGACCATGTAATTGATAGCCGAGTCAGCTTTTCTCTCAGGGAGGTCGACCGAATAATTAAGTCTATGACTAGAGGGAAATCACCGGGGCATGATGGCCTCAGTATAGAGCATTTGGTATATGCGGGTGTTCACTTACCTCGAGTGTTAAAAATGTTTTTTAATTTATGCATTAGTCACTGCCATCTTCCAGATGATCTCATGAAGACAATCGTTGTTCCAATATCCAAGAATAGAACTGGGAATGCCTCCGATGGGTCCAATTATAGGCCAATATCTCTGGCAACAATAGTGGCTAAGGTGCTTGATGGATTGCTTGATAACCTACTTGCGAAACACATAAAAACTCAAGATGCACAGTTCGGCTTTAAGCCGGGTTTGTCAACAGAAAGTGCCATTCTCTGTTTCAAGCATACCGTCAAGTACTATGTCGAGGACAAAACACCCGTCCTTGCCTGTTTTTTGGATTTATCGAAGGCGTTCGATACAGTCTCATACGACATACTGTGGGAAAAAATGGATAGAGGCACGAGTACACCGAGGGGGGTGATCAACCTGCTCCGTTACTGGTACGGGAACCAAACCAACCAGGTGAGATGGGCAGGAGCGCACTCGGATGTGTACAGGTTGGACTGCGGCGTGAGGCAGGGGGGGCTCACCTCGCCCCGGCTGTTCAACTTGTACATGGACGAACTGATCGCTGGGCTCAGCAGCACGGGTATCGGATGTTCAATCGGTGGCACTGTCGTCAATAATATTAGTTACGCGGATGATATGGTGTTGCTGTGCCCGTCGATCAGTGCGCTGACGAAATTATTGAAGATGTGTGAAGATTACGCGGTCGCCCACGGTCTAAGGTATAATACAACTAAAAGCGAGCTGCTAGTATTTAAAGCAGGAAACAAGGCCTTTGACTCGCTACCTCCAGTTTTCTTGTGTGGAGCTCCTCTTAAAAGGGTGACGCGGTTCAAATACCTTGGACATTGGGTGACCGATAATCTCCAGGATGATGCGGATATTGAAAGGGAACGAAGGGCATTGGCCGTCCGTTGTAATATGCTTTCTCGCAGGTTTGCACGCTGTGATAGGAGGGTCAAGATAACGTTGTTTAAGGCATTTTGTCAGACCTTCTACACGTGCAGCCTGTGGACAAATTACACTAAAAAGGCGTTCAATGCCCTCCGCATCCAATACAATAACGGTTTCAGGATGCTGATGGGGCTGCCACGTTTTTGTAGCGCATCGGGTATGCTCGTAGAGGCGCGTACCGACTGTTTTAGGTCAATAATACGAAACAGAACAGCGTCCTTGATGCGCCGCGTGCGTGGCAGCGCCAACAGCCTCGTGCGTGTGGTGTTGGAGTCTCCTGCTTGCGCTTTTTGGAAACACTGGGATTCAGTACATATGGAATCCAGAGGCTCTGTATACAACATAATGTAAATCTTAAATCTAGAGTTAACTAATATAGAATAAGGTACTGTAAACTAACACTTATGGACATGGTCTGAATTAAATGTTTTGAATTTGAATTTGAATTTGAAAATGACTTATAAGCCAACAGTTGGCTTATATTTTTTGGGGACGTTTTCATGCCGCCTACGGTCCATCTAGTGTTTTATATAATCTAAGCAACCATTTATGAAAGCAGTATAAATCTAGAGTCTCGCCTTTTTCATCGAAAATAAAGCAAAGTAATTTTTTACAACTGTGCTAATTGCAATCATGGAACAAAAAATAAAAAAACCAATGGAGACAAACATATTGATACCACAGTAAATGATCATTTAGGCCCGTAACTGCCATTACAATTTATACAATGTAATCCATAAAAAAAGTTCTCCGCTCAGTGGCACCACAGGTAGGAAAAAATCTCCACCAAATCAGTCTTTAGTCTATGACCGAAAAACCTTCGGCCGGAAAAGATAAGTCCACGGCGCTACACTTGATGCCACCACAGATAATTTAAAAAAATAGCATCCGGTCATTAGTGATGCTAACGACAGGAAATGCAATATCGATAAAGTTCGTCAACGAAATTGGATAGCCCGTATTATCAACCACTTTATTGCTTACTTCATAATTTTAACTATATGAAAAAAAAATCTGCGATGTTGACACATTCTTTGAGTAAACATTTTGATTGATTTTGATAAATATTTCGTGAACCTAGAAATAGTTGTTATGTAGCAATAAAGTTTTAGTATTGGCAGGATGTTTGCTTCATTTAGTTGTTTCTTATTTATGTTGTTGTTTACTGAGCTGTTTATTGATATAATGTGAGTAGTATGCGACTTGTTTTATACAACTGATTCATGTTTCATTGTATGTGACTAATAAATAAATAATAAACTATAATACACCATCATTCATGCACTGTATTAGCTCAAGCGGCGCCGTAGTAATTATAATAAAAACTGGGATAAACAATGAAATTCTGTTGAACAGTTTTCTAAGTTTTGCGGATTGGACTTCACACACTCCACCTTCATGTCTCCTCAGGATATTTTCTTTCACCGTAAAGCTCGTGGTAAATATCGAATGTAATTTCGCTTGAAGAACTGTAGATACTTCAACTACTAAAGTTACTGGGAAACTCGCGAATACTTAACGCGAACTCTTTCATGTGTTTTACGTACATACAATAAAGCGTTATACAAGACAATGTTACTGTTTTTTTTTATTCGACTGGAAGGCAAACGAGCAAGTGGGTCTCCTGTTGGTAAGAGATCACCACCGCCCATAAACATCTGCTACACCAGGGGTATTGCAGATGCGTTGCTAACCTAGAGGTCTAAGTTGGAAGACCTCAAGTGCCAGTAATTTCACTGGCTGTCTTACTCTCCGCGCCGAAACACAACAGTGCAAGCACTGCTGATTCACGGCAGGATTAGCGAGCAAGATGGTGGTAGCAATCCGGGTGGACCTTGCACAAGGTCCTACAACCTACTCGTGAAGTACTAGGTAATCTGCATGTTGTAATGTATTAAAAAGCTATTTGTAGCCAAAGGGGAGCACAGCAGCAGTTTCTCAATTGTGTATAATTTATATGACATTGAAATATGCATTTTATTGCCTTGATAAATAAATAAAATGTAGAAATATCTCACTGTCCATGATAATCAATCCGATTCAAACATGTTTAATTTAGTGAAAGTTAAATAACTATACAATTTTTAATGTTTGAAATCACGTTATTAGGAATTTTATTTTTAATGACATGTATGTAATTTGAAACCTGTTTGAAACTTAATTTGCGATAAAAATGTAAAGATGCAAAACTGCACGTACATGTATGTAGAAATTCCATACACTAACAGGTATCAGGTAACAGGTATCGTAAGCCCGATTGTCTTAGTCCATATATACTTACGCAACGATTTGTTTGCCCTATGACCTATTAAGCAGTTCGCGTTTTGGTTTTGAACCTGGACCACCTCAGAGTTCTTCTGAACTTACCATGTATGTTCGGTGATGGAAAAAATCGTGTATAAGTACATCTGCAAAGCAATTTAGTATTGTGTGAAGTTCCTAGTCCGTACTGGGCGAGAGCAGAAACTACAGTCCTCTTCTGAGAGCTAGTGCCCAGCATTAAGACGTGTATAAACCGGTGAAGATAAATAATAAAATAATGATATAATAAAAAAATGCAACAAACCGTAGTTTTGGCTTGCGGCTTGCGCACACGCAGCGACATGTACGCGCGATCCATCGCTGCCACCGCGCCGTTAGTGCCGCACAACATACCGATATATCGAAAAACTGACTAATCGACCTGTGACATCACTCACAATGCCACTGAAGTTCGAATATCAAAACAATTCGTAATTTGAATTCTAAACTTTTTAACGTGCGATTTGAAACAAAACACAATCGCTGTATTAAAACAGTTTAGCCCTCATTCATAAATATCGAGTTGTAACACTGACACTTTTTAATTCGTTTGCTATGAAAATGCTTAGTGCGAAATAAACAACGTCAAGTCAGCAAATTGTAACGACACATAGTTGTGTCACGTCCTGCGCCAATTTACACTAAAATATTACTTCTTCACTGTCACAAAATCCTTAATTTCACTTGTTTTTAAATTCTCTCCGCTCGGGAAAAGACAAAGGTTCAAAACCAAAGAGCCAAATTTTTATTATTATTTTATACACTTCTTTTGGTATTTTTAGGAAGGCTGAATATATTAATTTCACTTATCGCACGATCCTACGTCACAGTGACACTGAATCTAACTTTTTAATATACATGAGGCATGTGCGTGCATAGCTCGCGGGCGTGGTAAGCACTGCGCAGACGTCGCTCCCTACTCCTATTTTCGGCATCCCCTCCATTAATAAATGTCGGTAAGGTCTTTTTATTAGTTGGGTTAACGGACTTTATTGTTTTATGTTTATAATGTTATGATAAAGGGACGTTATTTATTATGCCAAAGATGGAAATATTGCAAGGCTTGCTAGTAAAATTGTCATTTTAACCCCTTACGCAAAAAGAGGGGTGTTCTAAGTGTGACGCCAACGACTGTATGTCTGCCCTCTAATGCATCGTAGCTCTCAACCGACTGGATTTTTTTAAAGCAGTTTTTTTAACGTAAAAGCGAGTTTCATATAATTTTTTGATGCGGAGATGTATGTTTACAAAATACATTTAAAATATACATATCAATTGATCATCATGGCGCCAACATTCAACTCTAACAAACAAAAACCAAGATTTACGATAATATCGCAAATATATCATGTCCGTGTCCTCTTCAAACTAAAATAACTTGAAATGTCACTCTAACAATACCCAATTGCAAAATTATGAGCTATTAAATCTTCTTCACGTTTCTTTTCACGTTTTAGTCTTATATTTCGTTCCAGATAATAATATACATACATACCACGCTTGAATAAAGATATTTTGACTTTGACTTTAGACTTTTTTCTCGCGACTTCGCTTGCATAAATTCTTAGATCAGCCCCCTGTACCTACCACAAAAGTTACTACAATCGACAATATTCTAACATTTTACCACAGTATATAATATATAATTATATATAGGTTTAGTACAGATTTAAGTTGTTTTTTTTTGTGTCAAAATATGTGATTTTACTATGAGAAACTTGATAATTTTGTAGAATTGTAGCACTTGTAACTTTTGTTGTACAGGGTCCTGGCCGTTGAATCAAGATTCAGAGGTTTTATACAAATATCTGCCACCACCGGGAATCGAAACCGAAACCTCAAGCTTCGTAGTCAGTTATTTGTAGTTCGTTCTTTAACCACTGGGTTAAACGGTCGTCATCGTCATGATACAAAGTTACCTAGCTTATGTTATTCCAGAATTCCAGCTACCTACTCGTACATAACATTTCATCATTACCTATCCATCCAGCCGTTTAACAAACACGTACGCACGTACTCACAAACTTGTGCATTCATAATTATAAAGGTAGCTTAAAAATTGTTTTTCCATTCGATAACACGCATCGTTAAGCTTTGATTTATAAAATTAATTAAATATATTTAAATACCGTATTGTGTCAATTTGTGTCTATCACTTTCTGGAATGAAAATACAATTTTAAACCATTTTATGTGTAAACACTCCATTAGGTATAAGTATATACTTGTGATTTAGGAGCAAATTTTCCGGGGCTTATAAGGTATGAAGACACAATTGGTAATAGGAAACGGTGATTCACATTGGCGCATGCGCATTGCTGACATTCCTGTAGCATTGCAGCGTCCGTTTAAAACGGTGTGAAGTGTCATTTATTCATTACAGAAGACATTGAGGTATAAAATTTTTGACAATTTTTCATTTTTTTTTTATTCGACTGGTTGGCAAATGAGCAAGTGGGTCTCCTGATGGTAAGAGATCACCACCGTCTATAGACACCGGCAACACCAGGGGGATTGCAGATGCGGTGCCAACCTAGAGGCCTGAGATGGGATACCTCAAGTGCCAGTAATTTCACTGGCTGTCTTACTCTCCACGCCGAAACACAACAGTGCAAGAACTGCTACTTTACGGCAGGATTAGCGAGCAAGATGGTGGTAGCAATCCGGGTGGACCTTGCACAGCCTTGCCTTGTAAGTATCTCTGTTTTCTGTACTGTTTACTATGTATATTGAAGTGTACAATAGTCATTGTATACTAGTCAAAAGAAAACAGGCCCGGGGGTAAGTTTTATTGGTAAAACGAAAATAATAATAAATAAGTATCATTCGTTGTATCACTCCTTGTCTAATGGTTTTATTAATAGAACATAACACAATACAAATACTCTTGATTATATTAAATGTATTCAAATTCTAATTCAAAAATATTCAACCACAACCTGTTAACCAAAAATATCGAAACATGAACATTGTGGCGTTTTTGTTAAATAAGTACCAATTTATAGCGACAAATATGTACACTCGTCATCAGATAGTTCGGAGTGACCAAGGTGGTCAAAATATCGGCTCATGCACTCTATTATTAAGGTATTAGAGTGCATGTGCTGACATTTTAACCACCTATATCGCTATAAATGGTATTTAAATTAAAGGTTCCAAAATGGGTTAAGTTTCAGTTGATTTTTACCTCCTTAGTATTGACATTTTTTAACAAACTTAGTGCTTAGTGCGGGAGAAAGTCGGCGTCGTGTCGTATCAAGAGGTCAAAAACATGGCTCAAAGGAAGCGTGGAAGATACTCCACCGACAAGAGAATAACTCTTAAGTTAAGGAAGGAGGAGGAGGAAGTGCTTAGGATGTGGTTGACCTACTTTGTTATTTTGGATTTTATAACAAAATTCTTAGAATTCTTTATTCAATGAACTATTTGTACTTTATAAAGTACATTCGGCCGTTAATCTTAGTGTTAATTGGTCCTTTATAAAGTACGCGAGGACTTAGTAGGATAAAGCACATAAAGATTTAGTTGATGTTGAACACAGGACGCGTGATACTAAAACGGCATAGTATACCTATTTTGGAACTGTCGATGTAATAGAAAGTCCACAAATTAATATGAAAGCTCTCAATGAGTTTGTGTCCAATTCGGAGCACTTCCTTAATTACGACAATCAACCAATTAGGCGTTAATGAAGTATAATCGTTGTCTGTTAATTAGCCATGTGGACCATAGTTGGAATCGGAGCGTCCATTTTTTACTGCTACACATTGTACGTACGGCGCGTATTGAAGTCGCAATAGGGATGACGCCATTAAAAAATAATTCTAAGGCACAACTCCACTAAAAAAAAAAACACTTTATTTCAGCCCTGAAAGATTAGTAGGCAACGGATAAAAATACTTAAATGTAGATAAATAAATACTTAAATACATATTAAACATCCAAGACCCGAGAACAAACATATGAAAGTAGCCTGAGTCACTCTCTGGCCCATAAACTATCTCTATGCCAAAAATCACTTCAATCCGTCGCTCCGTCTCGACGTGAAATACGGACAAACATACATGCATACAAACACACACACTTTCGTATTTATAATACAATGAGTATGGATAATTGATTAACACTCAACATATTACTGAAATAGAGGCCAGATATAATTTTAGTCTCTGGGCGGCCATTCACGTGTTAAAGCTTCAAGAACAGTACCTAAAGCTATCGCAAAAACCCAACCAAGTTAAGCTATTGACAGTATTGACGCTTCTCGAAACTGTCAGACTGTTTTGAATCTCGCTCACGAACCCATTGTCACGAACACGACCGATAGAAAGCAATCAATCGGCGCCGGCGCAGCGCATACTGATTGTGTCCACGTTCATGTAAACTTTGTTCCAGATTACGATAGATAAATCCATGTGGCTATTTAAGACACTCAAAGGGCTATGGAGAGGGCTATGCTCGGGGTTTCTCTGCGGGATAGAATCAAAAATGATGATATCCGCAGCAGAACTAAGGTTACTGACATAGCCCGAAGAATTGCGAAACTGGAGTGGCAGTAGGCGGGGCATATTGCACGCAGGACTGATGGCCGATGGGGTCAGAAGGATCTCGAATGGCGTCCGCGGACCGGGAGACGAGCTGTCGGTAGGCCTCCAACAAGATGGAGCGACGACCTGGTTAAGATCGCAGGATCGCGGTGGATGCGAAAAGCACAAGACCGGTCTGAGTGGAGAGCCTTGGGGGAGGCCTATGTTCAGCAGTGGACGTCTTTCGGCTGACATGATGCTGATGATGATGATTTAAGACATGATATACGAAATAAACTATAGGTCAGAGGTCCCAAACACAGTATCAGGAATCATGAACGCAGCTCTCAAAAAAGTGGAGAAATGGTGTAATGAATATCACCTCTCCATAAATCCGAGCAAAACGGTGCCACCAGAAAAAGGGACCTAAAAAACATACAGACTTTAAAAATGTATGACAGGGAACTAAGACTTTCCAATGAGGTGAAATATCTTGGAATAATCCTTGATAAAGGACTTAACTGGAAAAAACAGGTGGAATACATTATGACCAAAGCAACGAGAGTATTTGGCATGTGTAGATCCGCATATGGAAAAACATGGGGACTCAACCCGAAAGTACTGAAATGGATTTACACCATAATGGTGAGACCTATCATACTGTATGGGTGCCTCGCCTGGTGGCCTAGGACACAACTAAGCACATGTAGGAATCTACTGGCCAAGATCCAGAGAACGGCCTGCATGGCTATCACAGGGGCGTTCAAAACAACGCCGACAGCAGCAATGGAAGTCCTACTGGACCTACCACCACTGCATATTGCTATAGAATCTGAAGCGCGTAAGTCGTTGCACAGAATGAAAATATACGGCCTGTGGAACGATTCCGCTCCGAGGACAAAGCACACCAAAATGGAACAGAACAAATACCTTGATAGTATAACGGCGATGGGTTGCGACAAAATGCAACCAAAGTACATATTCCGAAGGAACTTCAAGGTACATGTTCCTACAAGGGCAGAATGGACGGAAGGATTGACACTGCCCGAAGGCAGTGAAAATTCATGGTACACGGATGGATCTAAAATGAAATCCGGTACAGGAGCCGGCATTCACGCCAAGGACTTCAATAGTAGTGTAAGCATGGGAAACTATGCAACCGTCTTTCAAGCAGAGACGTATGCAATTATTTCCTGTGCACAGGAGAATATAGATAGGAAGGTAAAAGAACAAACCATCTATATACTCAGTGACAGTCAAGCAGCTCTAAAGGCACTCACATCGCCAAAGGTTGACTCAAGACTGATCTATAATGGAGTACAAGCACTAAACAAGCTTGGCAGACGCAACAAAGTGCGACTGGTTTGGATCCCAGGACACAGAGGCTTCATCGGCAATGAAAAAGCAGATGAGCTAGCAAGGGAAGGGTCAATGAACAAAAACATAGGGCCCGAACCGTATGTGGGACTCTCACAGGGTACCATAAAGAATGCTATAAACGACCACACCAGATTTAAACACCAACAAGAGTGGAAAACACTGGAAGGTCTAAAGCACTCAAAACGATTCATCGAAAACGTCAGCACTAGCTGGACTAAAAAACTCTGGACACTCAGTAGGAAGCAACTCCGACAAATCGTCGGGGCATTTACAGGTCACTTTGATACTAAACACATACTAGTAAAGATGGGACTACAGGACAATGAAGATTGTAGATTATGTGGTGAGGAAGACGAAACAATGGAACACATTATGTGTGAATGTGACGCTCTCGCCAGATTAAGAATGAGACTCTTTGGCGTCGGATACCCCGCGCCAGGAGACTATAAGGCACTACCGCTACATCAAATCATCCAATTCATGGATGAGGTGATAAAAGCAATGGAGTAAGTGCGAAGGAGGGGTAATTACACAAAAGATCCTTACGGGTCGAAGTGTATCCGCAAGGACCCCTAAAAGTAAGATAAGATAAGATAAGATAGGTCAGAGGTCACATTGTCTAACCGAATATGTATTTAGACCATACGGCGACCACGCCGTACAAAATACGCGTTCTTGAATCTATATAGGCACGACGACGACTGTACACGCGTCAATGTGTGCGTGAGATACACAGGGCTGACTATTGCAAAACCCTATAGTACTATAAGTGCGACAAATGACAATTAAAGGTACTTTTATGAAGGTATATGGCTTAGAAGCTTTTATGAATGTGTGGAAATATGTAAATGTAATCATTAATCTTACCTATTTATTTAAACCTGCTTAAAATGTATCTGTCTGTGTATTTAAGCGTTAAGTACCTATATTACGATTACGAGTAAAATAATGTTCGTATAAAACGTGTCTAATGGAATCAAGTGTGAGTGTGATGCGACGCCGAGTGCTTGTTAATCACGAATGACAGTTTCTCTCGTTTGCGTATTTGCATGTCAGTGTTGCATTTAAATTTTCTTACAATGTTTATTCTAATTAACAAAGACATCTACAATACAAACGATTTATTCTCTTGTCGCCCTAGTGAAATTTTTGATTTATGAACATTTAACTTTATGTCATTTATGATAGAGTTTTGCAGGTGATAGGACCTTGTGCAAGGTCCGCCCGGATTGCTACCACCATCTTGCTCGCTAATCCTGCCGTGAAGCAGCAGTGCTTGCACTGTTGTGTTTCGGGGTGGAGAGTAAGACTGCCGGTGAAATTACTGGCACATGAGGTATCCCATCTTACCTCTAGGTTGGCAACGCATCTGCAATACCCCTGGTGTTGAAGATGTTTATGGGCGGTGGTGATCTCTTACCATCAGGAGATCCACTTGTTTGCTCGTTTGCCATCCAGTCGAATAAAAAAAAATGTTCATTTTATAGTAAGTTTTGCGTTTATAATATTAGCAGGGATATTTACGCTAAAATAACCGGTCGACGTGACCTAGACAAACTAAAGTATTACGAGTATTTGAATGTTGACATTCAAAATGCAACCGTTACAAATAAAGCAGACCAAATTAGGTATTTAAATTTTAAGATGGGTCTATTTAGCTATGTTAATTTATATTTTATGCAGGTTTTTATTTTTAACTACAGCTTGAGGAATCTTCTTAATTATCTATTAAGGTTCCGTACCTAAAAGAAAAATTGAACCTTTATAGGATCACTTTGTTGCCCTTCTTTCCGTCTATCAACTTCCTTTTTCTCAGGAACGTGTAGTTTGTCCTAGAAACTAGAAATTTAAGTATCAACCAACCTGAACAGCATCATGGCGGTGATCGGTTGGGTCAGAATTCCTACAAGCATTTCAGTACCGTACACCATACCCAAGTTAGTCGTTGTGACCCATGCCTTCAACACAGCACCATTCCTATAACAAGTTACAGCGACATTGCGGTAACTAGCTGAAGATATTATCTTCTAAAATATCTCATAAGTCACAACTTAAGAAACCAATTTGCGGTCAAAATCCTTTAATACTATTCTTTTTAGCATTTAATATAATAATTAAATGATTAAAATTATTCGAAATTGCTTTAAAAACGAGTAAACAAACCAAATCATCACAAACTGCAATCTCACTTGTTTTCCCTAAAAAATACTGGCTGAATCAACAATGCCATGGTCTGAGAAAAAAACAAATTGAATCGTTGACCGGAAGCCCGCCATTTGAGCATGGCGGCGTGACGAGCGTTCAATTGCTTGATTTGTCTGTGGCTGCCTCTGGATTGAGATAATGGAGCCGACATGTTTTAATAAAATATGATTTGTAAGTAGGGTATAATTTAAGAATGAAAAAGACTGGTGGATTGTGAATTTAATTAAGCATTTCTTTATTCCATTTCAGGAGCTATTTCAGAAGATGATATTGCTTAGACATTCATACAATTATTAAGAAAAAATACAGACACTGGCAGAGACTGGTAGAGACAACTGGCATAAAGTACCTACAATGTGACATCCGAAGTAATTTGGGACATTACGAAAATAATTTTATCGATGCTTTTTATCAGTTGGCTGATTTTAAAATACATGTTTTAAATTAATGAATAGAATCGGATATTTCTTGAAATAACCGCTCCGCTTTGATACCTTGGTACATGAACAACCTAATTCCAATGGGACACCTTACTAGGAAACTAAGATCCAATCCGTTCGTTCTCATGTTGGGTGTCGACATAACGCCTAGTTCCCACGCTTCTATCGCTCGATCTATGTTCAGCTCGTGTGTACATGGGGTAATTAAACGGCCGTTTGGTAGCTAAATGTTTGTATCTTTGGATTGGTATAGTGAAGTATGAAATTAATGAAATCATAGTTAACAACTTTTATTTTAATACTTACATATTTGGTTATGAACATTTCACTTTAAATAATGTTTCAATACCATACAATACAAGATGGAACGACGACCTGGCTAACATCGCGGGATCCCGGTGGATGCGAAAAGCACAAGACCGGTCTGAGTGGAGAGCCTTGGGGGAGGCCTATGTCCAGCAGTGGACGTCTTTCGGCTGACATGATGACCATACAATACAAATATTCTTTATTGAGCACCAGAAATCAGTACAATAAGTTGAGATGTTTCATAGTATTAATTGAAATCTTGTCTAAATCAATTGTCAAAGCTTATGTTTATTACGCCATGTTATGTATGTATTTTGATTTTTTAAAGCATAACCAAGCCAAGTTTTCAGCAGTTGCTCAAGCATAGAAGTGATCTTATTTGCGTACCAGTTGTTTTGTTTATTAATGTTTAGCTTTTTAATTTTATTCAGGGCATGGGTGATTCACGGCGCCAGTCTAAACAACCGAGAGTGCACTTTGTTTATGGCATATCATCCCAGGCGAGTGCTGGCTGGTGAGAAACAAAAATTACTGACGTGGATGCTTGTATTTATTTTTGTGCGGTGAAAAATATTTTCAAATTTAACCTCTTCTACGATAACATTTAATAATGTGTTGTCAGTGGTCACCAACATTCTTCTTAAGACTGTCACAATATTGAGTATAAGCAGATATGAAATGAGTGTGCCTATTTTCCACGTAATTGTCACATTTTTGACGGAACTACGTATCTAGGTAAAAAACTTAATGTAACGTATCCGTATGGATAAGTCTACGTTTCATATTCGAAAAATTACGTAAGTCCTTTATCAATTCTGTGTACTGTTACTACTACATACAGCAGGTCATCTCCTAAAGTTTTTTACCTATTTGTGCTTCAATATGGCAACAATTATGTATCGAAATGTTTACATAATTTTTCTTCGTCTTTCGTGACGATTCGCTTTTTTTTCGTATTAGTGAATAAATGTCTTTTTTTCTTTCTTCCGTTTTCTAGGTTACCCGACATTCGTTATAGGTCCGGTTTTGATATATTTCTTTTTTTTTTTTTTTGGAACCCAGTGACATTTTGAACTAAAAAAAAGACGCACAAGTATTTTATTGCCAATTTAGTATCAGTTTTTCCTCGTTTATTTTTACCGCCGTTTATAAAACGGGTCATAGGTCACCGCCACCACATATTTATTTAAATGCATATGGCCTCCGCTAATACCAGACCAGTCAATATTAGCACTTCCACTTGACAATTTAAGGCCAAACACGTTGATACAGTTCTGTTTACAACTATACAGCATGTGTCAAATGGCGCTACTAACGCGCTAACTGTCGGAAACGGTAGTTCCGATTTTTGCCACGAGTTTGCGTTTAATGTTACGTTAATCTAGTTAGATGGCGCTAATTTCGCTACGGGACTTCTTTACACAGTAGGGCTGCCTTTGTAATAGCATACTTTGTCTATGGTAATAGATAAGTTAAGCTTCTTATGCACTTGGCCACTTTCTTAATTTTATTTAAGATTTCATATAATAAACTAGATATAAGTTTTAAACTAGACAATGTGCAGGTTTTTTTTATTATCATTAAACGGCCATGGTTTACGGTTATTATGCCTATTAAGTGCTGACGCATTTTTTTACCGCAAGAGTTCAAAGTTTAGTTTTACGAATAAAGCGCAAAAAGTGGTGATTTCTTATTCCTTACAAGATGTATACAGCAATGATTAATAAAACTACAATCAAGAAAACTTGAAAAAGTGTGTATATTTTTAGAAAAAAAACAGAAGGTTCAATTATCTCAAAAATGGTGGCATTTCTACTGACCCTCTATAGAAACTGCTGGGCTACCACGAAACTCGAAGTTCGTGTCGTGCGGTCCCACTCGCTCTCGTATTAAATAGTAAGTGTCAGAGGGACCGCACGACACGAACTTCGAGTTTCGTAGTAACCCTGCTGATTCCACGACTAACGTCCATACTTCGTAGCTGTACTGCCAAATTACGTCATTCAAATTATTTCCACTTGCAAACACGAACGCACCTCAAGCTGCGTTCATGACAAAAGGCTGTAAAGAATCCAAAAATAGCGTTCACCGAACGCATTAACAAAGTACTTGGTATCTGTATCGAGAACCGCAAGAACTGTATCGCACGGGTTAAAGCCCCTGGACCGGTGCGTGGAAAGAGATGGGCTTACGGGAAGTAATACGCGTCGGGGAGGGAGGGTGTTACAGTTCAGTGGTTGACAACATTTTTTACTGTTGTTCTTTGGAATCAATTATTTTAAATGAACAAGCACAATATTTATAAATAGGAATTTGTCATGGATTTTCTCCAAAAAAAATGCCTACGTATCAGCTTCACTGATTCCTAGTTTTCAAGTGGTAGATTAGGATCACTTTTACCGTTAAAATATAGTTTGTATTCGAAGCAAGTTAAAGCAGTATGCTATTGATATTTTGGTTTCGATGAACTGTCTTTTTCTGTCGTATTATCCATAAACATAGAAAACATATTGCATTTCCGTATTCAAGTAGACACAGTGTCCTAGTTGGAAGTTTAGATTTTAATTGGACCGGTGGGATCTTTTTATAAGATTTAACAGCTACATAAAGATTATGCTTTGGAAGTAGATGTACAGTGTGCATAGCTGACGGTACCAACAGCGACTAAGGACGCGTTCGATACGCACACAGACATATTACATACAACTATTACTAAATTCATATAATGTCGAGGGATGCATCTTCGTGGGTATTTCTGTACGCATTCTTTGTTGGGGGAAGCCTCGTCCAACAGTGGACATCCTACAACTGGTATGATGATGATGATATGATTGAGTTTGAGTACGTTTGCACGGGATAGCGCCAGCATACATTGTGTATCAGGTGATCAGTAAACAAGATAAAAAAACTCGTACACAAGCGTGTGCAAGAAACGACATCTCTCGTGAGAAATGACAGATAAAATGTAATGTCTAATAAACAGTTTAACACATCTGCAAAAAAATCTTACAAGTAACATGACATTGCGAGGTCATAAAGCTAACAAGTTTAAAGTAAACAATTGAGCGCTGTAATGTAAAGCAACTTGGATGTTTTTTTTGCAAGTCTAAACTAGGATTTAAAACATAAGATTTAAAGAAAGAAAGAAGACATTTATTCACTAACACAGAAGACACACATATATGTACAGCAAAATTTACACAAATAAACAAAAAAAAACTTACACATGAAATATATACACAATGTCCCCGCGAAAGTGCAACGGTCGCTGACTCAGTATTATCATAGTAAAAATGTATATACATTATATTATGCTGAAGCGTTAGACGCCCATAACATACATTGACTAAATTTATTTGGCGGATACAAAGCTTATTAGTGCGAAAAGAACAATAAAAACATATATAACCTTCCTTCGGACAGTCGGGTAAAAACGGAAAAGAGGGTAGTTAGTAGTTACGGTTTATTATGATAAAAATCAATGAACAACAAAAAAAAAACTTTGTGTGTATTCGATAACGGGTTAAAACGGGACAAGTAGCAATACAGAATCACAGTGTATACTGTGACTTAAGGCCTAATAAACTGAGATACAGCGCGAACTAAACTTTTTTTTTTAAATTTTACAAAAAATAAGTGGACAACCCTATAGGCATTTATCTAAAAAATTATGCTTAGCTTCCATACTGCTTAAACATATATACTGTGACAGAATGCTTTACAATCCGTGAGCTTTTAGAAAACCCTTCGGGCTTCGGGGGAAATCGGAAGGATTCGTTAGTAAAAAATGACAATTGTCTTTTTGACTCAGTAGCTATCCATCACGCGTAGAGTGCACTCGTTTTGTTTTCATTGATTTATATAGAGCAGTTAAAACCACCACTTACATATATTTATTTAGGTAGTTTGTTATTTTTCGGAAATTTATTTCCATGGCGAGTCAACTTAAGCAGGGTATTTCTGTAAATAGCCAATCACTGGAAATTGTTTACAATGCATTTATAAATATTTTGTATATAAGTTGAAATTTTTAAGAAAATAGCAGGCCGTAAATATTTTAATAAGGTACAAGATCGAGTTATAGAAGCAAAGGGGATTTCGAAAAGTACATTAAAAAATATAAAAAAGGAAAGTAGTGGTCTTAAAATTCATTTGACGTACCCAAGAGAAGTAGATACAGTATAACAACAGCTCTATATATTTCCAAACAAAAGTAGTGTGTTGAGGCGGGGTGTTCTCAATTTAAATTGACGATGGAAGAATTCGAAAACGCTGATTTTGTTTTATTTGTATCATGACAAAAAGTCATATTGTACTAAAATTAGAAAAAGATAAAGAAGCGTAATATTATCACAGTAAGGTTTATTTTGTGCTGATGGTTATTCTTTACATAACTTTTTATGGTAACTTTGAAAAGTTTTGCAAGTTGATAACAGAACAGAACCGCATATCACGATCGCGTGTCATCGTCTATACCCGAAGCATGTTTCTGAAATCCGAAGGTTTTTTTAAGATCTCACGGACTGTACTCAAATACGGTGACAGTCTCATATAAAACAGACGAATGGCGACTAGATGGCAACCCTATGTATAGCTGTAACGCCTGTAACCTAAAAAGCGTCAAAATAAATTGTAACACTCTGATAGCCGAGTTTTCAGTGCTCAAAAATAAAATCAGATATCATATTTTATCTACCCGATAAATGTTTTATTATTACATGCACTGGACGCGGTATATCGTCCAATAACTTGTTTTTATGTAGCCTGTAACATGTCCCATTGCTGGGCAAAAGTCTCGCCTTTCTTGTGCCACTCCTCCCTATCATCGAGCTGAAAACCTCTCAGGTCGTCCCGCCATCTCTTGGATCTGCCTCTACTCCTTTGCAATAACTTAGCCCTTAAATTGGCAGTGTGCCACACGAGTCCCATCATTGAAGACTATCTTTTTGTATTTTTATTTGATGTAGAATTTTTTGGACTACTTTAAATTTAACTTTTACTTTAATCATGAGTTTTTTTTTAATTATATCAAGTTAAGGGAATATCTATATGCAGTACTTTCGAATGGTATTTTTTTTTATTACAACCTCTGCTGTAAATTACACAAAAAACGGCCAAGATCATTTGATGCAAGTAAATATTTTCTTAATACAAAGTATTTATTTTACCGGAAAAGTAGTTATCTTGCTTTTTCAACTAGCTTACTGAACTATAATAAAGCTAAAAAGAAAACATGAAGAACTTATGTGACAAAATAAGGACAAAATACGATGGAAAAACATAATTCACTTGACCTCGCGTCGAATATCAATGTAAAGTATCCCTCCAGTGGACCTGCTGCTCATTTAATTGTCCCCAAAAATAACTCGTACAGTCCGTGAGATCTTAAAAAAACCTTCGGATTTCAGAAACATGCTTCGGGTATAGACGATGACACGCGATCGTGATATGCGGTTCTGTTCTGTTATCAACTTGCAAAACTTTTCAAAGTTACCATAAAAAGTTATGTAAAGAATAACCATCAGCACAAAATAAACCTTACTGTGATAATATTACGCTTCTTTATCTTTTTCTAATTTTAGTACAATATGACTTTTTGTCATGATACAAATAAAACAAAATCAGCGTTTTCGAATTCTTCCATCGTCAATTTAAATTGAGAACACCCCGCCTCAACACACTACTTTTGTTTGGAAATATATAGAGCTGTTGTTATACTGTATCTACTTCTCTTGGGTACGTCAAATGAATTTTAAGACCACTACTTTCCTTTTTTATATTTTTTAATGTACTTTTCGAAATCCCCTTTGCTTCTATAACTCGATCTTGTACCTTATTAAAATATTTACGGCCTGCTATTTTCTTAAAAATTTCAACTTATATACAAAATATTTATAAATGCATTGTAAACAATTTCCAGTGATTGGCTATTTACAGAAATACCCTGCTTAAGTTGACTCGCCATGGAAATAAATTTCCGAAAAATAACAAACTACCTAAATAAATATATGTAAGTGGTGGTTTTAACTGCTCTATATAAATCAATGAAAACAAAACGAGTGCACTCTACGCGTGATGGATAGCTACTGAGTCAAAAAGACAATTGTCATTTTTTACTAACGAATCCTTCCGATTTCCCCCGAAGCCCGAAGGGTTTTCTAAAAGCTCACGGATTGTACGCGCTTATGTGAGGCACAATAATTTATGCATACCCAACTAATGTTCTGGTAAATGTCCGAACTGTCAAATCCACGACAAATATGCCTAGCTTTTGTTTTTATTCAAATCCAACATGTCCGATAATTTCAGGATTATACCCAGCCATTTTAGCAACGCTTTTGTTTTTATTGAAATGTAACGTGTCTTTAAATAAACAATAGAGCGTCTGAGGGTATCGCTGAAGAATATGGGTCCTATTTAAAAAAGGTTTCAGACATTTTCAGAGCCAATACGTAAAATATTAGATAATAATCTCGTCTCGAATTTTTTTAAATTTTAATTTTCACCTTACCTTTTCATTTAAACCTTTTCACCTTCTCCTCCATACACATACACGAGAGACATCTGTGCGACACACACACACACATATATATGTGTATATGTTTTCATGCATAACTCATCCTCTTTCACTTCCATAATTGTATACGTACAAATCACCACATGTGTCACATTACGAGAACGGCATAAAACACCTCACAAAACGCTAACGTGTTTCGAACTAACCAAGAATATATTTTCATAGCAACATAGGGTAAATGTAAGTAACACTAATACGTGGCATTTAATTATTACAAAGAAAAACGCAAATTAAAATTGTCACGAACTCAGAATGATGTCAAAGGCTTTCGTGAACGATTGAAGTTTTCGTGGATCCAAAAGAAAGACCGATTTGAAACGTTCATTGACGCCCCTCATTCATCAGGCACCACGCATTGTCAACTTTTCGGAACGGTTGTTTGAGAGCGGCCAAGCGTTAAATAGTCGAATGATGTCAGACGTGAATCGGGTTGAAACAATAAAATCGTGTCATGTGACCGTCGATAGGCTGTTTTTATTCTGAAAATATTCCGGTGAACGACCTAAGACCGGGCCGTCGTATCTAGTGCATACTGCAGCAGATACGCAGATCAAACGTCAAAAAGTTTGACTGGAACATTCAGAGTTTTTTTTTAATGTACGCAGATAGGTAAAGGAAATGTATAACCTTCAGGCCTTTAATGTAAACAATGAGATGTTAAGCCGAAACTAATCGTATTAGTAACAGTAAGTTAGATAGAAAATTGAGTTTCATCAGTAAAATGGAAATACAAACACATTTAATTACATATTTCCAACATTGTTGTAATTATTAAAACCTCAGACTATGAACAACTGATTTTTGATTTATGAACTACTTAATCTAAGTTAACAAGGGGTAATCCAAAAGATGTACGAACTGTCGCTTGCCTAGCATACATACTCATTTACTGGCATCTTACAATGATAAATGCTCGCGTGCTGGCTGTTGCACATTTCCGCGTCAAAAACAATGAGTACCATTCACATCTAGAAATAGACGCGTTCATTCATGCCGTCTATTTCTGACCCGGATTATCGTATTTCTGGGCAGACGCTCCTTGACATGCCGCGTCAGATTGAAAAAAAAAATTAGATCTATGGTTTGCGGCATTCCTGTTCTATTTTTTGTAGTGTTTAGTTTACGCGGTTCGCTAATGATAGTGTATTCGCGTTTATTTTCGTTGTGTATCGTTTTTTAAGGCAATAAAGATGGGAATTTGTTTGAATTAAAAGTACCGTGAGAGTTAGACACTATAGATTAAAATAAGGTCCATGGGTCATTTACGTACGTATAAAAGAAAATGTGCATTTTTAAGTTGATCGAACAATTTATGTAGACGACTTTTGTTTGTATTTTGCAAATACTTTACATGCAGAAGACTCAGTTTCTGTATACTTGTACTACACACTGATCTATTCTGTGGTAATGTTGTATGTATGTATGTAAACTCTTTATTGTACAAAATAAGTAAAATACAGTTAACAAAAAAATATATATATATGTACAAATATGTATATGTATGTGTAAATATTGTGATTCCCGCAACTTGCTACATTCTTTTTCGTATTTCGCTAGCTAAGCTGCTCTTTAGTATGATAAGAAGTGGCTACCCTGTTGTAGCGTCACATTTCACTTAGTAACAGAGATAAACAGCTGTAAAGATTCCATATTACGTATAGATACTGGGCATTGCTGGTTATAACTACTTATGACAACGTCTAATTCACTTAACGATGATTATGTCTGCTTGTTTCACACTGCTTGTTGCCCGATTTCCGGAATGGATCGATTTTGGCGAGACCGAACCGGTATATTAAAAAGATACTTTAAACTGCCGAAATTTATTTTACCTGAAAATATGACTGGTAACATTGGTAATAATATTTTTTAATTAATAATAGCACCATCTTGCTCGCTAATCTTGCCGTGAAGCAGCAGTGCTTGCACTGTTGTGTTTCGGCGTGGAGAGTAAGACAGCCGGTGAAATTACTGGCACTTGAGGTATTCCTTCTTAGGCCTCTAGATTGGCCACGCATCTACAATACCCCTGGTGTTGCAGATGTTTATGGGCGGTGGTGATCTCTACCATCAGGAGACTTGCACGTTTGCCATCCAGTCGAATAAAAAAAAAACAGTAAAAATATAGCAAATAAAGCTGGAGTCAGGAATCCTAGGCTGTTACCAAATGTTACTGAACCAATGAGATAACACCAGAACCTTTGGCGTCATGTGCACTTTTCGTCGAGTGAGATAGGGGTCAGTCATGGATCAGATTTATGTAAAAAAAAAATCCGTACACTACTTCACAGATTCCAGCTTCACGGTAAAATTTCCCAATATGTTCTCGAGACAATTAGTATTTTTTATAATTTGCGAAGTGGCCACACACAAATTAGTAGTTGGTTCATTTTCGGTTTAATACGATACGGTGAATAGTTCACATACAGAAATAAATTGCCAGATCGGATAGAAATTGATTCAACCAATTTAGTCCGATGCGGGCTCTTGAGCGCGTAAGTCGTGATGTGAATCAACTCCCATGTTTAAAGTAATGGAAGCATTTGAATGACGTCGTATCAGGGGTTCGGGGTCACCCATAAAGTACGCCACACATTACGGGGGGGGGGGTTTAAAAGGGTCAAAACTAGTGTGACTTATATATTTTATGGATGTATTGTATTACTACGGATTTGTGGTACCTTAAAAATCGTCCACGTAGGTATTCTAGATTTCCTCGGAATTCACTTTAGCAAACTCAGCCCTGACCAGGGCTACTACGAAACTCGAAGTTCGTATCGTACCGTCCCCTTCGCTCTTGTACGAGTATAAATACTTAGTATAAGTGTCAGAGGGATCGCACGACAAGAACTTCGAGTTTCGAGTTTCGTAGTAGCCTGCAGTGTTTTCCCAAATCACGGTACTGTTTCGAAATATCATGTACCTAATATTAATATCACTGTGATTAAATCAATATACTGTATGACTGACAAGTTCTAGTTGTTATATAATACTCTACAAAAGCTACGAATGTTACTTATTGATCACTACACTAGCCGTTACCCGCAACTCCGTAAGCGTAGGATTCAGTTATCGCTATCCCGCGGGAACTGAAGAAATAAAGAATCCCAAGTGATTCTAAAAAGATTCACACACATTCCAAAACAAATTACAACATATTTTGTAACAGCTTTTGTAACACTGAAATAATTATTACAATTAGTAATTACTACAGAAATTGTAAGAAACAGGATAAGTCGCAATTAGAGCGAATGCAATACCTAATTAAGTGGCATTTTCCGTAAACCTACTTAACAATTTACAAGGAATAACGTAACAAATCACAATTTTTCCGCCAATTACTTCTAAAATGCATTGTGTAAATATACCAGACAACCGCAAAAAATATCAGCGAATATAATAACAGCTAATGTAAGTAACCTTGTAAGTTATTCCCCTAAATAATATGGGTATCTCATTTAATTTTATACGTTAGGCATGTTTATTAAATACCAAAGTATCGATTTAGTGCATTAAACATAAATGTTTTTTTTTAGGGTTGAGTCGCCTTAAGGGCCAAAGACAACTAGGTCCTTGCTTTTGTTTTTTTTTTTTTTTAATTTTAAACATAAATGGTTAGATTTACATGTTTACTTACCAGCAGATTATCAACAGAGTTGTACCCGCAAATAACATATCCCATCACACGGTTAGCCATTCTGAATTCTGTAGTCCATCAAACCATCACAACACTGCACCTTGTCTTTCCACTTGGCAACCCACAAAATTCAAAACACCATTTTCCGAAATCAAATTTAGAATTTTCTAACCGCTAATTGAGCACGTGGTAAACATAAACACGATCTGTTTTTTAATTTTTAAGTTTAGAACTACTGAGTTGTATATGTTGCGGTGTAAGATTTCGGTTCGCGTAACATGTTACGAAACGGCCAGTAATAATTAGCACATAGGTATTTTTCAGTGTAACTGAACGAAACTTCGCGTCAGACACGAGCGGAGGCCTGAGAGAGACTGGTGGCGTCCCGTTCTCACCGAGAATGTAAATAATCAACCAAATGTGGGAAGATTGATCTTAATGAATGAGTTCATATATTACTGTATCGGAGATTCTTGTCGAACAATGCTTTCTTCGTTTTTGTATGTAGAATTTATAGTAAGAGAAGGTCCCAACTTTTTAGGAATCTAACGTCAGCTGGGAAAACCTTTACCTGGATTGAACCATGAGATATTGAACGTAAAAGGAAACTTTTTCACTGAGCGTATTTCGTAATTCATTACACAGATATAAAAAAACAACAATGATGGCCCATTCAACAATATAAATTCTACGTAATAAACTAATAAGTGTAAGTAACCGCAATGTTTTTCATGAAACCAACTAATTCAAGCTGGCGTATTTGAGGCTAGGTATTGCTAATGTTTAATGACAAAAACGAATAAATAAACGTGCATCAAAATCCCTTTAAACGAGTAATTCACATAATCAATAATCATTTATCTTATTTTTGCTTTATCTTTTTAAATTTAGCACAAACCCAGGTGCAAGAGTTGGAGTTGGATAAAGGTATCAGTCGATCATTATTGTATATGCCGTATATGCATGTATTAGTTTAAATGTGGAGGTTTATTTATGGCGAATCTCGAGCCCTACAATATCAGCATCACCACAGGTATCACAAATAAACAACCCTCCTTTGGGTTGAAAGGTATAGCAATTCGGGAGGGATATATATTCTTTATTTGAATAAATAAAAAATGCTTGTATTAGAGAGCGTGTCAAAATTTTTTGACTCAAAATACTCAAAGTTCGAAAATAATCGGACTTAATACATAAAAACATAATGTTTGAAGCTACATTTAAATACTTTTTATCAAACTGACATAAAACTATACCTATTACATTGTTAACTTATGACCTTAAAATGCGTTGTGATAATTATGTGACCTGAGCAGACATATTTCATCACCATAGTGCTTATAAAAACGTTCTTATTTTAACTTTAATTGGTTTGATTTACTTCCTGAACACATCAGAAAATTGTACGTATTTTAGCAAAAACGTTCCAAAGCATTGTCATGTTATTATTTAATTTCACTTTTGATGTTACTGAAATAAGTTCAAAAATAAATAAATAATATTGTTGACGTTTGGAACGTTTTTGCTAGTCTATTGCTAATCTATAACGCCACTATTCTGCCAGGATTATGCAACTATACAAAATAGCATACGTCTGCCAAAAGAAAGAGACCGTTTTTGTAGATCATCTGTTTCAGTTTACCTGGTTCTACCGTGAAAATTATATCAACCATACCGTACAACACCACTTTGTTCTTTAGTAGAGCTTGTACATATATCTTAATCAATGTATTTTTGGCTTTCCGTACCTCAAAATCAAAAAACGGGATCTTTATAGGATCACTTTTTGTCCGTCTGTCTGTCCGTCAAGACCCTTTTTCTCTGGAACGCGTGGAGATATCAACCTGAAATTTATACCAAATACTGAGGTCTACTGTCCCTTGGAGCTGTGAAAAAATCGAACTTCTAAGCCAACGCAATCAAAAGATGCAGCCGTTTATGCTGCAATTTTCCACAAATTTTTGAAACTCGCAAGGGAATCAAATCCTACAAGGGTACTTCCCGTGAACTCAGAATCTTGAAATTTGGTATGAAGGTAGCTATTATAACACAACCAACTAGAAAAGTCTGAAAATCTTAGTTTTTTTATGTCTGTCTGTAAATCGAAATATCAATGACCAATATAATCTGACCCCACACTGCGTATCTTTTGCTTAAGAGTAGGGCTTTGCAGCATACACTGGATGTATTAAATCACTCGGAAAAAGCGAGAAATATCTTCAGGACACGATTCCCATTTACTTACACACCTATAAATAGGTCTCAGCGGCTGGGTCTTAGGCCTCTAGATTGACAACGCATCTGCAAAACGCCTGGTGTTGCAGATTTTTACGGGCGGCGGTGATCTCTTACCATCAGGAGACCCACTTGCTCGTTTGCCATCCAGTGAAATAAAAAATGTGTACAGAACCCTCGCTACGCGAGCCCGACTCGCGCTTGCGCGATTTTTTTTCTAGAATTTGAAAAATATTTATAATTAACTTCAGAAAAAGCAAAGAATAATTGCTCACTGCTCTTTGATGATCTGATCTGTCTGCATTGTATAACCACATCAAAACAAAGCAACGAATCAAAATAAAACAGAAAACAAACAATAGGGATCCTATCGCCGAGAAGTTAAATATTAGTTAATTCGATTATGGATGCAGAACGAAAGGACTATTCTTTAAATCGGGATCGTCAAAAAACAAACTGATATCAAAACGCAACACAATGAAGACATTCATTGAGTTGAGCGATAACGAAACGCGACCTCGCGATTGTAAAGAGGTTAATATCCCGCATCGGATACGGAAACGTGGCTCATTAAAGTACCGAATTGAAATTATAAAAAAGTAAATTGTGAAAAATGATGTCAACTTTTTTTTAATTGCTTTGTTTTCAGTCAGTATGAAATTTAGGGCAGTGAAACGATTTGTCTATTTAGTATTTTCACAGACGGTTGTTTGTTTATTTGGATACAGACAAAACGTCAGTGTTTCTTTTGTTTCTCGGTGTATAAGAGCGATAGTATTTTAAGGGACGTTATTATTAGACTGCGCTGAGATTAATATTATTATTATAATGGAACAGCCTGTTACTTTATACTTTATACACTTACCTACATAAAACGTACATGAAACGACCAATATCTAATCCCATTTCATTTGCCATTTTAATAATACAAAATAACAAAGCAACTCAGAGTAAAATGGTCGACAAGCACGGCCAAAAGTTTGAGGAATAAAGTCATACAATTTTTAAGTCAAGAACTCTGCGAGAGCGCATATACAGTTGGCAAAAAAGGAAGACCCAAATTGGTATATTTGCCAGTTAACTCAAGCTCATTAAATAGGCAGTGGGAGTGGGAAGAATTGCCTAAATCAACTCGACCTCTCTGTGACCGAAACGATGTCCATGTCCAATAATATCCATTCTCTTCGGTATTTAACAATCCGTCAAAGTTCCCGGAATTTTCACGGATAAATTACATTCATTCACTGTGGATGAACTCCACAAGGTCGAAGGTAAGTTGAAAAAGCTGTTTGAGGATAAATCAGAGAACGCACTGACACATTCTTGCTAATAAGAGGAAGGTTTGTTGATGATTTTACCACGCTAAGGACGCAAACTCATTCTAGAGCAAACAAATCGTCACTTCATGAAGTGTGGTTACGCTCATAAAAAGACTAAGTTCTGTGCATCGACAGACATCGACAGCGAGTGCATTGCATGATGTATAAAGTTTTTTTGAACAAATAGGCCGCAGAAGATTTTTACTTGTCTTTTTTTGATTGTATCAGCGTTTTCGGAAATACCATCACTGTCAAGAAAAATGCGCCGCGAGAGACTTGGCAGAAGATTGATTAAGAAAACAAGATACTTACACTCTTTGTGTGTTATTATTACTTCACAATTGACTACTGAAATTAGTGCCAATACATTTTTTTTACTTATTTCAAAACTTTTATAGCACTTGCATCAGCAAAGATCAGCGATTTTGGAAGAATTTGAAGTTATGTTATATTAAAAATACTAAAATCTATTTACTAAAGAATAGTTTACCTGAATATGAAAGAGATTATGTATTTTGAAGCAAATACCGCGTTTCAACTGTTTCAAGAGACTAAAAAATGCTTAAAAGTCTTTTAAAATAGTATAACTTCACGATATCATGCTCCAATTTCTTTAAACTCCGATAAATAGGTATCGAATGGCATCTCCAATTCTATTTGCGCGTAATGGGGTCAAATCTCGGCCTCGATACATAGCATCGACGCGATAAGTCGGCTGAATCATTGATCACTGTTTGTTACGTGGACGACTTTTGAGATTCTAGTAACATTGGATAATCATTGCCAAGTGACCCATGTAAAGCAGTATCAAAGGTGTATAGTGATCACCCAATCAGATCAGCAGAACCGGCGTGCCGCCGCTCAAAACCGTGGCAGCCTAGAGGTTCGACCTAGGCTTCTCAAGCACAGAATCGTGAGTTTAAGCCCGGGCTTACCACCGAGTTATTTGGAAATCGAGTGCGAAATTAAGGGAAATAAAAATGCCTGCGAAGCAAAATAGTCTTTGAAGTTTCCAGTCCGCATATACAATATTAGTGGGAATCAATGTGGAAATAGAACAACAAGGACAATCAGGCATCGAAGGGTGTAGCCGCGGTGAGCCTCTTGTCGGTAGGTGGGCGACTTTTGCGAGGCCGTATTTAAATTATCTACACTTAAATAATCGAATTTTATTTCAAAGTTAACGTTTCGATCGTTGATCTATTTTTATTGAAAACGTGTTTTAATTAGCGATCGTCATTCAATTCGTGAACCGATTTAAGTTGATCAACTAAGGTGAGAAGAAGGAAGTTCAAGAAAGCGAAGAATGTGATGTATTTGGCCAATAAGTCATCATTTAGTTCATTTCAAAACTTATTGTGTACAAATACTGTATAAAATTATCCTGAAATTATATCAGTGATCGTCACTTTCGAAGAAATTCGCTTTTGCTGCCTTAATTCTGAGCGTAGTATCCCAAAGTAGGTACGATAAAATAAGAAACCACGCAAAAAACGCGAATCAGTTGAGTCATAGGTAACCCCACTCAACAGTTTCTATTTATAGATAGAATAGATTTTCTAGTAAAAAAAATCAAAGACAGAACGATAAACTTCTATAAATACACGTGTCCTTCTGTGACTAAAGCGTTCTATTTTTAGTGCCCTCAGATACTTTGTATTGTTAGAATTAACTGATAACATAGAGATAGTACTAAAATAGAATGCTGAAGCAATTCGAAGATAAATTACTGGAATAGAATTTTATCGTGAAACATACACAATGCGGATTTATCTCAGATTTTAGGTAAGAAGTGTCTTATGCTAGAAATATTTCAGGCTGCTGTTCTACTTGTTTCAAATTTCACAATGATTACAGCCGGCGGAGCGTGATAAGTTTTCAAAGATCATTATCAAACTTGGAAATTTTATTTCTCGATAAATTTATGTTTTTTTTTATGCACAGAGTATCCATTTGTACAGACAATTAGGCATAATGTCAATGTTGTCAAACGGGCCCTTAAAAGAACGGACCATCGTGAGGTAGCGCTAGATGACACTATTTTTCAGACGTACAATACCAACATGATATTTTGTGACACCCCATAGAAACTCTTGTCAGTTTGACGCCAGTTTGTATGGGCGTGTACACGAAATATTGGGTCTGTATTACCATGTCGGTATTGTCCGTGACGGTAAATAGTGTCACCCCTTAGTAGCCTTAAAAATCCTCATTGGATTGCCGTTTTTTTTAGTTTCATATGACTTGATTACCCTTTTTAGGTCAGTTCAGCCCTTAGCTATAACCTACTAGGTTCCTTCTTCGTAGGAGCAACGCGACTAGGCGGCTGCCGCGGGGAATTAGCCCGAAACATGTCCAGCTAAACTCGATTTAAGACGTGAGTTGTCCGTTACAATATTATTTAATGTCAGTAAGTCTCTTTCATGTTATTTATTTATTTATGTGTTGTCAAGTCATGTTCATTACAATAAGATGTCACATTAGTAATTTCAAAATAGACTTCACTTAGGTACATATGTTGTCACTGACAAAGAGAGCACGTGCAATCATTCGTGACTGCACAATCAAAGAATAAAAGTTTTATTAGCACTTACAAGTCTGTGAGTCTTATTTATTTTATTTGCAAATCGACAAATTATTTTTAGTTTAACGCTCACCGACACTTTTCTACTGGGTTTTTTGGATGGAAGCAGAGGTAGTTAGATTACTGAAATTACACTTTTACAATAAGAAACTTCGCTACTATACGCATTTCGACAGATTTTGACACGAATACAGATACTTGTTTAGGACAATGAGTAAACTCCGCTCGCCTTCGTGGCTTGCAAGAACGTTGTCAGAAAGGATAACAATTGTACAGCGCCTCTACAAATAATTTACCCCGTCGCTATCGAGTACGGTCACTGTAAACTCATGGTAGTGGTACAGGACCGCAGGACGGACGCAGTAAGTACACTATAATATTAATTAGACGAGCGAACAAGATGGAGCGACGAACTGGTTAAGATCGCAGGATCGCGGTGGATGCAAAAAGCACAAGACCGGTCTGAGTGGAGAGCCTTGGGGGAGGCCTATGTCCAGCAGTGGACATCTTTCGGCTGACATGATGATGATGATGAGCACCTTAGCCAATTTTCATGGTTTATGTGCGCCGGCCCTTACTCAAAAGAAAAGGTGATACTGACATACAAACGGGACCCAGGAAGCGATGCCACGTGTCGTTGTTAGCTCGTAAAATCGCTATAAACCAACTTAATTGCAATCACTGTTGCTCACGGCAGCCTTAGATAATTTAAGACGGTAGCTATTGTGTTTTATGCAACAAAGTTACACATGGCAACATTACGATTAAGGCAAGTTCACATTAATGTTTTGGTTTTGGCCTTCATTGACAAAAATTTTCGAAACACAAAACTGTCTCAAATTACAGACGTTCATTGGCCCTTATCGCATAATTGCCATAATTAATTTCAGGTAATGCAAAATATTCACAAAATTATTCTAATTGTAAATAAACCCGCGTAGCTCATCCAAAAACTATGAGATTTGACATTTCGTTGAGCTCACGCTACACTATTAGCACATTAGCGCCTCAAGCGGCGAATTCATACGCGATAGCCCTCATTCCATCGGCATGACTTGACCCGAAAAAACTTTGCAAGTTAAATAAGTTTGTAAAAAATATATCTTTTACAATCTCACCTAATAACAAACTAGGACGTCTAGACTAAATCTGAATCGGTTATAGTTATAAACAGCGTGTGGGTGCAGTGACAGATAATAAATCAGCTGTTCCCACAAAGTTTCAGCACACTAGGAAACGGCGCTATCTGTGTCAAGCTTGAGAACTAAATTTAACGAGTGACATCGAAATACAATCTTACGTTGTTTTACTTTAATGGTCGTATATCATTTGAACACATAATATACTACGTCAAACGACGTAGTTTTGGAACTGAGCCGTACTTTTGGGACTGGGACCACAGATATAGATTACATATCTAAATCTATATCTATGCCTGGAAGAGATCGCTCTTAAGCGATAAGGCCGCCTATTGCTTACCTTGTAATTTTCTCTGTGTACGTGTTTTCAGTATCGCTTAATATTTCTGGTGTACAATAAAGAGTATTTCTATTGTATTGTATATCTGTGACTGGGACTGATCTAAAACAGGTACCTACTTCGCATCACTCAATAAAGTTTTTGTTAAAAATATATATTAATACAGGTTTTCTTGCTGACTGTACTTGCATTGTCATCCAAACTACGATTGCGTACCAAATTTCAAATCGATGTCGTAAACCGTTGAAGAGTTCCGTCCTGCGGAGACGATCCTGGCCGGATAATCAAAATTTCACTATCAGACTTGTATCAGATTAATCTATTGTCACCAAATCAATCTTACTGGAAGTAGGTCAAAATTCGATTGCAATATACATAGGTACATACGTGTACAGTCACCAGGACCAATGTCTGACACAACAAGCGTGCATAAATATCTGATACGACTCTATTTCTAAGGCCGGAAGAACGTGTCAGATATGTTTGCACGCTCCGCTGTGGCAGATATTAATGCTGGTAACTGTACTGTACCATATACTCGTACATCTCAAGATAACTAAAATAACAATTTTTCAAACTTAAAATTGTACCACACCTGGATTTTATACTACTAATTTAGGTTCATTTGTGATTTCATATTTACACGCACGTTTTTATTTTCCTTTTTTTATCGTGGCAACACTAACTGTGCACGGGGTTCGATCGCGCGGCTGACTAGCCGGCGCTCGCGTCGACGTCAATTGAAGAGATAGAGCGCAGTGCGGTCGAAGTGAATTGGCTTACAATCAGCAGGGCTACTACGAAACTCGAAGTTCGTGTCGTGCGGTCTCTCTGACACTTGCACTCAGTGGCGGATTAGGCATATAGCAAGAGTAGCAAATGCTACGGGCCCCGCGCATCTAGGGGCCCCGCTGACCAATGCTTTCTGATCGTAAAAAACGTCAATTCAGATAGAACAAAACCAACACAAAACACCGCCAAAGAAAGAGATGGTATCAATATGATTGACTTAAATATAATATTTTACGTATACTATAAACTTGAAGCAAATCAAGGGCCCCATGATAAAATTTGCTACAGGCCCCGCGCTGACTTAATCCGGCTCTGCTTGCACTATCTAATACGAGAGCGAGAGGGACGGTACGATACCAACTTCGAGTTTCGTAGTAGCCGGAGTAGCCCTGCAGCTAAGGCCGTATTGCCTAACCTAACGTGCTGACATTCGCGATCGCATTCACCATATCTTCCTACCCTTGTCTTATATCACGTGACAGAAAGAAGTGGTGAAATATTGAATGATATTGTAACGGATAACTCACGTCTTAAAATCGAGTTTTAGCTCGACATGTTTCGGGCTATTTTGTAGAACACGATCCAATGTCATGCGGCGCGACTAGCGCCGACAGTGACCAATTAGAGGTAAATTATTGGTGCGGGCGCATTGACCAGCCGCCATGTTGCCCTCGTAGAGGACTGTATCTCTAGTCCAGTAATCTACATAGAGCTGACTGTACTTGCAAAATAAATCAACCAGAGCTCCTCTTCAGAGCAACACTGATGATGTTAGATGTTGTCTAACATCTGGTAGCATGGTGTACGGTTGTGTTGCTCTGAGGATGACCTCTGGTTGAGTTTGAAACGCGTCAGTGTAGTGTGGTGGTGATAGATGGGTTTGTGTGATTTGTGTGTGTTCTTACAGTGTGGTGGAAGAACTGCATGAACACGCATAATTTGCATAAACTATTAGCTATCATAAGGTCGCGGGTGAGCAAAGAAATTCTTTTAGTTCATTGATATGGACCTTCGCAAAGAAACGCCCGATTCAATAAATTATTCAAGTTTTTTAATTAGAATACCAGTAGGTACTTGCTTTGATTTCTTTCCGTTGACACAGTTGCCTGGAAGCGTTCGCTCTGACGCGATAAAGCCGTCTATATCTACATGGCAAACAGTAGTCGTTGTACTTTATATCGTACCCTACGTGGTTTCTATATTGGTCTATTCTCGGTAGCTAAATAAGTTCAATAAAAACAGTCATTAATGTTAATTGAAGTAAATGGGGCGGGATCCTCTCACGAGAACCTCGTGGGAAGTGATTTGATTGCTTACTCATCTGTATAGGGACCCGACAGTGTTGTCACATCTAACTTTTTGGTAGATCTACCTATTTCGCCTCCGTTCTACTTTTCTACCACCCTTGGCCTCAAATCTACCTATTTTTCAAAATATTACGATTGTAAACAATTTTTCACGCGTGTAATGAAATGTTACTTACTTACTATCGAATTTAGCCTATCTTGTAATTTCAGCACTTGAAACGGAACGCGTTAATCAAGTGGAGATCCTAAAGTCTGAATATTTGAGACTAGCTTATGCCCGCGACTTCTGCGCGGACCTAGGTTATCGCGCGGTGGCGCCCTCTATCGGAATAAAAAGTATCCTATGTTCATCCTTGGGCACAGAGAACATAATATCCTTGGGGCTTAAACTATCTATATACCAAATTGCATCAAAATCGGTCCAGCGGTTTCGACGTGGAAGCGTAACAGACAGACAGACAAACAGACAGACAAAGTTACTTTCGCATTTATAATATTAGTAGGGATTATTTAATAAGAATATGTATACTTAAACTAAACATCACGAATAATAATATCACGAATAATTAGAAACATTTTTTAATCATTAAAAATGTATTAACCTTGAGTGGTAGATCCACCTATTTTCATTTCAAATTCTACCAATTTCTACTAATTTTTGGATCTCTACCGATTTCTCAAAATTGTATATGACAACACTGGGACTTGATCACATTATTAAAATGTAAACGATGGGATAGACGATAGCTAACAGAGAAGGGCGCGGACTGAGATTTTTGTTGCTGTTGTGTTGGAAATAAAAACCATTTGGACATATAAAATACAAAATTAAACGGTTCAACTCACTTTTAATTATATATCAGGAACGGTTCGACTAGTCTAGATCTTTCGTAAGATCTTTTTCACGGTGAGTGCGTTCACGACGGTGGCGCCCCCGCACTACCTTGGGGACCTTTCCTGACATATCTTGAGTTGAAGTTTAATTTAATATGGATTTCTTTTGTAAATAGTTTTTTTTAATGGCGGCGGAAATAGACCCGCGATGTCCACAGCAAGGCTACCACGAAATTCGAAAACCGAAGTTCGTATCGTACCGTCCCGCCTACGCTTATGTTATTTAATACGAGAGTGAGAGGGACGGTACGATACGAACTTCGAATTTCGTATTTCGGAGTAACCCTTCAGATCACAGAGGCATTAATTTATTATTCCTGTTACAGAAAACCGGTACGAGACAAGATTTAACATGTTTATTAAATTTTCATGCTTGGGAAATTGTAGAGGTAGGTCGGAGGAAGCGGATACCAGGTTGAGGGGAGCAGGAGAAATCTGGAAGCACAACGGAAAATAAAAATTTAGGACAGGTATTAAAGGAATGCGTAACTCAGGAGACCAGTACTAGTATTAGTAATTAAATTAAATACTAACAAAATTTTTATCCAAGTTGGTCGAATATTATATTACTTCGAATCGAATATTATATCGGTCGAATATTATATTTGCAGGTGGTAGGACCTTCTGCGAGGTCCGCCCGGATTGCTATCATCATTTTGCTCGCTAATCCTGCCGTGAAGTGGAGAGTAAGACAGCCGGTGAAATTACTGGCACGTGAGTTATCCCATCTTAGTCCTCTAGATTGGCAACGCATCTGCAATACCCCTGGTGTTGCAGATGTTTATGGGCTATGGTGATCTTTTACCATCAGGTGACCCACTTGCTCGTTTGCCTTCCAGTCGAATAAAAAAAAACTATTAGTATGGTCAGCCAAATAGTGGAAAGATATACATTTTTGAAAGCAACATCCCATCAAATATACGAGTATTTGGACATTATTATTTTAACGCAAGAAACCTTTGTTCCACTAATCTCAAAGGAAATCATAGTGAAATTTATTATTAAAAGGTTCCACCCTGATATATGAAGTTAATAGGAAACCGTGATGGCCTAATGGTTTGACAAAAATGTAGTGTTTGGTAAAAATGCCATAAAATAGCATTAAAATATGAAATTAGATAAAATATGATAACTTGTATCATAAGTAAAGCTGTTTAAAGTATTGTGACGCATTAGCCCCGGTTGGTTATCTGTAATAGCTGTTACAGTACGGATGGTTATTGTTAAGCACTGACCTGCCTGAGGTCGGGCTCGCTGGCGGCGGCCGTGAGCGGAGCCCCGCCGGCGCCCGCGACGTCTCCCGCGCTGGCGCTGAGCGCGCGGCTGCGAGCCTCCAGCTTCTTCTCGCGCTCCCGGCCAGTCAGGATGTGCTTTGTTTTTGAGAGCAGGTTCAAAGGCTTCAGCTTGCGGACCTGAGGGTTATTGAGGACATTAGTTTACACATCTAGGGCTAAGATTGGTTTTTTTGGAATCTTTTTATATTTTTTATTTCAATTCCAAATTTTTACTTTTACGGTCATCCTAAAAACCTAAATTGAAAATACAAACTGAAATGTAGATGCACAGAAAAACCAGAGGACCAAAGCCAGCAGTGGTGTAGCGGTATAGCACGCGGCACGGAATGCCGAGAACCTGGGTTCGATTCCCAGTGCTGATCTTATTTTTCTGGTTTTTCTGTGCATCTATATTTCAGTTTGTATTTTCAACATCTAGGGCTCTTCAATTCGGCCGAAAATACGCACTTTGATCGTAAATATCTCAGCCATTTTTTAAGATATGAAAAAAGCAAAAAAAAACACAGTTTTTCTCGTAATTTTTTGTAGATTTATTTGGCATTTAAGGCAAAATCGTTTGTCAGACCCATTTGTTATTCTCCAGGTTTTTATATCACATCAAGAAAATTAAGAGAAAATCTGTATTTTATGCGTATTCTCTATTTCATGCCGACATATAAAAATCTACAAACCTTCTTCACAGTTGCAGGATGAACAAAATTGTCATCATCCTTCTGCACTGGCAGTGGATCTCTCAGCCCCAACACCAGCATATCGTCCAAAGAAGCCTGGAGGTGCTTCCGCAATGCTGGTCGAGCCTCCTCATGACTCCTCGTCGAATACATCGACACAGTGTCCATACTCTTACTATTCCCTGACACTTCCGTCATATTTTCCACTGACTCATTCGACCGGTACTCCGACAGCTTCTCTTCATAAATCTCCACAGAATTAAATGTCTCCGCGATCCTATCGATTTCGATATCCATGTCCAGTTGAGGAGGTATGAACTCATAGTGATGACCTTCGTTTTCTGTATACACTTGGTCATATAACACTCCGTTCTGGAAGCTTCTAGAACTAGATGCGGCATTTCCGTATAAGTTGTTGTAATTGTAGTTATCTTCTTCGTTCCGAGGGCTCACGTGTCTAACTGGTTGCAGATCATTGTTTAGGATAACATCATCCAAATTTAGAGGTCTGCCTTGACCAGCGAAGCCATCTACGACCGGAGTAGTATTGGATAAGAAGGAGCCATCAGCGTCGAAGCTACTACAGCCGACCAAGCCGAGCGGACGTCGCGGCATCTCCTGTCTAAACCTGTTCACAGGAGGTTGAGGACCAGCGAAATCTACGACAAGTATCCTGTCCGCAATGTTCCGGCCGTCGTTATGGAAGCCTATACCAGAATCACTGTTGCTCGATGTTGTAGTGATCTCGCTGTGATTGCTCGGTTGCGGCGAATTAGCGACAAATTCCTGGGGCTCAACCCTAGCGTCATGCCGGCACGGGCGCCTCTCTCGAGGCACTCTGAACACCGCTCGGTTACACCTGGAGAAGTTCCCGAAAGCAGGACTGTCGCCTTTGACAGCTAACTTAGAGAGCTGCAGCAAGCTTGGACTGTTGCAATCGTCTGCTGGCAACGAGTACATTCCTTTGACAATACCAACAACATACTCAGCAGAAGGCGGGAACTCTAAGCACCTCTCCGCGACGGGGTCTCTGGTACATGTTATTTGGAACTCTCTCGCTCTCGCTACATGTGCTTCGTGTTCCCCCATTCTTGGATCGACAGCGAAGACATGACAACTGTGCGATGCTTCAGTGTCGTTGTCTGATGATTCAGCAGCGGTTACGAGACCGAAGTACCTCCGGTCGGCGTCTGACCCACAGCCGGCATACAAAATTCTTTCTCTAGGGTATTGGGCTAAGATTTGTCCGCTAGGGCGTCTGAGGTAGAGTACATTAGGTAGGACAGAGAGTAAGACTGGTGCAGCCGGGCGTCTTTCTTGTCTTAGTTTTCTGACGGCCGTGCGGACGTTGCCGGGGGCTGCGTTGGGGGCGGCCTGCGGGGTTTCTATGGTGCCAAGGTACCCGACGACGGCGCGGCACTCCAGGCGGGCTGCTTGCGTCGGCGTCAGCTGCACCCGACTCAGGTTTTGGAGGATCTCGTTGACGCCTGACGTGCTGGGCGCTGCGTGGCAAGCTGGAATCATGACACACTGGATGTTTATTGTTGTTGAAAAGGTTGTTCTCAATTGGAAATGTTCTAAGTGATTTAAGACGAAGAAAAAAACACGCAATTAGTATACAATTAGTAAATACATAAATAATGTAATTGTATTAAATTTTTATTTTTTTAGTTACATCTGAAACAAATATATTTTAAGAAGCAAAAGCAAAAAAACACTAGGTGTTTTATTTTGGCTATGGACAGTTTTCTGTGTGCATTTACTAAAGAATGACGTTATGCTGTCAGCGATAGTGCAGGCATAGTACCATACATGTATATCTAAAGCTAAAAGCCCACTGACAGCAGAAGCGGTGCAGGGATACCAGTTGTTCGAGCTAACGTGAAAAAAATCCAGGCCAGGCCCCTCCGGGAAAATAACCCTAGATACACCAATGACTATAGTAAACTATAGTAAATTTGTATTTTTGCGGATTTGCGCTACCCCCACAATATGTGGCATTAAGGACAGAGAATTGTTTAAGTTCATAAATATGTTAGTTCAGATAGTAAATTTAAATTCATAAACCATATTAGAGTTTAGCAAATACATAATCTCAATTTTAACATGGCCATATAAACTGTTCTGAGTGTTGTCAATTCGATTTTAGGTTGAGATTAAGCCCATTTTCATGTTTAACAAAATTGAGCTCTCTATGATGCAAAATCTATTCGCAAATTTTACTATTTTGCAAAAAAAAAAACCCTCAGTGCTTCCCAAAACATGTCTGTAAATCAGACCAACAGTACTATTTCATAGATATATTCTAGACATAAAGGTGATAAATGGATTACAAAGTTGTCAAGTTTAGTACAGACACAACACAAATAAGTGCAAATAAATAGAACAGCACTTACATATTTACCCATCTGGACTAGCAATCTGTAAATTAAACAAGGTATGTTTGTTATGAAGTCTGATGTTTTAGATAACTTTAGATTATTTAGCTATAATTAAGTAGATACTCCATCACCATAGATTAAGCTTTGGATTTAAACTAGTTTGTTATTGGCAAGCAGGTAGCCCTGGGCTACTACAAAATCGAAAATCGAAGTTCGTATTATAGTGTTCCTTTCTCTCACTCTTTTATTTAACATATGTGTCAGCGAGACTGTATGATACCAACGGATGACACTCTTTCCCGGCCCGGACAATACCAACATTGAAATAGCGACCCTGTTTTTCGTTTACACGCCCATAGAAGCTCCTGACAGTTTTTATGGGCTTGAACACAAAAAAACAGGGCTGGCATTTCCATGTCGGCGTTATCCAGGCCGTGAAAGATTGTCACCCATACAAACTTCGATTTTCGAATTTCTTAGTAGCCCTCCTGTATCAAAGTATCTTCATAATGATGCTTAAACGGTATTCACATTATATTGAAATCAATTAAAAACCATAAAGTCAAATTGCGGAGTTTTTAAACTTAATTTCAATATTACTCCAGTTTTAGAAGTAGCCTGCATGCCAGTAACCACTGCAGAATCAAAATAATAGCATTAGTTATATTTTTTCCCATCAAGATAGACACCAGATAACAAAATAAATAACTAAAAGGCTTATAATTAATCTTATTTTGCTACATTTATAGCTTGTTGTTCTTGTTCATACTTATCCCCTCAGAAGTAAAACAAAACGAAAAGATAAGTTCATGTTCAGACATGTGAGTATCTCAATGTTTGTTTTGTGTTACATACATTCATACATACAAAACAATCATGTCAGGAAGTTTTTTAACAAATCACAGAGTTCAGAGGCCAATGCAATCAGTATGTAGTTAAAGATTTTGTTCAGGGGACGCAGCTTCAATCTGAATAATTACAGTAAACAATACTTCCATACTGTCAATTTTCTAGTTCACAACAAAGTTTTCAGGCTGGTATATTATGGTACATTTTTGCCTCCCATTACTTTAAGCTTACCCCTGTCCATAAATCATCACTTAACGCAGCCACATTTGTTTCCAACTAACCTGGATGGTGCATCAGAGCTGGCTGCGGACGGCGTCGTGGCGGCGGGTGCCGGCGCCTCGTGCGGGCCCTCTCGTCGGGCTCCGTGTCCTCCGTGTCCGTCGGCGGGGCCTCCCTCGGCGCCACGCTCAGCGCTATAGCCCCAGGCGCAGCGGCCACCATCCTGGCGACCGACGTATGAGGAGCGCGCGCCACACTCGCCCCATCAACAGCTATCAAAGCATCCCCGGCGCGCAAGCCAGCGCGCTCCGCTGGGCCTCCCGACGCCACTGCCGACACTACACAAGGCCGCTGCCCCGCTATAGTAAATCCAAAACCCCCAGCACCCCTTGCAACCACTACACGGCGCTCCGAAGTCCGAGCTAACGCAGCCCGCCGTCGTCGTCGTCTCTGTTGCTGAGGTACCATTGTATAACACTTTTTAAACGGTGGTCATCGTAGGTGACGACAAAAAAATAGAACGCGCGACGGATATGGATTCTTATTAACGCTTTAGGCGAAACTTCATAGAAGAAAACTAGAAAAACTAGAAAGTTTCGAGGTCTTGTTCTAACTGACGTTTAGAAAGTTTGTGTGCGTTCAGTTTTTACTGAAGCAATAAAAACTTTTTCACAACTTTTAAGTATGGTAGGACTACTAAACGAAAAAAACTATCCATTAATTTTTTGCTGTCAAGGTTACTCTGTTTTTAAGGTTTAAAAAATCGTTTAACTAACCAACCAAATTTAATTTATGTATAATAAATTAACTCCATCCGTCTAGATATGAACGCATTCATAACATTGAGGAGTATTTTGGTCTTAATTTCAAGGCGAAAGAAGAATAAATAAAAAAAAAAAACATTTTTAATTTTTTTATGAATTATAAGAGTTTGGAGTTACAATTATTTACTTTTTGTGCATTTTATTACATTTTATGTTCAGTTTTCTGCAAACCATACCAAGGCCAAGGCAATAAATTTCACAGAAAAATATCTTAAAGCCGTCACATTCACATGTCAAAATTAATTTGACGTTTGACTCGCTCGCTCATTTCATTTGTCATTGTCAAACGCACGTTGTGAAATTCAACTGAGACTTAAAAAACTTTGTTTTATTAATTTAAATCCACTTTAACACATCAAGATGGCTGTAAGTACATTTACATTAAATTTCATACCTTTTAAACTAGACAAACATAACCTTGTCGTCGTATTTTCAGAAAAAAGGTAAAGGAAAGATTAGCAGAGTCAAACGTAATAACCAAACTACGAATAAAATGAAGAAACAGGGTCTGATGAAGCTGCAGAGGCACCGTGGGAAGCCGCAGAAGCAGAATCCGCCTGCGGCTTCCCAGCCCGAGTATAGCAGCGAGAGTGAGGAGTCTGCAGACGAGTGGGGAGACATGTTGGACGAAGAGGAAAAGCAGTACATCTTGAACCGGCTGGCGAAGCAGCCAGGGTTCTTGGCTGACGTGCCGCAAAAGGATGAACAGAATAAGTGAGTTACAATTTGGAGTAAATGTTTCTTAGGCAGGACTAGGTATACCAAACAATAATATGATTGAACATTGATATGGATCTCCGCAAAGTAACACCTGATTAAATAAATTAATAATATGGTTCTAAAGTGATTGCTGTAAAACTCTATGCTCATAATAATGATCGACTGAATCAAGCATTTTTATTTTTTTTATTTTAAACAAAGCTTTAAACATTCTAGGTGATAAAGCCAATCTGATGGCTGCTTTTATTTATTTATTTCCACATTACATTATCACATTATAGGTATAGTGAACAACTTATGAATGAAAGAGAATACTGATAAAAAAAAGCAATTGTAGGTCTACCAGAAAACGCAAGAAAATTGACAAAGAAAAGGTGCCTAAGCAAAAAAGGGACAGTGATAGCGGCGCAGAGACTAACTCAGGCTCAGAGAGTGAGTTTGAGGATAAATATGAACAGGAGATGTCTGAGAAACCAGCTAAGAGGCTGCGAGCCCTGCTGCCCATCAAAACCAAGCAGGGGCTTATGGAGAGGACTGAGGAATGCGAGGGTAGGTCAGACTTTTTTTACTTATAGACTAGTTTAGATTGAAAAGAAAAATTATGCATATTGCTTACACTATTTGATTATGGGTGTAGCATATTGCCATCCAACACCAAAAGGCGGTATCTAAAAAAAAAACACTTTATTTATACTATGCAATGCAGAATGTTTTACGCTACACAATATTATTAGTAACTAAAGTGTTTTTTTTTTTTTGAGATACCACTTTGCGGCTTAGGTGGGCAGCATCATAGCCAATTACAGATTAGAAAAAAAAATTGTGTCATCATGGTGCTTACTTGACCACTACAAACTCAAAGGCCTTACAGCCTTGCAAAGTAATACAACTTACACAATTTTTCTTGACAGTCTAAACTGAGCTTAAAAGTTTTTTGGAGTGTGTTGTATTTTAAATATGGGTTTTTTAATCCTACTAATAACCTTACAGACACAGAATCAGAGCAAGAGGACTCCGAACCACAGAAAAAAGAAGATCAGGAAGACCCAGAAGTAGAAACAGACCCCGAATCAGACTCAGGAGTGGAAGGTACAGCGGAGACAACAGAGACTCCAGAAGGTGGGGTTGTCAGCACAGTGGAGCTCATGGCCGAGAGGAGAGACCGCTTGGCCCATGAGAAGCTGAGGATTGGAGCATTGTGCTCATCACTGCTTGAGGAACCAGAGAAAAAGGTATGTTAGGAAACTTATGAATTACTAGCTTTTGCCTGCGGCTCTGCCTGCGTGGTAATCGGTTATCACACGCTGTTCCCTCGGGAACTGTGCATTTTTCCGGGATAAAAAGTAGCCTATGTCACTCTCGGGCCCATAAACCATCTCTATGCCAAAAATCACGTCGATCCGTGGCTCCATTACGGCGTAAAAGACAAGACATACAAACACACTTTCGCATTTATAATATTAGTATGGATGTATTAAGTATATGAATCTTAAAATTTTTCTGAAGAACTGGTACCCTGTATATAAAGCACTAACGCATTCACTGCCACTGCACTGGGCGAGGTTCCGAAAACGCATGTGTGGGTGCATCGCACGTCGGTTGCAGTGCGGTAAATGGCTGAATGCGTTAAACTTATATATTATTTAGGTATTGTCCAAGCATGTTATTCCTTCAATAAGGGATTGTTTGAGCACCTTGAGGTTAGCACTATTGCTTCCCGTGCTTCACGACGCGACAGTGGCGCCGTGAGAGAAAAGCTAACATATTCGGCGGAACGGCTCGGACGACATGCGCTCTAACAGTCTCTCGGTTAAAAACATTATAAAACAATTGAGCTTAGTTTTGATGCGAGTGGTCTAGTGGTGGTGATGATACTATGTAGCCAACCTCAAGACAAGCCTAAGCACCATAAGAACTCGGTCCGGGCGGCGGCGGCTCGGTGACGGCGGCACCATCAAAGCCAGGAGAAGACGCGGGTTCCTCAATCAAAGATACGGCAATTGTTCCTTATCGTGGTATGACATGCTGCTTCTTCTGAAAATGCCACTCCATTACTGGAGGTTGGCCGTTAGCTCCGAAAATTTCTCCCTATCTTGAGCCATCCGAAACAGTTGCTCAGCACTGCTGATCCCGGTCCACTCCCTAATATTCCGCAGCCATAATTTCTTCCGCCTTCCAGGGCGCCGCTTCCCCTGTATTTTGCCCATCATTATTAGTTGTAGCAGCTGATATCTGTCATGGCGCAACACGTGCCCCAGATTTTCGATTTGGCACTTTTTGACGGCGTGCAATAATTTTCGGGACATACCAGCATGCTGTAGCACCTTCTCGTTGCTTACGTTTTGGGTCCAGCTTGTACGACATATATATTTTTTTATTCGACTGGATGGCAAACGGGCAAGTGACATGCTTGGACTTTACAAATTTATAATTAAATTACCTAAGGCTGTCTATAATTATTATTGTGCTATCGAAGTGGGAGTATGTCTGTTAACAGGTATAATTTAAAAACTTTAAAACAATTTGTTATCAGCTCAAGAACTTGTACCCGATCTTGTATCTGATGGAGGAGCGTCTGAAGGACGAGACTTTGAACCTGCATTCGGTGCGCAAACTTGCCTCCCTCTCAGCCTACGAGGTGTTCAAAGATATCCTGCCGGAGTATCAGATAAGGCACCAAGATTATTCCAACATCAAGTGTGAGTATATTAGCCTCTGGTATTGTACTGCTGGACACTGACCTGAGGACCTGGGTTCGATTCCCGTCGCTGGTCTTATTTTGTCCAGTGTTGGTGTAGCGGTATAGCACGCGGCACGGAATGCCGAGGACCTGGGTTCGATTCCCAGCGCTGGTCTTATTTTTCTGGTTTTTCTGTGCATCTATATTTATTTTTTTATTTTCGATATTGGTTTTACGGGATGACCGTAAAAGTAACAAAAAATTTGGAGTTGAAATAAAAAATACAAAAAGATTCCAAAAACCAATCTTAACTTATTTCCTTTTGTCATTTAAAAATATGAACAGTTAAACTTCCCCGTGACGTCACGCCGTGCGACACTTTTGAGCATGATGTGACGTCATTTTCACTCAACGAAGTCCTTTTAGGACTTCCAAAAATAACATCCTGTCTTTACTTGTTGTAAAAAATCAAATTCAAATTCAAATTCAAATTCAAATCATTTATTCAGCAAATAGGCCGCAATGGGCACTTTTACACGTCATTTTTTTAATCTACCACCGGTTCGGAAAAAAACCTCTGTTGAGAAGAATCCGGCAAGAAACTCAACGAGGTATTTTTTTTAAAAAAAGCAGATTCACAATATTTATAAATGATATCTATGTACTATACATTACAAGTATTTAACACAATTTTATTTTTAACACAGTAGGTTCACTATTTGAAGGGATCGCTAGTGCGGATCGGAATTATTTCCAAATATCCCTGTCCATGATATAATCGTTAACTTTATAATAAGCCTTAGATATTAATGTCTTTTTGACAGTAGATTTAAATTTTGTATCAGTTTCTTCAGTAATATTTTTTGGAATTTTATTATAAAAACGTATGCAACTTCCCAAAAACTACTTTTTGGTTTTAGCCAGTCTGTAAGATGGAACTTTAAGCTTCCCTGTGTTTCTAGTAACCTTTGGCTTATCGACGTTAGTGGGAAAATCACATATGTTCTTCCTAACGTACATGATTATTTCAAAAACATAAAGCGACGGCAGGGTTAGGATACCAGTTTCCTTAAAAAATGATCTTAAAGATTCACGCGTCTTCCTTCCTTTTCAATCCTTTTCAATGTCAGATTCCTTTCTTGCTTTTTCTACTAGCTTTTGCCCGCGGCTCCGCGCGCGCTCTTCCCTCGGGAACTGCATTTTTCCGGGATAAAAAGTAGCCTATGTCACTCTCGGGCTCATAAACTATCTCTATGCCAAATATCACGTCGATCCGTCGCTCTGTTACGGCGTGAAAGACGGACAAACACAGAAACACTTTCGCATTTATAATATTAAGTATGGATGACTATTGTTCACAGTGAAAAAGGATACATTAACCCTGTACAAGTATGAGAAAGAGCTGTTGGAATTCTACAAGAGATATTTGCAGAGGCTAGAAAAAGCCTGTGCAGTTCTGAGGCCCAAGAAGGGAGACAACAGGTCAGTATGACAATGTTTGTGTAAACAGTGCTTGTGTTTGTTAGGGGAGGGCTACTGTAGCGACACAGGATTGCTTAGCTTGCGATATGGTTAACACGCGCTGGCTAAACGGTCTGTAGCTTCAGTAGTCTCTCGCCCGCCACCGCATACCAACATGTGTTTCTCTGTTAGTAATAAATGGAGTCAAGTACTAGACACTTTATTATTTGGAACGACCTACAAGAACAACCAATAAGTAATCCCTAAACCGGCTAAATGTGCAGAACTAGCAATTTCATAGCATTACATAAATACGAATAACAAAATTCCGAAATTCGGAATCACGAACTTCAAAATACCGATTTTTATTATTCCGAATGTTTTAATACTCCTAATATTATGCGTTGTTTAGTACATATAACACAAGCTTTGCTAAGCTTACTTTGGGACTAGGTCGATTGGTGTGAAGTGTCCTGTGATATTTATTTATTTACTAGCTTTTGCCCGCGGCTCCGCCCGTGTGGTATTCGGTTATCGCGACCGGATAAAAAGTAGCCTATATCACTCTCGGGCCCATAAACTATTTCTATGCCAAAAATCACGTCGATCCGTCGCTCCGTTACGGCGTGAAAGACGAACAAACATGCAAACACACTTTCGCGTTTTTATCCCGGAAAAATGCAGTTCCCGGGGAAACAGCTCGCGATAACCGAATACCACGCGGGCGGAGCCGCGGGCAAAAGCTAGAACAGAAGTAATCAAGAAATAAACGTAGAACGACGTGATAATTAGACATCGGATTATATGCACTATCAAAACACCAATATATGCATGCAAATATGCACTAAAAAAGGGCGAAATATGCACAAAATATGCACAATCAAAAACCATTCATTATTAAGAATTTACATTATTTTCACATTATATTCATATGCATATACATATTTTCTATCTCTGCAGCTATACCTGATGCATCCTTACTTGTCTTATCATGTAAACAAACACTTCTCGAAGACACAGACACACCTTTCTCTTGGATTACATAATAACCATCACTTAAAATGTTCCTGTATACTTAAAGAAACTCACAAAGTATTGAAATCAACCGATTAACCACTGAAAAATATCATTTCTGATAAGATTGCCTTCAATAATTGAAGGAACGATTGAATAACTTCAAAAATGTCTGACATTGCAGTGTCAAGATTGTCTTTGGAACGGATTGAAAAGTATTGATGGGAAACGACAACTTATCGATGTGGAGAAATGTGGCAATTAATACTTAATATCCTCCTAAGTCCTTGCGTACTTTATAAAGAACTAATCTATATACATAAAATTCTAAACTAACTGACTGTTGATATATCAATGCACAGCCCAAACCACTGGACTGAGAGACTTGAAATTTTTTCACATATGTAGATACCTTATACAATGTAGGCACCCACTAATGAAGGATTTTTGGAAATTCCCACGGGATAAGGAAAAAACGGGTTTTATATTCAGTTCAACGGGATGGATTTTTCGTTTTATTGGTCGTAGAAAACTGAAATTTATTATTTAGATTCCTTGGGGGGTGTATGGGAGCACTACAAAAGTATTTCCCGAAATTCTGACGGGAACGGGAAAAAACGGGATTTTTCGTTTTACTGGTCGTAGAAAGCTGAAATTTGGCATGCAGGTTGCTTGAGAAGTATAGGGAAGTATTAAAGAGATAATTTACCGAAATTCCCACGGGAAAGGGAAAAACGGGATTTTTCGTTTTACTGGACGTAGAAAGCTGAAAATCGCAATTCTTTCAAGCGCACATGATTGTGTAAATAAATTAGTATGGAAGTCGTGCCACCTTACGTGTTTAATTATAACAAAATCAATCAATTTACTATCATAATGTGTCTTTGTAACATGAAATAAAGACTTGAATTTGAATATATTTTATCGACATTTCCCATCACTAGTCATTGTCTATTATCTATGTCTACCATCTATGACGTCACGTTTGTTTACATGATCAGACAAGTAAGGATGCATCAGGTATAAATGGGAACATGTTGATCGATTTGATATTTTTTGATAATTTTGGTTTTTTTTTTGGCCAATGTTCCATTAAAGTCAGGGTATTTTTTTTACTGGGGGCATTATTTCAACAAAAATAAGATTTTCGTAGATAGTTTATACGTTTCGACAGCATAAAACAATACGCCAAGCACGTAAAACAGTTGAAATAAGCACTGTCAACGAAAAAGTACCAAAATACGCAATAACGCTAAAAAAATTGAATTATATGCATTTGCATATGCAAACATGCAAATGCATATAATCCGATGTCTAGTGATAATACTGTTTTTACACCTATTATAATAATAATTCCAGAAAACAAGACGACTCAGCGCTCAGCCTAGCATTAGTATCGCTCCGCTGCATGTGCGGGCTGCTGGTCGCGCGGCCTTACTTCAACTACGCGACCAACATCGCCCAGAGCGTGGTGCCGTTCTTGGACAGCAGGCTGCCCGGGGCTGCCGACGTGGCCACGGAATGCTGCGTCACCGTGTTCAAGGAAGATTCCCGGGGGGAGATCACGCTTACTGTAAGTTTGTGAAGCCTTCCCGAGCCTGATGCCCTTCTTGGACAGAATGAGTTTTTTTTTTATTCGACTGGATATCAAAGTCTGGCAGGAGCGAGCGGATATTCGAGCGTTTTACCGCGCGGTCAAACGACTTTAGCGTCACACGTTTTTATAGCACAACGGAAAGACAAATCAAAACAATTTTAATCACGCTAAATCCAGCATCGGTATTGTCTTCAATTTTCGTAAAAAATACAATGGGCATTATCTCTTTTAATAACACCTGCAAAGACACCAGTGACAAAAAAACGCTGCAAAAACGCTGAATAGTTGCCCGAGCATGCTCTCATAGGGACGAGTGGCGGAAAGAAGGGGAGACCTTTGCCCAGCAGTGGGACACTTTAACAAGCTAAAAAAATATCGACTTGATGGCAAACGAGCAAGTGGGTCTCCTGATGGTGAGAGATCACCATCAACAGACACGTGCAACACCAAGGGGATTACAGATGCGTGCCAACCTAGAGGCCTAAAATGGGATACCTCAAGCGCCAGTAATTTCACCGGCTGTCTTACTCTCCACGCCGAAACACAAAAGTGCAAGCACTACTGCTTCACGGCGAGCAAGATGGTGGTAGCAATCCGGGCGGACCTTGCACAAGGTTCTACCACCTGCTAAATAATATTTATTGTTTTTTTTTTTTTTGTTTTTTTGACGACCAAATGGCTCAGTGGTTAGAGCACCTGACTACGAAGCTTGAGCTCCCGGGTTCGAATCCCGGCCGGGGCAGATATTTGTATGAATAATACGAATGTTTGTTCTCGGGTCTTGGATGTTTAATATGTATTTAAGTATGTATTTATCTATATAAGTATGTTTATCCGTTGCCTAGTGTCCATAACACAAGCTTTGCTAAGCTTACTTTGGGACTAGGTCAATTGGTGTGAATTGTCCCGTGATATTTATTTATTTATTTATTTATTTATTTATAATTGGCCATTTAAAGAAGATCTATATATCTTTCCTCTTTCCCTTAGATAGTCCGTCTCATAAACCAGCTGGCGAAGCGTCGCGGCGAGCGTCTGCGGCCGGCGGCGCTCCGCTGCCTCCTCAGTCTGAAGATCAGGGACGTGGACCTCGACGCCGAAGCGGACGTCCGCCATAAGAAGAAGCAGGAGGAGAAACACAAGAAAAGGATTGTTAACCTGTCCAAGAAGGAGAAAAAGGTACTGGGTGAATATTCGAGCGTTTTGACCGCGCGGTCAAACGTCATTAGCACAACGTTTTTATAGCACAACGGAAATACAAGTCAAAATTTTAATCACGCTAAATCCTGCATCGGTATTGTCTTAAATTTTCGTAAAAATAAAAACAACCCTGGGCATTATCTCTTTTAATAACAACCGCGAAGACACCAATGACAAAAAAAAAACGCTGCAAAATCGCTACGACATAGACTACTTTTTATCCCGGGAAAATGCACAGATCCCGAGCGAATAGCGCGTGATAACCGGATTCCACGCGAGCGTAATCGCGGGAAAATAATTATAACTACTTATAGGTAATTCTATAAGTTGCGAAATAAAATACGTATTTTATATTGCTTTATCGATTAGCTTACTGAAGAAAGAAAGAAGACATATTTATTCATATTTCACAAAGACACACAAATACAACAAATTTTAAAAATAAGACTGAAGCTACAGCTAGCTCTTGCTTTACTTTCTCAGCGAAAGGAAGATAAAAACAATACAAATATTCTTTATTGATCACCAAAAACAGTACAGAGACACAATTGGTAGACAATACGCAGAGGGGCAAGATACAGGCTTAGCCTACTTTGGCCTCTGACGGATTACTAAGTTGTATATATGTGGGATCGATCGAAGGAAACAAAACTTTTAATGATGAAAATGAAAAAGTTTATTAAAAAAATTAAAACTATGAAATACACTTAGCATAGAAAACAAAAAAAAATCACAACTAGTACGTAGGCTCACCCGATCAAGACTCATCCTCTTTCACTCATAAGAATAAGAAGAATATCATTTATTGCCACAACACATAGTACAACGAAGACTTATTACAAATTTAATTACAGACTAACTAAAGGCAAACATTTGCTGTGGCAAAGGGGATGTACTCAGCGTATGCTGTGAGTTAGGGTTCCACAGGCGGCCCTGACTGGCACAGCGCTGATTTTCAGTACACCCCTTTAATACAATCCCGTTTTCAGTCGATGGGTGCTGATGTTGAAAGCATAAATAAAAATAAAAATAAAAAATTAAAAACAATGATAGTCGAAGAAGAAAGTTGACGCTGAAGCTGTTTGACGTTCGCTCATTCGCTCGTCTCATTCGTTCCACAACAAGTCTTCAGTCATTCGGTCGCTCGTTTACATCAAAACATTCAAACAAATATCCACCCTCATTCCCACATATACTGTTATCTCTCTTGGTGAAATAAATTATTTTGTATTTTGTAATAGGCATACACATACATAAACATAACATTCACTAGATCTGTACTAAAGTTTGCCCCCCCCTCCCAGCGAGCGAAGAAGCTGAAAGAGGTGGAACGTGAGCTCTTGGAAACCGAAGCGCAGGAGAGCGAGGTGTCTCGAAGAAAGCAGCTCACCGAAGTCACCAAGACGGTGTTCCACGTGTACTTCCGTCTGCTGAAGACCGCGCCTGGCTCCAAGCTGCTGGCTGCAGCACTGGACGGCCTGGCTAAGTAAGATTCGGTCAAGTGAGGGTCAGACTCGTACAAGAAGGGTTCCATACTGTACTATATGTAAAACTCCTTGGTGCTCGTTCATTTAAAACTGGCGACCTATTTCTATTTTTGAATATTATTACAGCGAACGGGCGCAATGGAGTTAGATAGACATGTATGCGAGCCGCCAACAAAGCGAGTTGATTTAATATTATAATTGAAGTTCCATAAACGAGTGCCTTCGATTTAAATAGGGCTAAATAAGTATAGAGGACCGTCTGTCCATTACAGTACCTCCGTACAATGTTTTAAAAACAGTTCAGTAGTAAGTTTTTGTTAAAAATTCTAATGCAAGCTTTTTTTACCCGACTGGCCGAAAGAGGGTTGTTGCTTTATTGAATGTGCTTTGTACCAGAGTACTTGTCAAAACGAATCAACTAGTCCCTAGCAACTGCCCGCCTAGCAACGAATAACAACGCCTAGCAACCAAAAACGGTGAAAGAAAACGTTTCTTGTATGACGGCCCCCTTTAATTTTTAACTTTTTTTAGTATTTGTTGCTATAGCGACCACAGTAATAGATAATCTGTGAAAATTGCAAGTGTCTAGTTTTTTTTTTGTGGCTTTCACCGTTGTTTTTTAGCAAGATGTATTTTGCCAATGTCGATGTGGAGACATTACACACATGAGGAGACTGTTTGGTTTAAATAATTTTGATTTCAGAGGGAAAAACAGACTGGAAACATAAAACAAAGTGTCTAGTTATTACGTATGAAGAGATAGAGCCATGTGACAGACAGACAGACAGCGGAGTCAATTAGTTTATTGTTTCAACATTGTCGTTTCCAGGTTCGTCGAAGAACTAAAGTCACTGACATAGCTGGAAAAATATGCAAATTCAAGTGGCAATGGGCAGGCCACATCGCTCGAAGAACAGATAACCGTTGGGGGAGAAAAGTCCTCGAGTGACCACGAACCGGAGGACGAAGCGTTGGCAGGCCTGCCACAGGTGATCTGACGACATCGTGAGAGTTGCGGGAAACCGGTCGATGCAAGTGGCGAGTTATCGTTCATTGTGGCGTTCTGGCAGTGGACGTCTTCCGGCTGATGATGATGATGATGATGTATTTTTTTTAGATTGTTATAAATCTAACGTAACCTTACCCAACCTAAGGGGTTCTATACGATGCCGTTTTAATGAATCCTGAGAAGTACGGTTTCTTTCGTTATTATGACCCATTCGATATTTTGATATATTCGATATTTTAACATTCGATATTTAGATGCGTTCCCATTAGTTTATTGTTTCAACATTGTCGTTTCCAGGTTCACGCACGTAATCAACCTGGAGTACTACTCGGACCTGGTCGCCATCTTGTCCCGTCTGACGTCGGACGAGCTGGTCGGTCCTCGCGAGCGTCTGCTGTGCGTGCGCTGCGTGCTCGCCATCCTCGCAGGGTCTGGTGACGTCATCAACGTGGACCCCGCCAGGTTCCACGCGGCTCTGTACGCTGGGATGCTGAGGGTGCATGCCGGTAAGATTTTTTTTTTATTCGACTGGACCTAACGAAAAGGTTTTACAGCTGGCAGGGTTACTCACTGAGCCTGACCAGATAAGACGTCATAAGAGGCGCAGAATCCTAGAACTGGATCAACTAATATGAAGATTCAGCCACAGATAGAGCGGGCTCTCGCTGGGGAGTCAACTCTACACGCCATCGATCACGCAACTCATCTGCTCATAGTCTCCCGACTGATCGAATGATAATAAAAATGAAAAAAATTAAACACATTAATTTTCGATTAACTGCAAAATTAAATTTTTTGTTGCTTTGAAAAAATAAAATAGTTAGTTGATTGAGTGTGTGACGTCATAGTTGCTATTTCCATTGAACCTCTATGGGAGAATTGTGTTTTGACAGCTCTTAAAAAGTACCTACGTCAATTGATTGGTGGTGTTAACATCCCTATTTGCTATGTTGTTTCAGGAGCGTCGCACGAGGACGCCAAGATCGTGCTGGAGTCAGTGTCGGCGATCTGCGCGCGCGCGCGGCGCGTGTCCGGCGACGAGCTGGCGGCGTTCGGCAAGCGGCTCGCCACGCTGGCGACGCAACTACAGCACAACGGCGCGCTGGCGTGCCTCACACTGCTGCACAGATTGGCACAGGTGACAATCTGATTAATCAAATCACTTACGTGTGATAAGAAACACCGTCTTTTGTAACGCTAGTCATTGCTGATCTTTTTTGCACGTAATAACCATTGTCTACGAGCTCCGTTCACCGGTACCGACGATCAAAAATGACAATCTGTCGCGGCCAACTTTGGTTTGCATAAACTATGACGGCCAAATGGAAATAGTTGCAAATGCTCATTCGATCTTAAATTATCTAAGCTTTTAATAAAAATGTCAACTTAGATTTTAACTTTACTTTTATTGTATTCAATGAAGCTTATGATACTTTTTTACTTTTTTTAGGGATAAATTCGCCTTTGTACTCTTTTGGTTTGTTGTTTTCTTTTTATATTACTTTGTGTTTTACGTACAATAAAGTATTTACATACATACATACATACCGTGTTAAGTAAAGGTATCGTCAACAGCAAAGCAAACCCGTGGAGGCCCTGTTCTCGCCAGAGCCGGAGTCGGGCGCGGGGCGTTTCGACCCGCTGCTGGAGTCCCCGGCGCACGCGCACGCGCGCTGCGCCGCGCTCGCCGAGCTGAGCGTGCTGGCGCGGCATTACCACCCCGCCGTTAGAGAGGCCACAGCCGGCAGCGACACCAAACTGTGAGTTGACTATCAACAGGGTGTCCACATTCTGGAAAGTCAGGGAAAGTCAGGGAAATGTCAGGGAAGCTTAAGGTGGTCAGGGAAAGTCAGTGAAATCGAGGGGATACCTGGAAAGTCAGGGAAAATTGAGATTTAATAAAAAAATGAGCCACACCCCTGACCTGGGTTTGGGACGCGGTTAGGATTTGAATGGGCTATTCACGCCGTCCGCACTTTTGCGGCGGATCCAGAGAATGCGGGTAGCGTCATTGTGAAACTGGATCTGAAGAATGCTTTCAACACATTGGAGAGGGACATCCTATTGAACGAAGTATTGGAGAATATTCCGCTACTCTATCCTTTCCTTCGCCAGGTATATCATTCAACTTTTTAGGGTTCCAGAGCCAAAATGGCAAAACGGAACCCTTATAGTTTCGCCATGTCTGTCTGTCTTTGTCTCCGTCCGTCCGCGGCTTTGCTCAGCGACTATCAATGCTAGAAAAGTGTAATTTTACACGAATATATATTTTTTATTGTGTTTGTTATTGTTAAGAAAAGGTTTTTATGACATAAAATTGGAAATAGCTGGTTAGTAATATAAGTGGAATTTTTTATTTTTTCTTATTTTTCATTTCTATGTTTTTCCACTTGTATCGTGTTTGTAATCAATAGCCTTAAAGTGAGTTTAAGTATATAGTACCTCTAGGAATTTCTTGACACCCTGTAGAAGTTGTGATTAAGTCCCGAAATATATTTTCTCCTCATCACCATTTCAGATCAGCCATCCAAATCTTCGAGCAATACGACGGCTCGCAGATGGCGTTTAAGCCAGCCATCCCGCCGCCCAAACCCGCGGCGCGCGCCAAAGTCCCGCCCGCCCACGCGTGGGCCCAGCCCGCCCTCAAACAGCTGTGCGAACAAGTCTCCGACAGCGTGGACTTGAGTCAATTTGTTATGCCGTTGAAAGGGAAAAGATGATTTGATTAATATAGTTATTTCTGACGATTAAGTTTTTTACTTAAAATACAGCATGTCTAACCTCTGGATAAAGAGTCATGTTTCGGGCTATTTCGTAGCCCTTCTTCAAGGGAGCACGCGACTCAGCGGCTGCCGCAACACGCGCACTACGCGCCACCGCTCTGCTCCGACGAAACTAACACAGGCGCACAACTACCCACATTTTCATAGTAATTTTTATTAAGATTGGTTTTTTGGAATCTTTTTGTATTTTTTATTTCAATTTAAAATTTTTACTTTTAGGTACGGTCATCAAGTGAAACCAAAATTGAAAATACAAACTGAAATATAGATGCACAGAAAAACCAGAAAAATAAGACGAGTTTGTATTTTCAATTTAGGATTCACTTGATGACCGTACCTAAAAGTAAAAATTTGAAATTGAAAGAAAAATACAAAAAGATTCCAAAAAACCAATCTTAATTTGATTGCTTAATAGCGACATCTCTTGTCCGGGTGAACGGTTAGTTCCGATAGAGTATTGAAGGCTTCTCGTTGAGAGCTAGACGGTATAGATGGCGCTAGGTCACTGCTTAAGTGGCGATTATAAGAAACAAAAACAGACTGAGACATTTGATGCATAGGGGAATTCGTGTCTGTGCCGTTGACCAGCAGTGGTGTAGCGGTATAGCACGCGGCACGGAATGCCGAGGACCTGGGTTCGATTCCCAGTGTTGGTCTTATTTTTCTGGTCTTTCTGTGCATCTATATTTCAGTTTGTATTTTCAAGTAATTTTTATTGTTACTGTCTAATGCAGGGTGTCTAATAATATCACTTAATATGAGTAAGTCTCACGGTAGTTTCATGTTCAGTATAGAATGTGTTAATTAGGACATTTCTAACCTATCTACAAAGCCACATACCTAACTCTACAGTATTAAATGGAGAAATGTCTAATTTACGGTTTAATACATACAGGCTGATCCAAATAAGTTTATATTAAAAAATATAATAACATTTTGGCTGACTGTTCTTTTTGTTGGTTTTACTTGCATTCCGCACAGGCCCTGATATCGTCGTCATTTAAAGACTAATGCATTCGAAATTTCAAGTCAATCCGATCACATCTAGGTAGCTCCATCGACTGGCAAGATTTGAAACAACTTGCATACCTTCTTACATTTCGTAACATGCGTATTTCTAATTTATTTTTTCGGCATGTGTTGATACGAAAAAAAGTTCTCTTTTTTACTATGTCTCTTTCTCTATAGTTTTTTCTTTCTTTTACATAGCAGCCCAAATCCATACTAATATTATAAATGCGAAAGTGTGTTTGTATGTTTGTCCGTCTTTCACGCCGTAACGGAGCGACAGATCGACGTGATTTTTGGCATAGAGATAGTTTGTGAGCCCGAGAATGACATGGGCTACTTTTTATCCCGGAAAAATGCACAGTTACCGAGGGAACAGCGCGCGATAACCGAATAACACGCGGGCGTAGCCGCGGGCAAAAGCTATTACCTTTAATAAAACAATTTCCCAATTTCTAACTCTATTTAATACAAATAAAGAGTACAATAGACTTATCTAGCTAACTACGAGAGTACGTTCCCGGCGCCTTCCGCCCATTGCCGCAAGTTCTCTGCGACTAAATCCGCCCTGGCCCGGTAGGCGTGCTGGAGGGCGGCTGGAAGGTTTTCCTTTTGGGAGCGGATGTAATCCCGCATCGCCGTTAACTTCGCGCGCCAACTGGAACAAATATATTTTTCACTTCTCATGCTCGTAAAGTTCGTGTTTATGCTGTATTTAGGCGACATAAAATGACTTTTTATGCTCTAGCTAGTGCATAAAATAAAATCTTCGTCTAATACCAACTCAAGACCAAGGTAATCAGGTGTCAACAGCCACAAACAAAAAAGTTTCTTTATAGTTTTTAAATATTTTTTAATTTATATAAAACTAAAAATCAATCAAATCAATCATAATAAATCAGTAAAATTAAAATAATGGAATTATTATAATAATGCATGAAAAATAAAAGGTACATCATTGTTTCCCCTGTTGCTATTTCATTTCCTCGCCATCGAAGTGAAAAGCAGAGTGTAAAACTCGAGCATTAAACCCATTTTCCCCTCGACGTGTCTATACACCCTCGCCGTACCGGCTCAGGTGGCTATATATACGCCTCGGGTAAAATGGCTCGTTTTATGCTCTTGTTGTACAATCTACTATTTCACTTCTCATGCTCGTAAAGTTCTTGTTTATGCTGGATCTAGGCGACATAAAAAGACTTTTTATGCTCTAGCTAGTGCATAAAATAAAATCTTCGTTTAAGACCAAAGGTGTCAACAGCCACAAACAAAGAAGTTTATATGTATATATTTTTCATATTTTTTTTAATTCATATAAAATCAAAAATCAATCAACTCAATCAAAATAAATCAATACAAATAAAAAAATATAATTATATAGTTAATGCATAAAAAATAAAATGTACATAGTAAGTGAACAATTGTTTCCACTTGCTATTTCGTTTCCTCGCCATCGAAGTGAAAAGCAGTGTAAAACTCGACCCATTTTCGCCTCGACGTGTCTATCCACCATCGCCGTACCGGCTCGGGTGGATATATAAACGTCTCGGATAAAATGGCTCGTTTTATACTCTCGTCGCACAATCTACTATTTCTCAAACATGCAATGAAATGCCTTCCTTAATATAGGCTTCAAAATATACCGCCTACCCACTCGTTCTGAGAGGAGGCCTGTACACCCAGCAGTGGGACGTATATAAGTTGGGATCACGATTATGATCTAAATTAGCGGGGCCTCTATAATACTCACGCGTCATCCTGTTTCTTCCAAAAGGCGAGTTCGTCCTGCACCTTCCGGAACTGTTCCTGCTTTTCGCGGTAGTCCTCGAGCGCGGCGGCGGCCCGCGCGGCCCGGGCCTCCGCCGCCGCCTCTTCAGCCGCCTCGGCCGCTACATCATTGTCGTGGGCGCTGACTGTTTGCTGGATCTTGGATTTTAGGTCGGCTATGGCTGCTCTGGCTTCTTCCTACAGAAAGTGAATATCCCATCTTAAGCCTCTAGGTTGGCAACGCATCTGCAATCCCCCTGGTGTTGCAGGTTTCTATGGGCGGTGGTGATCTCTTACCATTAGAGCCACTTGCTCGTTTGCCATCCAGTAGAATAAATAAAGAAAAAAATATACAGGGCGTCCCACGGCGATGCCACATGGAGGGAAAGTACCTTAAATATCATAGATAGGATGTTTTGCTGAAAGAAGGCTTTATTTTATTTTTAAAAGTTAGTAAAACTGCATTCAAAGATTTTTGAATAATTACATGGTTTGACTGGGAATCGAACCCGCTCCACTAGAAAAAAAAAACACCCTGTAGTTTTCTCATACCGATCGAAAGGGTTTATTATAAGGATTATTTTTTGCTAAATAACCTAGTGCCGGAAATAAACGGAACACCATAAATTTTAACATTTGATGTGAAATAAAATGGCCGCCGAGATCTCCAGATCTAACCCCATTAGACTTTTTTTTATGGGGTTACGTAAAAAATTTAGTTTATAAGAAACAGTATGAAAGTGTCCACGAGCTTCAAGCAGAACTTAGACGTATTATTTTAAATATCCACCACAAAATGATCAAAAAATCGACAGGAAGTGAAATAGTCAAAAGAGTGCGTCTTTGTATTGAACAGAATGGAACTCATTTTGAGCATTTGATAAATTGATTTTTTTTATTAAAAATGTTAAAATTTATGGTGTTCCGTTTATTTCCGGCACTAGGTTATTTAGCAAAAAATAATCCTTATAATAAACCCTTTCGATCGGTATAAGAAAACTACAGGATGTTTTTTTTTCTAGTGGAGCGGGTTCGATTCCCAGTCAAACCATGTAATTATTCAAAAATCTTTGAATGCAGTTTTACTAACTTTTAAAAATAAAATAAAGCCTTCTTTCAGCAAAACATCATATCTATGATATTTAAGGTACTTTCCCTCCATGTGGCATCGCCGTGGGACGCCCTGTATATTGGTGCTAGTGACTGCATATACAACGGTAAATTTCTAGTAAAAGTTGATTTTTTGAATCCATACTAATATTACAAATGCGAAAGTGTGTTTGTATGTTTGTCCGTTTTTCACGCCGTAACGGAGCGACGGATCGACGTAATTTTTGGCAAAGAGATAGTTTATGGGTCCGAGAGTGACATAGGCTACTTTTTATCCCGGAAAAATGCAGTTTCCGAGGGAACAGCGCGCGATAACCGAATACCACCCGGGCGGAGTCGCGAGCAAAAGCTAGTAAATAAATAAATCGTACCAGTTTGGCCTGCCGCTGTTTGGCGAGCGCGCTGCGCGTGCGCGTGAGTTGGGCTCGTCGCTGCGCCAGCCGGGACGACAGCTGCTTGAGCGCGTCCAGCGCCGCCTGCGCCGACGACAGGCAGGCTGGCTCCATCAGCTTGCTGGAACACGAATGATGTTAATGGAGACTACAGTTTTTTTTTATCATCATCATCAGCCGGAAGACGTCTACTGCTGAACAAAGGTCCTTAGAATACCGCCAGATAAGACCGCCTATTGTCTACCCTGCATTTAGTGTTCTTTTTTAAAAAAATACTGATTTGTGGTGTGCAATACAGAATATTTGTATTGTATTGTAGCCCGCAACTCTCACGATGTCGTCAGTCCACCTAGTGAGAGGCCTGCCAACGCTTCCGGTTCATGGTCGCCACTCGAGGACTGCATTAATATCTGCCACAGTGAAAGGTGCAAAACTATCTGACAGATCTTACCGCCTCTTAAAATAGTCATATCAGATATTTAAGGGCGCTTTGTTGTGTCAGATATTGGTGCTGATGTGTAGACAAAACACAATACAAATATCCTTTACTATACTTTGACAAGCGTGCCTGACACTTGGTAGAACCCTATCGCAGCCAGCATTTTATGCACTTATCAAAAACAATCTTGATAAGGCAGCAGAGGCTTTCTGCGACAGTCAGACGCTTGGAAAGGTATAGCACTATCCCGCGGCTTCGGTTCTTTGGAAGACAAGCAAATAGGGTATCTACCCTATTTACCCTATTTCTTATTACAATATTCTTAACACAATAATTCCAAGACTGCTCGACATAACTACTAGCACACAAATCTTGGCCCTATAACTACGCAATGCCAAATACGATCTTTCGTATCTTGCTGTCCCGCTGACGCTAATATTATTTAAAACGAGAGCGAGAGGGACGGTACGATACGAACTTCGAATTTCGTAGTCGCCCCCCAGACCCTCGAAAACGCTGAGAACAGTGGGTGAGCAAAAGTAATTTTTTTAGTTAATTCTAAATGTTTGTACTCGGGCCAATCAACTTTTTTAACCGACACTTTGGGAGTCTCCAGCGTTACCAAAAAATCGTACTTCCACCAAGATATTTCACGGGTTAATAGGTTGAACTACGTAGGATGGCATGTATTCATGTACATCATCTATTAAATTACAGAAAAAACATGTTTACTCACAAAAATCTGCAATGGGGGCTATCGCGAATGAATTTTCCGCTAGAGGCGCTAGTGTAGCGTGAGGTCAACGAAATGTCAAATCTCATAGTTTTTGGGTGAGCTACGCGGGTTTATTTATAATTAGAATAATTTTGTGAATATTTTGCATTATCTGAAATTAATTATGGCAATTATGCGATAAGGGGCAATGAACGTCTGTAATTTGAGACAGTTTTGTCTTTCGAAAACTTTTGTCCTCCCTTTTTTCCGAACAAAACGGGATTATGCAATACTGTGGTTGCTCGATATGTTTATGGTACTGTTTTACGATGTATTAAATATGATTTTAATCTAAACTTTGTTTTCACGACCGTTTTAACAGACTTTTAAAAACCTCACGCAACAGTGGCGCCATCTAGTGAGAGAAAAAACGATAGCCCTCATTGTTTGAAAAATTTCGCGGACAGATTAATGTCGGTAAAAAAGTTGATTGGCCCACTCACGTCTCGTCGATGGCGAGCGCGGCGAGGTCGGGGAACTGCGCGGCCAGGTGTATCAGCCCCTGCTTGTACTCCACGCAGCTGTCCAGAGTCTTCTTCTGCCACAGAGCCAGCTCCGTCTCTTTGCCGTGGACCATCTGCGAGGGGAGGTAAGTACGTCTTTAGTATGAAAACAAAAATACATAAGTACAGATGAACATCCTTTTTTGAAGTCGGTTAAGGTGAGTCGCACTTATCGTTCGTTTATCCTTATACTTGGTTTCGATAGGTATTTACTTTTATTAACGTTCAAAAAATATATTTTCACGAAAAATCCTGAGTTGGGAAATGAAACAGTTTGGCAAATAAAATGGGTGTAGTTATTGTACGACTTGTTAATGCACGCTTAAAAAGTACGACCTGATAATCCGTACTTATGTGCACGAATTAACATGCCGTACATTATCACCCCGTACCGAACTAGTAGGGAACCAATATACGACGTGATAACCCATTATCATGATCTACGATTTCCGTGATTGAAATAAAAAAAAATACTTAACTAAGGGCGAGAGCGGCGAGCGAGGTTTTTTTTTTTTTTTTTTATTCTACTGGAAGGCAAACGAGCAAGTGGGTCTCCTGGTGGTAAGAGATCACCACCGCCCATAAACATCTGCAACACTAGGGGTATTGCAGATGCGTTGCCAACCTAGAAGCCTAAGATGGAATGCCTCAAGTGCCAGTAATTTCACCGGCTGTCTTACTCTCCACGCCGAAACACAACAGTGCAAGCACTGCTGCTTCACGGCAGGATTAGCGAGCAAGATGGTGGTAGCAATCCGGGCAGACCTTGCACAAGGTCCTACCACCTGCTTTTACTACTTGGTTACCGCCTCGCTTGCACTCCTTCGCCCTTCAACTTAACCCAGCCGGGTCGGTTTTGCTCCGACTAAGTATATCGATCTGGCTCGCTGCGCTCGCTTGATCCGCGGCGAAATAATGTCTATTCATTCGATTCGATCGGATTCAGATTATCACATCGTACATTATCACTACGTACATTACAGTGCGCGCAATATTTTGTACGCCCTGATAATGCGCGCCATGATAATGTACGGTATGATAATCGGAAGCAAAAATGCTTCGGATTATCACGTCGTACATTATTGCGCGTACATTCCGAGTTGCACATTGTTGTTACCCAATAAAATATTTGGGAAACGTAAGTTGTGAAAAGACAGAGAGCACCTGGCGCATGGCGCAGTCACCTTGGCGATCTGTTCGGCCAGCACGCGCTTGGAGTCGTGCACCCTGGTGGCGTAGTCCACTTCGTCCAGCAGCCGCGCGCGCTCCGAGCGGGACATCGCCTGCCCCTCCAGCTCGCGCCGCAGCTGCGCCGTCTCCGCGCTGCACAACATACCACATTACTGTACAGGCCGGGAAGTGGAGGTTTGCCGGCCCACAGATTAAGACGGCCGAGTGTAGGAAGTAGGTCGGATAGGGATGCAAAGCCGGCAACCAAACGTTTCGGCCGAGGCTTGTACAGTGCTTTTCTCAAACATGACAAGAAATAAAATTAAAAAAAAAACAAGATATCAAGCTGCAATGTCGGTCTATTCCGACTAGTTCCATTATTAGTACCATTGATGGAACTAGTTGGACTTTTTTTCTTAGTCGTAACGTTCAACGAAGAGGGTAAAAGTCCAACTAACCATCAATGGAACTAATCGGAATAGACCGCAATGGACGATGAATAGACGGCCATGCCCCTGGCGGCGGAGCGGGACAGAGACAGCAATACATACGTGGCGCGTGCGATGTCCGCGTCGATAGCCTTGAGCTCGGCGGCCTTGTCCCTGGCGGCGGCGCGGGACAGAGACAGCAATACATACGTGGCGCGTGCGATGTCCGCGTCGACAGCCTTGAGCTCGGCGGCCTTGTCCCTGGCGGCGGAGCGGGACAGAGACAGCAATACATACGTGGCGCGTGCGATGTCCGCGTCGATAGCCTTGAGCTCGGCGGCCTTGTCCCTGGCGGCGGCGCGGGACAGAGACAGCAATACATACGTGGCGCGTGCGATGTCCGCGTCGACAGCCTTGAGCTCGGCGGCCTTGTCCCTGGCGGCGGCGCGGGACAGAGACAGCAATACATACGTGGCGCGTGCGATGTCCGCGTCGACAGCCTTGAGCTCGGCGGCCTTGTCCCTGGCGGCGGCGCGGGACAGAGACAGCAATACATACGTGGCGCGTGCGATGTCCGCGTCGACCGCCTTGAGCTCGGCGGCCTTGTCCCTGGCGGCGGCGCGGGACAGAGACAGCAATACATACGTGGCGCGTGCGATGTCCGCGTCGACCGCCTTGAGCTCGGCGGCCTTGTCCCTGGCGGCGGCGCGGGACAGAGACAGCAATACATACGTGGCGCGTGCGATGTCCGCGTCGACCGCCTTGAGCTCGGCGGCCTTGTCCCTGGCGGCGGCGCGGGACAGAGACAGCAATACATACGTGGCGCGTGCGATGTCCGCGTCGACAGCCTTGAGCTCGGCGGCCTTGTCCCTGGCGGCGGCGCGGGACAGAGACAGCAATACATACGTGGCGCGTGCGATGTCCGCGTCGACAGCCTTGAGCTCGGCGGCCTTGTCCCTGGCGGCGGCGCGGGACAGAGACAGCAATACATACGTGGCGCGTGCGATGTCCGCGTCGACAGCCTTGAGCTCGGCGGCCTTGTCCCTGGCGGCGGCGCGGGACAGAGACAGCAATACATACGTGGCGCGTGCGATGTCCGCGTCGACAGCCTTGAGCTCGGCGGCCTTGTCCCTGGCGGCGGCGCGGGACAGAGACAGCAATACATACGTGGCGCGTGCGATGTCCGCGTCGATAGCCTTGAGCTCGGCGGCCTTGTCCCTGGCGGCGGCGCGGGACAGAGACAGCAATACATACGTGGCGCGTGCGATGTCCGCGTCGACAGCCTTGAGCTCGGCGGCCTTGTCCCTGGCGGCGGCGCGGGACAGAGACAGCAATACATACGTGGCGCGTGCGATGTCCGCGTCGACCGCCTTGAGCTCGGCGGCCTTGTCCCTGGCGGCGGCGCGGGACAGAGACAGCAATACATACGTGGCGCGTGCGATGTCCGCGTCGACAGCCTTGAGCTCGGCGGCCTTGTCCCTGGCGGCGGCGCGGGACAGAGACAGCAATACATACGTGGCGCGTGCGATGTCCGCGTCGACCGCCTTGAGCTCGGCGGCCTTGTCCCTGGCGGCGGCGCGGGACAGAGACAGCAATACATACGTGGCGCGTGCGATGTCCGCGTCGACAGCCTTGAGCTCGGCGGCCTTGTCCCTGGCGGCGGCGCGGGACAGAGACAGCAATACATACGTGGCGCGTGCGATGTCCGCGTCGACAGCCTTGAGCTCGGCGGCCTTGTCCCTGGCGGCGGCGCGGGACAGAGACAGCAATACATACGTGGCGCGTGCGATGTCCGCGTCGACAGCCTTGAGCTCGGCGGCCTTGTCCCTGGCGGCGGCGCGGGACAGAGACAGCAATACATACGTGGCGCGTGCGATGTCCGCGTCGACAGCCTTGAGCTCGGCGGCCTTGTCCCTGGCGGCGGCGCGGGACAGAGACAGCAATACATACGTGGCGCGTGCGATGTCCGCGTCGATAGCCTTGAGCTCGGCGGCCTTGTCCCTGGCGGCGGCGCGGGACAGAGACAGCAATACATACGTGGCGCGTGCGATGTCCGCGTCGACAGCCTTGAGCTCGGCGGCCTTGTCCCTGGCGGCGGCGCGGGACAGAGACAGCAATACATACGTGGCGCGTGCGATGTCCGCGTCGACCGCCTTGAGCTCGGCGGCCTTGTCCCTGGCGGCGGCGCGGGACAGAGACAGCAATACATACGTGGCGCGTGCGATGTCCGCGTCGACAGCCTTGAGCTCGGCGGCCTTGTCCCTGGCGGCGGCGCGGGACAGAGACAGCAATACATACGTGGCGCGTGCGATGTCCGCGTCGACCGCCTTGAGCTCGGCGGCCTTGTCCCTGGCGGCGGCGCGGGACAGAGACAGCAATACATACGTGGCGCGTGCGATGTCCGCGTCGACCGCCTTGAGCTCGGCGGCCTTGTCCCTGGCGGCGGCGCGGGACAGAGACAGCAATACATACGTGGCGCGTGCGATGTCCGCGTCGACCGCCTTGAGCTCGGCGGCCTTGTCCCTGGCGGCGGCGCGGGACAGAGACAGCAATACATACGTGGCGCGTGCGATGTCCGCGTCGACCGCCTTGAGCTCGGCGGCCTTGTCCCTGGCGGCGGCGCGGGACAGAGACAGCAATACATACGTGGCGCGTGCGATGTCCGCGTCGACCGCCTTGAGCTCGGCGGCCTTGTCCCTGGCGGCGGCGCGGGACAGAGACAGCAATACATACGTGGCGCGTGCGATGTCCGCGTCGACCGCCTTGAGCTCGGCGGCCTTGTCCCTGGCGGCGGCGGCGGCGGCGTCCAGGTCGGCGCGCGCGGCGGCGGCGGCGCGGCGCGAGGCGCGGAGCCCCGCCAGCAGCGCGTCGCGGCGCGCCAGGCGGCTGGCCTCGCTGGCGCGGGACGCGGCCGTCGACTCCATCTCTTCGGTCAGCGCTTGCTCGTGCACTTGGAACGTAAACAACATGTTTTTAAAGTTCCGTACCGTACCGTAATTGAGACTTTGTCTGTCTCAGGACTCTATCTCTTGAACCGTAATAGTTAGTCTAACTGTTAGAGACGCTTCAATTTTTTTTTTTTTATTGGTTTGCCAACAGATATAACACCATAAAATTAACAGATAGTCTATGTGTTGGTAACATAAACAGAGTGTTAATCTAATAACAGGCAAACACAACCTGCATAACTTATACTATTCGTTACAATGTGGAGCATAGCTCCAACCAAACAACTAGTTTTTAAGGTTCCTAAAGGTTCCTAAGGTTCCTAAAGGGTGCCAACGGAACCCTATTACTGAGACTCCGCTATCTGGCTGTCTCAGGGCTTTATCTCTTGAACCGTAATAGTTAGAGTGTAACTGTTAGACACTTGAAATTTTCACACATGTATTACTGGCAGTAATTTACTGCGGCCGCTATAACAACTGTCATTTGATTGCGATCGCGAGCGCCACAAACGTTAGGCGATACGACCTCAGTCTTAGTATATATTTCCAATTATGGCATCACTATAGCTCTTATTTACGGTGTTGAATTATCATGCCGCAGTACGGAGCTAATCCGACTAGCGCTTAACAAGTTGTCAGTTAAGATTGTTTTTTTGGAATGTTTTGTATTTTTTTTATTTCAATTCCAAATTTTTGTTACTTTTACGGTCATCCCGTAAAACTTAAATTGAAAATATCAACTGAATATTTTAATTTGATTGCTTAATAACGATATCTCTTGTCCGGGTGAGCGGTTAGTTCTAATGGAATGCCGAAAGTTTTTCGATAAGGGCTACGGTATAGATGTCGCTAGCGTCGGTGCTTAAGTGGCTAAATAAGAAACAAACAAGCTGAGATATGTGGTGCATAGGGGAAAATCGTGTCTGTACCGTTGTCCAGCGCTGGTGTAGTGGTATAACACGCGACACGGAATGCCGAGGACCTGGGTTCGATTCCCAGCGCTGGTCTTATTTTTCTAGTTTTTCTGTGCATCTATATTTCAGTTTGTATTTTCAAGTTGTCAGTTGTTACCTTTGATGACTTCCTCCAGTTCCCTGATCTTGTCATCGTCAGTGCCGAGCAGTTGCTTGAGCCGCTGCAAGTAATCCTGCGTGAGGTCGTCATAAGACGCCTCGGGGGCTTGGAACCTGGACAGAACAAATTCAAATTCAAATTCAAAAACATTTATTTGTAAGAATACAGTAAAATGAACAACTTGAAGTTAAACTAGGGTATTCGGGCGTATATTCCGTATGATTTTCGTGGGCAGATTTTTGTTGACATGGTAAAAGATTCTATTAGTTTCCAAGTTATTTAGTACAAATACAGGACGTCTAAAAAATATTCGAACGTATCATCAATTTCTACACCCCATTATTCATGAAAAAAAAATTAAACCATGAAAATGAACCAGTTAAAACGCAATAGGGATGACGACTGGGTTAAAAATATATCATTCTATTTAGTCCGACAGTTAGATTATGAAAAAATATGGGACACGTATTTTTTGTTTTATCTATTTATTAAAAATCGACAAAGGTATAGATTATTAACTTCCGGAGTGAGGGCTTGTGACGTCACTATAAGGTAAAAGTCGTGCCATATAGTGACGTCACTCAAAACTTCTAAGCACTGTATCCTCGTCATTTTTTGTTTGTCAAACAAAAGAAAAAATATGTGCACAATATTTTTAAATTATCCACCTGACGGACTAAACAGTTTTTAGTCGTCTAGCCTATTCTCAAGAAATCTTTTATAATTCTCCTTGTAAATTTGATATATTCATCATGTATATATTCATGATATATCATCATCATTGAATAGGAAAATCGTCTTAGCAACCCACCACTGCTTTTGACCTATTTTAAAAGACCTATCCAAACGATACCCCACACTAGAGTCAAGAAAAAAATATCACCCCCACTTTTCGTCCATGGGAGGTACCCCTAATTGTTTTTTTTTTTTTTTTCCACTGTCGGCGTGACTGATACGTATATTGGCGCCAAATTACAGCCTTCTAGTACTAGCTCTGAGCTTTGCCGCGGACAGACAATCAGACAGATGGACAGACTACGGAACCCTAAAAAGGTGTCTTGTGTCTCTAGGTACCTGTAGAAGCACTCCCGCAGGTACTCGCGGCGCAGGCGCGCCAGCTCGTCGTCGTCTGCGTACAACCACTCGTCAGACACCTCGCACTCCTGGAAACAACCACGTAATATATAGGTTGTCCCTCGATAATGCCACATGGAGAAGACCATCCATCCATACTGATATTATAAATGAGAAAGTGTGTGTATGTGTGGATCGACGTAATTTTTGGCATAGAAATAGTTTATGGACCCGAGAGAGATATAGGCTACTTTTATCCCGGAAAAATGCACAGTTCCCGAGGGAACAGCGCGCGATGACAGAATACCACGCGGGCGGAGCCGCGGGCAAAAGCTAGTAATATTATGCGAAAGTTTGCAAGTCTGTTTGTTAGTTATTTTATTACGTCTAAACCACTGAACTGATTTTGATGAAATTCGGTATATACATAGATAGTTTGAGTTCCGGATCCGGAGAAGGACATAGGATAGTTTTTATCATGGAAGATTTCTTAGTTCCCGCGGGATAGCGATAATTTTTTGAGCACTTGTTGACCGCCTTCAGCCACGACTTGGACACCGCGCCCTGTATAGTACAGGAGCTGTCCCACACACAGACACGCTGATAGTTACCACTCGCCGCAACATGTCCAGCAGATAGGCGACCAGTGCCAGCGCGTGCGGGAACGCGTGCAGCGTGTTGACCGCCTTCAGCCACGACTTGGACACCGCGCCGGGGTACAGCAGCCGCTTGCACACGTGCGGCAGCTGACGGAACAGACACATTACGTTATACCTTGCTTTGACAACAAGACCACAGTATAACAAGTTTCCCTGCAGTAATCCGACGAAGACGTCTAGACAGAGCAATCGTGCGGGGCGTGAGGGGTGAGACGCGGGCGAGAGGAGCCCCAGCTACATACTTCGCCGTTCTTAGTACCTTGGGACAAGTCGTATAGGACTATCACGTTTTTTTAACATTTAAATTTAATAAGGGAGAGTGGCGGAGGAAAAGGGAGGCCTTTACCCAGCCAGCAGTGGGACATAATATAGGCTATATATAAAAAAAATATATAAAATTTATTATGGTGCATGCGACATGTACTGTGAGTGCGTGAAAATCTTCATCTCGCATAAATAATGTAAAGATTCAGGCGTTACTTTGCGGAGGTCCATGTTAAAATAAATGGAATGAATGGAGGAGCTAGACAGATATTCCATTTATTTTCGCATAAATAACAAACTAAAACTTCATCTTTTTATTATATAATTATATTCATTAACTTTTTATATAATTAAATTGAACTACAGGAGTTTTAAGTCCATTAAGCCTAGAAACCGAAAGTATTTGTCGGTTACTAATCTATTAAAGTATATTTTGTAGGATTTTTTATTTTTTTATTTCATAAATAGTAAATTTTGGTACTTCTTACCCCTAGTAAGTATGCCACCCCTAAATTATTTTGTTTTATTTATTTCGCAATACCAATATGTACCGATTCGTAAAAGACTTTCCAAATTTTAAATTTGTGATAACCCTACGTTACTTGCGTACCTATACAGGCTACGGTATCGCTCAAGTTCAAAGGCGTCGGCCTACTGTAAGGAAAACTTGTTATACTGTGGCAAAACCATCGGGGCAGAAAGGTAGTGACAAATTTTTCAGCAAAAACCAACATATGGCACATATTAGCACAGGTCTATTAAAAACACTTTATGGTTTGTAAAAATAGTAGATTGTACAATAAGAGCATAAAACGAACTATTTAACCAGCCATTTACATAGCCACCTGAGCCAGTATTGTGAAGGGAAAACTACTTTTTAACATGATCAGATACCTATACCGTTTTCCAGTTATTGCCAGGAAAACTGTGCTTCTCAACAAAACAACATAGTGCTAGGGAGCTACATTCTCTTGCTGAAAAACTTTTGATTATCTCCTGAGCACATTTTGTAGCATACATTATTATTATTATTATTATTATTATTATATAAATGTCTGTGAGGACTGTTGTTCATTATTAGAACAGTTTTTTTTTTAAGAAATTCTGCAACCATTCTTTCGGACAACAGGACAGAATAACAATCAAGAAAATGTTAATCGTCACAGTACCTTAGTGACGTAGTTATCATTAGTCAGGTTATCATCATTAGTGAGCGCCTGCAGTAATGCACCGGCGATGTCGACGAACCGCGCGATGGTGAGCGGGCGGATGAGCGCGGCGCCCGGCCCGCGCGCCGCCAGCGCTTCCGACACGCGCGCCAGCGTGCTGCGCTGCCACGCCGTGTTCGATACGGGCCTGACACACACAAATGTTCAGCATCATCATCAAAAATCATTTTTTTTTTTAATCTTATATTTTAATGAGGCTTTACTACACTAAATGTGACTATGCCAGCCTCATGGGGGGCCTCAGATACATGTTACACTCTCTTGTGCCGAAACCTAGTCTCTGGATGCAAAGGCCTGTCTGATGAACCTGTAAATCTGCATCGCTTCCTCTGAAAGTGGATGACTCAGAACAAAATCATTTATTCAGTAAATTGGCCGCAATGGGCACTTTAACACGTAATTTTTTTCAATTACCAGCGCTTACTGAAAGACCATCATTGCCAAGAAGAATGCGTTGCAAGAAACTTGGCAGAAAGTCATTTTTTCATAATAAAATATCTCATCCATATCATTATCATCATCATCTCAGTCATAGGACGTCCACTGTATGCATAGGCCTTCCCCACAGATTTCCAGTTGCTTCAATTGGAAGTGGCTTGCATCCACCGTAAACCCATGGCTTTAACCAGGTCACCTGACCATCTCATTACACAAGTGATGCTGTCCTCCTACAGGGTTCATGTCTTGACACTATTTTTTAGTATAAGATCTTACGTATGATGTGATTTTTATGCAATAAATGAATTATGAGTTACACTCGCTTAGGTAATTACTAGCTTCTAGATACATATCCATATTAGTATCATAAATGCGAAAATGCATGTGTTTGCATATTCATGTGTTTGTTTGTCCATCTTTCACGCCGTAACAAAGTGACGGATCAATGTTATTTTTGGCATAGAGATAGTTTATGAGCCCAAGAGTGACATGGGCTACTTTTTATCCCAGAAAAATGCAGTTCCCGTGGGAACAGCACGCGATACCCAAATACCACGCAGGCGGAGCCCCGGGCAAAAGCTAGTTTATTCATAACTCTTACAGCACCAGGGAATTATCACGCTAATAAAACAATTAATAGTTACATTGTACCTCCACGTTTCAGCCACATAGCGGTGGCCGTGGTTACGAGTAGACTTTTGTGTTGTACCTCTGATCCTTAACAGTGACACATGCCAAAGCCCTGTCGAGAGATGCTTCCCAACTCCTTGATCTGTCCCCTGATGGAGTTCTCTACAAAAACAAAACGAATTATGCACAAGTATCTTATTTATTAACATACTAAAAGTAACAGTAATCAAATAGTATCTCTTGGGAAACATGTGTTTTCGAATTTTAGCTTTTGATCACTCGGATACTAATCAAAGTAATTTAGACAGTGTTCATACCACAGGTGTGGTAGTAGGCCTCAAAAACTGGTTGGAGCGGAGAGGAGTGGCAGTCAGGCGGGAGTCAGCCTGCTGCGAGCGGGACCTCTGGAATATAGAATAGAATTATGTTTATTAAGCCAACACATGTCATCATGACAAAAAAAAAAGAAAACACACACACAAAATCGTAAAGAATACAAGAACTAACAAATAATGATGTGAAGCAGAAATGGTGTCCACTCAAATATGAACATAGTTGTTATGAATTAAGAAATCAAATCATTGAGACATTTGTTGTGGAGAAATACTTTGTTTATTTATAGATGACTTTTTTGAGCCAAATGGCAGACAGTTACTGGTAAACTAGAGAAGTACTTGCACCTCCAAAACAATATCGACATAGTTAAATTTATTCCAATTACTTAATGATAGTCAATGCTCAAAAAAATCAAACAAAAAAAGAAGTTTTTTGAAATTATCTCAGAGGTAAAATATGAATTTACCTCAGTATTATATTAGACATATGTGAATTGTACGAAGCTCTATTAATATTGTATGATCAGGGTCAATCTCAATTACCTGTTTCAATGGTGGTTTAGATGCTGAAGCTTCCCGACTGAGCCGGACACTAGAGCGGCCCGCGTCAGCACTACTGGAGCGCGGGCCGGCGCCGCTGGGCCGCCGCGAGTCCGACAGGCGGTCCGTGGACCCCACCCGACGCGGCAGGAAGGACTGACGCTCACCCAATCTAATACAACGTAACACAATAATACAATCTAATGACGCTTTATACCAGTCTTGCGTTTTAGAATATCTAAAGAGAGATGCGTTTAGATGGAGGTTCGTCTAAGATTTACGTATGTTGCGTAATTTTACTTAATCAACTTCAATGGTACCTCATACTGTAAAATACCTGGTACGCATTACTGAAGTGTAATTGAAGTCATTAAAAAAATTACCTTAATTATATTCCTTTTCATCAAAGGAATGAGACTATGGTAAGAGAACGTATGGTATGACTAGCAATATAATTTAAAAAATAATTCAATAACATTTAATAGACTTCTTTGGCCTGAATGTAAAATTTATAAGTTCGTAGTTTTACCTTGATTTGCGGGGAGCCTGCCCAGGTACGAATCTTGTTGGTAGCATCATGCACTTCCTTAATGCCTTAGTATAACACAAACACAATAACAGTAAAAATATCACAACAATAGCTTATAATTAGTAGCTAGCTGGCGGTTACAATACGAATTCAAAACTTTGTTTTGAATTTTTGACATTGACAAGTCGTTCTTTTGTTTTTTTGTACTGTAAAAATGCGTTCATAAATAACCAAAATAAGGCAGACTGTTCAACGCAATCGAAGAGAAACAGAAATAGATTTACAATTAATATTATTGTACATTTTATTCGCGTTCTACAGTGTATTTAAATCTTCAAGAATTTTCTGAGTATCATTAAGGATTTGTGGCATAGATGGATCCAAAAGACATAATTTTACAAAACTGTTTAGCTGTGGCGGTATAGGGAGACTTCCGGTTGCACCTGAGAAAAAGATACAATCCAACCTTAATCCTTAATCGAGCACTAGTTAAATGCAATGAAACATTTTTAGATACTACTCTTTACAATTCGTAGTTCATACCGATTCCTTCAAGTGCACTCTTCATGACCTCTTCAACTTTGCGATAGCGAGATTGAAATATTTTTCCTGATGCTGTCGAATTGTGTTCTACTACAGGAAAATGTTGACCCAGTTTCTCAAGGCATTCAGCAATATTGTCTTTTATTTGAAATTTTATTTTCCATATCTAAAAAGTACTAAAAACGTTTAGGTACTATACAACACGTATAAAAAGATTGTGAACTGTAATAAATAAAGTAGAAAAACTACTTACATCCTTATTTAGACCGCTAACAATTAATATTAGAATATCTTCTTTAAATATGCCTTTTATTTTGTTGTTGAGGTTTAAAGATTCGAATATCGTCGTTTCATCCGTAATGAATAATACGTGGCAAGTGATTCTCAACGTCCACTTTATTGTTTTTGAATTATGTTTGCACCAACTTCCCGCCCGCCAAAACATCAACTTTTCAATAGACGTTGACCATGAATCTAAAAAGAACTAAATGCGTTACGTTTATGTACTGCAATAGAACTAAACACGTAAGCTTATTTTTAAATATGACAAATTGAAAACCTTACAGTTCATATTTTTATAAAGTTGAAACACTTTTTTTAAAGTTTAATATTCGACGAATCACGTCAACTGTTCGTAAAAGTTAAACAAAACAAACAGAACAATGAAAAATATAATTTTATTATATTCCCGCCAAAATGGTTTTTTTTTCTACTTATTTATACGTTAGTGTTTTGAAAATAAGGCTCTGTATTTTGCACCAAACATCTTTTAATGTACCCTCTTTATAGCAGCAGCTCCACTGGAATGTCATCGCATTGATTTTCAATTAATTTTTATTTCATTTCCGAAATGCAATTTTTCTACTCGACTAATCTATTTCATCCATGACTCGACTAAGCGGTATCGTGTCACAATCGCTAGTCTCGACCATGAAGTAACTTTAACTTGAACGCACTTTAAGACATGTCACCTTGACAAAACTTGCAGACGTCAAAACCGTTCTAAAACTGAAAATAAAATATTTCATGTATTTTACAAATATACGTTCAACTAATTTTCATCGTAAAAAATTAAAAAAATATATAGACATACAAAAACCATAATAATGTAAAATTTTAAACTATTTTGATATGCACTGCGCTCTGTAATTCCAACAAAAATACATTTGACAAACTCTAGCTGTTTCCAATTTTAATGATATTGTCTTTTGAACGACTCTTATAGTAAGTTGGGTGTAAATAATAAAAGTAATTCATTTTAATAATAATCTTTTAGAAATCTAATTTCCAAACAATCGTTTTTTCTGTTCACACCCCGAAATGGCGGGGACATACTATTTTGTAATCGTAGGTCATTCGGATAATCCCATTTTCGAAAAGGATTTCATCCCAGTTCCTAAGGAGCTTAAGGTACATATCTGATGAAATAACAAACGAACAAACACCATTGTCCTACGATATAGAAACTGCTCGCGTTACTTATAGACCTAGCCTACACTCTACTACAATACATCATACTCCTCTATATAAAATGTTATTGTTTTTTTTTAGAAGGAAGACAATAGACACCTTAACCAATTCATAGCTCATGCAGCATTGGACCTAGTGGATGAACACATGTGGAAAGTGACTAACACATATCTGAAGTCAGTAGATAAATTTAACCAGTGGTTTGTGTCTGCCTTTGTCACTGCTAGTCAGGTAAAACTATGTTTTGGTAACTAATATTTTTAATTGTTTAAATACAGCAATTGTAACCATGCTAGTTTGCATTGGTTTTCAGTTCAGTCTACCTCTACCAAACAGACAAACAGGGCTTTTTCGAAAAGTTATTTGTTATTATTCTTGCTTGCCCAGAACCAGGTGCGGACGCAGCCTAAAATTTTGGAGGGGGTCACTAATAATGACACGGCTAGGGGCAAAAATTTGTTTTTATTTTGTAAATTGTTAGATTTTCATTTTTGATATATGTACAATTTTGCGTGAGGCAGCCATGTCCCCTGTGACCCCCCTTTCAGAGCGAGTCTACCCAGAACCCAGCGATTATATAGATGGCCAATTGCCTTTGTCAAATAAATGAAAATTGCAACTTTTAAGACTTAAGGCCCTGTATACAATAAGATTTCTTTATTTTTTCATTCACTAATTCACAGATGCGTTTCATGATGGTCCACGACGTGCGGAATGAAGATGGTATCAAGAACTTCTTCACAGATGTGTACGAGGCATACATCAAATTGATGCTCAACCCATTTTACAAGGAAGATACTCCAATCACACTTCCAGCATTTGACAAAAAAGTGCAGTTCTTGGGAAAAAAATATTTGACATAGTGGAGATGACATTACTGTGCAATGTTTATCGGCTATTAGGTCAGGCAATTGCAATACCTAATTACAAATGATATTATCCTCCTAATGCCCAATTTTTTTTATTTATGAACATTAAACTTTGTCATTTATGATAGTTTAATTTAGAATTACAATAAGTTGCTTATAAAGGACTGGGCATTAAGAGGTTTAAGTGTACAAGAAACAATGTTGCTCACTGAGTATAAAAATAGATTGAAAAAAAAAAAAAAACAATGTATTCTGATCTATAATTTGGAAGCTTATTGTTAGGATAAGTTTAATAATCTAATTTATTATTTCTTCATCAAAGCCATGCAGCATTGTTCTCTTCCAAACATCTTTTAGACGATGGGAAATATTGAAGAAATGAAAAAACTCATGGGTACATTATTAATTTTTCATGCACTTAGCAACTTATACTGCCCTCATAAGGCATTGGCAGTATTTAATTTGTAGACATGTTGAGTAAAAAGAGAAAATGAGTAAATCAATATTGCATTGCCTTAAGCAGGTTTTATTGTTTTTAGGGATTTTGATCATGTTCTAGACAAGATACAGCCAATTTGCTCAGTTAATTTGATAGACAATGTTTCAAGCTATGTGATGGTATGTATAAATAACTCTTTTTTTTTTGAAATCCTATATAATAGTTATTTGTTTTCAACTAGTTAAAATTTATAAATAAAGTAAGGATTGAATGTTGAATAATTTTATTAAGATTATGTAAATAATAAATTAATCCTTTAATTAAAAAAATGTTTATTTAAATCTTGTTTATATCTAAAGTAAACACAATATTAAATTATCATCACATGGGCAGTTTCCAATAAAAATACGTAAATTAGTAAATTAGAACAAATACTTACAAAACTAAGCCTCACTAACTGAATGTATGCATTTTTAGGGTGACATTCTTTCCCGGCCCGGATAACACCGACATGTGAATACCGGCCCTGTTTTTTGTGTGTGGCGTGTACACGAAAAACAGGGTCGGTATTTCATGTCGGTATTATCCAGGCCGGGAAAGAGTGTCACCCCATTTTTATATAAGTTACTTTGAGCCCAGATATTAGGATTACGAAAATGAAGCGTTCAAATTTAAAATTATGATAAGTGTCAGCTGCGCTGCAGGAACTTTATATTCATATTTAGATTCATCAAGTAGCAAAGTCTTCAGAATTACATGAATACGGTTTTACGTTGCAGCTAGAGCGAATACAGGTAATTTAGAAGACTTGGATCCAATAAGCACTTCTTACAGATCTTTCTAGAGCACTTATAGTTCTGAAAAATATTCCAAAGGTTACAAAATATCTGAAATTAAATTACATAGGCAAATTGTAATGTATTCATTATTTATTACTCAATTACAAAAAGGCTACTAATTAAAATAATTATAAAATCTAAATAAATTGAATTAGTGTTCAATAGACGGCAGGCAGGCCCAGGTCACTCTCATCAGGATCTGGGATACTTTCATTTGAGAAATCATCTGAAACAATAAAAAATATCTTAACGGACCACATACTTTTGCTTCGTGTTCTGTTATTTAGTCATTGGGATCTATTGCAAAGAATATACCTGACATTAATTTAATTTAAATTAAACATTAAATAATATTTCGATGTTATTTTTATAGTCTAGTTACTGCTGCTAGCCCAAAACAAAACAAAAATTAATCTGTAAGTAATAGAGACAGATAGAGGTAGCTAAGTCATGCATGTGTAACTACTTCTACATAAATAGGTATTTAAAATGCTGAAAAGCCTTGGTACTTTTCGAGACAAAAGAATAACTGCCCTGCTGTTCAGTTAAGCCTTCCTTTAAGAACGGAAAGCTGAAAAAAAAATCTACTTGAGTTTGAACTAATACTTATGGTGGAAAACATTGAAGGAAACTGCATTAAATTATTTAGATAGCTCATTTTACTTAGAGGAAACATTCTTTTATTTTTAAAAACAAACAAAACTGTCTTTTTTTCCATATGTATGGTAAAGTTCATAAGCATATGAGCAAAAATTTGATCAAAAATATCTGAACACTTCTCTACTCTCCATTAACAAAAAAGTCGTGTTCAGACATTTTTGATCAAATTGTTGTTCACAAGTTTATGAACTCAACTGTACTTACCTACCTATTATTTCCATCATGAATATTAACTGATTATTATACCTGTAAAGAACTCATCCTGATAGGAGCAGTCAAAGTCAACCCCAGCAGGTCTCGTGTCTGGAGCAGGTGTGCGCGGCGGAGACAGGGAGAGCCGCCTCAGGTCATCCCCAGGTAGAGGGAGATAGTCCAGCGCGTCTTTGTGGTAGTTATCTGCACAATTAAATAATCATTTATTAGTCTATCTTTGGGGCAAGATTGTTTAAAATTATATTTGCACAAGTTGAAAGACAACATTTGGTGTATATCAGCTGGTCTTATTTATTAAAAATCGTGCCTTTGCGAAATCGAACTACTATTATAGTAATCTAATAAGTAATTATAATATCAATAAAACAAACCACCTCTTACCATATCTGTATACAGGTCTTGTAAATTCAATCTCTTCAAAGTTAATAGCATCGTCAGATTTAGCATCAGCGTCGTTGTAAATTAGGGCTCCTACGTTGACCAGGCGCGGCGTGAAGGCTTGTCTCATTGGCGTACTTTGCAACGCTTTGCCGGTGTTACATAGAAATGACTTCTTCGGTTCCGCGCCCTTTTTCAGAGGCTCGTTGGGCTTAATAGGACCCATAGAAACTGACTTGCCCATGTTCTCTGTGAAGAATATTATTTTTTTAATCAAAATACAGTTCTAAATGTAACAGTTCAGTAGTATATTTATCAGAATCTACAAAAATAACATACCAATATTGTGTAACGGTTGTCGGGCGACATTTTTCGCCGGTAGACGCGTTACGTGGTCTCCAAAGATGTTGAATAATTCAGACATGGTGAATTTTGTCAAAAAGGATAATTTTATGAAGAAATCTGCTTCAAATATTTGCAAGATAAGCTAAGGAAATAATACGACACAAAAAACGTTAAGGTACTCAACAAACTTCGAAATTTGTCAGTTTGTCACAGACAAAAAATTTCGTTTTGTTTACGATTTAAAGCATGATGTACACTGGCCGAATATACAGAAGAACTACACGAAACTAAATTGTTAAATTTGAACGCGTCAACAATGGCTGATGACAGTGACATTGTCTCGTCTGACAGATTCATTAAATTAATTCATTTCAAAACAATCGTTGTGGGAACTGCGTGGTGTTAACTTTTCTCATTTAATTAATAAAAACTGGTTACAGAAATGTCCAATAAAGATGACAAGTCGTCGACTTCTAACGGCTTGGGCCCGGACCCGCAGCAAAGACTAGCGTCGTTCAAGGCACCTCGAGACCTTACTCTGGGTGGTGTAAAACCGAACAAAAAAGTATTTACACCTAATCTGAACGTGGCTAGGAATAAAAACAAAGGGTAAAAACATTTATTTTTTATCACTTTTTAAGTAAAAGAGTTTAGTTATGAGTATAACTTATCTTTAATTATAGTAGTCTTGTATTAGAATTCACAATTTTGTTTCACAAATTTGAAATACTGTTATTTATTATGAAATCGAAATTTTAGTAGTCACCTCCTTAGATTATATACAACACTAGATGGACCGTCGGCGGCATGAAAACGTCCCCAAAAAATATAAGCCAACTGTTGGCTTATAAGTCATTTTCCCCCCCTCAGTCTGCATTGTGACACCGTAGGTGACGTATGCGGAGCGCGCAATACAAAAGTGCCGAAATATGACCAAATGTGCTATAAAAGTGTGCCGCAATTATAAAGGCAGGATTAAAAATCCTAATAACGTGACTTTCCATCGGTAAGTACTCCAGAATCCATAAAATTTCGTAAGAAAAGATTAAATTATTTAGGTTAGAATTGTGTGACATTTTTTATAGGTGATACCAGTTTCCAGTGCAAAATTCCCCACAATTCAGTCAAAATCGTACTGAAAAGTTTGTATTGGGCACAAAGTCGAAATATATCGATTTCACCTGAACCTGAATAGTTTTTATTTTTAATCTATGTGAGAAAATGACGAATCTAATTAATGTTCTTTGATATTTTAATGAATATTTGCACCATCTTATTGAGCCCTCTAATTCTGAGAGGAGGCCTGTGCCCAGCATTGGGACGTATATAGGCTGGGATGATGATGATGACGATTGAATTAATAATTTATAGAAAGTCGATAACTTATTTACTATGTTAAATTAAAGATTAACATTTAACTGTCATGGCGCTAGGTGCTACTTATTCAAATCGATTGTTTGGAAAATAATCTTTAGTACTAAGAATTCATGTAATATTATTGAGTTTAATATTCACGAATAAAGCATAATACTGTCTGAGCGGTAAAAAATTCGGCTCTCAAATGTATGCCTAAATAGGTAATTTTGTACACAGAGGGATAAACAGTTTATAGTTTCGCCATGTCTGTCTGTTTTAGTTTTATTAATTCATTTTTTATTTGATTACATTCGCCATTACTTTTACTAGCGTCTAATTTTCGTCGTGTCGTAATAATTTTCCCCCAAATTTTAGGGGATTCGACATTACGTGGTATCATTTAGCACGCACACAGTGACAACCGGATTGACGTAACTCGAGTGTAAAGAACAAGAAAAAGAGTGGACGTTTTCAATCGCATTGTTTCATACTGAGGCTCGGTCTAGTGTTGTATATAGTCTAAGGTCACCTCATGGAGAGTAAAGTTGAGGCCACAGAAACTCACTGCATTACTAACACCTTTTTCGTTCTAGTCTTGAGGAACTCTAGATAGTTTATCAACCAGATTATCCCAGTTGTTAGAGGTACCTATGACACAAGCTTTACTTTGGAACTAGATCAATTGGTGTCAAGTGTACCATGATATTAATTTATTTATATTTACTTATTATAATTGTCATAGTAGATGAGACATAGAAATAGATTGCTTCGTTAGAAAAAAATATTTGTACATTTTCATTAAACTAGTTAATTTAGATGCTAAGTTTTAAAGTTCATTTTAATGATTGCAGCCCAATCTTAAATACTGCTAGAGATCAAAGAAAAGATGATAAAGGAAAAAGAGACAGAAAAAATGATAGAAACCGGAACATTAAAAATGGACCTAACATTATCAAAACTGGAGGAGTTTTCTCTGAAGGTAAGAAAATCCAAAATATTGCACTGGATCAGGCATTATTTGTATTGTGTTTATCAATTATCTTTGCATTTTCATTGAGTCTTTGGTATGATTTATGATTTTGATTTATAGATAAAAAGAAAAATGGCTAGGTTATGATGTCACTTATTTGGCAAGTTAGTTTACTATTTATTTGTTTTAAAGCAACAAAAAAATCTTATTTTGCAGTTGATAGTTAATCCATTTTTTCAGTCTATCTGTCTCCAATAATTTACTGGTTTTGTCACATCAAAAATACTTATGTTTCATCATCATCACGTCAGCCGAAAGATGTCCACTGCTGGACCTTCTGGCCTTCTTCAAGGCTCTCCACTCAGACCGGTCTTGTGCTTTTCGCGCATACACCATCCAGTGATCTTAACTAGGTTGTTGCTCCATCTTATTGGAGGCCTACCAACCGCTTGTCTCCTGGTCCGTGGTCTCCATTCGAGAACCTTCTGACCCCCATCTGCCATCAGTCCTGCATGTAATCCCCATCCACTGCCACTTCAGTTTCACAGTTGTTTAGGCTATGTCGGTAACCTTGGTTCTACTGCTGCTGATACTTTTGTTTATCATGTTTAAATATTCTCGAACTCGGAACCACTGTTCTTCATTTCACAGGGTACCCTAGCATGAAGGCCAAGGAACAATTCTACTGCATTTATAATAGCGGCACTGTATATAATTAATGTTTGATTTCATATTGTTATTTCTTTTGTAAGAGGCTTATGAAATAAATTATTATTATTATATTCTAGGTTTGGGAGCAACGGAGAGGCATTCCAGTCGAGCTTCCTATGGCAGCCGCGACAGTGGCGACAGCGCGGCCACCCTGCAGAAACCTACCATCAGGGTTAAAGACGTTGTTAAGGTTTGTAAAGTTATTTTTTTATCCTCGTGAAGCCCAATGTGCAATAGAATGTACACAATAAGTTCAAGAGAATTAGGAGTCTAGGAATCTATGACCTCTGTACAGTCACTAGCATTAATATCTGCCACAGCGGAGCGTGCAAAAATATCTGATGCGTCCTTCGGGCCCTAGAAATAGAGTCGTATCAGATATTTATGCACACTTGTGCTGTCAGATATTGGTGCTGGTGATTGTACGACGATGTAACAAAGTATTTTTTTTTCTTCTGTTGTCTTACACCATGGCAGATTGACGGCAATTTGACTTTATTCTCGAAAAATTAGATTCTAATTGCTTTGCGATTTTTTTTTCAAAATATTTATATGGTGGGCTTCAGGAGGTTATGGCGATTTTATTGCAAACTTACAGTAAGTAGTGACTGATAGAGCACCCATGAGGCTGACATGGTCACCTGGAGTGTTCAAAGCCTTAAAGTAAAGAAAAAGAACAGGCAATGTAATGATATGGCTGTTGCCAACACAGTGCAATAGCAACTCGTTTCTTCTTTATTGTAATAAATATTGTAGTATGGCAATTGGCCACTTTCAGTGTTTAGCAGTAACACAATAGTTTACTGCTACATAAACGCATATTGCTTGTATCAGCGACAATCATAATGTATATAAACTAGGTATTATTGTTTAATAAAGGTGTTCGTTCTTTACGCACAACATCGTATCATTGACTACTACAATCCACATATATTACATGGCGACCCTGCCTTAAGAGCCAAAGGAATTTTCAAAACCTAATCGCAGTCAGAACACAAGAAGAAAATATACACGAAGACATCATGAAGAAAAAGAAGAAAAAAAATTTATAGAAGTAGAAGTTATATTATTAGAAGAATGAAGAAACCTATTCAAGGCAAATAAGACCAATTATGAAGAACGAAGATTTACAAAGAAAAATAGATTACTGAAGAAAGAAGAGAAAAATAACATTTAATCATGAAGAAATTATAGAATACTTAGAGAAATAAAGAATGTAAGAAGATAAAATAAGAAGAAGAGAAACAAATAAGATGCTCTAAGAACAGAAACGAAAAAAACTATGAAAATGAAGAATGAAAAAATTGAAGAAAAATAAATATGAAGATATAAGTTAATAAACTAAAATAACTAAAATAAATATAATCAATAAAGAAGAAAGAAGAACGAAAAAAAAGAAGAGCGTTGTCCAGGGTTATCCCGGCTCGCAAATCAAGAGGTGTCCAGGGTTATCCCGGCCCATGTTCGAGGGAGTCCAGGGATATCCCGGCCCGCCGACATGTCCGACGTGACGCTGCAGGTCACGTGCCGCGCCGTGTCGCCGCCCCGTGACGCCTGACGCGGAGCCCGATGCCAGCAGCCGCACAGCAGCAAAGATGCTGCGTGTATACGAGCGACGCTGTTGCCGCTTACGGCGAAAGGTTTTTTTTTTAGTCTTCTTGTATATATATTTTTTTAATTCGCGTCATATAGTTTAAAATTCAGTAATTTTCCCTACTAGTAACATTAATTTTAAAGTAAGTGAACTAAAATAAGAATTGATAATTAAAAATAATTTAAAAATAGATCTTTTACACTATTTAATTGTAGTGATTTATACTTTAGCTAGTTTCAAGACTGATCACCTTGAAACATAGTGAGAGTCCAAATTATTGAAAGCAATTACTTAAAAATAAATAATATTTAGAGTTTTTGCACATTATAATAATATTATTCCTAACATGTAATAATTTTATACATAGTTATAATTAAGGGATTGTCGCTGTACGGTAATTTATAAAGTTTTATCTCATTTACAGATCGATTGATATTAATTATAATATGAAAAATTTTACTTATTTCTAGTGTCACGTTGTTTAATTAGGTCGAAACATTCAGTTTCGCAATATCGTCGTGCGAAAGTAAATGCACGTTACGGCTCGTCAGCAAAATTTTAACTAGGACGAGCGCGGGCGCAATTGTTTTAAACATTATAATTTAAATTGAATGAAATTCGATACCCTGAGAATGCGTCGCATCATTCCAACAATAACATAGTTAACAATACTATTCAATAAAACTATTTAATTACTTATTTAAATGATAAATAATGATACTCTTTTAATTCTACTTTTATGTTTTTAGTTTAATTGCAGTATGGATTTTGGTACGGTACATACAGGGTGTCCCAAAACTAGCACGTCACAGTGACACCAGAGGTAGGCCAGCTCAAGAGGACCCTAACCAACCTAACATGACCCCAGTAAAAGTTGCACGGTTTTCGAGTTATTAACGAAATAAAGATTTTTGGGGATACTCCCCTTTGTCTTGACATTTTTAGTACCAGCATCGACTTCGAAAGCTCTTAATAACAGTTTTTTATGTGTATTGAATTACGAATAGTTATTTCAGAAGTACAAAGTGTTATTTTGGCAGTAACTACCGTAAAATGCTGAAAATAACTTCATTAATCTTGATTTAAGTTGTCTCAAAAACATGAATTTCAACTTTAACCATCTGCCATGAAAAAAAATTACTAGAAACGAAACAAACAAATAATGTCAATAAATTAGACATGTCATGCAGATTCAGAAATGGTATGACACATGTATCTTATTGCAACAACATTAGGCATTCTTACCACTTTAGCGAAGCCCTATCAAACCAACTTAAAACTGGAGCTCCGAAAGCAGTCCCTGCTAGTGGTACAAAAATACTGTGTACAGCGATGGCTCATCTATTATCTGATGCAATTATTTTTCCAAATGCACGAAGGCTAAATACTAATGTTTGTCTCCCTTTTCAAGGCTAGAACCGGATCCTAAAGAACCGGGTATAACATAAACAAAAAAAGTTGTAAAATCCCCAACTTTGTCACTTCAAAGTTCAATATTTCAAAAGCGGATGAAACGATTTTGATAGGACATGTCTTAGAACCATCGATAGAGAACCTGCTTTCAAATAAAAAAAAACGCATTCAAATCGGTTTACGCGTTTAAGAGCTACAGTGGCACAGACAGACACGCAGACAGACAGACAGATAGACATAGCGGTCAAACTTATAACACCCCTCTTTTTGCGTGGGTGGTTAAAAACAGGTTTATCTTTCATTCATGTATTGGAATAAATTTTCTTCACAATAAATGTTCAAATTGTCTCCCATGGAGTCTGATGCACAAAAAACATCGTTTAATAAAATTTGCAATCCATAATAATAAGGATGCATAAGTAGGATTTTATGCAAACGATATAATAAGAGTCCAGGCAGCAGTCAACATGTGCGTCGGAGTAGCAGCTCAATGATAAATCTTCAAAGGGATCAATTTTCCGTACTAACTAATAAAGTACCAGAACTTAAGACCCGGGTATAATTTTGTCCCAGTCGCTGTGGAGATGGCAGGTCCATGGTGTTCCGAAGCAATGATGTTCGTGAGGGCTTTGAGGTTGCGGATGCGCGAAAGGGGTTGTGATCCTAGGTCGGGCTCGGATTTGGTTCAACGAACATTAAGTTCACTCAAAAAATCATCGATTTTGAGGTACGAGCTTTTTTCAAAGTAGCGACGTTATTTATGCGATGATGCTACCAGATATTTAGTAGCATTGAGAATGATTGTGTTGCTTTGAAGACGAGCTCTGTTTGAGTTCGAAACGCGTCAGTGTAGTATGGTGGTGGTGATAGATGGATTTGTGTGATTGGTGTGTATTTTTGCAGTGTGGAGGAGGAGGAACTGAATGAACACACATTTCTAGTATAAACGTAGCTATCATAAGGTCGATGGTGAGCAAAGTAGGTGACTGTTTCAGTTCATTGATATGGAACTCGGCAAAGTAACGCCTGATTCAATAAATTAGTAATGTAACAAGTTTTTACTTAACAGTGACGGCTTGCGGCATCAGCAAAGTGATAATAATGCCCAATGTTATTGCAGTAAGATACATGTGTCATACCATTTCTGAATCTGCATGACATGCCTAATTTATTGACGTTATTTGTTTGTTTCGTTTCTAGTAATTTTTTTTCATGGCAGATGGTTAAAGTTGAAATTCATGTTTTTGAGACAACTTAAATCTAGATTAATGAAGTTATTTTCAGCATTTTACGGTAGTTACTGCCAAAATAACACTTTGTACTTCTGAAGTAACTATTCGTGATTCGATACACATAAAAAACTGTTATTAAAAGCTTTCCAAGTCGATGCTGGTACTAAAAATGTCAAGACAAAGGGGAGTATCCCCAAAAATCTTTATTTCGTTAATAACTCGAAAACCGTGCAACTTTTACTAGGGTCATGTTAGGTTGGTTAGGGTCCTCTTTGAGCTGGCCTACCTCTGGTGTCACTGTGACGTGCTAGTTTTGGGACACCCTGTATTGAAATTATAGTTAGAGAACCAGTCCATAGTGATTGATCATGGTGTGAACTACCGTGTCCTCTGTGAGATCCTATTGGAGATTTTAATCTTAAACGGTATCCCGTAACTATTACAGGCACACCGAAATGGGTGACCTGATATGCCAAGGTTGTATTGTAGGGTGACCATGCCCTTGGGTGACCATGCCCAATTATATTGATATTTTAGGGTACGCACGGAAGCGTAACCCAATATGTGCATTGACACACGTAAGGGAAGTAGAGCACATGTCCTTCTAGTTGGATCATAGTCAGCCGTAAGAGCGTCCGTGACAACAGTTGGAGACCAAAGATCTTAATGTATTAGTGACTCATAATACTTACCCATCGAGTTTATTAGGAGCAGATGACTCCGAGTTATGGCATTAGTTATTAATATACAGAAATAGTACCGATACCAAAATACAAAAAAAAATCTAGTACTAATAATAACAAATAAAAAAAAAAACATAAATAGGCACAAAGATATGCCAACAATGAATAATTAAGCTATTGAGATGTAAAGTATTTTATTTATATTTTTAACACCTTAATTTTTTTTTCCAAAACATTTTCTATTACAAGTGACACTAGGATAAATACAAAAAAAAATACACATGACATATGAACAAATGCATTTATAAACATTGCTCTTTTCGTGTTTAAACTTAAAATAAGTAAATTGTCTATATAGTAAAGTTGTTTTTGGTTTTATTCACAGAAATTTAAAAAAAAAAATGTAAACAAGTAACATGCGTTTAATTTTGTTTTCTGCCACCCCGGGGGTGAAGGGACTTTCGGGGGAGGTGTAGTATGGCAATTGGCCACTTTCAGTGTTTAGCAGTAACACAATGGTTTACTGCTACATAAACGCATATTGCTTGTATCAGCGACAATCATAATGTATATAAACTAGGTATTATTGTTTAATAAAGGTGTTCGTTCTTTACGCACAACATCGTATCATTGACAACTACAATCCACATATATTACAATATAAATATGCTGTGAACTCTTTAAAATGATAGTTGGAAAATTTATACATTTTTAGGATTCCATACCTGAATATGCTTTAATAGAATGTTAATATGTGATGTAACCAATTTAAAATGACTGTATGCTGCATGCACTGGATTTTTGTTCTTTATTGTAAAAAATGAAATTATGCTGTCCATCCATCCATCCATCCCAGCCTACATGCCACTGATGGGCACAGGCCTCCTCTCAGAACAAGAGCGCTGAAATTACGCTGTAAACTCTTAAAATTACAGGTGAAAAATTTTGTTAAATATTATTTAAATGAACTTTTTAAATTTATTAATTCAGATTGACAAGGAACTCGAGGAGCAAAAGATAAAAGGTGTGATGGGCAGAGACGATCCAAGCGATGACGAAGAGGACTTCAAGAACGTTCCAGAGAAAGATGCACCCATCAAACTACCTATGGACACTGGAGGTATTTTACAGGCTTTCTTATAAGGATTTAATTTAAATATTTGTGAACGTGAAATTAATTACTACATCTTAAATTTATATGCAGTTGTGACAGAAAAAGTCTAAACACTTATAAAAAAGCGTAATACGTTTATGCTTTGTCTTTTAACATTTTCCTTTCCACGGCCTCGCTCGTCGCCAAACCATTAGACGAGTTGTGGTTGTTGAATTTAAATTCCGGGGTCTTAGTAAATTCACTCGGTATTTATCAAAAATCACAGACTTGGTTATTTACGTTGTACGATGGCACAGCATATAATATGTAAGCTAAAGCAGTATAGAAGCTAAGAACAAATCGATACTGCAGTACTGCAGTACCGCGAGACCCCCTCAGCGGCTGTGTAGAGCGCGTGTCTGTGTGAGTGTGCTCGTTTCGATCGTGGCTTCTTAGCTTCCATACTGCTGTAGCTTATATACATACTAGCTTTTGCCCGCGGCTCCGCCCGCGCGGTATTCGGTTATCGCGCGCTGTTCCCTCGGGAACTGCATTTTTCCGGGATAAAAAGTAGCCTATGTCACTCTCGGGCCCATGAACTATCTCTATGCCAAAAATCAGGTCGATCCGTCGCTCCGTTACGGCGTGAAAGAAGGACAAACATACAAACATACAAACACACAAACATACAAACACACTTTCGCATTTATAATATTAGTATGGATATATACTGTGACGACGGCCATCCACGCAGAATTTCATGTCATTCATTAGATTTTCATTCATTTTGGAATTTTACATGGAACCCGTGTACTTATTAGAAAGTGGCCTGGGTCATACCTTGAGTCTACATGTCAAATTTCATCCAAATCCGTCCAACCGTTTTAGCATGGAAGAGTATCAAACACACACACACACATTGGTAGGTACTCACAAAATTTTGCACTTAATATTTTTATTTTTTTCTAATAACATTACATCTATCATTACAGTTACCCAATACGATAGATAATACTAACTAGTAAGATTGACTCATTTCTAAATTAAATTTTCAGTTCATAAATACTGACAATATTTTAGATTTCACTATTGTTAATCTTTAAATCAATATTATTAAATCCAAACATACACTCCACGCAATACCTCGGACAGAATGGATGAGAGAGAATTTGTGACATCTTTCTTTTTAAAACTAGTGAAGGTACATTTTTTAATCAATAAAAGTTAAGGCAAACACTAGCACAAAACATCTCTATGTCACATGTGTGTTTTTTACAGCTTGTTAAGAATTTCATCAAAATTTTAACTACAATTTCATTTTAGTCTGGGATAAACCAAAGCCAGCTGTACAGGTTAAGCAAGAGGTGATAGTCAAGGACGAACCCGGCGTGGAGACAGACTGTTCTAGTAAGACCTTGTTGGGTTTAATATTGCGGTTCTTAGGTGCCCCGCACTGCAATGTGCTGTGGCTGAATGGAACAGCTATAGAAGATTTATTATTATGCTTGAGGTGTTCTGGTGCATTGAATTGTGTATTTAGAACTACCTTGCTTATACATAATGTACTTATATGTATGTAAATGGAGTCAACATATGCTACGCTTGAGTTTCAGAATTATGAGATTAGATTAATTGCAAGAAAAGTGGGTATTTAAAGGTTTTTTTTCACAAACATCCAAGGAAATGTCCTTATCTGCGTGATAATAGAATGCCAAGTACGTCATTGTGTAGCACTTCGCCCCTTTAAAACCAAAGTGAAATAATGTGTTTTTTTCTCATTTTAAAATTCAACCAGATAGTGTTTTATTTGAAGTTCAATTTGGAAATGTGAATTTATAAAATTGTTTCACTTTATTATTAAAGGTGCGACTTATTGAAGATTCGTTCTAATTTCAAATTAGATGATAGTAATGGAATTTCATACAACATTGCCGGCCAAGGTCAGCAATATTGTCTTTTGTTTCAGAGTGGGATTTATTGACATCACTTGCCATTTAACCTCTTCACCGCCACAAAAACTAAATGACATGCTCTGAACGCCACAAAAAACCAGCGACAAATCAAAATGATTTTTAAGTCCATTGCAGAAGTATTCATTTCCAGTTGAATGTCGGTCATGTATAGACTGTGGCGTGTGAGGGATTCTATTGGCTGTCGCGACAGGACGACCGGCATTGAGGAGGTTAACGAATTTGTACAGATTTCACTGGTTCTTATTCTGTTTACCTCCAGTAACGTCGGTGACGCGGCCGGTGTCCGTGAAACAGGAAGTGTTTGAAGAAAATGATGTCGTCAACCTGCTAAAGGCAGAGCAGCCTACGCTCATACTGTTACAGGTGAGGTATAGTAGATTGTTTAACGAAGACGGAAAATAATCGATATCACATAAGGTAACTTGGCACCATGGACGAAGTATAGTATGGACGTGCAGCCTCCATACATAAGATAGTTCCTCGTTGCTTAGTACGAAAAAAGGAACTAGATGTCGCCAGATGTATTGAACCGGTATAATACATAATTTTAGTGGCGACATTGCTCTATTTAGCATGGTGGCAATAATGTTCAACTCTTTAAAGTACCTCTGTGAGTTTACTAAACTTCGTTATGTTGTAGAAGGTAACATCTAGATGGCGTTATATTCCTTCGAGCGCCAAGTTTTGAATTTTTTTCGCAGCAATTACAGAATTGTTCACGATTTACGTGTGAACTAAACTATGGAGTTTTATTTGAATCCGCAATCTGACATATTACGAGGGCTGTTTGAAAAGTACCCGGTTATGGAAAGAAAACACATTTTTTTTGTATTTATGCATTTATTTTTCTACGTAGTCACCTTTTAACTCTATACATTTGTTCCACCTATACTCAAGCTTTATTAAATCAACTAAAAAGTATGATTTTGGAAAGTCATTAAAATAGGCCTCTGTGGCGGCAATGACTTCGACATTTGATCCAAATCGCTTACCACCGAGCCATTTTTTTAGGTTGGGAAACAAAAAGAAATCGCATGGGGCCAAATCTGGAGAATACGGGGGGTGAGGCAATAGTTCTTAGCGTAACTGTGCTAATTTAGCCGTCACAACTCTGGACGAATGAGCCGGGGCGTTGTCGTGATGAAACAGTAATTTTTTCTTTTTTAAATGGGGTCGTTTGTCCTTCAACACGGCGTCAAATTCAGCCAATAAATTGGCATAGTACTGCCCTGTTATCGTTTTTACCTTTTCCATGTAGTCAATATGTATAATACCCTGCGAATCCCAAAAAACAGATCTTTCCAGCCGATGGGACAGTTTTTGCTTTCTTTGGAGCAGGTTCACCCGCTAAAATCCACTGCTTCGACTGCTTTTTCATTCCGAGGGTGTAGTGGTGAACCCACGTTTCGTCCACGGTCACGAAACGACGCAGAAACTCTTTCGGGTTACGTTTGAACACGACCAAACACTGCTCCGATAGTCAGTCGGTTCCGTTTTTGCTCCGTCCAATTCGCAATCGTGGACTGAGTCTATCTTTGAAATTTTGTTGAAATCGGAGAGATAAACTCATGGTACAACGGTAGATAGAAATGCCCATTAGGGCATTTACCGTATTATTATTTATTTAGCGTATTAATGCTACAGCTAGAGATGCATCTGTCAAATTATTGAAGAGAAAAACGTGAGACAGATGTATGTGATGACAATACTGTACTGTTTTCGATGATTGTCACATCGCTTACCTGAAATTAGCATAGCTATTTTTTTATCAATGTTCGACCTATTTTTCTATGTTGTTCAGATATATTTGATGTGTTGACCTCTTTGGTTGACTGCTTAGATAAGTGTTTTTTTGACAGCTAAAGTATTTACGTGAATAGTGCCATCTAGATAATAATGTTGGAAAAATCTCAGCTCCGTTTCCCTGGATAAAATGCGTTATTATTTTGCGTTTAGTGCCATCTAGATATAATGTAGTAAAAATCTCAGCGCCATCTAGCATTAACCCTGGATTTTGGCTTTGTTCCGGTGAACGTTTTTTAGTATGGAGAATAACAATCCATACTCTATTTCATCCATGCTTGGCACCCGAACATATCGTACCTACCTATATCGACCGCGCCCGAAAACAAGCTCAAGAAAACAATTTTTTTTGTTTATAAAGCTGTTGTTTTATTTTGTCGGCAGTATTTGGGAGTTTCTTTTTCGTGGCTCCCTATATTTGTACTCATTTAGGTCTTAATTCTAATTTTATTCAAACTCACCTTGTGCCATTAAAATTATATTTTAATGAAGGGTAGTGTCTGTTGGCACAGGTATCTCGATATCTAAAATGAGGCACCAACCTGCATATTGTAAAACTGTTTGTGTTACTGAATAAAATAATCCTTTTTTTTTTTTTTTAGTTACCGGACACGCTCCCGGGGCGCGGCAACAACGAACCGGAGCCCTCCACGTCCTCCGGGGACGCCGGTGAAGAAGCGCCGGTATGCTACTACACCATTAGCTTTAACTTGTCTATTCCACACTTTTACAAGTACAACCGTGAGCTTTTAGAAAACCCTTCGGGTTTCGGGGGAAATCGGAAGGATTCGTTAGTAAAAAATGTCAATTGTCTTTTTGACTCAGTAGCAATCCATCACGCGTAGAGTGCACTCGTTTTGTTTTCATTGCAGAGCAGTTAAAAACACCACTTACATATATTTATTTAGGTAGTTTGTTATTTTTCGGAAATTGATTTCCATGGCGAGTCAACTTAAGCAGGGTATTTCTGTAAATAGCCAATCACTGGAAATTGTTTACAATGTATGTATAAATATTTTGTATATAAGTTGAAATTTTTAAGAAAAAAGTTGGTCGTAAATATTTTAATAAGGTACAAGACCGAATTTTAGAAGTAACGGGGATTTCGAAAAGTACATTAAAAATATATAAAAGGAAAGCAGCCCAAAAAAAATTCATTTGACATACCCAAGAGAAGTAGATACAATATAACAACAGCTATATATACTTCCAAACAAAAGTAGTGTGTAGAGGCGGGGTGTTCTCAATTTAAATTGACGATGGAAGAATTCGAAAATGCTGATTTTGTTTTACTTGTATCATGACAAAAAGTCATATTGTATTAAAATTAGAAAAAGATAAAGAAGCGTAATATTATTACAGTAAGGTTTATTTTGTGCTGATGGTTATTCTTTACATAACTTTTTACGGTAACTTTGAAAAGTTTTGCAAGTTGATAACAGAACAGAAGCGCATATCACGATCGCGTGTCATCGTCTATACCCGAAGCATGCTTCTAAAATCCGAAGGTTTTTTTAAGATCTCACGGAGTGTATGTCTTGTTTTTCGCTATAATTACCTGGCATGTGTAAGATAATAATAAAGTGTGAATAGGAGCACAGTCAAATTATTATTGATGTAAAATTTTGTTCCCAGCCGGCCGACAACAGATGTCGCCTCGCAGACCTAGAGGAAGGCCGCATCGGTTCGTTGCGCGTGCACCAATCCGGCCGCGTTACGCTCGCTCTCGGGGACACCATATTCGAGGCAAGTATATGCTAATAAAAGTAATAAAACCGTGGTAGCCTTGCGGTAGTAGTAAAAAAACTGTAGTGGCGTAGTAGTGCGAAAACCGTGATAGTGAGGTATTTAACTAAATGTAAACAAAATTTATAACAAAAAATAGAACCGACTACAAAAAAACCATGAAAATAATTTTCTACCAGCCTGAAGTCGGTGCCTCAGCACGAGCCAGCAGGAGTGGACCTATAATCGTCTACCTCACCTACAACTATACGAGTAAATGGCTTCAATCACTCCTGCTGGCTCGTGCTGAGGCACCGACTTCAGGCTGGTAGAAAATTATTTTCATGGTTTTTTTGTAGTCGGTTCTATTTTTTGTTATAAATTTTTTTTTTCACGCTTTTTAGTGTAAAACATCGAAGATACAATAGTTTAATGTCAACTGCTCGTCACCTTTTACGAAAAATTGCTTTTTCCGATGCAGAGACGTTCATTATTGAGGAGTCCTGGTGCTTCACCACCCATTCCATTTCACCATATCCGTTCCGAGTTCCGAGGAGCATAAATTGCTTAGCAACTGTGTTAAAGCAATTGAAATTCAACCCATGAAATACTTATTATTGAGTAGTAACTCCGATGGTCAACTGTGGTCTTCATCATCAGTTCCACTTCACCAAATGATGATTTTCAAGAGCAAATGCTCGAGTTACTACTAAATATATCAAAATTACCATAGGTGTCCCTACAACATTTGAAGAGTTCCCTCGATTTCCTTAAGATCCAATCATCAGATCCTGATTTGGTGCTTATGGGACCTAACTGAAAGCATTACTAGACGAACGCAAAAAAAATTTTTCAAATCGGTTCATAAATGACGGAGTTCTGAGGTAACAAACATAAAAAATAAAAAAAAAGTAATAATACAACCGAATTGATAACCTCCTCCTTTTTTTGAAGTCGGTTAAAAACAACGTCAATTGGTGACTTAAGAAATTCTCCCATTAAACTATCTAACCATTTACATTTCTGTATTCAAATACACTAGTCTCGTTTGTATTGCAATAAGTAAAATGTTTAAAATCCTTGAATGTACCGAATGTGGCAGCTGAAGTTTGGTTTTTAGGGTTCCGGAGCCAAAATGGCAAAAACGGAACCCTTATAGTTTCGCCATGTCTGTCTGTCTGTCTGTCCGTCTGTCTGTCTGTCTGTCTGTCCGTCCACGGCTTTGCTCAGAGACTATCAATGCTAGAAAGCTGTAATTTTGCACGGATATATAAGTAAACCATGCCGACAAAACAGTACAATTAAAAATTCAAAAACAATTTTTTTTAGGGTACCTCCCATAGACGTAAAGTGGTGGTGATTTTTTTTTTTCTCATCCAACCCTATAGTGTGGGGTATCGTTGGATAGGTCTTTTAAAACCATAAGGGGTTTGCTAAAACGATTTTTCGATTCAGTAATTTGTTTGCGAAATATTCAACTTTAAAGTGCAAATTTTCATTAAAATCGAGCGTCCCCCCCCCTCTAAAATCTAAACCGGTGGATGAAAAAATTTGAAAAAATTCAGGATGGTGGTTAGTATATCAAATTTTCAAGGAAAACTATAACGACTAAGTTTTCTTGAGAATTATTAGTAGTTTGTGAGTAAATAGCAGCGTAAGGTATAAAATATACCTAAACTTGGAAGATTCCGTATAAAATACGAAATACTTCGAAAAATATTACTTAACTTTTTCGTAATGGCTACGGAACCCTATTCTGGGCGTGTCCGACACGCTCTTGGCCGGTTTTTTAATTTATGACGATGTAAGCATTCTACACTTCCACTGAACGTAGAGCTAGATAGTGTTTAGTTTTAGTTTTTTAACTAAGAGACCTCATACATCCCTCCCTGTATTATTATTATTATTTTCTTGTATTTTTTTTTTTAATTTTATGCTGTAGTTTTTAGGTACATATTTTATTTGTAAAAATGACTTTCGAAGTTTCTTGCGGCGCATTCTTCTTGGCAATGGTCTTTCCGAAAGTGCTGGTAGTTTAAAAAATGACGCGTAAGTGCCCATTGCGGCCTATTTACTGAATAAATTTCAATTTTAGCTTGTTCATTTCTCTAGCCTTCAGCTTTTATAAATAAAACTCTCGTAAACTATTATTACAGGTTAGCGCGGGCACTAAAGCCGCATTCCACCAGGAAGCTGTGGCCGTGACGTCCGACGAAGCCTCACGGAGCGCCGACATCGTGTCCCTTGGAGCCCTACAGCATAAACTCAACCTCATGCCCGACTGGGAAGCCATGTTCTGTGACATGCCCATATAGATATAGCAGTAGAATAACAAAATGTAAATATAGGTATTAAGTATTTGAAAATGTGGAGTGTTATAGCCAATAAAATATGTTTTATATTATTTACATGTTTTAATTATCATTTAATCTAATGTTTACAAAGAAAATATTTTATATACTGAGTGGCAAAAAATGTGGCCCTTAAATTTAAGCAGTAATAGGTAATTTTGCATGTAGAGTGGGTCAAATTTTGTGCCACTGAGTATAGTTTAGAAATGAAAAATATTTTTACACAGGCCAAGTAAATATCAATCTTATGTCAATATCATAGACTTTCACATGGAAAAACTTCTCACTTTATACAGTCGAAAACCATTCATAACAACATTGGAGCATATGTACCAAAATGAGACTGGTTATAATACAATGACGAACTAGATAAATAACTTTATGATTTGTTTTTATATTTGGTACAACATTGCAATAGGTATAGCTGTAACTATTTAGACTGTATTACAAAATTCTGTCCTAAGTCTGCATTGCAATAGACATTTTAATACATTTCAAGCTGTACTTGCAGCCTTTTCTTTAACAGGGATGGGTGTTTCTCTGCCTGCAATTTGGTTTCCCTGCAGGTCAATAGCATAGTTGTAGTCTTTGGGGTTAGCTAGGGCTCTATCAATGGCTTCTTCCAAGGTTTCTGGGGTGATGAAAGTTGTGCTCAGCTCCTGTAATGTGAATGAAATTTAACAAATTAAATTAAATATTAAAGAAGGTTCCGTACAACCCTAATCTTGTTAATAGGTGCTGCTCTGGGGTTCGTATATTCATAACAATCAGTTTTTGATTGAATGTTGGATATTTGATTAGTAACAATGTTATTGAGTGCTTTATATTACTTAGTAGCTTAGAAAGTCAGTAGTGTAACTATGCCATCTGGGGCCCATGGCAAATTCTTTTGATGGGGCCCTATCAGTAAAAATCATCATGCTGTACTAAGTCAAATAAAATACCCAGGTACAATGTTAAAAAAAATATCTGAGCTCTTAGGTCAGAGGCCTGTGACATTTTGCCAGCCCTGCCACCCTATATCTACGTCACTGGAAAGAGTTCTTTATAGGGCTAAAGTTTGAAAACACTGGATCTAGATGGTAGTGTTATGCATTTACAGAAGTGGCGTTCTTACCTTTTGTTTCCTTATCTCCTCAGCAGCCTTTTCAATGCGGTCTGCTAGCTTCTGATCTTTGACTTGGATTCGGCCGAGGATATGCTCCTCCCGCGCTGCCAGCTCCACTTTCCTCCTCTCCTCTCGCTCCGCAGCCACCTTAGCGTTCCACTCTTCGTTCACTTTGATACATCGCTCCCATTCATCAGCTTCAACACGAATGGACATCTCTGAACTGGCACTCTCCAAAGTAGACTTTTCTTTGATCATTTCCTCGTGATAAAACCGACGTATGGCTCTCATTTGTGTGTGATAGTTATTGTTGATACGCAACAGCTCTAGACGCTCTTCTTCAGTGATTTCTGGACGTTTTGGGATACGATAAATTTTACTTTTTGCGACGGGCAGCCATCTCGGTTTTCGGTGAGCCCCCGCACTTTGCAGGACTATAGGTAAAGTACGTTTTAACAGGCTGTTTTGAGAAATCATTTTATGTACACTTCCTAAGTCAAAAAACAGTTTAGCTAGGTTTTATTATTAAATTTTTACTCGTACCAGCAACATAACCTCACTCACAAGTTTCTTTTTTTTTTATTATTTTTCATCCATTCCCAATTACGCAAAGGTATAAATCATTCAGCACAAACTCATACAGTCATTGTTAAATCTGAAGTTAAGTACTGTGTGCTGAATTTGGCCTCATATGTTAATTTAAAGAAATACAAAGTGAATAGTGTATATAAGAACATAGTAATAAGACTAATAAATTTATTACTAAGTTCGTCAACATTTTTATTATTTTTTATTTAATTTCATTAAATATTTCAGACCAAGCGTAAAAAGAAATGTTGGCCAGCCAGCTGTCACTTGATTTTGACAGCTGACAAAAAAACTATGAAATGAAAACGCTTATCGGCTGTTGTTCTTCTCTTGTTGGCCGTTAAAGTATAAATATTGACAAATTACCACTGGTTTTGACTGAAACTTAGTCCTTAAAATGTTTTCAACAAGCTCTCAACGAAAGTTCTGGACTTTCAACGACGAAAGCGAGCTCGCACAACTTCGAGAAAAGCATAATTTGGAGTTCATCGCAAAGCATGGTGCTCATGTTGACGAATACCAGCGTTACAACGTGTTCCTGTCACCAGAAGAAGAGAGACTGCTTCTTAAACAGTACGAGTTGCATTTAAAAGAGTTTTGCAAGCGTTTCAGCCCACCCATGCCTAAAGGAGTTGTCGGGACCGCATTCCATTACTTCAAGCGGTTTTACTTGTATAACTCGACAATGGACTACCACCCTAAAGAAATACTGGCCACTTGCGTGTATTTGTCGTGCAAAGTGGAAGAATTTAACGTTTCTATTGGACAGTTTGTGGCTAATATCAAAGGAGACCGGGATAAAGCATCAGACATAATTTTGAACAACGAATTATTACTAATGCAGCAGTTGAACTATCATCTGACTATTCACAACCCCTTCAGACCAGTGGAAGGCTTTTTAATTGACATAAAAACAAGGTGTAGCCTTGCTAATCCGGAGCGCCTTCGTGGTGGAATTGATGAGTTCTTAGAAAAAGTGTTTTTAACTGATGGATGTCTACTCTATGCACCGTCGCAAATAGCTTTAGCCGCAGTTCTACATGCTGCTAGTAAAGAACAAGAGAATCTAGACAGTTACGTAACTGAAATGCTCTTCAGAGATGCCGGACCAGATAAGCTAGCTATTTTAATTGAAGCGGTGCGTAAGATCCGATCTTTGGTTAAAATGGTGGAAATTCCTGCAAAGGAACGTGTCCGCATCATTGATAAGAAACTAGACAGGTGTCGTAATGAGGAGAACAATCCTGACAGCGAGATTTACAAGCGACGGATGAGAGAAGCACTTGATGAGGATGATTTGGTGTACACTGGGCAGACAAGGATGTCTCTGGACACTAGTGGTGTAACACAGGTGCTGTCACCTTCTGCTTCGTAGATACTGAATTGTTTTAACACATAATTGAAAAGAGATCAATTTTACACATTGTAATTTATTGGAGTTAGAAAGAAAGAAAGGAAATACATTTATTCATAACACAAGACACAACAATAGTATAGTACAGTTGGAAATATGACCCATAATTAAAAAAATAACTGCATTTTCTTCTCCAAAATTAAAATTTTATAAATATACTACCTTAAATGGGTTAGTCAGATAGTTAAGAAATATGTTTGGACTAGACTTGTACTATTGACGAAAAAAGTAATCTAAATAATTGTTATGTGAGTAAATAAGTAGGTAGTATAAGGCAATAATAGACAAATAAACTTTATATTATTAAACCTAAATATGATGTTTTATTTCAGCTTTTTCTTAATTAATAAGGTGGCTCTTATATAAAAGGTTCATAGGGTTCTTTTTTGTAGTGCCGAATGTTCGGCATTTAAACCGAATTTCGGCCGAATGCCAAAGTTCGGCTCAAGCTGCCGAAATTCGGTTAAACCGAATGTAAAACGAATTTCGGTCCATCCCTAGACTGAACTGAACACCTAGTTAAAAAATATGGGTAGTTTTATGTATGTATGTATGTATGTATGTAAACTCTTTATTGTACAAAATAAGTAAAATACAGTTGACAGAAAAACAAATATGTACAAAGGCGAACTTATCCTTTAAAGGGATCTCTTCCAGTCAACCTTTGAGTGGATGAGAGGAGCATTCAGTCAGGGACTGACAAAAAGTTAGTATAATAATTAACATAGTGGAAGCTACAATACATTGCATTAAATAATAAAATACACAAGTTTTGATCAAAGATCTAGCTTGAAATGAAACGCACAGAGAGCGGTGCGGCGGAACCGGTTGTAATATTCGAGCTAACATGAAAAAGGGCAAACAGAATACCGCGCGGGAAATAGGTGTGGTGCGGTATTCGGTTCCCTTACATAAACCTAATCAACAAAAAAATTTTATAACAAAAAATTGAACCGACTACAAAAAACCATGAAAATAATTTTCTACCAGTCTGAAGTGGGAACTATGGCCCAAGCCCTGTCATTCTGAGTGGAGGCCTGTGCCCAGCAGTGGGACGTATATAGGCTGGGACGAAATTGAAGTCGGTGCCTCAGCACGAGCCAGCAGGAGTGGACCTATAGTCGTCTTCTTCACCTACATACCTTAATACATACCCATATACATACCCATACTTTATATATTAGACTACAATCACTCCTGCTGTCTCGTACTGAGGCACCGACTTCAGTTTCGTCCCAGCCTATATACGTCCCACTGCTGGGCACAGGCCTCCACTTAGAATGAGAGGGCTTGGGCCATAGTTCCCACTTCAGACTGGTAGAAAATTATTTTCATGGTTTTTGTAGTCGGTTCAATTTTTTGTTATAAAATTTTTTTTTTCACTCTTTTTAGTGTTAATAATCTAAGATATAATAGCTTAATGTCAACTGCTTGACACCTTTTACGAAAGATTGCTTTTTCTGATGCAGAGACGTTCATTATTGAGGAGTCCTGGTGCTTCACCACCCATTCCATTTTACCATATGCATTACGACGAGCATAAATTGCTTAGCAACTGTGTTAAAGTAATTGAAATTCAACCCGTGAAGTACTTGTTATTGAGTAGTAGCTCTGTTGGTCAAATGTGGTCTTCATCATCAGTTCCACTTCACCAAATTATGATTTCCAAGAGCAAATGCACGAGTTACTGCAAAATATATCCAAATTACCACAGGTGTCCCTACAACATTTGAAGAGTTCCCTCGATTTCCTTAAGATTCAATCATCAGATCCTGATTTGGTGCTTATGGGACCTAATTGAAAGCATTTCTAGACGATCGCAAAAAACATTTTTCAAATCGGTTCACAAACGACGGAGTTCTGAGGTAACAAACATAAAAAAAAAATAAAAAAAAAAAAAAATACAACCGAATTGATAAACTCCTCCTTTTTTTGAAGTCGGTTAAAAAGTTGGATAACCCCCGGATTTGTCACTTTAAAGCTCAATATCTCAAAAACGGCTGAACCGATTTTGATGAAACATGTCTAAGAACCATCGCTAGAAAACCTGCTATCAAATAAAAAAAACCGCATTCAAATCGGTCCACTGCTTAAGAGCTACGGTGCCACAGACAGACACACAGACACACATAGCGGTCAAACTTATAACACCCCTCTTTTTGCGTCGGGGGTTAAAAATACGTCTTGATCGCATCGCGTTCGCGTTAAAATCTCAATTTGTACGGAAACACGAACAGCGCCTCTAGCGGAACGTTTGCGATGTTCGTGTTTCCATACAAATAGAGATTTTTACGCGAACTCGATCGAGACGTATTTTGTAACCGAAAACTACACTAAGAGTACTGTGTGTCCTCTTTCACGTTAGCTCGAATATTACAACCGGTACGCATCCGCGCCGCGCGGCACCGCTCCGCCTCCGGCGTCAGTTCAGTGTTCCTAGCTACGACCACTACGACCACGGACCACGGTGTGGCGACCACGAACCGGAAGACGAAGCGTTGGCAGGCCTCCCACCAGGTGGACTGAGACGTGAGAGTTGCGGGAAACCGGTAGATGCAAGTGGCGAGTTGTTCATTGTGGCGTTCTAAGGGGGAGGCCTTTGTCCAACAGTGGACGTCTTCCGGCTGATGATGATGATGAGCTACGCCTTTTGACGCGGTAAACTTTTACGTGCTTCTAAATCGAAGTTCGTGTCATTCACGAACACTTATATTTAATACGAGAGTGAGAGGGACGAATATACGATAGGTCCTCTGAATCTCGTGCCAATAGCACAGAAAAACTAATAGTAACTACTTATTACCGACAGTAGGGCTAGGGTTAGGTCACGCATATTTTCGCAACATAACGCAATATTTTCCCGCTAACCCAATATTAAGAAACGGACGCTACTTTTTCTAAAACTAAACAACACTTGTCTTGTGTGCAGATCGATAAGAACTGATAATCATAACTGGGCGAATATTCAGTGTTTTTGCAGCGTTTTTTTAGGGTTCCGGAGACAAAATGGCAAAAACGGAACCCTTATAGTTTCGCCATGTCTGTCTGTCTGTCTGTCTGTCCGTCCGCGGCTTTGCTCAGAGACTATCAATGCTAGAAAGCTGTAATTTTGCACTGATATATAGGTAAACTATGCCGACAAAATACTACAATTAAAAATTCAAAAACAATTTTTTTTAGGGTACCTCCCATAGACGTAAAGTGGGGTGACTTTTTTTTCCTCATCCAACCCTATAGTGTGGGGTATCGTTGGATAGGTATTTTAAACCATTAGGGGTTTGCAAAAATGATTTTTCGATTCAGTCATATGTTTGCGAAATATTCAACTTTAATGCAAATTTTCATTAAAATCGAGCGTCCCCCCCCCCCCCCCCTCTAAAATCTAACCAGGTGGGTGGAAAAATTTGAAAAAATTCAGGATGGTAGTCATTATATCAAACTTCCAAGGAAAACTATAACGGCTAAGTTTGCTTGAGAATTATTAGTAGTTTATGAGTAAATAGCAGCGTAAGGTATAAAATATACCTAAACTTGGAAGATTCCGTATAAAATACGAAATCCTTAGAAAAATATTAACCCTATGGAACCCCATTTCGAGCGTGTCCGGCACGCTCTTGGCCGGTTTTTTTTTTATGCTGTGTCAACGGACCTCACGATAATAACGCCATCTAGCGATATTTGGCTTGTCGAAAAACCTTAATTGAAGTAAATCGTCACTACTTTGAAAAAATCTCGTATCTAAAATCAATATGTCAACAAAATTCAATCTTGATAAAATGTCTATAAAGTTCACACAGAAAAATTATCTATTTTGAGCTAAGAGTTTTTTTCATAGTGACGAAATCACGAAATAAACAACCAAATTCAAAACCACATCATTTAATTATAAACATTTCTTTTAAAATATAACATGCCATTGGAACACAGTTTGGCTTTAACAGCAATAGTTGCAATAGTTTACATTATCCATAATTACAACAAACATAAATTAATAATACTGATATAATGATAAATAATTAAGTATGATTCAATAACTTAGGCGCCATCGTTGTGCTTTGGTGAGATCCCACTTGTGGGGGTTGTGTTCAAGGTTTCTGGCACAGAAGGAGTCTTTCTGCTTCCGACTGAAAATAAATTAAATTAATTAGACAAATAAGTAACAGGAATCCTAATCGTTTCTTTTCCGTGGTTGCCGTACGGGTATTAACCGATTTGTGAAATCATAAGGTTTACACTTAGAGTATATATAAGCAAGCTTGCTTATATTATAGGTACTCTAAGGGTTTACTATTTGAAAATAGTAAAATAATATTTGAACTTTGAATAAGTTCATAGTTTTTACACTTGACTGTACAAAGCCTTTGGATACTTCAGGCAGGATATATAAGGGACTCTACGTACCTACTCAGAATTTCGGTCATTTATTTATTTATTAATAAATAAAAAATGAATAATAAATTGTTATTTATTTTCGAGTTACTTTATTTTATGGGGACATTCATTCATGTCAAATTAACTTGATTTCTTCAAGACACTCTACTGTTTACTGTTACTCTACTGTGTAAATTAATAGTGGCATATTTGCTGGTCTATGTTTCGTTTAAGTCTTATTTTCTTAAGTTTTTTTCTATATTGTACCGTTTTTTTGCCCAAATAAACATTAAACATTAAACATTAAACACTATTCCCGGACTCTACTATTTAAAAGATAATTGAGTAATTAGTTTCGGAATAAGTAGGTGGTCCTTAGAGCTAAATGTTTTTTGGGCATATTAATCCTCCAAGTGTGTCCAAGTGTAATGTCCGTGGAATGAAAATGAGAAAAAGGCCGCGGAGCAAATCGTCCGCAAATAAAAACTTCCTTTTCTTGGTAGCTAAATCTTCATCAACGGAAAATCGAACATGACAATAAAACGTCGCAAGTCAGTGCATAATACTCTTTTTACCCAACTGAGCCAGGTTCTTTATACTCACTGACTACGTAATCACGAAATCTCAAAAAACATTTGGCCTTTGAAGATGAATTTGGCAGGTAGGATGAAATAAATAAATAAAATTATGATCAAATAGACCACTAGGTTGGCTGGTAGAGATCTCTTAAAGGGATAAGTCCGCTTTTGTACAATGTATATCAAAGTTTTTCAATTGTTTTTTTTTTCTTTTCTTTTGAGTTTACATTCATAGGTACAATTAGACGATATGCGATGCGGTGAACGGGAAGTGAACGGGCGATTCGAATAAAAATTGCTGGCATTCTAATTTGAAAGCTATATATTCTATTTATAGTTATTATTCCCGCTTTTTAAATTTTGTATTTTTATAATTTTCTTTTTATTCGACTGGATGGCAAACGAGCAAGTGGTCTCCTGATGGTAAGAGATCGCCACCGCCCATATACATTTGCAGCACCAGGGGCTTTCCAGATGCGTTGCCAATCTAGAGGCCTAACTTAGGCCGCCTAAGATGGGATACCTCAGGTGTCAGTAATTTCACCGGCTGTCTTTCCACGCCGAAACACAACAGTGCAAGCACTGCTGCTTCGCGGCAGGATTAGGTATTTTTTTTATAAAAATAATAATATACAAATAATTGCACTAGGGAGGGACGCGTGGAATATGAGCAATCACTAATTATATGTTTTAATGTTTTAATGTTCTTAATACAAATTAAATTAGTTACCTGTATCATTCTGTATATTGCTGCGACGGCCTCATCACTTCTGCAAGGCATGGGGGCAGCAGACCTCTTTCCGGTCCCCCAACTCGACGTAAAAGTCAACTGAGCTTCCGTGATCACGCACGCACAGGCCACCAATAAAAACAATAGACAAAGCTTGTACATTTTTAATTTTCGAAAAGGCGGGAACTTGAAATGTCAGTTGTCAACTTGTGTGAACGGAGTGCAGATTGGATCTGATGAAAAGTTCAACGTACAAAGGTTTTTATATCGTGATTATGACGCACTTACAACCCATACGTTGCCCGGCCATCGGATTGGTTTCCAATTAATTGAGGCACATGTATACGAGCATAAGAGGTGTTATAGGCTAATGTGTGTCGATTAGATACGGGTTTTGGATTGACGGTTGACAGGTACCAAACAAACACTTTCGCACTAGATAAATTACTTTTAATTCGGATGCAATATCTGTTAGAAATGAAATACACCTAAATTCTAGTGTTGAAGAGATTTGTATGAAAAAAAGTTAAATTTAGGTACTGTTTTCGGTTTAGTTTGCTAGAGTTTTGGGCTTGACCTTCTTCACCAGATAAGCAGTTTTTACCTCATATATCATAACCAAACTGTATCTGGAAGTGTATTAAAAATGTAACATACACAAATAAACAGCGTGAATCATCTTCAAGCTTATTGCAAGTATGCTCAACACCACTAAATTCTATAAATAGCGCAAATGCCTTCTTTGTCAACGTAGGTAAAAACCTGGCTGAAAAAGCTCAAAGAATTTCACCTGCACTCCCTTCTAACATTCCTGCACTCCCATTGCAAAAAAACTCCTCAAAATCATTTGTGTTACTAAACACTGACGAAAAAGAGGTCGAAAGGATCATTTCTAGCCTTAAAGATGACTCTGCCGTCGGTTGGGACGGTATCTCAAATAAACTACTAAAACAATTCAAGCACATACTGGTCTCACCACTCACGCACATTTTTCAAAAATGTCTAGCTGAGGGAACTTTTCCCACATGTTTGAAAAAAGCAGTCATTGTCCCTGTATATAAATCTGGCAGTAAAGACCAAATAACGAACTATAGACCTATTTCAATACTACCATCTATATCTAAAATACTTGAAAAAATTATTAATGATAGACTTATAAAATATCTGGAAAGTAGACAGGTATTGTCTAAAAATCAATTTGGTTTCAGGGCTAAGCTATCAACTGCTGACGCCGTCCACGAACTGACTAACTACTTAGTTCAGGAACTCGACAGGGGTAATCAGACAATAGGAATTTTTCTGGACCTTGCTAAAGCTTTCGACACAGTCTCCGTACCTATCTTACTACACAAGCTAGAAACCTTAGGCATCAGAGGCATTCAACTCAAATTATTCTCAAACTACCTAGACAATCGAACTCAACGCTTAAAAATAGGTCATATCATCAGCTCAGACCTGAAAAATACTTCCTTCGGTCTCCCTCAAGGAAGCATTTTAAGCTCAACCCTGTTTTTAATTTATATCAATGAGCTTTGTAACTTTAACATGGATAATGGTAAAATCATTTCCTATGCAGATGACACTGCCCTACTTTTTTCCGCAGGCTCTGCAGAAGAAGTACTCGAGTATGCACAACAAGGTTTTAATGTCGTAAACACTTGGCTTCAGAATCACCTACTTACATTAAACGCTGACAAAACTCATTTCATAAAGTTTTCCATGCGCAAATCAAAATTGGCACAAACTGACCCCAAACTCTACGCACACAATTGTACAGATCCCACAACTAACCAATGTAGATGTCCAGAAATAACCATTACTTCCAAAATAAAGTATTTAGGAGTTATCCTTGATGATTCTCTCTCCTTTAAACCTCAAATTGAAACCTTGTGTAACAGAGTACGTAAATTAATTTTTGTTTTCAAAAAACTGCGGTCTTTTGCGGATTCACTGCTTATTAAGAAAGTCTACTTTGCGCTATGTCAATCGGTACTAACTTACTGCATTACTTCATGGGGTGGCCTGCCCAAAAGTGTATTATTAAACCTAGAAAGAGCCCAGCGAGCGGTCCTAAAGGTCTCCACATCCCGCCCTTTCCTTTATCCTACCGCCCTTCTATAAAAGGCATGCGAAGTGCTAACAGTTCGTCAGTTATTTATATTGAATACGGTATTAAAACAACACGCTTTAACCCCGTACAATTGTGAACTTACTAACAAAAGACGTAAGGATATTGTTTGCCCCTTAAACACCCGAAAACACAAATTTTCTTCCAGATTTTTTAGCTTCCTAGGTCCATTTCTCTACAATCGACTGAATGCGAAGCTAGAGTTTTATCCGCTCAGCTATGCTAAATGCAAGAGAGCACTCCGAACAGCCCTACAAAACATGTCATACGAAGATACAGAGAAGTTATTGATTGTTGTAAAATAATGTTTATTATATGTAAATATTGATCGCTAGATTAGATTAGAGATTTAGATGTATATTGCCATTGCTTAGTAAAATAGTCATATCACTAATAGTTGTAATTTACTAGTTATTATGAACCTAATTGTATTAAATTCTGCATTGTGAATAATTAAGATAAACCTTTTGATCTATTTTGCCTGAAACACAGGGAATCCTAGTTCAGGCACACGTTTATAAGTCCTATTATATTCTTTTGTATATATTAAATAATAATTACCGTGTACAATGTTATATGAATAAAATATTTATTTATTTATTTTGAAACTTCCATTGTCATTGCTTATACTGGACACAGGTTTCCTCACAAAATGAGGGCTTTAGATGTAGTGCCAGGATATTTTCCTCCATCGAAAATTTATGGTAAATTTCGATTGTTAAATTTGTTCGTAACTACGTAAGTAAGTTCATAGGTATATGTGTCATCAGGTAGGAGGTGTCAATCACAATCCAATAACCTAACCATAAAAATTTCATTTTTAATACCACCTTTTTTTATTGACTGTACTTTTTGTTGACTGTACTTGCGTTGTCACCCACACTAAATTTGCATACCAAATTTCAAGTTGATGCTATTAACCGTTAAAGAGTTCCGTCCTGCGTAGACGATCCTGGTATAGGACTACCAAAATGTCACTACTAGATTATTGTATTGTCACGCAATTTACATAAGTATTCCAAATTTCAAGTTAATCTGACTACTGGAAGTTGGTCAAATTTAACTTGCAAAATTTGATTATAGACAGACAGACAGACACAACGGGACAGTTGAAACTAAATAAAAGCTTGTACTCGAATACTAATCGAACCCACGACACTAGGCTTTAGATACCATAAGTGAAACCACTAGTTACTTACCTCAGAAAAACTAGAAGTTAGTCGCATGGAATTTTAACAGAATGACAACGTGTAAGTATTACATGGCTAATAGTAACCAAAATAATAATAATGTAATTTAATTTTAATTTTATATTATTTGACTTCTAAGTACTTAATTGTTATTGTTTTTATGGACTTACGTCTGGAATAAATATATCATTTCATTTTCATTTCATTAATAATAAAAATAAATATCCGATTACTCAACCTACATCTGTGACCCACTGCTGGGCAAAGGCTTTCCTTCTTGACCGGCACATCTCCCTATCCAGAGCTATATTTGACCACTCGTTCAGTTTTACGTCCAGGTCAAAAAACCGTATTCAAATCGGCCCACCCGTTTAAGAGCTACGGTGCCAACGACAGACACATACACATATAGCAGTCAAACTTATAACACCCCTCTTTTTGCGTCGGGGGTTACTTAAAAGAAGAGAAGTCGCACAGAAGAAGTATGTTTCATAGTAATACGAGTATAATATAATAATCCATTTATTTCAAACACAATAGTGCACGGAGCACGGAAACTTTTTACGCGCGGCCGACACGCTCTTGGCCAGACTTTTAACTATCTACTTAACCCCTGATAATTACTACTTTAGCATGACGCCTCATTGTCGGCATCGCCCCTAAATTGTGCCTAAAAGGGGGTTGTGTGCGATTGTTTATGTCTAAAGCCAGTAGGTAAAGGACAACACGAAGGGCTACTTAGGTCAAATTTTAATTTGAAGTTAACTATCGGCTCTTCTGAGTGATCGACGTTCGTTGGCGGGGAAATACGAGAGTGACACATACTAGTAGGCAATAATATCTTTTAAAAAAATTGCTTAATAGCGACATAACATTTTAAATTTTCTTGATTCTCACTCATAGTCAAAATATCATAACGGGACTTTATCACGCTATTTTTAAAAGTAATATTTACCTGGATGTTTCGGCAACGTTTCAGTTGCCGTGGTCACGAGTAAACTGAAGTGTGAGGTGTCAAGTCCGCCTAGCAGCGCGAGTTCTTCGAACTACCCGCACTCGATCACTAATAGTACCGGCACTCGTATCACGAACTACCCGCACTTGGTCATTTTTATTAGTCACCCTATCACACCGACACACAACACTAACAACGAATAATTAATAATAATTAATCATATTATAATTTCAACCGGGACGATGGGTATAAGCTTTCATCTTCGTGGAATCCTGTTATTAATAAGTGTCTGCGTCGGGATGAATGTTCGGAGGGACGATCGGAAGTTGTTAGTGTTGTGTGTCGGTGTGATAGGGTGACTAATAAAAATGACCAAGTGCGGGTAGTTCGTGATACGAGTGCCGGTACTATTAGCGATGGGAAGTAGTCTCCATTTATTATATATGAATTCTAGACTTCTAATGACATAAAAACTTAAATACATATAAAACACTAAGACCCGTATTTTTTAAGTATACAATATCTGCCCCTTCTGGGAATCGAACCGGAGCCCGCGACCCTCTAGCTTCGTAGTCAGGTTCTCTAACCACTTGGCCATCCGTCGTCAAAAGTCAAAGTTATCATCAAGTTAATCGGAGTTTTGCGGGATAATATAAGACTTTGGTTGGGGGTTAAAGGGCCAGGCTAATTTGGGTTTTGACCGCGCGGTCAAACGTCATTAGCGTCCCACGTTTGTTATATATAGCACAACGGAAAGACAGTCACAAAAATTTTAATCACGCTAAATTTAGCATCGGCATTGTCTTAATACATACATACATACATAAAATCACGCCTCTTTCCCAACGGGGTAGGCAGAGACTACATCCTTCCACTTGCTACGATTCTGGCATACAACTCTCGCTTCCTCTACATTCATCAATCTTTTCATGCAAGCACGTCGGTTTAGAGTACTCCTGACCCGACCTTTCTTCAGAATATCCCCGATTTGATCGTGGTACGTTCGTCTAGGTCTTCCTCTCCCAACGTTCCCATTCACGCTCGTCTTATAGATCTGCTTAGTCAATCTGTTTTCACTCATTCTCTCCACATGCCCAAACCATCCAAGCATACCTTTCTCAATCCGTGTGACTATACCTTCATTTACACCACAGCGTTCCCTTATCGCACTATTTCTAATTCTGTCACTCAATTTCACATCTAACATACTTCTTAACGTTCTCATTTCTACCGCATTTATTCTACTCTGATGCCTTTCCTGCCACACCCAACTTTCACTTCCATACATGAGTGTTGGTACTAGCACCCCTCTATGCACAGCCAGACGAGCTCTTTTGGAGATTTTCTGGCTATTCATAAAAGTGTGCAACGCTCCATTCACTATGTTACCAGCATTTACTCTCCTTTCAATATCACTTTCACACTTTCCATCCCTAGTAAACATCGATCCCAGGTACACAAATTCATTCACTTGCTCCAAGTTTTCGTCTCCAATCCGGACACACACTTCCGTTACGTTCTCTTCCTTTTCAAATACCATAACTTTCGTCTTTTTTACATTCACTTTCATTCCCTGTCTCTCTAAAGCATCATTCATAATAGTTACCATCCCTTGCAAATCTTCAGCCGACGATGCAAGTAATACTTGATCATCGGCGTAAAGAAGGCACTTGATAGGTAACTCATTCATTCTCAGTCCACGATCACTATCTTTTAGATCTGTCAAACAATTATCCATGAATAGGTTGAACAGCCATGGAGACGCTACACATCCCTGTCTAACACCTTTTTGAATGTTAAACCATTCAGTATACGCTCCGTTTATTCTCACGCAAGCACTGGAGTCCTCGTAGAGAGACTTCAGTGCTCGAATCAGACCACTGCTCACCCCATGCGCAGATAACGCCGACCACAGTTCATTCCTCATCACTTTGTCATAGGCCTTCTCCAAATCTACGAATGCGCAATAGACTTTCTGGTTTGTTGCCAAATATTTTTCAGCTATGCACCGTAAGGAGAAGACCTGATCCGTACATCCCATTCCCTTTCTGAATCCCGCTTGTACATCCCATATTCTTTCATCTGTTTCTGTCATAACTCTTTCAATGATCACCTTAGCATACAGTTTGCCGACAACGCTGAGAAGGCTTATACCGCGGTAATTTTTGCAGTCTTGTTGTGACCCTTTTCCTTTGTAAAGTGGCACGATAACGGCCTTGCACCAGTCTCCTGGTACCCGACCGCTCCTCCAACACATGTTGAAAAGGCGGTACAACTGACTAGCCACCACAACCTGCCCAGCCCTCAGCATTTCGACAGATACCCTATCATATCCCGCAGCTTTCCCTGTTTTCATACTTTTCAGTGCTTTCATAATCTCTTCCATACTGATATCACTTTCAGGTTCACTTTCATCCACTTCAAGAGAAGGTGCTTGTATTTGCGTGAGAGCGTCTTCTCTTTCAAATAGGCTTTCAAAATATTCTTTCCACCTTTTCAACATTCTTTCTTCACCTTTTAAAATACTTCCATCCTGGCTCCTGATTTTAGATAGCTCCGAGTGCGCTGAATTCCCTCTTGCTAGTCTGATTGATTTCCAAAACACTTTAATATTGGATTGAAAATTATCAGAGAGCCTTCTGTCAAACTCATCCTTTCGCTCTTCTTTCTTTCTATTCACCACATTTTTGACTAACCCTTTCATCATTTTGTAAGCCTTTCTTGCCTCTTCTACATCTTCAGATGACGCCTTTTGCATTCTTTGATTAGCTTTTGTCGCTAACCAATCCAGCCATGCTTTCTTCTTTTCACCCACAACCTTTCGCACATCTTTATCTACCCAACCATTCTTCCGCATTCCTCCTTTTCTTCTTTTAGTCACGCCACAGACATCCACTGCAGTATTCACTACTCCTCCCTTAAATGACTCCCATAAACTTTCAATTTCACATTCCTTGTCTATCTCAGCAAATCGTTCTCTCAACTTTTCAAGATATTCCTCTTTCACTTTATCTTCTTGCAAATTTTCAAGTTTTATACGTTCCAGATTAGTTGTTGGTTCAGCTATTCTATGTCGCCATCGTTTGAACATATTTTTTATCCGTGATATCACCAGGAAGTGGTCTGTGTCAATGCCGACACCCCGGTGAGCTCGAGTATCCAGAACTTGCCCTTTCAATCTATTATCTACAATCACGTAATCAATCATACTTCTTGAGCCAGCTTCATCTCTTGTGTACATATGGATGTTCTTATGAGCAAACAGAGTATTCGCTACAGTAAGATTCCATTCTAAACACACCTCTAGCAAACTTTTACCATTTTCATTAACCCTCTCATCCCCGAAGCTGCCTAGCACCTTTTCATATCCATCACGCTTCACACCTACCCATCCATTAAAGTCCCCTAGCATTATAATCCTTTCATTATCCTTACACTTCTTCAGAACTTCTCTCATACTATCCCAGAACTCCTCTCGTTCCTTTTTGGCTGCTTTAGATCCGCTTGCACCCAAGTCTGTAGGGGCATACACCCCTAGCACAAAAATACGGATAATCCCAATCTTCAGCCTAACCCAGAGGAGCCTGGAACTCACGCATTCATATTCGCTTACACAATCATTCATTCGCTCAGACAAAATGACACCGACCCCCCGGCAGCCTCTCTTGTCACTGGCTACACCAGACCAATAAGCAGAGTAGGGTCCATGTTTTGTGGTGTCACACCCTTTCCGCTTCGTCTCATTCACGCACAAAACATCAATCCTCCTCGAATCCATCATCTCACACACTTCATCAATTTTATTATTCATTCCTCCTCTAACATTCAAAGTAGCAAAGCGGCTTTCCGCAGCCCGCTTTTCGCCCCCGTTGGAAACGAGACGTGATGGGTTGCGAACCACATCGCCGCCATTCTGATTTATTATTTTCGAAATCATTTCGTTCCCACGAGTAGCAAGGGATAATTGTCAAGCCTGGCAGAGCCCCGCATACCAGACTAAGGCACCAGTGCCATGGCAGTTCGGCACGCTCTTGACTAGGCTCGCCCCTAGCCACGCATCCATCGGCACGGCAGACCTTGGATTGGCGGATGGGAAAGGAAAAAGGAGTTACGAGAAGGGATTGGGAGCTGAAAAAAGGAGGGTGGGCATTGATAGGAATAAGGTGTTAAAAGGGATACTACTGTCTCGGAAGGATAGGAATGAGTCAGTAGTAGCTCGAGAGGTTGGGGTCGCATACCCATATACCATAACAGATTTCCCGGAAAGGAAAAATCAGTATGTGCATCCCTGACCTTTTGTCTTAAATTTTCATAAAAAAGCAACCCTGAGCATTAGCTCTTTTAATAACACCTGTGACACTAATGACGAAACACAAACGCTGCAAAAACGCTGAATATTCGCCCCTATAGTTAAATGTACCTATAGTACAAAATGACGTCACAAATGAAAGAGTTATGGCCAAAATTCATCAAAGGTTATGGCTATGGGGCAGTTTGTATGCATGTCAGCTATAGTGCGAAGGGTATTAAATTCCTGAAGCTTTATACTTATTTGGATACTAGATAGGGGTACCTACATAGTTCGTAGTTTTTGTATGAGAGGGGGTAAACGAGCAGGCGGGACGCTTGATGGGAAGCAATCACCGCCGCCCATGGAGATCCGCTACTCGAGGGTAGTTTGATTGTATTAAATGCCGTGGAAGAGTTTTTTGATTGTGAAATTTATTTTTCGGTAACGATAAACATTGCGAGATATTCGTAGGTAAAGTAATTGTTATCAGGACCAGGTTACTTTTCAATTCACTGTTATCATCATCATCATCATCCCAGCTATATACGTCCCACTGCTGGGCACAGGCCTCGTCTCAAAATGAGAGGGCTTGGGCCGTAGTTCGCACGCGGGCCCAGTGCGGATTGGGAACTTCACACGCACCATTGAATTGCTTCGCAGGTTGTTCAGGTTTCCTGACAATGTTTTCCTTCACCGCAAAGCGCGTGGTAAATAAAAAAGTAATTCCGCACATGAATTTCGAAAAACAGAGGTGTGAGCCGGGGTTTGAACCCACGACCCTTTGCTTGAGATGCGATAGGTCAAACCACTAGGCCACCACGGCTTAAATCACTGTAACTACCCAAAATTTGTTTTTTTTGTCTTTTGAAATTAATAGTTTGTTGAATCAGGCGTTACTTTGCATTTGTGGTAGATCATAAAGTCACGGGTGAGCAAAGTTATTGTTTTAGTTCATTGAAATATTAAAAGCCACAGCAGAGCTTAGGTATATACCATCCATCCAAACTAATATTGTAAATGCGAAAGTGTGTTTGTATGTTTGTGTATTTGTCCGTCTTTCAGGCCGTAACGCCGAGAGTTCGATGTGATTTTTGGCATAGAGATAGTTTGTGGACCCGAGAGTGACATAGACTACTTTTTATCTCGTACCCTTAGTGCAGACAACAACGCCATTTTCGTTTACAAATAATAACCTTAAAATGGCAAACATAATCATGAAAATTAAGTATAATTTACTGTACAGTCTTCAAAAATATAAGATCTAGTTACTTTACTACACCCATTTGCAAACCTAACCCGTTAAATTAACTTTTCGAAAAAAAAAAAACCCCGTAGTATTTTATCGTCTAAAATTTTAATCGAAACGTATATATTTCTAAGGCGCTTGAAAATTGAGATGTAAAATATCATATATAATAACAGAAAACTTACAACCGCAATAGTTTTTCACGTATCTACGTAAAAATAACTGATATTAAAATAACGCACTTACCGTTTTTCGTCTTTCCCGTCGCCATTACAATAATATTAGCACTGTTCGCGTTTTACTATTAAAAATGACACATGTTAATTTCCAAATAGAAATATTTCTATAAAATTGAATACAATAGTGTACACTAAGAGCTTTTGTATCACGCAAAGAGTTTATTTTCACCACTGTAGCTCTTTTGTCGCGCTTTAAGTGATATAAGAAAACATTCTACAGGTTTCATAGAACCCTTGGCGCAAGTTACGGCTATTGTAGCTCTTTATTATCTCCTTTATTCGCGGAGAGTTTATTTTCACCACTGTAGCTTTTTTGTTGCGCTTTAAGTGATATAAGAAAAAAATTTACAGGTTTTATAGAACCCTTGGTACAAGTTACGGCTGTTGTGGCTCTTTATTATCTCCTTTGGTAATATGCGTCGCTGCTGTAGCACTATTATACCACTTGAAGTGATAAGGTCTGTGCCAAAATCGGACTATAAGAGAGTTATAGCGTGCTATATCGCTAATTTTTAGGTCGTGCTAGAGCTAAAGGAGTTTAAAAGAACTAATATACGGCAGTTATAGAGCTTATCTTATCGCCAAATTGTTAGTTGGGGTAAGTTTTCGGTTACAAAATACGTCCCGATCGCGTTCGCGTTAAAATCTCAATTTGTATAGAAACACGAATAGCGCCTCTAGCGGAACGTTTGCGATGTTCGTATAAGAAATACGAACATACAAATTGAGATTTTAACGCGGACGCGATCGGGACGTATTTTGTAACCGAAAACTTACACTAAGGGTACCGGAATAACGCACAGTTCAAGAGGGAACAGCGCGCGTTAACCGAATACCACGCGGGCGGAGCAACGGGCAAAAGCTAATAACAATATAAAGGAGAAACGCGTTCTGACAGACCAACAAAGTATGTCAATTGACACCAAATAACAAAGAACTACCCAATTATAAATCTATACCCAACATTACTTTTATGGTCATCCCACGCAGAACGAAATTGCATCTTAATTAAACTCCAACTTAGACTTTATTCTTATTCTATCTCATTCCGGAGGTTTCACTTGATTTGCGAAGCCTGTGAAACAAGAACTTGTAATTAATTCTGGAGTATAAAAAGAGCGGCGGTGGTGACCGAGGCGTCATTTCATAGTTCCTCTCGATTGGGTATTGTCTTGAAAGCATGTGTCGTGCGCTTCTATTGTTTGTGGTTTTGGCGGCCATTTTGTTTATGGCGGAGGCTCAGCTGACGTTTACCCCTAATTGGGGGAAGCGGTCTCTGGGCCGCGACAGCGAGGGGTGCAAGCCTGGGGAAACACTGCTGGCCATTTACAAGCTGATTGAGGTAAGGAATTGTGCTGTAGGTAGAGTCATTCACGATGACGCGTGCCGTGGTCCTTATTACAATGTCATTAATGGCTAATTTTAGACACTAACCTATCCAACAAAAAGTTTGGAAACCCCTGACTTTGTCACTTTAAAGTTCTATATCTCGAAAACGGCTGAACCGATTTTGATGAAGCATGTCTAAGAACCATTGCTAGAAAACCTGCTATCAAATAAAAAAATCGGATTCAAATTGGTCCACCCGTTTAAGAACTACGGTGCCACAGACAGACACACATAGCGGTCAAACTTATGACACCCCTCTTTTTGCGTTGGGGGTTAAAAATCACGCGTCTTCATCGATTCCGGATTTAAAAATTCGAACGTAATGTAACTCAAAGAATCTAATTGTGTGATACGGATTTTTTAGTCGAACGTTTTGACTGAACTATCAATCTATATGGAACTTTAAAATCCAAGATAGATATAGGTATAAATGTCAAGTTATTTTTTATCTAAGTTTAGAATTATTGTTTACCTACTAGCTTTTGCCCGTGACTTCGCTCGCGTAGAATTAGTATGTACCTAGTATATATTTTTTTGATCCAGGAATCATACATTATTTCAGGATAAAAAGTAGCCTAAATAAGTATATATGTTATCCAGGGTGTGGTGTGTCTCAAATTTCATGCCATTCCGTTCAGTAGTTTTTGTGTGAAAGAATAACAGACATCCATCCATCCACCCATATAAACTCGCTTTTATAATAGGTAGGTAATAGTGGGATGGAATTAGTGTGATTAGTAATGAAATTGGGAGATAACAAGAGAAACAGGCAGGCAATTGAAAAGCGACAATTGGGCCAATCAACTTTTTTACCGACACTAATCTGTCCGCGACAATTGCAGATTTTTTGTATGTAAACTATTTTTTTCTGTAGGTAATTTAATACATATATGGTTTACATGAATACGTGCCATCTTACGTAATTTCAACCTATTGAACCGTGAAATACTATCTTGTTGGAAGTACGATTTTATGGTAACGCCATAGACAATTTTGGTAACGCAGGAGACGCCCAAAGTGTCGGTAAAATAGTTGATTGGCTCAATTATGTATAGGTAACTAGCTTATTTCCGCGACTTTCTCTGCGCGCATCTAGTTTATCGCGCGGCGGCGCCCTCTACCAGAATAAAAGGATTCCTAAGTTGATCTTTGGGGTTCAAACCATCTCTGTACCTACCAAATTTCATTAAATTCTGTTCAGTGGTTTCGACGTGAAAGCCTAACAGACAGACAGACAGACATATAATAGATAGAGTTACTTTCGCATTTATAATATTACTAGCTTTTGCCCGCGGCTCCGCCCGCATCGTATTCGGTTATCGCGCGCTGTTCCCTCGGGAACTGTGCATTTTTCTGGGATAAAAAGTATCCTATGTCACTCTCGGGTCCATACACTATCTCTATGCCAAAAATCACGTCGATCCGTCGCTCCGTTACGGCGTGAAAGACGGACAAACACACAAACATACAAACACACTCTCGCATTTAAAATATTAGTTTGATATACAGTAGGGATTAATGCGAATAATCCACATAATCCTTACTGTAACGTTACCTCTTCACGCAGAAACTACTGAACCGATTTGAATTTAATTTGGTTTAAAGATAGTTTGAGACCCTAGGAATAATAGGATAGATTTTATTCTGGAAAATTGCAAAGTTTCCGCGGGATAGCACACACACCATTGAATTGCTTTTCCTTCACCGTAAAGCTCGTGGTAAATTAAAAAGTAATTTCGCACATGAATTTGGAAAACTCAGATGTGCGAGCCGGGGTTTGAACCTACAATTCTGCTTGAGAGGCCAAAGTCCAAACCAGTAGGCCCCACGGGTTTTAGTTACCTATATTATCATTTTATTTATACTAGCTGGTGCTCGCGGCTTGGAACCCGTTGTAGTTTTTTTAATTTTCTAAATCTTCTTTTATAAGAACTTTCCAGACAATAGCAAACTAAACAAAAAAAGAATTAGCGAAATCGGTTCAGCCGTTAACGCGTGATGCCGTGACCAAGGGAAATAGGGATTCATTTTTTTTTATACATTAAGATTATTAACATTTTTTTATTATTTATTCTTTTCCTTGTACTACTATGACTGACAAAGAAAAATATTTTGAAATTGATTGGGAAAAGGTTCCACCCTAGTACAGTTTTTCAATTTTGATCATGAAACTACCGGGAGACTCACTCATGTTAAATGAAACGGATAACTCACGTCTTAACTCGAGTTTAGCTCGACATGTTTCGGGCTATTTCGTAGCCCTTCTTCTAAGGAGCACGCGACTCGGCGGCTGCCGCAACACGCGCACTACGTGCCACCGCTCTGCTCGCGCTAAACTCGATTTAAGACGTGAGTTATCCGTTATAATATCATTCACAGTAAATAATTTATTTATTTATTCATTGCACATCACACTTAGGTATACATAGCAAATAAACTCTAAACTATAACTAAAAGAAAATAAGAATTAAATTAAACACAAAAAATAAAAAATTAAACTAACCATTTTTAGGTTCCCTGCATCGTGCCCGGTTCAAAAGTCCCCATTATCCCGGCAGCATTGCCCCTCTGTACAGCAATGGACAACCGTTGAACCAGCCACGATCCAACCGGGGATCGCACCCCCTATCCCTGAGACGCCGACCCAAGTCCTTAAACAAATCAAGGGCCTCCGAACCCCAGGGCCCCGCTGTCGCCACCGCATCATATCATTTAATATGAGTTTTCAAGTTTTTTTTTTTACATATACTTAACTGACCGTGATTGACCCCTACCTCACCTGATGTTAAGTGCAGATGAGGCCAAAGGTGTATCTCACTGGTTCAGTAACAGCCTATTCAATCTAGCCTTGAAGAGACCTAGATTGTAATTATCGGGAAATACAGACGACGGGAGCGAATTTCAAAGCGATTTGTGGTAGGACTTTGTGCAAGTTCCGCCCGGATTGCTACCACCATCTTGCTCGCTAATCCTGCCGTGAAGTAGCAGTGCTTGCACTGTTGTGTTTCGGCGTGGAGAATAAGCCGGTGAAGGCCACCACGGCTCCTGCTGATTAAATTACGATCACGCTATCAAATCAATGCAATTAAGTCGACTTTTGATTGATAATGGCCATGTTTGCGACTGGGGAATACCACTGATATCATCTGCCGTTATTTAATAGGATAATGACCCTTGTGGAGGAAGCAGGCTTAATTGATCTTCTTGCTGCATTTGTTGATATTAGAATTCTTGTAGTAGCTGCTAGGGAATGGAATTCGCTTTTTTTTTATTCGTCGAGCAAGTGGGTCTCCTGTTGTGTTTCGGCGTGGAGAGTAAGACACCCGGTGAATTACTGGCCCTTGAGGTATCCCATTTTAGGCCTCTAGGTTGGCAACGCATCTGCAATACCCCTGGTGTTGCAGATGTTTATGGGCGGTGGTGATCTCTTACCACCAGGAAACCCATTTGCTCGTTTGCCTTCCAGTCGAATAAAAAAAAACTCACATAAGTTGTTGCGCAAACTTTCTGCTAGAGGCGCTGTCCGTGTTCCATACAAATTAAGATTTTAACGCGAACGCGATCGACACGTATTTTGTGACCGTACTCGATAGCGACGGCGTAAATTTTGTATGGAGAATTGTACAGCGCCTCTACAAATAATTTACGTCGCTATCGAGTACGCTTCGTATGTTGCCATCCCGCTGACGCTTATGTCATTAATACGCGAGTGAAAGGGACGGTGCGATACGAACGTCGATTTTCGAATTTCGTAGTAGCCCCTCTGATCTTAGTGAGATTGATATGCTTTAATTGAATCGTATCGTCGTATGAATATGAATTGGCTATTCGGATAAAGGCCACGTTCACGCCCCAAATAAGGTCATTGTCGTTGTATTCGATGACGAATATTGGGGCACTAGATTTGCGTTCTCGTAGAGGAATAAAATGATGAAAGCAAGATAAGTACGGACTTAGCCGACAAAATACGATGCGAAAACATAAGGTATTCACAAGATGCATTGCAAATTGTAACTAAATGTGGTTGGTATAGCACGACATGCTAAAATAATACCAATGTGGAATATGGATCCATACCATATTATATATATAAGCTCAAGCAGTATGGAAGCTACGAACAAATCGATCGAAACGAACACACTCATACAGACGCGCGCTCTACACCGCCTCTAAGGGGGTCTCGCGGTACTGCAGCTTCGTAGCTTCCGTGCTGCATACTTACTTAGTTGCCCGTATGAAAATGTCTTGTTCGAGGACGTTCAGTTCATACCTTTAAATAATATAATACCTTTAAACGAGAAATTCTTGTATGTAGGTATATATATTTCGGAGATCTCGGAAACGGCTCCAACGATTTCGATGAAATTTGGTATGTAGGGGTCTTGTAGGGGTTTTCGGGGATGAAAAATCGATCTAGCCTGGAATAAACTTTTTATTTAAAAATAAAAGTAGGTATAAAATAGGGACTAAGTATAAAGAAAATAATCTAGCCTGTTCTTATCTCTGGGAAAAGGCTTGGTACCGAGTTTTAGCCCGAGCGGAGCTTGGTCGCCCAGATTGTACTAATAATTGCAGGTGGTAGGACCATGTGCAAGGTCCGCCCGGATTGCTACCACCATCTTGCTCGCTAATCCTGCCGTGAAGCAGCAGTGCTTGCACTGTTGTGTTTCGGCGTGGAGAGTAAGACAGCCGGTGAAATTACTGGCACTTGAGGTATTCCATCTTAGGCCTCTAGGTTGGCAACGCATCTGCAATAACCCTGGTGTTGCAGATGTTTATGGGCGGTGGTGATCTCTTACCACCAGGAGACCCAATTGCTCGTTTGCCTTCCAGTCGAATAAAAAAAAATTACTAGGGCCCACATGTTATCGGCTTGCGATCCGTAGATAGTAAGTGCCTATTGGAAGTGGTTTGGTAATGCTGCCTTAGGTTTTAATTTTTTTTTTTTTTAACTTCCAGAGTGAAGCAGAGCGGCTGCTGGCCTGTCAGAAGTAACACACGATGAAGACTTAACACTTCCAACGCTTGCTTCACTCATTACAATAAAACACGGTCAAGATGGGTATACATTTATTAAAAATCACTTTTTGAAATTCGCATTTCTTTATGCCGTCCTTTACACAAAGGGTATATCGGCTACCGGCAAGCCAGATGAGTGTGAAGTGAGTCGAGGTTGCTTGAACATGATTCGTCTTTGAAGCATGGACCGACAAATAGTTGGCTGGCTGTTTGTTTGTTCGTGCTGCTAACTTCAGACTGGCACTCATTTAGCTTGTCGAGATCTTGATTAAAATTAAAATTACATAATAAATGGCCTGTGTTTCCTTGGATTTTGGTCATGTGTGCTTTTAATCTATGAGGTTGAGTTACTGAAAGAACTTTCAACTTTGCGTCATTCATTAGTTTTGTATAACGTATGTTAGTAAACAAAGTTCGCCATCTTTTTATTTGTATACAGTTCGCACTTTCATTGATAATTACCAGCAAAATGTTTAGTTAAAATCCAAAGAACTCACTAATCGACCTAGTCATTTTGTATTGTTATCATTTTCTGTAATGGTTCTCTCATGTAGTTGTTTGTGATGATCATTTTAGATGCTTATTAAATATCTAAATATATTGCGATATTTTGATTAAGTAGTTTGTAGTCTCCTTTTCAGGTCAGTGTTTGTTTTTGATCAAATTTTACCGGATATCGATATGTTGGTGTAGTATTTTCCAAAGTTAATTGACGTGACGGATGATAAATTTAAATTAGTATCAAAACTTGTGTCGCCAGGCCATAAAATTATAAGGTGTTCTTTGAATAGGCAAGTACATACCGATACTTTTTAAGGATCATCACAGCCCAAGAATATCTAATAGGGACATATCTAAGTAAATAAGATTACATGCTAGTTACCGAGTAATTGCTACTTTATATCAATCTAGTTTTAATCATGTTACAACCCAAATTCAAGTTACACGAAAATAAATAGGGACGGAAATAGAAAGATGAGCAAATAGTACTTTATTCTGTAATCGAATGAAATGTGGAAAGGAACTATACTGCCGCCTTAAGGAGAAAAACCATAAGTGACATTTTTTGCAAAATTTTCTTTTCACCAGCCTCATACTCAGTTTTTTTCCTGAGTACGAGGCTGGTGAAAAGAAAATTTTGCAAAAAATGTCACTTATGGTTTTTCTCCTTAAGGCGGCAGTATAATGTTCGCGCGCAAACAAAATGGCGGTACACATCAAAATGGCGTCTTGACGAATATCAAACGAACACAGCTTCAGTGATATAATTTACAACATTTCAGTGATTGGGTTCATTATAAGTAATGTAAATGTGAAGAATACTGATATTTGAGACATCGATACGTAGGAAACATTGAAAGTTATGAATACTTGCATAAAATAACCTAAAATATTTACAAAGTGACATGAATAGGTGATTATAAATGAACATCGACATACCTTAACGTATTTAAAGAGTATTTTATAATAGATTTAACAATCGTCTTAGATAACAGAGTTCTGTACAGTGAGCGACACAGGTGTAGAAATTTGCAGGCCCAACTATTTACACGTTTCCTCTTGCATTTCACACTAAAACTATAATTTAATAAGCCCATAGATATAATAATCTAGAGAGCTGGCCATTTTTACAATGGTCCTTCGAACCGGATTCCAGTTTTAATGAGAAATACAGACCCTATAATATTAATATTTATCTACGCTAGTAACGATTAAATTGTTTTATAAATTCCTTTTGTCTTATAGACGAGAGCTTATTATAGATTATGAGTGGAACCTACAAATACTAGGCCTTCTTAGTACTCAGATTACTCCTAGAAGTTGGATATTGGACTCTGTGCTATATGAAATAGAACCGAGTTCATTGTAGATCTAACATTAAGTTATTATTATGACCCTTAGCACTCCTACATGCATGCACTCATTCACACTTTACCATGATTGGAGCCACACGATTCTTGATTGTACTTTAAATAATACATCAAATTTCGCATGCTTTCTGTCACCTAAATCATATTATTATGCTACTTACATCTGTAACCCTCCGTAGACGGAGCTATAGTAAAGTTATCGAAAACTCTTGTGAACAAAAAATGTCTGTACACTCTGATACATGCTCATTTCGCCCTCCACACTACGCTGCCACCATTTCATTTAATCTATGATACTATTTATTATGTCCTTCTAAAATTATTATAATTATATTCTTATAGGTGGGTAGTTTTACAAGCGTTTCAACCTCTCAGTTTCCTGTCGCTTATACTAAAGAAATGTAGAATGGAAGAATTTTATAAAACGATATGATGTGCATGCAATTTCTTGCTTACAGTCTCTCATTTCTTTGACATATGCGATAGGAAACTGATAGCGCCTAAAACGCTCGTTGTTAAAAAACCCAGGTTTTAAAATGTAGGTATTTAAACTACTTCTAATCGTGATATTCACAATTAAATACATCCAGGTTATTCATGTTATTGCTGTTTGATTTTGGTTTCCCGCTCGTTGTACGATTTAAATTTAGCTTTCTTATACCTTTAAACGAGAGCCATTCTTGTATAACTGGTGTGGCCTGTAATACGAGCAAAAAATTAAAACATAGATCCTCTTCGTCAAATTGAACAAAATTAGTTCAGCGACTTCTAAAAATAAAGGAGTCTTTGAACCTTCCTTTTTTCATACTATAAAACACAACTGACGTCGCCTGTCACGCTACAAATATCAACAATTTCGCTTTACATTGCTTCTTTTAAGAATAAACTTAAAAGTGTAATAAATAAAACTAACTATTTTTAAAAATCGCTGAACTAATGTTGTTCAGTTTGACGAGTATCATCTATGTTTTAATTATTTGCTCGTATTACAGGCCACACCCAGTATATGTAGTTATATATATTACAAGCCACACCCGGTATATGTAGGTATATATATTACAGGCCACACCCGGTATATGTAGGTATATATATTACAGGCCACACCCGGTATATGTAGGTATATATATTTCGGAGATCTCGGAAACTGCTCCAACGATTTCGATGAAATTTGGTCTGATCTCTGGGAAAACGCTTGGTACCGAGTTTTAGCCCGAGCGGAACTCGGTCGTCCAGATATTTTAATTGATTACGGGAGCGTTGACGTCCGAGTGCTGGACACTGACCCAGTAGGTAGTTTTTCGCGAGTACTGCCTTTTCGCAACGTAACGTTTGGCAACCTGTTTCATTTCGCAAACTCTGTAACTGTTTTTCTGTCAAACGCTGATATTTACCTAGGTTTGCGAGACTCATCTAACTACAAAACATCTTAGTTCTAATTATAATGTAGTCTTAATTGGTGTGTAATAGCACTTAGGATCACACACGAGCGTGCGCTATAGTTAGCCATTAAGAGCTACTTTAGTTGGAGTAGGTAGTAGGTTTGCAAATACAGTTCTGTGCTTCTTAGTACATGGCATTGGTACTTTTTACCTTGCATCAAATGAGGTAGTTCTAATTTTTATATGAGTTGGTAGTGGTGAAATTGGTTATGTCAAATCCAAGTTTTCCACCTCGAAAGCCTTCCGGATCATTGTCAAATACTTGAAAATTCATTAAAATTTAGTAGTTTTTTCAGTTTTTGTCAATTTTTACCACCAAGGGCTTACGTTACGGCCAAAGTCACTTAGGACAATATTAAGTAGACTAAATTTGCAATCAAATGAGACTAATTTGGTTTTGGTAGGTCAAATAGTTTCTATGATACGGCTATTGAAAAGTTTGCGCAATTTCCAAAAAAAGGAAATATTACAGTTTTTTTTAGTTTTCGAACATTTTTACCCCTAAAGAGTGGGCTTATGCGAAAAGTTACTTTGTAGCTATTAAAGTCCACTAAATTATTAAAAAAATGTGACCAATTTTGTCAACTTAGACCTGAGAGTTCCTGAGACACAGCTGTTCAAAGTGGTTGAGGTAAGCAAGCAATTATGTACTATACTCCATTTATTTTAACATTTGAAACTGAACGGTGATATTTACTCACGTTTTTAAATGAAACAATGAAACTACATAAAATTGTGTTAACTTCTATGCTAAACATATAATAAATACCGCTATGATACGGCCACTGAACAGTTGGCGCAATTTCCAAATAAAGGAAATATTACAGTTTTTTCATTTTTTAACAATTTTTACCCATAAAGAGTGAGCTGATGCGAAAAGTTACTTTGTAGTTATTAAAGTCCACTAAATTATTAACAAAATGAGACCAATTTTGTCAACTTAGACCTGAGAGTTCCTGAGACACAGCTGTTCAAAGTGGTTGAGGTAAGCAAGCAATTATGTACTATACTCCATTTATTTTAACATTTGAAACTGAACGGTGATATTTACTCACGTTTTTAAATAAAACAATGAAACTACATAAAATTGTGTTAACTTCTATACTAAACATATATATAATAAATACCGCTATGATACGGCTATTGAACAGTTCGCGCAATTTCCAAATAAAGGAAATATTACAGCTTTTTTCAGTTTTTAACAATTTTTACCCCTAAAGAGTGGGCTTATGCGAAAAGTTACTTTGTAGTTATTAAACTCCACTAAATTATTAACAAAATGAGACCAATTTTGTCAACTTAAACCTGAGAGTTCCTGAGACACAGCTGTTCAAAGTGGTTGAGATAAGTAAACAAGTATTTACTATACTCCATTTATTTTAACATTTGAAACTTAACGGTGAAATTTGCACACGTTTTTAAATGAAACAATGAAATTATTTAAAATTGTGTTAACTTCTATAGTAAAAATATAATAAATACCGCTAATAAATGTACATGTAGGTGTTTTTAGTCAATTTGTGTTCGAAATACCGAGAAACGCGTGTTACACTTTGACCGTTAATTCAAATCTTAAATTAAATGGAGTATAGAAGGGTTTGCAAAATGAAGTACACTCTGTTAGTGAAATAAGCAATATAATTAATTATAATTATTTCACTAACAGGACGTACTTGATTTTGTAAACCTTTATAGTACATAATTGTTTACTTATCTGAACTACTTTGAACAACTGTGTCTCAGGAACTATCAGGTATAAGTTGACATAGTTGATCTCATTTTGTTAGGAATTTAATGGACTTTAATACCTGCACAGTAACTTTTCGCATAAGCCCACTCTTTAGGGGTAAAAATGGTCGAAAACTAAAAAAAAACTGTAATATTAAATTTTTTGGAATTTTCGCAAACTTTTGAATAGCTGTATCATGGAAACTATTTAAACTACCGAAATAAAATTAGTTTCATTTGATTGAAAATTTAGTCTTCTTAAAATAGTCCTTAGCGACTTTTGTCGTAACGTAAGTCCTTGGTGGTTAAAATTGTCAAAAACGGAAAAAACTACTAAATTTTAATGAATTTTCAAGTATTTGACAATGATCCGGAAGGCTTTCGAGGTGGAAAACTTGGATTTGACATAACCAAATTCACCACTACCAACTCATATAAAGATTAGAACTACCTCATTTGATGCAAGGCAACACTTCTTTTTCGGTACGATTTCCATGTACTATCTGTAGTGAGAGTGAGATACAAAGTCTACGGCTACAAATCGCTAATGTTACTACCTGCCAGTGGTAGGAGTCACACGTTAGTGGCAGTGACTACGTAGCGATTTCGCGTTGTTGCTAGTGGTAGTATAGTGACTACGCGTAGTTAGTGATACAGACTACGCTAGTTGCTAGTTGTTGTCACTACTTAGTGATCGTAGTCACCGTGTCTGTGGTAGCACAGCGGCTACGTATTGTTAGACGCTTATAAAAAGAGGAGCCAGTAAGTACTATAGCGAGAATAGAGACTACGCGTTGTCACTAATAGTAATGTCTAGCGAGTCGGTGACTACGCGTTAGTAGTGGTGGTGGCTAGTGAGTCGGTGACTACTCGTCAGTAGTGGTGGTGGCTAGCGAGTCGGTGACTACGCGCTAGTAGTGATGGTGGCTAGTGAGTCGTTGACTACGCGTCAGTGTAGTGTGCATTAAGAAGGTACCTACAGAGTAGGCAGCGCCTCGAGCTGCCATCATGCTATGGGGGGTGGCGGCGTACTGCTGCGGCGCAAATTCGCGCTGCCTATCCTGGATTTGACCCAATGCACGCCTATGGTGATTGGTGACTACGCGTCAGTAGTGGTAGTGGCTACGCGTCAGTAGTGGTAGTGACTACGCGTCAGTAGTGGTGGTGGCTAGCGAGGCGGTGGCGCTGAGTGGTCAGTGTGCGGCGGGGGCGGGGCCGGGGGGCGCGGCTTGCCGCGGCCGCAGGCAGAGCGCGTAGGCGAGCACGAAGAGCGCGTAGGGCGCGACGATGGCGACGGCGACGCGCGCGTGCTGCGGCGCGCCCGCCACGTCGCGCGCGAATCAGTTCTCGTCCTCTTCTTCGCGGAACAGGTACGTCGACCTGCCGATGGTAACAATGCGTTAGTCTTTGCTGGGATTACTGCAGTTCCTTTCTTTTTCGAGTAGTAAGTAATACTATTCTCTGCGGCATAGAATCAGAAATGATGATATCCGCAGTAGAACTAAGGTTACTGACATAGCCCGAAGAATTGCGAAATAGAAGTGGCAGTGGGCGGGGCACATTGCTCGCAGGACTGATGGCCGATGGGGTCAATAGGTTCTCGAATGGCGTCCGCGGACCAGCAGACGAGCTGTCGGTAGGCCTCTAACGAGATGGAGTGACGACCTGGTTAAGATCGCGGGATCGCGGTGGATGCGGAAAGCACAAGACCGGTCTGAGTAGAGAGCCTTGGGAGAGGCCTATGTCCAGCAGTGAACGTCTTTCGGCTGACATGATGATGATGATGATGATGATGATGATGATGATGATGATGATGAAGTTATATTATTTTCATACGAATAATTTTCCTTTTTTGTACTGACAAAGGAACTACTGCGAATGATTATTAATTCATTTGCAGCGCCGGTCGCGAAGTTGATGGGATTTGGCAAGGACAATGAGTGTGGAGAGGCACTTAGAATATTTTAGTGCGTCGTAGGTATTTTCGACGAGCCACGACTTGTGCAACTTACACTAGACTTAGTGGATGCTTTAAAATTAAGAGATACCAATACAATGGATTAAGATGCTTTAGATGGATGGGGTACCAATCAACCAAAGATGTGGTCTACCCTAAAGTTGATAATCGTTTGCAAGTCATAAAACAATAATGCCAATAAACGTGTCGTCAACTTGAAAGTTCGACTTTAGCGACATATTCATTTGATAGGAACTTGTTTAAAAATTTATAGACTTATTTGGCTGATGGTACCATCTGTTTCCTGGCCTGTAGTAAAACGTTCTCACAATAAGTTTCTCAATAAATTTCCTTGTCATGCAAGCCATGTCACTGAGTTTTTCTGTGAAATGGTTCCATAGTGATTTGCTGTTCAGTTGGTTCGAGACTAGCTTCATCGCAGGCCGCGGCACTTGTCCAAGAGGCCAAATGGAAAATGTCAAAGTTTTAAGAAAAAGCCTTATTTCCATAAAAAACTCCTGAGATTTTTTTCGATAGCTTAATCCGGTGTAAAATCATCCATACTAATATTATAAATGCGAAAGTGTGTGTGTTTGTAAGTTTGTGTGTACCTATTTGTCCGTCTTTTACGCCGTAACGGAGGGAGACGGAGCGACACGTGATTTTTGGCATAGTTTATGGGCCCGAGAGTGACATAGGCTACTTGTTATCCCGGAAAAATGCACAGTTCCCGCGGGAACAGCGCGCGATAACCGCATACCACGCGGGCGGAGCCGCAGGCAAAAGCTAGTTGAATAATAAAAATAACTAAATTGTGTTGGAGCCTAAAATTCGATGAAACTTCTGTGGCAATGGTAGCCCTGGTCATAGATTTGGCTGATCAAAAACACTCACCAATAGGCCAGATTGAAGAGCGCGAACACCAGCGGGAAGGTTATCCTGGATATGACGTCTATCCGCTTGGAGCGCGTCGGGAACTTGGACATCCAGAGCCGGCAGCAGTTCTTCCTGGTGGGGTTCATGTGGACCTCGCACTGCCGCATCTTGTCGGCGCCACGCAGCGGTTTCTGCAGTTGCAGACCAGTCAGGGAACACGGACGGGGGGGCATTTTGTACGGGCGCGCGGGACTTAAGGCTAATAGGGCGTCGCTTCTGAACCAGATTGATTATTTTAAAGCGCAACAATAAGGTAACGATTCGAAAATAGGTTGGTTCACCCGGACCGACCGGAGTCACCATATGGGTGGGATATGGGTGCCCATGTCTGACACAACAAGCGTGCATAAGTATCTATCTGATACGACTCTATTTCTAGGGCCGGAAGAAAATGTCAGATATTTTTGCACGCTTCGCTGTGGCAGATATTAATGTTGGTGACTGTACCTACACAACAAGCTTTATTTACTTGGGACTTTTGCAGGTGGTAAGACCTAGTGCAAGGTCCGCCCGGATTGCTACCACCATCTTGCTCGCTAATCCTGCCGCGAAGCAGCAGTGCTTGCACTATTGTGTTTCGGCGTGGAGAGTAAGACAGCCGGTGAAATTACTGGCACTTGAGGTATCCCATCTGAGACCTCTAGGTTGGCAACGCATCTGCAATCCCCCTGGTGTTGCAGGTGTCTATGGGCGGTGGTGACCTCTTACCATCAAGAGACCCAGTTGCTCAGTTGCCATCCAGTCAAATAAAAAAAAATTGTAGGCGTTAAGCCTGGTTCACATTTATCTGTCGTGTTGTTTTATTACCAGTGCAGTGTGCCCTTGCATTTGATAGAAAATGATCGGTTGCATATAATTTTCGAATAGTTGGCAGTTTTTTTTCGACTGAGATCGGGAAGAGCTGTTGTAAAAATATTAAGTTACCTACTTTTTGTCAAAAGCCCTCACCTACCTTAAAAATAAAAAAATACTGCAAATTATTATTATTTTCAAAAATCGGCTACCAGGTAGAAAGATAATAAGCATTTTGGTTACTTTTGAGTTGAGAAGGATTTTAAAGTGTCTGAAGGAATCTCAATGCTTATTTATTATTTTTTATACGTCCAGAAAGGTCCAGAAACGACGTCGTAGAAATTTAACAAGAGATTGCAGGGACTCTGCAGGGCTACTCCTAAACTCGAAACTCGAAGTTCGTGTCGTGCGGTCCCTCTCGCTCTCGTATTAAATAGTATAAGTATCAGAGGGACCGCACGACACGAACTTCGAGTTTCGGAGTAGCCATGCTGATATTTGTCAGATAGAAAATATGTCAGGGCGATAAGCTTTTACGAGTTTTAGGTTATGCTAAATAGTTATTAACCCCCTTATTCATAAAACTTAACAAGCCTAATGTTAACTAACAAATGCTTTGTCCCTTTCTAACAAATACAAATGTCGAAGTGACAGATAAGGACAAACGAATTTTAGCGGCATTTTAACTAAAATAGGTTTGATTGTCGTTTATGAATAAGGGGGTAAGACGTAAGTTACCACATTGTAATTAAGGTTGGTCTTCGTTAGATAGAATACTCAGGAAAGCAGGATTCGGATCTGTACATCTAAGTTGTTTAAGCCAATAATAGACTACGACTTCGACCATCCTAATCCTAGGCAGGGACGGGTCTTGAATTTGTGTGGCCCTGGGCTAATACTGCTTAGGGAGAGGCCCTACCTAATTACTCAAACCTCACGATCGAATTTGTTTTAATTCTAGATAATTTTATTATTGACAATATCGTCTATTGTTTTCAGTTCAGGTTGGGGGCTCTCTGTATGCACGGAGACCTGGGCTGCAGCCCAAAAAGCCTTTAAGTAGATCCGCCCCTGATCCTAGGTAACATTCCTGCTGGCTGTACGTAGTATGATCATATAATCGTTTAACATTATAAAAGATTGCGTATTCACCAGAGATCTACGAGGAAACAGAGCTAAATACACCAATTACTACACCAATAATTTTATTGGTGGATTTTTTCCTTCGCTCACCCCTCCGCTTTCATCTCTGGTGAAGCGCCGCCATAATATTACTTAAAGAAAGGCAGCTACACAAAAAATAAGGTAAGGTAATTTTAAGGTTATTTTTTCCTTAAGGAAAGCAAAAATACCTACAACTAGATAAGACTTGGTAATGCCAATCAGGCAGGACTAAGAGCAAAAGGAACATTTCCAAATCAAATGCGAGCTCACCATCGCAAAAGTGGCGTTGCTGTCTGTGTCCAGCAAATCTGAGGCCGCGTCCAAATTGGCGGTCGCGGCCTCCATCTCCCGTCTCGTTTTCTTCATGTTCTCCCTGTGCATGTCGGAGCGGGACGCATAGTTGACGAGCGCGAACTCGAGCAAGGCTCCGAACACGAAGGTTAGGCACACGCCCGTCCACACGTCGATGGCTTTGGTGTAGGAGACGGGAGGGAGGGAAGCGTTGATGCCCGAAGACTGAGTGGCCATGGTAAGGAGCGTCGTTACTCCTGGGGACGAAATGGTTAAATGTGGTTGGAGGATATATTAGAAATTCGAGACAATTTCGGTCGTCAGTATTAAAAAAATATATTTTTAAATTATCAAAATAGCCTGTCCCGGATTTTTTTTAGCAAATATATTTCTAATAATAATAATTTATTATAAGATAAGTTTCATTCTGTTATCAGACGGGTAAAGATCTTTTCAAGTTCGGATCTTAGACCATATAGGTATCAGATGGCTATGCCTACAGTCACTAGCACCCATATCTGACACAACAAGCGTGCTAAATATCTATCTGATACGACTCAGTGTCAAATATTTTTGCACACTGCGCTGTGGCAGATATTAATGTTGGTGACTGTACCTACACAAAAAGCTTTATTTACTTTGGACTTTTGCAGGTGGTATGTAGGACCTTGTGCAAGGTCCACCCGTATTGCTACTACCATCTTGCTCGCTAATCCTGCCGTGAAGCAGCAGTGCTTGCACTGTTGTGTTTCGGCGTGGGGAGTAAGACAGCCGGTGAAATTACTGGCACGTGAGGTATCCCATCTTAAGCCTCTAGGTTGGCAACGCATCTGTAATACCTATGGTATTGCAGAAGTTTATGGACGGTGGTGATCTCTTACCATCAGGAGACCCACTTGCTCGTTTTCCATTCAGTCGAATAAAAAAAAGACTAGGCCAATTGGTGGCAAGTGTCCCGTTATATTGATTACATTTATTATTTACTACCATAACCCCCTCTCATTCCGCAAGAGCTTTGTGCCCACCAGTGTGACGACCACTGGGATGATGATGATAATGATTGATAATGATGACGAACCTAGCGACACGCGAGCCGGCACGGCGCCCTGGTCCAGCCAGAAGGACACCCAGGAGACGATGACCAGCATGCAGCACGGGATGTAGATCTGGATGAGGTAGTAACTGAACTCGCGCTTGAACAGCAGGTCCACCTTCAAACAGCTGTATTCACCTGGAATACGCAGAAATGAATGGTCAGTTTCCAAAGATCCTAGGGATATTTTTAAACGTTTACCTAAATTGTTTTATAACTTCTCCCCTTAGTAGTACGAGGGCGAATCAAAAAGTTCTTAGAACTGGCTATTTACATAAACTTTTTAAATTATTTTTTTATTTTATTCTGAGCTGTCATTGTCATGTAATATTTGACCGTTACTTTTATTCGAGTCGTTCCCGCCATTACGTAGTAAATTGATATTATGTGAAACAAGTCGACTAAAACATCAAATTATGGAAAAAAATGAGTCACGTGCCGTGATAAAGTACTTGTGTATGAAAAATATGACTACCAAGGAAATTTTTTTGGACATCCAGCAAACTGTAGGCACTGATGCTTTACCCTATTCCAATGTTGCTTACTGGGTTGCTGAGTTTAAAAGAGGGAGATCTAGCTGTGAAGACGACCCCCGCTCCGGCCGTCCATGTACCTCAATTAACACACAAACCACTGAAAAAATTGAGAAAATGGTTTTAGAAGACAGGCGACTAACAATTAAGTATCTAGCAGAGACCCTAAAGATTTCATTTGGTAGTGTACATTCAATATTAACGGATGTTTTGGGTTTTAGAAAAGTGTCAGCAAGATGGGTTCCGCGAATGTTAACTCAGGCAAACAAAGAGTTGCGTGTGGGGGTTTCAGAGCGTAATCTTAAAATAATCAAGCGTGACCCGGAAACTTTTTACCGCTGTTTCGTAACTATGGATGAAACATGGGTTCACCATTTTGATCCTGAAACGAAAAAACAAAGCATGTCCTGGAAACGTCCATTTTCCCCTCCAATAAAGAAATTCCGAGTATTTCCAACGGCGGGTAAAGTAATGGCCTCAGTTTTCTGGGATACAGAAGGAATCCTGTTTATTGATTATCTACCACAAGGTAAAACCATTACTGGTGCCTATTACACCGAAATTATCCCAAAAGTCCGGCAAGCAATTAAAGATAAACGTCGAGAAAAATTGCGTGCTGGAGTGCTTTTCCATAATGATAACGCTCCAGCTCATCGGTCACAGATGGCCCTCACTGCAATCCGCCAAGCTGGTTTTGAGCTCTTTGATCATCCGCCCTACTCGCCAGACTTAGCTCCGAGTGATTTTCACTTATTTCCGAAACTAAAGGAGCACATTCGTGGAATTAAATTTGACGATGACAACGCGATCATGGGTGCTGTAGAGGAGTTTTTCGAGACTCAAAAAGAAATCATTTTTTATAATGGAATAAATTTTTTAAAAAAAAAAGTTTTAATAAATGTATAGAACAAGAAGGAAATTATGTAGAAAAATAAAATAAAAAAATATTGATTTTCATTTGTTTTTGATCCTATTCTAAGAACTTTTTGATTCGCCCTCGTACTAGGGAAGTAGTATTAGTTCAAGTCATGATTCTACAAGGGGCTGGTCCGACTAATTTCAATCTTATAAAAAATAAGTGCACATGAAAGAAAGAAAGAAAGAAGGAAATACATTTATTCACATTCACAAAGACACACAAATAAAAAAAAACAATAAACAGCAAACACAAACAAAAGAAAAAATAAATACGAAAATAAAAATACACGATTTGGTGTGTCCTCGCAAAAGTGATGCTGAGGCGTTAGACGCCTGCAGCGCCAATATTCTGTCAGAAGTGTCAGAACCGTCTGCGACTCACGGAATGATACATAAATATACTAAACTTATGCGTACATTAAATTAAGAAATATAATAGATTTAATTGTAGGTAAGTTAACAAGATATAAATAAATAAATTATAATAAACCATAAGTAAAAACAAGGGACAAACAAGTAGTTCAAATTCAAAAACAACAGGCAGGCGTACTCAAAGTGCTGGTTCACATGCTTAGTAGTCTTTGAATAATAAAATATCAGAGATAGTATAGGCTGTTGAGGTTCTTACCAGTATTTGTTTTACTGTTGCAGTAGTCCGTAAGAAACTTCTCCAGGGTGAACCGTGGTAGGTGTAAGTTCTTCACGACCTGGACGGGGTCACCTTCCTTCCATAGGAACACCAGGTCATCCGTAGTCCAACCGTCTGTAGGGAAGAATAAATAATTCTTAAATAAAGCTAGTGATAGAAACGTCTCTGGAAATTTGGAGGCCATGTGAACTGTTAGTGCCAAGATCAGTGCGTATCTGTTCAGACCAACGTATTCGTTTCTCGAGGTTGTCAAGGTTTTTCCTTGCAATTTGATTGGTAAACATTCACAAGTGTATTATGGTTTACTAATATAATATGTTGCATAAAATTAAATTTCATAATTTCGTCATGTAGTAAAGAAAACTCAAGTACCGTGTAGAATCTGTCCACATTCTTGTGAAGGTGGAGGAACAGTTCATGGTCTTAGAATAGTTTTCGTTTGCGGATTTACTTAAATAATAAAAACTTGTAAAAGACGGCATCGTAAATACGTCCATACTATTCTTAAAATGTTTACGGTAGTAACTTTGGCTTGTCATAACAATAGAGATATTTATTCAATTTTACAGTTATCAGTGGCGTAGCGTGGACTTATGTAGACGTGGGCACAGAGAACATAATATACAGAGACACCACCTAGTACAAGCAAACGGTATCACCCTAATACTGGCTATACAACTGGCTATTTTTCTTTTCTTTATTTTACAATAGAAGGCACCACTGAGAACACAAATAACACGATACCTATATGCCATCTAGCGAGACACTAATGATACGGGTGTCGCTTGTTAGCCCAATATATAGCTTGACTAGGACATGACAGGGTTGGTAGATGGCGCTACGTTATATAACCTACTCACGGCCGCTGGTCAGTGCGTAAGCAATCGAGGTTTCGTAGATCCAAACCTATTCGTAATCTGCTGAAAACGCTGTCAGCCATTTTAGTTTATAGATTATCTACAGCTTAGGGCTATACTACGAAACTCAAAGTTCGTATCGTACCGTCCCTCTCGCTCTCGTATTAAATAGTTTAAGTGTCAGAGGGACCGCACGACACGAACTTCAAGTTTCGTAGTAGAGTAGTGACGATATGTAGTTTTAATTTTTTTTTTATTCGACTGGAAGGCAAACGAGCAAGTGGGTCTCCTGGTGGTAAGAGATCACCGACGCCCGTAAACATCTGCAACATCAGGGGTATTGCAGATGCGTTGCCAACCTAGAGGCCTAAGTTGGAATACCTCAAGTGCCAGTAATTTCACCGGCTGTCTTACTCTCCGCGCCGAAACACAACAGTGCAAGCACTGCTGCTTCCCGGCAGGATTAGCGAGCAAGATGGTGGTAGCAATCCGGGCGGACCTTGCACAAGGTCCTACCACCTGCTATTATGCGATTATGCAATTATAGTATATAAATATAAGTGTTGTGTAGTGTATATACTTGGTTTGGTGTTTTTCAAAATCCTCTAATATCTCAGAAACGGTGCGTCCTAGCTCAAAAATAGCCAAATTTTCAACCCCCTCCCAAGCCCACCCCCTACGGGACTACCCCGGACCCAACCCCAAAATTTCATCCCCCCCCCACTTTTAGCACATTGACCAGCCTAACCAGACCCCTGATCCAAGGGTAGCGAAAACTTCCAGGGCCTATAGCTCCGGAACGGGGCTACTCCGAAACACGACGTTCGAAGTTCGTATCGTGCGATCTCTCTCACACTTATACTCGCATCGCACGACACGAACTTCGAACGTTGTGTTTCGGAGTAGCCCCGTTCCGGAGCTATAGGCCCTGGAAGTTTTTGCTACCCTTGGATCAGGGGTCTGGTTAGGCTGGTCAATGTGCTAAAAGTGGGGGGGGGGGGATGAAATTTTGGGGTTGGGTCCGGGGTAGTCCCGTAGGGGGTGGGCTTGGGAGGGGGTTGAAAATTTGGCTATTTTTGAGCTAGGACGCACCGTTTCTGAGATATTAGAGGATTTTGAAAAACACCACACCAAGTATATACACTACACAACACTTATATTTATATACTATAATTGCATAATCGCATAATAGCAGGTGGTAGGACCTTGTGCAAGGTCCGCCCGGATTGCTACCACCATCTTGCTCGCTAATCCTGCCGGGAAGCAGCAGTGCTTGCACTGTTGTGTTTCGGCGCGGAGAGTAAGACAGCCGGTGAAATTACTGGCACTTGAGGTATTCCAACTTAGGCCTCTAGGTTGGCAACGCATCTGCAATACCCCTGATGTTGCAGATGTTTACGGGCGTCGGTGATCTCTTACCACCAGGAGACCCACTTGCTCGTTTGCCTTCCAGTCGAATAAAAAAAAAATTAAAACTACATATCATCACTACTCTACTACGAAACTTGAAGTTCGTGTCGTGCGATCCCTCTCGCTCACGTATTAAATAGTATAAGTGTGAGAGAGATCGCACGATACGAACTTCGAACGTCGTGTTTCGGAGTAGCCCTTCAGCACATAGGCAGGCTACTCTGAAAATCGAAACTCGAAGTTCGTGTCGTGCGGTCCCTCTGACACTTATACTATTTATTACGAGAGCGAAAGAGACCGCACGACACGAACTTCGTGTTTCGAATTACATAGTAGCCCGCTGCATGCGCATACCGGTTTTACGCCATCTAGCGTTACTTTTGCAAACTACTACGAAAACCTCATAGCTGAAACGTAGTCACATGTAGCCTATACTTTCGTATTCTCAATTTATTATTTATGATGTTTCTTATCTTCAAATTAAGGAGTTGAAATAAAGTTGATGTGAAGTTGTGTTTATAAAATATGCTATTCTTTATTTTAATATCAATATTTCTACTTAATTCGGCTTATTTACATTTTATACTTTACAGATGTTAATGGTAGTGCCATCTATTGCCGTTTTTTAGTACTAATTATATCTTGTATGAGTTGGTAGCCCATGACGTGGGCGAAGTCGTATCAGCGAAGCCCCTTTTCTACGGTCGCATCGCATTTAAAGAGACCTTTATTGCTGTTTACGTTTAACTTATTTGACTTTAATTACACTGTTAAAATTTTTTGTAAAATTACAATTGTTTTACAAAACAAATATCAGCAAAATTCCAAATCAACGTATACTAATACAAAACATAACACAATTTGAGTAAAATTACAAGACATGTGAAGGAACTTACTATAATGAGTTGTAATTTTGGAAGCTTTATGCAATAACCCAATACGTGTACGTATTGTAATTTTTCCTAACTGTTGGTGAATTTCTAATGAAAGGTTGTAAATTTACCAAAATTCTTTGTAATCCGATTTACAATACTTTTTTGTGATATTACGAATAAATGTTGAAACTCAAATTACTATGAAGTCATTAAGAATTTACAAATAATTTTATTATTTTTGTAACACAAATTTGAAAATTACAATACGTATTATAATTCTATCGAAAGTTTTTATTTTTCTAACACGTATTGTTATTTTCTAAAACTGTTGATTAATTCTGAACAAAATGATTTGAAAATAAGAATAACTCTTTGTATTTTGATTTACAATACTTTTTTTATGAAATTGCAAAAAAAAGTTGAAACACAAATTAGTATGAAATCATTAAGAATTTACAAATAATTTTATTATTTTTGTAACTTAAATTTGAAAATTACAATACGTATTGTAATTCTACCATAAGTTTTTATTTTTCTGACACGTATTGTAATTTTGTTAAACTTTTGATTAATTTCGGGCAAAAAGATTTAAAATTTACAAAAATTGTTTGTAATTTGATTTACTATACTATTTTTATAAAATTTTGAAAATATGTTGAAACTCAAATTAGAATGAAATTATTAAGAATCTGCAAACTATTTTATCATTTTTGTAACACAAATTTGAAAATTGCATTACGTATTGTAATTCTACCCAAAGTTTGCTACCATTCAACAAATGTTTTGTAATTTTTCGATAATGAGTTGAAATTAATTACGTTGTGTAGTACGGGAGTGCACCGATAGATGGCGCTGCTCCCTAAATAAACTCGCTAACGATGTGTAACCTTAGAATTGTGACTACCGCGGCTTACTTAACGTTTGATGTCTTTTGTTAGGGACAGCATTATACTTGGTTGGCTGCATTCAAGTTATTGAACACCTTCCAATATAATTCTGAACATAGTACGATTCTGATTGCAGTACGGTGTCTCGCTCGAAACGCCTGCTGTTATCCGAGTGAATACTATAAAACCACTCAGTTGTAAGTGAAGTTTGCCTAATAAACCGTATAATTATATTTGTCGTTTCCGTCGCATCGTCAACCCCGTTCTAGTTGTAAATTTACAACACATCATTTTGAAATTGCAAACCAATTTCAAAAGAATTTGTTTGGCAAAATTACATTATTTGTATTGTAATTTTGCTAAACGAATTTCCGATAGTCGTTTGGTAAATTTCAACAAATGTTTTGTAATTTTTCAATAATGAGTTGAAAATGTACAACACATCATTTTAAAATTGCAAACCATTTTCAACAGAATTTGTTTGGCAAAATTACATTGTTTGTATTGTAATTTTGCTAAACGAATTTCCGACAGTCGTTTGGTAAATTTCAACAAATGTTTTGTAATTTTTCGAAATTGAGTTGAAATAAATTGTATTGTAAATTTACAAAACGGAATTATATTTTTACTTTATTGTTGTGCGTAAAAACTTCCAACACTTTCTTTGTAAAATTACTACAGAAATTTTTAACAGTGTAGTGTAAGTTGAAAAATAGGGAAGAAAATAATCAACTTTTACTACGTAATACTAGCAGGTAAATCTTGTTCTCGGCATTCGGTCTATCCTCCCCTCTTAACAGCTTCTCTTTCGACAAAGACCTCCTCTGAGGCTTTCACTTGCTTCACTGAAAAAATATGGCTTGTAATATTACTTGAGTGACTACAAAACTAAGGCCTACTAGTAGCTAAAAGTTAGGTGATATCTTACAAAATATTTTTGTAATATTAGCATCATTTTGGTTTAGCCTACGTTTAGCCAAAATTTACTAATTAGGAACCAAAATTATGCTAATAATACAAAACGATTTTGTAAGACATCACCTAACTTTTGGCTACTAGTAGACCTTAGTTTTGTAGTCACTCAAGTTTATGATATATATCTTTTTTCAGTGTAGTGCTTAATAATGAATTAAGTATATGGAGTTAAGTATTTTCTTTCTTTCTTTAAATTTGTACGTCGTGGGCTCGTAACTCGTCGAGGGCTAGTCCGACTTAGCTTGGCCGGTTTTGATAAGTTTGTCGGATCTATTTCTTATTTAAGAAAAAAAATCGGGTCTGTGTTTATGTTACATACACATAATTTACGACGCCATCCCGTCTGTTATTCAACTAATAAATCAGAACGGGGCGCCATGTGGCATCACGCATTACCGAATTGTCGAGATTCGTCCACATTTTGTTTATAAAATACAGCCAATTATACTGACATATTTCTTATTAAATCAAATTGCCGTGGCACTATGTGGTTAACAGTGACAAATAGATTGCTTGTATAGCTACCAAAGTATAGAAGCAAGATAGATTTTAGCGTCTTTACCCGACTGCTCAAAGAGAGGTTCTATGTTTTTCCAGCGTATGTATATTTCTTTGGTCCTCTCTGTAGCCTGAACTTGGGTGGTATTCAACATAATATACAGGTATGAAGTATTCATTTGATTCATCATAACTATCAGATTGACATATGGCATTAAAGGAATTTATTTGCTCACCCGCAACCTTATGATAGCTAAGTTTATGCAAGATATGCGTGTTGATGCAGTTCCTCCACCTCCACACACTGTAAGAACATACACAAATCACACAAACCCATCTATCACCACCACCACAATACACTGACGCGTTTCGAATTCAACCAGAGCTCATCTTCAGAGCAACACAACCGTACACCATACCAGATGTTAGGTTGTTATCAGACGTTTGAGTCTGACTTCTGGCTTTTTTTAAATGTAATGACATAACGCTCAACTGTGTTGGCTTGTGCAGTACTTACAGCTGGCCATCCTCAGGGAACACGTCTGCTTGTCCAGGGGGTACAACTTCAGGTTCATCGGGCAGGAGAGTGTCAGGGATATTCGGATGCTGTAGAGCACGTTGCCGTTGGGGAAGATCCGAATGTACACGTTGGGCATGATGATGTTGTGGAAATGACCCTCCTTCTCGTTGGAGAAGAACAGGTCGGGCATCCACACGCGGTTGGCTTCGGTCAGGGTCAGGTACTTTAGCCGACCTGTAGAGATTCACGTATTGTTAAGTGCCACATAAAAGTGTGGGCAATTTCACAAGAACTCACATTCACTTCATTCGTTCACCTAAGTTTACAAACTTGACTAAATAACACACGAGTTAAAGCTCGCGTACGTCTATCTGTCACTTTACTGTAGAAGTAGAATCATGTCGTCAACATAGACATAAAACAAAAGTGTCTTGAAAAAATCAAGTAATTCCTATAGTAATTTTTGGAGGCGTAAAAGCCAAGTCGATAGAAAACAAAGTGTTTTCATTAAAGATATATTTCGTCACTACCTTGAAAAAAACTCATAACTCAAATATCAATCAGTCTGCAGAATTGACCCCTGAAGATTAAATATTGTTCATAATATTCGCTCTGGGAAATTACTGATTTTTAAAAGTAATGACAATTGTATTGTAGGTACGATTCGTCGATGAAATCTTCATACAGACTCATATAGTGTATCTACCTAGAACCAAATGGCAATATTATTACAGCGATTTTTCTCCTCTTTCGAAACCAATTAATAAATAGGTGTCATGGTCGGATACAAGACGTGCAGGACAGCTTAAATGCTTATTTAATTGACATTAATATTAAGTTCTACATAAGCATATTCTTCTTATAGTTAGTTTCTTTGCTGATCTTACCTCCCAAGTTGTTGAATTTCAACCGCTCGTCCAACCATTGCTCTCGGAATGTCAGCTGCACCGAGTATTCCTAAAACATTAACTAAAGCTAAGGCATTTGCTTTGGTACTCAACAAATAACGACATATCGTCAAAGTCTTCAATCATGTTATTTCTTGACGATATATCGTCAGTAACATCTTCCTTGATCTACTTATTTATTTCTTTCTTAAGAACAACTAGACGCTAGTTAATTTGCTTTTAATTCGCAATTTTCTAAACAAAGCGTTTATCCTTTATCTTAATCAGTCATTTTATGCGTTAAGCTATTATATTAAAGTGTATGTCTACTTTTGTACAAGTTAGTCGCCAAAGCTTTCACAGGTGATATATTTGTGCCAATATTACCATATTGCCTACAAAGTGTTTGCCAATTCAGAAGCTAATGTCATCTAAGATGAAAATAGTGATACTATTATGCGCATACTAGGACCTTTGAACTATTATTTAAAAAAATGTTTTTTTTTTTAATTGAGAGGGGTAGCAACGCGCCTAATAGTCTTGTTGTGTAATTTAGTGCGAGGTGTTTATTGACACAAATGTTATATTAACACATAGTTCCAGACATCTAGAATGGGAGGAGGAATGTCGGAGGTTCTCTCAATTGATCTGACGTCAAGGAACTAAGCCGATCCCTCACGTCAGGAGCAAGTCAAATGAATTAGTTCAACAAAACTAAGCTTGCAAAAACCTATAGTGCATGCGGCTAATATAAACAACTTGACAGACTTTCGGGCGTCAAAACCGTCTACGAGAGTTCACTCATCAAAATTTGGTTTCGGTTCTGTCTAGAGGCTGAAAAGTTGGTCAAGTCGTGTAAACAAATGAAGGTAGATGATTACGCTTTCATAGAGCAAGGAGAAGGCATAAACAAAGATAGCATCGACGTTGATGGATGCGGCGGCATCATGAATGTATTAGTCAAAATTGGCTCCCAGCCAAAGCGGGGTCTTTACGTAAGACGCCTTTTCCTTGTGTCACTAATCTAGGGCTGGTTGAACAGGGCATTATACTAATCGACAATATCGACATGCATGCGCATGCCGTGCGTACTATGTCCCAGCGGTGACCTTGCTGCTAAAAGTAAGTTTAGCTCTACACTTTGTTGGTCCTAGCATTTGCTGGCTTGAGGTGTTCCTTCGTTCTGACATTCAAATAAATTTCTTTCCCAAAGACGCTTCCAGCTGAAATTGAATCAAGGAGCACGAGAACGACATAAAAACCGAAAGCCAAACAATTTATTTTTTAAAAAGTATTCTGTCGTTTCGACTCTTAAAGCAACTTGCACTTTAGGAAAGGTTGCAGAACCACCTGCGAGCTCACAATGGAACTACGTAGGTACTAAAGTAGCAATATAAGTTTTAATGAGGAAAGTGCTACAAGTGTAGTGCTTGGTGTCTCGATTGAAGCCAGCGTGACAGTGACCCTCCATCCTTCCCGTCAAACAAGAATTAATCCTATCTCCCTCATAATACAGCTAAGTGAGAGAGACAGGATGGCTGGAGCCGTGCAAAAAGCAAAGCGCACCTACTCACCCTCTCGAGCACTCGTCGATGGAATGCTTGTCAATCGTATTACCTGCATGCAGGTTATCGGCCAGCTTAACTAGAGCTACGGTACGGTCTAGCGGTCGTTGGGGGGCGGGTCAGATAGCGTCGGGCGCCACGACAAGCGGGCTGAGTGCGGGCGCGACGGTACATCCCGAGTTTACACAACACAAATTCACATGAACAAGACAATATTAACAACGGCACGTACATTATTATACGACCAAAATAGTTTTTATATCCTCATCAAATGCATGACAACAGAAAGGTGAACGTAAAGCATGACACGAAAATAAATAAGGGAAATAAGGCATGAGATGAATGGTGCGGGCCGCGTCTCCTTGCCTAGCCTACGAGTGTAAGCGGGTCGTATTGATCCCGGAATCTCGCTCCGGTACTGATGCGGTGACGGCGAGCACTCGGCTCTGCAAACAGGTGCCGAACGAGGTTTACGCTGCGCTGCTTCGAGCTAGCGGGCGCAGTGACAAGTGCTGAAGTGCTCCCTCCGAGTGAACGTGAACTAAATACTTTAGAGCTTGTTGTTAGTGCTTTTGACCGGATTGGTCCTTCCAATCGGTCTAGTGCGATTCATTAAATTATTGCTTTATTTCAAAACTTTGTTGTTTAGTGCTAACTACCTGTGCCAATAGTCCATCAGTTGGTGTTTTTACAAATTTAGCAGTAATTTTTTAACTTAAAAAAACTTAAAAGTAACTAAAACGAAATAACGAAAGAAAATCATGAAATCGTTGTCTCGACTGATGAACGTAAACTTGAAACAATTTGAAGTTGTTTCTTCAAAATAAAAGGGTGAACGGCACCGCACCGTGAAAACAAAATGTAACTTATTCTGGTTACTTCACAAGTTCACATAGAGTTAGTATCTGTATCGTTGAAGTTTTTCCAAGAAAACATACCGTTTTGTCACTGTCATTTAAAACTTTCGACGCCAGAAAAGTTAAGGCGCACAAAGCTGTTAGGTAACAATAATAAAACGGAACTTTTTTTGGTAGGTAAACTTCAACACATGATAAGCCATATATTGCTATAAGTTAACAATACAATACGGATTCCAGTTGCAATATAAATATATGTATATAGAGGAATCTTGAACACGACGTAGGATACCAGTAACATGTCACAACATTTGGAAAATTCGATAATATCGTGGGATAACTCCTTTAGATAAACGTATATATGAAATTTATAAACTCAAACAAGACAGTGCAAAACTCAAAACATCCACATAAAGAAATCATATAAAAGAAAAATAACATAATAAAAAAACAAACACAGTCACATATCCAAACACGGTTACACGGCAGCTTCAATGTTCAGCAGTGCAATTGCCAAATATCAATTTTAGTATTAATATTCAGTTTTACTACAAACAAAGTTCCGTCATTACCATCAACAAATTGTAACCATTCATTAGTAAATAAATTTAGTTCACTGCTGTCTATCTCAAGACGCAAAGTCGCAAATTCACAGTCGATGAAGTATATATAGACGATATCAGTTGAACTTTGTTTGATAATAAAAACAGCGTTGTATCAAATATCGTTTGGTTATGTGGAGTCACTCACCATTTTATAATCATCTATTTTGCTGATGGATCGTAGATACAGGTTGACTCGCACTAACGTAGGTGCGTCGCCTTAGGTAAGAAAAAATAGCAAAGCTTAGGTTGTATAAGGATTCCGAATACCTAACATGTACATTCGAATCTAGTCAGTCAACAGACTACCGTCAAGTCAGAATTTCGAGATTTCGACGAGGTTTGATGAGTTAATGTCTGATGCTAAAAAATAGTGGTGCAATTTTACCAGGTGGTTTCGAAACTGATTTTTATTTTTCATTGTGCATTGGTTTAAGAATTTTGCTATTGAATTGGGGTCAACTACGAATGTTAGCTTTAAAACCAGCTGCTATATCACACCTTTACAAAATGGACCCAACGTATTCTTGATTCAGATTAAAATTCGAACATATTCAGTCCATTTCACAAAAAGCTAAATGCCCCTCGAGATGAAACCATAAGGACAACCAGCCACTCTAAAATAAACAAAAAAAACTATGTTCTAGAAGGCTAAGTCCCTTCCAATGTCCTCATTGGTGAAGCGGACAACTGGAGACCACTTGCCGGTTTGAAACAATTGAACGCTTAAAAAACGATTTTGGTCGTTAACACCAAAAGGGATCCATTAGAAGAATAAAATAATAAATAAGTACAAAATAAACATTACACATAATTGGGGTAAGCCTCTCCGAGGGAGAGAGTTGCCCATTCATTTGACTTGTTTACCTCGCGACCGACAGTGGACGAGTAGGTACGTTATACTTAGGCTACGCCGGCTGCGTGTGCACTTACCATCGTGACGTCATCGATCTTTGATATACTTCTGACAAATATATTGACGCTCACAACCGCTGGCCCATCTAAGTACCAAGCAAAATATACCGGTTGTTATATAGTTTTCAAACTAAGGAGCTAGCCCTATGGTAAACGATAATTTTGTGCTAATTGCCGTGGTATGCCATGACGTTCTGGAAACAATACAGTCAGTACAAACTCACCTGGGTATCGGATGCTACGCAACAGTGAACGTTAACTGATGAAAAACAAACAATCGAAACAGAACACAATCTGTGAATCCAAATAAAACAGGAGGAGGATGGATGGACACCGGGATTAAAGACTCGATGGGCTTTTCTTGTTTATAGGAATTTGTGTTAGTGTATAAATAGAGCAGAATTTTAATCTCGAAATTGAAAAGAAACTTCCATTTAGACGAGCGAGTTGAGGCAAGTTTACACAAGTTGTCTTGGAGGGAGACCGTCATTAGACTAGTCTCCAGTTTCTATCAAACTTGGGTTAAAAACTTTTAAGGATGTGGCCAAACACGTTAACCAAGTCCATCAGACGTTAAAAGAACTACAAATTTAACTAAGTATACTACAATATCAAGGTCTTAAAACCCAAAGCAGCAAAATTTCAATCATTATTTCCTTTCAAGCTGTGCAAAAAAAAGATTTCATTCAAAAAAGTTATAGGTGAAAGTGGTTCGATGACACGCTGCCTCTGGGAAAACAGTTTCGCAAATAGGAAAACTTCCACGAACATCCGGATATGAACCAGACTGCCGCGGAACGGAAATTACCGTTTCTGTACCGTGAAAGTACGGATAACACGGTACAGGGGGAGATTAACCCGTATTTTCCACGACTTACGGGGTAAAACTCCTGAATATTAATAACTGACATGACATGGTACATAAATACGAATCGATCGAGCGCGATAAATATGTGCTCTGAATCGCGTGTTTGGGAGCTGGCATACATTATTTTAATAACACTGCATTTAATTTTCTATTATGGGTAGGTACAGATAGGTAATGTTTGGACAAACAATAGCCTAGCAATTAGATTATTTATTAAAATTATCTAGTTTGTGCGGCACAGCACCGCAGCCTTTGCAAAGTGTAAACTTTTCGCTCTTTTATATATCGCCCGCACTCGAGCGGTTTGTTGCAACACAAAATATTTAAAAAAAAATACCTATATTACTGACTATATGAGCTAACATTAGTTCTCACTATAAACTACTTTTATGTGAAAACTGATGTTATTATCTGAAATAAAAATTCGCACAAACAGACGCTCAAGATGAACAATTGACGACAGTTCTAACTTGTATCATCGATTAATATTACTTCACAACTCGTCAATAACAAATAAATGATACAATTTTTAATAAGTATCCCACGGCTAATAACTATCCAAAAAAATCACTAAATCCCTAATTAAATCTACATTTTCATCTTGAAGGTCCGAAATATACCTAACACACAGAAAACACAGAGATCGGGAACCTTGCTACAGAACCCCGTTGCTGCTGACGTCACTTGGCAACGTCACTAACAACTCGCCTGAGGGGACGGTGCGTTACTAAGGCACGAGATACTCGATAAATTATAAAAACGTCGATATATCGAGCAATTTATCGAATTCTCGTCAAGCGCTACCGACTACGAACAACGGTTGTTATTACTAACCATCTTTATGTCGCTTATGGTAGTAATGGTTCGAACGAAGATATTTATATTAACGACTGCCGGTCCATCTGCCGATAAACACAGTACAACAGCAAAATGTTCTTTATAACATGACTTATCGACTAGATCCTAAAAAAACTTGTACATTACGTAGCAATGTAGATTATGTCGATACATGCCAATGCGATCTTGGCTGCATCGTATAGTTTTGCTGTAAGATTGGATCAAAAATAATATAACATACCGGTAGTACGTTTGTAATTAGAATGATGTTTGGTCTATGAAATATTAGGATTTAAAATAAAATAAGCTTTTTCTAATATTCAATAGAATGTTTGCCACACTTTAAGTCACTTTATAGTTGCACCTACTTTATCATTCTGCACTTTTTAATCGATAAACAAACTTACACGATATTGGTAACATAGACACAAAAGAATAGAATTTCTAACGTGAATCGATATACATTATGATGTATTACATCGATACTAAGCAACATTATTGGGCATCCCCAAATCCTGTGCTTACTTAAATCTTCATGATATTAAAAAATACTTGTAATTAGTGATCGGTGAGTGATTACCTTTACAGATAAATTAAATGATGAAATGAAAGAGAAAATTTTGGAACGAGGAAAATAGACAACACAATGAGATGAAATTAACAGACGGTTTGTTGAGTCTCACCATTTTGTTAATTCTTACTATACTTTTGAAGGTTTTTAGCTCTAAACACAAGTATTAGTTTAATCCAAGGTATTTTTCCTGCATTTGCTAGTTAATTAGTAGTAAATTTAATTCTAAGTCTCAAAAAAACTATTATCGATCAGATTATCCTTTTGATGGACAGGCTCGAATCTAAAATAAAAAAAAACATGTGAATAAAAATCTTATTTCACATTTTATAAAACAGTTACGCTCTGAGAACTGACCAATCGCGTTAGTTGGAATTCACGTGTCTCCCCGCTACACTTATTACTAGGTAGGAACTTGTAATTTGATAATGGCGATTCCAACTATAGAGAGACTGGTTGATTCTTCATCCACTACTGTCCACTCCTATCTGTTTCAATGGGAGCGTACCCGGTGAATCGATTACCTATTGAAAAAAGTATTGGTGCAATTAAGAATATAAAAATCTAATTAATTAGGAATATAACAATTTTGTAATTCATGTTCACTCAGTTTATTCTTAGTATGTACCATCCACGAAGACCAGGCATGCGTCATCGTGAATGACTCTACCTACCTGTGTTAGATTTTTTGCCATTTGTAAGTGCCTGATAAAGGCTAAATTGAATAAAGGTATTTTGACGACCTGGTTAAGATCGCGGGATCGCAGTGGATGCGAAAAGCATAAGACCGGTCTGAGTGGAGAGCCTTGGGGGAGGCCTATATCCAGCAGTGGACGTCTTTCGGCTAACATGATGATGATGATGATGATGATTTTGATTTTGACTTTGCTAATCAGAAATACTTAAGATTTTTTTTTACTAAAAATAACTTTTTAATGTATTGACTACAGTGATTTTTCAGCCTGTCAACAGCATTCTATTTATGCACTACATGCAAATCGGTTTCCCTCAAGCTTTCACCAAAAATTCTGTGGCATAAAATTAAAACAGGGTAGAACCGCCTGATCGATACCTTTTGTTCGTGCGATCGTTATGAAGACATCGCCGTGACAAATGGTCCCAAATTGAAAGCCTTTACCCGAATCAATTTACCATCAGCCGTATAGGAACAAAGAAAAACGATCCATTTTAACGATAATTGGGAATGGCATTTAATAAAAATGCAACTATTACGTGTCTATTACATAATTATTTATCTTTTTTTTTTCCTTGCCTATGATAGTGTTATTTATCATTCAATAATTAATTATTTATAATTAATTATTACTTATCATTATCATTATCATTTAATAATTAATTATTTATAATTATTATCATCTTAGGCCTCATCCTCGCCTTCCGTCAAGCGAGATTGAGGACAAACGTGAGCCTATTTTTACAAAAAAAAAAAAATATAAAAAGAATAGGTACCTACTACTAACTTATTTGCTAAGTGAGTGAATGAATGCGTACTACTTCATGTGAATACAGGGTTTTGAACTTTCTAGATTCAATAGAAAAAAACCGTATTCTGTCTTATCATCTTCCATTAAAGCGTGGGATTTCCTCTCAAACATTTTCATCCTAAAAATAACTCTAGACAGCATGACTACGAGTTTCCTTGAAGGGCTTATACCCTGAAGAAACTCTTTGTTAGTACATGACTTGGCTTAAATAGGTGCTAGAGGTTATTCAAAGTATTCGAGCGGGTACTTAGGTATCATTTGTTCGAAAAACTCAGTATTTTGTTGCTGGAATTATAATGGTGGTAAATGTGACAAATTTGTCAAGTGACGAGGTATATTTGTTTGTTTAGGACGGTGTTTGGGGAACTTTTGCGATGAAAATTCTGTATGGTAAATTCAGTGTTTTATACAGAATGACTGGTAAGTTGATACGTTTTGTTAAACTGTCACAGTTAGTGTTAATTACTCGTACCATTTTTTAATGTCATGTACTCGTAGGTACCTAAGGATATTGGTATGTTTAGGTAACCTACAGGACATTAAAATTGCCGTCTCTGTTTGTTTTGTTCGAAAGACGGAGAAAGCACCACATTTATCCATCAAATAAAATTAATCAATGGGTGTTGAAACAGCCTCTGAGGGGCTGTTTCACCATCCATTGAAATGAATTATTTTTTATTCGGGACAGAAAATAAATAAAAATAATTGAAAATATTCATTTTCGGCTCAGCATAAAATGCGGCCTCCTATGGTGGAGTTAGCGTTAGTGTTGTCAGATTAGTGTTGACTGACGGTTAAATGTAATGCCGTCTTTAGTTGTTTTGTCCGAATAGACGGAGATGGCATCACTTTTAACCGCCAGTTAACACTAATCAATGGATGGTGAAACAGCCCCTAAGTCTATAATCATTTTCACTTCAAATTGTAATTCCAGGATAAGCATAGGTATATTTACAATTTTTTCAGCCTAATTAATAAACTATTATGGATATTTCGAATCTATTTCGCCAACTTATATTGAGTTCCTATTATTTTATGTGACATTATGCAATATAGGAACAGGAAATACACTTTTCTTTATGAACTGTTCATTTATATGGACCCGCGTAAAGTAAGGCTTAAAACAATCAATAAACATGAATCTGTAATGTCGTCACTGGGCTTAATTCGATCACACACATCACATCACAATGTGTGTCGCAAAAGATAACAAGAAATTAACAGAGAGTTATTATGAAATAGGAGATAAAAATTTACAAGCACAAAGTACCTACAATATATTTTTTTAAGTCATATTTAAATGCTTCAAATCCAATGATGACTCAACTAGCTTTTGCCCGCGGCTCTGCCCGCGTGGTATTCGCTTATCGGATGCCGTTCCCTGTGGGGAACTGTGCATTTTTCCGGGATAAAAAGTAGCCTAACTCACTCTCGGGCCCATAAAATATCTCTATGCCAAAAATCACGTCGATCCGTCGCTCCGTTACGGCGTGAAAGACGGACGAAATACACACAAACATACAAACACACATACTTTCGCATTTATAATATGAATATGGATGGATGAAATCCCAGGCAGCGAAACCTTTAGATAAAGTCATTTTCTGCGATAAAAACCATGCTACCGACATTAGAAAATCATTTTTTTATCGGCTCCCTTCACGCGTACTTAAGCTAATGCTTCGACCTAAAAAGCTTCCTTCACCACTTCCTTATATCCTAAAAAGCCCATACCGGATATCTTCTATGCACGCCTTACAAAACCAGTATGTTAATAACTTTTTGTCAAAAAAATCATTTTAATACACGCTTTTTTGCAGCCGGTATTTTCTTACTCCCTTGATCCTTGCTAATACCTTACGATAATTGGGCTAGAAAAATCTAATTAGTTTGTAAGTTACATTCTCATAAAATATCAGATATATGTTTATTTTTGTCAATTAAACAAAAAAATATGAATATTAGCCGATTTACCTTCAATCGGTGTTAATGGAAAATCGTCCACTTGAATTGATCAATTTGATTTGGACCAAAATGAATATGTGTTAATACGAGTATGTACCTACATACCTAACTGTGCTGCAAAGTATTTACCAGCGATTTTTTTATAATTAATTAAACCCAAACGAAATAATGAAGTAAATGATTTCGAGTGGAACATATTTACAATTCGTCATATTTCTGAATTTACATAAACACAAGTGGTCTTTTTTGTCAGTTTTAGATGGTTTTAGCATAGGACAAGGTTTCATTTTCGACAATATTGGATAATTTTCTTTGTTGATGTGTTTCAAATTGTCTATTTTCTGCTTTGACGTAAGTAGGTATAATTTCCAGCTGTCCATTTTTTCTTTTCACCAAATGACAGTAACTTGATTTGGGAGATGTGGGCAGGACTTACCCTAGCGGATTGAGTTAGGTAAGGCTATCATAATTAGGGGCTGTTTCACCATCCAATGATTAGTGCTAACTGACGGTTAAATGTGATGCCGTCTCTATTTGTTTTGTTCGAATAGACGGAGACGGCATCACATTTAACCGTCAGTTAACACTAATCAGTGAATGGTGAAACAGCGCCTTCTTGTAACAGTATTAGTGAGATTAATGTTTTTTATTTTATTTTACAAACAATAAGCATTAAATTGTTTAACTGCTTGGTTGGTCATGTGAGTGGATTTTAGGTACTTAAAAATATTTGTGATTGATTCATCAATTACTGATGGTGTTGGGTTGGTTTTTCCTTCATCTCCCGAATCACCCTGTATATAATAATATTTTTTATACCTAGGAAATTACCTGATTCCAACTAAGTTCAACGACTTTTAAATGAACAAAGTTACAGTTCACAAACTGACATGTGTTAAACGCATTTTTAATGGTTCTCTAAGTTTCTGCGGTACGATTCAAGTTTGATTTCGTGTTTCATTCCTCAAGAAGCAAAAATCGCGTGCAACGCGCTCTAAACTTTTCCAAAGGTCTGAAGACTATTAGAGACATTTTAATTGATCGTACCTTTTCGTTTTTAATAATTAAATAGGATGAATGATGATGAAATAGAAATTATTGTTTTATATACTTACTTATATGTAGATAGAATGGATTATACTGCGGTTCACAATAATCTGGTAAGGTATTAGTTACTTTTTATTTTTATGGTTGTTAAGTTTTCCACGTGTTAATCAAAAAAGGCTTTTGTTGAAAACTATTTGATTTTGTTGAAAATACCCTTAGGCGATCCTACCTCTAAATCAAAAATAATATTATACAGGTTGAATGAAACATACTTAATTTCAGACTCTTGCCTTCAACCCAGCCTTTTGGCAACCTTAAGGTTCGGTTAGCTGAAGCAAAGTTAGCTTTTTTAATTAGCCTAAAATACATAATATTTGGTTGAACGCTCGATTTGCATAATATTTTTTCAACTAAAAGAAAAAGTATTCCAAAAATAGTTTTACTTTTATACCCTTCCCGAAACAGTCTAATATAATACCTTCAATTAAAGGAAACATTATTCACCTTGGACCTTGAGGTAAAATGCACAATATAAACTGAGAGCAAAATGCTCAATATGAACCGAGATGAAAATGCTCAGCATGGACCCAGGAGCAATATAATTCTTACGGACCCAGGATTAAAATGCTCACTATACCGGCAATAAGACAGGCTGCGTTTCCACTAGAGATGTGCGAGATTGAGGACGCGTTGCGAGGAATGGAGGAATGTGTTTGCCATGAACCAATAGAAACACTTAATTTACCTATCCTCGGTCCGCTCCGCTGTTTCCACAAGACCTGTGCTGTGCGAGAATATTTAAATGAAGTGTTCCTATTGGTTCATGGCAAAATGTTCCTCTCAACACATCCTCAGACATCATTGAATCAAACTCAGCCTAAAATACTCGACATGGTCCGGGAGCAAAATGCTCATTATGGACCCGGGATTATAATGCTCAATATGAACCCGGGATTATAATGCTCAATATGAACCCGGGATTATAATGCTCAATATGAACCCGGGATTATAATGCTCAATATGAACCCGGGATTACAATGCTCAATATGAACCCGGGATTAAAATGCTCGATATGGACCCGGAAGCAAAGGGCTAGACCTACCAGTGCCGTTGATGCCGGAGGGGCGGATGCGCGCATCGTACCGCCCCGGACCCAGGATCTGATCTAGAATCTGTTTCTCCTTCTCCCTGAAGTTTATCTTCGCGTTTACGCATCTGTTGAAAAAAAGGTTACAATTCAATCGACATAGTTAATCCTTGTCTAAATGGGGTAAATCGTCAATTACTGGCCACCTTCCTTACACTAAAAATAATTCTAGTCACCTAGTATAAACAGAGTTCATTTTTAGTTTAAGGTGTCAACAACTGGCCACCTTACACTAAAAATTAATTCTAGACACCTAGCATAAACAGACTTTTTTTTTAGTTTAAGGTGTCAATTACTAGCTATCGTTCAATATATGACCACCTTACACTAAAACTAATTCTAGTCACCTAGTATAAACAGAGTTCATTTTTAGTTTAAGGTGTCAACAACTGGCCACCTTACACTAAAAATTAATTCTAGACACCTAGCATAAACAGACTTTTTTTTTAGTTTAAGCTGTCAATTACTGGCTACCGTTCAATATATTTACCACCTTACACTAAAACTAATTCTAGTCACCTAGTATAAACAGAGTTCATTTTTAGTTTAAGGTGTCAATAACTGGCCACCTTACACTAAAAATAATTGTAGTCACCTAGTATAAACAGAGTTCATTTTTAGTTTAAGGTGTCAATAACTGGCCACCTTACACTAAAAATTAATTCTAGACACCAAGCATAAACAGAGTTCATTTTTAGTTTAAGGTGTCAATTACTGGCCAACTTATACTAAAAAATAATTCTATACTTAAATAGCATTCATTTAATGGCTATTAATGGACGATTTACTCTACCCTAGCCCTTTATCTTAATTTCTATTCAATACGATTTCTATAATAATAACAATGTAGCAGATGTGTCGGACGTAGAAATAGCTTCAGTCGAGATCGCGGCGTGGGTCGTTCGACAACTGATTAATGTCGTTACACATATTTTTGTCTATTTTACTTCTCATTCAATATCTCACAACCTCTTTGAGCTTTCAACAAGTCTAGGATCTTCAAAATTATGCGGATTTATGATAGATTTTGTTGCTAGTTAGTATTTTATGATTATGAGGTTTGAGTACAGACTTATGATTACGTAGATGTGAAATATACGGTTCAGCCAATGACATTTAAACCAGGACGCACATTGCCGAACAAAATCCCCTTCAAAGAATGTCAGAACTATTGATTTGTTTGCGTGACAAATAAAATCATCTCACACAAAATCAAATCCCAAACTGTTTCAGTAAAAGCAGCTATTACTGCTTATAACGGTTATGTAAATTCTATTCTACGATATTGTGTAGTGTTATGGGGGAATTGCAAAGATAGAACCAAAATATTTCTTATCCAAAAGCGTTGTATTAGAGCCATATTTGGCATTGGTCGGACGGAGTCATGTCGTCAGTATTTTATGGATAACTGCATTCTAACATTTCCATGCATATACATTCTTGAAGTTGCTACATTTGTTCATAAATATAAGAACCAATTTAATGAAGTACAGCAGCTAAGTTCTCGTAAAGTCCGATCTCAGTACAGGTACAAACTACACAAACCCCCTACACGACTAGCATTAACTTCAAAGAATTCATACAATATGTGCATCTCAGTCTACAATAAAATCCCTGATGTATTCAAATCTAAAAAAACAAATAATTTTAAACAATCTATTAAGATATGGCTTGCTAGAAAATGTTATTATAGTATTAATGATTTCTTTAATGATGAAAGTTGACATAAGTATATATTTTTCCGTTATGGTATTGTATTAGCTATGATCACTTGAAATTTAGTCGTGTTAATAATTAGTTAAATTGTAATGACTTTAAATTGTTAATAATATCCCAGTTAAAATGTATGTACACCTGTAAAGGTAGGGTCTGGTGATACTCTATTTTCATGTATTATAATCTGCAAATGTAACCCATGTCCCACATACATCGAACAAAATTATTATTATTATTATAATAATTAAAATAATACGAGACAAAATTTGAACCTAGTCTTTACTCTATTACGGGCGAATTTCGCTAGCGGCCAAACTCCACAACGCTTGACACTAAAAAACGACAAAAGAAGGCCACTTTTACCAAAGTGGCAGGCGAGCATTCTACCAACCTATCTACCTACTATCGACCTACCGATCGACCTATCGACCAACCTATCGACCTAACCTATCCCGGTGATCTGAACCAGTGATTTTAGGCCAGTGATTACCAAAGTGGCGCTCATTTGGCTCGGACATATTTGGGCGCACGATTGTGAATCTACAGGTATAATTCATCAAAGGGTTCAGCTGAAAAGTAGATGAACGCTTGTTTTGGACGTTAGTTATTTTATTAACCCATAGATGTCGCTACACCGTGATAGAACGTTACGTTAACGTTTTGCTGTTACATAATGTACAAAAAATGTATTTAGTTGAGTATTAAAGGATTGGCATAGCAACGGTCAATGGTGTAAACAAAGTGGTCCTTCGAGCCGGATTAAATGTCGCAATAGACACCAGAGCGCATTGGACAATCTTTAACTGATGGAAAACTAAATATGAGTTAACAGCAAAATAAAATAAAAGCGTAATTAAAACTTAAATACCGGGTGTGGTCTGTAATATGAGCAAATAATTAAAACATAGGTCATATTCGTTAAACTGAACAACATTAGTTCAGCGACTTTTAAAAATATTTGTTTTTTTTTATTAGGTAAGTACACTTAATTTTATTAGAAGAAGCAATGTAAGGCAAAATGCTTGATGTTTGTAGCGTGACAGGCGACGTCAGTTGTGTTCTAGGATGGCGTACTTGATAGCAGTATTTAATTTGTGTGAAAAAAGGAAAATTCAAAGACTCCATTATTTTTAAAAGTCGCTGAATTAATGTTGTTCAGATTGACGAGGTGATGTTTTAATTTTTTGCTCGTATTACAGGCTACACCTATATAAACTAAATACAGTCTCGTGGGGTAAAAGTACGCAGTGGGTAAGTGTACGCAATCACATAAGTACATTTCAGACTGAAATGTATGGGATTGCGTACACTGGGTGCCCCACTGTATATGTGTAGGTACCCCACATGTCTATTTTAAAACTTAGTACTAAATTAAAATCTAAGAAAGATCCTCGTGGCATGGAGCCCAACAGGCTGGCAGAGTTCTCTCGTTGAATAAGTACCTAAAGTACATTTCAATAGAATCTGTCAATTTTCTACACATTTAAGACGCCCTAACTTTGTGTGTTGTTGTTGTGATTATCATCTAAAAGGAATTAAAAAAGAATAATAGTCACATCACAAAGCCTTAGGCAGCCCGGTGTTCATATTAGTAGGCTGGAAGTGTCTTCAGGATTGTCAGATTCTATTGAAATGGAGTTTAGCGATGGCCCTAATTGGTGATATTTGGTCAATTGGACCAATCACTGGTCAAATTATAGTACAAAAAAGTAAATTTGTAATTCAGGAATCATACCACTATGTGAATGACAAATTCCTCAACAACTTATTCCACGATTAGTTTGCATCTCAATTAAATTAAAGAGACATATAAACATCGTTCGTAATGTGGAAATGTTTTGGCAGCCTGTCTGTTAGTGTGTCGAGTGAGTGGAATAACGAGCTGAAACGCTATTAGAAGTTAAACATTGCGAACTAAATGTTGCTTTACTAGTTTTGCGAAAATATCAGTAGACCAAGTCAATGACACTGAAATTCAAGGATATCACGGTGAAATGGTGATAATATTAGGTAACTGTGGTTATTCTTTCTGTGAAACTCTAACGTTTGTTTTAATGTTAATTAATAGACAATAAAGTTATTTTTTTAGAGTCTGACCTCTAGAACAGTTTTCCGTTTGGTCTTAGGTATTCCAGATAAGAATCTGGAGTGTAAGAATACTGGTCGAGAACTTGAAATTACGTGGTATAGTGGACTTGATTTACTATGAAGCTGAATCAGTAAGTTGGTTGAAATAAACGCAAGTTTTTCATAGAATTTATATTTACTAAAAGTGGTGTACAAAATATTTATTTATTGTGGGCAACACATTTTTCGCCAAATTTCACTTCCCAAAAAACATATCATACCATACCTATGCGTGCGTATGCTACCAGAAAGGTAGGTTAGGTTAGGTTAAAACTGCGTCCCCTGCAAAAACGAACTGCTATCAGAAAAGTATGTTAGGTTAGGTTAAAACTGCGTCCCCCGCAAAAACGAACTGCTATCAGAAAAGTAGGTTAGGTTAGATAGAAGAACTGCGCCCTCGACGTAAACGAACTGCTCCCAGAAAAGTAGATTATTATTATCATGTGATATTTTGGGAAGAGTACGTTATGCAAAACGATATATGACTAAATAATATTTACTTGCTAATATGAAACATGACTAAGAATTATTTGTGAAACAATAATTCGCCAAAAAAAATAGTAGGTAACTGTAAAATTGCGATTAGTTTTTTGGCAAATGATAATTTTAGTAAAATAATTTGGGATACTTTGGGAATAGTTTTTTGTAATCCACCAAAAGTATCTATAATGTTTTTTTACGTTGACACATTCTAAGCGTTTTAAAAAGTATGTCTTCAAAAATAGCCTACGAAATGTTCCTCGATTATGTTACAAACAGTAAAATAAATCATAATACAAATTCCTCGCGTATCGTAAAAAGAAACCATGACATTATGTGAGAAATGTTGTCGAGAATGCGCGGGAAATATTTAGAGGCATAGATAAATGGCGGGAACACGCGGTTTGGCGCCAAATCCGTACCAAAGACAATGATAGCGTGGAAGAATTTGTCGAAATTCACGCACTAACGGCCGGAAATCAGGCGTTATTTTGGAATTTATAATAACGGTGAATAAGATTTTGAGACGTTTGCTTTAGTAGTTACTTTTTAGGGTTCCGTGACAAAATAACAAAAACGGAACTCTTACAGTTTCGCTACGTCCATCCGGGATGATGTTTTTAATTCTCGTCTACTCCATGGTGCAAGGTGTAGTTTGATATGGATTGATCTTTCAAAAATCACATCGCTTCAATATTTTTTTCTAATTCATAGCTATGTACTTGTTTTTTTTAACAATACATGATCATGCGTGAAAGTTCTTGAGTGGAAGCCACTCGGGAGAATTCAGAAACTACGGATTGAAATAAGTAAGGGGATAGTTAAAGCGCTTAGGTCAGCATGTGGAAGGGAGGACGACCGCAATCTAGAATTTATGCAGGCTACAAGTTGGCTAGAAGATGGAACTCAAGTTACCTAAAGCAGTTAAGAATTAAGCTGCCAAAAACTATGCAACACGTGAACGCAACCCTTATCAACCCAACATGTTAATTCGTTTTTCTTGTTCGCAGTCTAACCACGTAGTTTAACCTCAGTTGTAATGGTGGGGCTCAGCGCTCGATGCCAATCGCGACAATTAGGCTATGAGCTCGTTTGTGCTGGGCGCGGATTTAGTCATTCATTTACTTTTTACGTTTAATAACACGCGAGTTTTCCTGTTCTTTTTAAAACGGCCTTGTGTTTGTATAGGGTAGATTATCTATCACTCTTTAGCTGTTTTTTTATTCACCTGTGTAAATACTAATGGAAAATGGGACCAGAAGGCCATGACTTTTAACATTCAATCAATCAATGCAATCAGGAAAAGAACCTGTTCTCTTTACTTATTACTAAGTTGATTTAACAGAGTCTGAAGACGAAAGTCTTCAATCAGTGCGTCTTACCCGTTATGAGATACGGTGCCGAAACATGGACGCTCACGGTAGGGCTGGTCCACAAATTTAAAGTTTCTCAACGCGCTATGGAAAGGGCTATGCTCGGAGATTCTCTGAAAGATCGAATTCGTAACGAAGTGATCCGACAGAGAACCAAAGTTATCGACCACCGCATTAGCACGCTGAAGTGGCAATGTGCTGGTCATATAACCCGAAGAACCGATAACCGTTGGGGTAGACAAGTTCTTGAGTGGAGACCACGGATCGGCAAACGTAGCGTAGGACGCCCTCAGACTCGGTGGAGCGATGATCTTCGCAGGGTGGCTGGCAAGAGCTGGATGGGAGTGGCCGAGGATCGTGCTCAGTGGCGTGCCATGGGAGAGGCCTATGTCCAGCAGTGGACGAACATAGGCTGATGATGATGATGATGATGAAGTTGATTTAAGAGGAAGAACTTGTAGTCGTACTTACTCTGACAGGTGTGTGAAGCAGAGGACCAGAAGACAGAAGAAGGCAGCGCACGAAGGGCGCGGCACGGCCATCCTCCGGCTGGAACAAACAAATACTTATTGCAATAACCATCTTCCAGCACCTTTAAGGAGGTTAAGGGGGAGAGGTGGACTGCCAAAGCAAGCGTCAGTAACGCTACGACTGGAATGAATAAAAAAATGTAAACTGATGATTTTAAAATCGGAATAAAAAAAGAGAAAAAAAAAAGAAAAACATTTTGACATTTTACAAATTAAAGAGGAAGACAAGAAAAAGGAAATCATTATAACAATAAAGAGTTACAATACAATACAATACAAATTTTGTCACGAAATGGTCCCAACTCAGCATGATGTCAACCTTGCGGCCGACGCTGGTCTTCCGTTGGAACCATTTAGAATAGTTAAAAATGCTTCAACTCGACAATGAACTCGACAAAAAATTTTTTTTTTTTTTACAATGCACAGAACTAGTAGTTTACAACAAACATGTAGGTACATTAACTACACAGAATATAAATAATACACAAAAAAAATATAATAGCAAAATAAATAACATTACAAAATTTTATAATTACATAGTTAATAATATTTATTATTTAAGATTTTATGTGATAGGACGAGATATCAATGTAGAAGATATAATAGGACATAATATTACTGAGCACATATTTTTAAAGCTCATAACCAAGACAACTTTCAATTGACGTTAGAAACTAAATGTAAATTTTATTTCTCATTAGAAATTTAATGAGGCGCTTAAACAACAAATTTCTAAATTGCATTCACCTTGACGTTTCGGCAGTAAATTGCAAACGAGAGTCATGCGTCGCGACGATTTATGACCGAAACAACGCTATAAATTAAACACTACCTCAGGCGTTTTTAACCTTTTGGTTTTAACGGCACACTTTTCATTAATAAAAGTTTCATGGCACACCAGTAAACAATAGCCAAGTGTGAATCGGACTGGCGCGTAGAGTACCTAAAGGGTTTCAAAGTCAAAATATCATTGTTCAATTTAGGCTATAACAAGCACTTATGAATGTAAAAAAATCTACCACCGGTTCGGAAAATCCTTTTGTTAAAATGTTTCGTAGAGTATACCCATATGGGTATACTCCCCATTTAGGCATTTAGATACTAACCCTTTACCTTTAGGTATACATACTATGTATATATTGAACATAACGGACAGCGGAGGCTTATTAATAGGGTTTAGTTGACACCTTTTGTAGAATCGTATATATCTAGTACAGTTCGCGGCGATCACGGCACGCCTGAAAATATCCCTGGTGGTCTGCCGCTCACCGGTTGAAAACCTCTCCATTACCTATTCCACGGGAGTAAGTAAATCAAATTTTAGGTACATACAGTGAATTAAGCCGTGGTGGCCTAGTGGTTTGACCTATCGCCTCTCAAGCAGAGGGTCGTGGGTTCAAACCCCGGCTCGCACCTCTGAGTTTTTCGAAATTCATATGCGGAATTACATTTGAAATTTACCACGAGCTTTGCGGTGAAGGAAAACATCGTGAGGAAACCTGCACAAACCTGCGAAGCAATTCAATGGTGCGTGTGAAGTTTCCAATCCGCACTGGGCCCGCGTGGGAACTATGGCCCAAGCCCTCTCATTCTGAGAGGAGGTCTGTGCCCAGCAGTGGGACGTATATAGGCTGGGATGAAGTAAATGTTGCTGCTTTACCTACTGTATAAACATGTATTAGGATGTGGTGTGTTATTGGGATTTCAAAGTCCTTGTCTTGGGTGCGTACCTATTTTAGTTGGGAACTTGCGTCGACGTTGGGACGACGACTACGCTCGAAAGACGCTATTTGGTGGTCTCTAGTTGTATGATTCCCACCGGCGAAAGAAAAATGAAAAAGAGGAATGAGCGTAGCCGGCTGAATGGAAAACCACCGTCTTTAGGTACTTTGATATGATATGGTTCGGGGGCATTGAGCAAATAAATCAATTAAAATATTTAAATAAAGTTCAAGGCACTTAGACAATTTTCTTGTCAATACAATTTGTAACGATTCTTGTTAGCCAATTGGGTCAAAGCTCGTTACATTATAAATAAAGTGCAGCGGCCGTTGACTGTCTGCGCCGTCTACTTGGGACATACATACATACATACATAAAATCACGCCTCTTTCAAATCGGGAAACTTAATGAAATAACGCGTACAGCAGGGCTACTACGAAACTCGAAGTTCGTATCGTACCGTCCCTCTCGCTCTCGTATTAAATAGTATAAGTGTCAGAGGGACCGCACGAAACGAACTTCGAGTTTCAAGTTTCCTAGTAGCCCAGCAGGTAGTGCAACGACACACAGCTACACCGAAAAAGATCTTCTAATTATAAAATTTTCGTGTCACAGTATTTGTAACCAAACCAAATTATTATTACATATTATTATTTTTTTGTGTATTTCGGTAGGTCTGAGAATAGGACGCACCTAAACTATTTTTCACATTTCGACGCGGACAGAGTCGCGGGCAACAGCTAGTAACTGTTTTAGTAGTAGTCCAACTGAAGTTTCGCCGGTTTAATAAATATAACGTAAATAGGCAAGTTTCTAATTTTGTTATTGATTAAGTAATTCTTTAGGTTAAATAAAACCAAAAAAGGCAATAAATATGAATAAATATCCTCTTTCTTTCTTTATTTCTTTTATTATTTTTTTATGTTAAGAGAGGCCAGACAAACGAATTAGTGGGTCACCTGATGTTAAGTGATCACCACTGTCCATAGACACCCGCATCGCTTTAAGCGATGCCAGTGCGTTCTCGATCCAGGTGTCTTCTCGATGGGAAGACCCCAGCGGGAAGCTCGTTCCAGATTTTGCAAGTTCGTGGCAAAAGAGACCGAACCGAACTGTGAATTAAATTAAAAAAATCGGGCACTTAAAAAAAAATATCGACAAATTAGGTGGCCAAAAGGGGGTCGCGATAACCGAGAGGTCCCATAGCCTTCCTCGAAGCGTACCAATGTGCTAAGTCCTTGGCCATTGAACTGATGTTGGGTGCACATTAACGTGTGGTCACTAACTTTGCCCAGCTTAATGAACTGGCGGACTCGAGGTCGCTTGACCCCCGAACAAGTATCAATCGTTTATTTATTTATAATAAAACATTTCAAAAACTTCGATAGCGCGATGCAGAACAGCCAGCGAGTGAGAGCCCTAAATGCTTTAAGTTAGCAGTGGGATGAGGGTCATGTTATGTTGGATGAATAGTGTTGGAGAAGAGGGTAGATGGAATTTGCGATGGTGGTTGTACCCGCTAGTTACTGTTTTGTTTTTACTAGGTAGTGGAAGTGTTGTTGCTGCACTTGTTTTGATATTGGTGTTATTATTTATTAATTACTTTTTGCAGAAGTTCTAGACATTTTTGAAGTAGGGGTTGAATATGTCAGTTTGATTATTTATGGTGCAAAATGGTGCGGATTTTCACAAGAAAGTGAACTCTTTATTTTTAATAAAAAATATGGATTTTCCTGGTCAGAACTGAAAGCACACTCGATTCTGATGGATCCAAAAAAATTCCCAATCATAACAGTTTGTGACTTTTTTCATCCACTCGGTATAAAACTGAGGCATAGAATTTTTATGGAAAAATTAAATACATTTTGAAAGAAAACGTACATGTTTTTGTGAAAACGCCCAGTCGTGTACCTATATTTAAAGCCAGTGTTTGTTAGTTACCTAGTCAATTGTTTTTAGATAAAATTATTGTGGAAAAATATTAATATAAAAAAATGTGAATGGATGAAGACCTTGATAAAAACGACAACTGCGTTGTAATGTAAGTAACTAACTGACATTTTATGTAAGTAATGGAAAGTATAAGCTACTAAGCGCTATACTATTTTTTATAACAATTCCTAAATTAGAAACAACGATTGTGACTGATTGACAGATTGTGACTTGTAAGTGGTTAAAAAAAAAGTCTTTTTTTTGGTATAGGGAGCAAACGAGCAGACGGATCGCCTGATGGTGATCGATTACCGTCGCCCATGGACACCTGTAATACCAGAAGAGTCACAAGTGCGTTGCCGGCCTCGTTTTTTGTTCGTTGGAGTTTTTTGGCTGACTGTATTCTTTATAAGGTTTTCTATACCTGAGGTAATCAGTTAAGTATTTCTATATCTGAACGAAGCAGTCAGCTATCCAATTGCAATGGTTTTCCACAAAAAATGAAACTTTTCTTCCGAGGAAAATGATCTGTAAGTCTTTGAAAGTGATCTATGGTTACGTATGCACTATGCAGTTAATCGTACGGTTTGAGCGCCCCGTCTCTTTCTCAAGCGATACTTTGAAGAGGGACGGTACGCTAACCTTAGATCCCAAGCGTACTATCAGTTGATCTGTCAACTAACGGCACAGATAAGAAACTCGTTATTAATGAGCTACCAGGTGCCGCTGTGGAGACTAATGACCGCTCTGACATATAGATGTCGCTGTAATTACGTTTGGCTGAGTCTCATAATTGTTTTTGACATGCCTTTTGTCATTCTCAACTCGGACCGTGAAAAAGTGAGTTTTATTTTAATAATTCTGTATTCTTTTTTCTCGCGTGAGTATTTTTTTTGTTACATGTAAATAAATTATCATAAATTATTCAATCTTGTCCAATTCTATCTGATATAAGCGTAAGGTCGAAAGCATACTATTAATTAGATCGGAAATAAACGGAGAGAGTAATGTCTGTGATTAAATTTAGATTTATAGATTTATTTGCTCAATACTTGTTACGTAACAAGTACAAATATGTATTTCTTACTTTAAAAAAACCAATGGCAAAACGTGTAAGGATTTATGCTGAGATCGTCAAATTTGCATAGGTGATTACCACAACTCACTTTAGAGCAAAATTATAAATAGTGTCACGAGAGTTGAGTGAATGATTACACACATCTACAAAAGAACCGATTGCACAAAAAGGGAATGAATGAAATAAATTAGTAAATGTCAAAATCCTGCTGTCATTACACGATATGTTGCAGCTGTGTCTGTAATCATTCACTTCAACTCTCCTGCCTATAGGTATTTTTAATGAAAATGTTGAAAACTTATTTTATTCCTAAAAATTATCGTTAAAATAATAGTAACTACATTACTGCAAAGTCCGCAAAATAGGGGATTGCCGGCCGAGTAGTTATGGGCTGACCATCCCTATTTTCGGACGAGGCTTGTATAGTGCTTTTCTCAAACAAATCCAAGGAAATAATACCATGTCACTTGATGATGAACTCATATCGCAAAGAATAACCCTTATTTGAATAAAAATACCACTCGTTTTAGACATAAACCGTATAAGTATTTGTTTTTTTTCTCTTCCCACCAAAATACTCTTTTTTTAATTGGCAGTATGCCATAAATAGTCAATAAAAGAAATAAGACCCACTGAAACCAAAGACAATCTCTTTGCTGGCCTTGGCCGGCAATGATATATGAAATTCCACTACCTACTATCCTCTGATTTGAAATTAGAACGAATCTTCAATAAGTGCTATACAACGACGCCGACGTACCTACTTAGCGTTCTATGATCACGAAGATAAAGACAACATTTCCTTGGATGTTTGAGAAAAATAAATAAAAACACTGCCAAAAATAATACAACTCTATATTTCTGAGAGATAAGATTATATACATTTTATATTGTTTTGTTATCCCTCTCTAAAACTTACAGTTTTTCTCGTCTTTATATCAATGGTCATTTGATCAGTTTAGTTGAACATATCTTTAAACGTTCTACTCACGGCTTGTTTACAATTTAATATGAACGTTCGTTTCCATACATCTCAGTACCTAAATACGTACAACCAGTTATTTTTGCTCATTGTGAAAGAGGTCGCGAGTTCTATTCCTGTAGTAGTTACTGTATTATTTACAAGCTCAATTATTATTACCTGAAATAGTCGGGTATAAATATTAAGTCCTTAAGTACTAATATTACAGTTGCGTGCGAAAGTTTGTGAGAATGTACCTACGGATTTTTGTTACTATTTCGCGAAAGAACTACATGTTCCTTATCCAACACACGACCACTCTTAAGAGTATAGCGACTTAGAAAGAAAGAAACAAAATAATTTATTTATAACAGCAATGACACATTAAGGTTAGGAAAAATAACAATAAGAAGTGTTGCCGCTATTTATAAAAAGGTTCCGGCTCAGCATATCGCTGGTTGAAAACAAGCACTGGTCTTCCGCCGGGCCACAGAAGAGTGAACTTAGAAGACAAGAAACACATAAAACTGTGTTTTTTTTTTCAATAATACTGTACACGTACAGTTCCCGACCCCGATAGCTATAAAAATATTTGTAATCGAGCGGGCAAAAGCTAGTACGTCGTATAATAAAGATGTAAACTTTGTATGTTTTTATGTTTTATTTATTCATTTAATTATAGCATTACAACAAAAGGTCAACAATGAATGATTTTTCTCCAAAAAGGCCTGACTGAGTGAGGGCCAAAAGAAATATTCCACTTTTGATAGAGAGTTGCTCGGGATCTATATGTCTGTTAAGCATTTTCAGCGGCTTATCGAAGGGAGAGAATTCACGACGTTTGTTGATACACAGAGGTAATTTCAGGCAGGATCTACTTAACGGATTCAGATAAATGTTTCGCTAGCAGAAAGATACACTATCCTTGATTAGCATAGTGCTACTTTTTATTTCGTTAACTGCGAAACTTCGCGTGACGCAAACAAAGTAGCGAGAATAAGCTAGTTTTTAGGGTTCCGGAGCCAAAATGGCAAAAACGGAACCCTTATAGTTTCGCCATGTCTGTCTGTCTGTCCGTCCGCGGCTTTGCTCAGGGACTATCAATTCTAGAAATCTGTAATTTTTCATGAATATATGTATACACCGTGGGTTTTAATAACCCGAAATATTTTAACAGCGTATTCCTGACGGTAATACGATTAAATAATGTTATATTAACATAGGTCCAATTATCTGTTTTAATTAAACTATTATTTCAGTACAAAATAAATCAAATTCATTAACCGCTTCTTTGTGAACAAATCTTTACATTTAGAAACAGAGAGCGAACATGTCACTTCACGAATCACTCCGATATTACACGACGCACGACGAATGCAGTGGCATGCAAATATGTTCAAGACAAGAAGTGTCAGGTGTTACAGGTCTAGCATGGTTAGCGGCCATTTGGAGGGTAAGGCTAAACTAGCCTCGAAAAAGCTCGGCGTGCTCAATAGACTGAAACAGTATTTCACTCCGCCCCACCGCCTCCAGCTTTATAAGGCGCAAGTGCGCCCACATATGGAATACTGCTCTCATCTGTAGGCAGCGGCTCCCCAGTACCAGCTTCTCCCTTAGTACCACTACCATGAGCGAGTGACCGTACTTGATAGCAACGGCGTAAATTATTTGTATGGAAAATTGTACAGTGCCTTTAAAAATAATTTATTTACGCCGTCGCTATCGAGTACGGTCACTGTAAATTCATGGTAGTGGTACTGGACCGCATACAATGGGGAGTAGCTTGACTCTTAGGCGCTGCGTAGAGATGTAGCTTCACTGTGCATCCTCTATCGCATCTACAACGGGGAGAGCTCCGAGGAGTTATTCGGGTTGAACTCTGCCCCATCCTTCCGCCACCGCCCTAGCTGACAACACTTCCATCCTCACCATTTAGATGGTTGGCAGTCCTCTACTGTGCGTTTTTCCCCGAAATTTCCTGCCTCGCACAGCAAAACTCTGGAATGAACTGTCGCCTGCGGTATCCCCGGACCGATATGAACTTAAAACCTTCAAGAAAAGAGCGTACTCCTACCTAAAAGGCCGGCAACGCACTTGTGACCCTTCTGGTGTTGCAGGTCTCCATTGAAGACGGTAATCGCTTACCATTAGACGACCCGTTTGCTCGTTTGCCCCTATTCCATAAAAAAGCATAAATACCTCATTGTTTCATCTCATACTAAATAGCTGGAGAGGGATGATTACTTTGTTATAAAAGGGATCATGCTAATCAGTCCATATTTTAAATTCTTAATTTTTATTTTGTGTGACAATTCGTAATAACTTGAAATATGACATTTTAGTGACATCAATTTCAAACTATCGGCCAGTTGTCAGGGAAGGTATCTGAATAGTTTGCACTCGCGATTGAGAACAGAACAAAACTAAAGTCTAGTCTTAGTGATAAGAGAGGAAAGCTACTTATGACAAAGAAAAAATAAAGATATCATAATTATTCAGCTTAGAATACTACGCTGTCTTTCAACTGCAAGTTACATCATCCTTATCACGATAAAAATACTCTCGGTAGTGGAACCTTTTTGTATTTTGATACCAAACTTAAAGAAACTGGCTAAAAACTATGCAGTTAGTGCTTCTGGAAATAAAAGTAGTAGGTGGTTACGTCACACCTTTAGGGTGTGTTAGACTTGAGAATTTGCAACTTGTGATTTGTTTTAAATAATTAATATCTCTTAAATTAAGGGTTTTTGGAATATATGTTATACTAACTTTTATACTCTAATTAGGCTGTAGAATCGTTAGTTTAAATCTTTCGGGTTATTAAAACCCACGGTGTATGTAGACTATTCCGACAAAATGGTACAATAAAAAAATCAAAAACATATTTCCAGTCCCATAGACGTAAAGTGGGGGTGATTCGTTTTTTCATCCAACCATGTAGTGTGGGGTATCGTTGGATAGGTCTTTTAAAACCATTAAAACGATGTTGCTAAAACGATTTTTCGATTCAGTGATTTGTTTACAAAATACGAAATCCTTAGAAAGATATGACTTATTTTTTTCGCAATGGCTACGGAACCCTATTTCGGGCATGTCCGACACGCCCTTGGCCGGTTTTCATAAAATAGATTGCATACTTTTGCTCAGCAGCAACATTACTAATGTTTTCTCATGAATTCAGTAATGTATTGCGCTTCAACCACATGTGGCGCTTCTTGGCGCCTAAACAGCTATTCGGCATCAAAGACCGAAGTGCAATGGAATTACTTGACTACATTTTCCAAGTACCCTTTTACAATTCATTTACAAATACTGACTGTCGCCCACGATTTTATCTGTGAAGAATTCGTTTCGCGATCACACGGAACCATGCAATTTGCGGGTTATGGAATCGTATATCTAGGTTGTAACTATCTGTGTGTCAAATTTTATACATATTCGCTTGGCCATTTTAGTGACAAGCTTTCGCGTTTACATAAAATCTGATTGGTACCTAAGCGGGCACATGGAATGGCAGCGAATTAAAAAGAAAAAGAATTAGCAACGCATTTTACAGACAAAATATCTGTAAAAAAATATGTAACAAGGGGCCCACATACACGCGCAAGTACTTGTAAGTATATTGACAAAAGAAATGAAAATCAATGAATTTTTATATCTGCATTTTTAGTAGCTCTGAAATATAAAATAGTTAAATTGGCTACTACAAATACAGCTAGAAATTCATAATTATCATTAGGTAGGTACCATTTAAAATCTATGCTATTTCATTTGATTATTCACTTAATTTACTTCATTCATTCATTCATCATTATTTATTTGTTTTTGCTTATGAGGCAATAATTTGCGTTCAGGGGGGATATAGCATATAGCGGTAGGGATAGGTGGAACAGGGGGTTTGTAGGCGTCTTAGAACCATAGACAACAAAAAGTTGAAACTTTTTTTAAACACGCTCCGGGTGTGACACACGGCCGTATCGCGTGACTGTTTTACCCGCAAGCCGCAGGGGGCGCTAATTTCTGCAACTTCATCAAAACTGAGCGGTGTTCAGTTTCAGGTAATTAAGTTCTGTTGTCGGCAAGGGTTAAAAAAAGTTACTTTTTATAGCTCTTACAAGTAGAAATATAATATCTACATCATCGTCGTTCAGAGTTTAAAGGTTAACACTTTTATTGCGAACTTCGCTCTTAACAAAAATTCGATAGTTTAATAATAATTACAAATAATACGATAGAACAGACATAATGTTAAACATAAATTTAAACTCAATAGTTTAAATTTATGTCAATACATAAAACTGTCCTAAGCTTAAAATACTTACCTACATTGAATAAAATAAAAACTGATGAGACTATGATATAGCTGGGCCTATCAAAAAGTGTTCGTGGCTATTTTAATTAATTCCCGAAGCAAAAAAGGGGCGTTATAAGTTTGACCCTATATGTGTCTGTTTGTCTGCCTGTATGTCTTTCTTTTTATTTAAAATCTGGTTTTCTAGCTATGGTTCTTAGACACGATTTATCATAATCGGTTCCTCCGCATTTGAGATATTGAACTTTGAAGTGACAAAGTCGGAGGTTTTCCATATTTATGTTGGTTAGGTTATTTATTAAATTGTAAATAACATAACCAACGAAAAGTTTGAATTTTGAATTTCCACGGATATTTAATAACATTGTGGAATTTCAATTCAACTGCTAGTTTATTCGTGAAAAGCCGCGTGTAAACACTTGTTTAAATACATATAAAACTTCTCGTTTCTCCTCTGTTTATTGTCTAATGTCTAGGTAGGTAGGTACTCCTGATCTTGATAAAAAAGGGTCAATAGCCAACTTGGTATTTAAGGGCATGAGCACACAACGCGTTAATCGACGTAATAATCATTACAAAATGCTTTATCCATCTAACAGGGTTGCCACTCTACTGGATATGTGTCACGTTTTTTGTTTTAAATTGCTGGAATAAATCCAAGCAGAACCTACAAAGTAATCCATACTAATGCTATACTATTCATACTTAATATTATAAATGGGAAATTGTGTGTATTTGTATGTTTGTCCATCTTTTACGTCAAAATGGAGCGACGGATCGTCGTGATTTTTGGTATAGGGACAGTTTATGGGCCAGAGAGTGACATACGCTACTTTTTATCCCGGAAAAATGCACAGTTCCCGCGTGAACAGCGCGCGATGTACAGTAAGTGTATGTAATAGGTACCCTTGTAATACCTATAAGAAAGAAGAAAAAAAAGATCCAGCTATGTACCTACATACCAAACTTTATCCAAATCCGACGCCATTTTGGCAACATTAAAATGATTAAAAAGTAGTTTTTTTTAATGTCGATCTCTTTGGTTAGAACTTTCCAATTTCGAAATGGTAACCCTGTAACTTTAATGATCTGGGTTACACAGTCCGGTGAATTATTGATCGCTCAGTGACTGGCAGGTCAGACAACACCATAGACCACACACCATTTATTATTTGTTGTTTCAAACACCCACATATCATTTTGTCTGTAAGGCACTGGTCCCACCGGCGGCTACAAACTATTAGCGAGTAAAACTATAAACTACAAACGAGTGGGCGAGAGGCGAGAAGCGAGTATAGTTTTGCTAGTTTAGACGCTCGGCTATAAGCGAGTATTTGCGTGCGACGGGCGATTACTCGCTGCACTAGCTCAGCCGGGGGGCTATTCGCCAATGACCTATACGATGTACAGTCGAGGTCGAATATAGTTAGTGTGTTAGTGTTTAATTTTGTAACTAAGGGACCCCATACATCCCTGTATTATTATTTAATTTTTTTTTGTAATTTTTTGTTTAATTGTTTATTGTAGTTTTTAAGTATTTTATTTGTAATTATTTTTTTTTGAAAAAATGACTTTCTGCCAAGTTTCTTGCGGCGCATTCTTCTTGGCAATGATGGTCTTTCCGAAAGCGGTTCTACTTACTCACCTGAACCTAGCAGGTCTGGTTTACAGCAAACTGAATCAAGAGAAGATACTACTCCTGCCCAAAAGGACACATCTCAAGATTCAATGGCTGCTACTAATAACTAAATATAACTATATTACTCCACTATGACGTTTGATTTAAAAAAAACCTGCCCTTACCTTAATGTAATAGCAAGACGCTCTCTTGTACTAATAGTTTCTCTATAATTGGTGTTCATTTTTTTAACATCATTTTCTATTAATGTATGTATATACTCAAACTCATCTCTTGTCATCCTATAATATGTACGAAATTCATCGTTTGTCAACTCGTAGAACAGTTTGAACTCACTGTATTCTTTTCTGAAATAATTAATTTTTTGCATCCAAATTTTTCTTGTCATTCTTTTTAAAATATTCCTTTTTTTCTTCCGTCTCTTCAAAATTGCCACTGCAACTACACACACGCTTTTATAAAATACATCATCATCGTCATCCGAACTTGACAACAAAGATAGTTCGTATGATTGTTTTAAATTCATTGTATATACGTGCACTCGCATCCACTTTGAAAGGTAGAATGATCGCTCTGATCGCCAAGCAGGCTTCGGCGAGTACCGTTGAGCTAGTTTTATAGTCGATAGCTTATCGCTGCGGTCAACTAGTAAACAGTGGTCCCACCGCCAGCTATCGGCGAGCTCGGCGGTCAACTAGTAAAATTCTGTACTAGAAACAGATGACAATCGGCGGGCGGCTAGTAAAAAATTCTATGGAATTATCGCTTACTCGCCGGGCGGTGGGATAGTATCCTCGCCGGCAGTGTGAACAGCCAGCTATGAACTATAAAAATATAGCTCTCTCTTTTATGTACACGGAAGCGATTATCTTTTGTTCGTTTCTTGGGCTAGAAAATAGCCGATAGCTCATAGCTTACTAGCTCGCGGTGGGACCAGTGCCTAAATACTGGGCTGAGTCTGAAAATAAAACCTAAAAACCTTCACAAATTCATTTCAGATACGCCATTACCTCTCACATTTCATTTTCTTGAATTATTAACCATACAACGGCAAAATCCACTAGGTAGACGCTTTCAAAATTAAGAGCCATATTTAAAATAAAACTAACCTAGATTTTTTTTTACATAGTTCCACCGACACTCGATGATTCCGTATTAAGGCGTAATTTTTTGACATGTCTAATGTCTTAATTCGAGAGAAAAGTTAAAGTAAAGATTCAGGGGTTGTTTCACCATCCATTGATTAGTGTTAACTGATGGTTAAATGTGATGCCGTCTCCGTCTATTCGAACAAAACAAATAGAGACGGCATCACATTTAACCGTCAGTTAACACTACACAATATTTAGTGAAACAACCCCTTAAAGTTTTAATATGAATTTTTCTTCCAATTGTTTTCAAGATAACGATCGAGCAATGTTAAACTAAAAAAATTACTTCGTTGAATTGACAACATTTCAAAAAAAAAAGGTATTTTGTTTTTTTGCGTTTATAATAGCTGGTGAAAAATTAGACTACCCGTGTTTCTCGGTTTTTCTTTATTTTACGTAAATTCGTAATTAATAATTTATTAAAGAAATGGTCATTAAAAAGATCGTATATACAAAGTTAGGAATAGTGATGTCGTGATCCTAGCATGATATAAAATTTAAAAAAGTGACTTAAACAGAACTGTCATGTCAATGTCACGTCATTGTCAACCGTCCGTTTGTTGCCGTCCGTTCGTTCGCGAATTAATTTGTTGTTTTGCGTTTGCTGCTTTTAAAGAGTATTAGTTTGGTATTAGTTTAGTACCTATAGAGAAAAATCCTTTGAGTTTCTTTCTATTTTCTAACAATGACGACCTAAAGAAAGTATCACCACGATCCTTTTACAACTTGTTTCATCCCAAGTTCCAAAAACACGGCGTTAATGGAAAAAGCTAAGCACTTTTCATATTCCTCGTGCATGTAGATTGGAATGGTGTTCGATCCTAAATATAAAGGGTTCAAAAAGCGCAATCTATAGGTATATGTGAAGATCATTTAAATGTAAGTACGTAAGACGTCTTAAAGTCGTTCTAAATTATTTAATAAATGTTTCTAAATCTTTTAATTGTACATTTATTTTAATGTATTTTTTTTTCTGTTTTAGCTTGAAGATGATTTAGATAACTTTTACGCATGGAAATTTGAAAATGTCAGAGGGAGACTTAAGCCCAGAGTACCTGATCATTTCAAAAATATGGATTTGTTACATAATAAACAAATAACATTCAAAGAGGAAACACTGCCAGCATCTTCGGAACCTTGCCTAAGGGGTACTCTTTGGAAAATTTGTTTTAGTTTTAGGTTAATTTATTATTTTATTTTAAGTTATTGTTAGAAAGGTATATTTAATATGTATATTATTTAGTTTCTTTTATCAATAAAGAATAACATTGAGTCCTGCGCCTATACCACCAAACTGTGCTTGGAAATGATTCCACCCTACACTAGGGTTGAGGATTACCTGTACCTAATACCATTTTTTTTTGTTGTTAAGTGGATGTCCACATCTTTGTGACATAATAAATACATTAATGATCTCCTTGATGAATGAATAAGGTTATAAAAACGCCTCAGGCCAACTCAGTGACTAAGTTATGTAAGAAAACGTTAGACCTTTAAACTTTCATATTTTGTCTTTAAAAAAATATTTTACTTTGTCAGACATGTTTTCTTTCAAAACTATGTTTATTTTATTACTAAGTTTGCTTTTTGTTATTTCATTTAATTGGAAAAGCAATTTTATTTACTAAGCAATATTGATGTACCTATTAAATTAAGTACATAGTAATTAAATAACAAATAAAAATTTAAGACTACTAAATTGATTAACGAAAAAAAAATTGTCAAGTCAGTCTGTCAGTCGGAGTATGGTAGGGCAGCATCATCATCAATGCCAAATAGCTTCGCTGCTGGCTTCTATTTTTAATTTAAGTAATTTAATTTATTATTTTTGCATTGTAATTTACCTAAATTTGTCATAAATTGAATAATAAAGAACTTTGAATTATAATCAAATAAAATATAAATATTATTAACCCTTTGACCATTATTTTTTTAAAGCAATGAATCGAGAACTTTAACGATACGCACAGCATGAATGATTTTTTTTATGATTTTTGAGAAAGAGAAATGTATATATTATTGCAGGGTTTCCGAATTATAAGACGGCAATATGTTTGCCGCTATCAGCCAAGGGCATTAAGTGACAAGACCGTCATGTCAGTTTGCCGGGGGAACTACGGGTGGCACGACGTATCTAAAATAAATAAATAAATTATTTATTAATTATTTTTTTACTTCCGTTGTCATTTCTAACTAACACGGCTAATTCAGCAATAAAGGTAAAAGGCAAATTTGAAGTATTGAATTAAGCTATTGCTCCATGTATAAATCAATAACAATTGTAGCCTAACCCACCCTTTCCTTTAATAAACACCAGACACTTAACGGATAGTGGCAAATATATTGCCGTCTTCATTTTTTTTAATTATCAAATAACAGATTTTTTTTCTTTAAACTTTATATCGCCAATCTTGTCTCTGAAAGTAGAGAATTGTGACTATCGGATAAATCCAGCAAGCAAAATTTTATTTACAAACATTTTTGTTCAATTGTAAGGAATAGTTAAAAATCTAAGTTCAGGCCTAAGAATCATCATTTAACATGGGTTGGAATAACGTTTATCTGCTATTCTTTTTTTCGTAAATTAGTACGAGTATATTCTCTTATGCGAACCAAAAGTTATATTAACTAACAACACGTTCATTGAGAAAAAAAATAAAATATCTGAGTCGTATGACGGCAAATATCTTGCCGTTACCCACTAAAGGGTTAACACACATACTTTGTTTTTTTGGTCCTAAATAATAAATAAATAAATAAACAAATATCATGAGACAATTGACCTAGTCCCTAACTAAGCAAAGCTTGTATAAACATACTTATATTGATAAATATATATTAAACATGCAAGATTCGAGAACAAACATTCTTATTATTCATACAAATATCTGCCCTGACTGGGAATCGAACCTGGAACTCAAGTTTCATAATCAGGTTTTCTAACCACTAGGCTACCAGGTACCCAGGTGAATCAATTCAAGTGCTTCTAGTTAACTACAGGGGAATTTAAAAGAAAAAGTATCACCGCTAAGTAGGCTTTACAAATTACAGTTAACTATGGAAAATTTTAAATGATATTGTAACAGTTAACTCACGCCTTAAATCGAGTTTAGCTTGATGTGAGTTATCCGTTACAATATCATTTAATATGAGCGAGTCTCACAGTAGTTTCATGTTCAAAACTATGGAAAATACTCAACTAAAATAGTGTACTGTAATGATTTATGAAAATAATATAAAGTGACACGTCTTTGCCATCGTAATATTATTATTAGTCTTTGTGAAATACAGTACAGGTAGGTACCTACAGGCACAGAGAACATAATCTACAGGATAATTTCCCCTAGCTATGATAATAAATATACTCAAGGGTTAATGACTTGGAGTAAATTGTAATAAAAAACTTGAATTTGTAGGTTAGTAATGTTAATGTAATATAAAAATAACACTTATAATGTAGTCGAGTCACACATTTTTTGTAGAATAAATTTTCTCCAAAAATCTTCTGCACCAGTTAACAAATCCTTCATATATGATCCTTTCTTCCTTCTTGTTCTTCGTTTATAGTAGCCAACACAGTGTACATTTTGGTACGAACTCTATGTTCAGGCATAACTTTGCATTGTACGTAGCAAAGTGAATTTTCACGTGGCACTTCGACATATCCCACACATGTTTCTACATATTCCTCTCTTGAGGACATGAGAACCTTCGCTCGTCAAATTGCCGCCACATTGAAACAGTCATTTTCCCGCATGAATTGTAAAAACATAATTCGTCGACTTTGGGCAGATTGCGGCTATCCGCTTTTACAAATCCGTCGGTCACTTTCATTTTAAATGCGTAAATATATCAAAACAATAGTATTACGCGAATCGAAGAGTGTCGTTAAAATCACATAATGTAAATAAATCCGTCAGACAGATAAAAAATGGACATGACATGACACTCATGACAGTTGTTTATTTTTTTCAATTCCTATCGTAATGGACTATGAGCATTATAAATGTATTCCTAACTTTCGCAATGCAACTTTTTTTACTGTTTTTCCAGAATATAAAAAAAACCACTGCACAAAAAAATCCAAAAATATTTTTACTGTAATCAGCAATGTAAAATCTACAAACGGTATTTTTATTTTATTACCTCAGCACATTTGAAATGTTGTCAATTAGTTTCGTTGTAGTTCAAACCAAGTTGTTCAGTCTAAGTGCTTCTACATAACTAACAAGCACTACCTATTCTCTAAATATTTGTTGTTTTAACTCTAGATGGCACGCGAAAATTGAATCAGGCGGCCATGTTCCCGGAAATGGCAGCGGAAGCGTGCGCATTAGCGCCGCCTGCCGGCAAACTGCGCAAACAAGGGGGGCTTTTAAAAGTTGCTTGATGAAAACTTAAGTTTTGCGTAGGAGTGTTTTTCGAACTTTTTCATAGCGCGAATCCCCTTCCTGAAGCAATGTTGCCACCCTTACTTTAATTCCTAGTAAGTAATTGTACTTTCTTATACGTTCTGACCATCCAATTTATTAAAAGTGTTAACAAACCGATTTCATCAAAATTCTTGATTAAACACCCCCGGTGTTGCAGATGTTTATGGGCGGTGGTGATCTCTTACCATCAGGAGACCCACTTGCTCGTTTGCCATCCAGTCGAATAAAAAAACACACTCACTAGACGAATCCATTACACATTTACTTGTATATAATTCGTGTCTTTTAACTAGATGTCTAACCACTTTTTTCACCAAAATTCACTTGATTTCAATATTTATGTAATAATATGCGACCGCGGCGTTGAGAAACTTCGATAGCGCGATGTAGAACATGGCCGGAGTTTCTATTCTTGTTCACTAGATGGCGCTAGGAGTCGCTACAACACTATAAGGAAATGAGAATGGCATCATTGGTGGGTGTCCATTTTGCTTTCAAAGTGACCAATGAGACGGATTACTTATCGTCCATCGAATCACGAAAAGGCGTAACCAACAACTATGGCGATTTTGAGTTCTATACATCATGGCATTCAAAAATAATGTTTTTGAATGCCATGATGTATAGAACTCAAAATCGCCATATTGTTGGTTACGCCTTTTCGTGATTCGATCGACGTTATGCAATGCGTGAAATTGTTCAATTGTCCAATCTATTTAATAATATAAGAATGAGTGGCACAATTCTGTGTGACTAACCAACAGATTTGCTAAGCGTGAGTTGCACACGTTGCTATAATATCGTCACTGTAAAGGCAAAATTACTGAAACGCCAAAATGACATTTCGAGAAAAAGCCATTTAAAGTTTTTTTTTTACGAAAAAAAAAGATATATTTTCATCTAATCATCCGATTTTTATAAAAGAAGTTTTTATGAAAACCTATTTGATTTATCTATGTTTATCACTAGGCTCCATATTATTTTGTGCACTATTTTAGGAAATAAGTGGCGCTTGAGTAATAATAACTTCTTTATTAGTAAGTCAAAATTTCTTAAGTACCATCAGCTTAAACTTTCTTTGTAGTTTGAAAGTACTGATAACACATACATGTAGATATAAAAGTACGTGAAAATTTCGTTTAATGTAGTATGGTTGCTGTCCAGGTGAAGTAAAATGACTGCAATTAAACGTGTTCCTTTTTCACACGTATGGTATTACTACTTAAAAGGCTAAAACATAAATTAATAAGTGAGCCAAAATTCATTTAAAGTAAGTTTGGCAAAATTATTTATACGAAGAAAATGACTCCAGCGATAAATTTTCCTTTTTATAAGTACAATAAAACTACTGATAACTTTGTTTGAATCAAAAAAAGGCCATGCATTATACTGAAGTAGTTAAAATCTAATCATCACATAAACAAAAAATTACGTATCAACTGCAACACAAATGAATGCTTCCAGTTTTTTAACTATGGTTAGTTTATTTGAAATTATCAGTTCTTAATACAAGGTATTTAAATAAAAAATAGTCATCGTGAAGTAGGTATCTACTTCTAGTATGACTCAGTAAGAACGTTTTATTTCTTACACTTGTCATAATGATTGAAGAAGAAGTTATTTTGCAACAAATGAAACAAGAAAGTTTCAACTTTTTTTGAATATATTAACAAATTATGTCGATGTTTACCTACCATAGTATGGTATTCACATTATGTATCATAGTATGGTATTCATAACATTAATAGGAATTTTTTTTTATAATAATGTCAATTAAGTATTCTTTATTGTAATTTATTTATTTCTTGTCGATTTACAATTGAATCAATTTTTATTTCTTAATTTTATTGACATGGATAAGTTTAATATGTTTGTATATCATTCCATGAGTCACAGACGGTTCTGACAGAATATCAGCGCTGCAGACCTTTGACGCCTCAGCATAATGCTGAGTCAGCGGCCGTTTTACTTTTGTGGGGACACACAAAATCGTGTTTTTTCATTTTCGTCTTTTTATTTATTTATTGTTTTATTTGTGTTTGCTATTTATTTTTATTATTTTTTGTACTTGTGTGTCTTTCTGAGTGTTAATAAATGTCTTCTGTCTTTCTTTCTTTCTAAAATTGTGGCGCCAGATAAAGTTGAGTAACCTATTATTATCAGTTGAGTACAAATTCTACTGAAAAAAATTTGAAATTTTTCGATTAAATATAAAATTAAATTTCCCCCGGAAAATTTACTTTTCTTTGTTTCGTGTTTTAATTGCTTTTTTGGAGGAATATATTTGCAAAATTTTGAATTCACAAATAAACCTAAACAATCATAATTTTGTACAAACTTTAAACCACTGTTTCACATCTTCATTCACATTTCAGCGTGTAGGAAAAAGTGAATTCCGTAGAAAACCACACTGTTGGCGATTGAATTGAAACAGGTTTCTATTATTCTGGGAATTGAATTTTTATAAATCTTTCACTAATAGTTGTTTTTTGATTAGCTTAGTTGTTTCAAAAGTTGTAAAAAAAAAACATATAAAGTTTACATATGTCCCTATCCGACGGTTTCAAAAAACCAATATCCAATGGTATTGGTATCTAATGGTTCGAAACATCCTTCCTAAGGGCACCTCTATGATACTTTAGAATCTAAAGTTTAGATACATTATATTATATAATGTATTGATTAATTTGGCGTAGGTATTTAATGTTTATTTTCGTTTTTTAGAACAAGCTTAAGTAATAGCTTTTAAGTATATTTTAGTTTTTCATTAAGTTATCTGTAACATCATAACTCAAGCTGATGAAGTAGAGGGTGTTCTGGTAATGCTTGAGTAAAACTTCGATAAAAATTCGACTGAAAGTACTTATTTTTCAGAGGTTTACCAAACCAGTTGGTTTACAGAGGAAAATGCCAAAAAAATTGACGGTTACAGAGCTTTATATTCAAGTGCGTGCGAAGCTGTAATTGGTTAAATAAAAATTTAACGTCATGCCCTCTGTATTGCGTTTAAATCTTGTGTACAGATTCAAAAGTAACACACATAACAAAATAAAAACAATTGCGTTTGCAACAATGTGGTATCTGTGATATCAACTTTTGAGGAGTTCCTTTATGAGCAGAACACATGACTGAATACAGCATCAGGTGGTGTTTATTATATAAAAGCATTATCACTGAAATTGAACGATCGCGCAAAGTTTCTTGCATGTGCCATTAAAGTTTGAGGCGTTCCCTCCTACGGAGACGGCCATGGCCATACTACCAAGATATCACTGCCCATACCCATATTGACATTTCAGCCCCGTCGTACCCCAACAGGGGTTACGGTATTTCACATCCGCCACATTGGATTTTAAAATCGTTATTGTTTTCGTAATCATCGACACGATAAACTATAGTAACCATACCCATGTTGATTTTCGGACTTTGTCACCACATTTCCCTCCTATAGGGGTTGAATCCTCAAAAAACCCGATACACGTGTTTATTCATTTATCGTTAGGAGTACTCCTATGAGGCTTAGAATAAAATTTTCTAACTAATCTTGTTTCCATAACAGACTTTGGGCCCCCATTTCACTTAGTTAGGGGATTAATTTCGAAAAAAAAATCCTTAGTACGCGTCTACACCTATTAAGGAACATATATATTCCAAATTTCAAGTTTCTACTTAAGACCTGTCAGCGGTCTTGGCTGTGCGTTGATCTATAAATTACCTAGTCAGTCAGTTTCTTCTTTTATATTATGTACACATTACTTGGTGTTCTCCGACATAGTCAGTTCTGTAAAATGGTTAACATCAATATCAGTAAATACAAACATGCATCTTGTTGTGGGCGTCAGGAATTACGATAAGATCAGAAAAAATGTGTTTATATTACGTCAGTATTTAAAAAAAAAAACTACTATAAAATAAATACTTTAATTAATACAAGTAATTTTCTTTTGACATTTAGTTCTGGCATATTTTAGAGGATTTGCTCCCATGAAGAACTAAATATAAATGCTAAATATTCGAGCAGACTGACTTAACTGCTTGCGCTCGCGCATTTTCATTACGCGTAAACTATCTTAATAGCAAAACATATTCATTTAAATAATACTGATATGATGTTTTCAAGGATAGGATTATTTTTTAAAAACTGCTTTTAGTTCCCAAAATTAAAAATAACTGGATGGCTCAGTTACGTATACGTCATTCACTCGACAAAAACAGGAAGGCAACTTTTCTTAGACGCCATGCTCGATCCGAATGAAAATAAAACAAAATTACTTTAATAGAGCTACTGTTATATTGTAAGAAAAGCACAAATACTGAAAGAGTTTCATTTATCACAAGATAAGAAGACAGTTTTACTTAAATTGCAGTTTTTGTATTTTTACGGTAAAGAGATATTACTTATGCGACACATGTGCAAAAAAGACCAAAAAGTATGGCTCTTCAGTAAACGAAAAAACAAAAGAACCGCCTTTTTACGGGTTACTGAAGCGCCACAAAAGTGCTCCGATAGCTACGTTACCCAGATAGATCGACGCAGAAAAATTCGCTGATTCCGAATATGTATATAACTCAATATGCCCAATTTGGCGGTTAAGTAATTTTGCCTTTCCAGTGACGATATATATATCGATGGTTGCCGGGCTATTTGTTTTAAGCGACAACGTATTCCTATGTCGCTTAAAACAAATAGCCCGGAAATCGTCGTATATAATACAATTTTTACCACGCGTAAACGTTAGAACTTGGGGGACTACTACGAAATTCGTAAATCGAAGTTCCTATCGTACCGTCCTTCTCGCTCTCGTATTGAATAATATAAGCGTTAGCAGGACGGCAACATATGAAGTTCGAATTTCGCATATCGTAGATAGAGGACCTGCAGTTGAATTGAAAAGTCTGCGATTCGCTAATTTGTCGGGAGAATTTTCAAAAATTACTTTTGTTATTAAAATTACTCATTAATTAAGTAAATTAATCCGCGGATTTCATTAATGTTGACGTCACATATGTCATTGTAATTATTTTATACATTGTCATACCTACTGTCCTTAATACTAGCGGTTGAATTATCATGATTTTGTCTCGATCCCGTGGGAATATATTTTTATGTTTTTATGTTAGCGAGGCTAGACAAACGAACTAGTGGGTCACCTGATGTTAAGTGATCACCACACACACACACACACACGTGAGTATGTAGAGAATTCCGTAATTAAAAATATCAGATGATTCTATTTTAAAATTTATTTACTAGCTGGCGGTGGTGGTGACACGTCGCGTTGCCTTGCTATAGTAAAAGAATACTACTACTACGATAATTATGCTCGAAAAATTTCACCAGCCGTCACTAACCCTGTCTTGTTTAGTCGGTATTTTCAGTATAATCTACATTTTTAACACACAACAAGCACTAACACCTCATTGAAAAACACATTTTTTACTTTGGCGCCATCCGTCATAGAAAGTGACAAATGACACACCGTTTGAAAAAACTACCACAGACAATAAATATTGCTACGATGCAGACATCATTTACAGTTTTGCTTTGAAGTCCTTCATCTATGTATTACGACGAAGTCCATTAGTTATTAGGCCTATGTGTACAAGCCGCATTTAAATAAAAATGAATAATTTTTCCTTTTTATTTCGCTTTCTTATTATCTTTATGAAAAAAAAAAACCGGCCAAGAGCGTGTCTGACACGCCCAAAATAGGGTTCCGTAGCCATTACGAAAAAATTAAGTAATATTTTTCTAAGGATTTCGTATTTTATACGGAATCTTCCAAGTTTAGGTATATTTTATACCCTACGCTGCTATTTACTCATAAACTACTAATAGTTCTCAAGCAAACTTAGCCGTTATAGTTTTCCTTGAAAGTTTGATATACTTACTACCATCCTGAATTTTTTCAAATTTTTCGACCCACCGGTTTAGATTTTAGAGGGGGGGGGGACGCTCGATTTTTATGAAAATTTGCACTTTAAAGTTGAATATTTCGCAAACAAATGACTGAATCGAAAAATCGTTTGAGCAAACCCCTAATGGTTTTACAATACCTATCCAACGATACCCCACACCATAGGGTTGGATGAGAAAAAAAAAAATCACCGCCACTTTACGTCTATGGGAGGTACCCTAAAAAAAATTGTTTTTGAATTTTTAATTGTACTATTTTGTCGGCATAATTTACCTATATATCCGTTGCAAAATTACAGCTTTCTAGCATTGATAGTCTCTGAGCAAAGCCGCGGACGGACAGACAGACAGACAGACAGACGGACAGACAGACAGACAGACAGACAGACAGACAGACAGACAGACATGGCGAAACTATAAGGGTTCCGTTTTTGCCATTTTGGCTCCGGAACCCTAAAAATGCTCTATTGCCGGAGACTCAAAATATTTTGTTTGCTTAAAAAAATACTTAAATACAAATTAAATAGTTTAATTTGTGCAACATGGGTAAAATTGTACAGGCACAGGTCTCAAATATTACATTGTTACATCACCGTGTTTGTTTTGTTTGTAAAGAAACTTTTTTGGTGACGGTTAAGTATCAGGTTTACGAGTCGCTAACTAAATACTTCACATTGTTCAAAGTTAACCATTTTTTTTTTAAATAGATTTGCGTTTACCGTTTTCTGGATAATCCTATCAAAAGCAGCCATGTTTCAAAATATTAAAATCCATTAGACACTAACATTATTTAACTAAACATGTACAAGACAATAATTAACCGTGTCAAATTACAGTAAAAAAAAATCCACGAAAAAGAGTTTAGAAACGTTCTTATGTCTATGGTTTGTGGACTCAACTTTTTTTGGCGGCAAAAAAGTTAGTAGTGTGTTTAAATGTTTGAAATACTAGATGAGTCGATTGGAAAAACGCCAGCTCTCGATAATTAACGCTATAGTTAACCGGCTAGTAACCGCCTTGTCAATTGCTAGGTTTTTTGGCAGGCGAATGTTACAAAATTTAAAAAAGTGCGCATCGTAAACTTTTTTGTTAGGTACACTTACTATTTTATATAAAAATATAAGTTAAAACCCACGACGAATTCAGAAGTAATTTCAAAAAGTCGTGTTATTTTTTCACATGGAATAGTAATTTAAATGTTATAATAAATGAGGTAAAGACACTTTGAAATATTGAATAAATATTTTTGGTTTTAAAAAAAAATAGGTAGGTAAATAACCTTTTTTTTTTAAACCAAAAACCTTATTAATATTACTTATACGAACTTTAGTAGTTATAATTAAAGATAGGTACATGTTTTTAAATTCGACGTTAATAATGTTAAGTTGACATGTATACATATATTTTATTTTTAATTGACGATCCTTTTCTGAACGTAATCTATTAATATCACCGCTCGAATAAGTTTTTTTTTTCTTTATTTATGATAGAAAACTTTAATTAAAAACGAAATACATAAATTAATCTAATCATACCTTTTAATTGGAACCAAATAATTGCCGGCACTTCACACACTTTCAAACTGCACTAAACTTTTAATGCATAAATAGCTGCATACACTGGGAGTTAGCCAAAATGCATTTTTATAAATTCCTGAAGTTAATTAAAGGTAAATCCAAACTGGCACGAAACAAAATTATCTTCGTTTTTTTTTAAGTCGTGAAGTTTCAAGCTTAGAACAGCCGTGAACCGATCACGCTGACAGCAGGTCGGTTACTGGCCAGTTAGCGCGTGTCGTGGCTGAATGTAGATACAATACAGCTTACCTTTGCCCAGCTACCAGATAAAAAAAAACCACACGTATCCGCATTATCCGCAATGCGTGTCATAAATTAAATTTAAAAAATGAATACCACAAAGAATAACATAAAAGGTAGATTACAATTTTGATAAAACAATAAATTAAAAATTATTTCATAAGAATAAGGTATTCCACGGAATAACGAATTTTTTGGCAAAATTTGTCCTCTGATAAACAGAGCCACATTTTTTTAAATCTAATTATTGTTTTTTTTTTTACTTACTTTCCGAGACGCAATTTACGCTTCGTATCGTGCAAATAGAAAATTAGGTAGTAGATATGATTTGACGTAAGTTTGCTGTCTAAATACGAGTAAATGGCTGTCAGTTTCATTCCCAATCGTATTTTCGGTTTAATACAAAGCACCTGTTTTACAGACGTTGATATCACAGACAACGTCACAGATTCTAATTCTAACTCGACATTGTATAATAAATAAGTACCTAAATGTTTAAATTATAAATGCGAAAGTAACTCTGTCTGTCTGTCTGAACCGGTTTTTATGAAATTTGGTTTAAAGAGACTTTGAACCCCAAGGATCAACATAGGATACCTACCTTTTATTCCAGTAGAGGGCGCCACCGCGCGGTAACCTAGATCCGGGCAGACGAAGGCGCGGGCATAAGCTAGTTATATAATAAATAAGTAAATGTTTTTTCTCAAAAGTTTCCGTAAATGTTGACTTTATACTTTATATATGAGAAGGCGAAGTGCTTAATAAATAAGTAAGCGAGAAATTAAAAAGTTACAAAACTCGCAAACTCGTCCGTACTCAGCCAGCTTTGCCGACTTTCATGCCACGACAATAATCTACTATTAAAAAGGTCTTTCCTCGTCGGAACCTTTTTTTTTTTAACACGCTTTTATTATTTTATTCATCTTAACAATAATGTCAATAAGTGGTGAAATATTCATAAAAGATGTAGCTATTTATTAAAAACTAGCTTTTGCCCGCGGCTCCGCCTGCGCGGTATTCGGTTATCGCGCGCTGTTTCCTCGGGAACTGTGCATTTTTCCGGGATAAAAAGTAGCCTATGTCACTCTCGGGCCCATAAACTATCTCCATGCCAAAAATCACGTCGATCCGTCGCTCCATTACGGCGTGAAAGACGGACAAACACACAAACATACAACACACTTTCGCATTTATAATAATTAAGTATGGATTGAACTCGCTTGAAATAGATACTTGAGATAGAGTAAGAAAGTTCCTTCTTGTAGTTCTTGTAGAAGTAACTAATCCTACTGACTATACATACATATAGATAGGTAGGGTAGGTAGTTGTCCTTGTAAATAAAACAATATAGGTATTTGCGCTTCAAAATTTTGCAAACCATGCTAATTTTATACGATGTTGATTTTCGCTCACAAGTTTCAAATAGCTAAAGTTTACCAAAAAACATCATTTCTGTAATGATTATAATACAGCAAATCGTATTTTATATCATATCGACCCTCCAGGTTTCTCTAGCCAACTTGAGAGTCCCTGACTTTTCCACGACTTTCCCCAACTTTCCAGAAACTGGACAATTTAATGATGGCAATTTTGATAATGTTTCGTAGTCCTGCGTAGCCCTTCGTAGCCTCTCGTAGGCGTTCAAGCTACGGCGTAGCGGCTACGGCGAGCGATCTATTTACACGTCTATTATTATTATTATTATATCTATACTATGTCTATCCCTACTAATAATATAAATGCGAAAGTAACCCTGTCTGTTTGTTACGCTTTCACGTCGAAAGCGCTGAACCGATTTCGATGAAATTATGGTACATACAGAGATAGTTTAGCCCGAAGGATTAACATAGGATACTTTTATTCTGATAGAGGGCGCCACCGTGCGATAACCGCGCAGACGAAGTCGCGGGCATAAGCTAGTACTATTATATTTGTTCTAATATTATTCAAAAGACACATGATGATTTTATGTTACTTTGTGAAGCGTCAATTATTTTATTTTTTCCAACAGAGATATAATGTTTTAACATGAAACTACCGTGAGATTCACTCATCTTAAATGGGTAACGGATAACTCACGTCTTAAATCGACTTTAGCTCGACATGTTTCGGGTTATTTCGAAACCCTTTTTCTAAGGAGCACGCGACTCGGCCACAATAGAAGTAATCTAACCAGTATTCCGACTTCATACTAGAGGGCCAAAATCGACGCCCGGACTCAGCGTGACTCAGCGGCGCGTTTTACACTGCAGCTAACTCAGTTAAGTTCGTAGTGCCACAGAGCCACTCCGCGCGTCGCGCAAGTCGGTCGCGTTTTCTGCGCTGCGCCATCCGCTCTATTCGCCTCCGATTCGATTTCGTAACGTGGCTAAAACGCTTCGGAGTAAATATTTTATTTAATAATGGCGGCGTCAAGAGATTGTGCGTATTGCAGCGTTTACGGGTGCCTAAATACAACAATTATAAAACCAACATTGTCATTTTTTCAACTTCCTGCTGATGCTGAAAGGTAAGATTAATACCTATTAGGTCGGTACTTTGTTATTAGTTCATTAAAATTTGTCTAGGTACTTACTCAACAAAATGTAAACCATAATGACGTGTCTATTTATAGAAAATTACATTGAAAAAATATGCGAATCGCTATTTACAAATTACATCTTCTATCAAAATATAAATCCGAACGAATTTATGAATTTGAACTAATATTAATTCACATTTTTAATAAAAAAGTGTTCAGTTTAAAACAGTCTTGTTGTTTACATTTTTTTTATTTTGGCCATCTGTAGTTCTGCATTTTGACTTGGAAATGAACGTGTCTGTCTGTGTGTTTCTGTCTGCGTGTGTGTCTGTCTGTGTGTGTGTCTGTCTGTGTGTGTGTCTGTCTGCGTGTGTGTCTGTCTGTGTGTCTGTGTGTCTGTCTGTCTGTGTGTGTGTCTGTCTGTGTATGTGTCTGTCTGTGTGTGTGTCTGTCTGTGTGTGTGTGTCTGTCTGTCTGTGTGTGTGTCTGTCTGCGTGTGTGTCTGTCTGTGTGTCTGTCTGTCTGTGTGTGTGTCTGTCTGCGTGTGTCTGTCTGTGTGTCTGTCTGTGTGTCTGTCTGTCTGTGTGTGTGTCTGTCTATGTATGTATCTGTCTGTGTGTGTGTCTGTCTGTGTGTGTGTCTGTCTGTGTTTGTGTCTGTTTGTGTGTCTGTCTGTCTGTCTGTGTGTGTGTCTGTCTGTGTGTGTGTCTGTCTGTGTGTGTGTCTATCTGCGTGTGTGTCTGTCTGCGTGTGTGTCTGTCTGTGTGTGTGTCTATCTGCGTGTGTGTCTGTCTGTGTGTGTGTCTGTCTGCGTGTGTGTCTGTCTGTGTGTCTGTCTGTCTGTTTGTCTGTCTGTCTGCGTGTGTGTCTGTCTGTGTGTGTGTCTGTCTGCGTGTGTGTCTGTCTGCGTGTGTGTCTGTCTGTGTGTGTGTGTCTATCTGCGTGTGTGTCTGTCTGTGTGTGTGTGTCTGTCTGCGTGTGTGTCTGTCTGTGTGTCTGTCTGTCTGTGTGTCTGTCTGTTTGTGTGTGTGTCTGTCTGTGTATGTGTCTGTCTGTGTGTGTGTCTGTCTGTCTGTGTGTGTGTCTGTCTGTGTTTGTGTCTGTCTGTGTGTGTGTCTGTCTGTCTGTGTGTGTGTGTCTGTCTGCGTGTGTGTCTGTCTGCGTGTGTGTCTGTCTGCGTGTGTGTCTGTCTGCGTGTGTGTCTGTCTGCGTGTGTGTCTGTCTGTGTGTGTGTCTGTCTGTGTGTGTGTGTGTCTGTGTGTGTGTGTCTGCCTGTCTGTGTGTGTGTCTGTGTGTGTGTGTGTGTGTGTGTTTGTGTGTGTGTTTATGTGTGTGTGTGTGTGTGTGTGTGTCTGCCTGTGCGTGTGTGTGTGTGTGTGTGTGCGTGTGTCAGTGTGCGCGCGCGCGCGCGCGTGTGTGTGTGTGTGTGTGTGTGTGTTTGTCTGTCTGTGTCTGTGGCACCGTAGCTCTTAAGCGCTTGGACCGCTTTCATTGCGGTTTTTTATTTGAAAGCACGTTTTTAGCAATGATTCTTAGACATGTTTTATCAAAATCGGTCCAGCTGTTTTTAATATAAGATAAGATATATTTTATCTGTGCGTCTGTCTGTTCTGCCCATCCGTCCGTCTATATGTCTGTCCGCTGTTTAACTGAAAAACTGTAGCATTACGATTTTTAACCCACCGCCGTGGATGCATTATTATTTCTATAAGGTCAACCGGGGCTATTTCGCCTACGGGGCTAATGCATCCATTCCAATTATCATAAGGATGAGAATTTTCTACGTCATAAAATTCAACAACAAGTCGTTTCGAACTTGCCTTAATAAGCGTAAGTTATTTTCGATTACCAACTTATAATTAATTAATAAAAAATAATCATAAAATTAACATACGTTTTATTTCTACACCTAAAACTACACACATACAATAAAAATCTACCTACACACATCTGTTTTACTTTTTGTAGTTGTCAACCCTAGCGCTCCGCGCAGCCGTAGGTATAAATTTCAAGAATACGGCCGAGTCGGAGTACTGTTAAGATTACTTTTACTGTGACTCGGCGGCTGCCGCACCACGCGCACTACGCGCCACCGCTCTGCTCGCGCGACATGTTGAGCTAAACTCGATTTAAGACGTGAGTTATCCGTTACCATATCATTTAAGAGAGATATAATGCTTGAAAAAATTAAAACTGCTTATTCTTCTAATATATATTTGAACTCAAACTTGCTAATAAATTGTTAAGTTACTGCGTAAGCACTGTGTTATATTAGCTTAGTTTCTTTAATAAACGCCCTTACAAGTTACAATGTTGTTTCAACAGGCCACAATTGCTAGATGTGACGGTTATCGGTAAAAATAAAAGCCTTAGAATAAACGAACTTATTATTAATCTGCAAGATTGTTCGTCAGAGTCGGAAACTGACACTCCAAGTGTTGAATAAATTATGTTTTAATATTCAAATACGACTTTCAGTTCGATAGCTTAACACTTAAAACAACAATCAAGTAATGCTACTGCCACTTTTAGGACTAGGTACATGCAAAAGTATCGATAATTTGCGTAGGTTTAACAGTAGGAGGAATCATGTTAGAACAAATAGAATAAAGCATACCATCGCCCCACTACCGGAGGGAGAGGAGTGTATTTACTAATGGTAATAAGGTTGTAATGAGGTAATATTACGAGTGCTTGTCACTGTCCTAAATGTACTGTGTTGAATTAAATAATGGAAATGCATTTAATATTTTTTAATTATTCTAATTTTAATTATTGTGTTAAATATTAAAAATCTATTTGTACTTTAGCACTTAAATTCTTAAATTGTATGTTATTACAGATAATACATTTATTGACAACAACAGAAGACAGCAATATCATTACAAATAGACAACACAAAGTGTGTCATTGCGTGGGAATCGGATACTGGCTGGAACAGCATAATGCTGAAGCGTTAAAAAGTAGCAGTATTTTTCTCACGTTCATAAATGCTTTGTAAATAGCCTAAATTGAAAAGACCTTAGATGAATGATTGGTCTCGCGCGCTCGCTCGACTAGATACCCCCCTACCTAAAATTTAAAGTTCCGTGAATGAGGCAACTCAATATTGTAGTGTGTGTAAGAACGGTGTAAGACAATTTGCAAGGATACTAGTGTGCGTGACGAATTGTGTTGCCAGCTGCTCCACTGTTACCCGAAGTATTGGGAAAATATATTATGCTGTGGTCTATTAATTAAGTTACTGGTTATAAAATGTATCTTGGGAAATACTTTGAAATTAACAAGTAATTAAAAGTGAATGTTTTAATATGTAGTTCGTTTTGGCGTAGGTTTTTTCTTTAGAAAAGTGGTAGGTATGTAGGTATATCAATGATCAGGCCTCACTTTTCATAATAATAAGTGGCGTTATCTGGGAAAAGGTACCTTGTTGTCGGTATTGAGTTATTGATATGATAACATACATACCTACATACGTTCTAAAAACATAACCCTCCTTCGGGCAGTCAGGTAAAAAGTTAAAATTTCAGGAAAATGGGAAGAAAAACATTTTTCAATACCTACATTTTTGGTCGAATAATTCACTTTCAATGGATGTATATGTCGGCGGCCGATCGTAAAATCCGCCAGATCACGAAATTCCTAGGCACATCATGAAATGGCGCCATTTCATGATATGCCTAAAAGTTGTCCAGGCATATGACGATGTGCCTGAGAAACAATACGGCAGATCGATTAGACCAACGCATTCGACGATATTCCTAGCTTTATACTGGGCATATCGTGCTATGCTGAAAAAAAGAAAAACATAGGTACGACGAGCGAAGCGAGGAGTGGTTAGTATGAATTGTGACCACTACGCACGAGCCGAGCGAGCGAAGTGAGCGCGCCGCGGTAGCGGCCGGCGAAATGCCAGAAACGATTTGGCGGTGTTTCATGATATGCCTAGGAATTTCATGATCTGCCTAAACTAGCCAAATCACGAAATGGCGGCGTTTCATGATATGCCTAGGAATTTCATGACCTGCCTAAACTAGCCAAATCATGAAATGGCGGCGTTTCATGATATGCCTAGGAATTTCATGATCTGCCTAAACGTCACTAGTCAAATCGTCAAACGGTGAGTTTTGAACGATATGGCGGATGTCCCTTAGCCAATTCATGAAATGGCGCCATTTTACGATATGCCTAGGAATTTCGTGATCTGGCGGATTTTACGATCAGCCGCCGACATATATATTACAAAGATAAACATTAAATAATATAGAACTAGGTTATTTATGTCGGCGGCCGAACGTAAAATCTGCCAGATCACGAAATTCCTAGGCATATCGTGAAATGGCGCCATTTCATGAATTGGCGAAGAGACATCCGCCATATCGTTCAAAACTCACCGTTTGACGATTTGCCTAGTGACGTGTAGGCAGATCATGAAATTCCTAGGCATATCATAAACGCCGCCATTTCATGATTTGGCTAGGTTAGGCAGGTCATGAAATTCCTAGGCATATCATGAAACGCCGCCATTTCGTGATTTGGCTAGTTTAGGCAGATCATGAAATTCCTAGGCATATCATGAAACGCCGCCAAATCGTTTCTGGCATTTCGCCGGCCGCTGCCGCAGCGCTCTCGCTTCGCTCGCTCGGCTCGTGCGTAGTGGTCACAATTCATACTAACCACTCCTCGCTTCGCTCGTCGTACCTATTTTTTTCTTTTTTTCAGCATATCACGATATGCCCGGTATAAAGCTAGGAATGTCGTCGAATGCGTTGGTCTACTCGATCTGCCGTATTGTTTCTCAGGCACATCGTGATATGCCTGGACAACTTTTAGGCATATCATGAAATGGCGCCATTTCATGATGTGCCTAGGAATTTCGTGATCTGGCGGATTTTACGATCGGCCGCCGACATATATATATAATAATTACGATAGATAAATGAAATAAGTTATTAAATGATGATAATAATAAAATTCAATTGATTAAAATCTCAACCACGGGGATTTGATTTTTGTGTACGCGGCAACACTGAATGGCGTTTCGGGTTCATGTTATTTTATTTTGTAATTTCGAAATTATACGATATTTACGGATTGTATGTGATTCCAGTGTCCTTCTTATTTTTTGAAGTATTATTTTTACACAGTTTCACTGCGCAAACTGGCATTTTAATTCGGTTTATGACCAAAATTTAGCAAAACATTCGGAGACGCACCTTACGCACAGTCTGCAACGCGACTGAGCCGGGTTGGAGCCAAGTACGCCGAATTCGGCGTACTATTTGTTGCCTCATTTGACAAGTACGCCGGCGGTATCTAGTCGAGCGAGCGCGAGAGCAATCATTCATCTAAGGAAAAGACGTACTATATGTTAACATGTTTTTCCACTACCAGCCATGGTATGTTGCCCACGGTTGGAAACAGAAAAGCAAGGTTTAGCGAGTGAGCAGTGTCACGAATCGCTTCGACATCAGGGTATGGCCATAGTAAAAGTGTATTTACTATGGTATGGCGGTGCTCGACTTCATATGACAGTAGTTCGACTTGAGTAGTTCGTTGATATGACAAGCCAATTAATTCCTGAATGTTTTAATTCATGATTATCACTCATAAGTATAACAGCACGATGTTTCAGCCACATTGCCACAGTGCAGTGGCTGTGGTCACGAGTAGACTAAAGTAGGTACGTTTCAATAGAATCTGACAATTGTCTACACTTTTAAGACACCCTAACGTGGGCAAACTTGATTATATATGTTGTTGTGATTATTATTTAAAAGGAATCAAAAAAGCAATGACAAAAAAGAATAAAGTCACATCACAACTAGGCAGCCCGGTGTTCAATTCAATTCATTTATTGCTTGAAATCAATGTAAAAATACAGATGTTATTATTACAATATAGTCCATTGTTTCGCCTCCATAGGCGTGCAACATACATTAATATACATATCTACATATTTCACTTGTCAAGAAAGTGTACTTAACACAACAAACAATATTGACAAATATGATTGGCACATTTCATGTTAATAACCAATAATAAGTTAATGAATCAATAAACTAAAGCAATATCATTAAATCACGGTAATTTCAAGACTTCATTTCATGTCAAATAGCTAATAATTCTGAATTAATAAATTAAATAATGTCATTGACTCATAATAATATTTCTTCTCATAATTTCATTTCAATAACTAATACTTAATAATAATTCAATAAATTAAAATAATGTCCTTAACTTACAATAGTGGGATTTCATTTCGTGTCAATAACTAATACTAATCAATTAAAATAACTTCACTAACTAATAAGTAAATAATAAGATTAAGTAATTCATGTCATTAAATAAATAAATAATAATTTTATCATATCAAAATTTCAAACTTCTAACCTTTGCAAAGAATTCATCGAGTGAATAAAAAGTCTCTTCGGCGAGAAATCGCCACAATTTAAGGTAAAACTGTTTCTTTGGTAATTCAGTCCATGACATAGGTAAGGCGTTGTAAATTTTGACTGCCATAAAATAACAATTTTTCTTATATAATTTCAGCCTAATCTTGCTTGGAACAACAAGTTGCTTATGGCATAGGGTGCGTTTATTAAGATTACATTTTTTGACAAAAAGATTCTCATTTTTTTTAACAAATTTACACATTTCGTACACGTAAATATATGGAAGTGTAAGCAATTTATGTTCTTTGAAAATTGGTTTGCAACTTTCTGATGAACGCATACCCCAAATTGCTCTAATGTATTTTTTTTGAGCAACAAATACACGCTGTAAATCACTGGCATTTCCCCAAATGACTATTCCATATCGTAGAGCTGAACATACGTAACTATGATACACTAGCAGTGCTGTACTGGTAGAGGTTGTTAAACGAAGTTTTCTCAGGCCGAAAATAAATCTATTTATTTTTAATGAAATGTTATTAATGTGTGATTTCCAATTTAAAAATTCATCTATAGCAACACCGAGAAAGACAGTGTGACTAACTTGCTCAATATTAGAGGAAAGAAAGTTTACATTTAAATCTATTTTAGCTGCTCCATAGGTTAAAAAGTGTATTATCTTAGTTTTTGTCACATTTAATTTCAAATCATTCTGTTGTAACCATTGCGTGATATCATTTAGTGTTTTGGTTATTTCTTTTTTTAGTTCATTAGCACTATCTCCTTTTATTATAATGGTTGTGTCATCCGCAAATAGGACACTTTGATGGGAAGTAGACTTAGGCATGTCATTCACATAGAGTAAAAATAGCAGGGGGCCCAAAATACTGCCCTGCGGCACGCCCGTATTGTTGAGTTTCGGAGCTGAGTCATAATTCTCTATAATGTTATTAGACAGCCTTGCTATTCTGGTGATTTGTTTGCGGCCAGATAAATAGCTTTTCAACCAGGAGAAAGCTGGTCCTCTTATGCCGTATTTATAAATCTTATCTAGAAGTATCGAGTGGTTAACGAAATCGAATGCTTTGCTAAGATCAAGAAACAAGCCAGCTATTAATTTTTTACCATCAAGTGCATCTAATATTCCTTTAACTAAATTAAAGGTTGCGAGTTCTGTCGATTTACCAGCGCGAAAACCGTTCTGTTCTGCGCATAGAACATTATTCATATTAGTAGGCTGAAATTATCTACGGGATTGTCAGATTCTATTGAAATGGAGTTTACGCGGAAATGCTCTTTTGTGAGCGTGATAAGTCCCTGTGTGAATAGTTATGAATGCCTGAATAAATCAAAGTCAAAGTCAAAATCACAAGCACTTTATGACTGTCAAAAAAAAACTAACAGCGGTACAGAAAAACGTTTATTGAGAATAATCCGGCAAATAATTCAGTGAGGTATGTTGTATTGAATAAAAATATGCCTTTTGAAATTTTTTTTCCGCCCTTGTTGATTTGCATTAGCTATCCCTAAGCGCTATAAAGGCGTGGGTAAAAGAAAGAAAGAATGAAAAAAAAATACATTTATTTAACACCATAAAACAAACATATAGAACAAATAAAGACATACATGACGCTAAACAGGTCCCCACTCAGCATAATGCCACGGCAAGCCGTGGCGCTGATTTTCACTGAGGACCTTATCTAAACTAATTTAAAACTAAAAATTAAAAAAAAAATGTACGGCAACACCTGCTTAAACAGTTCAATCAGCAGTTGAATTTTACGTCACCGCCAAAAGTATACTTTGCTTTAATCTAAAGTACAATGCCTAAGATGGAATACCTCAAGTGCCAGTAATTCAATAGAATCTAACAATTTTCTACACATTTAACACACCCTAACGTGGGCACGCTTGATTATATTATATGTCCCTGTTGTTGCAATTAAATAAATAAATAAAATAAATAAATATCATGGGACACTTGACACCAATTGCCCTAGTCCCAAACTAAGCAAAGCTTGTACTATGGGTACTAGGCAACGGATAAACATACTTATATAGATAAATAAATACTTAAATACATATTAAACATCCAAGACCCGAGAACAAACATTCGTATTATTCATACAAATATCTGCCCCGGCCGGGATTCGAACCCGGGACCTCAAGCTTCGTAGTCAGGTTCTCTAACCACTTAGCCATCCGGTCGTCAATTATCATCTAAAAGGAATCAAATAAGAATAATAGTCACATCACAAAGCCTTAGGCAGCCCGGTGTTCATATTAGTAGGCTGGAAGTGTCTACAGGATTGTTAGATTCTATTGAATTGGAGTATAAAGGTAGGCACTCACCTGGTCCCGGTGCTATCGGTACCCGCGGCCGTGGCCACGTCCATGCCCTGGCCTTACCTCAGCCCAGCCCCATTGGCCCGTGCGTCCCGCCCGCTCCCGGGCACTCTACTGCCGGGATATTGATCCGCCCGCGCAGCCTCCGCTCAGGACCGCAGCACCCGGTTATAAATAGAAGTTGATAATGCATTATATTTAAATTGTTTCGGTTTTTTTTTTGGCCTCACCATTTTCATTCATAATATTTGCATGACTTCTAAAGTTTAAATGTTTAAAATTGTAAACATCATTTTGTAACAACATTTAATGCAAATAAAATATATTTCTATTTCTATTTCATTTTCATATTTTGTTTAGCTTGAGAGGAAAAATAGTTTGTTGAAAATTTGGTTTTTGGGCGTTTATTTTATTTGATTTACGTGGGTATAAGTTGATAATGTATTTATATTTGAATCGATACGGTTTTTTCGAGATTAAGGTTTTTATTGTAATATTTTAAGAGGAAAATAGTTTTTGTCAAAAATGTAGTTTTTGGGCGTTTATTTTATTTAATCTACATGAGTTTAAGTTGATAACGCATTTATATTTGAATAATTGCGGTTTTTTCGAGATTATGGCTTTTATTTTAATATTTTAGGAGGAAAAATAGTTTTTGCCAGAAATTTCGTTTTTGGGCGTTTATGCTATACGATTTTTTTGGCATTGTAAAAGATTCTGTTATAGTTTAAAATTGTTTAGTAGAATTACAGGACGTCTAAAAAATAAGCGAATAGGTAGGTCATGAAATTCTACAAAGACGCCATTAAAAAAAAAATCTACAACCCATTCCATAACAAAATGTGACAATACACATAATGACCCTTTTAATAGTAAGCTTTTTTGCTGGCTGTGCTTATATTGTCGTCTAAATACAAATCTGTCTTAAATTTCAACTCAATCCCTTTTTTTTATTCGACTGGACGGAAAACGAGCAAGTGGTTCTCCTGATGTCCTGATGGTAAGAGATCACCACCGCCCATAAACATCTGCAACACCAGGGGTATTATAGATGCGTTGCTAACCTAAGATGGCCTCAAGTGCCAGTAATTTCACCGGCTGTCTTACTCTCCACGCCGAAGCACTGCTGCTCCACGGCAGGATTAGCGAGCAAGATGGTGGTAGCAATCCGGGTGGACCTTGCACAAGGTCCTACCACCTGAAAAACACTTGTGTCACTAAGGTAACATTATTATATTCCAAAAGGCTATGATCCGTCAGAAATTAGTTTGTTATTTATATATACAAGCGCTATTAAATTAAAACTAATTTTTTCGGGATTTTTAATGTACACGAAACCCTCAGAGAGTGAGTCTAACTCTCACGAGGCTGGTTTTTTGACCTCCCACACAAAAAGAGGTGTCATAAGATGAATACGAAAATTTCAGTAGTTCAAAGATTTATTTTCTGTAAACAATCAAACGACCACTTGATGTAAACAAAAGCTGACAAATACACAAAATATAACCTAACCAACAAAAAGTTGGAAAACCCCAAACTTAGTCACTTTAAAGTTCAATATCTAAAAACGGCTGAGCCGATTTTGATGAAACATGTCTAAGAACCAGCGCTAGAAAACCTGCTATGAAATAAAAAAACTGCATTCAAATCAGTCCACCTGTTTAAGAGCTACGGTGCCACAGACAGATACATAGCGGTCAAACTTATAACACCCCTCTTTTTTCGTCTACACCGGGTTTGAACCCACGACCCGCCTCCGGAGGCTCATACATACGACCTTTTCGGATAAATAAAATAGATTTGTTATTGAATTGGATCGAAATTCAATTTCCTCCCTGGTATACTACGAAGCGCAAATTTCGAATTTCGTATCTTGCCGTCCCGTTCACGCTTATAATATTCAATACGAGAGCGAGAGGGACGGAACGATACAAACTTCAATTTTCGATTTTCATAGTAGCCCCCCTGTACCGGAATTGGGGCGCGATTGACTTGCAAAATATGAACCAGATAGAAACTGGCTTAAACAAAAGCTCGGGGAAAAATTGAATTTGAATCCTGAATAAATAAGCTTCCTAATCTAAATGAAGGTTTTTGAGGGCAGTGTTTTTCTGTTGACTAGTAGGCCGACCTGGATCCGGTTAGCTACGGCCACTCGAATGGCCACTAACTCTTTCTTATTCTTTTTTAAAATATGGCTTCTGTCCTAATTAATAAGACAATTTCGCCAATGTCAAAGTATTCTCTTTCGAGAGGCAACGTTGTACGTAGTTTTTGCAACTTGATAGCAAAATTCCAGAAACCACGTGGAGACAACTTGCGCATTAAAAAATGTCAGACACGAGAGTAATATTGAATATTGTGATCACTGTTCACTGTTAAGGTTAATCGCCGCATAAAACACTATCAAAATTATACTTCAACTAGCCAAAGAAACAGAAATAGCAAAATTAAACACTGTCCACATCCTCCATGTTCGAATGCCACAAATCGAATCGGCCACTAACTCAATAGGGATATTGACACTACCAATCAACTGACGTACTTTTTATGAGATGTCAAAACACAATTCTCCCATAGATTTTCTGGCAATAGTGACTTATGACGTCATAAGTCGCTATTTGTTCGACAAATCAATCAACTATTTATTTGTTTAAAAGCAACAAAAAATCTAATTTTACAGTAAATTGAAAATTAATCTAGTTAGTTTTCAAGGCTAAAATAAAGCGTTTTTTAGTGGAGTTGTGCTTTCGAATTATTTTTTAATGGCGTCAACATCCCTATTCCTTGTCCGGCCATTTCCCCGGATGACCGTTAGTCAGCTACGGCCACTTCCTTGAATGGCCACTAACCCAATTCCTTGTTCGGCCACTTCTTCGAATGGCCACTAACCCAATTCCTTGTTCGGCCACTTCTCAGTTCGGCCATTTCCCCGAATGACCGTTAGTCAGCTGCGGCCACTTTTTCGAATGGACACTAACCCAATTCCTTGTTCGGCCACTTCTCAGTTCGGCCATTTCCCCGAATGACTCTTAAGTCAGCAACGGCCACTTCCTCGATTGGCCACTAACCCAATTCCTTGTTCGGCCACTTCTCAGTTCGGCCATTTCCCCGAATGACTCTTAAGTCAGCTACGGCCACTTCCTCGATTGGCCACTAACCCAATTCCTTGTTCAGCCACTTCTCAGTTCGGCCATTTCCCCAGATGATCCTTAGTCAGCTACGGCCACTTTCTCGAATGGCCACTAACCCAATTCCTTGTTCGGCCACTTCCCAGTTCGGCCATTTCCCCGGATGACCGTTAGTCAGCTACGGCCACTTCCTCGAATGGCCACTAACCCAATTCCTTGTTCGGCCGCTTCTCAGTTCGGCCATTTCCCCGAATGACTCTTAGTCAGCTACAGCCACTTCCTTGAATGGCCACTAACCCAATTCCTTGTTCGGCCACTTCTCAGTTCGGTCATTTCCCCGAATGACAGTTAGTCAGCTGCGGCCACTTTTTCGAATGGCCACTAAACCAATTCCTTGTTCAGCCATTTCCCCAATTAACCCTTAGTCAGCTATGGCCACTTCTTGCAATGGCCACTAATCCAACTCCTTGTTCGGCCACTTCTCAGTTCGGCCATTTCCCCGGATGACCGTTAGTCAGCTACGGCCACTTCTTCGAATGCTCGAATGCTCTGCTGCTTTTGCAGTTTGGAAAATACGGCAGCTAACCGATGTGGCGACGGCACGGTTGGTGTATTTTGCGTACTTTAATAGCATTATGTCGTACGGGCTTATTTTATGGGGATCTGCTGCAGACATCGAATCAATTTTTATCTTGCAAAAGAGAGCAGTTAGAGCAATTTATAATTTGAAGACGCGTGAATCTTTAAGATAATTTTTTAAGGAAACTGGTATCCTAACCCTGCCGTCGCTTTACGTTTTTGAAATAATCATGTACGTTAGGAAGAACATATGTGATTTTCCCACTAACGTCGATAAGCCAAAGGCTACTAGAAACACAGGGAAGCTTAAAGTACCATCTTACAGACTGGCTAAAACCAAAAAGTCGTTTTTGGGAAGTTGCATACGTTTTTATAATAAAATTCCAAAAAATATTACTGAAGAAACTGATACAAAATTTAAATCTACTGTCAAAAAGACATTAATATCTAAGGCTTATTATAAAGTTATCGATTATATCATGGACAGGGATATTTGGAAATAATTCCGATCCGCACTAGCGATCCCTTCAAATAGTGAACCTACTGTATTAAAAATAAAATTGTGTTAAATACTTGTAATGTATAGTACATAGATATCATTTATAAATATTGTGAATCTGTTTTTAAAAAAAAATACCTCGTTGAGTTTCTTGCCGGATTCTTCTCAACAGAGGTTTTTTTCCGAACCGGTGGTAGATTAAAAAAATGACGTGTAAAAGTGCCCATTGCGGCCTATTTGCTGAATAAATGATTTGAATTTGAAAAAATTTAAAATGGCTACTAACCCAATTCCTTGTTCGGCCAATTCCCAGTTCGGCCATTTCCCCGAATGACTCTTAGTCAGCTACGGCTACTTCCTCGAATGGCCGCTAACCGAATTCCTTGTTCGGCCACTTCTCAGTTCGGCCATTTCCACGGATGACCGTTAGTCAGCTACGGTCACTTCTTCGAATGGCCACTGCCCCAATTCCTTGTTCGGTCACTTGTTCTTCCCTCCGCTTGTTCTAAATGGGAAATGTACAATTTATTACATTGGAATTCAGAATGGAATCCCTCAGTGAGTGATCAAAGCATTCTCCGATACGACCCACGACCCGCTAGCATCTCGGCTTACCCCGAAATTCGAAAATCGAAGTTCTATCGTACCGTCCCTCTCACTCTCGTATTAAATAGTATAAGTGTCAGAGGGACGGAATGATACGAACTTCGATTTTGTAATTTCGTAGTAGCCCTCGTGATATTAAATCGCGCCTCAGATTAAACGAACACGAGATATTTAATCTAGCATTTTCAATTTTGAGTGAAGTGTTTGCCTTCCAGTAGTATAAAAAAAAAAAAAAAAAAAAAGTGTGCAATCCGCACTGGTCCCGCGTGGGAACTGCGGACCAAGCCTGAGACTAGGCGTGCCCTGTAGTGGGATTCACACGTATGTAAGCTGGGATGATAATATAATACATTTTTCACTGGTCATGCTCTTAAAATGTTACTTTAGTCTCTGCATATCGGGGCTAAAGCTCTTTTTTGTTCACTAGGGATTAAAGTTTTTTTTTTTAATTTACGTTGGAAACCCCTAAATAGTCAACATGGTGTTTGTGAACGGAGGATATTTAGGGCGTATGTATTCCATACAAATATTATAAATGCGAAAGTGTATTTGTTTTATGTGTATGTATGTTTGTCCGTCTTTCAGGTCGAAATCGAGCGACGGATCGACATGATTTTTGGCATGGAGATAGTTTATGGGCCCGAGAGTGACATAGGCTACTTTTTATCCTGGAAAAATGCACAGATCCCGAGGGAACAGCGCGCGATAACCGAATACCACGCGGGCGAAGCCACCGGCAAAAGCTAGGTTCATAAATATTGCGCTACGTTTTTGCATTTAACGTCAAACGCTATTCTGCATCCTGGGTATAATAATACTATTTCCATCCCGCTCACGCTAATGGTTTTCAATTAGGGTGAGAGGGACGACACGATACGAACTTCGAGTTTTTAGTAGCCCCCAAGGAGACATGTCAACCTTGACTCGAGTTCTGCATCAAGGAAATTAATTGTCGCTACTGTGTCAATATTGGAACGAGCGTGAACGACGTTGGACAGAGAGAGTCCTACTTTGTAAATAATAATAATACTAGCTTCTGCCCGCGGCTTCGCCCGCGTGGAATTCGGTTATGGCGCGCTGCTCCCTTAGGAACTGTGCATTTTTGCGGGATTAAAAGTAGCCTATGTCACTCTCTGGCCCATAAACTATCTCCATGCCAAAATGCGCAAAACATTGAGGGTATAGTACCTACCTAATAATCTTGGCGAAATTAACAAACGCAGTTGCAGGTGGTAGGATTAGGACCTTGTGCAAGGTCCGCCCGGATTGCTACCACCATCTTCCTCGCTAATCCTGCTGTGAAGCAGCAGTGCTTGCACTGTTGTGTTTCGGCGCGGAGAGTAAGACAGCCGGTGAAATTACTGGCACTTGAGGTATCCAACTTAGGCCTTTAGGTTGGCACAGCATCTGCAACATCCCTGGTGTTGCAGATGTTTATGGGCGGTGGTGATCTCTTACCACCAGGAGACCTTCTTGCTCGTTTGCCTTCCAGTTGAATAAAAAAAATCAACAAATTACTCCTTTCATGACTTCTTCCAATCCCAAAACGAGCAAAATAAATAAATAAATAATAATATGTAATAATAGTTTAAACCACTCACAAGTAACCGATAACTAACGATATAAAGATTGGTTTAACTGGCCTCCAGTAGCAAGCTATTTAGTAAGGGGCGGTAATACTTAAAGGCTTAAGGGCCCCGTGGATACAAAGGGCCCCCAACCTGAACTGAAAACAATAGACGATATTGTCAATGATAAAAATTACCTAGAATTAAAAAAAATCCGATCATGAGCTTTGAGTAATTAGGTAGGGCCCCTCAGCAGTATTAGCCCAGGGCGCCACAAATTCAAGATCCGCCCCTGTATTTAGTTAAAAACTTGTGTTATGGCTCTCGTCCCAGTCCTCAGGCCAGTGCGTCACCCCTGGCAGAGCCTTAAATCTATAATTCCCAAGACATTTCTGACATATCGAACGTCCTTAAATCCGGTTTCTCGAAAGTTCTCTCATCAGCCACTGCTAACTTATCAAACGACATAACGCCCATTATAATTCCATGCGAAATTCACCGTTCTTTCAAGCACTGTAAGGGTAAATTTTGTTTGCGAATGGGCAAGATATTTCTTCGCCGCGCAGCTAATTTCGGGGCATCTCTAATCATATTTTAATCGTTGTCAGTGAGTGGTTCGTTTAACGTTAATTGAAAAAGTTCCGGAAGCTTCTTATAATTTTTTTCTATAATTAATGACCTCACGTAGAAAATTGTAGGTAGTAAGTACTTAGATACTTCGTAAATTTGTTTTCATCTTCCCAGACTACTTACGTCCCACGGTTGGGCATAGGCCTCCTCTCAGAATGAGAGGACTTGGGCCGTAGTGCCCACGCGGACGCAGTGCGGATTGGGAACTTCACACACACCATTGAATTGCTTTGCAGGTTTATGCAGGTTTCCTCACGATGTTTTCCTTCACCGTAAAGCTCGTGGTAAATTTCAAATGTTGCCAACAAGTGCTCTGTTATCGCATTTAATATTATTACTCGTAAGTTTTATTCTTACTTTATTAGTACAAAACATATTAAGGGTTTATAGTATTAGGATATGTGATATTATGGCTTATGATTATTAGGACTTAAGATCATTAGGAATGATGGCCGATGGGGTCAGAAGGTTCTCGAATGGCGTCCGCGGACCGGGAGACGAGCTGTCGGTAGGCCTCCAACAAGATGGAGCGACGACCTGGCTAGGATCGCGGGATCGCGGTGGATGCGAAAAGCACAAGACCGGTCTGAGTGGAGAGCCTTGGGGAGGCCTATGTCCAGCAGTGGACGTCTTTCGGCTGACATGATGATGATGATGAAGATCATTATGGCAAAGGTGTGATAAGTATATAAAAAGTGTTTATGGCAAAAGTGTTATGGCATTTGAGTTTAGGTCAAACGATATTATGGATTACGATGGAGACCCTCGGACGGCAAGATACGAAGTTCGAATTTTGCTCTTTATATTATGGCCTGTTTACGTTTAGTAGCACACTCACGTCTTTCATGCAAAGCGCCTGCAAATCTATGCGAGCAATAACGCCATTCAGCGGCTGAGTCTTTTGTGTAGGCGCCGAGAAATACGATAACGAGCCGGTGGAAAGGCATTCCAGTCTTATTTTTAATTCAGTTAGGTGGCATTAATATATTTTATTGAAAACTGAAGTACGAGGTATAAGACACGTAGGTGGCATTTTATTTTTATTTTTAGGTATGTTTTGTTGTTTCTATGGAGGAATTTCCTTTTCTTTCTTACATTTATTTTTGGGAGGAGCACTGCTTATCCTAAAGCACAGCAGGGCTACCACGAAACACGAAATTCGAAGTTCGTGTAGTGCGGTCCCTCTGCGAGAGGGATCGGACGACACGAACTTCGAGTTTCGAGTTTCGGAGTAGCCCTGCAGGTTTTCACCTACTTAGGAAACAGAGTTTTTCTAGTCATCATCATCATCATCATCTCAGCCGTAGGACGTCCACTGTTGGACATAGGCCTCCCCCATAGACCTCCAGTTGCTTCTAGTATAAATTGACATTTTGTAACTGTGATATTTTTATGAAAAATTATTATTATTATTATTCATTCCTCATTTATGTAATTTTTTTGGCATTTTGCACCCATCATAATTATAACACTGACGTTATCCTCGTCTTTTCAAGATAAATGTGTCAGGGCCGGTACAGACGGACAACATTTGAACTGCAACCTAGCTGCAATATGGTATTTGAGTGCAGTTTTGTTGCTGTTGGTGTAACTGCATCAAAACTCTAAACCGACTGTGCAGTCCGCTTACAGTTGCCGTGCAGTCCTTAGGGGGTGATGAACAGGGCACCACCTGCTTAAATTTATTCCTCACTTCTCCATTCATTCCATTGTAAAGGTTGCCTGGAAGAGATCGCTCTGAAGCGATAAGGCCGCCTATTGCTTACCTCAGAAAGTCTCTGTGCTACTGTGTATATACCTGTTTTCTGTAATTGTTTGCTATATGTTGGTGTGCAATAAAGTGTTATTGTATTGTATTGTATTGTTGTATTGAACAGAGCAATCGCCCGGGGCCTAACACTTGCATTTAAAAAAAAATATGTTTTTTTAAATATATTTTCGCATCACATACTTTTCACGAAGGACAAAGGGCCTCCCAAAGACCTGCTGCCCGGAGCCTCGCAATAGGTGAGGCCGCCGCTGCGTTCTGTCATATCTTTACCTCACGCCGGAAGTGCGTACCTGTCCTCACAATACCTTCCGCGCCACACAATACCTGTTACCGGTATTGCGGTATCTACAGACCCGGATGTAGCTCATTTTACCGGGAAGCTCCTAACACTTGTCATAAAGTAGAGGCCGCATAGCATGCGATCCCTCAAAGTCAAAGTCAAATCATTTATTCAGCAAATAGGCCGCAATGGGCACTTTTACACGTCATTTTTTTAATCTACCACCGGTTCGGAAAAAAACCTCTGTTGAGAAGAATCCGGCAAGAAACTCAACGAGGTATTTTTTTTTTAAAAACAGATTCACAATATTTATAAATGACATCTATGTACTATACATTACAAGTATTTAACACAATTTTATTTTTAACACAGTAGGTTCACTATTTGAAGGGATCGCTAGTGCGGATCGGAATTATTTCCAAATATCCCTGTCCATGATATAATCGTTAACTTTATAATAAGCCTTAGATATTAATGTCTTTTTGACAGTAGATTTAAATTTTGTATCAGTTTCTTCAGTAATATTTTTTGGAATTTTATTATAAAAACGTATGCAACTTCCCAAAAACGACTTTTTGGTTTTAGCCAGTCTGTAAGATGGTACTTTAAGCTTCCCTGTGTTTCTAGTAGCCTTTGGCTTATCGACGTTAGTGGGAAAATCACATATGTTCTTCCTAACGTACATGATTATTTCAAAAACATAAAGCGACGGCAGGGTTAGGATACCAGTTTCCTTAAAAAATGATCTTAAAGATTCACGCGTCTTCAAATTATAAATTGCTCTAACTGCTCTCTTTTGCAAGATAAAAATTGATTCGATGTCTGCAGCAGATCCCCATAAAATAAGCCCGTACGACATAATGCTATTAAAGTACGCAAAATACACCAACCGTGCCGTCGCCACATCGGTTAGCTGCCGTATTTTCCAAACTGCAAAAGCAGCAGAGCTCAATCTACCCGCGATTGCAGTGACATGAGGTCCCCACTGCAGTTTAGAATCGAGTGTTATTCCTAAAAATACTGTTGATTTTACAAATTCAATAGTTTGCCCATTTAACTTTATATTAGAAATTGAATTCGAGTTAGATGAATTTATCAATGAGAATTTAATACATTTGGTTTTCTTAGGATTTAGTAACAAATTATTGGCAGCGAACCATGCGGATATCACGGACAGGGTTTCATTGGGTTCAGTGAAGTCGGTATCTTTTCTACTAACCTTGAACAGTAAAGACGTGTCGTCAGCAAACATAACGATACCCGACTTTTGGCTTACCATATAAGTTAGGTCATTTACATAAATAAGATACAGGAATGGGGCAAGAATGGATCCTTGAGGCACTCCCATTTCGACCACAGATTCCTCCGATACCGCTCCGTTAATCGCTACCTTTTGCTTTCTTTGTGTGAGGTAAGATTTAATGAGTTCTAAAGCGAGGCCACGAATGCCATAAAAATTTAACTTACAAATTAAAGTATCATTATCCACACAATCAAAAGCTTTCGAGAGGTCGCAGAATACACCTATAGCGTCATGTGATTCCTCCCAAGCTTGCAAAATGAATTTAACTAAACTATGACCCGCGTCTGTAGTAGACCTGCCTTTTGTGAATCCGAACTGCTGTGGATGCATGATTTTATGAGTATTAAAATGCGAGATCATTTGCGTCAGCATTATTTTTTCGAATATTTTGCTAAACGCTGATAGGATGGACACCGGACGATAATCAGAGGGATTATCTTTATCACCTGATTTAAAAATAGGAACTACTTTACTATATTTCATCAAATCTGGAAATACACCTTCATCTATGCAGCTATTGAAAATAAAAGCTAAAGTTGGAGCAACGACATCTAAAATAGACTGTAGAACCTTAACTGAGACGCCCCACAAGTCTTCCGTTTTTTTTACTTTCAATAATTTAAAAGTCCTAATGATGTCACCGGGAGAGACATGCGTGAATTTAAAGTTACTTATGTTTGGAATAGATACATTTTCTTTTAAGAGCGATTCAGCTAGCTTTGAGGAAGACGCGAGACATTTTGTCGTTTCGATGGGAATTTTAGAGAAGTAGGTATTAAACTCGTTAGCTATTTTAACCGCGTCCGTTTCTAATACGTTGTTAATCTTTAGTGATATAGAGGATTCCGCGTTCTTACGTCGACCGGTTTCAGTATTTATAATTTTCCAAACTGTTTTAATTTTATCATTAGAGGACTTAATTTTATTAGTTACATGGGCTGCTTTTACTTTATTACATATAATTTTGAATAATTTTGAATAATCCCTAACATACTGGTGGAAACGTTCATCAGTAGTACATGATTTCTTATCATAAAGATCATATAAGACGTCCCTACTCCTACGTATTCCAGGCGTAGCCCATTCATTGAATGACAGTTTGTTTCCTATTTTAATACGTTTTTTACTACACGTTTTATCGTATTCTTCGCATACAGTATTTAACAATATTTTGAAATTTTCGTTTGGGTTTTTAGTGCATACTTTTAAATTGTTTACTTTTTGCGCGATGTTTGTTTTGAGACGGTCAAGTCTTTGTTTGTTCAACGGCCTAATTTCTATGGTTTGATTAACACCGCCCCTAGCCCGAGGTAACTTCACTGTTTGAGCTTTGTGATCCGACCGTACTCCACTGATTACAGCTTTTTCTAAATACTTACAAGTTAAGCAAATGTTGTCTATACATGTGGTCGAAGTGGTTGTGACTCTGGTGGGTTCATTAAATAAGAAATTTAAATTAAAAGATTTTAAAACAGAAATAAACTGGTCTTTTTCAACGGATATACTGTTTCTGCTTCCCTCTTATACTGTTTAATATCAGAGCGAGAGGGATGGTACGATACGAACTTCGAGGTTCGTAATAGCCCTGCAACACCTGCAGGGAACCTTTGTGCTACTATGTCATGTTGACATCCCATACATTTGCCAAAGAAATCACAGTGGGATTGATTGCAAAAAGGTTCCACCCTGGTACAGTTGATTCAGTTTCCTCGACTGAACACCGTATTTTTTAGGGTTCCTTAGTCAACTATGAATGTGGATCCAGACTCCAGACATGTGGTCTGCGGGTAAAGTCGGCCTATAATTACGGAGAAACATTTCTGCGAAATTTCAAGTCACCGGCCTTCATTGCAGTTGGGCGATGATGAATCACCGGAATGTAAAACAAGTTTTTTGTTAAAAATTTAATTTTTAATACAAGCTTTTTTGCTGACTACTTTTTGTTGACTGTACTCGCATTGTCACTTTGACTTTGACTTTGACGTGATTTTTGACATAGGTAGAGATAGTTTATGGACCCGAGAGTGACATAGGCTACTTTTTATCCCGGAAAAATACACAGTTCCCTAGGGAACAGCGCGCGATAACCGAATACCACGCGGGCGGAGCCGCGAGCAAAAGCTAGGAAAAATACCTATCTAATTACACCAGGCCACCAGGCTAAGTGAAAATTGCTTCAACTGTCCGCGGTCTACCCTACCAAATCATGTCGATGCCATTAACCGTCGAGGAGTTTCGACCTGCGGAGACGATCCTGGCTGGAACACCAGGATATCACTACCAATTACTGTATTATCACCAGATTTACATAAGGACGTATCTATGCGAAATTTAAGGTCAATCTGACCACCGGAAGTGGGTCAAATTTATCTTGCAATTGCATATGCAATTGCGGGTTGACTTGAGTTTTGTATAGGTACCTACCTACATAATGTAAATTTGATGACAATTGACAATGCAAATTGTACATGATTGTACCTACCGTCAACAAGAAGTATACTTCGTTTTTATTAGCATTAGAAATAAGGTAAACAATCTTGACGAGTCTTTTTATTCAAAACGTTTTTAAAAAACAGTAGGTTATTACTTATGATACCAAAAGCATGTAAATGATCATATTGTCCTTGCTTATTGTTACATATTTGCTGTAATTTATATTTCAACGGTGTTTTTTATTAAAAGCACTTCAAGATCGCTTACCATCTTTCTAATGCTAAAAAAACGAAGTATAAAGTCAGCAAAGAAGCTTCGTAGGTAATTTATAGAGCAGCTGCAACCTCTTTAAAAGTACATAATGTTGTATGGGTGTCAAGGTTTTCAAAAGGAAAATATGTATTTCTGCGTAAAGCATGAGATGTAAAAACCAAAGTTGCACAACGCGTTTCTTGACTGTTACAAAACTATGGAGTCTGAGGTCCGGGTACTGTTTCTTGACATGGACCTACCAATTTCATCATTTTATGAACAGTCATAATTATTATTTTCACTTCTCATGCTCGTAAAGTTCGTATTTATGCTGGATCTAGGCGACATAAAATGACTTTTAATGCTCTAGTGCATAAGGTAGAATCTTCGTCTAAGACCAAGGCAATCAGGTGTAAACAGTCACAAACAAAGAAGTTTCTATATATTTTTTTGATAATTTTTAATTTATATAAAACTAAAAATCAATCAAAAAAAAAATTCTTTGATTTATGATCATCAAATTTTATGTCATTTATGATTATGATAGAGTTTAATTTAAAATTGCAATAAGTCAAATAAATAAAGGACTCTGGGCTTTGAGGATAGAGCTAAAAATTTATAATTATATAGTAATGCAAGAACAATAAAAGGTACCCTAGCAAGTGAACAATTGTTTCCACTGTTGATATTTCATTTCCTCGCTATCGAATTGAAAAATAGTGTAAAACTCGAGCAATGAACCCATTTTCCCCTCGACGTGTCTTTCCACCCTCGCCATACCGGCTCGGGCTCTGCGGCTGGGCTCGGGTGTTCTGCTGGGCTCTACTTGGTCAACCCCATATTGCGAGATTTTTTCAGAAAATGATCAGCTGAATCGATTATTCGCCTATAAAACCTCCACATTAGTCCACATAAAGAATTCCATCGAAATCATTAGACTTGTTTCCCGAATCCCTGAAATAAATTTACAAGAATTAGTAATTACTCTGGATAATTGCCCGTTCCACTGGTGACCATAGGGCTGGCTCTTTCCTCGGTCAACGTATTGGCATTGCCATACAACGAGGAAACGCAGCCAGCCTTATGGGCACCCTCCCCAATAGTAGCGATTTGGGAGATATTTGTAAATACAGATTTTTAGGTTTAGAGTAAGTTAGTTATAGTTTTTTTTTTTTTTCATGTAATTATTTATTTCTGTTAATTATTGTTACATATTATTTGTTTGTTTATATAATAAAGGTTTAGTTTTTTCTCTGGATGAGTAATGATAATGATCCTTACTAATCCATATACTATACTACTTATACTACTAATATTATAAAGGCGAACGACGAACGACGACACGATGAGCGACGCATCGACGTGATTTTTGGCAAAGAGATACAAAAATTCACAGTTCCCGAGAGAACAGCGCGCGATAACCAAATTCCACGCGGGCTAACTCGCGGGCAAAAGCTAGTATTATATAAATGCGATAGTGCATCTGTCGGTTAGCTCTTCAATTTTAAACCAATTTAGATGAAAGTATGGAGTGGTATGGATTAGTTTGAAGCCCTAAAAAGGGGAGCGCCAAAGTTCGCATACTCTTTTCTAGTCATACCGTATTTTTTGTCCGAATCATCGTTTGTCCGAATTTTTTTCCCACTGAAACCTTATATTTTTCTAAACATTTTAAATGGTTATCCTATAGAAAACTATAGGTTAGGTTAGGTTTATTTGATATGTAAGAATTCTAAACAATCATTGGATTCAGAGAAAAAAGAGTTATGACAAACGATCATTCTGACAAAAATTACATTCGGACTTTCGATAAGTATGCGAGCAGATATGGACTTAGGATAGTTTTTAATCCGGAAAATTATGGTGTAAGAATAGGCTTAAGGTTTTAAATGCTTCGTAGTGAGGTTACATACGGTTTGTTAAAACATCAGGCTCGTTCCATTCACTTAAATCCTTACAATTTTCGTACAAAGGACTTCTGACATTTGTTGATGCAGAAAAAGGACCGGAAATTGCTACGTTCTACATCAAAGAAGCTGGCTGTGGAACCCGGGTTACGAGTGTCCTAATACATAGCAAGTACTCTTACACTGCGAAGTAGCTCGTTGAAGTGGCAATGGCCATATAGCACGGAGAGCAGATGGCCGTTGGGGCCGAAAAGTTCTCGAGTGGAGGCCGCGGATCGGCAAGCGCAGCGTGGGACGTCCACCAACGAGATGGACGGATGACCTGGTTAAAGCCGCGGGTTCACGGTGGATGCAGGCCGCTGCCAACCGAAGCAACTGGAGGTCTATGGGGGAGGCCTATGTCCAACAGTGGACGTCCTACGGCTGAGATGATGATGATGATGATGATGACTCTTACACTGATTACGGTCAATGAAAAAAGTAAGTCCACACAAATATATATATTACTAGCTTTTGCCCGCGGCTTCGCCCACGTATGGAATTCGGTTATCGCGCGCTGTTCAGTCCCATTTTAATTTGGCGGTCTTCATTTCCACATCGACATTGAGTTTTGGAGCGGAGATCAACAAATAATATTTTTTGTCTATATATTTGATCAGTGTTTACCCGACTGCTGTTGACTGAAGGAGGGTTACATTTTTAAGCGTATATAGGTAGGTATGTATGTGTTGTACAGGCGAGGGTATAATTATCAGCCAGCCATAGCGTCAAATATTATATGTTAGATCGATCTTATGGTCATCAGACCAACTTGAAATTTAATACAGATATGATTAAATAATCCATACTTATAATATTATAAATGCGAAAGTGTGTTTGTGTGTTTGTCCGTCTTTCACGCCGTAACGGAGCGACGCATCGACGTGATTTTTGGAGAGAGTGACATAGGCTACTTTGTATCCCGGAAAAATGCACAGTTCCTGAGGGAACAGAGCGCGATAACCGAATACCACGCGGGCGAAGCCGCGGGCAAAAGCTAGTTTAAAATAAAACTGCAGTCAACAACAAGTACAGCCAGAAAAAAATGTTATAAAAAAAAACTGAATAAATTATCAGGAAGGACGCGGGATAATGTCGTCGAAATCGGAATTTTGTTCCGCCAGAATCTACACGAGAGGCATTTCTGTTAAAGGTACTTGATGCAAAGTTGTACACAGTAATAGGTGCGTGATAATAAATTCAAAGCAATGTAACGAATGTGCGGTTAACATATATAAAAACCCGATAATCATTACCGCACAACGCCGCAATCGTTTCTTCAAACTCTTGTCATCTGCCATGCCGTAACAAGGGAATGAATGACTTAAACAAAAATCCGTATCGTAATCCCCACTGTCTAAGAAAAGTAAAAGCATTTGGCTGCACAACGCGCCCGCACAGCGCCTCAGGAAAGTGAACGCGGCGCACGTATTTAAAAAAGTTAAACGTCAAAATCTCCCGCCAAAAAACCCTACCATAGAGCCAGTTATTTTTTTTAATCGAGCGTTGAACCTCGTGGAGTGCGGCCGTTTCGTCATTGTTGTTGTAGTATGTTGGAGTGAAAGTGTTGTGACGCAACGCTAAGCTAGAGCTGAGACATGACGGAAATCGGTTTTGGAACGCGGTGTCTTACCGTCATCGGTGAGTTTACGGTTTTTTATGTTATTTTGAACGATGTAACGTAATGTTGTTGTGTAATTCGGAAACGTGGTTTATTTAGTTTAAATTAAGTATTGTTGAAAAAAAGAGGACACGAGCACATATTACAAATACTGAGAAAGGAAAAATATGACGAATTGTGTAGAGGCGAGCATGATTTTAAATTTGATAGATATAGATTCTATATCTATATACCCTCTTTTTTATTTTAAAAATTGTCGGTAAGTAATTAATTAGACAGCGAAAAAATTATGTTTGCGGGCATTCAATATTGTGCCAATATTTATGAGTTATAAAACAAAATACTTATAATACCTATTAAGGCAGCCCAAGGCATAAATTTTATTATATTCTCTAAAATACTTCTAACTAATAAAATTCAACTTAATTCGAGGAAAATACCAAACGACTCTATGATAACTCAGTATAACAGTCGATGCAAAATTTCTCATTCTAAATCGACAAGCACCTAGTTATAATGATTATTTTATCAGTCAAATAAGTCAGGTCCTGATGAGAAATAATTACACAAAAAACTTGTACCTATTTAATAATATTTCAACAGATTTTCTGATTGAAAATGTGGTCTTTTGCCTACTGCATAGAGAAATTTAAATTTTAGCATTTAAAACCGAAACAGATTAATAAATTTAAAAAAATATGACCTACATTCAACTTTCAAACAAATTTTTTTCTTCATTAAATTTGTCTTTGGAAAATTTGGGAGTGGTCAAGCGCCGTAGGTATTCTAATTCAAAATCCAAGAGTCATTTTATATTTTATTTTGTTTATGGATGCCGATATCGAGTACTTATTGCATATCGATAGCGAGGTGCGCACGCGTTGATTTATGTCACCACGCCGGCCAATGAACTGAGTTTTCTTGCGGGAAATTATTACTATTCATGTTTATGCGCGTATTGACAGCTCATATGAATATTATGTAACTTTGAACAATGAGATAATTCATATAGGTATTTTTATCGTTATTTTCAAAGAGGAGGTCCATGGATTAATAAAGCGACCGAATGTACTTTTAAACACGCAAAGGTGGATCCAGATGGGGAGGGGGGTCATGGGTGACATGATCATCCTGGGCCCTGGACCAATCTAGGACCAAAGTAAGAGACTTCAAAACCATATCGAAAATACAAACTGAGACATAGATGCAAGAAAAACTAGAAGAAGAGACCAACGCTGGGAATCGAACCCAGGTCCTCAGCAATCCGTGCTGCGAACCCCTACACTACCGCTGGACACACGCTCAGCACGGATTGCTGAGGACCTGGGTTCGATTCTCAGCGCTGGTCTCTTTTTTTGGTTTTTCTGTTGGTTTCACGGGATATTTGGAGTTGAAATAAAAAATACAAAAAGACTCCAAAAACCCAATAAGATTTTTCAAAACTCGTTAATTTAATAAAATCAATGTATTTCTGCGACTAGAGAGAAGAATTTCTCCCAACCATTAAGGCAGAGAACCCATTTTGGAATTTGCTATTTGAAATTTACATGATTTTTGTCATGTACAATCAGCTGCAGAGAAAAGGTACCCCCCTGTAACGGCGGTATCCATACTACCGCCATTACAGGGGGGTACCCTTTCTCTGCAGCTGTCTGTACCTACCGTGTGCCTTCAAAAAAACTTGTTTTAAAAAAGCTGTCAAAAATTCATTTTTATTTTTCACGTGTAAAATAATAATAAAATTGTAAGGTATACTCCCACTCAAACCACGTAGCTGTGATTTTTTTTTCGATGCTTTAGCTGCTATGGATTAGGAGAAAAACTAGTTTGGGAAAAAAATAAAAAATAAATCATTTTTGACATTATCTCTGTGACAGTTCAAGATAGAGAGCTGAAAGTTGGAGTCAAGTTGGAGTAATTACTAATTATGAGGCGACAACGAGGGTTTGTTTAAACAAACAAACCTTCCTCAGCCTAACCCTTTTGATTCATAACCATAATCACAAGGCTTTATATTAATCTTTTATAAATCCGTAACTTTACTATGAGCTGGCTTATAAAATTAGCTCGTCCACAAATCAATACAAACCTATTTATTCCCGCCTTTACGCCATTTTCCTTGCAAATTAGTTTAACTGCCATCCGTCATATTGGGTTCGAACCATAATGCTATTTTATTTATAGATTGTCTATTTATTTGACGAAATATCTTTCTAAAGTACTAGAGTTTACCCGCAGCTTCGCACACGTAAACTATTCGATCTGGTACTAACAACCAAAATTCCGGGATTTTACAAAATTCCCCTGGTAATTCTCAAAATTTATATCATGGTCTTCATTGAGGTTGTATTAAGAACTATGTCTAAAATGTCGAGACTCTAAATCCAGTGTATGCATTTTTCAAGATTTTATCCCTATCCCGTGGGAGTATCGGGATAAAAAGTAGCCTATATGTTATTCCAGACGTCCAGCTATCTACGTACCAAATTACATTTAAATGCGTCCATCCGTTTTAGCGTGAAGGAGTAAAAAACATACGCACAAACTTTCGCATTTATAATACAAGTAGGAAAATAGGATATTCTTAAAATAGATTCAGAAATATATTACTGTCGTGTGTTAAGATTAGATTATTTTTTTAGTTTAATAGAGCTGATAGATCTTTCTGATACACCGCTGTAATGTGCATGTAATGTGCAAGCACGTTCTGAGACTTGATGACTAAATTGATGCTAATATTATGAATAAATAAATAAATATGACTGGACACTTGACAACAATTGACCAAAGGAAGCAAAGCTTGGATTATGAATAGGCAACGGATAAGCAGACTTAAGCAATAAAGTTTTGCAGAAAGATGAAGATTAAAAATACCCAAATCTTTATAATTATAAGTACCTAAGTGTGTTTTTTGTATCGCTTACATTTCTGGTGTAGGTACAACAAAGAGTCATTATATTGTATTGTATGCCTACAATTTTGGAAAAGTTGCATCCTTTTTTCCAAAATCCGATCAATGGATCCTGACTTGATGAATAGGAGATCATCTACACGGGAAGTATGTTCTTTGCTATAAAAATAATTTCTCAAATACGTAGGTCCAACTTTTTTGCAACCTTTACATTTATGCTTTAGGTTGGTAGGTAGGTTCGTGAATTCCTCAATTCGTATTGGGCCCGCGTAGGAACTATGGCCCAAGCCTTTTCCAAGAAAAGGTCTTGCAGTGAGATGTATATAGGCTGAGATGATGATACTTCTTTTTCACCAGTCTTTTGACTTCTTGATATGGCCCGGTGTTATAGTTTTTTCTTTAATTTGGTTAAAATAATTTGACCATGGAGAACATAATAAAAGTAATATTTCAGAGATCTGAAAACTTCCTTTTTTAGAAGTTTGTCTATTTTAAGATTATTCGTAACTATAAACATTATGTATTTTTGCGTGGCAAATATTTAATCTGTTTCACTGGACCTGCTGTCACAGTTTAAAAATATTTTTTACCTACTTAATTGACTTACTTAACTGTTTTTGACCTAAGTACATAACATTTATGTCAACACCTTAAAAATTGTCCGTAAATGAATTAGGTGGAGCGCTACAATAGAGATATAAACTATCACATTTTAAAAAGCTTGCCTATGGGTGGTTTAGTGGTTTGAACTATGGGCTTTCATGCCCTCTAACCTCTGGTTATGGTTTCAAGCTTTTATTATGATTGATTGATTGATATTTTTTTTCTTTTTTGTCATACCTACCTAAACTACATCTCAGGCCGAAGATGCATTTTTAATTTCAGCATCATTGCGACTCTGTGTATTTTATCTTCATGTCATAAAATAAAAGTTTTGTTTAAAATTCCGTCTATAGTGCGTTCGGAAACACTTTCCATTCTTTCCTTGCTCCGCACCCATTGTCTATGGTGCGTGGCGTCTGACAGCGGAAGCGGGAAACATGAGAAATTTACACCTCATCTTTAACGTGCTATGGATATCGTATTTATCATTCATTAATATTCATTATTATCACCGTTTGACGCTGTTTAAGGGAAACAAATGATCAAATCAAATTTGACATCAAATTACCATTATATCATCATTCGTCACCCCAGCCTATACATATCGTGTGTGGCCTGTAATACGAGCAAAAAATTAAAACATAGATCATCCTCGTCGATTTGAACAACATTAGTTGAGCGACTTTTAAAAATAATAAAGTCTGAGTTTTCCTTTTTTCATACAAATTATATACTGCTATCAATGTACGTCATTCTAGAACACAACTGACGTCGCCTGTCAAGCTACACACATCAAGCATTTTGCTTTACATTGCTTCTTTGAATAAACTTTAAAGTGTAATAAAAATTAAAAAAACTAATTATTTTTAAAAGTCGCTGAACTAATGTTGTTCAGTTTGAGGAGTATGGTCTATGTTTTATTTAATTATTTGCCCATATTCAAGGCCAGGCAATGTTTTTTACACTAACCATTAAATTGCTCTACTCCGCGGATTTGAGCAACCTTCCTCATTATCTTTTCCTTTATCTGGGCTACCACGGTTTTGCAATCTATATTTTTTGTATTTCAGGGATGTTACGGAGCTCCGGTTCCGTTTCCGTTAAGTCGGAATTTCCGTTTGATATTAAACATCCGTTTCGGTTCCGGTTCCGTTACTTTTGAAACGGAAGTTATATCGGATGTCAATGCTTAGCGCGGCGACTGTACATAGCGGCGTACATCAAAAACATACACAGGACATTACATGTAACATTTCTGACACTCGCGATCACAGTCAAATGATAGCTTTTGTATGCAAAAACTATCATTTGATTGTGATCGCGAGTGTCAGAAACATTACGCAATAAACCCTCAGGTTTAGTAGACCTAACCTTAAAATCTCGTCCACCTATCAGTCAGGCTCCGATTCTGGTTCTGGTTCTATTTTCGGTTCCGATTCCGTTTCTGGTTCCGATAAACTAAATTGAAAACATCAGGTTCCACTTTCGGTTCCGATAAAACCACATCCGTTACATCCACGTTACATCCCTGAAGGGCTACTCCGAAACACGAAATTCGAAGTTCATATCGTACCGTCCCTCTCACTCTCGTATTAAATTTATAACATAACCGTAGGCGGGACGGTACGATACGAACTTCGATTTTCGAATTTCGTGGTAGCCTTGCTGATGTATTTCGTCCATTATTATTTTAAACTATAGTATGTGTTTTGATACCTTTAAATTTTTTTGTAGATCAAGCTCTCAGTTTACCAAATTTCTTCCAAATGTCTCACCCGCTGACAGTAGCGCCGTCTGCGCATTTTGTCGCAGTGAAACTAAATCTTAATTAAAAGTGGTTTTCTCCGTGAGTTCATTGTTGCGTTAGATAACGTCGGAATCGTTGACAATAATGGAAGTGCTCAGTCTTTTAGGGGGATATTTCCCATAGCATACCAATTAGTCGTATACCACGCGCCATATAACGGGTGTGGCCTGTAATACGAGCAAAAAATTAAAACATAGATCGTCCTTGTTAAACTTAACAACATTAGTTGAGCGACTTTTAAAAATAATGGCGTCTTTGAATTTTCCTTTTTTCATACAAATTAAATACTGCCATCAATGTACGTCATCCTAGAACACAACTGACGGCGCCTGTCACGCTACAAACATCAAGCATTTTGCTTTACATTGCTTCTGCGAATAAACTTAAAAGTGTAATAAAAAATAACAAACTAATTATTTTTAAAATTCGCTGAACTAATGTTGTTCAGTTTGAGGAGTATGATCTATGTGTTAATTTTTTGCTTATATTACAGGCCACACCCGGTAAATCTGCCTAAAAGTTCATTGCTAAATACTCAGTTTTAACGCATTTTTGAGATACATTTTTTATGCGACTTCTTTACGTTACTCCCAGATTGTGTTCGAATCGCTTAACGGTATAGTGCCTGTTCAATTATTGGAATTATACCTTTCTGGTTTTTGTGGTACTAGTCGTGGCAATGAACTTTTAGGCAAAGTTAGGCGGTGGAAGGTATAGCTGAAACTGCGGGTTCACGGTCTGCACATTCCAACCGAAGCAACTGGAGGTCTATGGGGAAGGCCTACTTATGTCCAACATGGACGTCCTACTGCTGATATGATGATGATTAGTGGTGGTGCTCACCAGTTCTCAGCATCCCTTAAAAATATGTTATAATCGTTATAAGAAAGGCTCTCGAATGGCGACCACGGACTGTTAGTTGGAACAGGGTTGAGTGAGGTCAAAATTAAATGACTTTTTACAAGTTTTTATCACCGGTCCCGATGTCAAATCTTGTAAGTTAAAGTCGACTAACATCCAGTAGTCAGATTGACTTGAAATTTAGCATACTGTAATTATAATAAATCACGTTACAATACATAATAATCTAGTAGTGACATCCTGGTAGTCCAGCCAGGATCATCTCCGCAGGACGGAACTCTTCAACGGTTAATAACATCGACTTGAAATTTGCTATATAAATATAGTTTGGATGACAATGCAAGTATAGTCAACAAAAGGTATAATCGGCAAAAAAAGCTTGTATTAAAAAAGATTTTTTTATTGTTTGGTTATTATTCCGAATGATCCCTTCAGAGATAAATTTTTGGTCATTCTGTAAACTAAGTTAGCTATTCACTAAGCTAACCTGTAGGTAAGGAGAACGGGGTTAAACCTACAATAATAGAAACGGGCAAACACATAACTTTACTTGAGTTATCTGCAATTAGCTTTCGCCTTTACTTTCGACACGTGCTTGTCAACTGAATGAGGCTTAAGTAAGGATTACTTACTATAATGGTGGCTCTACGACAGTATTCAAATTTCAAAGTCCAAAAGGGTATAAGTAAGTGCTCGATAAAATTCTATTTGCGTCAACGGAATTTATAGGAAATTTCATCTACCGTTATCAAATATCCAACTTTTGGAACTTCACGAGCCTACCGTGAATGAAAACACGAAAACAACAAAGTGAACTTTTTCCGGAAACACGACATCTAATCGCCTCTGGCTCCATAATAGGGATGTTGACGCCATTAAAAAATAATTCGAAGGTATTACTAGCCCTGAAAAACAGATTGATTTTCGATTTAGTCGCAGAATAGAAAATAGTACAAGTAATTTAGTGTAAAATTAGATTTTTGTTGCTTTAAAACAAATAAATAGTTAGTTGATTGAGTTGGCGAATAAATAGCGACTTATGACGTCATAACTCGCTATTGCCATTGAAACTATGGGAAGATTGTGTTTTGACAGCTCATAAAAAGTACGTCAGTTGATTGGTGGTGTCAACATCCCTATTACGAAGAACGAAATTCGCACTTCGTATCTGGCTATCTGGCCGTCCCACTGACGCTTATATTATTTAATACGTACGATAGCGAGAGGGTAGGTCGATACTAAGTTCGATTTTCATATTTCGGGGTAGCCCCCAGAACTTTCGAGATGCATATCAGCGAATGCCTGTGGCGATCTAAAATTGACCGCTCCTTTAAAATTAGCAACAATTCCGTCCTAAAACACATAAAACCAGTTTTACGACGGTGCAGGGTCATCAAACCTTTGTAAAGAGCATAAACACGCCCGCATAAAATCGGCCAGTTTGTCAATTACAGCACACGCACTTCAGAGGTAGGGCCTTAAGCGGCGATCAGATTGGTGCCAATATCCCGACAGTGTAAGTACAATTACCTGAAACATTCGCGGTTTTTACTCATAATTGACAAAAATTCATGCTGAAAAAAATTGGGATAGATCTTTAAACAATTCTCATTAGTCTCGGTTAGATTGTCATAAAACATCGGAAATGTATTTTTTCTGTTATCAATAAAAAAATTGAAGATATAGCCTGATGAAGTCCCACGTTATGCCGTGCGACACTCTTATTATGACCCCATTCGATGCGAACTAAACTAAACTAAACTCAAAGGTTGACTGGCAGAGATCCCTTCAGGGATAAGTCCGCCTTTGTACTTACAACTTCTTTTTGTGTGATAGTTTTGTATTTCCTTTTGTACAATAAAGAGTATAAACAAACAAACAAACAAATAAACTTTGACGCGCGTCTCATCTCAAAATCAAATAAGAAACCGAATTTCGCATCGCATTTAATTTAATCACGGATGTCGTATGACAATACACTGCTTGGACGCTCGGGATCATATTTACCCATCTCTTTATACACTCATTCTATGCTGTTTGACAGAAAGACATGAGGAAAGTGATTAATGCTTTCAAATAGGTTCGCAAATTAACCTCTATACTTCGTTATTTTTAACATTAGAAAAAAGGTAAATAATCTTGACGAGTCATTTAATTGAACAATGTTTAAAAAAAAACAGTAACTGTATAATATAATTAATTATGCATGATACCAAAATCATGTACTTAAATGATCCAGAGCCCGGAATTTTCGTAGCGCTTTTGGCCTGTCATAGTGACTTCTCTTTTATCGACTTCCGATATTCAATATCGATACACAACATGTTTAAATAGATTGAAAGTAGAGTTCAACATTAGGCGGTTTCATCGTTAAAGAGGGATCTCTACCAGTTAACTTTTGAGCTGAAAATGTAAAATAGACATAAATATGCATTATGCAATGAAAGCAATGAATAGTTAACAATTTCATAATTTAATATCATATTTAAACTCTGTTGTAGCACTAATAAGTGTTCCATTAGTGTCTCTACCTCTATAAAAGATATTACGATTATTATTTTACGATAATATCTTCTTCTTCTTCTTTTTTAAAATATGGCTTCTGTCCTAATTAATAAGACAATTTCGCCAGTGTCTAAGTAGGTATTCTCTTTCGAGAGGCAACGTTGTACGGTGATTGTAGTTTTTGCAACTTGATAGCAAAATTCCAGAAACCACGTGGAAACAACTTGCGCATTAAAAAATGTCAGAACACGAGAGCAGTATAGAATTGTGTGACGATAATATCACTATCCATGTCATTATGGTAGAGTCGATTAAGTGAAATGTCACTATGACAGATCAAAAATGTCACCAAACCGAGCTCTGATGGTTATAAAAAGCTACCGTACAGCGGCCAACCGATAGTGTCTTTTTCAACCTCGACATTGGCGGAATCATCGATAGTTTCGATAGAGCTATATTTTTCTAAAAATTTAATTGAATAATGATTATAAATCCTTGCTAATGCTACATATATGCTGTGACAGTGATTTTTTAATAAAAATACATGTCAAGGTCATTTATATACCAAAGTGTTACTTGTACTTATTGTACCGAAGTCTAAGTCAAAATATCTTTATTCAAATTAGGCTATAACAAGCACTTATGAATGTCAAAAAATCTACCACCGGTTCAGAAAAACGGTATATATTTTTCTTAAACAGATTTACAATATTATTAATTGATATCTATAATACATCACAAGTATTTAACACAACTTTATTTTTAACACGGTAGTTTCGCTATTACCTTCTTTCTAATCATAAAAAAGAAGTATAGTCCGTGTGAACGCCCCTTAATGTTGCAAAATGTGAACAACCCGATACTTGCCAAGTTATGTCCGACACCGATTTTATCGCTAATAAAACAAAACAAAAGGGCTCGAAATAACGAGTTTACCTTTTTAAAATCGTTTGATATAAGATTTATTCACGCTTTCGCGGTCCCAATTTTTAGGATTCCGTAGCCAAAGTTGCTAAAACAAAGCCCTAATTGTAATGAGAGGAATTTCGACACGCGAAATGTTGTTAGATAGCGTTAGCATAGAAAAGTCCGTTTGATACAGTCCTGCTGTGTGTGATTAGTTCAGTCTTTATACCTAACTGTCTTATGCCCGCGACTTCGCTTGCGTGGATCTAGGTTATATCGCGGTGGCGTCCTCTAACGGAATAAAAAATGTCCTATGTTGATCCTTGGGATTCAAACTACCTATATATCAAATTTCATCAAAATCGGTTCAATGGTTTCGACGTGAAAGCGTAACAGATAGACAGACAGACAGACAGAGTTACTTTCGCATTTATAATGTTATAAGTAGAGATAACATAGTCACCGACACCTATACGAGTATGTGACACAACAATGCGTGCGTAAATATGTGACATGGTTATATATTACCTATGTATTACCACGCACAACTTTTTACAGAATAGTCTTCGGACTTCAGTCCCCAGGCATAATATGCGTGAAAAAAGTTTTTTTTTTATTCCACTGGAAGGCAAACGAACAAGTGGGTCTCCTGGTGGTGAGAGATCACCACCGCCCATAAATATCTGCAACACCAGGGGTATTGCAGATGCGTTGCCAACCTAGAGGCCTGAGATGGAATACCTCAAGTGCCAGTAATTTCACCGGCTGTCTTACTCTCCACGCAGAAACACAACAGTGCAAGCACTGCTGCTTCACGGGAGGATTAGCGAGCAAGATGGTGGTAGCAATCCGGGCGGACCTTGCACAAGATCCTACTACCTGCAAAAAGAAAGAAAGAAAGAAAATAAAGAAAGAAAGAAAATAAAGAAAGAAAAAAGGAAGAAAGAAGACATTTATTCACTAACACAGAAGACACACAATGCAGCAAAATCTGTTCTATTGTGTGTTCCTCATACTGATATTTTTGTGGTTTGGCCGAGTTCAATTATGGTCATACCGACACAGACGAAATGTTTTTTTCTGTTGTGGTGAGCCTCAAATTTAGCGCTAAATCTTAAACAATAACTCATTACCTCATTCAGGTTAATGCGATTCTATTGGACCATTGTCGCCAAAGCGGGCAACACACGTGTTACGGTGTTACCTCACTATGAGTCAAGCATCCGCGAACGCATCCTTCTTATGTAAGTTTGTTGACAAATTTCGCGGCTTTTTCAACCACAACACAGTATATACCACAACGACAACCGTCTTAAGAGAAGTAGTGGTTCCGTTCTCCATACAAACGTAGTCAGTCTCATTTGAAAAATAGGCAACAGAAGTAGATGGTTTTTCAGATTTTCATATAACTAAATGTGCAATATCAGAATTACACGAGCTCAAAAGTCGACAAAAAAAGTTGTCGACTTTGCACGAGAATTACAGATTATTACAAAATCTAAAAAACCACAGGCATAGAAAATATAATGAAGATCTTGATTGTCAAATATCATTGATTTCTGTGCTATACTTTTCGTATATTATACGAAAAGTACAACGAAACCCAAAATTCAACCGCCCAAATCTTGAAAAGCCTACAGCTAATAATTAGAATTACTATTCGTAGCCTGCTGTGCATTTTTCCGGAATACAAAGTACCTAGCCTATGTCACTCTCTAGCCCATAAACTATCTCTACGCCAAAAATCACGTCGATCCGTCGCTCCGTTTCGACGTGAAAGATGGACAAGCACACACTTTCGCATTTATAATAAGAACCTACTAGCTTTTGCCCGCGGCTTCGCCCGCGTGTAATTCGGTTATCGCGCGCTGCTCCCTCAGGAACTGTGCATTTTTTCTGGATAAAAAGTAGCCTATGTAACTCTTTGGCCTATAAACTATCTCTACGTCAAAAATCACGTCGATCCATCGCTCCGTTTCAACGTGAAAGACGGACAAACATACAAACACATACACTATCGCATTTATAATATTAATACCTATGGATTAAAGAAAAAATACAATTGACAAACTTTGGGATTATCTCTTTAACTTTTTTAGCCTCTCGTTTTTGAGGGGATGAGAAAGCAATCAGTTAGGGACAGACAGAGAGCGAGTCAAAAATAGACAAAAAATAGAGTTTTAGGTAAGGTATATGTATGTATAGACTCAATAGAAAAATTAAAAAGCTGCCGGTTTTGATATTGTCATAGTATTTTTTGTTATTATATATTGGTTCCTCACGATATTTTCCTTCACCATAAAGCTCGTAGCAAACGAATATAGTATCGCATTGAATTTGGAAAAACTCAGATGCAAACCCGGGTTTGAACCCACGATCAATCAGAGTGACATCTTGACCGACGCTTGACCAATTCAGCCGCATCTCAGTATCCATGACGTCGCTAATATCAGAGTGACATCTTGACCAACGCTTGACCACTTCAGCCGCATCTGAGTATCTAGTGACGCCTCTAATATCAGAGTGACATCTTGACCGACGCTTGACCACCTCAGCCGCATCTAAGTATTCAGTGCAATAAGTATGCGAGCCAATATGGACCCGGCTGAAGTGGTCAAGCGTCGGTCAAGATGTCACTCTGATATTAGTGACGTCACGGAAACTGAGATGCGGCTGAAGTGTTCAAGCGTCGGTCAAGATGTCTCTCTGATATTAGTGACGTCACGGAAACTGAGATGCGGCTGAAGTGGTCAAGCGTCGGTCAAGATGTCACTCTGATATTAGTGACGTCACTGAATACTTAGATGTGAGAATGTATGTATTTAAGAATGTATTTATCTATATAATAATGTTTATCCGTCACCTAGTGTCTATAGTACAAGCACAATCAAGCTTTGCTTAGTTTGGGAATAGGCCAATTGGTGTCAAGTGTCCCATGATATTTAAGTATTTATTTATTTTCTCTGAATCCAATAATTGTTCAGAACTGTTATAAAACCAACCTAACCTAACCTATAGTTTTTTATTGGTCGACTTTTTAAAAATTTCAGAAAATTGGAAGGTTTCAGTAGGAAAAAAAATATGATAAACGATGATTCGGACAAAAATTATGGTATGACTAATGAAGAGTATGACAACTTTGGCGCTCCCCTTCAGCCGCATCTCAGTATCCGTGACGTCACTAATATCAGAGTGACATCTTGACCACCGCTTGACCACTTCAGCCGCGTCTCAGTATCCGTGACGTCACTAATATCAGAGTGACATCTTGACCGCCATAACCGAATCTGACTCATTGACCCGCATACAGTGAAAGTGATGGTGTCATCGTTACACAACAGCTCACTCGGTGAATGTCAGCGCCGGCGCATATGTCTTATATTGCTATTAATTGACAGAATTATACACATCTTTGTCATAAAAATCCCAGACATAATGTTTTAATTAAAATTCATACTAATAATAATATTATTAATGCGAAAGTGAGTTTTTATGTTGAGTGAATAAATAAAATAAATAAACTAAACTAAACTATGTTTGTCCGTCTTTCACGTCGAAACGGAGCGACAGATTTTTGGCATAGTTTATGGGTCAAAGAGTGATAGGTATAGGCTACTTTTTATCCCGGAAAAATGCACAGTTTCAGAGGAAGCGCGCGAAAACCGAATTCCACGCAGGCGAAGTCGCAGGAAAAGGCTACTTTGGAATATTTTATTACAGGTGTTACTTTGTGGAGATTCTCAATAAACTAAATAAAATAAAAATAAAATGAAATTATTTTTAGTTGCGGAATATTATAAACAAGTTTCTAGGCCTAGCCGTTTGGGCTGTGCGTTGATATATAATCCAGTGAGTCAGTTTTGCCTTTTATATATATAGATTACTTTGCTCACCCGCAACCTTGTACGACTATGGTATACCTAGTGCCATCCACGAAGACGCGTGATTTTGTCAAAATTAGCCATTAATGACATTGTAATAAGAACCACGTCATGCGTCATCGTGAATGACTCTACCTATATAGGGCCTTGGCTGGCAACACTTTGACTCCTCCGCAGCAGTCGACCAAAGGCTCCAGGCTACTACGAAACTCGAAGCTCGTGTCGTGCGGTCCCTCTGGCACGTATACTATTTAACACGAGAGAGAGGGACGGTACGACACGAACTTCGAGTTTCAAGTTTCGTAGTACTCGTAGCCCTGCTCTACCAATATTGAATCATTAACGAGGCGTATTTTCCGAGGGAAACGAGGGCAAGCGTTGTTATTCTGTTATGCAATGTGTACGCTTGAATGGAGCTAGAATACCTACATTTATTTTGGCGTCTGGTATTCGCTTAAATTTTTGTTAGTAAATATTTTTGTACGCTTGTTTGGTAACTAGGCTAAGTATGACTGTTCGAATTATTGCCCGCGGCTAATTCCACTGCCTCGCTTCGAGGAACCGCCTGTCTTTCCATCCTCACCATCTTGATTGGCAGTCTATAGTACCGTGCGTTTTAAGCGAAACTTCTTTCCTCGCACGACGAAGATCTGAAAGCAGCTTCTACTAATTCCTAAAAGGGTGGGCAACGCACCTGTGATACCTCTCGTTTTCCGGGTGTCCATGGGCGACGGTGATCGCTCTCCATCAGGTGACCCGTCTGCTCGTTTTCCCCCTCTTATATAAATAAAAATAAATAATAAATATAGTAGTAAGTAAGCGCTGATACCAGCGATAGTTGATTTTCATTGCGGCGCAATATTGACCATTTCAAACTCAATCGCTTTCAAACGCAATGGCCGGTTTTAGAATAGGACGGACCCCCTCCCCCCGTGGGTGTCGTAAAAGACGACTAAGGGACTTGCTATAAGAGTGGTAAGCGATCTCCATTTCCCAATTCGAGTTCCGGACTCCAGCACTGCGATGTGTAAGGCAAAGAGAACAAAACCACACTATTTTCCCAAGAAAGTCGTCACGAAAGTTCACTGCTGATCCTCAACCAAGAACCACCGTGTCAAGAGCGTACAGATCTACAGAATAATGAATGGTTTCAACATTGTAAGCCTTTTTTGTGAGACATTATTCTTCAGTATGTTATGTTCAGTCTTTCAACTTGACCGTGTTGTTCAGGATTGTGTAGTGTACAAAATTAGATTACAATTTCTCTGGTACTACTGATCTTTAAAATTCGTCGGTACCATGCCCGGCTTTAGAATAGGACGGACCCATTTTTTTTTATTCCTCTGGAAGGCAAACGAGCAAGTGGGTCTCCTGGTGATAAGAGATCACCACCGCCCATCAACAACTGCAACACAAGGGGTATTGCAGATGCGTTGCCAACCTAGAGGCCTGAGATGGAATACCTCAAGTGCCAGTAATTTCACCGGCTGTCTTACTCTCCACGCCGAAACACAACAGTGCAAGTACTGCTGCTTCACGGCAGGATTAGCGAGCAAGATGGTGGTAGCAATCCGGGCGGACCTTGCACAAGGTCCTACCACCTGCAAACATTTGTTCCCGTAGTATCGTAAACGGCGACTAAAGGACCTGTTGCGAGAGAAGCAGCAGCACTCTCTATTGCCAACTCCAAACTCCGGACTCCAGCACTGCGGTGTGGAAGGCAAGGGGACGCCACCACACTATTTCCCCAAGAAAGTCGTCATGATGGTTCACTGTTGATTCTCAACCAACGGCCACGACCACTGTCAAAAGTGTAGCGACATAGAAGAGAGAAACTGATGAAACTTACAATGGACTCTTAGTCCATTGTAAGTTTTTCATTCGTTAACGTTAGGAATGCGAATGCCTCAATTCTTCGGATAATCGATCATCATCATCATCTCTGACCTACATACGTCCCAGTACTGAGCACGGCCTCTTGCAGCTATGTCGATGACTTTAGTCCTTCGACGATTTTACGTAGTCCGGATTCTATCGCGCATTGCATATAGGCATGAAAGTGATGAAAGCATTAATAATATTAGTACCTAAAGATATCAGCGGAAATACACCAATTAGCATCCAGACCGGTAAATCTAAAAATAAAAATAAAACAAACAACAACATTCTTGAACATTAAGTAATGGCAAGGTCCGGTTGAAGAGCTCCGAACGCCTTACGCAACGCCTGTGCACGCGCATCGCTCTCTCTGTCTGACTCACTGTCACACAGATCATACTATAATAAGATTATAACTATTACCTCATTATATACGGCTATTTTTACTTTCCAATTGTTGAACTGAAACAATTACTTGCTCACTCGCGACCTTAAGATCTACATATTATGTAAGAATGTGTTCATGCAGTCCCTCCCCCTTCACACTGTAAGAACTCACAAATCACACGACCCAACTATCACCACCATCTACTGACGCGTTTCGAACTCAACCAGAGCTCATGTTTAGAGCAACAACCGTTCACCATGCTATCAGATGTTAAGACTAACAAACCAAAACAAACGTTTTATTCTGTCTATGTAACACCCAAAAAGACCCACTTTATCTTTCGCAAACTACCCACAAAAAAATATGTGGTTGTGTGATAGGTGGGTTTGTGATTGGTGTGTGTTCTTAGAGTGTGGAGGTGGAGGAACTGCATGAATACACATTTCTTGCTTAAGAAGGGCGCGGGTGGGCTAAGTAATTGTGTCAGTTCATTAATATGTACCTTTGCAAAGTAGCGCCTGTTATGTCTTTAAAATTCAGGGTTTTCAAAATCACAGGAGGCTGAAAATATCCTAAACGGCTTTGTGAAAAGTGTGGTAAGAGTGTGCCTTTGTTTTGCTCGACTTGGCGGGGGCGCTACCGTACCCCCAGATAAAGAAAGAAAGAAAGAAAATAATTTATTTATAACAGCAGTGACATAATACACAGGTTAGAAAATATATGTTTTTTTTTTATTTATTTCATGACCGTGGATTCGAGTCCTTCAGTCGGTTAGAAATAATAACAATTTTTTTTTTTTAGTGTTGCTGCTTTAAAAAGGTCCCCAACCATTAGGTACATAATTTACCCCATTTACACGTCTATTTTTCCTTTGTAATTGTTTTTCAAATTAAATTAATTGTTGTTAAAAAAATAATGTATGATAATTTAATGCACGTTAAGACAATAATACCTAAATACGACACAAGTAGAAAATTCTTTTGACTGGTAGAGATCCCTTAAGGGGATAAATTCGCCTTTGTCCAACTTTTATAGATAAAACTATATCCCTATTTCCCTTGGTCACGGCATCACGCGTAAACGGCTGGACCGATTTCGCTAATTATTTTTTTGTTGTGTTTGCTATTGTCAGGAAAAGTTTCTTATATAAGAAGATTTTGAAAATTAAAAAAAAAACTACACCAGGGGTGAAGCCGCGGGCACCAGCTAGTACGTTATAATAATGGTTTTATTTAGGTGTAAATTTCACAAGCAATAAGATTGGTAATTTCAATGACTTTGCCATCAGTGGGGTACCTAGTTTACTAGTAGGTATTGTTGGACTTCCAAAGTGGAGGCCTAGATTTCTAGTTTAGTTCTAAGGCAACCTTGAGGCAGCCCAAGTTATTTTTCTTTCTATATCTGGGTTTGGGTATATTTATTTAGTTTACGTTTAACATTTAAAGTTTATTTAAATACGTATCTTAACCTTATGTATACAGAAAAACATGACTTGACAAAAGAAATTAAAGGTCGTTCGTCCAGGTACTTAATAAATATTAAATATGCGATTGTGGGAATCCCCTGTTCAGTTTTTTATTTACTATCTATGGCCACGGTTACAAAACCTTTCGCAAACTTCATTTATTTTTAGTACTTTGTGGGTGATTACTGTTTAAAAAAGTACCCATTTTCAGGGAGTTTTTTTTTTATAAAAAATAGGGCTATGCTTGGCCTCAATCTCGCTTAATGGAAGGTGAAGATGAGGCCTAAGCTAGTACATGTTTACTTCTAGGTGTCTGTTCACTTTGACCTTAAAGATGTCCAGGTTATAGCGTTCCGGAAAAACTGACCTCAACAGAGTTCCACTCCTTAGCCGTTGAAGTTTTGAGTGTCCAAGAACCCAATTTTCGAAGCTAAATATATCTTACCGTATATGTAACACGACAAACATGCTTTAAGTATCATATAAAGGCGTGGGAAGCGTGACTCTGGGTTTCTAATTTCAGTTGACGATGCCTTGATAAGGCGAGATTTCTCTTGGGGATATTTGTGTTTGTGGGCGTATAACTGATAACATATTTGGAAATGAGGACCATACTAAGATTAGTGTCGTCACAAGGGAAAGGACCTCTATCTACACGTACAGCCAGAGTCAGAAATATATGTAGAAACAATTTATTTAATCTGGCGTTACTTTGGGGAGGTCCATATCAATGAACTTTGCTCACCTGTGAACTTTTAGGCGCGCTTTAGGTCACTGGTGATCAAAGTAGGTAATTAAATAATAAACAAATATCACGGGATTGAATCACGGGGTCAAAATAATAAGTTATAAAGGTTTGCCTTTATAAATTATTATAAAAAAAAAGAAAAAGAAAAAAAAGAAAGAAAAAAGGGAAAAATATATCTATGTCTCTGTATTGTACATAAAACGAATGAAATTAAAAGATAACAAGATAAACATATGTGCAATAATGAACTTATCCTTTAAAAGGATCTCTTTCTGTTAACCCTTGAACGATTAATACGACATCAGCAAAAGTTCAACGAAAATTGAGAGTAGCAAATAAAATAGTACCTACATTAAAAAACTCCATACAAAGAACACATATGTGTAATTTGCGAAATGCAAATAAATAGTTCCATTCTATTTTATGCTATTTCTATTCAATAAATATAATTACTACCTACAAACATTTGTCCATGATTGACGTCTATAGACCTAAACAAGATATTCATGAGTTACCTTGTTGTATTGATTTGATATTGACCATTTATTTACAAAAAATAAAATCTACGAGATGTTTTATTTAGTGAGTACGTATTTATTATTAACCTCTGTTTATAGCAAATTTATTCTTTGTTTCAGGGTTTATCATCGCGCAAATACAATGCCAGTACCAAGTTCTTCACCCGGGTAGGTATGCATCAATGCCCAACACTTCGTATTTATTAAATATATTTCATCATCAGTAGGTACAGTGAACGTCATAAATAAGTGATAATTTCTATACCTTGTCGCTTTCAGTCGTTACACAATTTCGCATGGCTTTCCAAACATGACATTAAAGTTATAAGGTAGAAAAGTGATCACTTATTTATGACGTTGACTATACTAGGTATACCTATGTTGAGCTGCAAGATTTGGCATCTCGAAAAGAGCACTACTATTTAAACTTTTTTATTTAGACAAATATATAAATAGTTGTCACTTGTGTTTTTTAATTTATTTTTGATTGCAATATAAACATACCCATGCAATTTTCTCTGTAAATTGTGCATTTGCCTAAGCAAAACGATCAATTTATCGTGCTTTGATTATTTTAGTTGTTTATTTCCAGTATTAATTATACTAAGTTATTTTAATTTTCATTTCAGTTTCCTTCTCGCAAAGCCAGGCTGAATGGCACAACCTCCATCAACCCAGAAACCCGCCCTGGCAGTTCTCAACACCAAGAAAACGGTCACCAGACTCCGTGCAATACTACAACACACAGACTTCCCCTAATCAGGGCCCTTTCGGCCACAGGCCAATTCAAGGGCTTAACTTCGATAGTAGTAGTTCATACGACCCTAACCAGCGTGGGCCATTGAACTACCAAACTAGAGGCGGATTTGATTTGGTTCATTCAGAAACACAAGACACACCAAGTGTAACGTTACACTCATACAGCCAAAATCCTTTTGATCCTAGACCAGATGGTCTTAATTATCAAACCAGTTCTTACGATCCAAACCAACAGAGCCCGCAAAACTATCAAAGCAGAGGTGCATTTGATCTAATTAGATCAGACACAAATCCAAGCGATGGTCGATTACTCTCTGACTCTGCATTCACAAGAATATCTGAAACTCTAGGTGCCATAAACACAGTCGGCCATTATCTCGTTGACATGGTCAACGAAGAAGAAAAGGACGAATCAGATCCTAATCTTAAACAGCTTCCGCAAGCATTGTATACTATAAGTAAGAACGTTCTAGGCAGAAACGTGACAGACAAAATCGCTCCTATAGTCAAAAAAGCTTTACCAAGAGTATTGCCTGATGCTCCCATCACAAAAATAGCGACAGGAGACACAACGGATTCTAAGTCATGCACTACACCTGATGGTGAGGCAGGGAGTTGTGAAGATTTGAGTAACTGTCCTCAATTGCTTCTCAATTTGATCAGTCTGCGAGAATCTCTTTGTTTTAAAGACCTTTTTGTGCCTGGAGTTTGTTGCCCTAAGAATGCTATAGTCTCATCTACACCGGCGGTTGAAAAACCCGTGTTAACAACTACAAGTAAACCTACCTACTTAGTACCAGTGACTACGCCAAACCCACAGCCCAAGCCGACAACTACCAAAAGGCCTACAGCAATTCTGGTGTTGACCACGAAGCGGCCTCGACCCGTTACTACTATCAAACCTGCTGCAAGTCTACCCCCTGTGACCACGCCTCGAGTGCCGTCGACTACATATGCAACAGTGCCGCCACCGGTTATATCTAACTTCTCCAACATTGTCGACATCAGTGGTAAGAACTCGCAACTCTATACTAATCGACCTGACGGGCAGTAACGAAACTCGCAAATCGAAGTTCGTACGTATCGCACCGTCCCTTTCACTCGCGTATTAAACGACATAAGCGTCAGCGGGACGCAACATAGGAAATTTCAGTTTTGCACTTCGTGGTATAGAGCTTGAATCCTTTTTTTGATACCGAACACTTAAGGCCGTTCCCGTACCCAAACGAATTCTAAAATCGAGCCCCTCCCCCGCGCCAGCCGTCCCACCCCTCGATACAATGCCGATTATTGCCGATACAACAGCGCCACGTAAGAAGTGGCGACTCAACTGAACTAACAGGACACTGATTTGTAAAACGTATTACTAGACCGAAAAAAGCATGCTGGATCGCATAGATGGCGTTAAAGTCAAATTGAAGTAATAAAATAGAGCATAGTGTAAATTAAATATTCATTTTAATGAAGTCAACTCTTATTTCAAAAAAACAATATTGTTTTTACACCGAAACATAAATTTTGATGTTAGCCCATGTTTTAGGTACTTCTCCAACGAACTGCATCTTTTGAATACCGCATTCTAAGGGTCCATGATTGCAAATAGATCGTAATTTTGTAAAAAAAATACTAATAACTGCGACAATTCTTCGATCAACTGTTTTGTCAGGAACCTCTTCTTCCACATCGAACGATATTTGTAACTGAAAATATATTAAATGTGTTAGCATTTACAATTTGTCATGGACATATTGTATAAAGCACCGGTGGCAAAAAACTAACGAGAGAAACAGAAGTAAGCCCTGCACGATAGATTATAAGAACTTTGTGATAAACGTTTCGTAGAAAAGTAGGATCATTCTTGGGCTACTTTTGCGTATTTGGCTCAGGGAACGGCCTTAACAAGCAAATAAGAAATATATTATTGATGAGGTCCCGTTGGAACTCTTTGGACAAATAAATTCTGAATAAGTTTTTGTTATTCAGAATTTACAGACGTACGAACGATGCCAGATAAGTAAAAGCTTGTAAAAATTTTATTAGCGGATTAGTCGCACTAAATATGCGTGCTATAACGTTATTTCCAGAATGTGGGCAGAGAGAAGATGAAGGAGGCCGGATAGTTGGAGGTACGGAGTCCAAACCCGGAGCGTGGCCGTGGATGGTGGCTATCTACCTTCATGGTAACAAGCGCAGAGAGTTCTGGTGCGGAGGCACCCTAGTGGGGACGAAGCACGTGCTCACTGCTGCCCACTGCACCAGGGACTCAAAACAGAGGCCGTAAGTTGCATTGTTCTAATTTATTGAATCAGGCGTTACTTTGCGGAGGTCCATATCAATGAACTAAAAGAATTTCCTTGCTCACCCGCGACCTTACGATAGCTAAGCTTATGCAAAATATGCGTGTTCATGCAGTTCCTCCACCTCCACACTATAAGAACACACACAAATTATACAAACCCATCTATCACCACCACCACATCACACTGACGGGTTTCGAACTCAACCAGAGTTTGTCTTCAGAGTAACACAACCTTACACCATGCTACCAGTTGTTACCAGTTGTCTAACAGTTGTTAAAATGTGTAGGTTAAATCATTAAAAGGACAATTTAGCCTTACTTGTTAAAATAAATATTTATAAAAGAAATGTAGAAAGCATTAGTTTATAATTGGGTCTGGCCGCCAAAAGTTGTACTTTTCGTTTGAAGCTCGCACTTTAACCCTCATAAAAAAATAATACAAAGGTATAATGACAAACAAATTAGGACATTACGTTCTAAAACGTTTTTCCCATACGACAAAATAATTAAATATTACAAAACAGTATTGATTAAGCACCAAAAACCTGACGAAACACTAAAAAGTTGGCAAAAAACGTGAATTTTAGTGTTACCTTGCAGAACTTGAACACCTACAATTTTTTAACGGAAAAAAGTATACAAATAAAACCAGGCACAGCAAACTTGGTAAGAAATTGCCCTTAAACTAGTTAAGCTAACAATCTATTATCTGAATATTTCAGGATGTTAAACGTGTTTAAGTACGTGTTCCCGAAAATGGTTCCAAACGTAACACACACTTTTTATATGCATGGGAAATTTTTGTTTCTTATTGTAACAACAATGTCTCACGTTTTTAAAGACGGCCAATACTATTAGTATGCTGGTAGAAATTTTGAATCAGGTGACGTATCATTTGTTTACACAATTCAAGGTTTTTGGTACAGTGACAGGTGAAATTTGGAACGATAAAACATTTAGTGGAACTTTTTCGCGAGATTATGTATTGAAACTAATCGTAATTATTGTTCTATTCGAAGTATGGATGGTTTTCCCTTATTTATTATGAAGACTCACGGCAGTAGCTTCAAAAATATCAGCTGTAGAGCGATTTATATTTTTTCCATTTAGTGTGTTACGGTTTGTGCATTACGTGTGTTATGTTGTGTGTTATGTGTGTTACGCTGTGCGTTATGTCTGTTATGCTGTGCGTTGCGTGTGTTATTTTGGAACATTGTAAAAGCAAATTCACAACGCTTTATTATTTAAATATTATATATATATTATAATATTTATAAAAGTGAATCTTACTTAATCAATAGAGACATGTTAGTGGCTAGATAAACTGAGTTAATAGGCGTCATAATTCTTTTAGGGTCGCCGTCATCAAAACCGACGAGGAGAATTATATATACTGAGATAAACTATTTTTTATTAATAATTAAACCAATTTTTGCCACAAGCATTTCAGTGAAGGCAAATATCACGAGGAAACCTGCACATAAACAACGCATATATAGTGAGTCAAAGTTTCGCAAAATGGCATTGAACAAATTAAAAAAAAGTTACTGACAAATTACCGAGCTGTCGGTAAGCCTCTGACAAGATGGAGCGACGAGTTGGTTAAGATCGCGGGATCACGGTGGATGCGAAAAGCACAAGACCGGTCTGAGTGGAGAGCCTTGGGGGAGGCATATGTCCAACGCAGCAGTGGACGTCTTTCGGCTTTTTTTTATTCGACTAGATGGAAAACGAGCAAGTGGGTCTCCTCATGATAAGAGATCACCACCGCCCATAAACATCTGCAACACCAGGGGTATCGCAGATGCGTTGCAACCTAGAGGCCTAAGTTAGAATACCTCAAGTGCCAGTAATTTCACCGGCTATCTTACTCTCCACGCCGAAACACAACAGTGCAAGCACTGCTGCTTCACGGCAGGATTAGCGGGCAAGATGGTGGAATGAAGATGATGGTGGATGATGATGATGATGATGATGAACTGACCAATTTGAGTCGGTTAAAAAATCACATGTGAACGTACCTTATGTGTGTTCGTGTGTTATGTGTGTTATTTTTTCTAGTGTGTTAAGGTACAACTTTTGGCGGCCAGACCCAATTGCTTAGTTTACAAATTATTGCATTTTAAGCACCTACCTATGTTACTAGTGCGTACATATTAGGTCTTCGTTCCTCTGTATAAAGAATAACGATGATAATGATGTACCATACTGTTCCAGATTCCCACCCCGACAATTCAGTGTGCGTCTAGGAGACGTGGACTTGGCGCGTGAAGACGAACCGTCGCGCCCAGTCACACTCCGCGTGGTGGCAGTCAGGGCGCACGAGCAGTTCTCCCGAGTTGGGTACTACAATGACATCGCTGTGCTTGTGCTGGCTGGTAAGATGTTCCAGTATTACTAGCCGTATAAGCCAAAAGACGCAACATCTAAACCTGTAAGAGAGTGTTAAACTTTCATTTTCACTCATAGTCAAAATACCACTAACGGCTAGCGTGTGTGTTAGCGTGATAAGTCCCGTTGGTGGTATTTTAACTGTAAGAGATTAGTGAAGTGATATACAGACAGACAATGCACAGCCTAAACCTAGAATAACGTAAATATTTTTTATTCTTCCACATATTCTTCTGTAGATTTTTCATCAAGTGCCACACTTGCTCCTGAACTCATACTTGACAGTTTGTCGGTAAAATTATGATCAGTGATCCCTTTTTGTGCCTGCGTCCTGGCAAACGTAGTAAAGGGCGCCCTCTGGCGGTGGATTAACGATCTGCAAAAGGCTGCTGGCGCTCATTGGGGGAGGTTTATGTACAGCAGTGGACTGCTGCTGATGATCCCTCTTTTCACAGCACATAAATTTTAAGAAATCTGTCTTAAATTTCCAGAAAACGTCCAAAAATCAAAGTACGTCATCCCCATCTGTTTACCGGGCAGCGACCTCTACCGCCGACAATTCGATGGATCCGTAGCGACAGTGGTGGGGTGGGGCACGACTCGGTACGGCGGCACAGAGAGCAGTCGGCAGCTGGAAGCTCGGCTACCTGTGTGGAGGAATGAGGACTGCGATAAGGCGTACTTCCAGCCCATCACTGAGGCGTTCCTGTGCGCTGGGTACAGCAGAGGGGGCGTGGATGCGTGCCAGGTAATTTTTTTTGATCCTTGCGGGTATTACTCAATATCATCTCTGTGCTACGTGCCACTGCTGGGTCAACACCTCGTCTCAGAATGGCTAGAGCTTGGGCTATAGTTCTCACGCAGGACTAGTTTGGATTAAGAACTTCACACACACCGTCAAATTTCTTCACAGATGTGTGTAGGTTTTGTCACGATGATTTTATTCACCAAACTTATGACAATTTTCACGTTATTTCGCACATGAATTTCAAAATCTCAGAGGTGCCCAGTTTGTAGCTCATGGCTCTGCTTGGGAGGCCAAAACGTTAGGGGGCGAATATTCAGCGTTTTTGCAGCGATTTCTTGTCATTAGTGTCTTCACTGGCGTTATTAAAAGGGTTGATGCCCAGTGTTGTTTTTTTTAATGAAAAATTAGAACAACACTGATACTGAATTTAGCGTGATTAAAATTCTTGTGACTTATCTTTCCGTTGTGCTATATAAACGTAGGATGCTAATGACGTTTGATCGCGCGGTCAAAACGCTCGAATATTTGTCCTTGGCCAACATGGCTTTACTAACTTTAATAACATTTACTAATTCTTAAACCTATAACTACTTTCCAACTTCATCTATTTGTCATCTGTTGCAGGGAGACTCCGGTGGCCCGTTAATGTTACAAGTGAACGGGCGCTGGACACAAATCGGCGTAGTCTCGTTTGGAAACAAGTGCGGGGAGCCCGGATATCCGGGTGTTTACACCCGGCTCACACACTACGCTGGCTGGATGCAGCAACACTTGGTTTAAAATTACTGGTGTTAAAAGGAGTAGGCACGTGAGAGATGGAAACAGACTTTATAGTTAATATTCACGCACTAAACTTTAGTGACTTAAGTGTGTTACCCGTTACACTACACACTGGTTGACAAAATAAAAACAATAACTTGTCTTGTTGGGAAAGCCGTGACAGTAATTAGGCGGCGGGTAGAAATGTAACAATGATCAAATCTACCAGTTACCAAAATAAATAAAATAATTTGATTAGTCTCAAATATTGCCATAGAAAATGAAAATATGTGGCATTCATATTTATTTAATTCTGGCTTTTTAATTTATTGTACTTTTGGTACTGGTTAAATGTTTTTGTGATAAAGTTAACTGACTGTTATTTATAGAACTTTGATTTAAGAATTAGGTAAGGATGAGACCCGTTAAAAAGTACAGTTCCAAGAAGGAACCAAATCGAGAAATATATTTACTGTAAATAAAACTACATAAAACAAGTGACTGATTTATTTATTTCTCCAAGTCCATAGTTAAGTCCTTTTTTTCCTTGTAATGCTTTATACATAGATAGGTACATTGTCCAGTCCATGTGAAAGAAAAAGAAAGAAAGGGGCCTTGATGATAATATTCTGCAATCGCTCAGCAGGAGCATGGGGCTCATAGTAGGGACTTCAACGCCCCTGATATATAACAATAGCTACTTCCTGTTTGTTTCACAAGTCACGGGATCCATTTTCTGCTAAAGTTATATTAAACATTTGACTTTCATTTTTACACCATCCAACCCTAATAACGCAAGAGTGGAGCACAAATTATGGTTATAAGATCACAGACTTAGATCTGATTAATTGTTGAAATAGGTAATTATAGTTCGTACATCGTTCTTGGTTTGTACTAAAACGAGAAGTTCGAGACGGTAACGCCTGCGCCATCTAGCGATATTCTATGGCGCCTATTCATCAAACTTTTTTAAAGGTAACTTTATAATTACAATAGCAACACTTGCTCAGATTTGTCATTGTCATTCAAACGTCAAGCAAACGTCACTTCTCTCATGACTAATCCCAATCGGAATAAATTGAACAATTTCAATGAAAACAAACAAGTAATTTAATTACAAATGCTCTTATTATAGCCAGTATCTCTCATTCGGCTCTGGAAAATCGGGCAGTTATCTCGCTGGATTAAATTAGAAGTTGTTGAAAATGAAGTACGCGACATCACCTACTCCGAGTTCAAGTTCGTTTAATTATCCAAGAAGCACGTCTCCGTTGCCTGCACCAGCTAATTACCAGCCTACGACGGCCAGCGCTGCTGTGAAGCGCTACAAATACCTTCGGAGACTGTTTCAATTCAATCAAATGGACTTCGAGTTCGCGGCGTGGCAAATGGTATACCTCTTCGTGTCACCACAAAAAGTGTTTAGGAATTTTAATTATAGAAATCGTAAGTATGTTCACAATTGTTCTTATTTCGCGTCCGTAGTTTAATTTATTGATGCAGTTAGACCTAAGACCTTTAACAACAAAAGTAAACATTAAAACTATTCTAAAACCGAAGGAGAAGAAGATAAAGTTCGAAATTGGAAATTTGTATCATGGCCTCGGTAAATCACATGCTGGATGTCTATGGTAGAGGCTTTTGTCCAATATTGGACATCCTACAACTGACAATGATGATGATGAATAAAATAAACAGTACAATACAAATTACAATTTCAAAGAAGCCCCCTAAGCCTCCTTAGAAGCTGCAAGTGTATTGTTTAAATTATTTGCCCCCTCCTTCCTGTTTTTTTTTATATAAATAGGCTTACAATCCGTGAGCTTTTAGAAAAATCTTCGGGTATCGGGGGAAATCGGGAGGATTCGTTAGTAGAAAATGACAATTGTCTTTTTGACTTAGTAGCAATCCAGCACGCGGAGAGTGCACTCGTTGTGTTTTCATTGATTTATATAGAGCAGTTAAAACCACCACTAACTTATTTAATCAGTTAGTTATTTTTCGAAAATTGATTTCCATGGGGAGTCAGGGTATTTCTGTCAATAGCCAATCACGGAAATTGTTTATAATGTAATTGAAATATTTTTTTAAAGAAGCTGAACGATTCAAGAAAAGAGTTGATTGTAAATATTTTAATAAGGTTCGAGACCGAGTCATACAAGCAACGGGGATTTTGAAAAGTACATTAAAAAATATTAAACGAAGCAGACCAAAAAAATTCATTTGACATACCCAAGAGAAGTAAACACGGTATAACAACTCTATATACTTCCAAACAAAATCACTGTGTTAAGTCGGGGTGTTCTCTATTTAAATTAACGATGGAAGAATTCGAAAATGCTGATTTTGTTTTCTTTGTATCATGACAAAAAGTCATATTGTATTAATATTAGAAAAACATAAACAAGCTTAATGTAATCACAATGAGGTTTATTTTGTACTGATGGTTATTCTTGACATAACTTTTTACGGTAACTTCAAAAAGTTTTGCAAGTTGATCACAGAACAGAACCGCATATCACGATCGCGTGTTATCGTCAATATCCGAAGTATGCCTCTAAAATACGAAGGTTTTTTTAAGATCTCACGGAGTGTACATGTGGCCTCAATCACACTTGATGCAAGGCGAAGATAAGGCCTAAGATGGTACACGTTTGCCTAAAAGATGTATCGAAAATACAAACTGAAATATAGATGCACAGAAAAAGCAGAAAAATAAGACCAGTGCTGGGAATCAATCAAACCTATAGTCGATGACCAATAAAAGTAACAAATTTGGAGTTGAAATAAAAAATACAAAAAGATTACAAAAACCAATCTTGATTTAGAAGTTGTCTGTTCACTTTGACTTTTGTGTGAAAAGAATTTCACACAAGCAATGTTATTATCTGCTATTTAAAATGATTGCATCATGTAGGACAGTTTATCAAAGCATCTTCATACTTGAAGTATCTTTATCTACGGTTATTAGAATGTTTCTATAGTTATGGTCTCCTGAGTCACTCTTTAAATCATAAGTTTGTAGGATTAAAATATGCCAAACATACAGTTTTGAGGTAATTTTAAACCCTTTTTTATGATTGGTCATCTACTAAGCACGTGTATAATGTGACACAACATTTCTTCTAACAAACTATATTACTTTTGTCTCCTCGCTGACTGGACAATAATAACAAGAAATAGTTGATCCACCCTTTAAATGAAATTTTCCAGACACAAGATCACAGTTTGCCAGAGATGATCCAGCATTCCTCGTTCTACTCAGCATTTGGCTATTCTGTAAGTATATAAGTAGGTACAGTCCCCTGCATTAATATCTGCCACAGCGGAGCGTGCAAAAATATCTGACACATCCTACCGGCGTTAGAAATAGAGTCATATCAGATATTTATGCATTCTTTGTTTGTCACATATTGGTGCTGGTGACTGTACCTATGTTTTAAAATCTTTATGATATCCCTGTCTATTTTTAAGTTCATTCAAAGTTTATACACTAGCTAGTCCCCAAGAAGATATGTAAACTTAATTACATATACAAATATATATTCTGTGCCCTAGTGCAGTGTTTTTCAAACTTTATCATGGCACAACCCACCCCCCTTAGTTTGAAAAATATTTGTCGACCCCCCCCCCCCCCCCCGCTTACGTCCACTTACAGTTAGTTATATAACTTATGTTGATAATACAAACATTGAATAATCATGCATAATAATGGTGAGAGTATTTTAAGGATAATGCGACCCACTAAAGGACCATCCGTGACCCACAGATTGAAAAACACTGCCCTAATGTATACCTGGCTTAATTTGTTACATTAGTCTGTTCGTATTTATAAATTTTTCTGAAATTGGTTGTCTGGAAGAGATCGCTTTTTAGCGATAAGAGCCGCCTATTGTCTACCTAAATTTTAAATGTCTCTGTACTGTTTTTGGTGATCAATAAAGAATATTTGTATTGTATTGTATTGTTTGTTATATTCCAGTGTCATCGGTGTGCTTTGCGCTGGGCATGGGCCTGGGATGGGGCCAGCTGGTGCTGTTCATCATCTTCGTGGTGTTTGTGGACTTCATCGGGGCAGGGTTGCTCGTCTCTACCATTTTCTGGTAATTACAGAATTATAGTTTAGCTGTATATTATATTTGAAAGTGGCGTGAAAATGAAGAGGCCTTTACCCAGCAGTGGGTGGATGCGGGCTGATTTGATTGATATTTGAATATACAATAACTCTAATTTACGTATAAGATTTAGTGCTTCTAACCATTTTATGGACAACTAGCTTTTGCCTGTGGCTCCGCCTGCGTGGTATTCGGTTATTGCGCGCTGTTCCCTCGGGAACTGCATTTTTCTGGGATAAAGTAGCCTATGTCACTGGGCCCATAAACTATCTCTATGCCAAAAATCACGTCGATCCGTCGTTCCGTTACGGCGTGAAAGCGTAACAAACAAACAAACAAACTCACTTTCCCCTTTATAATAGTATATGGGTTATAAAGGGTGTTATGTCATTACTAATAAACTCGACCATACTCTACTTAATTAAGCATGCAAACTTTATCAGGTATGTAGATACATCTTTATTATACAACTACACACATACACACCTACATTGTGTATTTACATATAATCTTTATAATAATAAAAAATAATAATAAAATCATTTATTGCCACAGAAAATAAGACTATACAGTAAAAAAAAAATTCCATTCAATTAATTTTTTTTTATTCGACTGGAAGGCAAACGAGCAAGTGGGTCTCCTGGTGGTAAGAGATCACCACCGCACGTAAACATCTGCAACACCGGGAGTATTGCAGATGCGTTGCCAATCTAGAGGCCTAAGTTGGAATACCTCAAGTGCCAGTAATTTCACCGGCTGTCTTACTCTCCACGCCGAAACACAACAGTGCAAGCACTGCTGCTTCACGGCAGGATTAGCGAGCAAGATGGTGGTAGCAATCCGGGTGGACCTTGCACAAGGTCCTACCACCTGCAAATTAATTAATTATAGATTTAATTAGTTATTTTTTAACAATTTTTTTATCGTTCTAGGTACCTGAGCAACCGCTACCTGCGCCGCGACGCGTCCTCCCCCGACGTGGAGTGGGGGTACGCGTTCGACGTGCATATAAACGCGTTCTTCCCTCCGCTGTCGTTGCTGCACTGCTTGCAGATCGTTTTGTTTAATAGTAAGTATTTGGTGGCAGTGGGCGGGGCACATTGCTCGCAGGACTGATGGCCGATGGGGTCAAAAGGTTCTCGAATGGCGTCCGCGGACCGGGAGACGAGCTGTCGGTAGGCCTCCAACAAGATGGAGCGACGACCTGGTTAAGATCGCGGGATCGCGGTGGATGCGAAAAGCACAAGACCGGTCTGAGTGGAGAGCCTTGGGGGAGGCCTATGTCCAGCAGTGGACGTCTTTCGGCTGACATGATGATGATGATGATGATGATGATGTAGTATTTGGTCGAATTTGCCCACTGAGAGATTCGTACCTCTTTTGTAGACACCAGCAACATAAGTACCACAGGTGCGTTGCCGGCCTTTTAACAAACCGATAGGCTCGTTTTTTAAAGATTGCTAAGTTGTACCGCTCAGAGAATGCTGTCAAAATATCAAACTGATTAGCTATGTACTTGCTCAATTTCATAAAAGTATCGCCGCTAGTAAATCATAATAATAATCTTTATTTATCATTCATAAAATACTATTTTAACAAACTTATAGGCTACACTTATTAAAAGGGACAAATAACACACATTACCCTGAACTAGGAAAATTCCTGTTTCAGGTGTAGATATAGAGGGGCTTATTAATGAAACTTAAATATCTAATCACATGCAAATAGGGATGTTGACACCACCAATCAACTGACGTACTTTTTATGAGCTGTCAAAACACAATTCTCCCATAGAGTTTCAATGGCAATAGCGAATTATGACGTCACTATCCGGCAACTCAATCAACTATTTATTTGTTTTAAAGCAACAAAAAATCTAATTTTACAGTAAATCGAAAATTAATCTGGTTTTCAGGGCTAAATAGAGCGTTTTTTTACTGGAGTTGTGCCTTCGAATTATTTTTTAATGGCGTCATCATCCCTATTATAATTAATTTCTCGTTTCTAGGTCTTCTGAGCCAGCCGGGCATCCTGTCGTGTTTCGTGTCGAACACGTTCTGGCTTGCCTCACTTATCTACTACCTGTATATCACATTCCTCGGATACAGCAGTAAGTTATACTATATACTAAATCTCTGATTCGAACCGCTTTGTTTCCCATTAAGGTCTCTAATTACTACATCGTATCATACTGTGGTCGTAATAGGAACGTATCAGGCACGGAATGTAACGTGACACGGACTGCAACATGTCAACAATGGCATGCGACGGTGACGGTTGGTTAAAAAATGTCCTAGTGGGCATAGTCGATTAGTATGTATGTATGTATGTAAACTCCTTATTGTACAAAATAAGTAAAATACAATTGACAAAAAAACAAATATGTACAAACACGAACTTATCCCTTTAAGGAATCTCTTCCAGTCAACCTTTGAGTGGATGGTTTTAGTTTCGATACAAATAATATATTTTTGCCTAACACGTTCATATTACGGTCATAGTATGATATGGTGTATTGGGCTTGGGCCTTAGTTCCCAGCGCGGGCCCAGCGCGGATTGGGAACTTCACACACACCATTGAATTGTTTCGTAGGTCTGTGCAGGTTTCCTCACGATGTTTTTCTTCACCGTAAAGCTCGTGGTAAATTTCAAGTGTAATTTCGCACATGAATTTCGGAAAACTCAGAGGTGCGAGATGGGATTTGAACCCACGATCCTCTTCTTGAGAGGCCACAGGTCACAGGTCAAACCACTCTGAAATTCTCTCAGTATCTGAAAATTGTATGTTCCACAATATATTATGCCCCGTTTACCTATGAAGCAGGATCCCTTGCGGGTGTTTGCCCTACACACTACATATACCTTGTGTTTCATGTAGGTGTCTTTATGTAGTGTATGACAAAACACGCGCGGGTGATCTGACTTGATCCCCCCCCCCCCCCTAGGCCAGAAGCTGGGTACGCCCCCTGACGTTGTGAATTATTTTACAAACATAATCTGAAAGCTTACAATTAACTTTCAGATTATGGAAAACTAGTTGGGAATGGTAAGTTTTGAGTTTTGAGGCATACTTTTATAGCTGTATTGCCTTTTGAGAATAACTTGCATCTGAGGTACTTTTTGCACCTACCTAACCTAACCTACAATAGTTTGAGTGTATGTTTGACGTTAGCTATCATAAGGTCGCGTGTAAGCAAAGTTGTTTTAGTTGATATGGACCTCCGCAAAGTAACACGCCCGATTCATATTTTTTTAAATGGATCTTTTTGCCTACAGACCTCCCAATGGTGACTAACGCTCGAGCGTTCCTCCTGCCACTCCCAGCGCTGACCCTGGCGTATATCGCGTCTCTACTCATGGGATTCAACCTGAGCCACATGCTAAAAGACTTCTATTTGTACAGAGTACTATAGTGACTGCTTGGCATCCACGCAGGCAAAGTGTAAAGCCTTTTTTTGTAATGTACCTGGGTCGATCAACATTTTCTTGTCTTGTTGCTATAGTTACGGTCTCCTGCGTCACTTTTTAAACCGTAATTTTATAGAATTAAAATTCTCCAAACATGGATTTTTGTGGTAAGTATCAAGCCAAGCATGTTAGTATAATGTGACACAACATTTCTTCTAACAAACTGTACCACTTTTGTCTCCTCGCTGACGGGACAGAATAACAAGAAATAGTTGATCCACCCACCTACAGATGTGTTTGAACTTTTAATTTATACATGAAATGTCATATACAGTACAAGTCTACGCACGTAAAAAGAGCTCTGGGTGGCTAGTGCCAATGGCGTGACGGCCGCGCGTGCTACTACGCCCCCTCCCACGTCCCGCACTGCGCCGCTAATTTGGTCCGTACCTATTTCGCTCACTGCGCAGGTATATCGCCAGGAGCTCTTACGTCCGTTGATTTGTATTGTCTATAACCCAGACGCCATCTCTTTCTAACATATGAAAGTTACATAGTTCACGTTCACACGAGTGATAGAACGATTTTTTGGAAGATGAAGTCGCGGGCAAATGCTAGTACAACATATTTCTGGGACTGGGATGATATAAAGAAATGAATGTCGATTGTACTTGTTTATTATGTTGTAGTCAATAAGTTAACTGAGAATATATCATTGTAAATAGTCAATAAATAATTATGTAAATTATTTACTTAATTGTTTCTATTAAATATCTTTTTGAAAATTACATGTTTATTTTTATTGATTATCTCTTATTCCCCGTAGTATTTTTTTGTTGCAGACCTATACACCTGTTATATGCACTGCACTATGATAATAACTAAAAGATTAGGTAAAATGTAAATCAGACAACTGTTTCTCTACAATATGAGATTTTATTAGACAATACGTTTTGATCCAATGATTATGATACATAAACATAATACTACGTCAATCAATAGATTCTATCACATAATTTAATCGTCATCTAACACAATGACTTCATCTGAAGATATAGGTTTAGGCCTCGCTTCCGTTTCGTTGAACAGTGCTTTTTTGACTTCCGGTTTCTTGCCCTGAACGATCGGTGCTTTAGGAACTGCAGTCTTAGTAATCGTCAGTGAAGATGGTAGTCTGCTAATAGAAGCATTTATCTCCTGCGTGCTTACATTCTTTGACATCGTAGGCATATTCTTTTGCCTCTCAGCTAGTTTCTCCTGCAACGTTTTTCCTGGGCTTACTTGCTGATGCGGCATCGGCGGTTTGGTATGGATCGCCGCGCTCACCGTTGATGCTGAGGACATGTGCGCTTGAGTGGGCACAGAGTGCGTTGATACAGGAGGATTGTACGTCGTAAGCCCCGCCGTCATCGACGCGGGAAGTGAGGGCAACACGGTACCCATACTCGGAGCCAAAGGAGCTGATGCGGATTTTTGTAAACTAGCTGTAGTTTTTTGTACACTGCTCGTTGGTTTCTGTAAACCACTCGTCGATGTGCTCGCTGTTTTCTGCATTGATGTACCCGCACTGAACGACTTGGATGCTTTCAACTGTGAACTAACAGTGTTTTGCCTACTTCCGGGCTTGGGACCGCGTTTTTGCTTTTTAGCAGGCGGAATATATGAAGAGAAGCCTTGTCCCAAAAATTGTCTGTAAAATTCAGCTTGAAAGGAATTCTGCAGGGACGTTTGTAACGAGTTCTGTAACGTGTTCTGTAGTGAAGAGTAACCTGCTAATGCGTTGCTTAAGTATGATAGAGACAACGCCGCTGCTGTTTGCTGCGAAATTACAGGATCATTTAACATCGGCAAGTAGTTTTGAAACGCTGCAGCCATTTCGTGCTGTGACATTTTCGGTAGAGCAGCCGCCGTCGCCGCTGCGGTTGACGATGTCGGTGCAATGGTCGAAGGAACTTTAGGATTGGTTTTAGCTTGACTAGTAGCTTTCAACGTTTCTGCAGCAGCAGCTGCTGCTGCCATTTTGGCTGCTTGTTTTTTCTGCGCATTTTGAGCCTTTAGCAAATTTTCATGATTGCTTGTTTGTCTGAGAACCTGACAGTATTTAAGACTAAGATCGACTAGATTCATATTATCTGTTATAGGAGTAGTGGTTATTAGTTTGTATGCATCTACTATTAAGTTAACGAATTGCTTCGAGTTTGACTGCTTTTGTACTCTCTGGTACGATAAGTAAATATCTATCATAAGACTTTTGAGCCCTTGTTGTTCAACTTCATTGCTCTTTAAGTCTGGTTGTTGACAGAACTTTAGCAGCTGTCCTTTGAGCGATAGAACGGATAAGGAAAAGGCTTGCTGAGCTAGCTCTCCTCGATCACAATCACGCAGGTATGTTTTATCTGGTTCAGGTATTTTCTGTAGTTGCAAAGTCAAGTCGAGCAACGTTTTATGATCGTCTATTTCTTTTAAAATCTCCATGGTAAGTAGAACACAACGACTCATATGGAATGCGAAGCCACCAGCTCTTTCGACTTCATCTACCGGTATTTTCCAGATGTTATTGAAAAAATTCGCCGTTTTTCTTTCACTGAAGAGACCACCGATGGATGAACCGAAACTTGACGTGAAGTTAAACAGCATAAGATCACGGCATCTCTCAATGTCTTTTCCTTTCTTGAAATAAAAATGGTAATGAGCCAGCCTGTAAATGGCTTTATAATGTGGCGGAAATCTGCTCGCACAGTCTTCTAATGCGTATAAGCATGCAGATACAATGTTCATGATCTCTTCATCTGTCAAGGGCCTGGAATCATTGCTGGATTTATTAGATGATTCGCTATCCCTACTTGAGTCAGAACTGCTATCAGTTGTCGAATCACTCGAACTAGATCCGGTGGATGACGAAGATGAACTACTGCTGTCTTCTTTTTTCCCTAGGTCTGTTTTATTTTTTTCTTTTTCTGTGTTATCAGCTACTATAGATACTGTATCTGGCTTCTGTGGGTCAGTTTCTTTTTCTTCTCCTTTATTATTAGTTTCATTAGTAGGCTCTATAATCTCCATAAGCGTGTTCGCATCTTTCGCTGGTTCACCTTCGGAATTTGTCGTTTGTTTTACAGGTTCTTTATTCGCTATTCGTTCAGTATCGTAGGAAGCTGATCGCCTGACCTTGGCAGCTGCTGATTCTAATTTAAGCCTCTTAGCATCAATATTGCTTTCTTCCCCCGCATCACTAACAGAACGTTTGAGTATATTCGCAGCCTGTACAGGCTCATCTGCAACAACAGCCTTGATCTCTGCCTTTTCTGTTTCTAAGGCTGCATTTTCTCTATCCTTTGCCGATTTCCTCGAAAACGGACCCTTTTTCCATTCTTCTATACACGTTTGAAACACCTTGCCGACAGATACAGGAATTGGTTTGTTCTCATGTTGTTCTATGTATTTTAATATGGATGCATGGATCCTGTAATGCATCTCTAATACCTCAATAGAAAGGGTCATTGGAGTACTGTAGCTGATTTTGAGAGGGTAAATAGCTCCAGCTTTTTGCAGCATGTCAACAGCTTTGGAGTAAAAGTCTAAGTATACTGCAGGTGGCTTATTTCTTTTTTCAGCAACTTTGCCTAACATGTAATAATATAGCCATATTTCATCATAGGATTTATCATAATCGTTCGCGGTTAGAATTTCTGCAGCAGTAAAACATTTGTGAGTTGTATCAAGCATATCTTCTTTTTGCTTTTCTAATGATGCGAAATCTTCCATGCTAAGTGACTCACTCGCTTGTTTTAGCGCTCGAGAGCAAAATGAATGAACAATGTATACAAACATTCCATATTCAACCCACATGTTGCAGTGATTAGGGTCGATTTCTAATGATCTCTGAAAACATCTTACTATGCATCTTGCAGGGTTTAAAAACTCTTTTTCATTTAGATTTTTACACGATTTCAAAGGCCTTTCGAGGGTTGTAACTTTTGCCAGAGATATTTGTGCCCAAGATTCAAAACGTTCGTTGTTAATTACAACATCAAGCATATTGAACTTAACAGCCATATCTACTTCTTCCTTCTTAAAATAATAGTCTCCTAATAAGAAGTATATATCTTTCATCTTGTACGACAAAAGTGGGGGTACAGTTGGAAGTCTTGTCTTGGTGCCTTTTATGTATTTCTCGACTTCTGGCACATACTTTTGTGGGTCACATTCTGAGGGTAGCAACGCTAATATGCGTTGGAAAAGTTGCTCAGTGTCAGTTGTTATAGCTGACACCTTGCCCTCTAGCTCCGGTAAAGTGACAGGTCTAAATATCTCATACAACTGTTGGGCTCTGTGCCAATCTAATGAATATGGAGTAACATTGTGATCTTCAAAATACTTCACCTTTGTCTTCCTACTTGGGTGACCATATAAGCAGTAAATGCATTGTTCCATTAATTGCACAAGTTGTTCTGATGACTTAGCTAATGCTGGAGATCTTATCCTTGGCACTACTGTGTCTAGAATGAAATAGAGGAGTTTCCCATCAGAATGACAACACCAACCTCTGTTCCCTAACTGTTGATGTCCAATGAACAGCACCATAAGCGGGTTAGGGACACTGTCACTATCGCTTTTATCAGCTTCAGGAATCACAGCAACGCGACCCTGATCTTCTTCTCTTTGCAGTATATAATAAATTAAAATCCAAGGTACTATTGTACCAAAAGGCATCTCAGTAGCATTTGTTTCAACTTGATGACCAATTATTCTAATTAGGTCTTCCAGACCTTGACTGATCTCTCTTTGGGTGGCCGCATCTAGACATGTCAAGCCTTCTGTAGTCAGTATGTGTTCTATACAGCAAAGTATTTTAACCACTGCAACTGTCCACTTTTTATAATCTTCTGAACAAGATGTGCAGCGAAAGAAGTGTTTTAGAGCTTCATGTAAACTTATTAATGACCATTTGAAGCATTCATTTACTTTGCCTAGAGCCCAATAGGTGTCTAAAATTAGGCATAGTTGTACAGCAAAATCTAGAGACATCTCTTCTTCTTGCTGCTTGGCCATAATCTTACAATGTTCAAACGAATCTATGATAATATATAGTACTTCTTCATAGTTGCCTTGATCATACAAGTCCATGACTGTTGACAGTTTTTTATTTCTTTCTAAAAATACAATGTATCCATCTATTTCTTTGATATTAATTACTGGTTTGATTGTGAAGTGTGTCATATAAAGATTATAAGTATCTTTGTGCTCTCCCATTGCTTCAAATTCATGTGATAATTGATATAAGCTGTCTAAAGCCAATTCATCACATTTATTTAACATGCTGATGTGTAGCTTCACCCAAAGATACCGCAGCATATATTCCAAGCAATTAATACCAGAAAAAACATGTGGCTTTAGGGTTAGAATCAAACCAATCGACTCCACAACATTCAAACTGTGTGTCTCTTTATCTCCACTTGCATTCAACTTTTTACTGACTAAGAATTCTTCAACCAGTATATTTACTGCTGTATAATGTATTAACTCTTCATCATTATCACCTGCACATGATGGCACATCAATGTGGTTGTTGTAGCACTTATTTGATTCAATAAATATGGTTGGTAAATCTTCAGGCCATTTTACTCTCCATTTGTCAGCCAAAATATTCACATAGTCTTTTAAAATATCGATAATGTCCTTTTTATTTTCAATATACTTTGTAATAAATAGTTGTACATCATCATTTTCCTTGCTAGTACCAAAATATTCTTCTGTGTCTTTCTCTGGCTGTTTTTTTTCATTAAATAATTTATTGAGATCTGGAACATCAGGAGAAGTTTCTCGGGTTTTAGACTCTTTCTTCTCAGAATTTTCAGGGGCTAAGCCGATTGGCACCATTCTTCTTAAAGTTTCATAGATATTGTCATTGAGTCTGTCCGCTTTGTTTGTCTTTTTCCTACCAGACCGTCGCTTTGTGTACCATTCCCATTGTTGCAATGAACTAATTGCACTACCTCTTCTACGAACAGGCTGTTTCTTCTGAGTTTTCTGTTCAAGCTGTGCTTCAGCTGGTGGTTCTGTAGCAACCATTTCTATGTCACTTTCAACTTTTTCACTATCTGTTGCTGCTTTGTCCTTATCAGATACTTCATTATCATTTTCTGACACATTTTCATTATTTTTGTCGCTCTCTGCATTTTCTTCTGTTTTTTCAGGATCATCAACTTTTTTTGAATCTTCAGACACCTCCATTGGTTCTTCCACAGTTTCTTTTTCGAATATAATATCTATGAAACAAGCATGACTGTAATAGTTCTCTGTTATGTAATGGTGCATGTGAACCAGTGAATTTCCAACTGAACTCCAAGTAAGACTGTTAATTGGCTTCTGTAATTTTAAATTAGGCAATACATATTTGAATTTCTTTGCCTTTTGTTGTTCTATAAACTCTTCATGTATTACTTCAGCCTCTTTCAATAGTTTTTCAGCATCTTCGCTATCAAATGGATCATCATCTTTTTCATCCCATTTGTATATTGGGTTAAGATATTCCATAAATTCTCTGATATATGGATAGGCAGTGTATATGTGTTTCCTGTATGCTAAACCTCTCAAGTATCCAGGATCAAGTTGTAAGGTATCATGGATAGTTGAAATACACTCTTCTTTGAAATCTAATCCCAGTAAAAGCGTGACTATTTTATCGAGACATGGCCAATGCCGTGGGTTGCGGTCAGTCCCTCGCTGAAAAGCGTTCAATGCCATCTCGTATCGTTTAGCACGCATACACAGCTGCCCAAGGCAATGCCATAGTGTGACATCAGTGTCATCCAGCTCAGAAGCGGCGCAATAACATTCTATAGCTGCATCAACATCGGAAGTACTCAAAAATGCCCCTAAATTTTTATGGCACAAGTACTTCAAATTAAGCAAAGGACCTGATACTTTCTCACCTTGCGCCGGCTTCTTGAGGTCGTATAACAGCTCCGTGTCCAGCAAATCTTTGAGAAGCTGTGTGGCGTCCTTTGAGTTTCCTTTCCTCTGCAATTCGAGAGCTTTAGCGTATTGCTGTAACGCAATCTGTTCCAAAGCTTCCTTAGTGACCTCTTCCTCTGAACCGGTCTCTTCTTCAGACTCATCGTTCAATGCTGCTATTTTAATCATATTTCTGATTAATTTTTCATTATTTTGATTAATTTACACCCGGCTCTTCAGTAGAAACACAAACCACAGTATAGGTAGGGAAACAATGAAATATGGACAGAGGAGAAACGAAATTTAGGAAGGCAACTGCGAAATGTCAAAAAAATTCACGTTTTTATAATTAACTGAAACAGAACAGAAGTTTAAAAAAAAATGTGAGGGCCTACTCTGCAGTACAAAAATCGAAGTTCGAATCGTACCGTCTCTCTCGCTCTCGTAATAAACACTATAAGTGTTCGAAAAACGAACGACACGAACTTCGATTTTGGAATTTCATAGTAGCCCTGCTGATTACGGTCAACTGTCAAATAGGCAAATTCCGTCGCTTGTGTCATCCGTGACCGTCATAGAGCCATCTATTTGGACCATATTTGTATTAAAATACTTGTTTTCTAACCATTTTACAAAATGTCGCGGCCAGGAGATAGACCAAATCAAGCGCAGACGTACAAACTAGTCGTCGTGGGAGGCGGTGGTGTAGGAAAAAGTGCTATCACTATACAGTTCATTCAGGTATTGTCCTTAATAGGTTAATCAAGGCCTTCGAGCGTATATTTATTTTTCTTAGAAATTGTTCTGCAGCTTTGACTCATGATCTACATATCTGGTACTTAAAAGTCTAAATTTTGCCCCAATTCACGTAGTTATGACACAAAGTGTGTGTCAAGGTCTGTCTTCAAAGACGCCGCCCACTGCTACAAGTGGTGTTTTAGTGTTGATTTTCTGTTTCAGAGCTATTTTGTAACAGATTACGATCCTACCATCGAAGACAGCTACACAAAGCAATGCGTGATAGACGATATTCCCGCAAAATTGGACAGTAAGTGGTCAATATTTATGGTCTAAGTTTTTTTTTTTATTGCCTTGCTGTTTGGGCGGACATGGGCTGTGTTGTGTGTCATGGCTATTCTCAATATAATATGCAGGTATTTTTGTGGGCAGACTTGAGTAGTTTGATGTTGACTTAGTTCCTTGTGTCCACTTAAAAATAAATAATTGTAACAACTTGAAAACTTTTGTTTTGTTGAAATCAATTTATGCTAACTTAATTACAAAATAAATTTTAATTAAATGGGGTCAGGAGGGGAGGCCTTTGCCCAGCAGTGGGGCACTGTACAGGCTACTTAAAAAAAATATTACATGATTTAAATTATAGCAACAAAGAAAGTAATGCCTTTGCTTTATGCCTGTCTGTGCAAAAGTTTTTTATATAATCTATTTCTATGTGTAAAATTATTATTATTTTAGACAAAGGAAACTAGAATATGGGTTAATTTTACTTCCTATAAATAATTATTGGCACTATTTATAACCAACTTCAAAAAAAGAGTAGGTTATTATTTTATACTAAATAGTAGTAGGTATTTATTTCCATGTTTATTTGTCAGTTAGAAAATTATTTAATGGTTATTTGATATCCCTTCTGAAAAATTGCCCAAAATTAGGTTAAATTAGTTTACATTAGTGTTTTCTGCTGACTTACATAATGCAATACATTATCATTACAATAAGCAAAATGAGGTAAAACAATGTATTTATAGATACTGTATCTTATTGCATTTGACATGTGATAAAGTGTTATCTTGTCATTGTAAAGTTAAGATGACTTGATAAATGATAACAAAATGCTCTGTTACAAATAATAGTACTTTTTGATTTCAAAGATTTAATATTCTTCATACGAATTAAATAGAAAAGCTACATCACAAAAATTATTTTCATTTTCAAATTAAAACTGTCAAATTGAGATCCTCATTTTTTTAAGTTGATAAAAAGGTATCAAAACCTAATCACACTTTGTATTAAAGTATGATAATGTTTGTACAGTCACCAGCAGTAATATCTGACACAACAAAGCATTAATAACTTTCTAATACAATACAACTGTATTTCTAGGCCCAGTAGGATGAGTTAAATATTTTTATACCCTCCATTGTGGCAGATATTAATGTAGGTGACTGTACCAATGACTTTTCTAAGACCGCAACTTACGAAATCGAAACTTTACTAGTTGGGGGTCGCTTTAGCTGATCAGAAAACTCTTTATGTCCACGCCATCAGAACGAAAATTACGTCGATCGGCTCGTAGACGCGAAACGACGCTTACCGACGGGAACACGTCTTTTTCGCTCTTATTGCGTGGACATAAAGCATTTTTTTGTCGGCTTAAGCCGATTCCACGTGGATAGTTGTGAGTAGGGCTGCCACCTCTCTGGGTTTGCATGGTGTACGGGCGTGTAGTGTACGGGCTTGCATGGTGCATGTCCAGGCTATGGGCTTAACAAGAATTTTTGAAATTTTTGAACAAACCTGAGCAGAGATGCTAAAAATCCTTTAAGAATAAAAAATATAGTTTTAAGTGTCAAGCTGGCCCAAGTCAATCTAGCACTGGCTAGGTCATTTATTTTATATTTTTATAAATACAATAAATTAATTAAATAATTTATTGTTTTATTTAAGTAAAAAAATATATATATTCTAAAATCTCTGGTTTTGAAAGGTGGCAGCCCTAGATGTGAGTTGTTTTTTCTACTATACATCCTAAAAGCGTACTGTATTGGTTTGTCTAACACCATTGTCTCTCTCAGTCCTGGACACAGCGGGGCAGGAAGAGTTCTCAGCGATGCGGGAGCAGTACATGCGTTCCGGGGAAGGCTTCCTCCTCGTGTTCTCGGTGGCTGAACATGCCAGCTTCGATGAGCTCTACAAGTTCCACAAGCAGATCCTCCGCGTGAAGGACCGTGACGAGTTCCCTATGCTCATGGTCGGGAACAAGGCTGATTTGGAGGTCCAAAGAGTTGTGAGTATTGATTAAAAGTTTTTCTTTTTCATAGTAATAATAGAAGTAAACGACTTTTGCTCACCCCCAACCAACCCAACCCTCAATAATACACATAAATCACGCAAACTCAACTATCACCACCACCACACTACACTGACGCGTTTCGAACTTAACCAGATTTCATCCTCAGTGCAACAGAGCCATTCATCTTGCCAACAGATGTTATAAATTATAATGCCTGATTCCATAAATTATACAATAATAATAATTTACGCTCAGAAAGCTAATTTGTAAAAAAATAAATAAAACAAAGAGCAAGAGTGAAAACCATTAAAAAAAAACACACACCAGTACAGGAAGCCGTAGTGGCAACAGTTTGACATAAATATATTATGGTCTGTCAAGTAGAGGATCTTGGGTTCAAATCCAGATCCTCTGTGTTTTTCGAAATTCATGTGTTTAAATTGCATTTGAAATATATCGTGAGCTTTGCAGTGCCGGAAAATATCGCGAGGAAAACTGTATGAACCTGTGAAGAAATTTAATGGTGTGTGTGGAGTTCCCAATCCGCACTGGACCCACGTGAAATCGCGTTGAAATAATAAAAAAAAATATATATCATGGTTCATGGTACACTAGACACCAATTGACCTAATCCCAAACTAAGCAAAGCTTGTACTATGGATACTAGGCAACGGATAAACATACTTATATAGATAAATACGTACTTAAATACACATATTAAACATTCATGACCCAAGAACAAACACTCATATTATTCGCAAAATATCTGCCCCGGCCGGGAATCGAACCCGGGACCTCAAGCTTCATAGTCAGGTTCTCTAACCACTTGGCCATCCGGTCGTCTAAAAAATATATTTATATATCATTTAAAATAATCTGGTATCGTCTAATATAATCTGGTATCATTTTGAGGTCACCTGTATTTTTCCTGTTTTTTTTTGACACAAACGTTTTCTGGGGTTTATTTTTATAACTCATTTACCTGTATTGGTCAGTGTGACACGTTAAGAGTCATACCTCGTAAACAAACACCATGTGATTGGGAGGTTGTAAATACAGTTTTGTTTTCCTTGGTCAGTCCGAAAATACGTCATACCATTTGTCCTTAGTAGGTATGTAGTTTAGTTAGTCACTTAATAACTAGAATTGAGACGAGCTATGTTTGTAGTATTGCGGTGGGATCAAATCAGAAATGAGAAAGAAAAGTTGCTGTGGTATTCATACTAATAATATTAATGCGAAAGTGTGTGTGTTTGTATGTTTGTGTCTTTCTAGTTGTTTCGGTAGCACGCCACTGCTGGTCATAGGCTCTGCAGATGGTAGGATCTTGTGCCAGGTCCGCCCGGATTGCTACCACCAACTTGCTCGCCAATCCTGCCGTGAAGTAGCAGTGCTTGCGCTGTTGTGTTTCGGCGTGGAGAGTAAGACAGCCGTTGAAATTACTGGTACTTAGGTATCCCATCTTAGGCCTCAGGTTGGCAACGCATCTGCAATAGCCCTGGTGTTGCAGATGTTTATGGGCGGTGGTGATCTCTTACCATCAGGAGACCCACTTGTTCGCTTGCTATCCAGTCGAATAATAAAAAAAGGGTGCTTATTAATTTTTGACGAGTTTTGGCGATAAATTGAAGTTTTAGGACCAAACGCGAAACAGGAATCATGGGTTTTCGGGGAAAATTGGCATCGTAGGTACGTAGAGTCATTCACGATGACGCGTGCCGTGGTTCTTATTACAATGTCATAAATGGGTAATTTTGACAAAATCACGCGTCACTATCTACGATGGCACTGTATATTCAGGGATGTTATGGAGCTCTGAATCCGTAACCGAAACTATCGGATATCCGAAATAAAAAACTATTCGTAATCGTAACCGAATTCGATATAAAAATTTCGGATAAGGGCGGATAAGAGTCTAAATGCAACATGTTGTGACAGACTTATTTTTGTTAAAGTTTTATGTTTGCTTAGTCGTAATTTACGACTCGTAACTATTACAATTTAAGTAAAATCATTTATACGTATTCTTATGTAATGTATTTTACTTTTACACTTCCTTAAAAATTCAATATAGCTATAACCGAAACCGAAACTATCGGATATTCCGTAATAATTGTTGTCTTTAGTCTATGTCATAATTTTAGGACCTTGGGTGGATATTTCACAAATGTATATATTTAGTTGGGCCGGAATGAGTACGCTTTCTGGTCCTAAAAATAGGCCGTTGGGCCTTAGAAAGTAATGACTAATAGTACTAATTTCGGCTGTACAATATTAAGAATTGCGAAACTGAAGTGGCAGTGGGCGGGGCACATTGCTCGCAGGACTGATGGCCGATGGGGTCAAAATGTTCTCGAATGGCGTCCGCGGACCGGGAGACGAGCTGTCGGTAGGCCTCCAACAAGATAGAGCGACGACCTGGTTAAGATCGCGGGATCACGGTGGATGCGAAAAGCACAAGACCGGTCTGAGTGGAGAGCCTTGGGGGAGGCCTATGTCCAGCAGTGGACGTCTTTCGGCAGACATGATGATGTCATGTTGAATATTAACAACAACTATTTTATTCCCAGGTATCTCTAGAAGAGGCACAGGCGCTGTCCCGTCAACTGAAGGTTCCGTACATAGAGTGCAGTGCCAAAGCCCGTATGAACGTCGACCAAGCCTTCCACGAACTGGTGCGGCTGGTCAGGCGGTTCCAGGAGGCGGAACGAGTGCACATCAAGGCGGAAAGCGGCCGCAAGAAACGGACTTGCGTGCTCTTGTAACGTACATAAGCTTGGTGCTTGGGGTCTACTGTAAGTGTTTGCCGGTCCACAGTGTCAAAACGAGGGAACCTTAGAGAATCCATACTAATTTCATAAATGCGAAAGTGTGTTTCTCCGTCTTTGAAAGAAAGAAAATAATTTATTTATAACAGCAATGTACATACAGCAGGTTAGGAAAAATAAACAAAAAGAAGTGTTGCCGCTATAAAAAGGCCCCGACTCAGCATGTCGCTGGTTGAAAACCAGCACTCAGCACAGAGTAAAAATACGGAAAGTCACACAAAACAAACAAATTAAATACAAAAATAGCTACGAGGCTAAAATATGAGTTGGCTGTATAGCCCACATATCATAATTCTTTCACGCCGTAACGGAGCGACGGATCGACGTGATTTTTGGCATATAGTTTATGGGCCCAAGAGTAACATAGGCTACTTTTTATCCCGGAAAAATGCACAGTTCCCGAGGGAAAAGCGCGTGATAACCGCATACCACGCAGGCGGAGCCGCGGGCAAAAGCTAGTAATAAATAAATATTATTGACAATTCAATTTACACCAATTGACTTTATCCCAAATTAAGCAAACTACGTACTATGGGTACTAAATACAAAGGATAAACATACTTATATAGATAAATTCATACTTAAATACATATAAAACACCCCAAGACTCGAGAACAAATCCGTATTATTCATACAAATATCTGCCCTGACCAGGGAACGAATTCGGGACCTCCAGCTTCGTAGTCAGGTTTTCTAACCACTGGGCTAGGTCATGGCGCGAGTAGATTCCTTGACTTTCCATACTTGCGCAATTTTTCATATAGGAAAATTTCGGAAACTTCTCACAATTTTGCATGAAGATTGTAACTTTCTATGTCTTAAATTTAAATTTCCTGATTTTTTGTGAAAATTTCCAGAATTTTCCGAGAACCTTCCCAACTTTTTGGAAACTTTCTGCAACTTGCACATTTGTACTAATCTCGGAATTGTATAGTCCCAATCGATAATGACAGGCTAATTCTATGCGGATAAAGTCGTTACAAAAATTTACAAAATAAAACTAACTGCTAGAGCTGAAACGTTTATACACTGCACTTGTGTGCAACTTTCGTTAGAAGAACTTTTAACATAAAGCGTAAGCGACAACATAAGTCGCTTAAGTAAATTCTCATATGAAATTTCGAATATTCCTTTTTTGACGTTTATCATTTGTTGTTGCGATTTTACTAAACGTTGGAATTTTAGTAAAAAACTTCATGCGTACTTCTTAGTGTATATTATTCATAAGCGACAAAAGATACTAGTTAGGGTGGATCCTTGTCGTAAAATTGTACCAACCTGTAGACGATGTGGACATGGCAATATTAGCTTATAATTGACCTATTGTTAAAAATAAACTCAATTTAGCTAAATTGGTTCACTGAAAGCGCACTGCTGATAATTAAAAAAAAAACTGCCTCCTAGTGAGGGGATGTGTATTTATATGTTATACCAGTGTTACCATATTTAACTAAATTGGGCCAAACCATAGACATGTTAGTCTATGCCTTTGATTCTGAACATGTGAAAGATATTTTTATATCACAATATTAATTATTTTGTTCAGTGAGATTCATTTTGCTACTCTGTCTTTACATTTTTTTAACGTAGGTTATTTTGACCTATGCTTAAGGTATTTATTTTTATTTGTTTAGGTTGTTTTTGAAGCTTTATTATTGGATAGTTACTTTTTGTTGACACGTGGAATACAGATGCATGCTATTTAAAAAAATAAGTATTTGGGATAGCAGAGATAGTGGCTGCATCTGATTTTTTTAAGTTGTTGATTTTTCCCACATTATTTTCTGGTGCTGTATAACTTCGTTCTAGTGCCATACTTTGACATTTTCTTCTAAAAGAAAAAGAGAACACCAAATATTGCTTTAAATTGAAGGCTTTAATATTGCAGTTCTTTGCTATGAATGTATGCATACGGCACTAAATGTACTCTTAAATTAAAACAGGCTATTACGCTTCATATCACAACACAAGTCGAAAAATCAATATTTTTTATGAATTTTACTTGTGTAAATGTTTACTTTTGTCAATTTGGTATTATACGATGTTTGCTTGACAATAGATGTGTTATAGATACATATCGTCACTATTGTAAAATGCCTGATTTGTTCTGATTTGGACCGTATACATATAGCGCAATATAAAAAGGTGCTAACTATGTCAACTTAGCTTAGCAATCTGTATACAAGAGTTTATACTCTTTGGAGTATTTCTGTGTATGGGATAAAATCCCTGGTCGCAGAAACGAACTAATGTTTTAAAATATTGAATTGAAATTCTTTTAATACTGCCAACTACATAATAAGAATAGCATTAAGAGTAAGAATAACAAGTTATTGTTAAAAAGAAATGGTCACTTTGAAATTCTGAGTAATGAACAAAACCAAGGAATGAACAGAATGCCCCTGTCAGTCGTTATTATCAGCATAATGCGTGATATTTAAAGTATATTTGTTCTTCATTTCAAGTAAACGTTGCATTGAGGAATATCACGATGAATTAGCCGCTAGAGGCACTAGAGTACCTACCCTGAGGTCTCTGAGGCGAAATGCGCCTCAAATGTCACTCTTTGTGGATGGGCTATAATTACGTATGTTTATTTCCATTTAGAATATAGTTGTCAATATTTTGCAATACCTGAGATTAATTATGGAAAATTTGAGTTACGGGTCAATGATTGTCAGTACTTTGAAGCAGTTTCATATTTCGGAAAGTTACGTCCTTTTTTACAAGCTTTTAACTTCAACTCGTATGTTTCATGGTTTGCTTCAAATCTTCTCAGTTCATCTAGTTCCAATGGTCGGATGGAATTTACATTTTTAAGTTGGATGACAATACAAGCACAATTAGCAAAAAGCTTGTATAAAAATGTTTTTTTTTTTTCACAAATTTATTTTTCGAACAAAATGGGACTGCGGCACTAACGAACTTTGACAGCCATACTCTAGTATCGTACTCGACAGTGGTGCCAACTGTAGCACAAAAACGGTAGCTCTCGTGTATTAAAAAAACATAGTGACCATATCATCTATGAACACCTTTCTTGTGTAGTAGCTTTACATAAATAATGTAACACAAATCTTGGATGTAGTCCTAGACGTTTGGAAACCAAATACTAATTTATATATATTTTGTTATTAACATTTTGTCGATATTTAATATTAGTTAGCTTGTAATTCGATGTGTTCGTTGAATAGAAAGTGATTGTGCTTCGGAGCCCATGTTTTAAGGCTTTTTATGCTTTCATATTTTTAATATTTGCAATTTAAAGATTTATTTTATTTGTAAATTTTAAATTATCGAATGGCGCTTATGACTATTCAACACCCATTATAAGCGACACTTGTATGTAGTTTTATAGTCACTTTTATAGTTTATTATACGGTATATGTTATAAACGATATGACGATGAGTTGGGACGACTTTCTTTCATCACTGTCCCTCTCTTAGCTTTCTGTTTACACAATTACGCGAATTGTTATTGTCATATCAGAAAATCGACACTTTCTATTCGAAGCACAGCAATAACTACGTCATTATAGACAGCAAATTTTGTAGTGTATGTTACTTTGTAAAGAGATATACTATATATTTTTATATCATGGTATTGGTTCTTACGCCTTTTTGCTACGCGTCATTTTGTGGTGCACAGGTTTTGATACAATTTACAATGATTTTAATGTATTGTAAGTAGCTTTTACATATTAACAATCTGAAAGGATATTTAAATAGTAGTTTGTTAATAAATGTATGTATGTATTAAATTAGAAATGTTGCTTTTTTGTAAACTGTTTGGCTATGGCGGTTACACCTTACGGCGGTTACGCATGAACAGAATCAAATTCCGGTATTAGTTTGCTAAAACTTTTGGTAAATAAGCGTAAGTGTTGACACCTTGTTATGCAGTATTTTTTATGTTGTGATGTAATCAATACGTTAATTTAACGTAAGTACAATAAACGCATTTCAGTATTCAGTGCAAAAACCTATAGGACCCTATTTAGAACGTGGTGAAGACCTGCATTAGCGCATTATGTTTTTTTTACTTTCGTGGCGTAATGTGTGTAATGCGTAATGTGTCGGAATGAGAGGTGCTTAGTTTTATGGCGCTTAGACCCTACCGAATAGTGGCCTAGAAGGATGATTATTTCATACTCTTTATATGAGCAAAATATTATATCTAAATCGGATAAATACAGCGACGACCTTAAGAACATGAAACTAAAAAAATGGCGCATTGTGAAATACAGTCAAGGGCAAAAATATGTATACACTTTAGTACCTTGTCACTTTAAACACTTTGACAGTTCATATATGGCAGTTGAAATATGACGCAAAAAGGACAAGGTACTAAAGTGTATACATATTTTTGCTCTTGACGTTAATGCAAAATATACCATGTTTTACCATGATGCGCCTAGTTTTCATGGTTTACAGAAAGAATTTGTCAAATAACCTGGAATACGCTAGATTCTATAAACGAGCTAAAAGGTTGCCTGTGCATGCAGAAATATTAAATTAAATTAAATATTAAATTCTCAGGGTTCTCAGCCTTATTTTTGCCCACTGTCCACTTTGAGATGTTTTGCTAGAGCTCTTCCTTATCATTTATTTATTATATGTAACGTCTCCTACAGTTGTACCTATTATAAGTAAACCACCGTAAGAACTACCTGCAGTTTGTTGCAGTTACTAGACTAGGTGGTCCTAGTCTCAGTACCTAAGCCATCATTGTTTTCATCAAGGAAACCACTGGGGGGCGAATATTCAGGGTTTTTCCAGAGTTTTTTTTTGTCATTGGTGTCTTCGCAGGTGTTATTAAAAGAAATAATGCCCAGGGTTGTTTTATTACGAAAATTGAAGACAATACCGACCCTGGATTTAGCGTGATTAAAATTCTTTTCACTTGTTTTTCCGTTGTGCTATAAAAACTTAGGATGTTAATGACGCTTGACCGCGCGGTCAAAACGCTCGAATATTCGCCCTGGGACATTTATTGTGAACAGATTCTACTGCGGGTCGAAGTTACGGCGATTTATCTACACTTATCGATAATGATTTATCGGCACGCCTTTGAATCAGTTCCGCGCGCCTTTGAATCGGTACCGTGCGGTCTTGATTTCCCATCACTAAATCTTGCTCGTGACGTCGTTGTAGGGACGAAAAATTCGATACTCTAGGTTCTCAATCTATCTTGATATAAGATCTGTGGCCATCAACATCCACCAGGGGGCGTTACCGTCTATGTTGAGAACCTATGAAACTCTTAGCTCGTCCTTGGAATTGTGTATCTTAAAATTAAAATCAAAATTAAGCTTTAACGCGGCCCCGCCGCCACTTAACGTTAATGTTGTCCAGCTAATGTATTGTATTATCTAATAAACACGGTAACATCCATGCGACTTCATTTATTTATCCTTATATATTTACCCCTTGTTTCACTACTCATTCATGTTCAGCGTGTATTTTTGATACTACCTCAAACTGTAATCAGACGAAGATTTAAGTGCTGTGAACCGATATCAAAACAATAGAGCGTAACTAATTTTTTAAATATTTTCTAGCAGCAATGTAATGCGTACAATGCTTTTTGAATAAAAACATAGCAGTATCACGTAGAGATACATTGCGTGCTAATTAAAATTGTAAGGAAAATAATAAGTCGAAACTTTTTACTAAAACATAATAAAATGTGATTATTGGGGCCTTCACAAACTAGCTTAAAGTACACGCAAGTACGTAAGAAGTAGTGTGGTAGTAAGTAGTAGTGTAGTTCAAAAAGACACGCTGTATGTGTCAGTTTTTTTTTTTTATTCGACTGGAAGGCAAACGAGCAAGCAAGAAAGCAAAGATATCTTTGATTTCTCTATGTGTTTTGCTAGCCACCATCTTGCTCGCTAATCCTGCCGTGAAGCAAATATGCTAAAGATTCGTTTGGGAAATGAAACTAGTACGATAAGTTTTTGGGTACTGAAATTTGGCGAAAAATATTTTGGCGAAACGGCAGTACACCCCCTATTGGTGTCAAAAAAAAAAACACAAACTTTAACTGATCTCTTTACTCATTAATAATGTTTACACGTTTATAAATAACTTCCCACTACTAGTCTACTTCCTGGCGGCGAGCGCGGCCAGGTCTGCGATGCAGCGGTCGAGGGTCTGCTTCTCCTGGTCAGGAGTGATGGCTTTGGTCACGTTGGTCACGATCCAGTCCACCATGTGCCTCTGGGCCAGGCGGCGTTCCAGGTTGGACTTCTCCAGCTGATAGTCAAGGCGGCGTTTGACCTGGAATCAGAGTTATTTATTTAGATTGTACTAGCTTTTTCCCGCGACTTCGTCCGCGCGGATCTAGGTTATCGCGCGGTGGCGCCCTCTACCGGAATAAAAAGTATCCTATGTTGATCCTCAGGATTCAAACTACCTATATACCAAATTTCATTAAAATCGGTTCAGTGGTTTCGACGTGAAAGCGTAACAGACAGACAGACAGACAGAGTTACTTTCGCATTTATAATATTAGTAGGGATTTTAATTTTAATCGACTGGATGTCAAACGAGCAAGTAAGTCTCCTTATGGTTGGCAAATACGTTGCCAACTTAGAGGCCTAAGATGGGATGCCTCAAGTGCAAGTGGTTGGGATGATTTGATGACAGAAGGGGAGTGCTTCCCATTTATTCCATAGATAGAATTTATATTATACTTATAAATAAAATAGATAGACTACTCGCTTTTTAGTTGTTAAATGTCAGTTGCATGGAACATATAAAAAAACATTTTTCTCGGTTTTTCTATAGAACAATGTGCAATACTTCCGTATCATTTTGTTCCTGACAAATGATAGTCTGAAAGCCTAATAGGTATGGTCTATGGAATTTGGAAATTAATATATTATTTTGTTCAATGACATCACAGTTCTATCTATGGACCACCAGACCACGAATACCAATACCAGAGATCAAGCAAAGCTTGTATTATGGGTACTAGGAAACAGAGAAACATACTTATAAAGATAAAATGCAGCAAGCAATTTTATTTACTAAGCAATATTGATGTACCTATTAAATTAGTAATAACAAATGAAAATTTAAGACTAATAAATTGATTAACAAAGAAAAAAAAAATTGTCAAGTCAGTCTGTCAGTTGGAGTGTGATAGGTCAGCACCATCATCAAAGCCAAATAACTTGGCTGCTGGCTTCCTTTTGTGACGGGTTCCTCGAATGCACATGCTAGTCACTCTAAATATGGCAGTTATTATATGAGCTCTCAGCCAGCCCATGACACAAGGCAGAGATCAGTCCCAGCGAGATGAAAGTGCTTCCCCGAGGTGTTTCACAAAGGAGGCCATTTGTGGTGCGATAAATACATACTTGAATACATATTAAACAAGACAAAAGACTTGAATACATATTAAACTAAAACAAAAGACCTGAGAACTAACATTTGTATTATTCATACAAATATCTGCCCCGGCCGTGGATCGAACCCCACCTTCTCTAACCACTTGGACACCCCTCTTTGGGGGGGTTAACCCTACCTCAGTGTAAGTATTCATCAGGCGCTCCCGGTAAGCAGCTTCGAGCTGCAGCAGTACGTTCTCTCGCTTGGCTTGCACCAGCAGTTCCTGTCCTTCGGCGCGCCACTGCGACTTCTTCTCCTCGGCGATGGCGTCTTCGAGAGACTTGATGGTCTCAGCACGGCCTTCGTTCCAGCCGGCTTCAACTGCCTGGAAGGAGGAAAGAATATGCATTAAAACAAAAATAATATATGTTTAAAGTGAAGTTAAAACAATTTTTATTGAGAGGGTGTTTTTACAGTATTGACGAAATATTTGATGAAATGTATAGATAGAGTATAACTGTTGAATTTATTTGATGTATTTTGATTATTTTATTTTATTGTTAGCTGTAAGACATTCAAACACAATCATGTATTGTTTAATGAATAAATGATGTCTATGTCTAAATACAACCAAATTGATAATCCTTTTTTTTGAAGTTGGTTAAAAATGGTTAATTAAGTAGCTGGTATTGAATTATTTTTAAAATATGTGCTTACTAACACAAAAATAAGATATTGTAACTAACAAACTATGGATAATAATGTCAAATAAATGACATCATTATTATTAAAAATTTATTCTGCAAGCAAGCTCTTTTACATGTCACTTTTTTTAAACTAACACTTTAAAAAATAAAAAAGCATTTTCCACTTTGTAGACTCTTGAGGATTGACTTAAAGCTGTGACAACTCTTCTTCTTCTCTTTTAAAATATGGCTTTTAAAATAAATGGAATATCCAATATGGCTAATAATGGAATATACAATATGGCTTTTAAAATGTCCTAATTAATAGGACAATTTCGCCAGTGTCTACAACTCCTAATTTTTAGAGTATTTGTACACCATTAAATCAGACTTTTAAGAAGTTACCGTGGAGATTTTACTATGGCAACTAGTCACGAAAAGTTGTTGACCATATTTCAAATACATAGACCACATGAATGATAAAGAGACTCATTCATAAAGCTAGTCACTCCGTCACAGTTTGTTTTATACAAACAACTTTTCCAAGACAGCTACTACAATACTGAAACTTTCATCATCATCATAATCAGCCCATTCATAACAACTGTAATCATGAAAATTTGAGGCAGAAAAACGTAAAATGCTCCAATAATGACCCGTAGTCTGAAAACACTAAGTGAAGCGATTCATTATTAAAATCAACTTACATCAACTTCCTTATCCAAATAAGCAGAGATGGAGGGTCCCAGCTTCTTGGCGGCGACGTAGATCATGACAAGCAGTGACAGCCCGCTGTAGTACTCGTGCTCCATGACGTAGATCTCCTTGCTGCATAGGTATGTGGCCAGACCCACTCCGAAGGTGTACGGGCCAGTCACACCGGTCTTGGAGTGGAAGAACTGGAACCTGGGAATAATAATAATAGCATTTATTGGATGACCACATAGATTCATTAGAACAAAATTAAATTATATAAAATCCCTACTAATTTTATAAATGCGAAAGTAACTCTGTCTGTCTGTCTGTTACGCTTTCATGTTGAAACCACTGAACCGATTTGGATGAAATTTGGTATATAGGTAATTTGAACCCCAAGAATCAACGTAGGCTACCTTTTATTCCGGTAGAGGGAGCCACCGCGCGATAACCTAGATCCGCGCAGACAGAGTCGCGGGCATAAGCCCAAGGTGATGTGGTTATGATTAATCTTTTATTAAATTATATTGTAAGGGATAACTCACGTCTTAAATCGAGTTTAGCTCGGCATGTTTTGGGAAACATAAGTGAGTCTCATGGTAGTTTCATGTTTAAAAATGATTAATCTTTACCATTCCTCAGGCACGAAGCCGAGCCTGACTTTGCCGGGCTCCCCTCGCACGGGCCTGGGGAAGTTCTTCTCGTCGCGGACTCCGGCGACATCGGTAGCGGAGCCACGGGCCACCAGCGCCGTGGACGCGGACTGTCGGGCCGCAGCTGGAATTATGATATTTAACAATTAATAGTTTTACAGTTTGACTTTAACACTATTTTCGGTTTAAGAGGCTAGAAATATTTTTTTTCAAGAAATATCTCTTTTCATATATGCTTTACCTCCTGGGCCCCAAGTATTTTTTTTTATCAACTTAGACATATATATGGGTTAGCACCAAAAAGTTGTACACCATTAAAGCTGTGTTAGCAGGTAGTTATAATTTCCATTGTGACATGAAAATTAATCATACATTTGTATGTATAATTTTCGTGTCACAATGGAATTTTTTTTTTTATTAGCCTGTTAAAGTGTCCCACTGCCGGGCAAAGGCCTCCCCTTCTTATGGAAAAAGTTAATGAATAATTATAACTACCTGCTAATGCAGCTTTAACGGTGTGCAACTTTTTGGTCTTCATTCATATATCATCATTTCAGCCTATATACGTCCCACTGCTGGGCACAGGCCTCCTCTCGGAATGAGAGGGCTTGGGCCATAGTTCCCACGCTGGCCCAGTGTGGATTGGTTCATTCAGAAATAGTCTTATATAAAGGATGCTTGGCGGTTTAAAGTTCTTACCATCAGATTACTCTAACTAATTGCATTCAGTACTACCTATATAGGGCTTAGAAAAACAGTTAATTCCCTATAACAGCAAAACATACATCAAATAAATTATTATTATTAACTATCTGCAGTGTAGTCCGTTTAGTACAACTTCCTATTTAACATGAGCCACCATAAAAGTACATTCGTTCGTTTAGTACGGCGTCCGGTTAGTACGACGTCATATCACCGGTCCCTTGGCCGTCGTTATATCCGGGTTCTACTATAATCTTACTCTTGCGTGCTCATCACCAGCTCACCACCAGCATGAGATGGAATCCATTGCAAAACTATTTGGATATTGAATACAGTGAAGATAATATGCAGTTAAACCGGGTTAGATTTAGAACAATGTGTAAAACATCCAATAAATAGTCCAATCAGTCTAGTTAGTCCAATACAGAAGGTTATAATTACGATTTACCTAACTATACCCCAAAAGACCTTCGACAGTAATATTCATGTTAGCATGTTAAATTAAAAACGTATGACTGATGATAGAATGTTTTTTCTTACAAAATCGGCAGGTAAAGCGATCTTCATTTGTCAAATCAGTGATTACATAAACGACGTAACCGAGGGTTAAGGTTATTATATTTTTAATACATACCAAGACATGAATATGAGTTTGTGAGGTAATTTGTACGCACCTGAACGCAAAGCTACGCGTGATAGCATATTTTATAGCGTATTTATTGTATAATTTGAAATTTTCGACAGTCCACCACGAAAAGTACTTTGCGCTAGTGATGTAATTTATTTATCGATAATTTGTTTCATAGAATAGAAGTGACAGATAGGATGCAACGATTATATCGATAATGTTCTATGAAAAAAAATACCACAACGTTCAGACAGTGGCTGAATGAAGGAATCAACAAACGAAAGATATTACTAAAGTGAAAATTCCATTGTGCAAGTTATTCTTTACATGGAAAGTTCTGAGAGTTCAGAGGGGCTACTACGAAACTCGAAGTTTGTATCGCGCCGTCCCTTTCACTCGCCTGTAAATGACATAAGCGCCAGCGGGACGGCAACATACGAAGTTCGAGTCAAAGGTTCGAGTTTTGCACGTCTGGCCCGATGCTATATAGTTTGCCTAATTAGCTTGTATAAAGGGTATAGCCGTGTAAGGATGGCGAAACTGCCTTTGACGAGAAAGTGGTTTTCCTTTGGCTCGGATAATTGTCTTTACATACGTTGTAATTTGACCAAATTTTAGCCCCAAAATGGGCGTGGTTTTTGAGATAATTAAAAAAAAAGGAAAATCGTTTTTATTTTTTATTTACCAAACTAGTGGCCCGATTTTCATGAAATTTTTATATATTGTGTAGAAAATTAAGAGCGTTTTTTTCTAAAAAAAAAATCCAAATAATTTTATATTTAAGTAAAAAAAAAACATTTTTTTAATATTCATAAATTTTTTTTTTTTACTTGCGAGGTGGCGACACCTACCAATATCAGATATATTATGACCCATTTAATACTCTAATACATATATTTTTTTCAAAAACATTCATTTGGATCATCAGGTTAAAATAAGCGAATTTGTAACATCTCATACAATACATAGCCTTCCCTTTACTACGTACATGGGCGTTTTCAAAAAAAGTTGTTGAAATGACTTTTTTTTAGAAGTGGATGAAATTTGGTATTCCTGCTCAGAATCAGGAGCACTTTCGATTAAAATAGGAGAAAAAAAATGTCTCAATATTTTTTATTCCATTACGTTACCGTTTTCATACGCGTATCTGTGGCGGTAGTGTAATGGATAACACAAAATTATATGAAAAACCTGGGACACTTTTTTTCCCATTGCAATCGAAAGCGCTCCTGATTCTGATTAGGAATACCAAATTTCATCCACATCTGACAAAAAAGTCATTTCAATATCTTTTTTTTGAAAAAGCCCACCTACGTAACATAGGATTCAATAGTAGGGTTGGTTGAAAAAAAAATTTTTTTTTATTTTCTTAGCATGTGGGTAGAATTTGTACCTTATGAAAAAAGAAAAATTTTCAAAAAAAAATTTTACTTAATATTTAGAGGTGGCCCACTCCCTTTTAAAATTAATAATCTATTAAATGAAGTAGTACCAAAAAAATATATGAAAGGTGTTCTAGAACCTGTAGGGTCTCCCCTCGAAGCCAATTGGAAATCAAAAGTAAAAAAAAATAATTTTCTATTATTTTTGTAATTAATGTAAAAAATCAAAAAATGACTTCTTTCTTTTGTATTAAAATGAAAGTTATAAGTAAAAAAAAATCACAATCGACAATTTTTAGACGTCTTCCACGATGTTTGACCGAAAAAATTTTTTTTTGTTGGAACTACCTCATTTGATAAATTATCAATTTTAAAAGCGAGTGGGCCACCTCAAAATATTAGATAAAAAAAATTTTTTTTTTGAAAAATTTTCTGTTTTCATAAGGTACAAATTCTACCCCCATGCTAAGAAAATAAAAAAAAAAATTTTTTCAACCCACCCTACTATTGAATCCTATGTTACGTAGGTGGGCGTTTTCAAAAAAAAGATGTTGAAATGACTTTTTTGTCAGATGTGGATGAAATTTGGTATTCCTAATCAGAATCAGGAGCACTTTCGATTGCAATAGGAAAAAAAGTGTCCCAGGTTTTTCATATAATTATGTGTTATCCATTACACTACCGCCACAGATACGCGTATGAAAACGGTAACGTAATGGAATAAAAAATATTGAGACATTTTTTTTCTCCTATTATAATCGAAAGTGCTCCTGATTCTGAGCAGGAATACCAAATTTCATCCACTTCTAAAAAAAAGTCATTTCTACAACTTTTTTTGAAAACGCCCATGTACGTAGTAAAGGGAAGGCTATGTATTGTATGAGATGTTACAAATTCGCTTATTTTAACCTGATGATCCAAATGAATGTTTTTGAAAAAAATATATGTATTAGAGTATTAAATGGGTCATAATATATCTGATATTGGTAGGTGTCGCCACCTCGCAAGTAAAAAAAAATAATTTATGAATATTAAAAAAATGTTTTTTTTTTACTTAAATATAAAATTATTTGGATTTTTTTTTTAGAAAAAAACGCTCTTAACTTTCTACACAATGTATAAAAATTTCATGAAAATCGGGCCACTAGTTTGGTAAATAAAAAATAAAAACGATTTTCCTTTTTTTTTAATTATCTCAAAAACCACGCCCATTTTGGGGCTAAAATTTGGTCAAATTACAACGTATGTAAAGACAATTATCCGAGCCAAAGGAAAACCACTTTCTCGTCAAAGGCAGTTTCGCCATCCTTACACGGCTATACCCTTTAATGTAACTAATAGTAGTACATAATAATACTAATAATTTGAATCAATACTATAAATAGGAAAACTGTACTACTCTACTACTTACTACTACTACTACTACTGTACCATCGTCTGTTAACAGCAACACTGTTCTAGTTTTGAATGTTGGCCATAATTTTGCTATTATTGATTTATTTGTTGCTTATCAAATCGTAAGTTCGCAATTTTGCTTAGCGTTGCGAATTTATTTTCAATCACGGGCTGATAGGCCTTGCTCTGCAGCTTTTTGGCATATTGAGTTTGTTTTACTGATCAGTGATAATGGCCAATGTCCAGACTATCTGGAAAAAGATGGTTAGTTTAGCATTAAAATTTAAATGTTAATCTAGGCACAACACAATTTCATTTTAACTTATGTACCACAGACTACTTAGAGATACTACGTATCAGACCGCCAACTGAGGAACAAGACAATTCATCAGTAAACAACTATATTTTATCTGTATCTCTGGTGATGTATGACGTTTAGTTTTTTTTTTTTTTGTAATTTCTACAGGTCTAGGGAAAGATCGGCATACATCCATGGTATGCTACCTAGCAGTTGAGGAATAGTTTTAAGAAAATATTTTAATTTCAAAATTGATCACTTACCTTTTAAAGGCAAGTGATCAATCTAAATACCAAGGGCTGTATTAGGAGTAAAATAAAATATCGATATTATTTATTGATTTTTTTATTTTTCAACTTCTTTTTAAATTTATTATATGCTTTTCTTTGCATTTCTGGCAAATTTTGGCAATTTAGGCGGACTATATCTGTGCCCTTTAATATTTTATTGATTGTGTTGCACCAATTTGCTATCGTAAATCTCACTGTTAGGGTGATAAAATTGTGGAGCATCTCTGTGTTGTGTTCGGCACAGTCAATAAATTCGAACGAATTTTTGGTCAAAATATTTTTTTTTATGACTTCTGAAATATTATTTTTGTGCGCATTCGTTTCTAAAAATTCGTTTGTTTCTTTGACGACTGTGCCGAAACACCTCACAGCAGCTTCGGATGGGTAGCTTAGGCTTTTTTTAGCCGAATTGTATTCCCGCTGGCTAATCCATAAATGTATGGGACTTTGCTCAGATGTAAAACTTTTTTTACATAGGTTGCATTTGTTTTTTTCTAAAATTTTTTTTATTACCCATCCAGCAGTGTAGGCCCGCGAGTGTACATTTAAACGTTCTCGTCGGGCCTGCTCCACAATCGTTCCATACGATACAGTTCTGGGATGACCCGGCTCGACATTCTGATTGTCGTCGAATAGTAAATGTAAATTAAAAATTTGGTCCGCCGAATCATCCTCACAATTAAAAGTTTCACTATGGAACTTTATCACCCTTGTCACCAACAAAGATTTAAAGGTGCACACAAAGCTGTGGCAGTTAGGGTCGTTGTTTCTATAATTATATGCCCTTACTTGGCCAAAAAAATTTTCTATTGGGTCAGAATTAAAATATCTTGGCCGCATTATTGTAATATTTTTCTCTTTTAAAAACTGCCACAGCTTCATTAAGCTTTTTATTGTAACAACGAAATTTTTGAGAGAGGGCACAGATTTTTGCTGTCCGTTGCCTGTTATATATTTCATACTTTTTAATTTTGTTATGCTATCTCTCCAAAATTTATGGTGTGGTGACTTGGTGGTCACCGCTGTTCTGAGAAATTTGCCTTTTTTGTTTTTCTTGGACAATGTTGTTGCTCCGTTCACGCTGTCAAAAAGCTGATCAAAAAAGAGTACAGTCTCCGCTGTATTTTTCAAAGTTCTGCTGACCGGTTTTCCGTCAGTATAATGAGCTGAAAATAAAAAGAATAGTGTGTTCAAAAGTCGTGACGCAAACCCACCCACCCATTTGCTAGTTTGCCTTCCATTCGAATAAAAAAAATACTAAGTTTAGATTATTTCTATTACTAGTGTTTACCCGTGGCTTCACACACGTAAACCGTTTGAATAAGCAGTTCAAATGAAATAACAGGATGTTACTCATTAATGCTGTATGTAAAACATTTGCCCTAATTCTAGCGATTGCAATTTTGAGACTAAATGGGAATCTGGAGATAGAAGGTAGTTAGCCGATAGCGTATGTTCAGCTATCTACATACCAAAGTTCATCCAAATTCATCTAGCTGTATTAGTATGGAGTTACAAACAAAAATCCCCGTGAAAAAACAGACATACATACAAACACAAATATTATAACGTCTTAAACTTTCGTGATTTCCACTCATAGTCAAAATACCAAGCATAGGACCTATCTTGTCACGGTAAACACACACGAGTAATATTTACCTCGACGTTTCGGCAACATTACAGTGGCCGTGGTCACGAGTATTACTAGTATTATTAGCGTGATAAGTCCTGTGCGTGATATTTTGACCACAAATATTATATTCACAAAGTTTCGCATTTATAATATTATTCGTAGGATGTGTATTAATGCTCATTGTTTACTGGAAGAATAGTTACAAATAAAGGTGTGTAACCTTGCGACACTTGTGACATACACAGGCTGTAGACAATGTATGAGGTGGTGGTTAGATACAGTCAAGTGTAAAAATATGAACTTATTCAAAGTTTCAATGATAGGTGGTACCTATCATTGAAACTTCCGTATTCCGTATTACGTATTCCGAAGCAATAAGGCCGTAGTAACATAAATATTTTTGAGTGGTTTGAATAAATTGTGATTGTGGAGATTGATTGTGGTTGTGGTTATTATTGCACTTGACTGTACATGTATCAAAAAGTTTTTGCGTGGAATTTAATTGGATTAATGTTGCTTTTGCCTCAGATTGTATAAATAAAAGGCATACGTTAACTAGTGGATGAAATTAAAATTGATTACATAAATAGCGTAACTTACAAAAATTTGCTGTATATGACAAAGCCGCAGAAACTGTTTGGCTAAAAACTTTCACACAGTTCTTGACCTGGAATAAAAAAAAAATTACATTATTTTTAACGTTACCGTAACGAAGTGCATACGAGCAAGCTTTACATTTGAAAACAAACAATTTGATCCCTCATTACATTGTTTAATTTTTATACAATATTTTCAGTGTAAATAAATCATTACACGTTAGTAAATTGCAAATACTTGCCTTCATCTTTTTTATTTTCTCGGGAATGACATGCTGGTCATTCAATTTATGCAGCAGTCTCGCTTCGGTGTGAGTACAGTCTGCTTTGTACACGTCGACAATATCTTGCCATTTTGAAACTTTATCCTCTATTATAATATTTTTGTTCAAGAAATTGTTTCTCAGGCCTTTTATCAAATGAGGAGGATCATAAATAATTTGTAAATTGACCCCGCTCATCGTGATTGTGCCATCTGAAATAAAGAAACAAACTTATTTAATCATTTAATTGAATACATAATTAGAGGCTGCTTTCTGTTGCCTCTTCGTACTTAAACCACTGAACCGATTTAAATGAATTTAGAATCAAGAACAGTTTGAGACCCTGGGAAGGAATTAGGTCTAGGTATCGATAAACTAAACGGAGTCGCAGCAATAGCTATTATATAAACATATGTTAAATTCACTAACGCCCAGCTCAGTCTCTCTCTCACCTAATTTTATAAAGTGTAGTAAAATAAACTTATGTAAATATACTAACCTGGCACTTGATTTCGAAGTATTTGATCACGTTCTGTGTCTTTCTTTAGACTGTTTAAAGTAGACTGGAATGCGGAACCCTGGTCACAAATAAGGGCAATAGGATTCAATCCACACCCTGTTACAGCTGAAATAATATCTTTCAGTATGTTCTTCAATTCCGCACCCTTAGTTGCCCCTTCACAAAAATAAAATGCCACTGGTTGCTGCCATTTGTGAACAGCACCTCTCAACATGAAGACGAGGGCATGGTCAGCAAAATCGTTTTTCTTTTTATTGAGCTCAACTAACCCGTTGATTGTGTCCTTATATTTATCATAGGTTAAACCAGGTTCCAGTGACATTTCGTCGAAGACCACAGAGCACATCTTCTTTTTTTCATCCCATGATTGAATCTGAAATCATCCATATTAATATAATAAACGCGAAAGTGTGTTCGTGTGTTTGTATGTTTGTCCGTCTTTTTTCGCGCCGCAACGGAGCAACAGATCGACGTGATTTTTGTAGAGATAGTTTATGGGCCCGAGAGTGACATAGGCTACTTTTTATCCCGGAAAAACGCACAGTTCCCGAAGGAACAGCGCGCGATAACCGAATTCAACGCGGGCGGAGCCGCGGGCAAAAGCTAGTAATTTATAATATATATGCCATACTGCTATTTCAATTGATGACAACAATTAATTAGAAACTACTGTCACGTACCATCAGCCAAATAAGTGTTCTATCAATTTTTAAACAAGTTCCTGTCAAATGATTATGTCGCTAAAGTCGAATGACTTTCGTTACCGGTTCGCTACAACTAAATATCATAATAAAATGTTCTTATACGTCGCAATGTCAAAACAGATTATGTAGTTCAAAAATGTCAAAAATCTCAAATAGTATTATCCATACTAATATTATAAATGCGAAAGTAACTCTGTCTGTCTGTCTGTCTGTTACGCTTTCACGCCAAAACCGCTGAACCGATTTGGATGAAATTTGGTACAGAGATAGAATAGACCATGGGAAAGGACATAGGCTATCTTTTATCGCGAAAAAGAGGCTTTAAGGGGTTAAAATAGGGGGTGAAAGTTTATATGGTGGAAGTTCGTCGCTGTCGAAGATAAAACTATGACACTTGGAATTTAGGCATTTAATATACTATCCATATCCATACTAATATTATAAATGTCAAAGTGTGTTTGTATGTTTGTTCGTCTTTTAGCCGTAACGGAGCGATGGGTCAACGTGATTTTTGGCATGGAGATAGTTTATGGGCCCGAGAGTGATATAGGCTATTTTTTATCCCGGAAAAATGCACAGATCCCGAGGGAACAGCGTGCGATAACCGAATACCACGCAGGCGGAGCCGCGGGCAAAAGCTAGTTTTATATAATTGGTAAACATATCGAATTAACTCCTTCAAATATCGAATTATTATTAAGACTGAAGGTGAAAATTTATTAGTTTTATAATTATCCAAATACAAAATACCTTTAAATGGCCCAAAGATCAAAATGACTATCTCATAATAGGTACCTAAAATTTGAACTGGGTACTAAATTTTCCTATTAATATTATAAAATGCGAAAGTTTGAATATTTTGTCACCCCATCAAGCAAAAACGGGATAATAAACACCATGAAAGATATGCACATGTAGTTTACTCCCCAGTACAGTAGTTATCTGCGTTAGTGATAATAGTGTTGTGTCGTTTCTCACTGACGTAATTTTGTGTTTAAGTTACTTAATTATAAATATGTACTACAGAATTTTTATTGTATTATTGGTTTTCTATTGCACCATAAAAGACTATTCCTGTTTTGGACTACCTGTATTATGGAAGAGATATAAAAAAGTGTCAATGAGCAATCAACAAGGTACAAACCTCTTTTGTTATCAGTTCAAATACTTGAGGACAGATTCCTGATTCGATCTTCAATTTTGTCACCATTTTGTTCAAGGTTGACCTCGATGGTAATATAAATATCTTGTGAAGAAATTTATAACATTTCGGGCTTTGTTTCATGATAGACAAAGCAATCAACTTTTCTTCCTGAGTGAATCGGCGCCCCTTTTTATTCTTTGTGCAGAGATTAATTTGCATTTTCAAAATTTTTTTTGCATACGGGTTCATGTGTTCAGTTAATTTTTGGAAAGACTCCTCTTTATTGAACTTCATGGCTCTTTTAGCTCTTCGGTAATAATCCACCTGTTGTTTTGACTTCTTAAACTCTTCATAAATTCTTTTGCACTCCGGTGTCATATTGGTTATTTTTTTAATTAATCTTCTTCTGCGGCGCATTGTCCCTTTGGCACTTCGGATTTTACTCGAACCTGAAAAAGTGATATATTTTTTTAAGTTAAGGACATCAAACAAAACTATTAAATACAATACAATGACTCTTTATTTTTCATAATAAATACTAAAGTAAACGATACAGAAACAGGTACACAGAGAGAAAGAACAATCAAGAAATCTATATAAGTAAAAATGAATCTTAAAATGTGTTGCTAGCTACGCGCAAAACTCTGGAACGGCTGTTTCGATTCGCGATGTCACCTAGCCGCAGCCACGCAGACACCTCGGGGGTACTGAGCCGTTTCCGTTACGTGCTTGCGTGTAGTTGACGCCAGGTTAACGGAGAGCAGATGAGGCGAAGCGGCGCAGATCCGGTGCCGAGCGGTTACGTGTGCGTGTTAATTTAAAAATGAAAATGGATCAAAACAGGTTCGAAATTATGCACTAACCTGCAGCTTGTCCATGTGATAGATTGTAATTTGCAGAATGCTCAGCGGCAACGAGTTGTTCTTGCAATCCTAGCCGGTTGTCTGTGTTCAGCAGTGGATAACTCTCGAGTGATGAAGATGAAGCAATGGGCTCCATTGTTACAGAGATTGCTATAAACAGACAACGCTATATATTAGGTTTGGATTCTTAATAGCGTTTTCTATTATTATTATGCGTGTTGCTGTACTTTATTTTATATTCCACTAGAGCGGTGCTGTACGAGGATAGATAAATGAATTGGTTCAAGAAAAAAACATTCCTCGCACATCTCTGGTAGAAACGCAACTAAAGGCTTGAATAAAAGAAAATATTGGGGCGCCCCAGCCCAGATATTAGAATATCCAAATGATTTATTCAGTAAATAGGCCGCAACGGGCACTTTTACACGTCATTTTTAGGGTTCCGGAGCCAAAATGGCAAAAACGGAACCCTTATACTTTCGCCATGTAAAGAAAGAAAAGAAAGAAAACATTTATTCGTGACAAAAACAAAAATACCAAAAAAATAAAAACAAAAACAAAATATAGATATGCATGTCACGAAATGGTCCCAAATCAGCAATCTGCCGTCTGTCTGTCTGTCTGTCTGTCTGTCTGTCTGTCTGTCTGTCTGTCCGTCTGTCTGTCTGTCCGTCCGCGGCTTTGCTCAGGGACTATCAATGCTAGAAAGCTGTAATTTTTCACGGATATATAAGTAAACTATGCCGACAAAATAGTACAATAAAAAAATTCAAATTTCAATTTTTTTTAGGGTACCTCCCATAGACTTAAAGTGGGGGTGATTTTTTTTTCTCATCCAAACCTATAGTGTGGGGTATCGTTGGATAGGTATTTTAAAACCATTAGGGGTTTGCTAAAACGATTTTTCGATTCAGTATTTGTTTGCGAAATATTCAACGTTAAAGTGCAAATTTTCATTAAAATCGAGCGTCCCCCCCCCCCCCTCTAAAATCTAAACCGGTGGGTGGAAAAATTTGAAAAAATTCAGGATGGTAGTCAGTATATCAAACTTCCCAGGAAAACTATAAGGGCTAAGTTTGCTTGAGAATTCTTAGTAGTTTATGAGTAAATAGCAGCGTAAGGTATAAAATAGTTATACCCAAACTTGGAAGACTAAATGAAATTTGGTCAAAGTCATATTTGGCAAACGAGATATTGCTTAAACATGAACATGCCAAACATTAGGTTCGCGTAATAATTATTTGTCAAGTGTCATTTGGCAAACGATTATTTGGCAAATGAAATTCTACGAAAAATTTTTTGGGAAGTGATAATTTGTCAAACATTTTTTGGTAAAACATAGGTAACCCCAAGTAACGATTAAGCTTTTGGATTCCAAAGGCAAGCTCACAATAGAACTGAGTGCGGCTGTATCTACTAGACTATGTACAACATAAAGAAACAATTACCTGAGCTAGTGCTAGGTACTGGATCTTCTGATAACCTTGGGCTCTCACTAGACGTTGAAGCAATCACATCTGGAATAAGATAAATGGTACTGAATTTATAGTAATAATGACATACAAGATTATATGAAGACTATAAAATTTTTCTTCATTTATTTGGATAGTAGAAACATAAAGAAACAATTACCTGAGCTAGTGCTAGGTACTGGATCTTCTGATAACCTTGGGCTCTCACTAGACGTTGAAGCAATCACATCTGGAATAAGATAAATGGTACTGAATTTATAATAATAATGACATACAAGATTATATGAAGACTATCAAAATTTTCTTCATTTATTTGGATAGTTAAGTATTTCTTCCTGATAAGGAAAAAAGGAACCCTTTTATCTTTCACACCATGACGTCTAGGTCTCTTTAAATGATCCGTGAATATAGGTACATTCAATTATCCGGGTAAGCGCATGTCGGACCACATGCAGTGCAGAGTTCTGTCTATTAAGTTTTGATCTATTATTAGCAGTAGGTAATCTAGGTACGTAGCTTGGTAGACTTTGCAAGTTAACAAATACAGTACTCAATCACATCTAAACTGCTAAACCGATTTAGATTAAATATGGTATACAAATAGTTTGAGTCTCCGAGAAGGACATAGGATAGTTTTTATCCTGGAAAATTGCATAATTGCCGCGGCATAGTGATAAACGAATACTACGCGGACGAAGTCGCGGGCAACGGCTAGTATTTCATCATCATCATCATCATCATGATCCCAGCCTATATAACATCCCACTTATGGGCACAGGCCTCCTCTCAGAACAAGAGGGCTTGGGTCATAGTTCCCACGCGGGCCCAGTGCGGATTGGGAACTTCACACGCACCATTGAATTGAATTGCTTCGCAGGTTTGTTCAGGTTTCCTCACGATGTTTTCTTTCACTGTAAAGCTCGTGGTAAATTTCAAATATAATTCCACACATGAATTTCGAAAAACTAGCTAGTGTTTACATAATTGAAAACTAGGTATAATTTGGTTGATTCATACCAATATTGATAAAAGAAAAATAAGAAAAAAATGTAAGCAGAATTTTTAACAAAATACCTTTTAGTGGTTCCCTCCTGCAGTATGTGTGGTCAAGGTGTCTTTTACGCGAATAATTATGCTCCATAAGAGGATCCACATTTTCTGAAAGTGACATATACATATTTAAATAAGGTTTCATTTTTACTTCAGTCTTACTAGAAAAGCTTCTAAAAACAAAAAAGTTACCACCGGTATGTGTTTATGCATGTGCATGACAAAATTGTGTACGGTAAGCATCAAAAGTAGCTATAAACTTTTGTACTTTGTCGCTTTACAGCCACGTACGTAACTCTATGAAAGAGTGAAAAATGTTTTAATGCGACAGAGTAAAAAAAATATCCGTTAGTTTTGATGCTGACTGTACATCAAAAAGTAAATAAACTAGTGTATGTCTATGGCAGCCATAATCCAAGTGTGCTACATAAAAGTGCGCAAAGTGTGCTACACAAAAGTGCACGAAGTAATAACCATAATTAAAATAAATAATGGGTTTACCATGTAAATAGAGTACAGTCAAGGGCAAAGATATCGACACGGCCAAAGTTGCAAAAATATGTATACACAGCCCTAATGTTAAGTGCATAGAGTCGCGTATACATATTTTTGCAACTTTGGCCGTGTCGATATCTTTGCCCTTGACTGTACCTACAAGCTCTCATTATTTAATGTAACTTATTTTAGTTACTGTTGTTTTTGACTATTTCAGGGCTCAGGTAAATACAGTGTCAACCCTTCATAACGACACTCGATTTAACAAAAAAATCCTTAAAACGTCGAAATTGCTTAACTTTGGTTGGTTTACTATGTTTTCTATAAGTACAGTAATATACTCTACATAGCGCCACGCTCACTCTGATTAACAAAAATACGGCATAATAAATCATTAAGCAGCACTTTCTAAGTTGCCGAAATTGATAAAAACTGCAGCTGAGAGCATTCCTTTGTTTGCTGTTTTGTTGTTTTATTATCTAGCACGTGTTTACTTCCACTGAAGTGCCGGGGATTCTAAGAAATGATGTCCTTAGATTTTGTATAAAAAACTTGCACATGTTTACCTCGGTTACTAGTACTACGCTTTTGTTAAGTTGTTAACGTTATTATATTGCAGTTGCTTACAAATTTTCGAACTATGAACATGGCGTGTTAACTAAAATCTTTGCATATGATGAAAATTTATTTACATTTCTTTGTTTCTATTTAACGGCAACTCTCTATAACGTCGAAAAGTGCTCAGTCCCTTAAGTGTCGTTATGTAGAGTTTACACTGTATTTATTTTTCAAATAGGGTTCCTTCGCCCGAAAAGTTTTTCATCACTGATCTATCTATGCCTTACAACATTTTATTTTTCTACGCTATTAAAAAAGTCCAGAATAAATATTCCAAGTTGGGTCTGACTTTATTCAATTGGCATAAGTATTAAAATAAATTACATAATATTTAAGCTGATAATCCAACAAGAGTTTTGACTTTTTTATGTATTAAAATTAGACTGAGAAATTTTATACATTCCCAGTGTTTTGATTTTAGTTGTTATGTGCTACATAGTGTTAATTATGCTGTTCCACAATTTAAAATGAAAATGAAAAGTGAAAAATATTTATTTTCACAAATTGTTATGCGCTTACAATATCAACATTGTAACCTAATACAGCAGAAAACTTTAAACGGGTTCGCTATCATAGAGAAAGGCAAGTGTCTTGTAATTAAACTGGAAAATCCTTCTTCTGAATCCAGTTTCAGGTCCATCTAAATATTCAGACAGTTTGTCTTTACTCAATACAATTTATTCTCTTACATTGTTTACACGGATCCATTATGCCACACTCAGGATAAAAGTTAAATATTATTATGGAATAATAGGTACTAGTGCAGGGATGGGGAAATAGCGGCCTGCAAAAAGATTTAATCCGGCCCGCGATCAAAACCCATCATCTAAATAAAATCAGCCAGCGATACACAATATTCAAATATTCACACTAAAAGCAAAAACAAATAAAGTTAAAGATCCCTTGACGGGATAAGTCCGCCTTTGTACAAGTATTTCAAAGTTTGTCAATTGTATTCATACATTCATACAAATTAAGGAACAGGATGTCTGACCATCATCTAAAGTGTGTTTTACTTCAATTAACTTGGAGCCTGATTTCGACGCTTTGATTAATGAACAGTCAAAATTTCATTGTTCACACCGGCAAAGCACAACAACAAAATGGCACACACACAAAATTATTAAAGAGACCTTTATGATTGATTTATGTGGTGAATTGATTAGAATAGAATTTATTCAATAAATGTTCCCTGGCCCAGGGAAATGTTGTAATTATTGTATATGGCCCAACAATTTCCCCATCCCTATACTAGTGTAACTTAGTACTATATAGTGATATTTTTTGTTTAGTATTAAGTTACAGAGAATACCTCTTACATACAAACAAACAAAGTTTAATTTCTTATTGGTTAAGTGAAAACTGCGACTTATTATAGGTATTTTCAAAACTTACCGGTATCGATATTCGCCTGAGATGGTATTCCACTAGATATCTCGTCTTCAGTAAACAGCGAAGGATATGCTGCAACTAAAAGACGTGATTTGGACGAAATAAACCGTTTTTCAAAGTGTTTTTGACAAATAAACATCTTCGAAAGTTGCTCTTGTGATAATTTGTTTAGATCATCACGATTTAGACACTGTAACCACTTTTGGAGTCTTTTCTCAATGGCTGGGAAATGGTGTAAAATAACGTCCTGTCGCGAAGATTTACACACACAGCACTCGTAATACATTTTGCAAATGTAAGAACCGTTCGTAGGCTCAGTCACAGAAAAAGCGGAGAGGATAAGCACAACGACTTCACTCGATCAACACTCTAACGTGACTAATAAAAAAATGCATCATGGCTGCCCGCTTGCGCCTACGCACACAAGTAAAGCGCTCGCGCACACAGGTACAGCTATCTGTCACTATGATATAAAAACAAGATGGCGCTACCACTGGCGATCCGTTATACGTAGATTACAGGCCGTGCTTATGTACTTATGACGTTTGCTTTTTTTTATTTAATAGCTATCGATGTTTTTTCGTCACTCGAATGCACAGTAATTTAGTTAAAATATATAAAATCATCAAAAACTTTTTACAGTTAAAATTTTACTAGGAAAAGCGGGATAAGTTCAAGGTTCAAGGTTTACGTTTACAGTACAGACTACACACTTCTGAACGAATTAAATTCTCGTGATTAAATTTCCGAACGCAATGTAAAACGTCATTATTTGTTGACGTTTTTTGATAAGGAAAAGATTGATTCGAATACCTTGAATCATAATATTGCAAAATAAGTTATAAAATATAGGACTCTCCCTAAAATGGGGCTGATAACTTCTTGTTGTAAACCTTCTGCTTCAGATGTATTGACGCCAGATGCAGTAAGTAACTTGTTTATCGTATTTTTTTACATTGAAAAGTTGAAATCGATTGCGACAACATTGCACCAGCATTACATTTCATATTTTAACTAAGCTTTCTTCGGGTAATGGAACTGCGTAGACACTGTAACTAGTCATGAACACCTTTGTATTCCATTTAACTGTCTTAAAAATCTGTCTTAAAGTGGCTCAATTAACTATCTTAGAGCTTTCCGATCGTAAATATATTACCCCATGAATTCGTATGTTTTCCCAGGAGACCAGACGTCGCCAGCTGGTAGAAGCCGCCGAGAAGCGACGCAATGAAGAATCATCCCGTGGGGTCAAGGACCCTGAGAAGGTTCGCAGGCAGCAGCAGAGGGCCGAAGAGATGGAGCGCCGCGAACAGGAGCTCGCCAAGGAGGGGGGAGCCACATTGAAGGTAAGCATGGTCACTTACGCCACATATGAAGCCGTGGTGGCCTAGTGGTTTGACCTATCGCCTCTCAAGCAGAGGGTCGTGGGTTTAAGCCCCGGCTCGCACCTCTGAGTTTTTCCGAAATTCATGTGCGAAATTTACCACGAGCTTTGCGGTGAAGGAAAACATCGTGAGGAAACCTGCACAAACCTGCGAAGCAATTCAATGGTGCGTGTGAAGTTCCCAATCCGCACTGGGCCCGCGTGGGAACTATGGCCAAAGCCCTCTCATTCTGAGAGGAGGCCTGTGCCCAGCAGTGGGAAGTATATAGGCTGGGATGATGATGATGATGGTCACATATGAAGGTATGGTTGCTATCAGATGTTTTGGAGTGGCCAAGGTGATTAAAAATATCAAAACATGAACTCTAATGTTTCTACAGTATCAAGGAATTTTTATATTTAAAATTTGAAGAGATGCACGACATAGAAGAATGTAAAATGTTCGGATTTCATTATTTTAGTGACATTTTTTGTTAAATAATCCATGATTTTATTTTACATATTATATTCAGAACAATTATAACATTAATAAATTGTATCTTAATATGTTCGCGATGACATGATATAAATTTATTGTATGCCTCACAATTTTATTAGGTAATAATTATTAAGTCAAAAGACCCTACCTGTGACTGGGTGACTAAATCACCGACCTCAGATTTTCACATGCCTAACTTGGCTGAACATGTCCTGGGAAGCAATATACTACAACAACAATATACAACAACTAATCTAATCATATGTTCATTGTCAATAAATAAATATTTCATTTATTATTTTTCCAGTGGACATCAGGCTGAAATCAGGACCAAGGTGGGACCAGTGCATCCAAAGAAGAGAAATATAGATACAAAAACTGACAGTTCCCACTAAAATACTTTGTCTGTGGTTGGTGTCTAGTTATGTGGTATTGTTAAGTTTACAACATGTTGAATGTTAATGTTGGTAGCAAGCTATGAATATATTCTCAATATAGAACTGCATAAAATACAGCTGGTCTTTAAACCGAGTTCAGACTTGCAAGAATAATCGTGCAAGTTTTTTTTTATTCTTCTTTTTGTGGAGGCATTGAACACCCCAGGTGATCATGTCAGCCTCATGGGTGCTTGCTCATTTTCCTTACGCAAAGGATGTATTAAAAAAGTGGTAAATGCAGAGGCTTTGTCAGATGCCGGCTCTGAGAGCCAACAATTGACTTGCCATTGTGCATGGGGCCCAAACCCCCAAGGACCTCTCCTCAAGTCTGAGTTCCGAGCACATTCCAACAACAAATGGAACAAGTCATCTACCTTCTGGCAAATCTCACACAGAGGTGATGGTTTAACTCTCATCATGTGTAAGAATTTGTTTTTGGGGATGTGTCTGGAACATACCCTGAAAGCCGATACTATACTAACACATTTCTTGTAAGGTTGGCAGAGTCAAACCAAGGTGTCCATAATGCAAATTGCATTACGTTGTGAGGCCGAAAAGCCAACGAGTTTGTAGTGGTCAAGCGAGCGTCGTAATGTAATGCAACTTGCACGATTTTTCTTGCAAGTCTAAACTCTGCTTTATGCAGGTTCCAGACATGTGTATCTACGTTTTTGGAAAGATTTACAGTATGGAATGAGAAATCTACCATACATGTTGCAAAATATTTCAGGTTTGGAACCTATTTTTAGGTACAGTCTGATCTGATAGGACATTACACTGCCCTTAAAGATTCGTTGCACATTTTTATGATTTAAATTCAGGTTTTGTTCCGAATACCTTGGTTTTAGATTAAATTATCTTGATTTTAAATTAGTTATGACCGTGATAGTCTAAAAAATTGAGTTTCAGAGATTTTTAGAACTTTGTCTTAATCAATACTATTGCCGATGGTTTTACCGAATATCAACATTGTGATTTATACACATGTCAAGGATCAAGTTAAGTTTTTTAGTTGTTTTTTTTTTTATATTACTTACTCTAAGCAATTCACTGTATGCACAGGTTTATACCTTACAAAGTCTGATATACAAAGAGTAACAATCTTTTCTTATTATTTTTATGAATTAAATTCTGGTTTTGTTCCGCGAATTGTGAGATTTGCGGGTATACTTGTTAAGAAGAGGGTAGATCGGTTACGTTCGATTTATTTTTCTCAATCAATGCATAATACTTATAATTAATTTGTTTTTGTAATTATTTGCATGTGTTCAATCAGTTACATATTTATTTTTCTAATACATTTAATCACAATTTGCTTAAATAAGTGAAATATTTTAGCATTCTTATTTATGCGCTAGATTAGTATTCTTATTTATTTTTGCTAGAATGTGTAAATTGCAAGTCCATGGCAAAATATTTATACTTTTCCTGTGGTCTGTCACAAATGTCTTAATGTATATAATGATGTTATACTGTATAATGTATTTTTAATGTGTTAATACAGGGTGGAAAGTTGAGATGGGGCGGCAATACTGGGTTAAGACACTAATTTTTTTTTTATTCCACTGGAGACAAACAAGCAAGTGGATCTCCTGGTGGTAAAAGATCACCACTGCCCATAAACATCTGCAACACCAGGGGTATTCCAGATGCGTTGCCAACCTAGAGGCTTGAGATGGAATACCTCAAGTGCCAGTAAATTCACCGGTTTAACTTTAGTTAAAATGTTCAGTTTTTTGTTGTCTACATACTGTTTAATTTTCTTTAAGCATAAAGGATTCTAATTCGAAAAAAAAAAACAACATGCGAAAGTTTCACTTTGCAAATTAGTACCCTACGAACTGTATGGAAAAAGTTTTCTTTGATTTGTGGGCGTTCTAGTACTCTAACCTTATTTGGTCTCAAAGAGTGTTTTAATCCTTGATAGAAATGGGATCGATGGGCATTAAAAAAAAAGTCAAATCTGTCGATTTTCTAGCTGACTGTACATTTTATTAAAAATCTGTGAATGTCGATTGCCATCACTGAAAAAGTTAGTAAAGGTCTTCTAAGAGCATTTTTGCCTAGCAGCAAAGGATCTAGTAGCTGCCCTTGCTGCCCCATCTCAACTTTACACCCTGTATCATACTGTATATGTTTTGTACCTGTTTAAATGTATTTTTGTATAATGTATTTTGTAATACATTCAACATTGAAATGACAATTCTGGACTTATCGAGGTCCTAAATCATCAGTTAAATGTGTGACTGTATTTACATAAGTGTATGATGAGAATGTAGTATGTATTCAAAACGAATTGGAGTGCTATCATAGTAAAAGAGAACAAGTATGCACACTCCTACCCTTTACGAGACTTAACACTTTCAATACCAAGAACACGCTAGGCGCGTTCTCTGTTCGTAGGCAGTTTTCGCTGCAAAGCGAAAAAATGCTGTTACGCGCTACGAGCGTAGCCGCATAGCGATTGCGGCAACGAATATGTTAAATGCATACTCCGGCGTGGACGCTTAGGGTTGTCGATGTCTATTTTAGATTAATTAATTACCTACCGGCAAATAATTTTAGTATGAAAGTTAACTTATAAATGTCTAATATCTGTGTCTAGAGAAATAAGTCTTTGCCGCTCTATTATTATACTAAATTTAAAAATATTATTTATAAATTCGCCGAAGTCGTGATAGCGACTGTGTACAACTACTCATGTTTCCTACACATAATATATAACTATATTGTTTATAGGTAGGTACGTATCTATTATTTTTTTATGTGTCCTTGCACGAAACTATCACACTACACTTATATACTACTAATTTAGAACTGTACCTAAAACAAAAAATACGTAAGTACGAGTACGCGAACGCAAAAGGTGATCATCTCAAGCGAAAGACGAGCGAGCGAAAATCGAAACATGGCGCCGACGGCAGCGCAGCCTTGACTGAACAAAACTTAATCCTTCTTAAATTATCAGTGTGTGCGTGCGACGGGTGCGTGCGTACTGGCGCTGACCGGCGCCGGCGCGCACACATTTTGCAGGTGGTAGGACCTTGCGCAAGGTCCGCCCGGATTGCTACCACCATCTTGCTCGCTAATCCTGCCGTGAAGCAGCAGCGTGCATTGTTGTGTTTTGGCGTGGAGAGTAAGACAGCCTGTGAAATTACTGGCACTTGAGGTATTCCGTCTTAGGCCTCTAGGTTGGCAACGCATCTGCAATACTCCTGGTGTCGCAGATGTTTATGGGCGGTGGTGATCTCTTACCACCAGGAGACCCACTTGCTCGTTTGCCTTCCACTCGAATAAAAAAAAAACATTTAAGCCGCGCGATGTACTTTTGTTCGTAGTGAACCTACTTTGTTCTCTTTTACTATGGTGCTACTGATTCTTAATATAATAAATGCAAAAAAAAGTTATGTTTGTTTGTTTGTTCCTTATTCACTCACGCCTTAACCACTGGATCGATAGAGTCGGATAGATATGGAATTTTACATACGTCATGTTAGCAGAGACCAGAATAAAGATGACCTTTTATCATAAGAAAATTGGTTTTCCCGAGGGCGGGCGATAAACGAATGCTTCGCAGACGAATTCGCGAGCTACAACTAGTATAATATATGGGACTACGGAACCTTAAAAAGTGACAAGTGGGCCAATCGACTTCGACGAAGCTTGAGGTCCCGGATTCGAATCCCGGCCGGGGTAGATATTTATATGAAGAATACGAATGTTCGGGTCTTGGATGTTTAATATGTATTTATCTATATAAGTATGTTTACCCGTTGCCTAGTGTCCATAGTACAAGCTTTGCTTAGTTTGGTACTAGGTCAATTGGTGTCAAGTGTCCCATGATAGTTATTTATTTATTTTATTTAGTTTACAATGTCAAATTAGATGTCAGATAGGTATTCAATTAAAATAGAAATAGAAATCGTTTATTTCTTAGAATATGGTAGGTACATGTAGTTATTATCATAAATGTCAACAGCATATTCTGCCAGATCTGGCGTAGAAATATTAATAAGTAGCAGTAGTAATAGTAAAAATAAAATATTAATAAGTAGTAGTAGTAATTGAAAGAGCACCTAAGCGATAATGAGCGTTTTCCCAGAGATAAGACCAAGCTAGATCGATTTGTCTTCCCCGAAAACCCCTACATGCCAAATTTCATCGAAATTGTTGGAGCCGTTTTCAAGATCCCCGAAATCCATACTAATATTATAAATGCGAAAGTGTGTTTGTGTGTTTGTCCGTCTTTCACGCCGTAACGGAGCGAGCGTTTATGGGCCCGAGAGTGACATAGGCTACTTTTTATCCGCGCGCGATAACCGAATACCACGCGGGCGGAGCCGCTGGCAAAAGCTAGTACATATACACATATTACTAAAATAAGGTAGTTAGTCTATACAAGTTTCTTTTTTAGGTAATGACAGATTCATATGAGTATGATATGACATAGCCAACATTATTTCTACTTTTGGCCACTATGAGCGCTGCGATAGATTTCATTACCCCCACCTATACTTCATTTAATTCAGAATTAGAAACCACAGCAACATTATATTGCGGCTCGTGAACTGTAATCTCTTTACAATTTGTACTAGAATAACAATTGACGACACGCAAATAAAGTGGCATTAAAACAATTTTATTTTGCGGCTACCAGACTATTGTAGGTACTGGACTATTTGCTACGTAAGAAATAGTTGACCAGACGCAATATAATGTTATTGTGGTTTCTAAATTAAATGAAGTATAGTACTTCGCACCCTCTCAATAGATTAAACTAAAAAATTACTTATCACTGGACGTCCTACAGCTGTTATTATGATGACGGTGATGACCTAGGCAAAGCCGTTGAGTAGTGTATTATTATCTATGTAATTATCACGCTTGGATTCACGTTTTTATCGATTTGCTGGAAAGGCACGTGTTTGGAACAATATTATAAAGGCTAGCTTTTGCCCGCGGCTTCGCCCGCGTGGAATTCGGTTATCACGCGCCGTTCCCTCGGAAACTGCATTTTTCCGGGATAAAAAGTAGCATGTCACTCTCTGCCCCATGAACAATCTCTATGCCAAAAATCACGGCAATCCGTCGCTCTGTTTCGACGTGAAAGACGGACAGCCATTCAAACACTTTTGCATTTACTTATAATATTGCGTGTATACTCGTAACTATGGATATGGATAAGTACCTGTATTAAGTAGGTAGATAAGAATTGATTTCTTAATTGATAAACACTTAAGATCTAATTGGGTTCAATCCATCCAAATCATACTAATATTATAAATGCGAAAGTGTGCTTGTATGTTTGTCCGTCTTTCACGCCGTAACGGAGCGACAGATCGACGTGATTTTTTATGGGCCTGAGAGTGACATAGGCTACTATTTATCCCGGAAAAATGCATGCATGCCCGAGGGAACATCGCGCGATAACCGAATACCACGCGGGCGGAGCCGCGGGCAAAAGCTAGTAATTAAATAAATAAAAAGTCATTTACAGAGGTGGGCATATTCATGGATCCAAATAGATACGTTGAAATTACCTTAGATCGCCATCCCCATCCATGCTACTATTCATAATTGCGAAAGTGTGTGTGTTTGTTTGTATGTTTGTCCGTATTTCACGTTGAAACGGAGCGACGGATTGCCGTGGTTTATGGGCCAGAAAGTGACATGGCTAGCTTTTATCCCGGAAAAATGCAGTTCTCGAGGGAACAGCACGCGATAATCGAATTCCACGCGGGCGAAGCCGCGGGAAAAAGCCAAGTAGTCATCATTTCGATACCTTTGGGTTCAATTGGCGTACCTTTGGTTTAGGAAATAGTTTGGATTTACGCCCATTTACTTTTCGTGATAATTGGGCGTTTTCAAAAAAAAATGTATCCTTTACGTTTTTTGAAATTTTGGAAAAATATGGTTTTTCCTACTCAGAATCAAGAGCACAATCGATTCCGATCGTTTAAAAAGATGTCCACAGTTTTTCATACAAATTTTTATGAGTCAGTTTTGTCACGCCCATACTAAGTGTATGAAAAAAACGTCGCAAAACCTTCATTTTTTTTGGGGACGTTTTTGTAAACCATCGGAAGCAATTGTGCTCTTGATTCTGAGTAGGAAAAACCATATTTCTTCCAAAATAAAAAAAAAGAAAGGGTAGGTACACTTTTTTTTGAAAACGCCCAATTACGTCCGAAAAATTGTTGCCTAAGAATCTCTATGTGATGTGATGTTATCACCATTTTTTATAAATAAACGTGAGTATTTCTTGCCGTAAAACACAGTTATTTGGAAGTTGTTGGCTGTATTAACCATATAAATATTTAGTTTTTGTCTGTAATCTAAAATTATCTATTTGTCGTAAATCGCTCGTGACTGACTTTTTATGTGAAAAGGTTCCACAGTGGGTCAAGATTTAGTTGGTTCGATAGTATATCTCTTTCTTTGGTCAACTGTTAGTTTCATGTGTTTTATGTAGGTAGAATAAATACCTCAAGAGTTATACAATACAGTAATCTTATAACTTGTGTGATGACGACATAGTAATATTATTCCTTGCTCTATTATCATGGTCATTACTATCATTAACATTACTCACGGAGGATTACTTTGATTATAATATTACCTACTGATATCTAATTATCAGAAATATTATGTTTTTGCAAATTAATACAGGGTTTTAGGATTTAAATTCGGGTTTTGTGCCGCGTACCTTGATTTTGGAACAAAACCAGAATTTAAATCATAAAATTAGTAATGACTGCGATAGTCTAAAACAGTACCTTTAACATGGTTTTACAGTGACCGTACAATTCGTGAGCTCTTAGAAAAACCTTCCGGTTTCGGGGGAAATCGCAAGGATTCCGTTGGTATAAAATGTCTTTTTCACTTCTCATGCTCTAAAAATGGGTCAATATAGCCTTACAAGACGGGAGTAAAGTGAGCACTTTACTCCCTAGGGAGTAAAAGTAATTAATTTTTTAATTTACTTCGAGCGACTTAGATAAACTCAAACAGCCAGTTACTTGCAAAAAATATGTTTGTGTGTGGACCATTTTAATGACGAAAATGTTACGTTCTTAGTCTACGTGGTCTTAGTTCTATGCTTTTTCCGCATAGAAGGTGGCGCCACTCTATTTTTCCGTTTGTGTATGGACCATTTCGCCGGTGCTATTTTGTTAGTATCTGTATTAGTAGTATCTGTGTCTGGATGGAAAAAAATACTTACCGTGAAAACTTTGAAATTGTTGTAGAGCGTAAATCGTAAACGATTAAAATAAATTGATTATTCTCACAATGTCATCAAGTGATAGTGAAAATTATGATGTTGACCAAAGAGTAATAGACATAATTGATAATCTTTGCCGCCGAAATCTAGAAAGATTTATTTTTATTTTTTGTTGAATCTTTTTGAACTAAATTGACTATTATTTCTCGCAATCTAAGTGAAAAATAGAGTTTTCACCGCGAGACTAAAAGTCAATATAAACCCTCGGATAAATAGACACCCTCGCTAAAGCTCGGGTGGCTAACCACCTCGGGTATATATTGGCTTATTTTAGTCTCTCGATAAAAAATATACTATATGGCTTAATAGCAATCCATTACGCGTAGGGTGCACTCGTTGTGTTTTCATTGATTTATATAGAGCAGTTAAAATCACCAGTAACATTATTTATTTAGTTGGTTATTTTCCGCAAATTGATTTCCATGGCGGGTCATTCAGGGTATTTCTGTAAACAGCCAATCACGGGAAATTGTTTATAGTTATAATGTACATATATATTTTGTAAGGAAGCTGAAAGTTTTAAGAAAAGTGTCGATCGTAAATATTTTAATAAGGTTCAAGATCGAGTTATGGAAGCAAAGCAACGGGGATTTCGAAAAGTACATTAAAAAATATTAAACGAAAGCAGACCAAAAAAATGATTTGATATACCTAAGTACCCACGAGAAGTAGATAAAGTATAACAACAGCTCTATATACTTCCAAATAAAAGTAGTGTGTTAAGACGGGGTGTTCTCAATTTAAATTAAAGATTCAAGAATTCGAAAATGCTGATTTTGTTTCATACAACTACTAAGTCAAAAAGACAAATTGTAGCTACTAATTCAAAAAGACAATTGTCATTTTCCACTAACGTATCCTTCCGATTTCCCCCGAAACCCGAAGGTTTTTCTAAGAGCTCACGGATTGTACAGTATAACAACAGTAAAGTTCTATATGTATACCTACTTCCAAATAAAAATAGTGTATTAAGACGTGGTATTCTTAATTTAAATTGATAATGGAAGAATTCGAAAATGTGGATTTTGTATTATTTGTATGTATCATGACAAGTCATATTGTATTAAAATTAGAAAAATATAAAGAAAGCGTAATATTTTTACAGAAAGGTTTATTTTGTGCTGATGGTTATTCTTTACATAACTTTTTACGGTAACTCTGAAAAGTTATGCTAGTTGATAACAAAACAGTACCACTACCATGAGTTTACAGTGACCGTACTCGATAGCGACGGTGTAAACTATTTGTATGGAGAATTGTACTGCGCCTCTACAAATAATTTACGTCGTTGCTATCGAGTACGGTCACATAAACTCGTGGTAGTGGTACTTACAACCAAGTAAAGTGAAGTGAAGTCGCCAAGCGGTCGCAGCGGAAGACCAGCGTTGGCTTACACGGCCAACACTATGCTGAGCTGCGACCGTTTCGTGCCTTCGCATATTGTATTTTTTTTTTCATGTATTTTTGCCCTGTTATATTTTAAGTGCGAAGCCTGAATAAAAATATTATATTTCTATTTCTACAAATTCATCGGCGTATCGTTACTCGGCGAAACGTTGTCTTCCAATCAATAATCTGTGAAAATTGTCGGCGAATTGGCTTTAGGTAACCACCCTGTATAGGTGCGTATTCTAATTGTTACGAAGGTAATTGATTTTATCAGGATAAAAAACTTATTAAGACTAATAATGCTATTAATTCTTACCTGTTATAATTTAAATTGAGATAACATTTATTTTTCCAACATGTAATAATATACCTATAGTTTTCAGATCTTGTTCATGAATCATATTTATTTTCTGTTTTTTCCTTATTTTTATACGGTATTTGGGTAAGAGGATTTGAAACAGATGGTACATACAACTATCTGTGGTACAATCGCTATCAGACATTTCGGAGTAGCTAAGGTGATCAAAAATATCAGAGCAATAAACTCCATTTTTAGGGTTCCGTAGCCAAAATGGCAAAAACGGAACCCTTATAGTTTCGCCATGTCTGTCTCTCTGTCTGTCTGTCCGCGGTTTTGCTCAGGAACTATCATGCTGGAATTTTGCACGAATATATAAATAAGTAAACTATGCCGACAAAATGGTACCTACAACAAAAAATAAAAAATAAAATTTTTAGAATACTTCCCATAGTGGGGGTGATTTTCGCACGAATATATATGTAAACTATGTCGACAAATAGTACAATAAAAAATTCAAAAATAATTTTTTTAGAGTACCACCGATAAACGTAAAGTGGTGGTGATTTTTTTTCTCATCCAACCATGTAGTGTGGGGTATCGCTGGAAAGGTCTTTTAAAATCCATTAGAAAGAAAGAAAATTTTATGTTGGCTCCATAAGTACCACCTATACTACTAAGACTAAGACTAAAACCAGCACTATAACTATATTAGGGGTGTTCGTGGAACATAAAATAAAGTCGTTTTTTATCTTCAAAACTGGCTTTTATTATTTAAATCAATTAATTACAGAGCGTTCGTGTGTCTGATGGTGAAAAGGTAAGAGAGAGAGAGCGCGAAAAAATGGTTCGCAGAGTATAGTTATTTTTTTTACAAGAATAGACAATATAGAGCTATAGAGCTAAAAAAAAGGTTTGTTCAGACTCTTGAACAAGGGGGTTGCTAAAACGATTTTTCAATTCAGTGATTGTTTGCGAAATATTCAACTTTAAAAATGCCAAATTTCACTAAAATCGAGCGTCCGCCCCCTCTAAAATCTAAATCGGTACCTAAGTGGAAAAATTTGAAATAATTGAGAATGGTAGTAAGTATGTCAAACTTACAAGGAAAACTATAACGATTAAGTTTTCTTGAGAATTATTAGCAGTTTAAGAGTAAACAGCAATCTAAGGTATAAAATATACCTTAACTCGGAGTATTCCGTACAAAATACGAAATCTTTTGAATAATATTACATATTTAATTTTTTCGTTATGGCTACTATTTCGGACGTGTCCGACACGCTCTTGGCCGGTTTTTTTAAATCCATTCAGCCGCTACGAATTATCTGATGGTCACTGTACCTACGTATAATAATATTTTAGCTATTTATGCAACTGGATCGTAATAGGGGTCCTTATAACACAAGTGTGGTTTCATGAAACGAGGCGTGTAGCCGAGTTTCATAAAAGGGTCACACGAGTGTTTTAAGGCCTAATTACGTACAGTTGCATACAATATTTTATCTACATCCATATATTAAATCCTCTATCATACGTTCCGTGAACCATTGAGAATGACCTGCATGAACGAGAACTAGGTAGGTTTGCCTGCCGCACGCGCCGCGCCCGCGAGCTGCGCGCGACGTGCTGCTGCTCGTGCGCGCGGGCGGCGCGGCGTTCAGGAGCCCCCACGGTGCTGTAATGATGTATGGAATCCCATTACGACACAGATATCTGTATCGTAATGACCATTACGATACAGCCGTGTTCATTATAGAATCCAATATCGTAAAGCTGGTCATTATCTATGGTTTTTGAACGCATAATGGAGGATTTATTATAAGGGTGTAGATAAAAGAGCTTTATAATACTGGCGGTTTACGGCAGAGGCGTAGGTAGGTATTTAAAAGGACCATGCATTAAAATGGACCAAAAACCAACCAGAGCTGAGAGTAGGCCATTAAAAAGATGTGTTTAATCTAGTTTATTTCATTTTATTTTGTATCTCGCCGTCCTGCTGACGCTTATTATTTAATACGACAGTGAGAGGGGATGTTACGAGACGAATTCGAATTGCGTAGTTATTAACCAATCAGTAATGACATAAGCTCAATGGATGCAAAATGAGTCATAATGAAACTGGTTTTGAATCAGCTATCATTTCTTATCATTATCTCCAAAACAAATTCATTTTCTTGATAATAGAATTAAGAGAATAATCTTACCAAAAAATGGCGTTTCGCGCGCGAGTGGCGCTACTATCTTCACGTGATATGGAAAATATAGGGAATTTGCTAGATAATATTTAGTTCCAAATTTTTCCGTCTCCACGCATTATTTTGTCGAAAGGCAATAAAGGTTCGTGTTTTTAGGGTTCTCTAGTATAAAGTATAGGTACTTTACCCATGCAATTTGGCTAAAATTTTGGTAGGAACTAGAAAGGTCATTTCGCATTCTATTAAACATGTTGATAAAGAAATTTAATAGGGTCACCTAAACGTCAAACAACAAGTTTTTTTATATTTTTATGTATACATGTGCGGGTCAAATCTAGCAAGTTAAATTCGACCAACTTCCAGTGGTCGGATTGACTTGAGATTTGGCATACTTAGGTATGTAAATTGTGCGAGAATACAATAATCTTGTAAGGACATGCTGGTAGTCCAGCCAGGATCGTCTCCGCAGGACGGAACTCTTCAACGGTTAATGGCATCGACTTGAAATTTGGTATGCAAATGAAGTTTGGGCGACAATGCAAGTAGGTGCAGACAACAAAAAGGAGGTTCAGTCAGCAAAAAAGCTTGTTTTATAGATCACATTTAACAGTCAGTTAACACTAATCAGTGGTGAAACAGTCCCTTAATGTCGTCCCACTGCTGGACAAAAGCGTTCCTTTTCTTTTTGGCATTTGTCTGTGTCATGTTTGTCCCTCTAAGGATGAGGCCAAATGAATGTAATTTTATGAGTTGGTGTATTTTTATTTACTTATTTTTATTTGACTGGATGGTAAGAGATCACCACCGCCCATAAACATCTGCAACACCAAGGGTATTACAGATGCATTGCCAACCTAGAGGCCTAAGATGGAATACCTCAAGTGCCAGTATTTTCACCGGCTGTCTTACTCTCCACGCCAAAACACAACAGTGCAAGCACGGCTGCTTTACGGCAGGATTAGCGAGCAAGATGCTGGTAGCAATCCGGGCGGACCTTGCACAAGGTCCTACCACCTAATTAACCTAATTAATTTTGGTTTCATACAACATGCGACTCGAAAAAAATCGCTCGTTCGTACCAACTCGTACGGCTGTAAAGATTAATAGCTGATCAATGCTTAATATTGACGCTGCGTTGTTTCTGGCCTACGGAACCTTTTGCATAGCTCGACGCAAACTTGGCCGATTTTTTAAATTAATATCTTTTCCCTAATTATGGAGCGATTGCGTATAAATTAAATACACCCGTATTTATGTCGCTATATGTGTTTTGGTTTGACAACACCCGTGGGTGTGCGAGCTCAATTTCGTGGTATAGTGTTATAAACAATAATTATTAGAAAACTAATTAAAAATAAAGCCCAATAATGACCTTCGGAGTAAAAGGTAAGTGTTTTTTACAAGCTTCTTAATATCTGGTAGGTTTGGTCAAATTTTAAAAGTTCGAAGTAAAAAAATCGAATTGGCTTGAAGTTTGATATAAGTAAGTACATACATAATTATGTACACATATTTAGCAAAAAGTACAATTCAAACAAAAGCTGATACATGTACTTAAATAATTTTATCTACACTCATCATAGTAAATCCTCCATTATACCTCCACCAGTAATTTCACCGGCTGTCTTACTCTCCACGCTGAAAGACAACGCCAGCACTGCTTCACGGCAGGATTAGCGAGCAAAATGGTGGATCTCTCTAAATACGCTTGACGCATAGTCCTCACCGCACATGCTGAGCCTGAACCTTTTGCCACATATGTAGCTGAGCATATATGTACTTCTCACAAATATGTTTTTTTCTATGGGCAATAAATGTTTATTATTATTTTTTATTATTATTAAATTGTTCTCATATCCTTCTCAGTCCGTGAGGGTATGAAGTCTTTCTTCAACCCCCCACCCTTCGACCCAACGAAGTTCCGGGACGCGGTGCAGATGGCGATACTGGGACTGATGATGGCAGAGGTCTGCGTTTACGTTCTGCTGAAGGAGAGCGCTCAGGTGGGAGAATTGCCGGCCTATATTACTGGTAAGTGACCTGGAATACGGTATTTAATTATTTATTTAGTACTCGCCGAAGCCTGCGAATAGCCCCCCGGCTGAGCTAGTGCAGCGAGTAATCGCCCGTCGCACGCAAACACTCGCTTATAGCCGAGCGTCTAAACTAGCAAAACTATCGCTTCTCGCCTCTCGCCCACTCGTTTGTAGTTTATAGTTTTACTCGCTAATACTTAGTTTGTAGGTAGCCGCCGGTGAGACCAGTGCCTAAGGTATGGCCCATCTCTAACTTTCCCCATCCCTGACTTAGACCAAGTCTTCCAATGCCTGTTTTTTTCAGACGCCCTGATTGTCAGCATATCAGCAGCGGAGTTCGTCCTGGGCCCTCTGATTGGCTGGCTGGGCTCGCAGCGCCGACGCAGCGTCATGGTGGGCTGGGTCGTCGTAGCGCTGGCTTGTCTGCTGCCGGTGTTCGGCTTGCCCAAGCCTGGAGCTAAGGCAGATACTGGTGAGTAGACTAGTTTTTACGGTTCTGTAACCAAATAGAAATAGAAATCCTTTATTCGTAACAAAGTGGCGTAGCATAACAATAGCATCATCATCATCATCATGTCAGCCGAAAGACGTCCACTGCTGGACATAGGCCTCCCCCAAGGCTCTCCACTCAGACCGGTCTTGTGCTTTTCGCATCTACCGCGATCCTGCGATCTTAACCAGGTCGTCGCTCCATCTTGTTGGAGGCCTACCGACAGCTCGCATACCATAACAATATAGATATTAAAAAAGTACGAAAGTAGTACCTATGTCACGAAAAAAAAATTTATAACAAAAAGTAGAACCGACTACAAAAAACCATGAAAATAATTTTCTACCAGCCTGAAGTCGGTGCCTCAGCACGAGCCAGCAGGAGTGGACCTATAATCGTCTACCTCACCTACAACTATACGAGTAAATGGCTTCAATCACTCCTGCTGGCTCGTGCTGAGGCACCGACTTCAGGCTGGTAGAAAATTATTTTCATGGTTTTTTGTAGTCGGTTCTACTTTTTGTTATAAATTTTTTTTTTCACGCTTTTTAGTGTAAAACATCTAAAATACAATAGTTTAATGTCAACTGCTCGTCACCTTTTACGAAAAATTGCTTTTTCCGATGCAGAGACGTTCATTATTGAGGAGTCCTGGTGCTTCACCACCCATTCCATTTCACCATATCCGTTCCGAGGAGCATAAATTGCTTAGCAACTGTGTTAAAGCAATTGAAATTCAACCCATGAAATACTTATTATTGAGTAGTAACTCCGATGGTCAACTGTGGTCTTCATCATCAGTTCCACTTCACCAAATGATGATTTTCAAGAGCAAATGCTCGAGTTACTACTAAATATATCAAAGTTGCTATAGGTGCCCCTACACCATTTGAAGAGTTCCCTCGATTTCCTTAAGATTCAATCATCAGATCCTGATTTGGTGCTTATGGGACCTAATTGAAAGTATTCCTAGACGAACCCAAAAAAATTTTTCAAATCGGTTCATAAATGACGGAGTTCTGAGGTAACAAACATTAAAAAAAAAAAAAAAAAAAAAATACAACCGAATTGATAACCTCCTCCTTTTTTTGAAGTCGGTTAAATTGCTTAGCAACTGTGTTAAAGCAATTGAAATTCAACCCATGAAATACTTATTATTGAGTAGTAACTCCGATGGTCAACTGTGGTCTTCATCATCAGTTCCACTTCACCAAATGATGATTTTCAAGAGCAAATGCTCGAGTTACTACTAAATATATCAAAGTTACTATAGGTGTCCCTACAACATTTGAAGAGTTTCCTCGATTTCCTTAAGATTCAATCATCAGATCCTGATTTGGTGCTTATGGGACCTAATTGAAAGCATTCCTAGACGAACCCAAAAAAAATTTTTCAAATCGGTTCATAAATGACGGAGTTCTGAGGTAACAAACATTAAAAAAAAAAAAAAAAAAAAAAAATATACAACCGAATTGATAACCTCCTCCTTTTTTTGAAGTCGGTTAAAAATGATTCCAAATCAGCAAAAATTGCCGGTCTTGCGAACGGCGCTGTTCTTCCTTTGGGACCATCCAAAATGGCAAAAAAGAACCCTTATTTTGCCATGTTTATCTGTGCATGGCTTAGCTTAGCGACTATTAGTGCTAGAAAGTTTTAATTTTGCATAGATTTGTGGATGAAAAATCGATGTAACTTGGTCTTATCTTCGGGCAAACGCTTGTTATCAAGTTTTAACCCGAGCAAAGGTCGGTTAAAAGGTCGGTACTGCAGGAATAAAGTGTGGGGCGGTATCGTTGGATAGTTTTTTTTTTAAATTCATTAGAGCAGTATTTTTCAAAATTTTTCAGGAGACGCGGCCTCCTTTAGTTTTAAAAATATTTGGCGAACCCCTGTTTACTTCCACTAGTCTAATGATATTAGTGTTTTGTCTCCTTTTTTCATACAATTTATGAGACAAAACACTAGCGCGCTAGCCAGTGCAGCAGGGCTAATAAGAAACTCGAAGTTCATGTCGTATCGTCCCTCTCGCTCTCATATTAAATATTACAAGTGTCAGAGGGACGGTACGATACGAACTTGGAGTTTCGTAGTAACCCTGCGCCGTTTTATGTTGACGACGCCGCAACGTGGACATGTGGCTGTACCACTACCAGGAGTTTACAGTGACCGTACTTGATAGCGACGGCGTAAATTTTTTTTTATTCGATTGGAAGGCAAACGAGCAAGTGGGTCCCCTGGTGGTAAGAGATCACCACCGCCCATAATAATCTGCAACACCAGGGGTATTGCAGCGTTGCCAACCTAGAGGCCTAAGTTGGAATACCTCAAGTCCCAGTAATTTCACCGGCTGTCTTACACTCCGCGCCGAAACACAACAGTGCAAGCACTGCTGCTTCACGGCAGGATTAGCGAGCAAGATGGTGGTAGCAATCCGGGCGGACTTTGCACAAGGTCCTACGACCTTCAAAATTATTTGTAGAGGCGCTGTACAATTCTCCATACAAATAGTTTACACCGTCGCTATCGAGTACGGTCATTGTCAACTCATGGTAGTGGTACTGGGCCCTAACATAGCATGTCTTCCCCAGCCCTCTGCAACGTCTCTCACATCCTGCCAGCTTGGATCTCTTCAATGGCAGCGCTCCGGCTCTCGATCCTGGTCCTCGCCGGCATCTCCTGCGCACTGGCGCGGCTCGCGCTCACGTCACATGCGCTCGCCTACCTCGACGAGTTTAATCCGTCGGTGAACTTGCATATTAATATCGGTAAGGATGTTTTCATGGTCCTCCACAATTAGCGGGAAGACTACCATTCAGGGGCGTACCTAGCTTCTGGCCTATAGGAAGGCAAGTCAGATTTTTTTTAGGTCAGATCGCCAGCGCTTCTTTTGTCATACAAACTACACAAAGACACCTACATGAAACACAGGTATATGTCACGGTATATGTAGTGTGTAGGTAAACACCCGCAAGGGATCCTGCTTCATAGGTAAACGGGGCATAATATTATTGTAGAGCATACAATTTCCAGGCGTATAGGCGTTCTGCGTACGCCTATGCTACCATTGCTGAACAATGTCCTCAGTTCATTCTAAGAATACTACCATGAACGCTAACTTGCCAAACCGTTGCAAACCATTGCTTAGTGCGTTGCCAAACGCTGCATTTAGCGGTTTATGGTAAGTACCACCTATGGTACCACACACAAACATCACGCCTGTATTCCCAAATGCGGTAGGCAGAGCACACGAAACGTTACCGCTTCGGAGACACTTTTAGCAATTTCAGGGTTTACCAAATATAAAAAAAACAAGAGCGTGTCGGACACGCCCGAAATAGGGTTCCGTAGCCATTACGAGAAAATTAAGTAATATTTTTCTAAGGGTTTCGTATTTTGTACGGAATATGCCAAGTTTATGTATATTTTATACCTTAGCCTGCTATTTACTTTTAAACAAGTAATAATTCTCAAGAAAACTTAACCGTTATAGTTTTCCTTGCAAGTTATATAGTTGTTGTTGGGGAGTCCGTTTCTACACAGGAAGGTACTAGTAAAGGGTAGAGCTACGTTAAATCGACTCACTGTGGTCCCGGAGGAGCCGATAATGGTAGGTATAGCATATTATGTTCTCTGTGGTATAGCCCACGGGCACGGTGACAGGTCGCCGGGATGTCGGTTTTAGGGCTGTAAGGAATACCACTACAACATACTTACTACCAACCTGAATTTAAAAAAAAAACCACTTACCGGTTTAGACTTTAGAGGGCCCCGCTGTCCGTGTTTTCATACAAATTTAGATTTTGACGCGAACGCGATCGAGATGTATTTTGTGAACGGGAAAATACACTAAGCTAAGCATACTGGAGATCTCGTTTCTGATCACATCTAATTTTAAGAAAGAAAGAAAGAAAAATATATATTCGTGACATTTTACAAATTAAAGAGGAAGAAAAAAAAGAAAAAGGAAATCATCATAATAATAAAGAGTTACTAATAATTTGTTTAGATCTTTAAACCTCTACTATAGTACATAAGTTATTTAAGAGTTAACTTTTTTTAGAACTACATTATTTATTAAACACAATACAATATACATCACACACATACACATACTTAAAAAAGAGCTAACCTAAGATATCTAAACTAACTAACTAACTATTAACTTACAATACAACACAATACAAATTTAGTCACGAAACTGTCCCAACTCAGCATGATGTCAACCTTGCGGCCGACGCTGGTCTTCCGTTGGAACCATAATCCATAATTTATCTTGTAATTTAAGTTACTTTGACGTATAATCTTGTTCACAGCCGCTCTCTTCCTAGTGCGCGTCGTGTTGCTCCTGATTGGCGCCACGATGCTGAAGACCCTGTTAAGTACCGTCCCGTGGGTGCAGATCCTGATTGTTGTCATCAAATTAGTCGTCACCATCTTGAGGTTGTACAGGTTCCCAGCGGTGACGCCGCCAATGGACGACCGACATGGACGCAACAGAGGTACCTACTTGAGCACAATTTGATTAATTTATTTGTCAATAAAACTAATCGATACTATATTATAAATGCGAAAGTGTGTGTGTTAATATGTTTGTGGGTTTGTCCGTCTTTCACGCCGTAACAGAGCGACGCATCGACGTGATTTTTGGCATAGAGATAGTTTATGGTCCCGAGAGTGACATAAGCTACTTTTTATACCGAAAAATGCACAGTTCCCGAGGGAACAGCGCGCGATAACCGAATACCACGCGGGCGGAGCCGCGGGCAAAAGCTAGTTTTAAATAATGGTGTTTTAATCCTACTATCCAAAATAGAGACATCTGCTACAACGCCAACTTCACGGCTTTATAGATAGACTAGCTTTTGCCCGCGGCTCCGCCCGCGTGGCATTCGGTTATCGCGCGCTGTTCCCTCGGGAACTGTGCGTTTTTCCGGGATAAAAAGTAGCCTATGTCACTCTCGGGCCCATAAACTATCTTTATGCCAATAATCACGTCGATCCGTTGCTCCGTTACGGCGTGAAAGACGGACAAACATACAAACACATTTTCGCATTTATAATATTAGCAGGGAAGTAGGGATTCTCAAAAAGTCACGTGAGAGAACGAAACTTTAATTGTATTAAATAATAGCTATTACCAGTGGCTTCGCCTGAAAATAACTAGTTTATTTTCAACTAAATGGGTTCAGACGTTATTGCAAAATTTAATCACATAACAGATTAGTAGGATTTGTCAATGCTTATATTTTTTTTCAGGCTTCTTCCGCAGCGTCGGCCGTGTGCTGGGAAGCAAGATGGCCGTCCTCCAGATCCTGGCAATGTCTCTGCTGGCTGCAGCGCTCTGGGGCTTTGGCTCGCAGGAGGCCGACTTCACCAATGTAAGATTGGACTCCTGCGGCTTTAGGCACTGGTCCCACCGGCGGCTACAAACTATTAGCGAGTAAAACTATAAACTACAAACGAGTGGGCGAGAGGCGCGAAGCGAGTATAGTTTTGCTAGTTTAGACGCTCGGCTATAAGCGAGTGTTTACGTGCGACGGGCGATTACTCGCTGCACTAGCTCAGCCTGAGTACCGTTGAGCTAGTTTTATAGTCGATAGCTTATCGCTGCGGTCAACTAGTAGACAGTGGTCCCACCGCCAGCTATCGGCGAGCTCGGCGGTCAACTATGTAGTAACATTCTGTACTAGAAACAGTTGACAATCGGCGGGCGGCTAGTAAACAATTCTATGGAATTATCGCTTACTCGCCGGGCGGTGGGAGAGTATCCTCGCTGGCAGTGTGAACAGCCAGCTATGAACTATAAAAATATAACTCTCTCTTTTATGTACACGGAAGCGATTATCTTTTGTTCGTTTCTTGGGCTAGAAATTAGCCGATAGCTCATAGCTTACTAGCTCGCGGTGGGACCAGTGCCTTAAACGCTAGAGGTGTCTTACCAACTGGATCACCAGGGAATCCGATCTAACAACTAAAAATCTTAATCTTGCAAACGCCAATAATTTATCGCAACTATGAGTCTACTACCGGAAAAGTTTCAGGAAAGAGAACTTTCAAGCGTAAGTCACGACTCCTGCAAAAAATCTTGCATTTCGTCGAGCAAGCGTATTGCTAATAAACAAATAATATTAGTATTATTTTTCTTGGGCTTCACAGGCTGTGTGGGGGCCCTTTTTGATGTCCTGTCGTGTCACCGTCACCACTTAACTCAGTATTATAGTTAGTTTTAGTATATTACTAGCTTATGCCCGCGACTTCATCTGCGCGCGCGGATCTAGGTTATCGCGCGGTGGCGCCCTCTACCGGAATAAAAGGTATCCTATGGCCACCCTTGGGGTTCAAACTACCTATATACCAAATTTCATCAAAATCGGTTCAGTGGTTTCGACGTGAAAGCGTAGCAAACAGACAGACAGACAGAATTTCGCATTTATAATATTAGTAGGGATTATTGTTAGTTTATTATTATTACTGTAAGTTGGTAGTACTGATGGAACTAATTAAATCTTTCTTTCTGATTAACAGTTTAAATATCACATGATCCCCGATACGAGCTTGGGTGAGAAGATAAGGGCGGTGCTGCACGCCACGCTGATCGTGTTGGGAGTCCTTGTGAGTACATCATATAATCATCATCATCATGTCAGCCGAAAGACGTCCACTGCTGGACATAGGCCTCCCCCAAGGCTCTCCACTCAGACCGGTCTTGTGCTTTCCGCATCCACCGCGATCCCGCGATCTTAACCAGATCGTCGCTCCATCTTGTTGGAGGCCTACCGACAGCTCGTCTCCCGGTCCGCGGACGCCATTCGAGAACCATATAATGTGTACCGTAAACTGCTTCAAGTTTGCTCTCTGGCCCAAACATTGCCTGACTTGATTTAGAGATTTTAAACTTTTATCTACACGGGAGTTATTATTATGGGGGGATAAAAGTTTAAAACCTAGAAAGGCGCTAAGTTCACTCTAAATATCTAGAATATTCATTATTATTTATTTTATCAGCCATGTAATTTATTTATAAACAAAAAAATAATATATACAATAATTAACAGAAATAAATAAAAAAAAAACTGAAACTAACTTACTCTAATCCCAAAAATCTATATTTACAAATATCACCCAAATCGCTACTATTGGGGAGGGTGCCCATAAGGCTGGCTGCGTTTCCTCGTTGTATGGCAATGCCAATACGTTGACCGAGCAAAGAGCCAGCCCTATGGTCACCAGTGGAACGGGCAAGCTTATTTTATTTCATTTCATTTCATTTTCATTTCATTTCAATCAGGCAATGATTGAATGAAAGTTGAAGCAGTTTACGGTATGTTTTTTTTACCCAATCACTAAATAAAAAGATGTATAGGTACACTCTTTATTTGGTAACATGCAATAGCGTGCAACATTAAATAAGATATAATTTATTGCCACAACATAATTACATACAAATAAATTAAGTAACTAATCTTTTCCTATTACTCTAAAACGCTCCCAGGAAGCTCATATAGATCAGCCTGTGCGGAGCGATCCGTACTGACGGTACGCGTGACACTAAAACCCGCCCAAAGTACATAAAATAAAAAACTTACCTAAAATAAAAAGCAAAGTGAGCAAAAAAAATATTTTAGTTCATCGATATGGACCTCAGCAAAGTAGCGCCTGATTCAATAAAATACCTGCAATGTACGGCACCCTCGGTGCGCGAGTGTGACTCGCATTTGGCCAGTTTTTATTTGTAGGATTATTCTTATTCCAGTTAGCCGCCTACATGTATACTGGGCCAGTAATGCCGATTCTCGACAAGAAAGCCGCCATCAGAAATACGGGTCGTATGACCATTTTCTGCATCATCTCATTAGTGGTCATGACAGCTGGTTTGAACTGCTCGAAGGCGGATATGGCGGGGCTAGGGGAGACGACGTACGAGCAGCCCGATTGTGGACTAGAATGTGGGTAAGGACCGTCTTCATTGGTGCAACTACGATTTTTTGCAACCTTTTATTCAGTTTCACCTGTCCAAACCCAATCAGGTAGGTAATTCGCGTATCTGGTCATATGCGTATATCTGGTAATTTGCGAAACTGATTCTGGTAATTAGCGGATACGCTAAATATCGAAAGTTAAAATACCGAATGTATTAAAATATCGAATGGGTCATAATATCGAAAAAGTATTTTTCTTAGTACATAATTTTTTTTAGATTGTTGTAAATCTAACCTAACCTAACCTAAGGGGTTCTATACGACGCCAATTTAATGAATCCTGAGCAGTTTACGGTTATAGAAAATAAACCTTTCGATATTTTAATATATTCGATATTTTAACATTCGATATTCAGATGCGTTCCCTAATTAGCGTATAAGGTAATATGCGTTTCTGGTAGAGCTTGTCTAAACTAAGATGACGCGCCCCACCACCGCATTTACGCACATGCGCAAATTTAAAATACGTACGACATACACGCATAAATGTCATCGTTATTGGTCATTCAGTTGTCATTCAGTTCGCCGTTAGATTCAGATGCAGGAGCACGTATATTTTGGTCATAAAGTACTGTCAGCATGTCACCTAAAAAATGTCTTCGGAGTCAGGTAAAAAAAAAATAATACTTTTTCCGCCTTAATTACTTTATTCGTACCTAACGCGCATTTTTAGGGTTCCGGAGCCAAAATGGCAAAAACGGAACCCTTATAGTTTCGCCATGTCTGTCTGTCTGCCCGTCCGCGGCTTTGCTCAGGGACTATCAATGCTGGAAAGCTGTAATTTTGCACGGATATATAAGTAAACTATGCCGACAAAATAGTACAATTAAAAATTCAAAAACAATTTTTTTTAGGGTACCTCCCATAGACATAAAGTGGCTGTGATTTTTTTTTCTCCTCCAACCCGATAGTGTGGGGTATCGTTGGATAGGTATTTTAAAACCATTAGGGGTTTGCTAAATCTATTTTTCGATTCATTCAACTTTAAAGTGCAAATTTTCATTAAAATCGAGCGTCCCCCCCCCTCTAAAATCTAAACCGGTGGGTGGAAAATTTTTAAAAAATTCATGATGGTGGTCAGTATATCAAACTTCCAAGGAAAACTATAACGGCTAAGTTTGCTTGAGAATTATTAGTAGTTTATGAGTAAATAGCAGCGTAAGGTATAAAATATACCTAAACTTGGAAGATTCCATATAAAATACGAAATCCTTAGAAAAATATGACTTAATTTTTTCTTAATGGCTACGGAACCCTATTTTGGGCATGTCCGACACGCTCTTGGTCGGTTTTTTATTTGTTCATTTATTGTTATATATAGGCAAAAAATATTATTGCGAAAGTTTACCACCAAATGAAGCATGAAGCAGAAAATGGTGTGAAAAAACTGACTGATGCCAGATGGCGAACTGCACAGGCCGTTGGCGTAAGTGAATCCACAATCACGCGAATTTTAAAACAAGAAAAAGAAGCCAGTACATCAAGGGATCGTGGGAATACGTCACAAAATCTTTTTAAATCGCCCCCAAAACGAAAAAGGGTGCAGACTAAGTCAAAGCTGGACGATTTTGATATGGGTGTACTGCGAAGAACTATTGCTACATTTCATATAGAATACAACGAAGTGCCAACTTTAAGAAAGCTTAAACAAGTATTGAGAGAGAAAATTGGTTTCAACGGCTGTACAGAAACTTTGCGCACCATATTAAAAGATTCAGGCTACGAGTGGTCGAAAATAGATGACAACCGTAAAGCTCTAGTAGAAAAGCATGATATACAGATGTTGCGCTTTAAATATTTGAAGCAATTAAAAAAATATCGAGAAGAAGGCCGATATATCGTATTCACAGATGAAAGTTATCTTCACACAACACATATTCAAAACATGTGTTGGAAACTAGTGAAAGAAGTATCACCACTACAAAAAAAGTTGTCTAAAGGTACGCGGGTGATAATTGTGCACGCTGGTGGTTGTGAAGGATTTGTTCCAAATGCTAGTTTGGTGTATAAAGCCAACTCAACAAGCGGAGATTATCATGACAACATGAATCTTAACAATTACAAAAAGTGGCTCACCACACAGTTATTGCCTAATCTTCCGGAAAAAACTGTGATCGTTATGGATAATGCTTCGTATCACAATGCTTTATCAGAAAAAGCTCCTACCTCTAATTCAAATAAGAATGCCATGAAAACGTGGCTTTCTGAAAAAAATATTCCGTTTGAGGAAACAATGAAAAAAATAGAACTCTACGATCTAATTCTAAAGAATAAAGATAGATTTAAAAGTTTTATCATCGACGATCTGATTCGATCAAAAGGGTTTGAAATTCTTCGATTACCCCCTTACCACCCAGAACTAAACCCTATCGAAAAGATATGGGGGATTTTAAAAAACTACGTAGCTAATAAAAATGTTACACAGAATTTAACATCCATTATGGCACTAATAAATGAACGACTCGCCATGATTGATCACAAAATGTGGGCAAATACATGTCGGCATGTTGAAGACACAGAAAAACAATATTCACAATATTTTGATATGGATAACGAACATATAATTTTTGTCAACGACTCTGATTCAGATGAAAGCGATTCCATTGAGATGAGTGAATAGTTTTTCTATAACTTATTGAGTCAGGCGTTACTTTGCGGAGGTACATATCAATGAACGAAAACAATTACATTGCTCACCCGCGACCTTATGATAGCTACGTTTATGTAAGAAATGTGTGTTCTCTCTCTCAACTCATATTTCTTGCATAAACTTAGCCATCATAAAGTCGCGGGTGAGCAAAAGTAATTGTTTTAGTTCATTCGTTTTTTTTAAATAAATACATAATTTTTGACCGTTATATTAACTGTTTTTTTTTGTTAGCTAGGTCTAACTCCGGAACAGCGGGGCTACTCCGAAATTCGAAAATCGAAGTTCGTGTCGTTCCGGCCCTCTGACGCTTAAACTATTTAGTGCGAGAGCAAGAGGGACGGTACAATACGAAATTTTCTAATTTCGTAGTAGGCCCTCAGTAGTTCGCCGAGTCATGGACACTTATTTATGTAGGTGTATTTATTTGTATCCATTTACGTGTACTTATTTGTATTTGTCACGCAACGAGCTATGGAGAGAGCTATGCTTGGAGTTTCTTTGCGCGATAGGATCCGGAATACGGAAATTCGTCGAAGAACTAAAGTCACTGACATAGCTGGAAAAATATGCAAATTGAAGTGGCAATGGGCGGGCCACATCGCTCGAAGAACAGATAACCGTTGGGGGAGAAAAGTTCTCGAGTGGCGACCACGAACCGGAAGACGAAGCGTTGGCAGGCCTCCCACCAGGTGGACTGACGACATCGTGAGAGTTGCGGGAAACCGGTGGATGCAAGTGGCGAGTTGTCGTTCATTATGGCGTTCTAAGGGGGAGGCCTTTGTCCAGCAGTGGACGTCTTCCGGCTGATGATGATGATGATGATGATTTGTATCTACTTAAGTCTATTTTGAGACGAGATAATTTGTTAAAATGTTTGAACATAGGTACATATTAATTTAATTTATTTTATTTTATTTTATTATGTTTTTTTGCGTGCCGTACCTTGGTGAGAAGTGGTTATCGTCGGATTTGTTGTCCAACTTGTCATAATTGATGTAAACGCGCGAGAGAGCGGACATCTTGTGTCATACAACTGACAGCGCTGCTCCATACATTGAGCATTATCGGATTTTTCATGCGATTTGTCAATCGACATGTTTGCACTTTGATCATAGTTCACGAAATAGTCGATGCTTGCAAACATATGAAGAGTCGTAATTAATATTTGCACGCACACATCTAAATCAACTGATTCAGTGGAGGGGCGCGTCATCTTAGTTTAGACAAGCTCTACTATGCGTCTTAAGGGTCCTGATGTCTGTCTGTTCTCAAATCTTGCAAGTTAAATTCGACCAACTTCCAGTAGTTGGATTGACTTGATTGAAATTTGGTATACTTATGTAAATTGCGTGACAATACAATAATCTGGTAGTGACATCCTGGTAGTCCGCCTAGGATCATCTCCGCGGGGCGGAACTCTACAACGGTTAATAGCATCGACTTGAGATTTGGTATATTTATGTAAATCGCGTGACAATACTCTGATCCAATACAGTGATCTAGTAGTGACATCCTGGTAGTCCGGCCAGGATCGTCTCCGCAGGACGGAACTCTTCAACGGTTAATAGCATCGACTTGAAATTTGGTATGCAAATGCAGTTTGGGTGATAATCGACAGCAAAAAAACAGTCAAAAAAAAAAGTCAGCATAAAGCTTGTATTAAAATGATTTTTTATGGTTACGTTATTTGCAAGATTTTATTTAGTTTCACCTGTCCCGTTGTATGTCTGTCTGTCTCTAATCAAATCTTTCAAGTTAAATTTGACCAACTACCAGTAGTCAGATTGTCTTGAAATTTGGAATAGTTACGTAACAACACACACGTGACAATACAAGATAGTATGTATGTATGTATGTATGTATGTATGAAAATACTTTATTGTACATAAAACAAGAAGTAATACAAAAAGAAAAAAACAACAAATCAAAAGAGTACAAAGGCGAACTAGTAGTGACATATTGGCGCCATTTCATGATGTGCCTAGGAATTTCGTGATCTGGCTGATTTTACGATCGTCGCCAACATATGGATTTCACGGGATGACCGTAAAAGTAACAAAAATTTTGAGTTGAAATAAAAAAATACAAAAAGACTTCAAAATGTAATCTTAATTTCTTTCTTTCTTTATAAACCAAGATTACTATTAGGAGTATTTTTGTATTTTTTATTTCAACTCCAAATTTTTGTTTCTTTTACGGTCATCCCGTGAAAGTTTATATATTTCACACGAAAACACAAGCCAAAACATGAATGCACAGAAAAACCAGAAAAATAGACCAGCGCTGGGAATTGAACCCAGGTCCTCAGCATTCCGTGTTGCGTGCTATTCATGTTTCGGCTTGTGTTTTCGTGTGAAATATATTTCTTTCTTTCTTTTTTCTGAGACTAGAGATTGATACTATGAGACTATTCTTACGGTGTTTGTCTGCAGCTGCGACCGTCCCTGGACCCAGTTTGACCCTGTCTGCGTCACGGAGCACATGACGACATTCTACTCGCCGTGCCACGCTGGCTGCACCACCTCCACTACCATGGGGAAAGTTGCGTGAGTAAAAAAACCGCCCAAGAGCGTGTCGGACACGCCCAAGATTTATTTAGCACTTAAGCAGTTGTCGCTAGTGTCGCTGTTTAAGTGGCTAAATAAAGAAACAAACAAGCTGAGATATGTGGTGCATAAGAGAAATTCGTGTCTGTACCGTTGTCCAGCGGTGGTGTAGCGGTATAGCACGCGGCACGGAATGCCGAGGACCTGGGTTCGATTCCCAGCGCTGGTCTTATTTTTCTGGTTTTTCTACGGATCTATATTTCAGTTTGTATTTTCGATTTAGGTTTACGGGATGACCGTAAAAGTAGCAAAAATTTGGAATTGAAATAAAAAAAATACAAAAAGATTTTTTTTTATACAATATAGGCTTGCGTTTGGCCACAATCACGCCTGATGGAAAGCGAGGATGAGGCCTACGATGGAGCACAATTGCCTAGTAAATGCTCATTCACCCTGGACTTGAAAGCGGCCAAATTGTAGTGTTCAGGAAACATAGTCGCAGGCAGGGAATTCCACTCTTTTGCTGTGCGGTTGATGAAGGAAGAGCGAAAACGCTTTGTGCGGATTCCAAAAAAAAAAAACAATCTTATTGTGACATTGTACATATTATATATTTTTTGTCAATTGTGTTTTACTTATTTTGTACAATAAAGAGTTTACATACATATACATACCTACCTACATTGTGTAATGTAAAATCCTGAAATAATAATTAAATTAATAATAATTTGAATCTAATGATTTGAGCGAGCAAAGCAGTCGTAGGTTACAACCTATAAAAATATTTCAGGGTGTACACCAACTGCACGTGTTCACCGAACGGGCACGTGACAGTCGGCGCGTGCGGCGACAACTCCTGCGCCGCTGCGTACTCGCTGCACTCGCTTATCTTCGCAGCGGCCACTCTCACTGGCAGTAAGTAAGAAAGAAAGAAAGACATTTATTCACATTCACAAAGACACACAAATACAACAAAAAAAACAATAGACAACAAACACAAACAAAACAAAAAGGAAATATCAAAATAAAAATACACTATTTTGTGTCCCAAGTACAATAACTTTCTGAACTTCCGCCAGGTGTAAGAATTCAGTGCGGGTAGTTCGCGAAATAAACTTAAGGGCATGCTCGTTGACGCGGTCTGCACGGAGAGGATTGAATAAGCTAACCAATAAAAATTAATAGTATAAATAACACTAGAAAAACACGCTTTTTTATAAATGCACGTAAAAACAAAAAATAAATTATGTATCGTTCAAGTTATCTCTATTTTTGGGCTGAAGTGTAGGTAAACTATGTGCTTTTAATTATAATATTTGATTGTAAATTATTTACAAAAAAGTAAAACTGACTCCAAAAAAAATAAAAAAATAGAACCGCCTACAAAACCCTCTAATATATTTTTCTAGGTACCTACTAGCTCGAAGTCGATGCCTCAGCACGACCACAGTATATAAATACGCACGACCCAGCAGGAGTGGAACAATAGGCGTCTATTTCACCTACATGCAACGGGTTTCAATCACTCAGTTTAAATAGTTATTTGTTATGCAAGGCTGGAAAGTGACTGTTTGGCGCGAGTGCATATATTGAAACCCGAGCAAGCGAAGGATTCTAGGATTGAACCACGAGCGAAGCGAGTGGTTCAAATGAAGAATCCTGAGCGCAGTCGAGGGTTTCAAAGGCACGAGACGCTAAACAACTTTACAGCCGAGCGAAACACACAATTTTTCACCTCACTACAGCGAGAAAATGGCAAATGGAATAAAAACTGTGCAAGCAGTTACTAATAAGTCGGTTTTATTATCCACTTATCAAACAGCAAAGGATTGCATGGCATAAGTATCAAGGTGTACTAAAAATTAAAAGTAAAATCACAAAATGAATGTTTAGTAATAAGAATAAAATAACAGATTAATTAACAGATTTAAATATTACTTCAACAAATGTATGACGAACTTTCTTTGTGAACACGTCAATATTCAACGCTTTCTTCCTCAACCTCGTATCTACCCGAATTGTATACAACAAATAAACACTTTATCGTACTTAACATAAAGATGATTCTATAGCAATTTTGTGGGAAGATACGAGGTTGTGAAAGTAAGCGGTCGATGTATTTTCAAGGGGGCAGCCGTTCACGATAACGTTCGAATTTCAAAAACTCTTTCCAGCCTAGAGGATAAAAAGCCACTTTCCACGCAGATTTCGAAGGATAAAGAAAGCATTGTCGAGCTAGTGAGGTGAAAAAATATTTTCAAGTGTTTTGTAGTCGGTTCCATTTTTTATTTTTTTGGAGTCGATTTTACTTTTTTGTTAATTTTTTTTTATCTCTCACTTTTTAGTGATTCATAGCCAAAGTACACCTCACAACGATTCCATTAAGCCCAAACACGACTAAGTTACGTTATTTTATAACAGAGTTCCGTTGCCTACCTTCTGGCTTCAGCATGCACTGAGCTATTGAGCATGCTTATTTAGGAGCATACTCAAAACTAGTATGCTTATTGGTAGCAAATATAAACAGGCCATGAGAATCCTCATTAGTGGCATGCTCATAAGCATGCTACCAACGAGCATGTGTAACAGTAGTAGCATTTTGTCCACTTCTTTTCAGCGCTGGCGTTCGTGTGCCAGACCACAGTAATGCTGGAGGCGGTGGACCGGCGGGACAAGTCCGTAGCGCTGGGGATCGCCTCGGGGACTGTGTCGCTGTTTGCCTTCGTGGGAGCCCACGTGGTCTATGTGGCCATCGGGAGTGAGTATAGCTATAAATATAGTCCTCGATTTAGTTAACTCCCTTCTCATATAACCACCCATTAAACATTTAGGTATATAAAAAACTTTAACCAGTACATTAGCAGCTAAATACTTGATAAACGATGATTAAGCGAGTAAATTTTCTTACTACGTATATGTATACTATACCTACACACGTCGGTAGGCCTCCAACAAGATGGAGCGACGACCTGGTTAAGATCGCGGGATCGCGGTGGATACGGAAAGTACAAGACCGGTCTGAGTGGAGAGCCTTGGAGGAGGCCTATGGCCAGCAGTGGACGTCTTTCGGCGGACATGATGATGATGATGATGTACTATACAGCACTTTTGGTATTCTTTTCCAGCGTACAGCTGCGCGCTGATCCGCGGCCAGGTGTGCCTGTTCCAGAACTCCACCTTCGTGCCCAGGGTCGGCTACACCAGCACCGGCCTCGCCGGCGCCTCTCTCATCATTACCATCATAGCCTACATCGTCCAGCACCGGCAGACAAAGAGCGAAGAGAAACAGATAGACGTGAGCGCGAGCAGATTATAGAGACCACGGTATAGAGATGAATACGCCATTAAAAAATAATTCAAAGGCACGACTCCAGTAAAAAAACCCTGAAAACCAGACTAATTTTCGATTTACTGTAAAATTAGATTTTTTGTTAATTTAAAACAAATAAAGTTAGTTGATTGAGTTGCCGGATAATGATGTCATAAGTCGCTATTGCAATTGAAACTCTATGGGAGAATTCAAATAAAAAAAAAATCAAATTCAAATAGTTTATTACATAAATGTTATTACAATCAACAAAAACCAACCACCGCTTGATATTATTAAAAATAGGTAAAAAATTATCTGTGTCCCCTGCACTAGGCTAGGCCTGTGTCGCAGGAATTGTGTTTTGACAGCTCATAAAAAGTACGTCAGTTGATTGGTGGTGTCAACGTCCCTATTAAAAGAAGAAGAATATAAGTCTTTTTGAAGCAATCTCGTACATAAAGGGGTTACAGCGCTAGCAACTTCTTAGGTCATCGTATTGGTATTGCCATATTATTATGTCTTAGAACTAGAAAATACGGCACCCGTACGGGCACCTTCAATACTTGTAGCGATCTGTTTTTGTAAATATAGGTTTTAGCCTTAGACTAAGTTAGTAATAGTTAAATTTTTTGTGTTTAATGTAATGACATGCATATGTCTTATTTGTTGTATACATTCATTGTGTTAATAAGAAAATATTTTCGAAACTAGAACCATAAACTTTTCATTTCAGCATTCCAAAAGTTGTCTAAAAATCACATACCTACCTAGAATCTTCGTGTTATCTTTCGTTTAAACTTTAAGGTCTTGGCCGCTTGGGCTATTGTAGCCCGGGCCCGACATGCTCTTGGCCGGTTTTTGTTTTTCAGTAACTTTTATTGGCAATTACAAAACCTAGTAATAACTTATCCTCCTAACGTCCAGAGTCCTTTATAAAGGACTTATTGCAATTTTAAATTAGACTCTATCATAAATGACATAAAGATGTTCATAAATCAAAAAGTTGACTTGGGCTTTAGGAGGTTCTACTAACATAGTCAAGTAAGTATAGTGTAATGAACATTCAGCACTTAGAAGTTTAGAAGTAGATGAGGGGCTACGGTGCTAGATACTTTTGAGCACCATTCCCGCTCATCCACTTCTGCTACTTATCTTCTCTGTGACTGTACTAACAATTATACAAGGTGACCTTAGCCTCTGGACAAATAATGAAACCATGGAAGAGACTGATACTTGGCAATATCTTAAAATAGTTATTTGCTTAATTAGACAAGAAAAAAATCTATGAAATCAGATCATCCAAATACACAGGCTATTTCAAAGTGAAACATTGAAAACTGTTAGTTTTTCGGTAAATATTGGACTGATTGTTATGATATTTTGCAGTTTGGTTTTAAATATCTTGCTAAGTATTCGTATTTGTCCAGAGGCTAAGGTCACCCAGTATACTGGCCTAAAATAAAGTTTTTTTTTAATATGACGGTCATTTTATTAGTTTCCATTTCCTTTTGCTCCGTTGATCCCTTAGTACTCGAGACTGATGACACACACCGATCTAACACCTCTATTATCTTATCGACATTGATTTCATCATCTCGTGTTACGTATGTTCGTACAAGGGTGTTGAGGGTGCCAGAACTATGATTCATAACTGAAAAACATACTATACAATGGGGAATGGACGCAAAATTTTGAAACCCTTGAAACGTTTTTATATCAATAGGTAGGACCTTTCTAATTAAGAGAAAAAAATATCGGATTTTTAAGTAGTATTAATAATTTAAAAAAACCGGCCAAGAGCGTGTTGGATACGCCCAAAATAGGGCTCCGTTGCCATTAAAAAAAATGACATAAGTAATATTTTTCTAAGGATTTCGTATTTCATACGGAATCTTCCAAGTTTAGGTTAAGTTAGGTTTAAGCTATGCCGACAAAATGGTATAATAAAAAATTCAAAAAAATATTTTTTTATAGTGAGGTGAGCGAGTCTTTTAAAACCACCAGGGGGGTTGCTAAAACGATTTTTCGATTTAGTAATTTGTTTGCGAAATATTCAACAAAAATTCAGAATGCTAGTAAGTATATCACACTTACAAGGAAAACTATATAACGGTTAAGTTTTCTTGAGAATTATTAGTAGTTTAAGAGTAAATAGCAGCTTAAGGTATAAAATATACCTAAACTTGGAATATTCCGTACAAAATACGAAATCCTTAGAAAAATATGACTTAATTTTTTCCTAATGGCTACAGAACTCTATTTTGGGCGTGTCCGATACGCTCTTGGCCGGTTTTTATTCAAGTAGCGGTTTGGTGTGACAGAAAAAAGTGGTGAAAATGATTGTGATTGCAAGTGTGTTAGACTATAAGGCCTCTGGGTTTCATTGGGTTCAATGGAGTCTGTGTCTTTCCTACTAACCTTGAACAGAAAAGAAGTGTCGTCTGCAAACATGACTAGGTAGGTATGGCTGATTTTCGGCTCACCATATATGTTGGATCATGTACATAAATAAAATACTTTACGTGACATGCAATGTCATCTAGTTTAATAAGTTTACATCAAATCTGTGAATCCGACCACCGACTTTGGGTAAAGTTAAATAAAAGCTTGTTACCAAGTTGAGAGTTGCGGACAACCGGTGGATGCAAGTGGTGAGTTTTTCATTGTGGTTTTCTAAGGGGGAGGCCTTTGGTTCAGCGGACGTCTTTCGGCTGATGATGATGATGACGACTAATCGAAAATACAGAGACATGGATGCACAGAAAAACTAGAAAAAGAGAGCAGCGCTGGGAATCGAACCCAGGTCCGCAGCATTCCGTGCTGCGTGCTATAACCTCTACACCACCGCTGGACAGGAATCTAGACACAAATTTCTCCTATCCACAGATATCTCAGGTTTCTTTTTTCGTACTACGCTACTTAGCCAGCACTTGGTATGGTTTTCAGGGGTGACCGTAAAAGTAACAAATTTGGAGTTGAAATAAAAAATACAAAAAGACTCCAACCAATCATAAATAATCATAATTATGTTGTAGACTAAGTTTTCAAAGGGGATTCCCACTCAAAAACTACCTAGTTAGGGTTCCGGAGCCAAAATGGCAAAAACGGAACCTTTATAGTTTCGCCATGTCTGTCTGTCTGCCTGTCCGTCCGCGGCTTTGCTCAGGTACTATCAATGCTAGAAAGCTGTAATTTTGCACGGATATATAGGTAAACTATGCCGACAAAATAGTACAATTAAAAATTCAAAAACAATTTTTTTAGGGTACCTCCCGTAGACGTAAAGTGGCGGTGATTTTTTTTTCTCATTCAACCCAATAGTGTGAGGTATCGTTGGATAGGTATTTTAAAACCATTAGGGGTTTGCTGAAACGATTTTTTGTTTCAGTAATTTGTTTGCGAAATCTTCAACTTTAAAGTGCAAATTTTCATTAAAATCGAGCGTCTAAAATCTAAACGGGTGGGTGGAAAAATTTGAAAAAATTCAGGATGGTAGTTAGTGTATCAAACTTTCAAGAAAAACTATAACGCCTAAATTTGCTTGAGAATTATAAGTACTTTATGAGTAAATAGCAGCGTAAGGTATAAAATATACCTAAACTTGGAAGATTCCGTATAAAATACGAAATCCTTAAAAAAATTTACTTAATTTTTTCGTAATGGCTACGGAACCCTATATTGGGCGTGTCCGACACGCTCTTGGTCGTTTTTTTTTTGCCTTTGGGACGATAGTAACAGAATCTTTTATACCGTGGGTTTTTCTTTGTTTTTCCTCACCTATGGCACTTGTATTTATTTAGTTTATACGCAATAAGCAATACTTAGAATTAATTTATGTCTATACACTTTTGGCAGTTTGCAAATCAAACAAAACCATACTTTAAGTTTATTAGGTCAGAGTTGTCACTTGTCATGTCATAATAAATGTTTATTTATTTTGACAGTTTTTTGTGCGGCAAGCGCGCGGAATACGTCATCGTTTAGGTTTTGTAAATTACTAGGGTGAACGACGAAAACATGTAAGTTATGGATTGTTTTTTTTTTTAAAATATTCGCTCTTGAACTAAGAATGTGGGCAGGTTATGTTTGAATGCAGTTTTGTGTATTTAAAAAATAAAGGAACGTGTTCTTTGCGTAAATTCTACTATATATAGCATTTAGATTACTTTCCTTCTAAGTAAGAAGAAAGAAAGAAAGAAATAAAATAATTTATTTATAACAGCAATGACACATTAAGGTTAGGAAAAATAACAATAAGAAGTGTTGCCGCTATAAAAAAGTGGCGTCAGAAATGTCCACTCCTTGTAAGATACGAGTATATGCGATTTTACATAAGATATTTTACCAGAGAGCGGAATTTTCATGGTATTTTTTGACCTGTCATAGTGACTTCTCACTTATCGACTCTACCTAAATAATGTCGATATATTAGACTTCAAATTAGAATGTCGTAAACTTATCATGTTGGGTAGTGCGTTCTTTTTCTTCATACAAATGGATATTTTACTGTAAAAGATGTAGTTTAAAACCGGAAAATATTAAAAAAATCATGTATTTATTTTATAGAGACATTAATGGAACACCAAACTCGTTGACATTACAACAAACGAATTTTAACATGAAATTGAAGAAAAAACTGAACTCAAATTATTAAATTACAAATTGTTATCCATTCATTGTTTATTGTAATGTCTATTTGTCATTTTAAACTGCCCGAATGTTAATTGGAAGAGATCGCTCTTTAACTTAAGGTCGCCTATTGTTTATCTCTACTTTTACTCTTCTTTAGCAGGTACCTATAATGTATATCGATATATGTGTCGGCGGCCGATCGTAAAATCCGCCAGATCACGAAATTCCTAGGCATATCATGAAACGCCGCCATTTCATGAATTGGCTAAGGGACATCCGCCATATCGTTCAATACCCACCGTTTAACGATTTTCCTAGTGACGTTTAGGCAGATCATGAAATTCCTAGGCAGATCATGAAATTCCTAGGCTGATCGTGAAATTCCTAGGCAGATCATGAAATTCCTAGGCAGATCATGAAATTCCTAGGCAGATCATGAAATTCCTAGGCAGATCATGAAATTCCTAGGCATATCGTTCAATACGTGTATGTGTCGGCGGCCGATCATAAAATCTCACCGTTTGACGATTTGCCTGGTGACGTTTAGGCAGATCATGAAATTCCTAGGCATATCATGAAACGCCGCCATTTCATGATTTGGCTAGTTTAGGCAGATCATGAAATTCCTAGGCATATCATGAAATGCCGGCAAATCGTTTCTGGCACTTCGCCGGCCGCTGCCGCGGCACGCTCGCTTCGCTCGCTCGGCTCGTGCGTAATAGTCACAATTCATACTAACCACTCCTCGCTTCGCTCGTCGTACCTATTTTTTTCTTTTTTTCAGCATATCACGATATGCCCGGTATAAAGCTAGGAATATCGTCGAATGCGTTTACAATTGCAGTCATTTTGGTAAGTAATCTTTTAGGTACTATAAGTACGAGTAATAAAATTGCCGCTCAGTATAAATCGAGAACGCAAAAGTATAAATTTAAGAAATTACTATATTTATCATATTTCTTTATAGATAAATAACAACTAGTGAATACTTTATTTACTTATCAACAAAATACTAACCTCAACTAACCTCTAAAATACGGGCAGATGTCCATGGTTTTTTTACATTGCGCACAGAATTCGTTTGATTTTCATAAAAATAATGGAGCTCTTGTTGAAATGCTTCTTGTACACTTTTTTGAACACTATCATCACTATTTTCGGTACAAAAATAATTTAATTGCGAAGCCGTCATTTATTTACGCGCTGAAAACTGACACGACCGGTCAGCTGGTAATGGCCGCCATAGCATACGCAGCGCCACCAGTGGCCAAAAAAGAAACTATTTTACGATGTGCCCGGTATAGAGCTAGGAATATCGACGAATGCATTGCTCTAATCGATCTGCCGTATTGTTTCTCAGGCACATCGTGATATGCCTGGTCAACTTTTAGGCATATCATGAAATGGCGGCGTTTCATGATATGCCTAGGAATTTCGTGATCTGGCGGATTTTACGATCGGCCGCCGACATATGTATATCGGAAGTCGATAAGTGAGAAGTCACTATGACAGGTCAAAAATGTCATGAAAATTCCTCTCTCTGGATATAATGTAGATTAGACGTTGATTTATTAGTATAGATAACATATATTGTAGATAAATATTGTTACTATAACATATATCTCCACATTTTTTTTTATTGTTACATAAGTTTGTAGCGAATTATTGAATTCCTTGGCGGAGCTTCCATCTGCCAAATAAGTGGTCTATCAATTTTTGAACAAGTTCCTGTCAAGTGAATATGTCGCTAAAGTCGAACTTTCAAGTTGACAGACACGTCTCTTGGCTTTATTATTCGCACCTTTAATACTAAAGTGAAACAATTTTATAAATTCACATTTCCAAATTGAACTTTAAATAAAACACTATCTGGTTGAATTTTAAAATGAGAAAAAAACTAATTATTTCACTTTGGTTTTAAAGGGGCGTAATATGTTTTGTGAAATGCAAACGATTATCAGCTTTAGGGTGGTAGACCAGATATTTGGCTAATGGTACTAAGATTTAGCCTAGGAGAGGGAATGCTGCCAGCATTTTCGATAACATGTTTTAATTTTTGGTAGGTATTTTCTTAAATATTATGGTCCTTTTATAATTTTATCGTCAGTTGTTGTTCCATGTACCTATTATTTATTGTGCGATATATTCTATTTAATTATTGTGCATGATTCATTACCCAGATTATAACGTCACTGGAAAGGCAAAATTACTTAACCGCCAAATTGGGCATATTGAGTTATATACATATTCGGAATCAGCGAATTTTTCTGCGTCGATCTATCTGGGTAACGTAGCTATCGGAGCACTTTTGTGGCGCTTCAGTAACCCGTAAAAAGGCGGTTCTTTTGTTTTTTTGTTTACTGAAGAACCATACTTTTTGGTCTTTTTTGCACATGTGTCGCATAAGTAATATCTCTTTACCGTAAAAATACAAAAACTGCAATTTAAGTAAAACTGTCTTCTTATCTTGTGATAAATAAAACTCTTTCAGTATTTGTGCTTTTCTTACAATATAACAGTAGCTCTATTAAAGTAATTTTGTTTTATTTTCATTCGGATCGAGCATGGCGTCTAAGAAAAGTTGCCTTCGTGTTTTTGTCGAGTGAATGACGTATACGTAACTGAGCCATCCAGTTATTTTTAATTTTGGGAACTAAAAGCAGTTTTTAAAAAATAATCCTATCCTTGACAATATCATATCAGTATTATTTAAATGAATATGTTTTGCTATTAAGATAGTTTACGCGTAATGAAAATGCGCGGGCGCAAGCAGTTAAGTTAGTCTGCTCGAATATTTAGCCTTTATATTTAGTTCTTCATGGGAGCAAATCCTCTTAAATATGCCAGAACTAAATGTCAAAAGAAAATTACTTGTATTAATTAAAGTATTAATTTTATAGTAGTTTTTTTTTAAATACTGACGTAATATAAACACATTTTTTCTGATCTTATCGTAATTCCTGACGCCCACAACAAGATGCATGTTTGTATTTACTGATATTGATGTTAACCATTTTACAGAACTGACTATGTCGGAGAACACCAAGTAATGTGTACATAATATAAAAGAAGAAACTGACTGACTAGGTATCTTATAGATCAACGCATAGCCAAGACCGCTGACAGGTCTTAAGTAGAAACTTGAAATTTGGAATATATATGTTCCTTAATAGGTGTAGACGCGTACTAAGGATTTTTTTTCGAAATTAATCCCCTAAGGGGGTGAAATGGGGGCCCAAAGTCTGTATGTGGAAACAAGATTAGTTAGACAATTTTATTCTAAACCTCATAGGAGTACTCCTAACGATAAATAAACACGTGTATCGGGTTTTTTGAGGATTTAACCCCTATAGGAGGGAAATGTGGTGACAAAGTCCGAAAATCAACATGGGTATGGTTACTATAGTTTATCGGATCGATGATTACGAAAACAATAACGATTTTAAAATCCAATGTGGTGGATGTGAAATACCGTAACCCCTGTTGGGGTACGACGAGGCTGAAATGTCAATATGGGTATGGGCAGTGATATCTTGGTAGTATGGCCATGGCCGTCTCCGTAGGAGGGAACGCCTCAAACTTTAATGGCACATGCAAGAAACTTTGCGCGATCGTTCAATTTCAGTGATAATGCTTTTATATAATAGACACCACCTGATGCTGTATTCAGTCATGTGTTCTGCTCATAAAGGAACTCCTCAAAAGTTGATATCACAGACACCATATTGTTGCAAATGCAATTGTTTTTATTTTGTTATGTGTGTTACTTTTGAATCTGTACACAAGATTTAAACGCAATACAGAGGGCATGACGTTAAATTTTTATTTAACCAATTACAGCTTCGCACGCACTTGAACATAAAGCTCTGTAACCGTCAATTTTTTTGGCATTTTCCTCTGTAAACCAACTGGTTTGGTAAACCTCTGAAAAATAAGTACTTTCAGTCGAATTTTTATCGAAGTTTTACTCAAGCATTGCCAGAACACCCTCTACTTCAGCAGCTTGAGTTTTGATGTTACAGATAACTTAATGAAAAACTAAAATATACTTAAAAAGCTATTACTTAAGCTTGTTCTAAAAAACGAAAATAAACATTAAATACCTACGCCAAATTAATCAATACAATTATGTAATATAATGTATCTAAACTTTATATTCTAAAGTATCATAGAGGTGCCCTTAGAAAGGATGTTTCGAACCATTAGATACCAATACCATTGGATATTGGTTTTTTGGAACCGTTGGATAGGGAAATATGTAAACTTTATATGTTTTTTTTTTTAACTTTTGAAACAACTGAGCTAATCAAAAAACAACTATTAGTGAAAGATTTATGAAAAATCAATTCCCAGAATAATAGAAACCTGTTTCAATTCAATCGCCAACAGTGTGGTTTTCTACGGAATTCACTTTTTCCTACACGCTGAAATATGAATGAAGATGTGAAACAGTGGTTCAAAGTTTGTACAAAATTATGATTGTTTAGGTTTATTTGTGAATTCAAAATTTTGCAAATATATTCCTCCAAAAAAGCAATTAAAACACGAAACAAAGAAAAGTCAATTTTCCAGGGGAAATTTAATTTTATATTTAATCGAAAAATTTCAATTTTTTTTCAGTAGAATTTGTACTCAACTGATAATAATAGGTACCCACTCAACTTTATCAGGCGCCACAATTTTAGAAAGAAAGAAAGACAGGAGACATTTATTAACATTCAGAAAGACACACAAGTACAAAAAATAATAAAAATAAATAGCAAACACAAATAAAACAATATATAAATAAAAAGAGGAAAATGAAAAAACACGATTTTGTGTGTCCCCACAAAAGTAAAACGGCCGCTGACTCAGCATTATGCTGAGGCGTCAGAGGCCTGCAGCGCTGATATTCTGTCAGAACCGTCTGTGACTCATGGAATGACAAACATACTAAAATTATCCATGTCAATAAAATTAAGAAATAAAAATTGATTCAATTGTAAATCGACAAGAAATAAATAAATTACAATAAACAATAATTGACATTATTATAAAAAAAAACGTTCCTATTAATGTTATGAATACCATACTATGATACATAATGTGAATACCATACTATGGTAGGTAAACATCGAGATAATTCGTTAATATATTCAAAAAAAGATGAAACTTTCTTGTTTCATTTGTTGCAAAATAACTTCTTCTTCAATCATTATGACAAGTGTAAAAAATAAAACGTTCTTACTGAGTCATACTAGAAGTAGATACCTACTACACGATGACTATTTTTTATTTAAATACCTTGTATTAAGAACTGATGATTTCAAATAAACTAACCATAGTTAAAAAACTGGAAGCATTCATTTGTGTTGCAGTTGTTACGTAATTTTTTGTTTATGTGATGATTAGATTTTAACTACTTCAGTATAATGCATGGCCTTTTTTTGATTCAAACAAAGTTATCAGTAGTTTTATTGTACTTATAAAAAGGAAAATTTATCGCTGGAGTCATTTTCTTCGTATAAATAATTTTGCCAAACTTACTTTAAATGAATTTTGGCTCACTTATTAATTTATGTGTTTGCCTTTTAAGTAGTAATACCATACGTGTGAAAAAGGAACACGTTTAATTGCAGTCATTTTACTTCACCAGGACAGCAACAATACTACATTAAACGAAATTTTCACGTACTTTTATATCTACATGTATGTGTTATCAGTACTTTCAAACTACAAAGAAAGTTTAAGCTGATGGTACTTAAGAAATTTTGACTTACTAAAAAAAGAAGTTATTATTACTCAAGCGCCACTTATTTCTTAAAATAGTGCACAAAATAATATGGAGCCTAGTGATAAACATAGATAAATCAAATAGGTTTTCATAAAAACTTCTTTTATAAAAATCGGATGATTATATGAAAAGATATCTTTTTTTTTCGAAAAAAAAAAAACTTTAAATGGGTTTTTCTCGAAATGTCATTTTGGCGTTTCAGTAATTTTGCCTTTACAGTGACGATAATATTCCGGTATTATCTTGTATTATTAGCATTGATATGAAAACATTATATAGTAAAATTTTATTACAGGATTTATTATTATGATATTTTATTAATACTTTCCTGATATAAATTGAGATAGTGTGTCCATTCGAAAAAGTAGGTAAATTTCACACTTAGTTCCCAAATTTTTCGAGCGTAGGTTCGTATGTAAGTCTATTACTTTGGTTCGCTTTGTAACTTAAACGGCTTTACGGTTTTCAGTATGTGAGGTATCATAAAACTACCGTGAGACGTACTCAAATTAAATATACTAGCTTTTTCCCGCGGCTCCGCCCGCGTGGTATTCGGCTATCGCGCGCTGTTCCCTCGGGAACTGTGCATTTTTCCGGAGTAAGAAGTAGCCTATGTCACTCTCGGGCCTATAAACTATTCAATCAATGGATGGTGAAACAGCGCCTTAATATTCTGCGAACCAAAATATACAGGAGAGATTAACTTCTTTGTATTTATTTTAAATTATGTTTTGGTAAAATATTTTTATTTTTTCAAGATAATAGAATAATTTTATTTATTTACATTGTTTTGTACAATTCTGAGTTTAGTAGATAGGTACATAAAAAAAGAACTGATTAATTAAGATTCAGGGTATATATTTACCTAATATAATACATATATAATGGCAGCTTCCTCAGACAAAGAATTAACCTAGCTATTCAAAGAGGACCGCTACCAGCATCTTCGGGACCTTGCCTAAGGGGTATTCTTTATGTAATTTGTTTTAGTTTAAGGGTTTTATTTTTATTTTATGTAATTTTTTATTTATGTAGGTAAGTTTAGTTAAGTTATTTTTAGGATATTTTTTATTTCATTTACACGCATTGTGTAAATATCATATTAAATAGAATATAATAGGTATATTAACAAGATTACGATTTGGAGTCTTTTTGTATTTTTTATTTCAACTCCAAATTTTTGTTTCTTTTACGGTCATCCCGTGAAAGTTTATATAAGTCTCCTGTCCAGTGGTGGTGTAGGGGAATAGCACGCAGCACGGAATGCTGAGGACCTGGGTTCGATTCCCAGCGCTGGTCTATTTTTTCTGGTTTTTCTGTGCATTCATGTTTCGGCTTGTGTTTTCGTGTGAAATTTATATAGGTATATTAACATTTATAATATACTAGCTTTTGCCCGCGGCTCCGCCCGCGTGGTAGTCGGTTATCGCGCGCTGTTCCCTCGGGAACTGTGCATTTTTCCGGGATAAAAAGTAGCCTATGTCATTCTTGGACCCATAAACTATCTCTATGCCAAAAATTACGTCGATCCGTCGCTCCGTTGTGGCGTGAAAGACGGACAAACATACAAAAACACTTTCCCTATTAGTATGGATGTAGTTCTATAGCTCACGTATTGGTACAGCATGAAGAAGTGCAACACTAACTGAACTTCAGTAGTCAAATCTGAGACAATGAGTGCAATATGAGTCATCCTGAAATTCACTTCGAGTTCGCTATTGTTTCTTATCACCAATACAAATTTACATTCGTATTAGATAATAGAATAAGAGGACTCTTATCTTGCCAAAACGACGTGGTTTTCGTTAGTGTCGCTACCTTCTACGTCTGAGTGAAATATTAGGGGAAATTCGTTTGTAAATTTTTAGTTCCTAGTTTTTCCGTGGGCACACATAAATTTGTCGCAAGGCCACAGTTTCGAGTGCTTCTTTACTTAACACCGTTTCTTATTGCGCGGGTGATTGTGTATAAATACACTTGTACACGTAAATATGGGTAGTGTTTTGCATACCACCTGTATCACACCAACGGTTTAAATTGTGTAGTGCCGTGTTTTAATAATAAAATATCAAAATAATAGTTATAGAAACTTGATAAGGAAGTTAAGAGCAGCAATGACGTTCCGAGGGAAAGGTAAGTTTCATTTTTAGTTTTAAGATGATTTGCGGTTTTTTTATAGGTGTTTATATTTTTATTTATTTTTACGCATCCAAATTAGTTATGTAACAAAGCATATAACTAAATAGTGTAGTACATTAATTGACTATTTGATTTCTTTAGACAAGAAATGTTGTATATTTTATACTTAAATATCTTTTTATTACGGAAAACTGTTCTAACAATTTCGGTGAAATTTGCTCTGAGGGTCATTCCGGAGGCAAAAAATCGGTGTAGTTATCGAGTTTTAGTTCGAATTCGCTCGGTTGCCCATAGGTAGGTACTTATGAAAGAGAGAGAAAGTGAGAGAGAGAGAGAGAGAGAGAGAGAGAGAGAGAGAGAGACCATTTTAATAATAAAAAAAATAGTCAAGATAGTATTTCTGCCTCGAAATCGTAGTAATTTAATCTCATTGGCAATATTTTTTTATAGACTTGGTAAGAAAAATATGTTTATAAGAGTGTTATCAGCTACGAGAAGATTGACCTTCGATTAGGTACTTATGCAAACTTATCTACTTACTTACTTACGTCGTCTGCGTAGCCAAGTTCAAAGAGAAAGGAAAGGAATGGGAAGAAAGAACGCCATCTTATGGGTATTTGACTTTGGTCGTGTTTGTCTTTTGAAGCTTTATTGTGGGGGCCTATCTCTACGAAGGCTTTGGGACTGTAGCTGTAGTATATATATAAGCTAAAGCAGTAGGACTCTAAGGGGGTCTCGCGACTGCAGTACCGCGAGACCCCCTTAGAGGCCGTGTAGAGCGCGCGTCTGTGTGAGTGTGTTCGTTTCGATCGATTTGTTCGTAGCTTCCATACTGCTTTAGCTTATGTATATACTGTGGTTCAGTGCAACACCCCTGCCCGGGGCTACAGTCACGAGGCCTTCGTAAACTTTTAGGTACTGAGGGTTTTCAGTGTAGCCAGCCATTCGCTGAGATATTCCAGGTTAAATTCATGGCACTGTGTGGATGTGTCAACCCAAACTTGACGGCTTTGCCGATCATTTTTTTTAACTTCTGTCCACTCACACAAGTAATTAAGAGAAGTTTCCCTGCCGGCCGCGCGGTCGCGTTAGGTATTCGTTTGGGATATTGCTGTCTTTATCGCTGGTGACATATACATATGCGCTCACATCCCCTCCCGGTTATCTGCTTCCCGCTAATGTACCTACCTATATCGAGATAGCTGTAGACTTTCAAGATTTGGGTTTCGTTGTCCTCATATTATACGAAATGTATAGCACAGAAATCAATGATATTTTACAATCAAGATCTTCATTATATTTTCTATGCCCGTGGTTTTTTCGATTTTGGTAAAAATGCTTTAATAGTCTGTAATTCTCGTACAATGTTGACATCTTTTTTTGTCGACTTTTGAGCTCCTTTAATTCTGATATTATACATTTATAATGAAAATCTGAAAAACCACAGGCACAGAGAACATAATATCCACAGGCATAGATTTACATCTAGTCCATATTTACAAAATTTCATCTATTTCTGTTGCCTAGTTTTCAAATGAGACCGGGACTACATTTGTATGAAGAATGGAATAAAGAGACTTCTCTTAAGTGGTTCAACTAGTCGTTATTTATTAAGGTGCTAGAATATACTATCGCTATATGTACTCAGATGCTTTTGTAATCACCATCCAAATAAATACGACATAATTAAGTATATCGTCATCTGCTGCTCGGATAATCTGTTCTAAAATTTTACATTTTTTAACCGACTTCAAAAAAAGGAGGAGGTTATCTATTCGGTTGTATTTTTTTTATGTTTGTTACCTCAGAACTCCGTCATTTGAGAACCGATTTGAAAATTTTTGTTTGCGGTCGTCTAGGAATGCTTTCAATTAGGTCCCATAAGCACCAAATCAGGATCTGATGATTGGATCCTAAGGAAATTGAGGGAGCTCTTCAAATGTTGTAGGGACACCTGTGATAATTTGGACATATTTTGCAGTAACTCGTGCATTTGCTCTTGAAAATCATAATTTGGTGAAGTGGAACTGATGATGAAGACCACATTTGACCAACAGAGCTCAATAACAAGTATTTCACGGGTTGAATTTCAGTTACTTTAACACAGTTGCTAAGCAATTTATGCTCGTCGTAATGCATGTGGTAGAATGGAACAGGTGGTGAAGCACCAGGACTCCTCAATAATGAACGTCTCTGCATCGGAAAAAGCAATTTTTCGTAAAAGGTGACGAGCAGTTGACATTAAACTATTGTATCTTAGATGTTTTACACTAAAAAGCGTGAAAAAAAAAATTGTATAACAAAAAATAGAACCGACTACAAAAAAACCATGAAAATAATTTTCTACCAGCCTGAAATGAAATGAAATGAAATGAAATAAAAAAGTCAAGTGAAGTGAAGTGCTGAAGTCGGTGCCTCAGCACGAGCCAGCAGGAGTGATTGAAGCCATTTACTCGTATAGTTGTAGGTGAGGTAGACGATTATAGGTCCACTCCTAGTCGTAATCGGTGGCAATAGGTTTCACACAATCTTTTTGAGTGGCATTAAGCCACATGGAGGCAACATTTATGTATGTTGTTCTCAGAATTTTCTGTTTAATTGTCTTCCAACACAGTGGTATAGTATTCGAACTATAAGTTTTTACTTTATTTAAAAAATGTTTTGTATTATGCGAGGTTGCAAAACTCAAGTAACTCTGAAATAATGTGTGGTATCAGTGCAGTGTTGACGTTGTAATATAACCCTTAACGCGGTATTATTAAGTAACATTATGTTGATTCGAGCGAGTCGCAGTATGTTCTTTTGCTTTTAAAGTTAAGAATTTAAGAGTTTTAAAGTTAGTTGAAATTCGTCAGCCCACTACATTTATGATTGTCTTTAAAATCGAAATCATTGTCTCAGAAACTCGATAATAAGCGTGTTTCCAGAGATAAGAGCAAGATAGATCGATTTGTCATCCTCGAAAACCCCTACCTACATACCAAATTTTCTCCACGAACAAATATCCTCCGCGAACCTCGCACTAGTTGCGCTTTGTTTACTTTTTATATATATGTATACATTTTTTCTGTGAATACATTTCTTCTTCTACTTCTATCATCTTCTATACAATCAATTATGGTGTTTCATTCAACACAACCAAACATACCTAAAACATAATACAATGACTCTTTATTATACACCAGAAATAATAGACTTGGCAAACTTATAATAGGTATATAATATTCCGGAAATGAGGATTTTCGATCCCTTGATGAACCCCTTTCAAGAAATAGGTCGAATTACCCAGTAACCTTATAGGTATGCGTGGCATAAATGTGTTATCATGTAGAACTTGACTCCTTCAACTTTTAGAATCGTGATATCTCGGGAATGGTAATTCTGAGAAAAAAAGTATGAAGATCATTTTTGTAGATAATTTTAAGATCTATAATTTTTGTCTCGGCTACTTTTTGATCAAACTTACCGTTTTCGAAAAAAAAAAAACCTCAAATTTTGAACTTTGATCCCCAATGACTTTTTGCACTCATGGGATCAATGGAGACTTTTGACACTTTATTCCTAATGGTGTACCCAAGGTCTCCACCAAAATTGGGCTTTGTCGGATTTATGGAAATTGAAATATCTATATTGAGCGGAGTAGAGGTTGCTCACATAATCTCGTATGTCAAGGTGTTTCGGCAGGAATAGCCCTGGCAGACTTATATATTCCGGTAATGAGGATTTATACCTACCGTCTGGAATTGGTTTTTGGTTTCATTCTGGTATCAGATGGGTATATTTAGGGCTCCTGATGGGCACCTTTGAGAGCGTCTGCCGAGCACTTCCGGCAAGAAAAATGATGACATATTTCGCTTTTCTGTATCTACCAGTAAATTCCTAACCGATGCCATGACTATTATTTCGGTATCAGATGGGTAAAATGTCACCCCTTTTTTCGCACCGGAAGTGACAATTTTTTTGCTAGGTACTTTCGGCAAGTTCCGCCGTGGCAGACTATTACATTCGGACTTTGCATCAGTTTTATGGGAAACCATTGTACATTTCATCGCGGTATCAAGTAGGTCCGAAATTTTGCAGTCCGCTCTCCGTCTATATTGGACTAATAGTGGACGTACTATGATTGATATGATAATGATCGCGTTAGTTAATTCATTCATAAGTCCCAGTATAATATTTAGTAAAAATCACAAAAGTTTCAACCAACATAAATGTTGTGTCGAAAATTTGTATTCAAATTCAAATCATTAATTCAGTAAATAGGCCGCTATGGGCACTTTTACACGTCATTTTTTAAACTACCAGCGCTTTCGGAAAGACCATCATTGCCAAAAAGAACGCGCCGCAAGAAACTTGGCAGAAAGTAATTTTTTCATAATAAAATAATTACAAATAAAATACTTAAAAACTACAGTATAAAATTAAAGAAAAAAAAAAGGTAGGTATTAAAGTTACAATAGGTACTATACTTACACCACAGAATTTATAATAGTAGTATTAACGTAACACTTAAGGGTGTGGATGACTACGTTCATACATGACATAATACAAACGAACATGCGTCAACTTCCGGCGTATGATTATCTTTATCTGTGGAGTCCTCTCATGCGTCAATCAAGGATGAAAGCAGATGCGAATAGATACAGGTATTTGACATGTGTTTTGATCGACCTTTGGAGTGCGATTATATGCCTACTAGCTTTTGTCCGCGGCTTCGCCCGCGTGGAATTCGGTTATCGTGCGCTGTTCCCTCGGGAACTAAATAAATAACTACCACGGGACAATTCACACCAATTGACCTAGTCCCTAAGTAAGCTTAGCAAAGCTTGTGTTATGGGTACTAAGCAACGGATAAACATAATTATATAGATATATACATACTTAAATACATATTAAACAAGCAAGACCCGAGAACAAACATTCGTATTTTTCATACAAATATCTGCCCCGACACGGGAATCGTACCCGGGACCTCAAGCTTCGTAATCAGGTTCTCTAACCACTAGGCCATCTGGTCGTCAACTGTGCATTTTTACGGGATAAATAGTAGTTTATGTCACTCTTTGACCCATAAACTAACTATCTCTGTGCCAAAAATGATGTCGGTCCGTCGCCCCGTTTCGACTGGAAAGACAGACAAACATACAAACATACACACTTTCGCATTTATAATATTATTATGGATACCGAACAAAGGCTAACCGATAGTGTCTTTTCCAACAGCGACAATGGTGGAATCATCGATAGTATCGAAGGAGTTATGATAGCTAGTATAGCTGCTATACTTTCAAGAATTAAATTGATTAGGGTTATCTAGGGATTTACTCTAGAGCAGTGGTTCTTAACCGGTGGTCTGCGGACCACTGGTGGTCCCTGAAAGGACTTGAAGTGGTCCGCAAAGCCATGTACAACAAATTGACAAACGACGCGACAGTCAAAGCAGCGGTCGCAACCGTCAATTCCTTTACAATTTTACTTTTACCATAGATTACCTCCAAAACAGTTGGTGGTCCATGGCAAGACAGAAATTTTGTCAAATGGTCTCTCCTGACTAAAAGGTTAAGAACCGCTGCTCTAGGGAAACAAGACAAAATGTAATAATTTTGTAAGATAATGTGGGGTGAGCGGGAGGGCTCTCTCCTTCCAGCACTGCGGTGTGGAAGGCAAGGGGAAAACTCAAAACACCACACTATTTCCCCAAGAAAGTCATCATGAAGGTTCACTGCTGATCCTCAACCAACAACCACAGTGTCATGTAGGCTCACGACTCATCCTCAACCAACAACCAGAGTATCAAGAGTTTACAGATTTACTGAATAATGTTTCACCATTGTAGACCTTTTTTGTGAGACATTATATATCCATCTGCAATACCCCTAGTGAGGCAGATGTATATGGGCGGTGGTGATCTTACCATCAAGAGACCCAAATGCTTGTTTGCCATCCAGCCGAATAAAAAAAAGTATAGTTCTGTTCAGTCTTTCAACTTGACCGTGTTGGTCAGGATTGTGTAGTGTCAAAAATTAGATTACAATTACTATTCTTTGGAATTCGTCCGTACCATACCCGGTTTTAGAATAGGACTAACTTATTTGCTCCCATGGTATCGTAAAAGGCGACTAAAGATCCTGATGTGAGAGAAGCAGCAGCGCTCTCTATTGCCAACTACGAACTCCTGACTCCAGCACTGCGGTGTGGAAGGCAAGAGGAAAACACCACACGATTTTCCCAAGGAAGTCCAGGTTCACTGCTGTTGCCTAACTGACGACCACCAACAGGGGGCGGGGGGGGGGGGGGGGGGGCTACGAAATTTAAAAAAATCGAAGTTTGTGTCCTACTGTCTCTCTCACTCTCGTTATAAATAATATAAGCATCTGCGGGACGGCAAAACAAGAACTACGAGTTTTGCAATATACGGAGCCCTCTTTGGAGCGAGAGAATGAAATACACTTGGCTGCTTTAAAAAATGATAATAAATTAAATTTATCACTTTTATCCGAACCACTTATGATTTTAATCGCGTTGATAAAAAGACAACGCAATGGATGAGTGAATGTCAATGATATAACTATGAATTAGTCATATTAATTACTAAGAATGTCTGTCAGGTATCTCACGCAAAATAATCTTGGATAATGCAGACTAAGAAACATGTTTATGGATAGCGTTGTCAGTGTACCTACATAAAAATAAATAAAGGACGCGAAATGCTACTAAGAAATATAACTGTTATATTGCGGCTTGCGGCCATCACATCTTATTTATTTGATCACCAGTCTAATTACCGTGTCGCTTTTTTACCCGCGATACTGGCGCGGTAATTAGATTGGTGTTCAGATAATAATAATTGTACGTTACATTGGGCAGATATAATTAGTAATATGTGCATTAAAACCTCCTGCACATATCAAAAACATACTGGCTGAATGAACATTCCGCTTTCTCCCGCACGGCGGCGCCACCAGTCAGTTGCGCAAATTTGACAGCTCGAAATGAATGCCGGCCGGCGCGCGCTCTTTTAAATTATTCATAAAAACTCTGAAAGTGCTGTGATTGTGTCTTAAATGTGTCCCAAGGACTGAGGAAAAGAGCCAGAACAAACTGTAAGTGAAACCTATATCTTGCCCAATTCGGTTTTGCTAATTATTTTCAATATTCAAATGTCGTAGTTCAAACATTTTGGTCAATCGAACCGCATCCTCAGTTTGCAAACTAAATACACATTCATACACATAAAACACACATTTCACGCAGTTTTAAGGTAACAGGCTTATTTCTAATCTAAGTTATTTACCTAGAATAATACGTATAAAATAAACGTTTTAATTTTCGTTCTTTGCAACGCGTCGCGCGCGTCTTTTGTTTTTTAATTCGAAATGGACGAAAAAGAATTCGATGTCGAACAACTTATCAACAAAAAAGAACTGCTTTTTATACGATGTCAAACGTTATTTGAACTATCCAAATCAACTCCACCAGAGCGTTTAACCGAATTTAATTTGCGACTTAAAGAACTTCATTCGACTCGGGAATGTTTCGAACAATGCATATTCGAGTTAAATTCTTATAATAAGAAACAAAACCCGAAATTTAAACCAAATTATCAAGAAATTCAAACCTTTGACGACATGTATTTCCGTATTCTGAGTGTAGCGGAGGCTAATAGCGACACTTGGCAATCGTGTGACGGCAGCGGTAGCGGACCTTCGTCGCGCTCCGCGGGCCGCGGCCCGGGCGCTGCCGGGCCAGACTCGCGGTCGGCTAAGCCGCGGCTGCCTAAACTAGAATTGTTCCATTTCGATAGCAAATTAGAAAACTGGCAAACATTCTATGACACGTTTACGAGTTTAATTCATAACAACAATGATATTACGAACATTGAGAAGTTTTATTACCTGCTCTCCGCAGTCAGCGGTTCGGCATTGACTGTGGTCAAAGGGATGCCAGTGACGGCCGATAATTATCCGATAGTATGGGCTTTGCTAGTCAAAAAATTTGAGAACACTCGTGCCTTAGCTACGAGCTATTTAGATCGGCTGTTTCAATTTAAGCCTTTGTCAACTGAGTCGGCTACTGGTCTAAACACATTTTTACAAACGTATCAAGAGTGTGTTAAAGCATTGAAACTTTTGAAAATCAGTAACCTATCGAGTTTCATACTGTTTTATATGGGATTGCGAAATTTAGACCCCGTCACTAGGCGCGAATTCGAACAATCTGTAGATCAAACCGATATACCTACTTACGAACAGCTGATTAATTTCGTGGAGAAACAGGCGCGTGTTTTGGAAATGTCTGAGGTTAAAATTAGTACATCAAAAATTCAGTTTACGCCTAAGAGTGTTCCTAACACCTCTGCAAAGCCGAATTTTGTTCGAACAAATAATAATAATGCTGCTAATTACAGTAGTGCACCGAAGCAGTTCCAAAAGCCGTGCTTGTCAGCTGTGAGTAAGAATAATAGCGAACGATCAAATAGATGTCTATTTTGCGACAAACCGCATTCAACTTATCGATGTTTCGAGTTTTTTGATTTAACACCGGTGCAGCGTCTTGACAAAGTGAAACAGCTTCAATTATGCGAAAATTGCTTTCGTCAGCATTCGTTGTCCGAGTGTACGTCAAAAGTGCGTTGTGTGCTGTGTAAACAACCGCACCATCACAGTATTCACTTAGATACAGTTCCAACTGTTCAAAATTCATCAATTAATCAAAACGGTTCAAATAGTCAAAACATTTCAAGTATTCAAAACGTTTCAAATGGTCAAAATCAAAGTCAAAGGTCAATGCCAAACGTCGGCTTGACTTGTTCGTCAAATTCAACCGTGCTGTTAGGCACTGCCATGGTGCACGTCGCAGATCGATGGGGAACTTACCACGCCGTACGTGCAGTCATTGACAGCGGTGCCATGTCCGGTTATATGACAAAAGAGTGTGCCCAGCGCCTGGGTTTGTCTCGACGCAAGTGTCAGTTTGAACCCATGGGTCTGGGAGGTGCGCCAGTGCAAGATTTCGGTCTGGTTACATGTTCAATTAAACCACGAAACTCATTTGGTCCGGTGCTTAGCACTGATACTGTTGTCGTAAGTAATATAACTAGCAACTTACCTACAGTAACCTTATCAAACAAAGTTATCAATAATTTCAAAAATCTAGAGTTAGCTGACCCGAACTACTTTTCGGCGGCTCCAGTTGACTTGTTGATCGCAGGTGACTTATTTCCCTACATTTATGACGGTCAAAATATACTACCACGTGACCCGGGTTTGCCCGTCGCGATGCATTCCATATTCGGATATGTCATTACTGGTCAGACAGTACTGAGTGACGATTGTGAGTCAAATACAGCCTCGCTCAACTTGTTCTCTGCTAATAAAACTAGTAGTATCGATAAAATCATGAACTCTTTCTGGGAGACTGAAAACGTGCCGTATGACGTCACTAAAAAACCAGAAGATTTGTATGTCGAACAATTGTTCCAAAACGAACACAGTCGCGATACTACGGGACGTTATACAGTGAAGTACCCGTTCAAACCCAGTTTTGATCTCGGCGATTCGACTCCACAAGCGTTACGTCGTTTCAACAATTTAGAAACAAAGCTGAATCGTCTTCCGGAACTTAAGGAAGAATATAATAAATTCATGTCCGAATATGAAAGCCTTGGTCACATGACTTGCGTAGGTGATTTTGGTACTGTGGATTCTAAGTACATAATTCCTCACTTTTGTATTCTCCGACCGTCAAGTACCACGACAAAACTCCGAGTAGTTTTTGACGCCTCATGCAAAACGACAAATAATAATTCTTTAAATTCAGTCGTTTACGCCGGTCCTAAGCTTCAAGCAGATATTAATGAGATTTTAATAAATTTTCGTATACATGAAATTTGCTTGTCAAGTGACATTTGTAAAATGTTTCGAATGACCTTGATCGAAAAATCTCAACGCAATTACCAACACATCTTGTGGAGGTTTCAACCTGATCAACCTTTAAAGGTGTATGAGTTAAACACGATCACATACGGCGTTGCTAGCAGTCCGTACCTAGCGATCCGAGTCCTGCATCAACTGGCTGACGACGACTGCGAGAAGTATCCTTTAGCGAGCAAGGTTCTAAAAAAGGGTTTCTTCGTCGATGACCTTCTGTGGTCAGTGAGCAGCTATGATGAAGCAGCTAGGCTACAGGATGAACTGTTAGAGTTGCTGAGTGGAGGAGGATTTCTGCTTCGTAAGTGGGCCAGCAACTGTCCCCAGGTACTGGCTCGGGTTCCAGCTGATCACCGCGAAACGCCCATTGCATTCGAGGATGACAAGGACCTATCCATAAAAGTTTTAGGTCTGCAGTGGCGACCCGCCGAAGATGTGTTTTCCTTCGTATTCCATCCACTTCCAGCTTCACAGGCGATCACCAAGCGTAGTGTTTTGTCACAGATTGGTCGTCAGTATGATCCCTTAGGTTTCGTGGCTCCTTGCATATTCTACGCGAAATGCTTCATGCAGAAACTCTGGCTCCAACAGCTGGGTTGGGATGAGCGGCTGCCTCCGGAACTGGAAAAGGAGTGGCTCACCTACATGTCAGAGCTCCCGCTGTTGTCGAATTTTAGCCACGAGCGCCAGGTTACTGTCAAACAGCACAGCTACTACCAGATACTAGGATTCTGCGATGCTTCAGTTCAAGGAATAGCTGCGGTCATCTATTTGCGTAGTTTTAACAATCAAGGTAATTCGAAGGTCAGTCTAGTCATTGCAAAATCCAAGGTTGCACCCTTGAAGACAGTGACCATTCCACGTCTCGAGCTAATGGCTGCGCATTTGTTAGTCAAGTTAGTCAAATATACGAAGTCAATATTGTCTGAACGAATTCCTGTTCATGAAATACTCTTGTTTACCGATTCCTCTGTGGTGCTGAGTTGGTTGAATACACCCAGTTACAACCTCAAAACCTTTGTGGCTTCGCGTGTCTCCAAAATCTTAGAGACCGTGCAAAGCGATTGTTGGTTTCACGTGAGCGGCGCGTCCAACCCCGCTGACGTGTGCTCGCGCGGAGCGCTACCTTCCGTGCTGTTATCGACAGCGGAGTGGCTCGGAGGACCGAGCTGGCTAGACGCACCAAGAGAGAATTGGCCAGTAAAATCAATTGATCAATTTAAATCGGCAAATGTGCCAGAACTTAAAATTCCATGCGCGACTTTGGCTCAAACTAGCGTGCAAGACACAACACGTGATTCAAACCTTGTTTATGATTTAACCGAAAAATATTCGAGTTTTAGCAAGCTTCAAAGGGTCTTAGCGCGTTGTTTTCAATTTATTAACAATTGTAGATCGACGAAGTCTAATAGGAACACAGGTCCTTCGTCTCTATCAGATTTAAAGAACGCACACGATGTGCTCATTAAATCCGTTCAGCGAGAGCATTTTGCAGCTGATATCCAAGCAATTTCCAATGGTTACAGCTGTAGTTCTTCACTTAAAAGGTTAGCACCTTATGTCGACCCCCTCGGTTTTCTCAGGGTGGGGGGTAGGTTGTCTTTCGCCGAACTACCGTATCAAAAGAAGTATCCATTATTGCTTCCTAAAAAGTGCAACTTTACAAAAATTCTTATCGACTATTTTCATAAAATTTATTTACATATCGGTCCGCGTACATTGCAATTAAACGATTATTTGCACACGCTGCAGCAGCGACAAAAATGGCATAGGAATTGTCGTAATATTCAAGTTGATGAACTCGTTCTTATGCATGCTGACGCTCCTCCGCTTCAATGGCATCTCGGTCATGTGACGGAACTTTATCCAGGAGCTGATGGAGTTGTACGGGTGGTAAAAGTAAAAATCCAGAATGGCGAATACACGCGACCCGTTGTAAAGCTTAGTCCACTTCCAATGGAATTAGATTCAGCATAATTTTTATTTTCCTTTGTTTCTTTGCATGAATTTGACGCAAGAAGGTGTCAAGTTTATGACAATTTTAGGTTCGAAATAAGTCATTTATTTTACTCAATTTACAGCTACACGTGTTTAGTTCACTAAGTCAACAAATACTTACACTATACAGTCCACTTACCTTATTCAATACCATCCCTGGTTTTGTTTGTAAACTGGGGAATCTGGGGTAGATTCCCGGTGGGGGGTTTATGTACGTTACATTGGGCAGATATAATTAGTAATATGTGCATTAAAACCTCCTGCACATATCAAAAACATACTGGCTGAATGAACATTCCGCTTTCTCCCGCACGGCGGCGCCACCAGTCAGTTGCGCAAATTTGACAGCTCGAAATGAATGCCGGCCGGCGCGCGCTCTTTTAAATTATTCATAAAAACTCTGAAAGTGCTGTGATTGTGTCTTAAATGTGTCCCAAGGACTGAGGAAAAGAGCCAGAACAAACTGTAAGTGAAACCTATATCTTGCCCAATTCGGTTTTGCTAATTATTTTCAATATTCAAATGTCGTAGTTCAAACAATAATAATTTATTTATGTATTTGGGCACAAACGGTACAATACAACTTACATTATAAACAATGACATGTAACTTGACCAACAAAGTTGCCACAGGATAATGATTCATTTATTTCTTCAGACAACAAAGATCTATACATTATTAGTAATTTACTTATAACTATCTTAGTATAAATATTGGACAAGTGATGGTGTGGTATTAATTAATTTTCGCATTATAGAGCACTCATCTCTTACAGTTATCACCTTCAGGAGGCTGTTAGTGCTGCCACGTATTCTTGTGAGAAGCGATGCCTTTTTTTTCGTAGTACAGCAAAAGCTATGAGAATAGCCGATTTTTGGGAATCGAACATTTGGCTTGACGCAGTTCCTCTGGTTATAGATGACTAAACTCCCGGGGTATTTTTTATCCACTTAAAGGTGATGGACTAACGCGAAAGTTTGTTTGTGGCGAACCTATCACGCGTGAACGGCTTTTTATTAAATTGTTCGCATACCTGAAACCATGGTTAAAATGGAACTAGGTAATAAGGTATTTCTTATCCCAGAGAATCGCACCAATTACAATTAAAGTTCCTTATTACCTAGTTCAATTAGGTTTCTCAGAGACCAGGGCTAAATTTAAAGGTCTGGAGTCTTTGGAGCAACGAAGGAGTGTAGGTTCCTCAGAGCGAAAAAATACTGTTTATTTAAAGATAAAATGGAAAATTCTCGTCTGTTGAAATTTGAATATTTTTAAACCCCTATTGTACAGGGCAGTAGCTCCAGATGCTCTACCTTAAATGGGTCCCTTTAATTTCGTTTGATTTACTAAGTACCTAATATTCGCAAATTCATAAAGAAGTGATCCGATAGAGAACCAAACTTATCGACATAGCCCACTGCATTAGCACGCTGAAGTGGCAATGGGCCGGTCATATAACCCGATGAACCGATAACCGTTGGGGTAGACGAGTTCTTGAGTGGAGATCACGGATCGGCAAACGTAGCGTAGGACCTCCTCAGACTCGGTGGAGCGATGATCTTCGCAAGGTGGCTTGCAAGAGCTGGATGAGAGTGGCCGTGGATCGTGCTCAGTGGCGTGCCATTGGCGAGGCCTATCTCCAGCAGTGGCTTATGATGATGATGATATTCGCAAATGTCATCAAATTCCACAGCATTCCGCTTACTATTTCTGGTATACAGTAAAGAGTATTTTGTCAGTCATGAGTCAATCATAAACATACATAATTCGCAACTCTGCACTGTTTACCCCTAGCGCCGCTCCGCTCTAGCGGGCAGGCAGCTTTACACGGGTAACAAACAACATTGTGATTATACAAAAAAAATGATTATAAACATAATTATCATGTTTATCGCCAACATCATCGAATTTATGGGAATTGTTAAGTGTACCTAAAATGAGATAAGTATTCATGATTCATAAAATATACACTTTGCAAACCCGACAAAGGCACGAAAAAAAATGATAAGTGCAAGCTGGATGCGGGCACCGGGGATTCCGTACAAATATGTAGGTTTGTATGTCAAAAGATATAAAACCAGTGTTCGCAGAGCCCTGCTTCTAAATAAAATGTACGCAGTATACGATCATTTTATATTAGTTAGCTGAGAGCCTGGGTTTTGTTGTTGTGACAACAATAGGACTTCAGCTTTCTTTTTATTTTGGTTCTTGAGATACTACAGCCACAGTATATACATAAGCTAAAGCAGTAAGGAAGCTACGAACAAATCGATCGAAACGAACACACTCACACAGACTCGTGCTCTACACGACCTCTAAAGGTACCGTACCGCGAGACCTCCTTAGAGGCCGTGTAGAGCGCGTGTCTGTGTACTGTACTGTGCTACAGCCTCGTGACGGACAGATGGATAGACAAATGGACAGTGTATCCACGTCAATAGGGAACCCTCTTAACGTCGATATGACCATGACTGTTGTTACCCTTCCGGTACAGAATCCTAAAAAGTTAATCCTAAATGTACCTTTGTCGAATTAAATGTGACTCATCTTCAAACAATCATCTCAGATCTTAAATTCTTAAAGTCATCATGATAACTCAAATACTTACGTACTTACCTACTTAAATAGTTAAATAATAGTAGGTAAAACAGCGGAGATGAACGTACAAAAAACCGGCCAAGAGCGTGTTGGACACTCCTGAAATAGAGTTCCGTAGCTATTACGAAAAAATTAAGTCTAATTTTTCTAAGGATTTCGTATTTTGTACGGAATATTCCAAGTTTAAGTATATACCTTAGGCTGCTATTTACTCTTAAAGTACTAAGAATTCTCAAGAAAACTTAACCGTTATAGTTTTCCTTGTAAGTTTGATATACTTACTACCATCTTGCATTTTCCCAAATTTTTCCACCCACCGGTTTAGATTTTAGAGGGGGGAGGGGGGACGCTCGGTTTTAATGAAAATTTGCGCTTTAAAGTTGAATATTTTGCAAATAAAACACTATATTGAAAAATTGTTTTAGTAACCCCCTAATGATTTTAAAAGACCTATCCAACGATATCCCACACTACAAGGTTGGATGAGAAAAAAAACACACCCCCACTTTACGGCTATGGGTGGTACTCTAAAAAAAATTTCTTTGAATTTTTTATTGTACTGCTGTTTTGTCATAGTTTACATATAAATATATTCGTGCCAAATTACAGCTTTCTAGCATTAATGTCCCTGAGCAAAGTCGCGGACGGACGGACGGACAGATAGACAGACAGACATGGCGAAACTATAAGGGTTCCGTTTTTGCCATTTTGGCTACGGAACCCTAAAAAGTAGTTTGTGTTATTCTAACAAATTTCAGCTAAATTCGTCCAGCCATTTTAGCGTGAAGGAGTAGAAAACACACATTACCTACTCAAACTTTTACTTTTACTATTTTAAATATTTCTAGGAGGAGGTCTATATTTCCGGGAGGTGTGGAGATCAAAAGGAGAGGCCTTTGCCCAGCAGTGGGACACTATTATAGGCTAGGAAAAAAAAAAAACAAAACAATTCTAGAGTTTACCCGCGGGTTCGCAGGCGTAAACATTCAATCTGGTAGATACAATTCAAATTCAAGGATTTAAAAAATTCTCCTGGGAGACATACGAGGGTTGCTACGAAAGTTTTTAGCTGTATTAAAACCATTCGGTTTTTATTCTAAATTACTTTAATATTTTTTAAAATATACCCTTCCAAGGTCTACACATCGCCTTATTCTCAAAAACCAATCCTTAAAACACTTAAAAAACGCATTCTGCGGTAGGTCGAAGAAAAGCCGCTCAAATTCTTGTACTGCCTCGTCCGAAACACCCACTGCATGGGTTGCTGCTTTGTCAGGGGGTCATAACAGTATATCCAAGACTAGTCAGTAGTAAGGATGTTAGAAACCTGCTGAGAATTACCTCCGTCAAATTTGCTGAGCATAAACTGACACCAATCTACTCGATGGGTTTGGGAGATTTTTGCTCTTCGGTCAGCAAATGTGGTATCCAACGCGACGCGACCTTCCTGACGCGAAGATGATCATGTAAAATACTTAAAACTGCAGGTGATCCAATGCCTAGTTCATGTTCGATTTCTCTTTGTGTAATATTCCTTCGTTCCTTAATCAACCACTCGGTCTGATCACGTTTTCTGGCGTTACTGCACTTGAAGGCCGTCCTGGTCTCGGCTCATCTTCGATACACTCTCGATCCCGTTTAAATTCACGGTACCAATACGAAACTGTGGCTAAGGATGGAGCGGACGTCCTAAATGCAACGTTTAAATTTTTGTGAGATTCTTTGAACGTTAAGTTTCTTTTACAGTCGCAACATATCACAGCACGAAATGCTTCTCGCGAGAGCTCCATTGCAAAAAACAAAACTAGACTGACATTGTCAACAAAAAAATTAAAAAATCAAATGTTACTGGCTTCTATGCAATGTCACTATACAAAGAGGTTTATAGATAAATTATCTTTAATTTATCATGCAATTTAGGAATAAAATGTTTATAGTTTTCATACAGCTAAAAACTTTCGTGGCAGCCTAGGTACATCGTGGTCGGGCGTTTATTCGAGCGTTTCAACCGCCTCATTTACCTGGTCAAATTTTTTACGAATTGGCTATAAATGTTGATGTCGTTTTTACGATTATTTGTAAGTGTTCCTGTATTTCTACCAGATAACTAAAAAACTGTATCAGAATATTCGGCCATTTTTACAGAAAAGTGTCCAGAAAAATGAGACGGTTGAATCGCTCGAATAAACGCCCGGTCTTCATTGAGGTACAACTGTACCATATTTCATGACTCTAAGCCTCTAAGTTGTTATTTTGAGATTTTATCCTTATCCCGTGGGAATATCGGGATAAAAATAGGCTATAACTGTTATTCCAGACGTCCACAATGTATCTACCAAATTTCAGCTAAATTCGTCCAGCTATTTTAGCGTGAAAGAGTAACACACATACTCACAAACTTTCGCATTTATAATATTATTACAGTCACCAGCACCAATATCTAACACAACAAAGCGTGCATAATCTGATATAGGTAAAACAGTTAAGTCAAGGACCTGTTGTATGTAGTGGTGCACAGAATTGATATGGAGCTTAAGTCATTTTGCGAATTTGGAACGTCAATTTGTTTATATGGACAAGTTACTACTACACTACTACATACAACAGGTCCGAGCAGAGAAAGGGTACCCCCATGTATGGCCGTAAGTATGGATACCGCCGTTACAGGGGGGTACCTTTTCTCTGCAGCTGACTATACCAGATATTTTTGCACGCCCCGCTGTCAGATATGACTGTACTAGTAGGAAGGAAGTACGATGAATAAGAATCGCTTAAAATTAAAATTTTAATTATCTCACCATATTTCTTAGTAACTTTAAATTACGTAATATTAAACGTATTCAAAAACTTGTATCACGTGTTTCTTGTCCTAGAAAAAGATATTTCCAATAGATAAAGAATTCGTCAATACAACCAAACTATCTTTCCTTCTATCAAAGAATGATATCATTTCCGAATTTCCATTTCATTTCCAATAACCATAGTTTCACCCGCAATCAATTTACATCCTTATCTTAATCAAGAATACACTGTAACACTGACACATTTAATTGTGGTTTATAACTGACATATCGAGATATATTTGGCGATACTGTGTTTATCAAGAGGATAGTGTGCGAAGCTTGTCCATCAAAGTAGCACGCTAGTTTGTGTAATAATACAATACAATACAAATATTCTGACGTTCAAATTAAGTTTGAGTTAAGTTTGCAACATGGAGAGCAGTTCTTTACTCGGAAACTTGAGAAGCCGGGCTCGAGGTAATAATCCTACTAATATTACAAATGCGACAGTTTTTTTTCTTAGTCATTGACGCGAAAATGGATGAACGAGTTGATTGATATGGAATTTGGTATGTTGCTGGATATTAAGGCCGTTCCCGTACCCAAACGAATTCTAAAATCGAGCCCCTCCCCCGCGCCAGCCGTCCCGCCCCTCGATACAATGCCGATTATTGCCGATACAACAGCGCCACGTAAGAAGTGGCGACTCAACTGAACTAACAGGACACTGATTTGTAAAACGTATTACTAGACCGAAAAAAGCATGCTGGATCGCATAGATGGCGTTAAAGTCAAATTTAAGTAATAAAATAGAGCATAGTGTAAATTAAATATTCATTTTAATGAAGTAAACTCTTATTTCAAAAAAACAATATTGTTTTTACACCGAAACATAAATTTTGATGTTAGCCCACGTTTTAGGTACTTCTCCAACGAACTGCATCTTTTGAATACCGCATTCTAAGGGTCCATGATTGCAAATAGATCGTAATTTTGTAAAAAAAAATACTAATAACTGCGACAATTCTTCGATCAACTGTTTTGTCAGGAACCTCTTCTTCCACATCGAACGATATTTGTAACTGAAAATATATTAAATGTGTTAGCATTTACAATTTGTCATGGACATATTGTATAAAGCACCGGTGGCAAAAAACTAACGAGAGAAACAGAAGTAAGCCCTGCACGATAGATTATAAGAACTTTGTGATAAATCAATTTACGACGCAAATAGAGAATGAAAAAACCAGTGAAAACCAAAAATCGGTTAATAACCGTATTGAGGGATTCGAAACTGGTTAACCGGTTTTTAGCAGTTTTTCTGCAAACTATTTCAAAACGATAATTTTACTATTCTTGGTTGCTATTGGTGTTAACGGCGTATTTTGTGAGATTTAAATAAGTATTTAAATATACTCTGTATTAATAGGGGAAGGTGGGTTACAATGGATCATGGGTAACAGTGGATCTTTTGGTATAATTTTATGTGTATTACACGCATGCCCGTGAGTGGATTCGAAGTTGTTGCTCTTACGCCCCCGCTTGCCAAACTAGTCATCGTCTCAGTATCGAAACGAGAGGTAGTGTTGCGGTGTATAGGGCACGGGTACACTACATAAATACCGAAAAATTTTCAGATAAAGAAGAATTAAGAAATTCCGAAAGTCGGAATCACGAACTTCAAAATACCGATTTTTATAATTCCGAATGTTTTAAAAGTCCTACTATGACTATTCCGATTTTTTATAAATCCGAAACTTAAACATCGTCATTTTTTAAATTACGATTTGCAAAATTCCGAATTTTAATACATCGAATAATAAGAAGTTCGACTCAATAATAATCCGAAATGTCAAAAATACGAATTCCGATTACTAAAATACCGATTTTCAAAATTCCGAGTAACATTACACCGATCAATAATAAATCCCGCCTTCTAAACGTAAGCTATGGATAGGTTAGGTAGGTTAGATTGGTCTAAAAAAGTAATAACTGTTATTCATTTTCAGCAATGTGTTACACCGAGCTCCTATTCCGCGCAGTTAAGGCGCTTCGCGCTTTGACGCAATTCTAACCTAACCTGTCCTATGCAGTTCAATTTACCTAAATAAATGGATATTTATTCAAGATTCGAAATTCAAGTTTCCGATTATTAAAACCACGAAGTTTATTTTGCCGAATATCATATTTCCGAATTGGCGATGTCATTTCGGAAATTTGCTAATCAGAATACTGTACTTCAGGCCAATAACATTTCGTGTTTTTAATTTTTCGGTGTTTTAAAAATTGGATATAAAAAAATCGATATTTTATTTTGAAATTCGGAAAAATGAAATTCGTGTTTTTAAGTAATCGGAATTATATGTCTTAGGAATTGTGAAAATCGGAATTAGCGAATTCGGAATTTAATATTTTGGGAGTATTTGTGTGTTCCCATCGGGCACCTAGTAAGTAAAAAAGTACATATTTAAGTTCTAAATAAATGAAATTTTCTGTGATGCCGGTTGAATGAAGTTTTAACTAATTTATTTATAAAATTATTTAATAGTCTCTTATTACAAGTAAAAACAAACCTAACCCACTAATAAAACATCACAAAAAAATATCAGTTAAAATTCGTTTTTTGGACGGAAAAGCGTGAAGTTGCAAAATGTTATGATAGAGTTTCATATCCATTATGCCATTGACTCTCACGAAATCACCAACCTTATCACCCGCAAAACATCTCCAGACTATAACTGATCAGTTATCCAGACCTCCACTGTTGGCATCACGCATAGTGTTGCCTTTCGTTGGCCTTCTTGTCGTCGAATATATTTGATGATGTCTCCCCCGAAAAATTGCAATTTCGATTCGTCGTAAAATAAAACTTTAGACCACTGCTCAGGCGTTCAATCTCTGTATTTTCGAGCCCATTACAATCTTTTACCCATATTCTGTTTACGTAACATACTTCCACCACCATCAAAACGGATAAAGACTGATGGTGGCGTTGAGTTCTTCGCGAATTTCTTTAGCAGTTCGAGTTTGTCGGCGTTTGCTCTGGGCGTAAATAAAATTGTCTTCGCTTTTTGACGTGACTTGGCGTACCTAAACGAAATCGACTGGAATTAAGATCACGTTTTCGTTTCAAAGCACTTATGACAGCAGTTTAGGAAACCTTCATTTTTCAGCAATTTTTCGTGTCGTGAACTCGTGAAGCCTTCATTGGACAGACCTACATTAAGAGCACGAGTTTCGACACTCAGATCAACTTTGAGGACCCATTTTAAATAATTGCGGAATTCATAAAATTTCATAGGAAATACAGAAAATATTATATTTACAATAGAACAATTCCTCGAATTTATTTTCTTACTGGGTAGTCATGGGCCCAATGAAACGTATAAATTAAAAGTATATGCTATATTTCAATATCAATATAATTTAATGTGAAAACCTAATGACACAGAATGAAGTTAAACTTTTGACCGGTATTGTAGTTTCAGCAATGTAATTTTTCCTTTTGGCTCGTATGTTTTATCAGCACATTGATGACGAAATTTAATTAAAAAGATGAACCAACTTCTTGTTGTCCACTACACGAAGAAATACAAGTGTGTATTCTTGTTTAAAAAAAAAGTTTCCACGCTATATTCGTCGTTTTCTAGTCTGAAGATTATTCTGGGGTATCTATTTTAGGCAATTTACACATATTTAAGGACTATTTCCAATTTGGTTAATAACTGCCGAAAGTTATAAATAACCGGTTTTTAACCGGTTTGTTACCCGGTTTGCATTCCCTAGACGCAAATCTGGTACGCGAAGTTAAAACAATGTTATTCTAGCTATGTATTAAATACAAAGGATAATATTATTCTCTGAATAATAAGACAAAGATACAAAAATACAAAGATTGGACGCCTGAGCAGTGGTCAAAAGTTTTATTTTACGACGAATCGAAATTGCATTTTTGGGGGGAGACATCGTCAAATATATTCGACGACAAGAAGGCGAACGAAAGGCAAAGCTACGCGTGTGCCAACAGTGGAGGACTGTTAAAAAACAAAAATAAAGTTGGTGATCTCGTGAGAGTCAATGGCATATTGGATATGAAACTCTATCATATAATTTTACGATTTCACTGATTACACTTGATTACACTGAATTTCAACTGTTTTTTTTTTACATCGTGATTTTATATTAGTGGGTTAGCTTTGTTTTTACTTGTGATAAAAGACTATTAAACAATTTAATAAATAAATGAGTTAAAACTTCATTAAACTGGACCACTGTTACCCATGATCCACTGTAACCCACCTTCCCTTATTAGTAGAGAGTATATTTAAATCTCACAAAATACGCCGTTAACATCAATAACAACCAATAATAGTAAAATTATCGTCTAATACTTTAATTTTAAACAGTTTGCAAAAAACCGGTTAACCGGTTTTGTATCCGTCGATGTGGTTATTAACCAGTTTTTAATTTTCACCGGTTTTTTAACTCACTATATCTAACTTGCAGGTGGTAGGACCTTGTGCAAGGTCCACCCCGATTGCTACCACCATCTTGATCGCTAATCCTGCCGTGAAGCAGCAGTGCTTGCACTGTTGTGTTTCGGCGCGGAGAGTAAGATAGCCGGTGCAATTACTGGCACTTGAGGTATTCCAACTTAGGCCTCTAGGTTGGCAACGCATCTGCAATACCCCTGATGTTGCAGATGTTTATGGGCGGTGGTGATCTCTTACCACCAAGAGACCCTCTTGCTCGTATGCCTTCCAGTCGAATAAAAAAAACTAAGGTTTACGCGACCATTCTTTTCGTAGGTACGCGCCGCTGTGGGTAGTAAGGTATTTATCGCAACGCACGAATTTACGTGCGACCTAGGTAGGTAGGTATTTTTAAATTTATAAGGATAAATAAAGTCTATTGGAGATTAGAACTTACTCGCTACAGGTGCCAGCGGTTGATAAAATCGGAGATTCCGTTACCATTTTTTTTTATTCGACTGGAAGGCAAACGAGCAAGAGGGTCACCTGGTGGTAAGAGATCACCACCGCCCATAAACATCTGCAACACCAGGGGTATTGCAGATGCGTTGCCAACCTAGAGGCCTAAGTTGGAATATCTCAAGTGCCAGTAATTTCACCGGCTGTCTTACTCTCCGCGCCGAAACACAACAATGCAAGCACTGCTGCTTCACGGCAGGATTAGCGATCAAGATGGTGGTAGCAATCCGGGCGGACCTTGCACAAGGTCCTACCACCTGCAAAAATTTGCACCATTTGCAGTCTGTAAATAAAGATACCTAAATTGTTTTGTATTGTGTTACGTAGCTAGGGATAAAAAAGCATACTCGTAAGTCAAGTAATTTAATTATACTCACTCGATGGAGTCCGAAGATTTTGTATTTTGTTCGGCTGTAAAAATATCAAATTTTCTCTTTTACCTAAAAATAAAAAAGCAAAAAGCTTAGTTACGAGTTGTGATTCGAACTCTCGGCAGATTTGACTGAATATGGTCGCCTACTTCCTATATATCCTATCGGTGAAACCACTACGCCACCAATGCTTTCCTGTGGCGCGTGAAATTCTGAACTATATGCATATTCATGATTGTAATGTTTGTTCTGGTTTGTTCAGAGAAAATTAAATTTGCAAATCAGTAATTTTATAACGAAATAAATACTATTTTCACTGTTTATTAAATATATTTTTTTACTTACGTTAGTTCCATCGTTTTTTAGTATCTTATGAGTTGTCTTTCGAGATTTTTCCTTCTTGTTCAATTGTTTGTTACCCATAATACACACGCACACGGTGGTAGATCATTAGGACACACAACACAGTTTTTACAAGTAACACTACAATAATATATTTGCAAGGCAAATTAAATAAAATCTTGTATTTTTTTGGGGAAACTTAGTACATGTCCGTCTAGCACGAGCGCTCAGCGGTCACTGTCACATTTCGAAAGAATGACGGAGATAGACATTGCAGGCCGTAAGTCAATATCTTTTTACGATAGAATTTGTCGATTTTTATTTATTTTAAAAATATTGCCTCAAATTATTGAAATTCGGAAGCTGTCAAAGGACTATTTAAGTTATGATAGATTTTTCTCTATTTTTTGTTTCATAGTGTCACGTAGTAAAAAAACAAGTAAAGTTGGAATAAAAATTCGCATTGGAGGTTACTTTGGGAATTAATTGTATCGAGCGAAGTGTGATGAATCGTGTATCGAAAGCTGTCTTTGACAAGATAATATAATCAAGAATGATATATATTTTTCCCACGTCTACAAATATCAACGTTTCGTAGAAAAGTAGGATCATTCTTGGGCTACTTTTGCATATTTGGCTCAGGGAACGGCCTTAAATAAATGTTCCGGATAACTCACGTCTTAAATCGAGTTTAGCTCAACATGTTTCGGGCTAATCCGTGTAGCCCTTCTTCTTCGGAGCAACGCGACTCGGCGGCTGCTACACGCGCACACAATCCATACTATCCATCCATACTATCCATACTTAATATTATAAATGCGAAAGTAACTCTGTCTGTCTGTCTGTCTGTCTGTTACGCTTTCACGCCAAAACCGCTGAACCGATTTGGATGAAATTTGGTACAGAGATAGAATAGACCTTGGGAAAGGACATAGGCTATCTTTTATTGCGAAAAAGAGGCTTTAAGGGGTCAAAATAGGGGGTGAAAGTTTATATGGTGGAATTTCGTCGCTGTCGAAGATAAAACTATGAAACTTGGCATTTAGGCATTTAATAGGTATACTATCCATATCCATGCTAATATTATAAATGTCAAAGTGTGTTTGTATGTTTGTATGTTTGTCCGTCTTTCACGCCGTAACGGAGCGACGGCTCGACGTGATTTTTGGCATGGAGATAGTTTATGGGCGCGAGAGTGATATAGGCTACTTTTTATCCCGGAAAAATGCACAGATCCCAAGGGAACAGCGCGCGATAACCGAATACCACGCGGGCGGAGCCGCGGGCAAAAGCTAGTAATTAATATGAGTGAGTCTCACGGTAGTTTTATGTCCAAAATGTTGCTGGATGTAGAGAATGTCGTATAATAAGAGAAATGTGAAATTTTGTGTAAGCGGCTGGCTTCTACTTCCGATGTTGAAGACCGTGATATTACTTTTGAGAATACTAGCCATTAGGGGGTTCCTAAAACAATCTTTCGATTTAGTGATTTGATTGCGAAATATTCAACTTTAAAGTGCAAATTTTCATTAATGTCGAGCGTCCCCCCCTGTAAAATCTAAACCAGTGGGTGAAAAAATTTGAAAAAATTCAGTACGGTAGTAAGTATATCAAAATTTCAAGGAAAACTATAACGGCTAAGTTTGCTTGAGAATTATTAGTAGTCAGCATAAGGTATAAAATACAGCTAAACTTGGAAGAAATCCTTAGAAAAATATTACTTTTTTTTTTTTCGTAATGGCTACGTAACCCTATTTTGGGCGTGTCCAACACGCTCTTGGCCGGTTTTTTTTTTATTTGCCGCGGTTTGTCTGGGACACCTTTGTATGGCCAGAGTCTAACTAAGACCGATCTTCGATTGACTGTTTCGGTTTCGGTCAATGATCGACCGCATCTTCAGCTTCGCCGAAAGTCTGCACTAGAGATGCCATGAAAATTAAATTACTGTTACAAAGAGAGAGAGCGAGAAAGAGAAAGAAAGAAAGCCCTCAGTGCGTAATTAATTCCAACTTGCTTGGCCGGTTTTCCAGTAATATACCTACAGATTTTCACCACTTACGAGTAGAGTAGTATCTTCACCATTAGATTTTGAGTCAGTTTAATGGCATAATTTATCGGCATGATGATTCATACCGATTTTATGACTTCTCTGATAAACTAAACCTAGACATCACACAAATCATCGTTATGACCTCACGGGTCCTTCACCATGTAGATAACAACTAGATATTTATAAATTATAGCGTTTACCCGCAGCTTCGCACACTTTAATAATTTGATTGAAATTCCGGGAATTTATTAAATTCTCGTGGGAATTCCCTAAAATTACATCGTGGTTTTCAATGGAGCGACGACCTGGTTAAGATCGCGGGATCGCGGTGGATGCGAAAAGCACAAGACCGGTCTGTGTGGAGAGCCTTGGGGGAGGCCTATGTCCAGCAGTGGACGTCTTTCGGCTGACATGATTGATTGATTGATTTCAACACCCATGCCAAATTTCATGGTTTTGAACCCAGCGGGTGTTATTTCGAGATTTTATTCCTATCTCGTGATAGATACTCGTAAATATAATTACAATGATCTTAAATAAGTACAGCTTGCATAACAAAATAAATTAAAAATATATAGATTAAAGAAAAAAATACAGGGATGTGTGGGGTCGTGGAAAACACCTAGTTGAAAACATTGGTAAACTGTACAGTCACCAGCATTAATATCTGCCACAGCGGAGCGTACAAAAATATCTGACACGTCCTTCCAGCCCTAGAAATAGAGTCGTATCAGATATTTATGCACGCTTAATGTGCCAGATATTGGTGCTGGTGACTGTACCACAATTACACAATAGATGTCCAGGTTTTACTTTCTCACGTTTCTCTCCCACAGTTCGTGAGCGCGTGAAGTCCTTCTTCAACCCAGATGCTTTCGATCCCACATCTTTCCGGGACACGGTACAGATGGCGATCCTGGGGTTGGTGCTGGGAGAAGTCTCAGTCTTCATCCTGCTGAAGCAGAGTGCGCGCGTGGGAGAGCTGCCGAACTACATCACTGGTAAGATTTATTGAATGTTACAATGCTGAGGTCCACTGAACTAAAAACAATTACTTACCTTACCTGACCTTATGAGAGCTTCATGTACGCAAGAAAGTTGTGTTCATTTAGCTCCTCCACCTCCAAGAACACTGTAAGAACCAGTGCCGGATTTATATTTTTTATGAGTGTAGGCCACTTTATATTTCCGCCGCCCCATGTACTTGTTGGATTTTATCCTCTGAAATCGAGTGAGCGTCCTCTGAAATTTGCTGCCCTAGGACGCTGCCGCCCCTAGGCCGCGGCCTATATCTATATGACCTATTGACAAATCCAGGACTGGCAAGAACACACACAAATCACACTAACCTAACTATCACCACCACCATAAAAAATAGAACCACATAGCCAAGGTTTTTCTTTGGAACCATAGATTTGTAGTCATTTGTCCGAATTTCTACCATGTCAAAGCAGTCGCCCAATCTTCCCGTTTTCCCCAGATGTGCTGATAATTGGCATATCAGCGGTGGAGTTCATCCTGGCGCCCCTGATTGGCTGGTTGGGCTCGCAGCGCCGGCGCACCATCATGGTAGGCTGGATCGCCGTAGCGCTGGCCTGCTTGCTGCCGGTATTTGGCGTGCCCAAGCCTGAAGCTGAGATCGATACTGGTGAGTAGACTTCAAGTTTAGAGATCATCATCATCATCTTCATCATCTCAGCCGTAGGAGGTCCACTGCTGGACATAGGCCTCCCCCAAGTTTAGAGATACCATCAGCAAAATATGTGCTGTACCACCTTAAAGTTGATAATACCTTTTACCTTAAACTTTTATAAAGAAACGTACCAAGGTGGACAGATTTAAAATTTAAAAAGTAAATAGAAATAGTTATACAAAAGCAAGGAACTAGTGTCTTTTGCAACTAAACCCCCCCAAAAAAGGGGACTGATACCCTGGTGAAGATCGCAGAAGTCAGATGGATATTGGTAATGCATTACGCAGGACCAATCACGGTGACGTTATTCGGATAAAGCTTATGTCCAGCAGTGGACGTTTTTCGGCTGACGATGAAGATGAAGATGATAACTTAAGGCTCATAGTTGACGATGCTAAATAGTTTCCATCAAGTGGTTAAGTCAATGGATGCATGCAGTATTTCACTACAATTCGACCCTCGGTCCTGATTAGTCCGCATCTTCCGCGCACTTGACATAACACGATCTACCTACAAGGTCCAACGTAGGTACCCGGCCAACCGGGTCTCCATGAGTACGCTTCGAATCTCAATCCCAATTGGCCTATATTTCACATACCTTACACTCGTAACAAAAGTAACAATAACATCTCTTCCCCAGCCCTCTGCAATGTCTGGCGCACCCTGCCAGTCGGGGTCACTCCAATGGCAGCGCTTCGGCTCTCGATCCTGATTCTGGTTGGCATCTCCTGCGCACTGGGGCGGCTCGCCATCACGTCGCATGCGCTCGCCTACCTCGACGAGTCGAACCCGTCCATGAATTTGCATATGAATATTGGTAAGAAGTGGTTTTTATGGACCTAGACGTCAGTGTCAGAATGGTAAAGATTTCGTAGTTACACCTCAATTAGCATGGTAAATGCTTAGGTATACCAACCAACATTTCACAAAGTAAATCTGTTGGTCCGAAAGATCGTCCCAGCCATCCATACTAATATTATAAATGCGAAAGTGTGTTTGTATGTTTGTGGGTTTGTCCGTCTTTTGCGACGGCTCGACGTGATTTTTGGCATAAAGATAGTTTATGGGCCCGAGAGTGACATGGGTTACTTTTATCCCGGAAATATGCTCAGTTCCCGAGGGAACAGCGCGCGATGACCGAATACCACGCGAGCATTCATTTTAATATCCATTGTTGTTACAATAAAAGACAGGTTTGTACTCCCTTCCATATTTTTTCGCGGAAGCCACAACGTAACGTTTTATACCCTGTATCCCTTCAGCAATTACGGCAAATCTATTAATATCCCATGTTTTGAAATCCGTCCAGCCATTGAGGCTGCAACGGAGCCAAAGAATAAACATACGTACGCGCGAAAAACCTATCCATTCTTCCGGGCAGTCGGGTAAAAAATTGTACTCCATCGCTTTCCTCTTCAACCTTTACCTTTAATGACTCACTGCTGACTACTTTGAGCGGCGGTGATTGCATCCTATCAGGTGACCCTCACGCCCTTCCCGTATCGTTTATTATATTACCAACTCTGACCTGTTCTCTTTCTTCCCAGCCGTCCTCCTCCTAGTGCGCATCGTGTTACTCCTGGTGGGAACCACGATGCTGTCGGGTATGATGGACAACCTGGCCTGGCTGCAGTTCCTGATGATTGTCGTCAAGTTCATCGTCACCATCGTGAGACTGCATAAGTTCCCAGTGGTGCCTCCGACGATGGACATCCGACATGGATCTGACAGAGGTACGGGCGTCTTCATACATACAGTGTGACCTAACCATGGGGCTTTAAACTTAAGGTTAGATATCGAAAATACAAACTGAAACATAGATGCATAGAAAAACCAGAAAAATAAGACCAGCACTGGGAATCGAGCCCAGGTCCTCGGCATTCCGTGCCGCGTGCTATACCACTACACTACTATTGGACAACGGTACAGACACGAATTTCCCCTATGCACCACATATCTCAGCTTGTTTGTTTCTTATTTAACCACTTAAGCAGACGCCTAGCGACATCTATACCGTAGCTCTCATCGAGAAGCTTTCGGCATTCTATTGGAACTATTTGGAACTAACCGCTCACCCGGACAAGAGATGTCGTTACTAAGCAATCAAATTCAATCTTAATTTGATTGCTTAGTAACGACATCTCTTGTCCGTCAAACCACTAAGCTACACGGCTTTTACAATAGTAACAGCCATATTGTCACCAGCAAATTGTTTTGCAATTGGCCGAAATATTTCTTACGTCTACAGAATAATTTACCAAGAAAAAATATATTGCTAGGTAATAAAGACAAATTACTTACCTTAGTTTTTTAACTATTTTTTATATCTTTTCAGGCTTCTTCCGCAGCGTCGGCCGTGTGCTGCGAAGCAAGATGGCCGTCCTCCAGATCCTGGCAATGTCTCTGCTGGCTGCAGCGCTCTGGGGCTTTGGCTCGCAGGAGGCCGACTTTGCTAAGGTTAGATCAGATAGAGAACAGGGGGGGTAGCAGTAGCATTAATGGCTCTTGAAGCCGACCAAAGTCGCCGATCAACCAGTATGTCTATAACAACATAGTAACTTTAACTGTTGACCATGTTTGCCAGTCAAAGACAGGTGTGCAGGGAGTAGAGACCCATAGGTACCCAACTTAAGTTTACTGATTTAAGACTAAAACAAGAGCTGACTTCTGCTGAGACACCGATTTCAAACTGAGAGAAATTTATTTATAGGGTTTTTGGATTCGGTTTTTTTTGCTCCTTACACAATTTTTGCAACTTTGGGAGCGATTATTTCCGGAAATATTCACTTAACCAAAATTTTTTTTTGACAAATCTTACTATCTTTTTAAAAGAGCTGTCGATCTATGTGCCACACGTTGATGCGATTTAATTTTTTTTTTTTTCAATTTCTGTTATGTGTATTTCTGTACGTGTATGGAGTGCCCGCCTCCCCCCCACCTATAAATATTTATTTTTGTAATTTAACTACAAAACTAAATAGCGGCTTTGACAAGACTACTGTACTTCAAATTTCATTGATATTTATACATCTTGTAGTTTTCGAGTAAAATGCCTGTGACATACTTACCTACGGACGGACGGACGGACAGACAGACAGACAGACTTGACGAAACTATAAGGGTTCCGTTTTTGCCATTTTGGCTCCGGAACCCTAAAAAATTAATTAAACCCTCTAATGAATTTCAAAGTGAAATGAAACATTTTAGATACTATCCTTAGATAGAAGCAGATAATTTTTCGGCAAGGTCATTGAAATTATTTGTCCTACTTACTTTATTATCCGTTGGGTGAGTTTGCGCAGCGATACCATGCGCAGGATTGGACATGGGAGTGGTTAGAGTTCGAACAAAAGCCGTATCAGCCTTGATTAGATAGCGTAATGGGTCATTAACATTCCCAACAAATGAAAAAGTAGCTCGAAGTAATATATAGTTGGTTTACGAACTGTCAGCTATTTATTTATTACATTGAAGCAATGAGTATACGATTTTGCTCACTGATTCAAAATGACTTACCTTACCTAGAACAAGACCTACTCAGAAAATGACTTAACTAGAACATGACCTACCAAGAAAATGACTTACACAGAACATGACCTACTCCGAAAATGACCTTTCTAGAACATGACCTACCAAGAAAATGACTTACCTAGAACATGACCTACTCCGATAATGACCTTTCTAAAACATGATCTACCAAGAAAATGACTTAACTATAACAAGACCTACTCAGAAAATGACTTAACTAGAACATGACCTATTCAGAAAATGACTTAACTAGAACATGACCTATTCAGAAAATGACTTAACTAGAACATGACCTACCAAGAAAATGACTAAAGTACCTAGAAAATGACCTACTCCGAAAATGACCTTTCTAGAACATGACTTACCAAGAAAATTACTTACCTAGAACATGACCTACCAAGAAAATTACTTACCTAGAACATGACCTACTCCGAAAATGACTTTCCTAGATCATGACCTACGTCATCGAAAGGGGTTTTTAATAGCAAAACCTGCCTGTTAAAGGTGCTGAGATGAAAACTTATTTTTTCATATTTTAAAATCTTACGCTTTTCCCTTAATTTCGCAGTGTATGCCACAATGAACAAGATTCAAGACTATCTTTATGTATTTTTTTAAGGGTAGAATTTTTTGGACTGTAACTACTAGGTATATGGTTTGAATCATGAACTTTTTTTTTTAATTTTGTCAAATATTAGTATACTTATTTATATTTCGGGGATCCCTGAAACGGCTCTAACGATTTCGATGAAATTTTGTATGTAGGGGTTTTCGGCACCACGGATGTGAAAACGAGAATAGCCATTGCTAAGAAAGCATTCAATGGCAAAATCTCAAAGAAAATTCGGAAAAGATTTATTAAGACCTACATCTGGAGTATAGCATTATATGGGAGCGAGACTTGGACATTGACTGAGCGGGACCGAGACAGATTGAGTGCGTTTGAGATGTGGTGCTGGCGGAGAATGGAGGGAATTAGCTGGACTGAAAGGAGAACTAATGAGGAGGTTTTAGAGTTGGTGGAAGAGGAAAGGCGGCTGTTGAGGACGATTGAAAATAGGAGAGGGAATATGCTGGGGCATCTGATACGACATGACAGTTACGTAAAAACCATTTTGGAAGGGAGAATAGAAGGCAGGCGAGGCAGGGGAAGGCCGAGACGGTCATTTATAGATCAAGCCAAGAAAAAAGTAAATGTCGTGTCGTACCAGGAGCTGAAAACGCTGGCAGAGAACCGAAAAGAGTGGCAATTACTCCACCGACAAGAGCTAAGCTCTTAAATTTATGATGATGATGAGGGGTTTTCGGGGATGAACAATCGATCTAGCTTAATGATTTAGCTTAATTTTATTGGTTTTATTTCCGGGAAAAGCAGATCTCAGATTCAGATCTCAGAGTCTCGGTCTTTTAGGCAAGTACTCTTAATTATAAAACAACTTGTACTCCGATAACATGTGCTAAAAATCTGGGTGTCGTTTAATTTTTCGACAACATATCGATATGAGTCAACGCTTGAATGGTTTAACGAATTATCTTATCAATCACGTGTATCAGAAACAATACGTGCAGATAAACAAAATGCGATCATCGTATTATTATTATTAAACATGCAATAAATCAACTTATTACGCTGTACTAAGTTTAATACAGAATCACTATGTTTTATATAATCATATGATATGATAAAAAGTACCTACTTGCCTAGTGCAAGAGGACTTAAATATCAAGTCTTCTAACTTGGTGCTGTAAAATGTAAAATTAAGAATTTAATTTCAATAAGAATAAAAAATTTGTACTCTCATCTCACTAAACTGCAATGGCCTCTCAAACATTCCAAATTCGTGAGTTCAAACCGGATTCCATATCAGAGATGTGCAAAAACACATTTGCAATTTACTATGAGCTTTTTAGTGACGGAAGTTCTAAAGTCTGCAAATGGCCCGTGTGAAAACTACAGCCCAGTTTTCTGATTCTAAGAGGATTCCTACTATGTCCAGCAGTGGCCAGTCCAGTAGTCCAAAAATAGAGAAGACGTCAACTAATAATCTATTCGAAGGAAGCTACCCTTAAGTCCGGTTCACATATTTTATCTGTCGTGTTGTGTCGAGAAGCATCAGAACGGTATATCGGTTTCATACATTTTATATGCTTCCGTTCATATTTATCTGATGCAGTGTTGTGACGGCTTGTGTTATGTCGCATCACAAGCAGAGAGAGAGAGAGAGAGAGAGAGAGAGAGAGAGAGAGAGAGAGAGAGAGAGAGAGAGAGAATGTTATTCGTAGCTATAACTACAAATAACATTCTCTCTCTCTCTATAACCTGTTGCAGCTAAGAGATGGCGCTAGTGTATATACTACAATGATGATTGTTCTTCTATTACAGTATAAGTTTCACGTCGTCCCCGGCACAGGATTGATCTGGGAGATGGGGGCGCCACTGCGCGCCTTGTTTATCATTATGGGTGTTATTGTAAGTATCAGTTTAAGTTTAAATTTTAGACTTGACTTGACCGATTTGGGCTTGATTTTTTCTCCGTTCGACATCACTACTTCAACTGTGTGCTTGCGACTTTTCAAAAATGATTCCAACAAATCGTACACTTTATGCCTGATACCATACATTTTGAGTTTTGTTGGCACAGGGATCAAATTGGTTAACTGTACATTGTACAAACTTATTTATATTAACTTAGTAGTTTTCGTTCGATTATCCAAGGCACCACGGATGGATTCGAAACATTATCGGGTATAACTCCGCTGTAAGAACTGACACAGATCACACAAACCCATCTATCACCACCACCACCACACTACACTGACCGATTCGAACTTAACCAGAGCTCATCTTCAGAGCAACACAATCGTTCACCATGCTATGAGACGTTAGACCAGATTTTAGAGATAATTTTAATGTTTATTCTTTTTATTCCAGCTTGCGGGCTATTTGTACACGGGCCCTGTAATGCCTGTTTTGGACAAGAAATCCGCCATCCGCAACGCAGGCCGCATGACCATTTATTGCGTCATCCTCTTCGCTGTCATGACTGCTGCGCTGAACTGCTCAAAGGGGGAGGTCGCGGGGCTAGGGGAGACGACGTACGCGCAGCCCTTCTGCGCTTTGGGATGTGGGTAAGTGTGACGTGATATTAAGGTCATCGTTCGATAACTGTCACCACTACAGACAATTAATATCTAAAAACCATGTTTTTAGTTGACAAAGTCTACTTGTCAACTACGGATTTGCCGAGATGGGTTTTTGATCTAAAAACCATTTTCAATGTGATGGTGATGATTTACAAACAATTTTTAATCTTAGTAGGTACTATTCGTTTTGAAGGACATGTCTTTTCTTTTCCCTCCTGTTTTACTTCTTTTTTGTCTGCAGGTGCGACCGTCCCTGGACCCAGTTTGACCCTGTCTGCGTCACGGAGCACATGACGACTTTCTACTCGCCGTGCCACGCTGGCTGTGCTACCGCCAGTACCATCGGGAACCTTGCGTAAGTAAATCATAAAATAATAAGGCAGGTGCTAAGTATATTCCATTCCCTTATCAGCAATCAAAATTGTTGAACAAAGGCTCCTAGCGCCATCTAGTGAAAAACGATAGAAACTCCACACATGTTCTACTTCGCGCTAGTCGAAGTTTCACAACTCGGACGCGTATATACAAGTACCGATGCTCGTCCATCGGACTTCGGTCCCCAGGCATAACACCTGACTGGAGAGAGATCTCTCTATTGGAGCCTCCCCCCACATTGGTGACCCCGACAATGGACAAAAAAAAATGCAGCCTTCTATGACATCCAGGACGAAGACGCAGTCTCACAACAGGCCAGACTAACCACACCGTGCACCACTAGCATGTAACTACATATGCCTGGTGTCTACAGTGTGACAACTACCTCAACTCAACGCAGCTCACCGCAGCTCACGCCACGCAGCTCACCACAGCTCTCCACAGCTCACCGCAGTTCAACGCAACTCACTCTCAACGCTCGCCAACAAGGCTCCGAGCAACCACGCACTCAAGCTACTGGCACCTGCAAGCGACCACATGACGCACAGACTGCACCGTACTCCACACCGACCTCCGGTCTAAAAAGGGGGCTGATGTAGCGACTCTTAGCGCCATCTAGTGAGCACATATAGAAACTCCACACATGTTCTAAATGGCGCTATCGAAGTTTCGCAACGCGGTCGCATATTATTATATACAAGTTCCAAGATTCGTCCTTCGGACTTCGGCCCCCAGGCTTACACCTGCCTGGAGAGAGATCTCTCTATTGGAGCCTCCCCCCACAGCAGCAATGGTCTTAAGAATCCACCTTGCGTCCACCGTTTACCCAAAATTCTCACGATGTCGTCAGTCCATCTAGTGGGACGTCCAACGTCTAGTCCAAAGTTTCGTCTTCCAGTTAGTGATCGCCACTTCTTCCCCAAAGATTATCTTTACCAATCTAATAAGCATAAATATTCCAGGGTTTACACGAACTGCACGTGTTCTCCGAACGGGCACGTGACGGTCGGCGCGTGCGGCGACAACTCGTGCACCGCCGCGTACTCGCTGCACACGCTGATGTTCACAGCGGCAACGCTTGCTGGCAGTAAGTATTGATCGCAATCGCAACCACACAATTTTACTTCCAATAGATGGCGCTTGGCAACAAAAACGTTCGATAGGAATGAAAAAACACTATTTCCATAACGCTTTGACAAATTTTAGCGTGTGTTAGTGTTACGCGTCATTGAATTATGAGGATACGTTCAATTTCCAAGTCAAGCTACGGCAGGTAATAATATAAAGATGAAAAAAAAGAACAATCGCTGGTTAGTTTTAAATTAAAAACAATTGGCTTAGGGGTTAGGCTACTTAAAACTTTACATAGTATGTACATCCCAACTTAATTCTCAAAGCTTTGTAATAAAAGAGTGTTCGAAGGACCAAAAAAATTTGGATTTGATTTTTTTCTCGTTTTTTCTGTCTTCCCTAAAAGCGGAAATCCTGAGTAAGCTTATTTGGAGATGACTTCTAACTGAAGACTTGTTCCCTACAGCGCTGGCGTTCGTGTGGCAGATCACCATAATGCTGGAGGCGGTGGACCGGCGGGACAAGTCCGTAGCGCTGGGGATCGCCTCGGGAACCGTGTCGCTGTTTGCCTTCGTGGGAGCCCACGGGGTCTATGTGGCCATCGGTGGTTAGTATAGCTAATAGTAATATTGAATTAGACTAACATTTTCGAGAAACGACAGTCATACCTTACCCCTACTTTTATGTCCAAAATCAATTACATATTTTGCTACTCCACAATTATTATTACGCGTGCAAGATGGGTTTTTGCAACACATAGGTAGGTAGGCCGTGTGGATATCTTAATTTGCCTTTGACTGTACGAGTATATGTATATTTTGAGTGTGAGAGAGCGTACAGACGTAGCTATCTTGTATGATGTGCTCGCGGATATTGTAGGACCTCAAAGTACAGCAAGATTCAATCAATGAGGGTAGTCTAACAAACAAAATATTGCTAGACGGTTGCATTGACAAGAGGTCCGTTACAGCTTGCTTACAGATTGGCTCATTTAGGTATAAAACAATTCCAAACGGACATATGTCAAACGGATCTCGAGTCGAGATACTAACGCCATCTGGCGACAATTCATCTGACTGAAAATCCTCATTACGCCACTTCTGGTATTAATTTCCTATTTTATTTCCAGCGTACAGCTGCGCGCTGTTCCGCGGCCAGGTGTGCCTGTTCCAGAACTCCAACTTCGTGCCCAGGGTCGGCTACACCAGCACCGGCCTCGCCGGCGCCTCTCTCATCATCAGCATCATAGCCTACATCGTCCAGTACCGGCAGACAAAGAGCGAGGAAAACGAGAAAAAGAAACAAATAGAAGACATAGATTTATCTAGAGAATGAGTACGTAGTCAATGTAGTAATCGCTAGATGGCGCTGTAATGATATTTTGTGAAGTTAACCAAGTGAAATGCATAACGTAACGAATTAAAGGTTTGACGTTTTTGCACGTTATAAAATGCGACAGTATTTCAAAGATGTTTAAAATACAATACAATTGTAAAGAGATTGATAAAGCAAGCAGCAACTGACAACGGCTGTGACATCAGTCAGTCTGCTTTAATTAAAATAAGTAGGTAAAAATGTGTTAGAAATGGTGTGTTAGTGGTGGTTTCGCCAATTAAGTACTTAATATTCCGATTTAATACATCAATGAAACCTGGACAGAGCCTTCGGAACTTAGCTACTTGTTTTTTATCAGTCCTCTATTTTCAACTTCTTTGACTTATTTTCAGTTAGGTATATCTTAACTTTTTTTTAAAGAAAGATACTTCTGTCTAGTTTTAATTTGGTTAACTTTGGCGCTATTTTTTAAAATGGCGGGCGTTTGCGATGTAGTAAAATTTTAAAATAATTGTAGTAGGTATCGAATAATGCCAAAGAAAGATGTAGAATTAATAACGAAATACAAAATAAGCTATGTTTTAACCAGACCAAACATGCGAACGAGTTATTTTAAGTTATAGTTATAGCTTTGTAATTAAGTTTGTATAAGTATGTACTTATCATCCTGTGATGTGAGGGTACAATCAAGGGCATATAAAATATTATATCTGGACAGCAATAGCGTCGAATATGTATACATCAGACCACATTTTTAATTTTCAATCAATTTTATGGAATAATCGAGAAAACTAACAAAAATGCAACGTTGTCAGCTACGCAGGTCTAAACGTTCTTAATGAAAGTACATTAGTATTTGTGATTATGATCTTGATTTTACCTACCCATTCAGTACGTAATACTAGTAAAGATCAAAGCACTGCATTTTTTTCAGTATTGATTTGAAAACTAGTGGATTATTTTCCTGAAAAATAGTTCATTAAGTTCTTACAAATAACTATTGTAAAGAAACTTGTCTTCAATGAACTGCATAAGGTGACAGCAGTTGTGATTGTAAAATGGGTTTCTGTGTGTCTGTGTCTATAGTGTGTTCAAACTCTCTCTACCATATCTTTTTTGACGGTAGTTATATACCCTACTAGCACACGATCACGGTTAAATGACTCTACCTGTAGACTCTACCATAAAGATTATAAGGGGCCCTAGTGAAAAAGGGGTTAATTCTGCAGAAGTTGAACAGCTGTGTTCGACTTAAACCCCTATACATATAAAATAGAAAATAGCTGTGTAATTTCTGCAGACTTAATCCCTTTTTCACTAGGATCCCAGTATTATGGATTAATAATTAAAAGGTAGTAGAATTGGAATAAAATTATTTTAATTTTTTTAAATTGAAACGCCAAGGTTGTTGTTGACAGATATTTATTTTAAGGATATATTTCGTAGTGCCATTTAGTGCCTTGTGTTATAAATAATGTACAAATATTATTATTATAAATATTTAAGACTTTCCTGAAACTTCTTCCTGAAAACGGAAAAAGCAATTCAGGTGACAAAACCAGTGAAATAAAAATGTTCCAATTTTAAGTCGATCAATGTGTTTGCAATCTACCTCGCAATATTGTATTTATTTATTGCTCTACCCTCGTGATTTCTTGCGTTTTTTGTAAAGAACAAATGAACACTAAGCATAACGGCGGAATGTACTTTTTTAAGGACAAATTGTTCAATGAATAAAAAAATGAAGTGTTGAAATAGGTAATATTATCCAAAGTACCCGTAATAAAGTTGATGTGACGATGAATCCAAAATAACAAAGCTGACCCACGTTTAGGGCTTACTACATCTGTTAGAAAAAGTTAGGACTTTGGAGTTTAGGGCGCCAAAACGGTTTTTCTTCCGTCTACTCCTTCGGACAGAAAGTAAAAAACTATTTAGAAGTATAATTTTTGGCTAAACTTAAATACGTTTGGTCAATAAAATCTAAGACTTTTTAAAAACGGAAATGTTTTTACAAATGTGCCGGATAAGACTAAAACTTGCACATTTTGGTTGAATTAGGTATGCGCGCCAAAAGCGCTACCAATTGCACCATGGGGTGGCCAAGGGAAATTGGTGAATCATTTATCCATAAGAATATTATAAATGTGAAAGTGTTTGTATGTTTGTGTATTTGTCCGTCTTTCACGCCGTAACGGAGCGACGGATCGACGTGATTTTTGGCATAGAAATATTTAAGATAGTTTAAGGGCCCGAGAGTGACATAGGCTACTTTTTATCTCGGAAAAATGACACACATACTTTTTTTATAGTAATTAATTTACATACTTTCAAACGCTATTATAAAAAAAAAATACAAACATTTGAACATAGAACGTCCTCCTTTTTTTGAAGTCGGTTAAAATACGGATATACGATATAGTAATAGTGTTACAATTGGAATATATAATTTAAAATTTTAAGTTTTGTTTTCTTTCAATATTATAACAAATGCGTTTATTAAGGCTGCGTCTTCACTAGAGATATGCGAGGATCCGTTACATGGTAAGTATATTGTTTCTCATGACCAATAGAAACGCTTCGATTTATCTATCCTAGCTTAGCGCATCTCTAGTGGAAACAGCTTGTCGGGGCGAGGATAGGTGAATCAAGTGTTTCGTTTCATAATAAACACGTTCATCTTACAGTACCACTACCATAAGTGTACAGTGACTGTACTCGATAGCGACGGCGTAATTTTTATGGAAAATTGTACAGCGCCTCTACAAATAATTTACGCCGTCGCTATCGAGTACGGACATTGTAAACTCATGGTAGTGGTACAGGCCCTGCGGGGCTACTATGAAATATGAAAATCGAAGTTCGTGTCGTTGCGTTCCTCTGACACTCTTATACTATTTAGTATGAGACTGAAAGGGACGCTGCAATAGGAACTTCGATTTTCCAATGTCGGAGTAAGCTAGGCCCAGTCCCGTTTTATGTCACAAAAATATTATTATGACTGATTATGACATCAGTAATAAATTGGAACCCTATTTTATTTATTTATATTCCATACTACCGTACAATATCAGTCATGTTCATGAGAGGGGATAGGGTAAAGGGTAGGGCCAAGGTAAGGTAGGTAGGGTAGCCGACAAATTTCCTAAACGCCTGCCTAAAAAATTAGCAAAGTGTTCTTAATGATCACTTAATAGATTTTGATATTATCTTGCAAATATCAGGCGTAGCATTAAAGAAGTTGATCGATGTTGTTTTGTTTGTAGCAAAATAATAAATTAGTGAATGATACTGGCCGTCTAATACTGCGTTCACGAATTTCTTTCTGAGAAGTTGAAATTGTTGAGCAGAGCTATACTACGAAACTCGCAAAGTTCGTGTCGTGAGGTCCCTCTGACACTTATACTATTTAATACGCGAACGAGAGGGACGGTACGATACGAACTTTGAGTTTCGTACTAGCCCTGCTGGCCGGATTGCTAGACGCAAAACATAAAAAAAAGAAATAATCGTACAAAAAAGTAAAAAAAAAAACAAATGAAAGAAAACGCTTTTTGCGTTTCGTTACACATTTTGACAATCACCTGATTGATTGTCACCTGTCAAAGTCTCGTACTTATTGTCGGCGTACAACTCGCTATTTTTATGTGTATTTACTGATAAAACCACTTACAATCAAGTTTTATAATACCAGTGATAATGGTGGAAACGGGAGACTTAAATAAGAAGGTAACATATGTTTTTACCTACTTCTACTGATAATGAATAACGATAAACTTGCGTGTATCTATCTACTGTAACCTTGTCTACTCGTAGAGGTCATGTTATTACGATTACTACTCACAAACAAACGTTAGATGATCTAAGAACGTAAATAAATAATTATCGGACAATTTACTTGAATGACACAGTCATAACTTGACTTAAATCGAGTTTATTTCTGTATATGGAGGTAGATTTCGATGTCTATGAACAGTTGTAAAAAAAGTAAATTATCTTAGAATCAAGGAGTCATGATTACCTATCAGATCAAGATAATATTCTATTTTAATTGTTCCTGGCACAATCAGTTATGAGACCATATGGATTGTTAGTTGTTTCATAATATTTAGTTAAAATTACAAAAAGATTGCAAATATTTTGTAACATTTTGTTGTTTTGATTGTTTCAAAACGTTAAGTACTTAACACATTTGATGTATTATTTCCGGTCCTATTTAAGTGCTTTATTATTTCCTTCATATGCCGCAAAGCTCGTGGTTATTTTTGGTATGTAATTCCGCACATGAATTAAAAAAAACTCCGATGTGAAAGCCGAGGTTTGAACCCACCCTCTGCTTGAGAGGTGATAGGTCAAACTACTAGGCCACCACAGCTTTTTTAATTTTAAATTATGTATCATAATATCGACGGTTTCCGGGCTATTTGTTTTAAGCGACATAGGAATACGTTGTCGCTTAATACAAATAGCCTTTCACCCGTCGATATGATACAATGCTGAGAAAAGGGTTAGATAACAGTTTTTAGATGAACATAAAAACCAAAAACTTTTGAGGTGCAAGGCAATTTAGACCGTGAGACCATAGGCTGTGGCTCACATTGCCTACACTTAGTGCTGGCTCTACTTAGCTCCTAAACCTGATGCTTCGTAACACAGCTTAAATAAGCATAGTATGTATCAACAACAAGGCATACTACGGGTACAAATTTACAAAACCTTTGAAGGATATTAAAGTAACAAACAAAACAAGAAGTTCTGTTCTGTAGGCTATTTTTTTCTTTGAGGAATACAGCAAGAAATATTTTTTCAAGTATGTTTTCAAAATGGTTTACGGTAAAAAATATTGATAGACATTTATGAATTCCTCCATAGATTGTTACATTTAGCCTTTGATAATGAAACACAGAATGATTTTGGATATCAGATTGTGAAATGAGTAGCTAATAAATTCAAGGTTTAATTTAAGAATGTGTTAAATACTTTAATTTGTATTAGTATAACTTGTTTTTTATAGTCATTTCATGACCTAGCTTGTTAAAAGTGAAAATATTAGATTCTTAGGTTTTTAATATTTGTGTAAATAAGGTAACTTGTAAACTACATTAAAATATTTTTTAGAAAAAAGTGCACTACTAAACTCTAGTTTAACCTTTCATATGTAGAAAGTATAAAATCCTGCATACTGATCATGTTTGTCTCAAAAAATGCCAATAAAACAGATAAAATTAAAAATAGAAAAGAAAATTTAGTCTCAAATTTTGGATTGAATGACTAAGCATATGAAAGGTTAAATTATTTTATGGGTATTCTAATAAATTGCTTTCTACTACACTTTCTTAGCTTGTCTGACTTACTACTTGCATCTTCCAGGCCAATGATCACCGACTGAGACCTGCGGTAAGACTAAAACAATTAATTGGCATGTGGGTAGTTTAAATTACTAACAAATAATTTTACGTTTTTACTATACACTTTTACTATGTTTTTACTGGCTGTAATCTAAAGCCTGCAGTAAATTTGGCGTTGCGTGTATGCAATTTGATTTCGACATCTCCCTCACTCACATTAGAAACAATATTTTTGTGTGACTGAAAGGGATTTACATCTCACACAGATATTTGGGGGAAATCAGCTGACTGAAATGGTGGCATGGAGTTTTTTTTATATAGATACCAGTTTTTTTTGCTGCCACAGGTTCTACAGTGGGTCACAGTTCTGTTGGATCGGTAATACCTATATTAGAAAATAAATTTGGTATAATAATTTGAATCAATTATCGTGCGAAAAAAGATCTAGCATGATAAGGAACACATTTCCTTTTGTAATGTTCAGTTACCTATTTCAATATCATTTTCAGAAAATTAAAGGAATAATATTACAAGTGCATTGTTTTATTGTTACTGAAAGCAATTATTGCCAAGGTAATGACTACCATGCACCAAGTAATGAACTATTGGTACAAGTGTGAACCATATGTGACTAATTAAATAATTACTTTTTTACATACGCATGTTCATACTTTTGCATGTTTTTTTAACCTTTTATAATAATTAATAATACTAAAGCATAGTGACAATTAAATTATACTTACTGCATGTTTCCTTTCAGTTATATCTTTATAATTAAATGTATTAGACGCACACACTGTGGCGTAGCGTGGACTAATGTAGACGTGGGCGAAGTAATATCAGCGAGGCCCCTTTTCTATGGTCGCATCGCATTTAAAGAGGCCTCGTGAGGCCCTCTTAAGTGCGAGGCCGTCGGCGAGGGCCCACTCTGCCCACACATTAAAAGTTACAGAGCTTCTTGGAATCAAGATTTTATCTATAGTTATAGTAGTGCCGGATTACGGTCATAATATATTTTTAGGGAAGATGCTTTACTATGCTTTTTTAGATTTATACCATATTTTTACAATAACTTAGATAGTCTTAGAATATCGCCAATATATATTGAGCAACTTAGACATCTTAAAAAAACTTTAAAAATTCGACTGTATTTTTTGTCAAAAGACTAGCATTGTTGCGGATTATTCGCTGTAGTTCCTTCAAAAGAACTATTGAGAATTCTTTTTCGCTTTTGCTCTTACAAATTCGTTCCTAAGGTGCCTCCATATTTACTGCGACGGAGTACTGCGAATAATTGTGCTTGGCATTCGTAATTCCGGGATCCTTATAAAGAGCATAAAACAGCAACTGGGCCACTCCGAAACTCGAAACTCAAAGTTTGTGTCGTGCGGTCCCTCTCGCTCTCGTATCAAATAGTATAAGTGTCAGAGGGACCGCACGACACGATCTTCGAGTTTCGGAGTAGCCCTGCAGTTACGAGTAGTATAGTACCTAATTGAAGTTTCATTCTTCCATTTTTAGTCGTCAGTCCATTTTTAAAATATTCACTCCACTTCACTGGTACCTTCTTCATTCATCTATTATTTCATGATATAAAATAAGACTTATGCAATAACGTAAACATCTCTTATAATAATAGCTGGCATTAGTGTTATCGCAACATTATCTGTTTTGCCTACATTTGTTCTGCGTTTTAATATTGATAAAAATATAGTAGACGCATGAGTGTGAGTTAATTCTACTACCTACTACTACTAGGTCTACCGCACTTCGTTTTCCAGTGCCACAAACTAGATAGTTCCTTAAAAATTGTGGAATCGTGACAAACTGCAATATCCCAGGGTAATAATCACCCATATATATGTTAATCTATTATATAAACTACGCGTGTGCAGAGTTTCTGTTCTGTAATCTGATGGGCCGCTTTTGTATGGAGTAACAAATATCAAACTTTCGCATAATATTAGTAAGTAGATAGTAGTAGGTATTATTTGTAGTTTAGCATTACTCAATTCACTCATGGTCACTCTCTGCACAAAACAGGTTGCAGAAATCAATCTACATACAAAGTGCGCTCGAGAAACGCACATATAGACACTGTTCACGGACACGATATCTCGGGCCGGTTGGGACCAGTGCGAGCGTGAGTGCCATCCGCTTGAGACACGCGTCTGTGAACTTTATTATGCAATAATGGAGAATGCGAATTTATTACACTTTAAAATATAATAATCGTGCATTTTGCTAATTAAAAAATCGTCGCAAGATATTTTCTGTGACAAATTCGTAATATAATAATGACAAACATTAAAATATTTTAGTTATTATTAATTTATATTTCCATTCTTAACGTTTCATTCTCAACAACAAATCCAACAACTAGATACGAGTGCCACTACCACAATAGTTTTTTGTACATACCCCATAGTTGACAACCCTAGAGCGACCGCCGAGCGTAGGTATGAAAAGTGAAGTACGTAGTTTGACTTCTGTACCTACTTCTCTGTTTTGCGCTCTCGGCATTTTATTATTATTTTGATCTTAATCCCTTCCGCACCTGCAGCTATAATAGTGTCTGTGGAAACGGAGCTTCACGGCGCGCCACTATTTCGTAGATTGTCTTTACGTACCTCTTTATCTATTGGCCAGCTGTCTGGCACCATAATTAAGCTCATTATCTAAACCACTGGACTACTGGTCACAGACCTTTAATGATAAGTTATCTTAAATACCCGACGCAATCGTTTTGTCCTCTACTCCGCCATACTTGTCTCAAACAGCTGTAGTGACATCCAGAGCGCGCGTGAAATAGACGTCTGTTCCCGCCAATTTTGTTTTTTTTTTCTTGCAAAGTGCGTTTAATTATTTCTTGCCAATATGGATATGCTTAACAAGGTATTTATATATATTTTTAAAATTATATTTACAGATAGTTTATAAGTAGTGACTCGATTTTTTATTTTTTTTTCATGTTCGATTTAAAACTAACTCATTAAAACATAACATGAAATACTTTTTTATCACAAAATATACTTACGTAAAATATCTATGTATTGCTTAGGTTACGTACCTGAATATCGAATGTTAAAATACCGAATGTATTAAAATATCGAATGGGTCATAATATCGAAAAGGTATTTCTCTCAAGACTGTATTTTTTTTGGATTGTTATAAATTATTTATTTATTTATTCCAACAAAAAAATTACAGCATTACAGTTAAACACCAATGCGCTGTAAAATTAAAATTATACAAAACAAAAATATAAAAAATACCTACAATAAAAAAAACACTGAATAGTTAGGGATTTTTGAACGTCGTCGTCGTCGTCGCTACCCTAAAACGACGGAACACCACACCCTCCTAAATAAAATCTAACCTAACCTAACCTAAGGGGTTCTATACGATGCCGTTTTAATAAATGCTGAAAAGTTTTCGGTTTCAGAAAATAAACCTTTCGATATTATGACCCATTCGATATTTTTACATTCGATATTCAGATGCGTACTCATTGCTTGTGGTGATTGATACAATAGATAAGTACGTATTTGTTCCTTTGACCCCAAATTGTCGCGATGTCAGGGTGTTGAATGTCCTACGTTAAAATTTAGTATTTGTTAAACACACTAGATGGCGCTGTACCGCCCACCCGTTAAGATAACGCTGTGCTCCCATGCAATAGGTTTAAGTTAATTAGTTCCAAAAGCTACTCATAGATGGCGCTTATCCCTTGCCTCAACATGCTAACGATGTGTTCCTTTAGAAGTTTAAGACGTTTGTTGTTTTTCTTAATAAATGAGTTTCAAAGAATATACAGTGCAGTGTTATTGTCAAGTAAGTAAAGTGTTCAGTGAAAGTGTAGTGAGCAACATTGGTCCTTCAGAACTTGGATAATCGTGAGTACAGTGACATTGGAATTAAAAGTGAACTAAAGTGAAGTGTAAAAAAACTTAGAAAAATCGTGTTAGAAAATAGACTTAGTAAATTCTGTAGTGTTTGGACTTAAAATAATTCGCCTCAAAAAAGACTTAGTGCAATCCGCGTAAAAGTGATAAAAAAGACTTAGAATAATTTCGCATCAAAAACACTTAGAATAATTTCGCTTCAAAAACACTTAGAATAGTTTCGATCAAAAAACACTTAGCAAATTCGTGTGTCAAAAGACTTAGAAAATTCGCACCTAAAAAACACTTAGCCGATTTCGCATCGTGAACACTTAGAAAAAATAGCTTGAAAATTATTCGACACTTGGAATAAAAAGTTTACTATTTTACACTATGGCAGACTATACGACACAAGAAGAATTATTTGAACATATCCAAAGACTATATACAAACTATAAAAAAACTTCACTAGATAGACAAACAATTAGTTATTTGGAGACACGAAGAGACTCGTTAGAAGATTATTGGTCAAAATTCGTTGCTGATCATAGGGAAATTATTAAAGAAGGAGATGTCACTGCGGAAGATAAACAAAAATTAAAGATTCTTTATAGTAAAGCTGAGGATTATTACTTGGATTTCAAAACATTATTAAAGGAAAAGATAGCCGTGTTAACAACATCAAAGCAAAATGTTACTCAATCACAATCTTCATCGTCTTCCACAACTGTAACAAAATTACCGCCGATCAACATACCTACATTTTCCGGTAATTATCATGAATGGCTAAGCTTCAGGGATTTATTTCTCTCTATGATACACAACGATCAAGGACTGAGCGAGATACAAAAGCATCACTATTTGCGGTCGAGTTTAAAGGGCGAAGCTGAACAATTAGTACGCCACTTTGATGTAACAGCGGCAAATTACGAAAAGGCTTGGAAGGCTTTAGTAAATCGCTATAGTAACACTAGAGTAATCGTGAACACCATTCTGAATCGTTTGCTTAACCAAAAGAAACTCACTAGTGAATGCCCTAAAGGACTTAAGGATCTACTAGACACCACAAATCAAAGTTTGAACAGCTTATCAAATATGAATATTGATATAACTTCTTGGGATCCGATTGTGGTGCACCTCGTAGTATCGAAGCTTGATAGTGAAACACACAAAGGTTGGGAGCAGTCACTTGGATCATCTATTGAGTTACCCACCTATAAGAACCTAACCACATTTTTGGAGGGACGATTCAGAGCCATAGAAATGATACAAACGTCACATAAGAAAGAGAAGAAAGAACCAACATATCAACCATCCTCGATGACACAAAAATCCAAAACGGTTAAAGCTTTTACAGCTGGAATTACAACGGAATGCTCATATTGTCAGAAAAATCACTACATTTGTCACTGCACTGAATTCACACAACTAGACGTAGATAAACGAAAACAATTTGTAAAAGACAATAATCTGTGCTTCAACTGCCTGGTGAAAGGACACTCTGTTCAGAATTGTAGACAAGTCACATCCTGTCGAACCTGCCACCGTAAACATCACACATTATTACACTACGATAAGGTGATTTCCAAGGCCCTTGTCACAGATACTCCCGCCATGAATGCTGATGTTCCTGAAACTCCGATCACCAGCATGAAAGTATCGATTTCCAACAACAATCAAGTAATACTTGCTACAGCACAAGTCGGAGTGAAGGATTGTCGAGGTGCTATTGTTTACTTTCGAGCTTTAGTGGACCAAGGGTCACAAGCAACCTTCATCACAGAATCAGCAGCACAATTATTGAATTTGAAGAAAACGCCTCTCTCAGCGAATGTTACTGGTATCGGTAATCACGCAGTGAAGGCACGACACATAGTAAATTTGGATATTTACTCACCGATTGATACTCACTATGTAATGCAAGTTAAAGCGCACGTTCTCACCAAGTTGACTCCAATGTTACCCACGCAGGAATTTGATATCACTCAATGGCCAGCACTATCACAAGTAAAGTTAGCAGATCCTCACTTAAACAAACCTGGGCCGATTGATCTTTTATTGGGCGCAGACGTCTATGCTTGCATACTACTCCAAGGATTACACAAGTTTGACACGCTTCTCGCACAAAATTCCAGATTGGGCTGGTTAGTGTCAGGGGCTACGACTGCAGCAACTGAATCTACCAACATCACGGTTTCGACGGCATTATTAGAAGTCGATCATCTACTACGCAAGTTCTGGGAAACTGAAGAGTATCAACCACATGAGAAGCCGATGACACTGCTTGATCAGCAGTGTGAAGAATACTACAAAAAGACACACACTAGACAAGAAGATGGACGTTACGTCGTTAGATTACCTTTTAAAGATGCACACGAAGAGAATTTAGGCGATCCTAGACAGATCGCAGTACACAGACTGAAACACATGGAGAAAAGATTCGCCCACCAACCAGCCTTTAAAAAAGACTACACAGATTTCATAGAACAGTATCAAGCACTCAATCACATGGAAGATGTAAATCCCAAAGAAAAACCTCTTCACAGACCTTACATTCTTCCGCATCACGCCATAGTACGACAAGCGAGCACAACTACCAAGCTCAGGGTAGTCTTTGACGGTTCAGCGAAACCTTCAGATGGATCTGCTCTCAATGACCAGTTACTGGTCGGTCCTCCACTACAACAAGACCTGCGAGACTTGATTATTCGTTGGCGCACCCACAAAATCTGTCTACTCGCAGACGTTAAGCAAATGTATCGACAAATACTAGTCGCAAAGGAAGACGTCGATTATCAGCGCATTCTTTGGCGCTCTTCACCTCAAGATGAGATCCTCGAAAAGCGCTTGTTAACTGTAACCTATGGCACTTCTTGTGCACCATTTCTCGCCATTCGCACACTTAAGCAGCTTGCTCAAGATGAAAAATCTAACTATCCCGATATAGTAGACATCATCAATAACGATTTTTACATGGATGATTTGCTCACTGGTGCGAGCGACGAGAAAGGCGCAGCAAAGTTACAAAGTAGAATTTCACAAGTAATGGCTAAAGGTAAATTCGAAATGCACAAATGGGCATCCAACAGTTCTGAGGTCTTGAAAAAGATTCCTAGCACAGCCAAGACTAAGCAGGAAAGCGTTAACATTAAAATGGATGACACAATTAAGGCTTTAGGCATCAAATGGAACTCACATCACGATGTATTTGAACTTAAGTTGGAAATTACTCCATCTACGGAAGCTTTCACCAAAACCTCAGTACTGTCGGATATTGCACGAGCCTTTGATCCTTTAGGATTTTTAGGGCCAGTAATTGTCACTGCAAAGATATTTTTGCAAAAACTTTGGCTGAGCGGTATCAACTGGACCGATGAACTTCCCCTTGAACTAGCTACTGAGTGGTCCAGCTATCGCGATCAACTTGTTAACATGCCAACACTATATTTAGAACGTTGGGTTCATACTCAAAAGGACGGCATTGAGAAAGTGGAGGTTCATGGGTTCAGCGACGCTTCATGCCTGGCTTACGCTGCTGTAGTATACTTAAGAGTAATCTCTGTAAATGGTATCCACGTCTCACTTGTAATAGCTAAGAGTAAGGTAGCTCCGGTAAAACAAGTATCAGTTCCCCGCTTGGAACTGTGTGGCGCGGTCTTGCTCTCTAAATTGCTCAAAGATGTTCAGAGAAGTCTTCAACTCTCTGAGGAGTCTGTCTTTGCGTGGACTGACTCAATGATCGTTTTGTCTTGGCTTCGACGAAGTCCAAATACTTGGAAAACTTATGTCGCTAACCGCGTCACAGAAATAGTCAACAATATAAGCAGTAGTCGGTGGCACCACATCAAATCCGCAGATAACCCAGCTGATGTTGCTTCTCGTGGCATTCGTCCCGATTTAATGAAAGACTGCGAGCTGTGGTGGCTCGGACCGAAAATCCTGCACGATCATGCTAACTTTGAGGATAAGCGTTCCTCTTCTCTTGACATTCCCGTCACACAATTAGAAGCTAAAGAAAATTGCGCTCTTAATCAACAAAATCTCACAACGTTGTCGGCTGGAGTGTCGAGTGAGGATGACGAAAGACTCGCTTACCTCGCTAGATACTCTTCTTTAAGAAAACTTGTTCGCATTACTGCGTATCTATTTCGATTTGTGAAATTATGCAAATCTCGTATTGAAGCCAAAATGAACCAAGGTGATCCAGAAACATTCCCTCAATATCTAACAGTTTGTGAATTACGATTCGCTTCTAACGTGTGTATTCGCCTTTCACAAGAGATTTGGCTTCAAGACGAAATACAACTGCTGAAAAGGAAACGTCAGCTTCCAAAATCAAGTGTTTTGTCATTACTCGTCCCGTTCATTGATGAGAATGGACTGGTACGTGTCACAGGGCGCCTTCACAATGCTCAGGTGAGTTTCAACACAATGTCTCCTGTAGTTCTATTGTCGAAATGTCCGTTAGCGTCACTCATTGTCCATGACGCTCACCTTCATTGTCTGCATGGAGGCCCTCAATTGACACTTAATGTAATCCGATCTAAATATTGGATAATCGGCGCTAAGAAATTAGTCAAAAAAGTTGTAAGTCGATGTATTCCTTGCTATAAGCAATCTGCAGCTCCGATTAACCAATTGATGGGTCAACTGCCAGCCTGTCGGGTTACGCCCGCCAAACCCTTCCGTAATAGCGGAGTTGATTTTGCTGGTCCAGTTCAATTAAAATTGTATCCTGGCAGATGTAATCGCACATGTAAAGCTTATATTGCCTTATTTGTATGTACCGTGACCAAGGCCATTCATTTGGAATTAGTGAGTGACCTTTCCACTGCAGCTTTTATAGCTGCGTTTCGCCGTTTCACTTCCAGGCGCGGTCATTGTAGTGACCTGTGGAGTGATTGTGCCACCAACTTTGTTGGTGCCTCTAAAGAATTAGATTTAATGTTTAAAAATAGAAATTCGGAAGCAGTTGGAGAAATAGCTGAAATTCTTGCCAACGATAATACGACCTGGCATTTCATACCTCCTGGCTCGCCTCATTTCGGAGGACTCTGGGAAGCCGGAGTTAAATCCATTAAAACCCACCTTAAACGCATCATTGGCCAGACTCTTCTCACGTTCGAAGAGTATACCACCTTGCTGACTCAGGTTGAGTCTTGTGTAAATTCGCGACCTTTATCTCCTATCAGCAATTCTATTGATGATGTTTCTCCAATTACACCCGGACATTTTCTCATAGGAGAAGCTCCTCTTACTGTTCCGGAAGAAAGTCTCGAGTCTGTCACTGGTTCTCGATTAGATCGGTGGCAAATGCTTCAAAAAATGTTGCAATCTCTTTGGTCTCGCTGGAGTTCTGAATATTTAACCACTCTCCAGAATCGTTCTAAGTGGACAGTCAAAAACCCAGACCCAGAAATTGGAAATATAGTTCTCGTCAAGGATGAGAGACTTCCCCCCGGAAAGTGGTTGTTAGGCCGCATCATAGATAAGCACCCTGGTCGAGATGGCTTAACTCGCGTAGTTACGCTGAAATATAAAAATAGTACCTTCCGCAGGCCGATAACAAAGATCTGTCCTCTACCTATGGATGCTTAACTATGTTTATTAGAAATAAGTTTAAATTTAAGTGTCTAGATCGTTAGTGGTCATCTATTCGTTTGCAATTGTATTTATTTTATTATTAAAAAGGACTAGTCGTCCTTGGGGGCCGGTAATGTTGAATGTCCTACGTTAAAATTTAGTATTTGTTAAACACACTAGATGGCGCTGTACCGCCCACCCGTTAAGATAACGCTGTGCTCCCATGCAATAGGTTTAAGTTAATTAGTTCCAAAAGCTACTCATAGATGGCGCTTATCCCTTGCCTCAACATGCTAACGATGTGTTCCTTTAGAAGTTTAAGACGTTTGTTGTTTTTCTTAATAAATGAGTTTCAAAGAATATACAGTGCAGTGTTATTGTCAAGTAAGTAAAGTGTTCAGTGAAAGTGTAGTGAGCAACACAGGGGTATCATCAATCTAATCTTAAGAGTTGCTATAAAAATAGTAAGATAAATTAGAACGCCTTTTTTTATCGGAAGCTAGTTTATTTATTTAATGTTTGACGCGTATGTATGTAAGTATGTATGTCTATTCCTATGTCCTCTCGTAACTACTCAACGGCTGAACCGATTTTGATTAATAATAAGTCGTTGGATTCATCTTAATGACCCGAGTGACACTGGGTACATGAAATTCTTAAAAATCAAAATGACGCATTTTGGCGCCAAAAAGTAAGTTAAAAAAATATATATATTCAAAGCTATCGAGTGGGGTATCAAATGAAAGCTAATAATTAGCCCATTCTAAAAATATATGAGTTGTTTGTGTCAAAGAAAATTAATTTTACCACATCTAAAATTTAATCTATTATTTTCCCTTTACACTCCATCTTTTATAAAAAATAAAAAAAGATATTTTTTTGAGACCAAAACAAAAGTCCATATTTTTTGTTAGTAGAAATGGTCTTACGAAACTAGTGTAAATCGATTATTATTATTATTATTGTTTAAGAGTTATAAGTTTCGGAATCTAAATTGAATTTAATTAAATTTAAATTAATTAGATTACGATTAATTTATACGTTACGCAATTATTAGTTAGGTGTATTACTTTTACTATTACTTGTTCTGTGGTATTACGTGAATGATGAGTCTCTAACGCTGTTAGGATGAGTGTTAGGGAAAAATACAGGTAAAATACCTGAGACATATTGGGTTTTCCTGAATTCAGGATACAATTTAGTTTGCGTAATTAAGTGAAGGAAGTTTTTTTTTTTTTACTTAAGTACTTAATATTAAGTATGTAATTTTATTTTCGTTTTTACTAAATCTAAGAGCAGTGCTCCAGAGCTGGGGGACCTGTATTGCTCTACCATCACTGTACGACCTGATAATACGAACTCATTTTGGATTAGAATTATCAAGTCGTACAATATACATATTTGTCGTGCATTATTAGGGTGTCCAAGTTTTTGCTCGGCCTATTAATGCTCGACCTGTTATTGTACGTCGTTATAATCGGAATCCACTCGAATCGAATGACGATAGATATTACTAAATTTATTAATATTCAGTGTACACGAAAAAAAAAATTTTTGGTTTCATTTATTTTTGCCCTGTTCTATTTTAAGTGCGAAGCCTGAATAAAAATATTTCTATTCTATTCTATTATATTCTAAATGTTCGTGAGAATCGATTGCTTGCTGTCAAAATTGTGCTCCGATTATTAGGTCGTACAAAATCAGGTTGTCCAATAGCACCCATTATCGGTACAGGGTGATAAAGCTCGACCCGCGCTCCAAGTGACATTATGTGATTGAATTATCAGGTCGTACACCCCCGAACTTGGGAATGCTATCTAAAATTTACGTAATAACAATATTTTTTGTTTTAAAAATGGCTACACAATTTTATTATTTACTCACAAATGTTATGAAAAACATTGTATGTCGCACAGTCGCATGGGCGATAGATACTGGCCCTATATACGAAATGCCAAATTCGAACTTCTTACCTTGCCGTCTTGCTCACGCTAATTTATTATTTAATATGAGAGTAAGAGAGACGGTGCGATACAAACTTCGATTTCGAATTTCGTAAGCCCCCCTGGAATTACGAACATTGATTCATTAAAGCCATCGTCTTCGATTTCGGGTTTCTAATAGACTCTCGATTGTAATTCCTTATTTACCGCCCTTAAGACACAATGTACTATTAAAAAGCGAGCATGCCGACTCTTGCAAGGCCGGAAACGCACCAGCACTACTAATAGTGCTCTATGTGTCAATGGGCGGCGGTGACCACTTACAATGAAGTGAACCGCGAGCCCACTAACGGCTTCAGTATAAAAACATGTTTAAGCAAGTATCTATTGGTTCAAAGACTACTTATGAATAATACTTGTGAAATAGTAGTAAGCTCTTAAAATGATCTGTCACCATGACGGCAAGTCTCAGTACAAACAATCATCACGATGACAGTCATTTTCGAACGACGTAAATGTGTCGCCAGACGATAAGAATATCCGTCAACTCAGCCTATATACGTCCCACTACAGGGTACAGGGCTTCTCTCAGAATAAGAGAGCTTGAGGCTAGTTCCCACACGGGCCCAGAGCGGATTGGGCACTATACTTTATAGCATTGTGCAGGTTCACCATTTTTTCCTTCACCGTAAAGCTCTGGTAAATTTCAAATGTTATTTGTCACATGAATTTTGAAAAATGTAGAGTTGTGATTATAAACTAATTTGATTTCTGTTCGAGCGGCCATAGGTCAAATCACTTAGCCACCACGGCTTAAAGCCCTGCTTCCACCAGAGATGTGCGAGTATGTGTTGCGAGGAATATGTTTATCGTGAACTTATAGCTCCTCGCCTCGCTGCGCTCAGCTGTTTCCGAGGATAGGAAAATGAAGCGTTTCTATTGGTTAATGAAAAACACATCCCTCGCAGCACATCCTCGCACATCTCTGGTGGAAACGCTGCTTGATAGGAATATCGTTAACCTTTAAAGTCCAATTCAATAGAATCTGACAATTTTCTACACATTTAACACACCCTAACGTGGGCACGCTTGATTATATATGTCCCTGTTGTTGCAATTATCATCTAAAAGGAATCAAAAAAGAATAATAGTCACATCACAAAGCCTTAGGCAGCCCGGTGTTCATATTAGTAGGCTGGAAGTGTCTACAGGAATTGGAGTATACCAGTAAATATATCAAGACCACTTTAATCGCCGCCCATGAATACCATCAACTCGAAGAGTCACTGGTCTGTTAACGGTCTTTAAAAACTTGTCCTTGTAAACCCTTTTCTTGAAAGCTCCTATGTCATAATTATCTGCAAACTCTGCTGACGGAATCGATTCCAAAATTTCACAAATTATGTATTTAATTTTCATACCGGCTTCTCATAAACAGACAGACACATATTGAGCCTTACCGCCCTTCGATTATCCTTCAAAATTCTTCGTAGGCGTGGTCGTGTAATGATCTCGATCTATCGATCCAAAACACAATTTTTATCATTATTGTGTCATAGATAAATCAGATTAAATACATATTTGCAAAAGATAACTGATGTTGCTAATTTTTTTGTTTTCTGAAACTGCCAGTCATTATCTCCTGATCAAACTAATACATTATAATGTATGATGAAATGAAGTGAAACACTTCCTTTATGTCGCTACGTGTATAGAGCCTTCAGTATGAGATACCAATGGCTGGAACTAAGACCGCAACGTAGATGTATTTTAGTGATAGCTTGCCACTACTTTTTAGGGTTCCGGAGCAAAATGACAAAAACGGAACCCCTCCATACACGTAACAGATTTTTTTTAACTCTCATCAACGTGTGGCACATAGTTCGACAGCTCTTTTGAAAAGATAGTTAGGTTTCTCAAAAACTTTTTTGATTAAGTGAAGATTTCCGGAAATAATCGCTCCCAAAGTAGCAAAAATTGTTCCCCCCCCCTCTATCTTGTAAACCGTTGTCCAAAAAATATGGAAAGGTAACGCTTACTAAATACTTTCAATGAAAATTGGTATCAACATGATCGGATATATCGTTTTTGAGTTACTTATTGCTTATTGCTGAAAAACTGCGCTTCTCAACAAAAGGACGTAAGTGCCGTGAAGATACGCTCTTTTTCTGGTAATAGATTTTAAGACTGTAGTAAGTCTTTTGATTGGGTTATAACGCACATAATATTACTTGATTTTTTTCGTAATGGTTACGGAACCCTATATTGGGCGTGTCCGACACGCTCTTGGCCGGTTTTTATTAATATTTCACTAAGTACATTACATACGCCCCTTATTTTCTTGCATCATATTTAGCTGATAAAGAATTATTAATTTACTTATAATCTTGAGACTAAAATTATTATCATTGTCATCATATCAGACATGGGGCGCCTACTGTTTGATATCCTTCCGAACCATTACGTTGGATTCCCCGAAAGTTGAATTCCCATATAGGCCTCCGTCATAGACCTCCAGTTGCTTCGGTGGAAGCGGTCTGCTTACACCGTGAACCCGAGGCCTTAACGTCATCCGGTTATGTTGTTGGTGGACGTCCTACAAGACTTTGCTGATCCGCGGTCTTCATTCGAGAAATTATCGGCCCTAACGGCCATCGTTCTCCGTGATATATGGCCTGCCCATTGCTACTTCAACGAGCTTTTTTATATATATAAGAGGAGGAAACCAGCAACTACCGCCCATGGACACCTGTCAATACGAGGGGTATCACAGGTGCGTTGCCGGCCCTTTGAGAGTCTGTTAGGCTCGTTTTTTAAAGATCCCTAAGTTGTACCGCTCCGGAAACACTGTCCTAAGAAGCTGGTTCAATACTTTAGCCGTGCGTGGAAAAAACTAGATTGCCAATCAAGGTGGTGAGGATGAAATACGCCAGCGCGAAGTACGGTAGTGAAACCTAGCTGTAGGCAACAATCCGAATAATCTGAACACTCATCATGATATATGCGGTACAAGATGCAGAGAGATGCAACATCCCTCCGCATTGCCAGAGGATCAAACCGGCCAGAGTTCCCGGTTGCTGACAAATCTTGTAGCTAATGGATATAACTAGAATGCAAGTTGATGTGGCAACTACTTACCTACGCATCTGAATATCGAATGTTAAAATATCGAATATATTAAAATATCGAAAGGTTTATTTTCTGAACCGAAAATTTTTCATGTTTGGTTAAAACGGCATCGCATAGAACCCTTTAGGCTAGGTTAGGTTAGATTTATAACAATCTAAAAAAAATACAGTCTTAACAGAAATACCTTTTACTCTATTGTACTCTTTTCTTCTCTTTTACTCTTTTTTCCTCTATTGTAATATATTGTCCTCTTATAATTAGGTTAGCTGGAAGAGATCCCTTCTCAGGGATAAGCTCGCCTTTGTTCTCCTCTCTGTGTTTGTGTATTTTTATTTTTATGTGCAATAAAGAGTTTATATACATACATACCTTTTCGATATTATGACCCATTCGATATTTTGACATTCGATATTCAGATACGTAACCCGAAGAACAGATAAACGATGGGGGAGACAGATTGTTGGGTGGCAACCATGTAGGTACTGTAAGACTTAGCGTTAGCCTCCCACTAGGTGGACTGATACTTCGAAAGATTGTGGGCAACCTGTGAATGTAGGTGGCAAGTTGTCGTTCACCACCCTTTGTATAATAGTTATAGGTAGAGTCACTCATTCACGATGACGCGTGCCGTGGTTCTTATTACAATTTCATTAATGTCTAATTTTGACAAAATCACGCCCGTCGTCGTGGCACTGGTTATAGATTACTTCCGGCTTATGAGGATAAATTCTCAACCAAACAAACGAAGCCAAGACATTTGTGTAAGTAAATACAGTCGAACAAACTGAATCATGTCTAGGGGTTGAAACTTTGTGCTACTAATGTCATGTTGACATTTCATGCTGTTGTCAAGGAAATCATAGTGAAATCGATTATTAAAAGGTTTCAATTTGGTGCAGTCAGCAACAGAAGTGGATGAGCAGTTACGGTGTTCAAAATGATCTGCACACGACTCTACTGCCAAGGTAATTAGAGAGTATTTAGATCATTTTGAGCACTACAACCCATCTACTTCTGCTGCTGACTGTACTGTCATGTATCAGTTTGCTTAACTGTAGGTTTCATTTGATGTAAATTAGTCGGACTTAAGTTATATTCATACTAATATTATAAATGCGAAAGTGTGTTTGTGTGTTTGTCCGTCGATGTAATGGAGCGACGGATCGACGTGATTTCGGCATAGAGATAGTTTATGGGCCCGAGAGTGACATACTACTTTTTATCCCGGAAAAATGCACAGTTCCCGGGGAACAGCGCGCGATAACCGAATACCACGCGGGCGGAGCCGCGGGTAAACGCTAGTATTATTATAATTAAGCACAAGTAATTAAGGGCGTCCTTCGCATCAATCAAAACAAACGATTGTCCAGTCTGTGTGTACACATCGTGTTTGCGTTTGCACCGTATTGACTTGTAATAAGGTTGCGTTTGTGTACAAATATGGTCGGGGTCGAGCAATGTCATCGCCTGCGCGTGCGCATATAAATGGTTCTGGAGTGTTTTTTGGGTTCCGTTGGCAGGTCAAACAACAGAACCTAGGACATCGACGTAAAGTAATAATAAATATCATGGGACAATTGACACCAATTGATTGATTTATATATAAAATGCGTTATTCCATTTTTTTTTTCTTTTTTTTTTAAATATGGCTTCTGTCCTAATTAATAAGACAATTTCGCCAGTGTCTAAGTATTCTCTTTCGAGAGGCAACGTTGTACGGTGATTGTAGTTTTTGTAACTTGATAGTAAAATTCCAGAAACCACGTGGAAACAACTTGCGCATTAAAAAATGTCAAGCACAAGAGCAGTATAGAATTTTGTGATCACTGTTCACTGTTAAGGTTAATCGCCGCATAAAACACTATCAAAATTATACTTCAACTAGCCAAAGAAACAGAAATAGCAAAATTATATATTGTTCACAGCCGCCATGTTCGAATGCCACAAATCGAATCGGTTATTCCATTTGTTAGGTACTTCTCGTGATGACAGTAATGAGAAAGTCCGTGTCAATTGATTGTGTCATTTTAGGCGGGAAATAAAAAAGGTCAATGTTATATCGACACTATAAATTTACATGATCGAATAGAATATACGTAAATTTCGATATTTCATTAAAATTATTTTTTTGTTTACTTAGTATTCGTAATGACAGCCAGCCATTTGATATTTCAAAGTCCGCCATAATTGTAACCGCTAGTTGGCGCTGTCATCGCGCACCCAGCGATTAGAAGAAATGTTGTCACATTAAGGGTCTTAAAACTACCACAAAAATACATGTTTGGCAAATTTTAGTCCTATAAACCAGTGGTTTTCAACTTTTTTAATGACACGACCCCTATAGTATGAAGAAATATTTCCCGACACCCCTACTTTTTTTTTTTTTTTATTTTATTTTGTGACAAATACTAATATTAGTTAACATTTTCTTAATAAGTAAATATTTTTAAACTTATTGTTTTTTTTTTACTGAAGTAGTTTTTCCGGCTTCGCGATCCCCCTAAAGAGGCTTCGTGACCCCCCAGGGGGTCGTCGTGACCCACAGGTTGAAAAACACTGCTATAAACTTACGGTTTACAGAGTTACTTAGGAGACCGTGACTATAGCAATGAGTGACAAGAAAAATTTGATCGACCCATTTGGTCAAAAGAGCTTTACATTGCACTATAATTGCACAATACGCTTTGACTCACTCATGTTTTTGTCCTGTTTTGTTTGTAGCAGATTTATTGGGAGAAGAAGGGTGACACAGCTAGTTTATAATAGGTGGCCGTCAAGGCTGTTGAAGGCAATTGGTGACGCCGGCGCACCTACTCACACCGAAGTGAGACGGAAAATATTTTTTTACATAGGAAGCGCCAAAGTTCGCATACTCTTCGCAAGTCATACCGTATTTTTTGTCCGAATCATCGTTTATAATTTTTTTCCCATTGAAACCTTAAAATTTTCTATTTTTTCAAATGGTCTATAGAATACTGTAGGTTAGGTTAGGTTAATTATTGAATTCAGAGGAAAAAAGAGTTGTGACAAAGGATCTTTCTGACAAACATTACATTCGGACTTTCGATAAGTATGCCAGCCGATATGTGACCCAATTATACGTACGTGTCATACCGCCAGTCATGCATCAGGACGTGCACTGTTGGACAAAGGCCTGCTTCGGACGCAGTAGTGTAAGACGTCCTTCACCGAGGTCAATTAATTTTCAGCACTTCTTTCTGCCACACAGTATAGGATATGAATAGAAAAAGAATGTGAAGCAGCGCGGTAGATAATACGGCCTCTGGTTGCTGTTTTTTTTATTCGTCTGGATGGAAAACAAGTAAGTGGGTCTTCTGATGGCAAGAGATCACCACCGCCCATAAACATCTGCAACACTAGATTGCAGATGCGTTGCCAACCTAGAGGCCTAAGATGGGACCTCAAGTGCCAGTAATTTACCGGCTGTCTTACTCTCCACGCCGAAACACAACAGTGCAAGCACTTTAATCCTGCCGCGGCAGGATTAGCGAGCGAGAAGGTGGTAGCAATCCGGGCGGACGAGTTGTATGCCAGAATCGTAGCAAGTAGCAGGATGTAGTCTCTGCCTACCCCGTTGGGAAAGAGGCGTGATTTTATGTATGTAATGTATGTATGTACAATCCGTGAGCTTTTAGAAAACCCTTCGGGTTTCGGGGGAAATCGGAAGAATTCGTTAGTAAAAAATGACAATTGTCTTTTTGACTCAGTAGCAATCCATCACGCGTAGAGTGCACTCGTTGTATTTTCATTGATGTATATAGAGCAGTTAAAACCACCAATTGCATATATTTATTTAGGTAGTTTGTTATTTTTCGGAAATTGATTTCCATGGCGAGTCAACTTAGGCAGGGTATGTCTGTAAATAGCCAATCACTGGAAATTGATTACAATATATTTATAAATATTTTGTATATAAGTTGATTTTTTTAAGAAAAAAGTGGTCGTAAATATTTTAATAAGGTACTAGACCGTGTTATTGAAGCAACGGGGATTTCGAAAAGTGCATTAATTAAAATATAAAACGAAAGCAGACCAAAAAAATTCATTTGACGTACCCAAGAGAAGTAGATACAGTATAACAACAGCTCTATATAATTCCAAACAAAAGTACTGTGTTGAGGCGGGGTGTTCTTAATTTAAATTGACGATGGAAGAATTCGAAAATGCTGATTTTGTTTTATTTGTATCATGACAAAAAGTCATATTGTATTAAAATTAGAAAAAGATAAAAAAGCGTAATATTATTATAGTAAGGTTCATTTTGTACTGATGGTTATTCTTTACATAACTTTTTACGGCAACTTTGAAAAGTTTTGCAAGTTGATAACAGAACAGAACCGCGTATCACGATCGCGTGTCATCGTCAATACCCGAAGCATGCTTCTAAAATCCGAAGGTTTTTTTAAGATCTCACGGACTGTATTTTACGTGTTAGGCACGCGACGGTGTGAATGTCGGCCTAGATAACAAACTCCGATTATGCTATCGGCTATCAACGCCAGTCGTACGCGGGCGAGGAAGCGCAGAGGCGGCCACAAAACGATTTATAATTGTGTTTTTTAGGAATTTGTGAAGTGTATTTTTTTTTTTTTTAATAATACATCAATTGTGATCATGCCCGGTGAAACTGACTTTATGCGATCGTGGGTTTGTATGATTTTTTTTATTTCGAGATAAAAAGTACCTACTGTTTTGTGTACAGTTTTTTTTTAAATAGTAGGTTAGCCTTGAAGCCATAGGTATATTAAAAAAATATTACTTATAAGCGAAAAACTCGCTAACGTGTTGATAGTAAGTAATTACTATCTACTATGGTTTGTTGTAGGTAACCGTGGTGGCCTAGTGGTTTGACCTATCGCCTCTTAAGCAGAGGGTCGTAGGTTCAAACCCCGGCTCGCACCTCTGAGGTTTTCGAAATTCATGTGCGCAATTTGAAATTTACTACGAGCTTTGCGGTGAAGGAAAACATCGTGAGGAAACCTGCACGAACCTGCGAAGCAATTCAATGATGCGTGTGAAGTTCCCAATCCTAACTATGGTCCAAGCCCTCCTGTTCTGAGAGGAGGCCTGTGCCCAGCGCAGTGGGACGTATATAGGCTGGAGATGGATGGAATGGTTTGTTTACCTATGTATAGGATAAAGAAATCGCGCACCGAGAGTTCTATACGTATTATCTAAATATGAATATCACAGCCCCGTGAGAGCTCCTCTCCTAAGCAAAATTACACGCAGTGTAGGTATATAAGTTCAGATGGATACTGACATAAACAGATAAATAAAACAAAATCAAGATTTTCTTTTTGGGTGTGCTTTAAGTTAGGTAACTTCATTACATTTCAAGTTTCTAGAACAAGCGGAAGTTCCTTATAGGTTTTTCGATTATGGCAATTTGTTTGGAAACACTTTTTCTTAACGCATCGACATTATAAACCCCCTTGCAAAAAAACGGGCACCTACGGTTTTTCAGATTTTTAGGCATTGAAGCTTAGAAAGTAAGCTTATAAAAACCATAGGTGCCCGTTTTTTTTGCAAGGGGGTGTATATGTATAGACTGCACGTTTCTTACTCGTACATCAAAACGGCGCACAAAATTTGCGGCAGAGAGCGGATTTGTGAACTTTTTTTTTTTAAGTTTGGCTGTACTTTTCGATTGAGCCAGTATCATGTCGATTTCTCTCAATAATTAAAAAAAATGAAAGAGGTTGTGAACCTTTTATAGTTTGTTGACGTACTGAAGAAGTTTTATTGAATTGACATAGAAATAATGTGTGCACAGCAAATAATGCAGTGTAATGTGTGCTAGTGGTGCACAGTGTGATTAGTCTGGCCTGCTGTGAGACTGCGTCTTCGTCTGGAATGTCTTCGAAGGCTGCGTTTGTGTCCATTGTCGGGGTCACCAATGTGGGGGGGAGACTCCAATAGAGAGATCTCTCTCCAGGCAGGTGTTATGCCTGGGGACCGAAGTCCGAAGGACGAGCGTCGGTAGTTGTATATACGCGTCCGAGTTGTGAAACTTCGATAGCGCGAAGTAGAACATGTATGGAGTTTCTGTATGTGCTCACTAGATGGCGCTAGGAGTCGCTACAGAAATTTAAATAATAATATAAGTATTAACTAATGACGAGGCGATATGGTCCCTGACTTTAGCCTGTCCGAACGGACGAATTAAAAAAAAAAGTTTGTTGACGTCTGTGACAGGGGTTGTGTCAAAGTAATATATATTGATGATTGATGCGCCACGCGTTTTGTTCCAAACAGCCGTCTAGTGCCGTAAGGAATAGATGTCAATGTTTTAACGACTCTTTTGCTTATACGTGCGTTTCTAGATAATAAAACATTAATTACCAGAAGAATTACAATATAATTATTATCCACTTTCAAGCCTAGTCTAAACGATCTATGCGTAAACTTTGTATGTCGGCATGTACCTACTAATTAATTAGATATGATTTAATCATAACAAAATACAAATATTCAACAAATACAAATATTCTTAAGTTAACATACGATGTCAAAAACCTTTGCTATTTACTTAGGTTATCACGAAAGAAAATTTATTTTATGCATTGTCTTTAAGTGTTACTTTTATTTAGAATACTTTTGACGACTTATATTCTTGTATCTTGATATTTATATAGTATTATTTAATGAATAAGTAAACAAAACTGATCTATGTATACCCAAACAAACTTGTTGAATAAAAAAATGTATACAGGTAGTAGATATGACTTGTATTAGCTTTTTTTTTAATAATCTTTGGGCAAAATACTTACTACAAGACATTCCTTAAACCAGCTGATCTTGTGCGCCGTAAAATTATACGCAGATTTTTCGAAAATGCCTCGAAATATTAAGCTAAAAATTAGTTTTTAACTTATCCCATTTTTGTTGCGGAAATCACGATATTCTTTCTCACAAAATAAACAAGCATATTATTAATTACGTTATACGTTTTTTGTTCCTTCATAATACAAATGTTTAGCGCGTAAGATGCGGAATGCTGTACGCCAAACCGGAAACGATTTACCTATTCATGGTGAAACTGCGCAGTTTCGCTATATTTATTTTACCTAGTAGATTTACGTACGCCATGGAACTCGTATTATGTATATCATTATAATCTAAATAGAGACTTAGCGAGTGTTTATCGTAAATTGTTAGAGAGAGACGGAGACATTTATGTAGACTTTAAAAATGAAATCCCAAAACTAACTTAACTTCTTTTAATTATTTTAAAAACATACTTAGCCACTTGACAGTCCGAGGATACTATGGTATCCAAAACCAAAATGCTTCAACTCGTGGATACTTTAGTGTCATAAAGTTTAATCTTGATTTTGTGCACAAATCTTAAATTATATGCTATTGTTTTATAAATATTATTTGCATAAGTAAACATTAATTTACGTCTCCGTATTTTGTCTTTAATCAAAACCTTGTAGTTATAAAATTGTGGAAGCACAGCGCGGTTTGTCCGTCGATAAAAGATAAATTCGGTGATAGTATTACATACGATTACACGATTATATGATTGTTACGGAATGGGTCCCAAGTGACGGATACCGTAATAGAGGCAGACCGAAGAGGAGATGGAGGGACGACTTAGATGCTTATAATGTGGGATGGCGGGAGCTCGCCTTGATAGGCAGGAGTGGAGCAAGCGAGGAGAGGCCTTTGCCCGGCAGTGGGACACAAAAATAGGCTAAAAAAAAAAAGTATTACATATATTTTTTACCAGTAGATAGGTAAGGATAGTATTGTGATGGCCTTTTAGATCTACGCTTTAATTGGCGACATGCGCACGCGCGGCACCGGCGTAACGATGCATTGTCCTTGTTTAACAGAGCTTTACTTACTATCTGCGACCTTGACTAACCTATATCTAGGAAAGAAAAACGCGACCGATCGAGTACGCAACGACTAACCTGACCTAAAAGAGCTAGACCGGGAATTTCACTAAAATTACGTATACCGGGTGTGGCCTGTAATATGAGCAAATAATTAAAACAGATCATACTCTTCCAACTGAACAGCATTAGTTTAGCAACTTTTGAAAATAATAATATTTTTTTTATTTCTATTACACTTTCATAAATAAATGCAATCCCCTGGTGTTGCAAGTGTCTATGGACGGTGGTGATCTCTTACCATCAGGAGACCCACTTACTCGTTTACCATGCAGTCGAATAAAAAAAAACATTCGAAGAAGAAATGTAAAGCAAGATGGTTGATTTTTGTAACGTGACAGGCGATGTAGGCGACTCCGTTATTTTTAAAAGTCGCTGAACTAATATGGTTATTGTCGGTTTAGGATTTGTAGGTAATAAACTTTGATGACGACTTTCTTGGGGAAGAAGTGTGGTGGTTTCCTCTTGCCTTCCACACAGTAGCGGTGGAGTCCAAAGTTCGTTGTTCGCAATGGAGAGCGCTGCTGCTTCTCTCACATCAGGTCCTTTAATCGCCTTTGACGATACCACGGGAACAAATGCGTTGGTCTTATTCTAAAACTGGGTACGGTACCGACAAATTTCAAAGATTAGAAGTACCAGAAAAATTGTAATCTAATTTTTGACACTACACGACACGGTCAAGTTGAAAGACTGAACGGAAGTATACTGATGGATAATGTCTCACCAAAAAAGCCTCACAATGGTGAAACATTATTCAGTAGATGTACGCTCTTAAAACAGTGGTTGTTGGTTGAGGATCAGCAGTGAACCTTCATGACGACTTTCTTGGGGAAATAGTGTGGTAGTTTAGTATAGTAGTAGTAGCTGGACATGTTTCGGGCTAATCCTTAGCCCTTCCTCCTCGGAGCAACGCGACTTTGCTAGCAGCAGCCGCCGAGTCGCGTGGCTACGGATTAGCCCGAAACAGTCGAGCTAAATTCGATTTACGACGTAAGTTATCCGGGTCAATATATTTATTTATTTATTTGTCTCACCGTAGTTTTATGTTCAAAGCTGCGTCTCAGAATTATAGATTTGTAGCGACACAGTTGTCAAGACACAAAGCAAACAACAACAAGCAGCAGCAAGTGTGAAAGCTGTGTGTGTGAGCTGTTGAGTTGTATAGCTATCTATATAGCGATATCTTTATAGGTTAGCTATACCGACGGGCTCTCCAGTAGTATCTCGCCCGGTCCTATGGGCATACACGTCCTATATGGGAATAAATAATAATTGGCAGCATTCAGAGTTTGGACTTATCTCCCATTGACTCTCCTAACAACCAACTCTAAGAACGCTAAAGTGGTGACCCCGACGTGACGACAGATAGATACTCTAGTCTAGTCTAGACTAACAGCTTCCGAGTCACTTCTAAATAATACTTGTCTACACAGATCCGCAGCCACCAGCGCACTCCGTCTGGCTCGCGCGACTTCAAGGAGGCGACGAAGCGCGATGCGCTGGCGCGAGTCGAAGTGGAACTGGAGCGGTTGCTCAACTCCATCCACGAGACAAGGCGCGGGCTGGTCGAGAAGGAGTTCGGCGGGTTCAAGAACCTCTTCAGCAGGTTCCTGGCTGAACGTAAGTGCGTAGTATTAAATGATATGTGTCGGGCTATTTCGTAGACCTTCAAAGGAGCACGCGATCTGGCGGCTGCCGCCACACGCGCACTACGCGTCACCGCCGAAACTTATACAGGCGCACAACTACCCTAATTTTTATCGTCATTTATATTGTCACTGTTTAATGTAAGGTTGCTAACAACATCGCTCCGTAAAGGCACCTTCACACCAACCGATGACGCAGCACGAGTACTGCTACGAACTAGCCTGAAACATGTCGACCTAACTCGATTTAAGACGTGAGTTATCCGTTACAATATAATTTAATATGAGTGAATCTCACGGTAGTTTCATGTAGGTAAGTGTGAAGTGTTTGAATAAGTGATCTATTGTGACTAAAGGGACAGACTTTTGAAGGCACATCGCTCGATACACCTTTCGAAAGTGATTGAAAATTGTGCTGGTTTGGCCCAACGGCCTCCTGTTCTCTGGGTTAATAATGCCTTGCCCATTCCCACTTCAACCAACAAATCCGCTTGGCTATGTCGGTGACTCATTCTTTTGCGTATCTCCTCATATCTGATTCGATCCCGTAGAGAAACCCCGGGCATAGTCCTCTGCATAGCTCGCTGAGTAACTCGTGAGCCTATTTTAAGTTGCGCAAGATAAAATGGCAGTAAATCGTGAAGCTTCCGGATTCCGGACAGGCTTGAAGAAATCATCAAACTTTTGGCCTAACTAGTATTCCGTGAGAGACAGAAATTTGATACAAATTTGGTAGCAATGTGCTGATCCATGCCATTATTCTCTATTAATCTCTTTTTGATCAATAACATATTATTATTACTAGCTTTTGCCCGCGGCTCCGCCCGCGTGGTATTCGGTTATCGCGCACTGTTCCCTTAGGAACTGTGCATTTTTCCGGTATAAAAAGTAGCCTATGTCACTCTCGGGCCCATAAACTATCTCTATGCCAAAAATCACGTCGATCCGCCGCTCCGTTACGGCGTGAAAGACGGACAAACAAATAAACATACAAATATAGGTCGAGACGCGAGCGGGGTGTCCGCAGCATGCACGCCAACAAGGTTATCATCCCTAAACACAGGTCCGTGGGGTTTAGAGGGAGTTTTCGTTTCCGTGCCTCTAAGATATGGAACGATCTTCCTCCCCCGTTGCGAACCAACATGTCTTTTCCAGTATTCAAGGGAAAAATTAGGAAAATGCTAATTTCAGTGCAAACTGGGACCTAGAATGGAAATGAATGCTACCCCGAAAATCCACAGGAACCCCCCTAGGAATATAAGTGCCATCTCTTATAGAAAGGAAGTGCCAGATCTCCCCTTTTTCTTCTTTTTAGGGCCCCCTTACATACGCAAATAGTTGCTATTTCTTTTTTTTTGTAATGGTTTTTTAGAAATAGAAATCGTTTATTTCTTAGAATATTTTTCTTATATTTGAATACTTTCGCATGTTTACCCTTCCCGTACTTAGCTATGTAAACATGTCGCGAGACGGGCGCAGGCTGAAAATCAGCGCCGCCGGTTTCGTCGACCGGCAGCATGTAAATGCTGAGCTTGAGCCTATTGCCACATATCTGTTGTTTTTATTTTTGTATGTCTTTTTTTTATGTTTTATTTGTTGTGTTTCTGTCAGTTATGTTCATTGTATATTTTTTTTTTGTGGCAATAAATGTCTTTTTATTTTATTTTTATTTTATTTATATATAATATTAGTATGGTAGTTGGTAAATTTGCACGCCATATACTCGTAGGTACGCTAAAATGTTCCCAAGAATCAGTCAATTTCAACTGACGTATTCCTATTTCAGAGGGACCATCGGTAACATGGGAGAAGATCGAGAAGCTCCCCGAAGGTGCGGTCATAGACTATGGGTCCCTGGAGACCCCGACCACAGACAACGTGCACCGCATGCTGGACAAACTCGTGGTCGTCAAACTGAACGGTGGTCTCGGCACGTCCATGGGCTGCAAGGGGCCCAAGTCGGTCATACAAGTGCGGAACGAGCTGACCTTCTTGGATTTGACTGTGCAGCAAATTGAGGTTCGTAGAATGTTCTGGATGAGTCTATATTAGCATAACGTAGAGGATAGTGACCAAATATGGGATACCATTTTGTTTTTCCATATTCATCATCATCATGTCAGACGAAAGACGTCCACTGCTGGACATAGGCCGCCCCCAAGGCTCTCCACTCAGACCGGTCTTGTGCTTTTCGCATCCACCGTGATTCCGCGATCTTAACCAGGTCGTCGCTCCATCTTGTTGGAGGCCTACCGACAGCTCGTCTCCCGGTCCGCGGACGCCATTCGAGAACCTCTTGACCCCATCGGCCATCAGTCCATATTATTGCATATTATTCCATATTAGGGATACTATTCCATATTTGGTCACCTTCCTCTAATATTCCTAATTCAAATTGGCATAAATTTATTTCGCACAATTATTCACTCGTATAACATTTGATCAATTTAATTCGCGTAACTACTACCTACGTCTGTGTACACATAGTGTTATTTTTTTACATAAAACTTTCCGTTATTAACCCCTATCTCACCTGATTTAAAGTGCAGATGAGGCCAAAGCCAAAGATGTATCTTACTGGTCCAATAACAGTGCTCATTACCCTTAAAGAGCCCTTGGTTAATGCACATAATGTAAAATGTCATAAGATTTGGCATAAATTTAATAAGCATAAAGTTACTTTGCATAAGCCAGCATGTGCATTTAAGTGGCGACGCTGCCAGGTTGCGAGAGTATCCGGGCGCTCTAAGGGCGCTTTAAATCGTAGCTACTCTTCGAAATTGGCAACGTTGCCAAGTGAGTGATAGCCGATATATTTCTACTGATGTGCCGAGTCGCTATTTTGGTGGATCCAGTCGACACGAGTCATTTCATGTGACACGGTTCCGCGATTCAAGTCCAGCGAATACCTCCTGAAGTCTATCTATCGAGTCAAGAAATCGAGTCTGTTACCAATTTTATAAAAAAAGGAAAAATCAAAAAGGTGTATCCTCAAACAGCATATAGTATAGTATTGTGACAATGAATTCAAGTGAGTCAATCTGATTCGAATACTAGACTCGAGTCAGTTGTACTCGGATAATAGAATCGAGTTAGGGAGTAAGAAACTGATTCTCTCTGACTCGAGTACCGAATCGAGTCTGGGGTACTCGAATCAAAATATTTTGGTACTCGAGTAGGCGAGTCCTAAGCAGGAATCGAGTCTGACTCGAGTCAAGCCGTACTCGGCACATCACTATATATTTTCTAAATGAATTGTTTGGATACGTAGTCGGCGACGTCGCCATAGCCTCCCGGTGAGGTCGGGCTCTAAAACTTGTGATTCGCAATTTTAATTAATTACTTTTTGCGGTATAGTGTTACACATGAACATAAAAGACGCGGCGGGGGTAGGTATATCTAAATTACGTGATCATAGCAGGTGGCATTGTCTTCAAAAATTTGTTTAATCAACATATGTTGTTGGAGCATAGTTACTTTATGGTATTAAGCGAAACCTAAGAAAATTATTACTTACTAGCTTATACCCGCGACTTTGTCTGCACGGATCTAGGTTATCGCGCGGTGGCACCCTCTATCGAAATAAAAAGTATTCTATGTTGATCCTTGGGGCTTAAACTATCTCTATACCAAATTTAATCAAAATCGGTCCAGCGGTTTCGACGTGAAAGCGTAACAGACAGACAGAGTTGCTTTCGCGTTTATAATATTAGTAGGGATTATAGTTAAAGCAACTGGCATTCTAAGAAATTTGTGTTTCATAGGTAAATAATGTGTTCATTGTCTAGGATTATTTAATAGAAAGGAGAGCTCGTTTGTAAACCCGACTGGCCCGTGACAATTTTTCATATTCCCACTTCTCCTTCCAGCATCTAAACAAGACGTACAAATGCAACGTGCCGTTGGTCCTCATGAACTCCTTCAACACCGACGAGGATACCCAGAAAGTCATCCGCAAGTACAAGGGTCTGAAGCTGGACATCCACACGTTCAACCAGTCCTGCCACCCCAGGATCAACCGGGAGTCGCTGCTGCCCGTCGCCAAAGATGGCCATGTCCACAATGACATTGAGGCGTGAGTGCTCATTGGTTCCATTATATTTATTATATTTAGCCTATAACTGTGTCTCACTGCTGGGCAAAGGCCTCTCCTCTTGACTTCTACATCTCCCTATCCAGAGCTATATTTGGCCAATCACTCAGTTCCGTGTCCAGGTCATCTCGCCATCTCCGCCTTGGTCTGCCTTGCCTTCGGTGCCCGTCATGCGGTACCCACCGTGTAGCTTTGTGCGCCCATCTTTGTGGGTGCAACTGGCAGACATGCCCGGCCCAGTCCCATTTAAGTTTGGCGGTCGCTTTTTCAACATCAGCTATTCGTGTCGTGCAATAAGCTGATCTTGATGATGATTGTCAGTTGCGTAAGTGACGTTGACATTCCACGTGGTTCTTCAGAACGCCGCACGAAAGCTTACGAACTTAGGTATCTACTTAAAGAATTGTATTAATCAAATTAAATTTCCGTTTCCAGCTGGTATCCACCTGGTCACGGCGACTTCTACGAATCCTTCAACAACTCTGGCCTCCTGCAGAAGTTCATCAAAGAAGGCCGCACCTACTGCTTCATTAGCAACATCGACAATCTCGGCGCCACTGTGGATCTGAACATCCTCAACCTACTCCTCAACCCTGACCCTCAGAGACCAGTCTCCGAATTTGTCATGGAAGTCACCGACAAAACCAGAGCTGACGTCAAGGGAGGCACCCTAATACAATACGAGGACAAACTCAGGCTTCTTGAAATAGCACAAGTGCCAAAAGAACATATTGACGATTTCAAATCTGTCAGCCAGTTTAAGTTCTTCAACACCAACAATTTATGGGCTAAATTAGATGCTATACAAAGAGTAGTAGAACAAGGGTCGTTAAATATGGAGATAATTGTTAATAATAAGCATTTGGGAGATGGCATCAACGTGATACAACTAGAAACTGCTGTTGGTGCAGCCATGAAGTGCTTCGAAGGTGGAATCGGTGTTAACGTCCCTAGATCTCGGTTCTTACCAGTCAAGAAGACTTCGGATCTCCTTCTAGTCATGTCTAATTTGTACAGCTTATCCCATGGTTCTCTAGTTATGTCTCCTCAGAGGATGTTTCCGTCAACTCCGCTTGTGAAATTAGGAGACAACCACTTTGCGAAAGTGAAGGAGTTTTTGAATCGGTTTGCGACGATCCCCGATTTGATCGAGTTGGACCATTTGACTGTGTCAGGAGACGTCACGTTTGGAAGAGGAGTCTCTTTGAAGGTTAGTAATGATTTGATGGGTTTATTAAACTTTTGACAGTTCCAGTAGAGTTTTTGAATCCCATTAGGATCTTGATGATTAAACATTGAAATGTTTATTTACAGAAAAACATTTTGATTACGTTTTATTTGAGTAGGCCGTAAAGGTCTCTTACATAATCATCTTTTTATAATACCAAGGCTTCCAGAAAGTCCATGCTAAGACGAATGAAGAAACTTGACAGAAAGTTATTTTACCCGACTTCAAAACAGGGTTTTTTTTTTCAAAACAATACAACTCTCTTGACTATTAAAGCTAGCAAAGTAAAATTAGAAATATAAGGATAGTAGATTAATAAGTTAACACTATCATTAATGATTTCTTGGTTTGGGGACTATACGTGTTGTTACTCACGATTTTTGATACACGCAAACGTCTTTTATCTCATAGACAAAATTGAACATTATACTCATGGTAATGCCATGGTTCAAAGATCTTGGTCTCACAAATGTTTGAATTTATAATTAAACATTTTTTCTCTATTATTTCCAGGGCACGGTGATCATCATAGCCAACCACGGTGACCGGATCGACATACCGTCCGGCGCGGTGCTCGAAAACAAAATCGTTTCCGGCAATCTTCGCATTCTCGACCATTAGTTCCCATGTACCACCAAAAAGCGGCGTGTTGGGAGCAACTATGGCTAAAGCTAGAGACGGTAGGGCAGTGCCGCGTTGTTTAATTACCATAGACTTCGTATGACGTCGTGTTTTAAGTCACTCATTTTTCTCCAATATACGTCGTAGATATTGAAGTTTGAAAAAGGGTTCCCATATCTTCTATATTGTAATGGAAGATGTATTTAATGTATTCAATTGGCTACTATTTTACTAGGAAACCCAGGGTGGCAGCTCCGATTCCTCTAATTTCAAAGATGTTATAATAGGGGTAGTCTGTTGCAAGTTATAAAATGAATTATCTAGTTTATCGAATTACTATCTAAGATTTCAAAATTGTAAAAAATGCCCCAAGAGTTTAAGCGTTTCACTGTCACTGTTGCTTCCGTTTTAGCAGTAGATTATTTATGATCCCCGTAAGTTGAACTTGAAGTTATCCAGAATGTTCTAAGCATGACTAACAGCCAAGTTTGAAAGTTTTGAACTTTTGAGACATCATCATCATCATCATGTTCAGCCGAAAGACGTCCTCTGCTGGACATAGGCCTCCCCAAGGCTCTCCCCTCAGACCGGAACTTTTGAGTATCGTCCAGAAACACAACTTATTAGTGCAGTCGAGACCTTCAGAGAATCTATTCCATTTACATGTATTGTGCAATAAGTTAAGTTTTAAGATAAAATGTATAGTAGAAATCGATTGTAAAGCGAAATCATGATTATAATACTTAGGTAAGACTCGGATCTAAGTATAGCGAGGAACATAGTTGCACGTACTTTGCATCGGACGCTGTTATTCAATAATGTTTTAACCCTCATTAATTCTGTAATACAATGTCAACTGTAAAAAATATTTTCTAAGGGTTGAAATTGTATTGCAGAATTAATGAGGATTAACACACTATTGCATAACAGCGTCCGTATGGCAGTTAATTCTCGTTATGACGGTTATTTTTGCTCACAATTTTAAGTCAATTAATATTTTACTTATACATTATCAATAATAGCTTGCCTACTCCGGTACTGTGTATTGGTTGTGTAATATATATTTAAAATTGCCAAAAATATATTTTACTTTTATTTCGCTTGTTATTTTTGTGATAAATATTTTGAAAGTTGTTGAAAGGGAGCTTTTTATTTAATAAAATTTGTTTTGTTTTATTTTCTTTATAGGTATGTAAGTATTTCAATCGCTGTCATAGTAAAATGATAAGTGTTAATTATAAGTTTACTTAGTTGTAATTTTGATACATAGAAATCACAAGTTTTAAATAAAATAACAAATTTGTTGTTATATAATATTTGTGTTTTGGATGTTTTTAACTGCTTTCATGAGTTTATTGAAACAAAAAATTATTAAATTCACTTTATAATTACAAAAGCGAAGGGTTTTTCTTTTCGGTTCTATTATGGCTGTCATGCCTCTAAATTCTTACAGAGCCAGTAATGTTTTTATGCGTTTTATTTTTGTACTTAGAAATTTAGTGTTTTGGATGTTAGATGTGCCATTGTTGTAGTATATTGTTGAAACTATCCGTTGTTTTATTTGTCTTAAGGCGGTTCGTCACGTTAGCTCATGGTGAATTATGATATGATGACATTAAAAATGGAATTGTACACTTGTTTTCGCTCAGGTCTAAGGTAATGTTTAGGTACACCTAACTACATTGTTGCTATCATTTGGTGTTTGATTTTTTTTATAAAATTGTCATGCATATAGTTATAAGGAGATTTTTTTCTAACTATACTTCAAATTGTCATCCAACTTTCATTATGTATATCGACTTCCAAGTCAATCCAAAATGATCTAACTAAAGAAAATGGATTCAAACTTGCAAAATTTGAAGCAAACATAAAATATACAACGTGAAATTAAATAAAAGTTTATAAAAACAATTTGTACAAAAATAAATTTATAGTTTTCTTACAAAAAACTAAATCAATTATCGCAGTCTTACCACGATGATTCCACGTGAACTGCTCATGAGTGAAGAGTGAAGTTCGCACCCCGTTCCAAACGCTTGCTACTGGGATTTATTTTCCCACTAGTCCGTAGTATGGTGTGGGAGAATATTCCCAGTAAATAATTCGCAGTACGAACGAACACAGAGTTGTGGACCACTGGGAATAATCCAATTTTTTACCGCTTCTTTGTATGATGTGAAATAGACAAGTACACAGACTAAGATTACTTATTGGACTCTAAAAAAGAAGTCTCCAAAAACTAATCTTAATTTTTGCTTAATAGCGACATCTCTTGTCCCTTGTGAGCGGATAGTTCCGAGGGGAGTGTTTAATGTATCTCGATGAGAAACTAATAACATAGATGGCGTTAGAGCCGCTGCTAAAGTGACTAATGAAAAGAATGCAAGTTGAAATGTTGGTGCATAGGAGAAATTCGTGTCTAGTCTCCTGTCTAGCGGTGGTGCAGGGGAATAGCACGCAGCACGGATTGCTGAGGACCTGGGTTCGATTCCCAGCGCTGGTCACTTTTTCTGGTTAATCTGTGCATCTATGTTACAGTTTGTGTTTTCGTGTGAAATATAAGTACACAGACGTTTCAGTCTCTATATTAATTTAATGGTCCTTTAGCCACGCGGCTGGCGATCAGGCTGAGTATACCGGAGACCACAGACAAGCTAGCACTTAACACGGCCATCGACCATAGAGTAGGGTTATGTAGCAGACAGCCACCGTTGTAGCTGAAAGCGCACATCAGATCTGGAATAAAAAAATACATAAAATTACGTGAAAACGTCGAAAGTAAGAACTTAATCCTATATATTCGTTCCCTTGGCGGTGGAAACGACGGGCTGCTGGGGAGCGAATGCGGATGCAAAGCGTTTTGTGGGTGGTTTGGGCCGTGAAATCAGACAAAAAGGGGAGGACCCTCGCTCCGAGTCATTTCTGGTGCAAAGGCTGTCCATAGCTATCTAACGTGGAAATGCCGCGAGCGTTATAGGCACCTTTGCGCCGGGAATGGCAAGGGGCGAGTTATTTGACTAGGTTACTGTTTGTGGACTATATTTTGTAACATCATCATCATCATCAGCCGAAAGACGTCCACTGCTGGACATAGGCCTCCCCCAAGGCTCTCCACTCAGACCGGTCTTGTGCTTTTCGAATCCACCGCGATCCCGCGTATTTTGTAACGTTGGATTATAATTATTTCCATATTTTGTAGATAAAAAAATAAATTAATTAAAAAAAAAACTCATTCCTCGCAACACATTGGTGAAAACGCAGCTTAAAGGTGAAATTGATAATGATACTCACGACTGATCAGCATGTACACCAGGAAACCAGGAACGTGTGACAGTAGAGCTACAGTGGCGAACGAAGCGCCGATGGCTACCGCCTTGTCGGAGACCAGAACTGAGCGGAGTAACACCATGCCCTGCATCAGGAGGGAGGCTCCTGTATCAAAATGAAAAAAAAACTAAAAATAAATGAAACAAAAACTTGAATAGGGCAGAAGTGCTGTTTTTGTCCACCTTCTTAAGACAATTTCGCCAGTGTCTATGTATTCTCTTTCGAGAGGCAACGTTGTACGGTGATTGTAGTTTTTGTAACTTGATAGTAAAATTCCAGAAACGTGGAAACAACTTGCGCATTAAAAAATGTCAGACACGAGAGCAGTATAGAATTTTGTGATCACTGTTCACTGTTAAGGTTAATCGCCGCATAAAACACTATCAAAATTATACTTCAATTAGCCAAAGATAAAGATAAAGATAAAAATATTTATTTGTAAAAACAAAGAAACAGAAATAGCAAAGTTATATATTGTCTACATCCGCCATGTTCGAATGCCACAAATCGAATCCCTTTGGCCACCGTAGCACCGATTTTGGCCAGTTGACATTTGAAGTACTTAATGCGATATAAAAAGTTATAGTAGGTAGGTATTAAAACGATGATTTATATTTTAAAGTTTATAACTGAAACATATAAAATTTGTATGTTTTATTAACATAAATTTATTTCTAACGTAAATTTAAACAGATAGGTAGGTACTCAAATTAACTTTGGATAAAACAAAACATGATTGAGTTTTAAAATTAGAACATTTTGAATTGTGTCAGTTTCGTTGTATTTAAATGTGCGTGGTATCTTGGCTACTTGACTTTTTAATTAAGATGAATTTTTCAGAAACACTATTAGCCCCATTGGGATGTACCAAAAAAATAACCTATAGTTTTTATCTAATTTTGGAAAGAATAGGATATTTTAAGATACCATTTTCATTGATTTTGAATTTAGATGAGTATTTAATTTTTTATATTTTTTTTACGAAATACGCTGGATGACGTCACAGCGAGACAGCCACGTTCCATTGCCTAGAAAAATTCAGTTCGTACATAACATAATCTGTGGCATTACTAATTCGCTCAAGTTATTGCACACCACATCATTCGCACGAACCTACCTCCGAACGCGAGCACGAGCGCGAACACAAACTGATAGATGTTGAAGGTGGTGAGGCAGCTCGCCAGCGAGCACGCGCCGCGCGCCGCCACGCCGCCGCCGCACGCGCAGTTGCCGAACAAACTGGAAGATAAGTAGATGATTTTATTTTACATAGTTGATCCGTGATTTATTATTTTATTTACTCAAAAAAAAACTAAATATTTACAGAAATACTTATAACTCTATACCTCTGCCAAACTGCATAGTTATTTCCTAACACTGTGTCTTTTCTACATTCCGCGTATTCGAAATAAATAATAGTATTTAATTTCGATGATATTATCTGAACTTAAAGCGGTATCTTTGCTGTAACAAGTTACTTTCAACCCTTGGGTATGACGAAATTCTATTATATATTAATTCTATATTTCTTTAACGAAAATCACACACTGTGTACGCATCCTTAACTATTTTGCGTTACCAGTTTGCGTCACTTTGCGTTGCACTATTTGTGGCAAAAACCTCGGCTTGACCCAGGTAGCATGCAAGTTTGTGAAAGTGTAGAATTTTCATTCACTATTCTTAATACTACTTATTGACAACTACCTATCTTACCCGATGAAAACAGTGGAATGTAAAACCTACTCCTTTTTTGAAGTTGCGTAATAAGTGCGGATGAGGCCAAAGGTGTATCTCACTGGTTCAGTAACAGCCTATTCACTCTAACCTTTAAGAGCCCAGGGTTGTACTTGTATTTATCCGGAAATACAGATGATGATTCGTACATACGCGACGCGACACTCGCGCAAGCAGAGCGGTGGCGCGTAGTGCGCGTGTTTCGGCTCCCGCCGAGTCGCGTGCTCCTTTGAGGAAGGGCTACGAAGTAGCCCGAAACATGTCGAACTAAACTCGATATAAGACGTGAGTTATCCGTTACAATATCATTTAATATAAGTAATAATGTTTCACAAAAAAGGCTTACAATTTAATTATGAAAACGTCGTGTGTAAATTTAATTTTAAGAACTTTTTACTAGTAGCATAACTTACAGGAACCCATTTAGGTCTTCGTAGCTCCTGCACCCGGCATGGCATGGTGAGAAATATGTCGTGGAAGTGTTGACGGCGCACACGGGGCTAAAACCGTAGTTTTGTGATGCACACCTGAAAAGTTCATGATGTCAGAAAAGGAACCGTATAATTAAGAAACTGACGAAAGAATTATAGCGATACAATGCAATAAGCTAAGAAAAAGTTGGAAAACCCTCGACTTTTTCACTTCAAAGTTCAATATGGCCTCACGAGGCCTCTTTAAATGCGATGCGACCATAGAAAAGGGGCTCGCTGATACGACTTCGCCCACGTCTACATTAGTCCATGCTACGCCACTGAGTATACTTCAGTTGCTACCTCAGATATTTTTTTTACCCTATTTTTTTTTTTATAAAAACAAAGCGAATAAATGCGATTTATTAATAAACTAATAGCTGAACTACTACACAGTTTCGGAAAATTCTTGGAATGCATCTATAACTAGTCTTGGCTTCTATGTCATCGTCAGTATTTTTTTTTCTTGAAACCGTACATTTTATTCGAAAATTCGTACCCTAAAAATACCCTAAATTATTTTCTACCCCAAAAAATACCTTAACCGCGTAAAAATACCCTAAATTTATGGTAAATTACCCTATGGTGGGGACATTGGTATAGGTACTTTAATGTCTTACCCACAGTGCGTGCTGCACCACGGTTGCTCGTAATCCCGTCCGGGCCCCCCCACGTCCCCTACGTCGCAGCGCATGATTGCCAATATGGCAAACGGCACTGCCACCATTAGGGCGACCACGCCACCAACGCGAGCCGCTGTGGTTGCCTTCACGCCGTCCGTTCGACGCACGGAGAATCGAGTGCGGAATATCTGCGTAGAAGTTGATATAAGTGTTTAGATTCTCATAATTGTCATTATCTACGGCTTGTGATATGTCCCACTGTTGGACACAGGCTTTCTCTCAGATAGATAGGATTAATACCGCGAAGACCTAGTTTAAACGTGTGTTCACACACACCATTGAACAATGTATTCTTTTATAGAATAGCTCATGCATGGTAAATTCTACAACAATACAATACAATACAATTACTCTTTATTGTACACCAGAAATAGTAAGCGATACAGAAAACAGGTACCTACCTACACAGAGAAAATTACAAATGTTATTTCTCACATAAATTCTTAAAAACTCAGAGGTGCAAGTCCGGGCTCGAACTCAAACCCTTGAGAGACCATAAGCCAAACCACGGGGCTATCACTACTCTTTTTTCAGCCGTGTTATACCTTAATGATTGTATGAACATCGAAGTTAAGGCTTCCAGATATTTCCAGAGAGTTACATTCTTAAAAACGAGAATAATGCTTCCGAGCAACCAGTGGATGTAAATATCAACCTGTCGTTCATTATGGCGTTTTAAGAGAAAGACCTTTGTTCAACAGTGGACGTCGTCTTCGATTATGAACATTCTCAAAACACTAATGATGCAAGGTCTTACTGCAACGAAGAAGATGATGACAAGTGAGCGGAAGAGATCTGTGATGGCACGGGACGCTCGCGGGTCTTGACGCACAGTTTCAATGTGGAATTGTGCCTGGAAGTATATAAAATTACATGAAACATTTCTTTGGACACTAAATGCAGAGTAAAATAATGAAAAAATCTTTGAATAGCTGTTGCACTGTCCGACGATAACACGTTTAATTTTTAAGCAGTTAACGTAAATGGCCGAGTTATTATGCCAGTGGTTGCCATCTTTATAACATTAACTTGTCAAGCTATAGGACATTTACCTTACTTACAGTGCTGAATAAACATGAATGAAACAGAATGTGTTGTTAAGATTGAGAGCATATATAAGAGCTGCTACGAGCATCACTGTTCAAATTACTCGGTCGCATTCAAAATAGTATTTATTCGAAGCACGGCAACTTTCGTAAGTATTAAGAAACTAGAAGCTCTGTACAGTCGGGCAGTCCAGAAGTAGACGACAAAACAAAAGTAAATCTTAGATGAACGCGCGGCGACTTTTTTCATCAAAATAAGTTGATAAAAAGTATTTCTAATAGCTTGATAGTCATTGGACAAGAGCATTTTAGTCGTTTTCAACCGACTTCAAAAAAAGCAGGAGGTTCTCAATTGGTCTGTATGTTTTTTTGTATTAAAAGTGCAAAGTCTAAAACATACTTGGACAAAGTCGGCGTCGAACCTTATGAAGCTAAACACGGCTGCGTAGAGGAAGGATAGTGCAGCACTTTGCACGAGGACCGTCTTGTTCCGGACTACGCGGCCCAGAGTCGGGAGAAGACCTGCAAGAAAATTTGACGCGATGACCAATGGCTAGACAAGATATTGCCCACGCAAACATGCTGCTTTACTATAATTAAAATCGTTTCGCGCCATCCAAAAAAACGTTCACTGCGCAGTTATTGTACGAGTACTGATCGATTCACAAGATGGCACATAGAGGACACGAATGTCACTTAGACACTTTTGTAGGAAAATGAAAGATGCATCTCATTTTCAAATTTGTGTGAAGCTGCCGTGAAGCAGCGTGCTTGCACTGTTGTGTTTTGGCGTGGAGAGTAAAATAGCCAGTGAAATTACTGGCACTTGAGGTATCCCATCGTAAGTTGTCAACGCATCTGCAAAAACCCTGGTGTTGCAGATGTTTATGGGCGGTGGTGATCTCTTACCATCAGGAGACCCACTTGATCGTTTGCCATCCAGTCGAATAAAAAAAAAGATGCTTTCATTCAGACATTTAATCCATTTCAATCCATTCGTCTTGTGAATCGACCCGAGGCCGTATTTCCTAATGTTTCTGACGCTTGCGATCGCAATCAAATGACATATTTCTCATACAAAAACTGTCATTTCATTGTGATCGCGAGTGTCAGAAACGTTAGGCAATAAAGCCTCTGTACCTTAAGGTTAAACGTCAGCAAGTATCAATTTAAGAACCTCTCACCTCTATCAATAAGTTCATCGTCCACCAGCTTGTATTTGTCCATTCTCCTCGGGAAAAGAGTGAAGAGGATGGCAAACATGAGCGTCAGCATGCAGACAGAGAGGTGGGCTTCCCACCAGTCGCTGCGGGTGGAGCCTGGCTGCAGCCAGGATACGCCGTTCAGACCCAGAGACAGCCGGATCGATATCAAAATACCTGAAGAACAGGCTCGAAATGAAGCCAGACCAATGATTCAGACTCTGCCTCTGTAGTAGAGCTTCAGGAACAGGTTCACATCACATCTTTAGACTTTTCAAAATACGATGGACTAGAATGGACCACTATTAAATAAATATCTACACATCAAGCACTGTTAAGCTAAGCTGTTCTGGCTGGGGTAGGGATACCTACCTTTATCTCCCCTTTAAATTACTTAGGTACCTATTTATTTATTTTTCAACTAGCTGACCCGGCAAACTTCGTACCGCCTCATTAGTTTTTTTTTTTTTCATATTTACTCACCTTTTAAACCTTCCCTGGACTTCCACGAATAATTCAAAACAAAAATTAGCCAAATCGGTTCAGCCGTTCTCGAGTTTTAGCGAGACTAACGAACAGCAATTGATTTTTATATATATTTATTTATTTTTCAACTAGCTGACCCGGCAAACTTCGTACCGCCTCATTATTATTTTTTTTCATATTTACTCACCTTTTAAACCTTCCCTGGACTTCCACGAATAATTCAAAACAAAAATTAGCCAAATCGGTTCAGCCGTTCTCGAGTTTTAGCGAGACTAACGAACAGCAATTGATTTTTATATATATAGATAAACAGAGGTGAAAAATGTTAGTGTCTTTCTTTTACCTTCTTTATTTTTTACACCTCTTTTATCCAAGACATTAATGGGTAGTTACTAGGTTTTTGGCTTTTTGGAAATAATTCCAACCCACCATGATACATACCGTAAAAATATGCCCCATTCTCTGGCTCATGGTCGTCCAGGTACGTAAGCCCATGAGCCCACACACTCAGCCGGCCAAGAGCACAGAAGCCAGCCGTCAGCACCAGCAGGGCTATCCGGGGTACGACGTTCGGATCCTCCTGGTTGGAGCGATATGAAAGGACTGATACTTCTTCGCCGCCACAGAGCTCTGTAATGACATAAACATTAGTTATCTCGACTGGACATGAGCAGCCTGGGAGAGTCAGAGGATCATCTAGTAGATGTCTTCGATGCAAGTTTTTGTAATTAAATGGTGCATACTTACAAACTTTGCCGGGCGTGTCATGAATGATACCGGGTATAAAATGTTAGTAAACAGTATGTAATGTAATGCATGTAAGTGCAGAAAATCCTGCAAGCTGCTTTACATAGCAAGGCCGATAAACAAACGAGTTCAAAGTGGTCGTTTGTATGCAGCAGTGCACAGCAACTTCACAGTTTTCCTTCCAGGTCTGAACTAGGCTTTAGTTTAAGTTTACTGGTAACACATATCTAGACACAATCGTCAGTCAGCCAGATAGCCAAGTGAATTAGCTCGCAGAAGTGGCAATGGGCAGGCCATATAGCACGGAGAACAGGATGGTCGTTGGGGCCGAAAAGTTCTCGAGTGGAGGCCGCAAACGAGATGGACGGATGACCTGGTTAAACTCGCCTAACCGAAGCAACTGGAGGTCTCTGGGGGGCCTATGTTCAACAGTGGACGTCCTATGGCTGATAATGATGATGATGACAAATCAGTAATAAGACGTTAGTTTATGGTGTGACGATCTGTTGGATTCACCTACCCACAGGGTTCTCTATAGCTCCCTCATAGGGGAAAGCAAGCACGAGTAGACCAGAAACAGCAGCCGCCGCCAGCCACCCTGACAGCGCCAGGTTCTTCCTCGTCTGCCCCCACCACGCGATCAGCGCGCCAAATGTGAACTCCACCACTGACGCACCCACTTGCACCCAATCTGTAGATAGATAAAAGATAACTATATGCTTTCAAACCCGGGTTTACACTTCTGAGATATCAGAAATATCAGAAAAGAAGAAGAAGAGAAGGCAAACGAGCTTGTGGGTCACCTGATGGGAAGCAATCACTGCCCATGAACACCTGTCAATACGAGAGGATCACAGGTGCGTTGCCGGCCCTTTGAGAGACTGATAGGCTCGTTTTTTAAAGATCCCTAAGTTGTACCGCTCTAGAAATACTGTCACAGGAAGCTGGTTCCATACGTTACCTTTTTACCAGGGTACCGTAAAAAGAAAAAAAAACGGAACCTTCATAGGATCACTTTTTGTCCGTCTGTCTGTCTGTCAAGACCCTTTTTCTCGGGAACACGTGGAGGTATCAAGCTGAAATTTATATCAAATACTGAGGTCTACTGTCCCTTGGAGCTTTAAAAAAATCAAACTTCTAAGTCAACGCAATCAAAAGATACAGCCGTTTATGCTGCAAATTTCCGCAAATTTTCGAAACTCGCAAGGGAATCAAAACTTACGGGGTACTTTCCGTGAACTCAGAATCTTGAAATTTGGTATAAAGGTAGCTATTATAACACAACCAACTAGAAAAGTCTGTAAATCTTGATTTTTTGTCTCTACATACACTGGATCTATAAAATCACTTCAAGACACGATTCCCGTTTGCTTACATACCTATAAATGTGTACGGAACCTTCGGTGCACGAGTCCGACTCGCACTTGCCCGGTTTGTGAACATGTTTCCTCTCATCTTCTTTATGAACCAATTAAACTACAGTTTCTCATAAAAAATCGTTCGTCCATTATGAAACAGTTGAGGCATCAATCATTTGGGAAAAAATCGGTGAAAAGCCAGTACCTCCCATTACTTACCATGGATATTCCCTGGCACGTGTCCCTTGGACGCGTCTCTCTTCAGCAGCAGCGTGACATTAGTGTCCAAAAGCACGAGGATCAGGAGAGCCCCTTGCAGGAACAGGTCGAAGCGCTTCAGCGTCAGGATGTACGTGGTGAGGAAGACCCATAGCTTCTGGAGGGGCGCTGGAAGACCTAGTAGACCAACAAGTGCTGATGACTGATGCGGTCATCAAGTAATGAGTGTACCTACGTCAACTAACCCCCAAAAAGGATGTCCCAAAAAGGACGCAAGATTTGAAATTGATGAAAAATACATTTTTGTTTTCGTTATAATATACTAGCTGTTACCCGCGGCTTCGCCCCCGTTGTATTTTTTATGTATTTTCTTCCATAAAAACCTTCTCCTGACAGTAACAAACACAATAAAAACAGAATTAGCGTAATCGGACCAGTCGTTCCCGAGTTATGCGCTTACCAACACATTTTGCGATTCATTTTTATATTATAGATTTGTATATAAAATCTTGAATTACATAAAATAGGGTTATTTGTGGAATAATACGCCAGGCAAATGTCCTCCTAGGCTTTGCTGGTAAATACGCACTTTTTGTAAAAAAATTCTATGACCACTTTGCATAGATGCGGCTGAAATTCTCGAATGCAGCGTCGAAATTCCTCTTTTAAAGCATGAGTGGTTGTGGGCTTATTGGCATAGACTTTAGACTTTAAATAATCCCACAAAAAGAAGTCTAAAGGCGTTAAATCGCAAGATCTAGGGGGCCAATTCTGATCACCGAATCGAGAGATCATACGACTGGGAAATGTTTCTGACTGCGTGTCAAGTGGCCCAGTCTCGTTGAAACCACGTTGCTTCCACATCAATATCCTCTATCTCTCTAACCCGCCATTTTTAGAAACCCTAAACATTCAGCTGTCAAATAGTTTTTTTTTTAGGATTACCAGCACCAAAATACAAAAATGGCGGCAAATTGAAATCTTGCGTCGTTTTTGGGACACCCTTTATTAGGTAGTTGAACTGCAATTCCGGGATTCTATACTAAATTTAAAGTTAGTAAAGTCTCCATTTACGATTACGTAGCTTGAAGAAGCTTAAAAATCAGGTTTTTAAACTTAACGATTATGATTTAAGAATTTCCCGTTTATAATCCATACTAATATTATAAATGCGAAATTGTGTTTGGTTGTTTGTGTGATTGTCCGTCTTTCACGTCGTAACGGAGCGACGGATCGACGTGATTTTTGGCATAGAGATAGTTTATGGGCCTGAGAGTGACATAGGCTACTTTTTAACCCGGAAAAATGCACAGTTCCCGATGGAACAGCGCGCGATAATCGAATTCGCTTCTACGAGTATAAACTATATTCGAGTAGGTATTTAGTTAGCACTATTTTATATTCAAACGGACCCATTAATTATGATAATGGATGCTCGAGTAAGATACTGGCCGGATTAACGCGACAAACAGATAAATTAAAAGATATTTGCAAGTGTTATCTGCTAAAAGTAAATAGGTACCTTCGTCCTCGAAAGCGAACAGTTCGAATTTGTTGTACGTCATCTTTGTACGTCATACTTGTGGACGCACATAGGCTGCAAGTGCAGCCAGAAGAGCGTATTTTTAAAAGACTTAAAAAAATGAGGAGGTTACCAATTTGGTTGTATGTTTTTTTATGTTTGTTACCTCAGAACTCCGTCATTTATGAACCGATTCGAATTTTTATTATTATTAGGATTGTACAAGTGTCCTAACATAAAAACCTATTTGACTTTCCTATCAAGTCTACAATTTGACTCTATTTGTACCGTCGGTGTTTACTGCCTGTGATTTGAGCACAATTTGTGATTTGATACAGGGAAGCATTATGAGAAATGTAATCATAAATCAACAATTCTTTAGAGTTACAAAAAGTTTGTTTCTCGCTCGCTTTGCTTTTAAAATAGTTACTAACCTACAGTTCAAATAAAAAATCTCAACTTATTGACATGATTCAATAGAGATGTAGTGTGTATTTTAAATTCACCATAATTTTGGTGACATCTCCAGTGGTATTTCAGAGGTGTGTTTTTAATGGTTTTTAAAAAGTGGTCCCTAAATCACTATCCTTACTATTATAAAGGAGAAAGTGAGTTTGTTTGTTACGCTTTCACGCCATAACGGAGCGACGGTTCGTCGTGATTTTTGGCATAGTGATTAGTTTATGGTCCCGAGAGTGACATAGGCTACTTTTTATCCCGAAAAAATGCACAGTTCCCAAGGGAACAGCGCGCAATAACCGAATACCACGCGGGCGCAGCCGCGGGCAAAAGCTAGTATATTATATTATGTTGACGCCGAAAAAAACTCCCGAAATGTAATACCTCGTGACTGTACCAAAACAAACGTGTGTGCTTTGATAATTGGATAATGAATACGTCTGTTATCTAATTTAATCACTAGGGGGCAGATATCCATGCGTAAATTAGCTTCATCGTTATGGGTCTAAGCTTTAGACTCTAAAGGATGGTCTAACTCTAAGCCAAGAATCGTCAGAATGACTAAATACAGCCAGGAATGCAAATACTTATTAGGTGGCTTCTTCTTCTTCTTCTTTTTTTTTTTTTTTTATTCGACTGGAAGGCAAACGAGCAAGTGGGTCTCCTGGTGTTAAGAGATCACCACCGCCCATAAACATCTGCAACACCAGGGTATTGCAGATGCGTTGCCAACCTAGAGGCCTAAGTTGGAATACCTCAAGTGCCAGTAATTTCACCGGCATTTTTAAAATATGGCTTCTGTCCTAATTAATAAGAAAATTTCGCCAGTGTCTAAGTATTCTCTTTCGAGAGGCAACGTTGTACGGTGATTGTAGTTTTTTTAACTTGATAGTAAAATTCCAGAAACCACGTGGAAACAACTTGCGCATTAAAAAATGTCAAGCACGAGAGCAGTATAGAATTTTGTGATCACTGTTCACTGTTAAGGTTAATCGCCGCGTAAAACACTATCAAAATTATACTTCAACTAGCCAAAGAAACAGAAATAGCAAAATTATATATTGTCCACAGCCGCCATGTTCGAATGCCACAAATCGAATCCTATTAGGTGGCTACTGTACTGACACTCGGACAGAACATTATTGTAGTAGAACTGTCATATTGTTAACTGTCAATGTCAACGTCACTTGACATCGAGCAGAGCGGAAGGGAGGCTTGTGCCAATTAACTAATTAAGAATATTAATACTGTAAAGGATTGATCTTAAAAATAAAAACACAAACTGATTCAAGCGACTTTTAATATAATAACATTACATGGCGCAGTCGGAGAAGAACTCTTATTTCGCAAGATTCACTTGGATTGAATAAGGTAACCTCAAAATTGCTCTGCGGCACGCACCGGACCTCATTACGAAAACAGCTCAACACAACATTAAATTAAAATAACAATGCAGAATGAAGTGGATAAGAGTGAAAACGCGTCACAAGAGGTAGATAACATGTGCGCAATTGAATATAAAATGCCGCATGGCATGAATTTAGATGACATTGGTAATTGTTGGCCGCAATGGCAAAGATTCAAACAATCCTTTCGAATTTTCCTGCTGGCCGCCGGGTTCGACAGATTAGCCGAAACAAGAAAAGCTGCAATTCTTTTGAACTGCATTGGACACCAGGCGCAAGAATTATATTTCAGTGTACTACAAAAAGACGAGAAGGCAAAACTAGAAGACATTATCACAATATTCGACGAACATTTCAAACCTAAACAAAATCAAGTAATAAACAGCTATAAATTTAACAAGCGGAGCCAAGAGGACGGAGAAACTTTCGACGCGTTTTATACAGCAATCAACAAATTAGCGGAAAATTGCGATTTTAAAGAAAAAGACCGAATGATACGAGATCGAATTGTAATCGGTGTCAAGAGCGAGAGAGTGCAACAGAAGCTTCTGGAAGTTACGGAACTTACCTTAGAAAAAGCCGTGGAGGTGTGCCGGTCTGCTGAACTTTCCAAGGAGCACATGAAGATACTCAACAACCCGGAGGTGCATGCTATGCAGTCGAAGATCCCGATGGACCAGTCGCGCTACTCAACAGACCCCAGAGCTAAGTACTTTGATAATAATAAAAATAGGGTCTCACAGTATAGAAATAACAGTCAATATAACAAAAATTACTATTTGTGTAGAAAATGTAAAACTGAACATGGTCCTAGGAATTGCCCCGCTTATGGGAAAGTTTGTTCAAAATGTAAGAGATATAATCATTTCAGTGTAGGGTGTACTGTCCCTAATCAACAAGTTCATGAAATGAATGAGGACTGTATTAATAATGTGCATGATTTATGACTGGTGTACTCAATTGATTTAACTAAGAATGAGTGGACACAGCTCCTTAGAGTAGAAAATAAAAGAGTAAGTTTTAAATGCGATACTGGAGCACAAATTAACGTGCTCTCATTCGATGACCTAAAAAAGATTGTCAATGATGAAACCAAACTAAAACTGTCTGAGACAAGAAGTTTAATTGAGGTCTTTGGAGGGGGTAAACTGTTTCCCCTTGGTAAAATAACTTTGAAAACATACTCAAAGAATGATGAAAATATTTATGAAACTGAGTTTATTGTTGTAAATGAAAAAGTCAGGCCTATTTTAGGACTTGGTTCACTAGTAAAACTCGGACTATTAATTAATAATAATATTAACACAGTAACAAATTTAAATAACAGTTCAAATAAAGACACAATTGTTAATATGAACACTGAATTATTTCAGGGTGTTGGAGAGTTTAAGGAGCCACTGGAGTTGAGAGTTCAGCCAGGAGTGGTGCCAGTAGTGCGACCGCCGAGGCGAGTGCCTCACGCACTGATGCCCCGCCTTGCGGACAAGCTCAAAACCCTGGAGGAACACAAAGTCATAGCCAAAGTCGAACATCCTAGAAGTTTCGTAAGCAACCTTGTTATAATAGAAAAAAAAGATGGATCACTTAGGATTTGTCTTGACCCTAAAGATCTCAACTCAGTATTAATCAGAGAGCACCACTTGATTCCAACTCTAGACGAAATTATCCCAAAATTATGTAATAAAAAATACTTCTCTGTCCTTGATTTGTCTGATGGGTTTTACAATATTAAATTAACGGAGGATTCAAGTGACTTGTGCACTTTTAACAGCCCATATGGCTGTTATAAATTTTTAAGGTGTCCATTTGGTATCTCAGTGGCACCAGAGGTGTTTCAAAGGTATAGCGAAACGGCCTTTGGAGACATCCCTGGGGTCATAGTGTACTGTGATGATTTGTTGATATGTGGCAGCACTGAACAGGAGCATGATGCAACATTAAACAAAGTGTTTGAACGAGCCAAAAAGCACAATGTTCGTTTCAATAAAAATAAATTTCAGCACAAACTTAAAGAAGTGAAATATTTTGGACATATCTTTTCTGCACAAGGTATGAAAATTGACCCAGAAAGAGTAAACGCTATCACTAATATGAAAAGTCCTAAAAATAAAAAAGAACTTCAAATTTTTCTCGGCATGGTTAATTACTTGAGGAAATTTATACCAAATTTGGCAGATGTTGCATCACCGCTCCAGTTATTATTAAAAAAAGATGTTACATGGTTATGGACAATGACTCATGAAAATGTGTATACTAATATTAAGAAAAAATTAACTGAAGCCCCAACGTTACAAAATTTTGATCCTAATAAACCAATTGTAATTCAGTGTGATGCATCGAAAGATGGCCTGGGCTGTTGTCTACTACAAAATGAGAGACCAGTCAGTTTTGCATCTAGAAGTTTAACCCCAGCAGAAAGAAATTTCTCACAAATAGAAAAAGAATTGCTTAGTGTGGTCTGGGCCACTCAAAAATATCATTATTATATATATGGTCAAAAATGCACTATTTTAAATGATCACAAACCCCTTGAATCTTTGTTAAAAAAGCACATTCATGAAGTCCCATCCCCTAGGCTGCAAAGACTGAAATTAAAATTATTAAAATATGAAATAGAATTTAAATACCTAAAAGGGAAATTCATGTATATAGCTGACTTGTTGTCACGTGCATTTATAGATTCTAATACTAAAGATGAACCATATTTGAACGATATGATTCACTGTGTGGGGCTCGCTAGCTACCTACAATGCACTCAAGAACAAAAACAGGAACTGATGGCAGAAACCAGTAGTGACGAGGAATTATTAAAATTAATAGAATATACAAAAAAAAGGTTGGCCAGACAAAAAACATATTCCTGATAATTTACAGTATTATTTTAAATTTAGAGCTGAAATTAGTACAGATGAAAACCTAGTATTTTTAAATCATAGGTTAATAATTCCAACGTCATTACGGTTAAAATTTATGACAATGTTACACGAAGGGCATTTAGGAACTGTTGCCTCGCAACATCATACGCCGTCCTATCACTACGCTAAAAACTGGTTTAGCCAACAGCGGCGCGGCGAGCGAAGTGGCTCCGTGCGGGAGTTACGTTCAGGCCGTCCTATCGTCAACATCTTGTATTATACTGTGTTAATCATTATAGTTTTATATGCGAACCAGCTGCCTTTCATTCAACTTCAATATCGTCATCATCGTCAGGAGCATCAGCTCAAACAGGAACAACCAAAATGAAACAACAAGCCAGAAACATGTACTATTGGCCAAAAATAGATGAACATTTAGATACTTTTGTAAGAAGATGCTATGTATGTCAGACTTATCAAAATAATAATGTAAAAGAACCCTTACTGTCCCATGAAATACCAAAATTGCCATTTCTTAAAATAGGCACTGACATAATGGAATTTAGAACAAAAAGCTACTTAGTCATTTATGACTTTTATTCTAAATGGTTAGATATTAAATTAATACCTAGTAAAAGTGCTAAATCTATAATTAACAGTTTAACTGATATATTTTCCAATTTTGGCATTCCAAATGAAGTAGTCTCAGACCATGTTCCATTTGATTCAAGAGAGTGTATACAGTTTGCACGTGAGTGGGGTTTCACTTTCACATTTACTAGTCCCCGATATCCACAGTCTAACGGGACGGCAGAAAGAGCCGTACAAATAGCAAAAAAAAATCATGAATAAATGCCACGAAGATGGGACAGATTATAGATTAGCACTATTGCAATACAGGGCTTCACCTGTCTCTGGCACAAATTTTTCACCCAGTCAGTTAATGATGAACAGAAACTTAAAAACAAAATGTATTGTCAATTCTAAATATTTACAACCTAAGCTAAATTTTAATGTCAATCAACAGTTTGATAAAACTTTATACCGAAATGTTAAGTACTATAATAGCAACACAAGGCTTAAGAATGATTTTGTTAATGGACAGCAAGTTTGGTTTAAAAAAGACCCCAATAAAAACAAATGGCTACTAGGTAAAATTGTTAAGAATAATGGGTATAGATCTTATAATCTAGTAGATAAGGACAATGTAGAGTATACGAGAACCTCTTTCCATATTCGACCGGCTAAAGACTTTGTGGTCCTGTAGGGGCTCCACTGCTGGTTGATCAATTAGCTACTGTGGTTGCTTTAATTTTGTTAAATTTTTTATACAGCTCGAAAGGGAGGAAAACATGTGTAAGGTTAAGAATATATTATATATAAGTTTGAAGCTTCTGAGGTAGCTTTAATTTTGTTTGTTTATGTAGTAAAAGAGAAAGGAAAACCAGTATTATGTTCTAGTATTATTTTGTACTTCAGAGGTTGTTTTAATTTTGTTGTTTATTTGTAAAAGAGAAGGGAAACAAGGTATTATGTTATAGGATTACTTTTGTTTATAAAGGGGGATGATGTAGTAGAACTGTCATATTGTTAACTGTCAATGTCAACGTCACTTGACATCGAGCAGAGCGGAAGGGAGGCTTGTGCCAATTAACTAATTAAGAATATTAATACTGTAAAGGATTGATCTTAAAAATAAAAACACAAACTGATTCAAGCGACTTTTAATATAATAACATTACAATTATTGCCATACTAAAGTTTGCCATAAAATATATAGACCCGTGCTGCTTTCGGAATTTTAAAAATGTCATCATATAGAATGCAGTAGGTTAGGTTAGGTTAGTTTAATATCAATTCTGAAGAAATTACTGTTTCACAAATAAATTACTTTATGGCAAATGAAAATTCTAGAAAATGATACATTCGGGCATATGAAGTTCGGGCAAACGATCAGGGCCGTCTTAGACTGTGGTGGGGCCCTTGGGCACACAAGAATTTGGGGCCCTTTTTAACCGACTTCAAAAAAGGAGGAGGTTCTCAATACGGCTGTATGTTTTTTAATAATAAATATAATAATAAGAAAAGTGTAATGCGCATTTTGAGATAAAATGTGAGAAAAATTGTCGGCCCTTCGGGGCACCCTGAGGATGGGGGCCCTGGGCACTGGCCCCTTGTGCCCTTATGGTAAAGACGGTACTGCAAACGATAGAGAACCATCACAAGAATATCCGATTGCCACACTTGTGACCCAGCGCTATCTCCCACATTACATCTTGGATTAAAACATTTGTGTTCTAATGAATAAGTTGCATCGCAATAAAACCAATGAAATGTTTACCGTCGCGTATTTATATCGCAACATATCAAAATCCCTAAATTACGCTCTCCAGCACGAACACGCGGCTAATATAACCGAAATGAAAACGTTAGCTTTTAACTTAGTGGTTACTTTACAATATTTAAGTAAATTAACTGTAACATGTACTTATGTACTATTGAACTACTTTGCTAATGTCAATCAGAACCCGAAACATAAATAATAAATAAATATCATGGGACACTTAACACCAATTGACTTAGTCCCAAACTAAGCAAAGCTTATATTGTGGACACTAGTCAACGGATAAACATACTTATATATATAGATATAAATAAATACTACACCCAAGAAGACCCGAGAACAAACATTCGTATTATTCATACAATTATCTGCCCCGGCCGAGAATCGAATCTGGGACCTCAAGCTTCATAGTCAGGTTCTCTAACCAAACAGAACGTCGATTTTCTTTTCTTTGTCATAAGTAATTAGAGCGTATAAACAAAACAAAATTAGCACAATTTTATTTACATTTCAGTTACCTTACCTTTGACTACCATTGTGAATTCACTTACAAAAACTAGCACATAAACATTTAGTTCATCACTTTTCACTCCAATTCACGACAGTTACAATATTAATTCTAACTGCTCTTCTTTTAACTTCCAAAACATTGTTGCAGAACTTTTTCAATCAACGAAGCGTGTGTTACCAATGGCATGTGCCAATGTATTGAATATGTTATCAACCCTTATCATTTGTCACAGTATCTGTGTAACGATAGATAACATGTATTATTAATAAAATATTTCCGGTTGTTGTCTTAAGATTTATTAGATAAAATTAATAATTGTGAATAATTATGATCTGATGAGTATTTTCAGAAGAAGCCGTGGTGGCCTAGTGAAGGGTGTACTGCCGTTTCGCCAAATTATTTTTCGCCAAATTTCACTTCCCAAAAAACTTATCGCAATAGTTTCATTTCCCAAACGAATCTTTGGCATATTTACATTTCGCATTTTATTCATTTGGTCAAATTATCATTTGGCATAATTTTAGTTTGTCAAATTTTATTACGACAAACGTTTATTAAGCAAACGTTTTATATTGGCAAATATTGTATTCCAAAAAAAATGTTTGTTCAAAGTGACATTTCGCACAAACCAACTGCTACCAGAAAAGTAGCTTATGTTAGAACTGCGTCTTCCACAGAAACGAACTGCTATCAGAAAAGTAGATGAGGTTAGACTGCGTCCCCCACAAAAAACGGACTGCTACCAGAAAAGTAGGTTAGGTTAGGTTAGAACTGCGCCCCTCCACAGAAACGAACTGTTCCCAGAATAGTAGGTTATTATGTCATGCGATATTTTGGGAAGAGTACATTATGCCAAACGACACATTTTACCAAATGTTACTTGGCAATATGAAACATGACTAAGTAATTATTTGCGAAACAATAATTTGCCAAATAAAAATTTAGTAACTGTAAATTTGCGATAAGTTTTTTTGCTAAATGATTTTTTGCCAAATGATAATTTGGGTAATTTTTTTTGGGATGTGATACTTTGGGAAAAGTTTTTTGGCCATACATTAGTAATCCCTAGTGAAGCCGTGGTGGCCTAGTGGTTTGACCTATCGCCTCTCAAGCAGAGGGTCGTGGGTTCAAACCCCGGTTCGCACCTCTGAGTTTTTCGAAAGTCATCTGCGAATTTACATTTGAAATTTACCACGAGCTTTGCGGTGAAGGAAAACATTTTGAGGAGACCTGCACAAACATGCGAAGCAATTCAATGGTGCGTGTGAAGTTCCCAATCCGCACTGGGCTCGCGTGGGAACTATGACCTAAGCCCTCTTGTTCTGAGAGGAGGCCTGTGCCCAGCAGTGGGACGTATATAGGCTGGGATGGAGTAATTTCAAAATAATTAATACGAGGCGTAAGTCACAGTAGCCAAGATCTTCGACCTCTCAAGGAGAGAGAGATGGTCGTAGGTTCGAGCCCAGGCTTGCACATCGTAGTTTTCCGGCATTTATGTGTGATGTTACATTTGTTAATTGACCGTGGAGGAAGGCACCCTGAAACATGCACACGCCACTGAAAAAAAACTAAATGGTGTGCGTAATGTTACAAATTCGTTCTGAGTCTGCGTGGGAAATACGTCGCAAGCTCTCTAATTGTGAGAGGAAGCATGTGCCTGCAGTGGGACTTATACATATAGGCAGAAATGACGATAACGATGATAAATACAAGGCAATTCCAAAAACGTGGCCAGAGGCCGTATTGCCTAAAGTTTCTGACGCTCGCGATCGCTATCAAATGACAGATTTCGCATACAATAACTGTCATTTGATTGGGATCGCAAGCGTCAAAAACGTTAGGCAATACGGCCTCAGGACTAATATTTTTTTAGCGCTCTCTTTTGCCAACTGTAAAACTCATGTCATGTCATAATTGACAGCACTGCATTGTGAAAGGCAAGGGAAAAACCACCATTTTTGCTAATTTACAGCTCAATTTAAAATAAGTTTTAGTCTCAATTTTAATGCTTTCGCATTTTAATTTAATGTAATGCATTACAAAACTAAACATCTAATAAATAACATTTACAAGTTAACACACGCAGCTGTGTAACAGACCGAGTTTAAAAAAAAATCCACACTGCAGCGAGTTTATTATATTTACACACGAAGCGTCTTGGGCGCTTTTTCACATCACTCTCACTTCCATCCTAATCTTTCGCCAAGCGGCTGGCAATCAGGCTGAGAAGACCGGAGACCACGGAAAAGCCAGCACTTAACACCGCCATGGACCATAGAGTAGGGTTATGTAGCAGACAGCCACTGTTGTAGCTGTAGGCACAGCTCAAGTCTGAAAGAGACAAGCGATTACCAGTAAGCTGTGTTAGATTCAGTGGAACGCAGAGCCCGTAGATTAAGATCCCTGATGATTGGAAGTCTTACAGAGCCTAGAACATAATGTTTGTCTGTTTTTAACCGGATACAAGTCAAAGTCAAATTCAAAATCTCTTTATTCAATTTAGGATATAGGTAACAAGCACTTATGAACGTCAAAAAAATCTACCACCGGTTCGAAATCGGAAAAAAACTCTATTGAGAAGAATCCGGCAAGAAACTCAACGAGGTATTTTTTTTTAAACAGATTCACAATATTTATCACTACATAGTATAAAACAAAGTCGCTTTCTCTGTCCCTATATCCCTATGTATGCTTAAATCTTTAAAACTACGCAACGGATTTTGATGCGGTTTTTTAATAGATAGAGTGATTGAAGAGGAAGGTTTATATGTATAATAACATCCATCATCATTTTAGTATCAGCATTGCACCCGTGCGGAGCCGGGGCGGGTCGCTAGTAAATTATATATTTATATCTATGTACTATACATCACACACAAGTATTTAACACAACTTTATTTTTAACACAGTAGGTTCGCTACTTGAAGGGATCGCTAATGCGGATCGGACACATTTTGAAATATGTGCCGTAGACATATATGGCTATTCTCGACTCCAAGAAGTGATTTGATCCACTAAATCCAACTCTAATATCGGAACCGACTCCTATTAACGACTCCGATTCCGATACCTTTAATGAATCCGGTTCTTTTAAGCGATTGTTACTTAAAGTGTCTGTAGCAAAGACTGCAGACATAAGTAATCCAGTTCTGTCTGATCTGACTTCATCCAGCTCGGTTTGGTACCGCGGAGATGACGATGATGATTCCATTATCTACGTTTCACAGCCATACGACCAGGAATGAGGAGTGATTCCATCTTTATATTGTTAATAATTCGGCCATACTTTCAACACCTGATTCAATAATGAGTGATCTAGGTACATACCTATCTATCTAATACCTTTTAACGAGCAGTTTTTGTATATAATATATATTTAGGGGTTCTCGGAAACGGCTCCAACGATTTCGATGAAAGGCATGTGGGCGTTTTCGTGAATAAAAAATCGATCTAGTTTGGTCTTATTTCTAGGAAAACACTTATAATGGAGTTTTAGCGCGAGCAAAGCTCGGTCATCCATGTACTGATGATGATACTCACAACTGATCAGCATGTAGAGCAGGAAACCGGGGACATGCGACAGCAGAGCTACGGTGGCAAACGAAGCTCCGACTGCCACTGTCTTGTCGCAGACCGCTACCGTCCGGAGGAATACCATACCCTGCATCAGGAGGGAGGCGCCTGTAACAAAGTGAAGATTCAGAACCTTCAGAACCAATGCAACATGTTCTTTTAAACGATAAGGAGCAATCTAATAGGGAAAGGTCACTAAATAGAAAGCAACCACCGCTGGCCATAGACGCTCATAGCGTGCTCATAACATAGTACTCGAAACTATAGAATTACAGGTGGGTGTCCTTTCAAGAATAGAGAACAGTCGAAATTAGGGATTTTGATCTGATCTTTACTAAGTTGTATCTTTCCAGAAATGCCTGGTGCTGCAAGCTGATAGTTAAAGCCTGTGACAGGTTGAACAATACCTGAACTCATAAAATATATTTGGTAAACATTTGAACTCCTGTCACTTCTTACTTTCTTGGGACCTAACCTACCCAACACGTATTGTGGAGGCAAATATCCAACAGTGGACATCCTATGGCTTGATATGGCGACGATAACCCTGAACCCATCACACATTAGGTATGTGAAATAGAAGGACTTGTTTCTACTGGGAGCATACCTCCGAACGCGAGCATCAGCGCGAACATGAGTTGATAGTAGTTGAACGAAGAGATGCAGCCTGGCAGTGAGCATGCGCCGCGAGCCACCACACCGCCGACGCACGCGCACTCTCCAAACACCCTGGAACCACGTGCGAGTTTAATGCCAATCATTTTACATCAGCAGCCTGTGGACCGACTATACTCAGAAAGGTACAGTCAGCTGCAGAGAAAGGGTACCGCCCTGTATGGCGGTAAGTATGGATACCGCCGTTACAGGGGGGTACCTTTTCTCTGCAGCTGACTGTACACCCCTACGAGTCCAATATTACAGTGTATTTAGGATGTTGTTGGGGTTGCCTCAGGCGGGAACAATCTAAACTACCTAACATGCATTTTATCCAACATAAATATAAAAAGCACTAGCTTTTGCCTACTTTAAACACTATATAGCTAGTAGCTAGCGTCTGCAAATTATTCGCTTGGCGCTATCCTGAGGGAACTACACAATTTTCCGGAATAAAACTTCTCTCAAACTATCTCCATACCAAATTTCATCTAAATTGGTTCGTGGAATAATAACAGACAGATGGACGGACAAAGTTACTATCGTATTTATAAATTAGTTCGGATTCACATTGTACGATAAACTGAAGTCGTATTGTTGTAACACCAAACGACCTCGATAAAACGGTAAAGTAGAAAGCTTAAACAGAACAATGTGGACAAGCATGCCCCGTGGATTTCAAGTGCTCAGTTAGTGTATAATAGTTGTCTTGGACTCTAATAATAATGAACTTACAAGAATCCATTCAGGTCTGTATAGCTCCTGCAGCCGGCATGGCACGGCGAGAAATACGTCGTCGAAGTGTTGATGGCGCATACTGGGCTGAACCCGTATCTTTCTGTGTCACACCTGCCAAGAATATAGCATTAAATAAACTATAACCAAAACACTTTTCACCTCCAACAAAAACCATCTTGACAGATCTCGCCGTGGTAGCCTAGTGACTTGACCTATGGCCTAATAACAATAATAATTATTATTTATTAAAATTTATTTATTCAGATTACTCAGATCCGTTGGTTAGTATTACCATAATACAAAATTATGTTAATAGCTATTGTTAGTAGGACATTGATTAATAATTTAATGATTTAGAAAATAAGTTAAGTTCTATTAAACTCGTATCATCAAAAAGTTGACATGTTTAAATATGGGGGAGTCAGGTTTGTTTGCAAACATTTGCACAATGCTGTTGGTACTGGACTGCACCCTACACACCAGCGAAGCGGCTCTCTTACGCATGATGGCATGGCACCCATCTGTGCGAGCCTCCGCAAACATCTGTGATGCACTGCAGAAACGATGCAACTCTAACAGCGCCCGGAAACTATTATTGAACCCTCAGGATACTTAGCACCAAGCCTAAGCAGAGAATCGTTGGTTTAAATACCGGCTCGCACTTCTGAGTTTTTTTGGACTAATGCCTCCCCCATCAATTCAAGAGTGCGTGTAAAGTTTCCACTCCGCATTGCGTTCGCGTAGAAACTACGACCCAGACCCTATCTCCCTAAGAAGAGCCCTGTGTATAGTGATCTACATCTGTGGGATGTTGATGATTGAATCTACATACGATATGACAAATGCTACTTAGTCATTTGTTTTGTTTTGAAAAAATGACTTTCAGCCATATTTATCGCAGCGCACTCTGCTTGGCAATGATGGTCTTTCCGAAAGCGCTGGTAGTTTTAAAAAAGTGATATACGAAAGATCCATTTGCAGTCTACTTACAGAATAAACGTTTTTGATTTTGATTTTTTCAACACATACAATGGGCTGGGATGATGATGAATAGAACCTAGCATTTGACTTACCCACAGTGTGCGCTGCACCAGGGCTGTATGTACCTCCGTCCTGGGCCCCCGACGTCCCCCAGCTCGCACTGGATAGAGGTCAGAACTACGAAGGCCACGGCGACCAGGATAGCGAAGATGCCCCCGACGCGGGCCGCCGTCGTAGCCTTCACGCCCACAGTCCGCCGCACGGAGAAGTACGTGCGGAACAGCTGAAGCAAAGATTTAATCGCCGACGGGTTAATATTAAGAGCCGAGTTAGGTATTCGTTTGAGATATTGTTGTCATTATCGCTCGTGACATAAGCGCTCGTAGCCCCCCCCCCCCCCCCCCCCCCCATGCACATCCCCTCCCACTTCTCTGCTTCCAGCTAATGTATATCGAGAAAGCTGTAAGCTTTTCAAGATATGGGAGCTTGAATTTTGGGTTTCGTTGTCCTCATGATTATACGAAAAGTATAGCACAGAAATCAATGATATTTTACAATCAAGATCTTCATTACATTTTCTATGCCTGTGGTGTTTTAGATTTTTGTAAAAATGCTTTAACAGTCTATAATTCTCGTGCAAAGTTAACATCTTTTTTTTGTCGACTTTTGAGCTCCTGTAATTCTGTAATACACATTTATATGAAAATCTGAAAAACCACAGGCATAGATAATTACGTCTAGTCCATACTTACAAAATTCCATCTACTTCTGTTGCCTAGTTTTCAAATGGGACCGGGACTACGTTTGTATGGAGAATGGAACGAAGAGGCTTCTCTTTTAAGGCTAGGCTATCAATACAATATTTCAACACTCATTTTGCCCATTTAGGAGGTTGAGTTTCCAAACGACCGTCCAAAATTATGAGCATCAATATTCAGAACAATAACTTTATTCACTCAGCTAAAATAGCCTGAAGCATACCTTACCATGATGAATAAGATGATGACGAAGGTCCGGAATCGGTCGGTGATAGCACGCGATGCGCGGGGGTCCTCCCTTACTGTTTCAACGTGGAACTGAGCCTGGAAATTTCAAAAACTTTAAGTGAAAAACTTTTATAAAACACTCTGATAAGGGTAATTACCCACATCAATCAGAGTTCAGCATCATAGCAACACAATAGCATGGTGAACGGTTGTGTTGCTCTGATGATCAACTATGGTTAGATTCGAAACGCGCCTTCGTAGTCTGGTGGTGCTGATGATTTTGCGGAGCTGAAAGAGCTACGTGAGACTCATGTCTGTTGCATAGACGTATTTACCTATCGTAAGGTCGTGGGTGTGCAAAGTAATTGTTTAAGGCTGTTTCTTTCTATACCAGAAATGTATAATACTTAATTTATCCATTCTCATACAGTAAGTGGAAACTACTGAGCGGAACGAGTATAAGTAGTATAGTAAGCGAAGCGTTAATTGGTTTATGAAACACACATCCCGTGCAACACATCCTTGCACATGTCTGGTGTAAAGGCAACCAAAATTGATATAGAATTCCACAGAGTAACGCCTGATTCAATCTATAATATAAAAATGAATCGCAAAATGTGTTGGTAAGCGCATAACTCGGGAACGACTGGTCCGATTTCGCTAATTCTTTTTTTATTGTGTTTGTTACTGTCAGGAGAAGGTTTTTATGGAAGAAAAAAATACAACGGGGGCGAAGCCGCGGGCAACAGCTAGTAAATTATAAAAAAGGATAACTCAAGTGACCTAACCAGATAAAACATCTCAATAAAATTTGTATGTACAACAAACCTGGACAAAGTCAGAATCGAATCGTATGAAGCTGAACACGGCAGTGTAGAGGCAGGAGAGAGCTGCACTCTGCACGAGGAACGTCTTATTTTTGAGTACGCGACTTAGCGTTTGGACAAGGCCTGCAAGATAATAAAGGTAGGACTGATAACTTGTTCTGAACCTGGAGGTACAACTAAGTAGGTAAGTCCTATACAGGGTGGCCCATTTATATCGGTCAGTATGGGAAAGTCTGAAACTATATGACATACGAGAATTTCTTCTTAGGAACCATGACAACGATTTTAATAACAAGAAAAACTGCATTCGTGCATTTAAAAAAATCTGTACTCAGCTCGGGAATCGAACCCGGTTGTTTTGAAAAAAAAAACTTACACTATTTCTATTCAGATATCGATTGTGTACGTTTTAAGCAGTAAATGTCTCCACGAAACATTATGTCTAAAATGAATAAAATGCATTGTTTTCACATACTTCAATTTATTTTAGTAGGTGTTCGAAGTGTCCACCGTAACAATATTCAACTAATTCTGGCATGTAAAATTGAGTTAAAGTATGTGATAACAATGCATTTTATTCATTTTAGACATAATGTTTCATGGAGACATTTACTGCTTAAGACGTACACAATCGATTTCTAAATAGAAATAGTATAAGTTTCTTTTTCCAAAACAACCGGGTTCGATTCCCGAGCTGAGTACAGGTTTTTTTTAAATGCATGAATGCAGTTTTTCTTGTTGTTAAAATCGATGTCATGGCTCCTAAGAAGAAATTTTCAAAATTCAAATTCAAATTCAAATATTTATTTTTATTTATATTTATTTATTTTCGTATGTCGTATAGTTTCAAACTTTCCCATACTGATCGATATAAATGGGCCACCCTGTATACGTCTCACTGCAAAGCACAGGTCTCCTTTAAGAAAACAAGGTTTCTAGGGTTTATAATTTTAAGAAAGATTCGTTTTTTAATACAAACTCTATCTAAATAGAAAGTAATAATTAGCTGCTGCGATTTGACCCTGGTTGCAAATGTTGCTACACAAAAGTTCTCAATGAACTAAAATAATTAAATAATAAGGTGGAAGAACTGTTTGAACTCGCATATCTTGCAAGCTTAGCTATATAAGGTCGCGGGTGAGCAAAGAAATTCTTTTAGTTCATTGATATGGACCTCCGCCAAGTAACGCCTGATTCATTTAATTATTTAAAAGTACTTGGGCCATTTTGCTTTCAATCCCTAATTTTTGATTAGACGCAATATTTCTGAATTTTTAATCTCTGTAAACACTTACCTTTGTTGGCGATCTCATCCTCTACCAGCTTGTACTTTTCCATTCTTCTCGGGAAGGGAGTGAAGAGGAAAGCAAACAAAAGCGCGAGGCTGCAGATGATGAGTTGCATGATCCACCATGTTCTCCTCATCGCGAACGGTTCCAGCCAGGACACGGAGTTCAGCCCCAGAGACAGCCGGATCGAGATCAGCATTCCTGGTGAAGTAGTTCTAATGTAACGGTAGTGGACTTTTTTTATGAAATGGCGATGAAGTGTGTCACCGAACTAAAAGAATTAAATTTAATTGATTTCTTCAAACGATCGAGGTGTACATTTGTACAAGACGTACATCAAGCAACCTGTCAATCTATACGTTGCTATACGCCCATGCGAGCGGTCATACGAACCTATCTACGAGTATATATATAATTTAGTGGAAAACCGCTATTTAAAAATAATCTTTCATATGTTTTATTGTGCCGAAACATGTAATGGTCCTTCGGACCGGATAATAATAAATCATAATTTATTTATTTATTTATTAGACATGCCAACAGTACATGAACAAGACATTTAAATTAATCTAAATTATAAGTTATAGTCCCCGCTCATGCACCAATAACAGGCATGCAACAGCATTGATCATGTTCGGGGAAATACACTAACAAGTAAAACTATAAGACGATGTAATTATACTAATTAAATTAATAACAAAAAAAGGTAACTAATTTTGAGAGGCGTGGGATGGGTGGGAATTTAATATATATGCATAATGATAAATCACGAGTAAGCGCTATTTACCATAGAAATAAGCCCCATTCTCAGGCTCATGGTCGTCCAGATAGGTCAGCCCGTGCGCCCAGACACTGAGTCTACCGAGGGCGCAGAAGGCTGCAGTCAGCACCAGCACGGCTACTCGGGGTATGACGTTCGGATCCATCTGATTTGAGCGGTATGAAAGGGCTACTATTTCTTCACCGCCGCAGAGCTCTGAAAAAAGGAGCAAATTCTTTAAAAACTGGCCAAGGACAAGGACTCATGCACACAAATTTAAAAGAATTAAAAAAGAAGTTACTGAGACAGTTCAATTATGCTATAAATCCGAGCAGGAACTACAGCCTGAGCCATCTCATTCTGAGATTAGTCCTGTGTCCAGTAGTAGGACATAAACCGGGTGTGGCCTGTAATATGAGCAAAATTAAATAAAACATAGATCATACTCCTCAAACTGAGCAACATTAGTTCAGCGACTTTTAAAAATAATTAGTTTTTTTTAATTTTTATTAAGTTTATTCGAAGAAGCAATGTAAATCAAAATGCTTGATGTTTATAGTGTGACAAGCGACGTCAGTTGTGTTTTAGGATGGCGTACATTGATAGCGTATTTAATTTATATTAAAAAAGGAAAATTCAAACATTCAATTATTTTTAAAAGTCGCTGAAATAATGTTGTTCAGTTTGACGAGGACTTTTATGGAGGAGTTTTATGTTTTAATTTTTTGCTCGTATTTACAGGCCACACCCCGTATAAATAAGCTGGTAATGATGAGGAGATAATAATATTATTGGTTATCGCAGGTGGCTGGGGTGCTTAAACTAAAAACTGTTGTAAAGATTTCTCATGAGTGTTAATTCTGAAGTTCAAAGTCTACTGCATCAAGAACGTGACTAAAATTTGCATTTAAAACATTAATAAAAACTTTTACAAGGATGTTTAATTAAACTACCTAATCCAACTATCTGCTGAAGCATTCCAGATTAATTTTAAGACTACTGGATAAGATCGGAAATAATCGTCAGTCACCATCAGCTTAATAGTCCAATGCTGGACATAGGCCTTCCTCAATGAGCGCCATTACGCCTTGTCCTAGGCTGGACGCATCCAGCTTCTACCAGCAGCCTTTCACATATCGTCACTCCACCTGGCCGGAGGGCATCCTATACGTTTGCCGAGACGCGGTCTCCACTCATAAATTCATTTACTCCATCGGCTGCTGGAAATGATGGGCATGATAAAGTGTTCTTTTCATCATCATCATCATCCCAGCCTATATACGTCCCACTGCTGGGCACAGGCCTCCTCTCAGAATGAGAGGGTTTGGGCCATAGTTCCCACGCGGGCCCAGTGCGGATTGGGAACTTCACACGCACCATTGAATTGCTTCTCAGGTTTGTGCAGGTTTCCTCACGATGTTTTCCTTCAACGCAAAGCTCGTGGTAATTTTCAAATATAATTCCGCACATGAATTTCGAAAAACTCAGAGGTGTGGAAGTGTTCTTTTGATGGCTTAATAAACTGACCTACAGGATACACATCAACTTCCTCAAACGGGAAGGCCAGGACCAGCAGACCAGATGTAGCAGCGGCCACTAGCCACCCTGACAACGCCAGGTTCTTCCTCGCCTGCCCCCACCACGCGATCAGCGCACCAAACGTGAACTCCACCACAGCTGCACTCACTTGCACCCAATCTGGAAAATTAGAATCTTCTATTAAAACTGCGAGTCATTTGTTCATGCCCGTGTCCAGTTTTATAATAGGACTAGCTTTTGCCCGCGGCTCCGCCCGCGTGGAATTCATTTATCGCGCGCTGTTTCCTCGGGAACTATGCATTTTTCCGGGATAAAAAGTAGCTTATGTCACTTTCGGGCCCATAAACTATCTCTATGCCAAAAATCACGTCGATCCGTCGCTCCGTTACAGCGTGAAAGAGAGACAAACATACAAACATACAAACACACAAACATACAAACACACTTTCGCATTTATAATATTAGTATGGATGCATCCGTGGTTTTATTTTTTATTTTTATTCGACTGGAAGGCACACGAGCAAGTGGGCACAGTATATATATGTATAAGCTAAAGCTTTTAGCTTATACATATACACTGCTTTATATACTGTGCCCACTTGCTCGTGTGTTTAAGTGGGTCTCCTGATGGTAAGAGATCATCACTGCCCATAGACACCTGCAACACCAGGGGATTGCAGATGCGTTGCCAACCTAGAGGCCTAAGATGGGATACCTCAAATGCCAGTAATTTCACCGGCTGTCTTACTCTCCGCCGAAACACAACAGTGCAAGCACTGCTGCTTCACGGCAGGATTAGCGAGCAAGATGGTGGTAGCAATCCGGGCGGTTCTTGTACAAGGTCCTACCACCTGCAAGGGTATAGCAAAAAGTGACTTAGGGCCTGATGTGGTAGTGGCCAGCAGCTCTCTCTATTGCCAACTAAAAACTCCAAACTCCAGCTTACTGGCTTGAAAAGCAAAACACACTATTTTCCCAAGAAAGTAGTCATGAACTACAGGCATCCTCTCAGAATGAGGGGCTCAGGCCGTAGTTCCCGCGTGGAAAACTACGCCACTGAATTTGTTTACAGGTTGTGCAGGTTTCCTTACCATGTTTTCCTTCAACGCAATCAATTAAAGGCAAAGTTCTTATCTTCATTTCCTGATTCATTCCGAGTTGAACTTCGGCTTAACGGTAATAGACTCGGTCTTGGCAATTAGGCATTTAAATACTAAGATAAGATAAGATTACTTATCTGATCCGGAATATTTTAGCAGGTAAAAATGGTGGCCAAAAGCTATTTTTGTTCACAAATTAGCATTTTCATCACCATTTTTATGATGATAATGATGTTGAATATCCAAAATGAAAGACCCTGAAAATACTTATTTACAAGTCTAAATATTTACGAGTAGGTACGACACGTAAGGGATGATTCGGCTGCGAACTCTTGTAAATATTTTCAGGGTCTTTCATTTTGGACATTCAACATCATTATCATCATAAAAGTGGGGATGAAAATGCTAATTTGTGGAGAAAAATAGCCACCATTTTTGTCAACCAGCGGTTTTCAGAACTCCTATTCCTTGATACGAACAATTACTTACTTAGGAAATAACACAAACCCAACCTACAAAGACGCGTTTCGAATAAAGCAAAGCATTGATTGATTGATTGAACATTGAGTGACTGTGTTGTGAGCAAAGCACGTAATTATTTTAGTTCATTGATAGACCTTCGCAAGGTAACGCCTGTGTCAATAAATAAATTGCAAACATTTTTCAATAAAACTGATTCCACTGAGGTCTTCTGAGCTACGGGCAAAATAACAACAATAAAAAGTTCATTTCAAATGATATTGTAACGGATAACTCACGTCTTAACATGTTTCGGACTATTTCCCCCTTTATTCTAAGGAGCACGCGACTCGGTGGCTGCCGCAACACGCGCACTACGCGTCACCGCTCTGCTCGCGTCACTGTCCCAAGACAAAAATCAAAAAAGTTCATTGACCATTACCATGGATATTGTCTGGCATGTATCCTTTCGCAGCGTCCCTTTTCAGCAGCAGCGTGACATTCGTGTCCAAAACCACGAGGGTCAGCATCGCTCCCTGCACGAACAAGCCGAACCGCTTCAGAGAGAAGAGGTGCGTCTTCAAGAAGACCCATAGCTTCTGCAGCAGAGTCCGGAGACCTGAAGAAGGTGCATTATTAACTTCATATATATTTGAGGTCCCGGGTTCGAATCCCGGCCGGGGCAGATATTTGTATGAATAATACGAATGTTTGTTCTCGGGTCTTGGATGTTTAATATGTATTTAAGTATTTATTTATCTATATAAGTATGTTTATCCGTTGCCTAGTACCCATAATACAAGCTTTGCTTAGTTTGGGACTAGGTCAATTGGTGTCAAGTGTCCCATGATATTTATTATTTATTATACAATCATCTCAACCACGGCTGGGCCTTCTCTCAGAATTAGAGGTATTGAGCATTAGTTCCCACATGGGCCCGATTGGGCGATAGTTGGGCGGATTGGGAACTTCACACACAGCATTGAATTCTAACCATAGGTCATAGGGCTCGTGGTAAATTCCAAATGCAATTCGTACATGAATTTTGAAAACTCAGAAGATTTGAACCCACAATCTTGAGAGGCTATTGGTCAAACCATCAGGCCCCCAGGACTTATGTAAATACACAACTAGTATCGAAAATACAAACTGAAACATAGATGCACAGAAAAACCAGAAAAAGAGACCAGCGCTGGGAATCGATGCCAGGTCCTCAGCATTCCGTGCTGCGTGCCATACCCCTACACTACCACTGGACAGGAGTACAGACGCGAAATGTTTACCTTTACTTGCCCGAATTTCATTTACCCGAATTTCATTTACCCGAATTTTACTTGTCATACCAACGTTTGCCATAAAATATATAGAACCGTGCTGTTTTCAGGATGTTTTCAAATGTAAATATATAGAATGCAGTAGGTTAGGTTAGGTTAGTTTAAAATCAACTCTGAAGAAATTACAATTTCAGAAATAAATTACTTTATGGCGAATGAAAATTCTAGAGAACGATACATTCGGGCATATGAAATTCGGGCAAACAATAGAGAACCGACGCGAAAATGTCCTATGCACCACATATCTCATCTGCTTGTTTGTTTTTAATTAGTCATTTAAGTTAGTTCTATGTTTTAGTTTGTATTTTCGATATGCATTTTACGGGATTACCGTAAAAGTAACAAAATTTGGAGTTGACATAAAAAATACAGAAAGACTCTAAGAACCAATCTTACACAACTAGATTCGATAATCGTAGCAAGCCATGGGCGATTCAATATATTTCAAGTAGAGATTTCATACATAGATATTCAGCCACTCGCATATCGGATAGTATATCTCTATGCTAGATCGCTATATAATAGAGATCGCTTTTTAGCGATAAGACCGCCTATTTTCTACCTGATTTTTTTATTTTTGTGATGTCTCTGTACTGTTTTTGGTGATCAATAAAGAATATTTGTATTGTATTGTATATGCTATCCTCACTAATATTAGAAACACGAAATTGAGTTGTTTACTTGTTTTGTTTTCACGCCTTAACTACTGAAATATAGACCGAAATTAATACATATTCCCTATTCTGAAACAATGAGTGGTGTTCCCGAGGGCACGCGATAAACGAATTCTTCGCAGATGAAGTCGGAGGCATCAGCTCGTTTAAGATTAAAATAACAAACAAGTTTTGTTAAATATATATAACTTTATTAAGATAGGAACAAATCAAAACGCACAAATAATACTAAATATAACAAACTATATTAAAAACTAAACTATATCTAAAAACCGGCCAAGAGCGTGTCGGACACGCCCAAAATAGGGTTCCGTAGCCATTACGAAAAAAATAAGTAATATTTTTCTAAGGATTTCGTATTTTATACGGAATCTTCCAAGTTTAAGTATATTTTATACCTTACGCTGCTATTTACTCATAAACTAGGTACTAATAATTCTCAAGCAAACTTAGCCGTTATAGTTTTCCTTGGAAGTTTGATACTGACTACCATCCTGATTTTTTTCAAATTTTTCCACCCACCCGTTTAGATTTATCGTTATCGCGCTCTGTTCCCTCGGGAACTGCATTTTTCCGGGATAAAAAGAAGCCTATGCCACTCTCGGGAGCATAAACTATCTCTATGCCAAAAATCACGACGATCCGTCGCTCCGTTACGGCGTGAAAGCGTAACAAACAAACTCACTTCCCCTTTATAAAGTAAGGATTTGCCTCTATTAAGTATTAACCCTACATTTATAAAAACTAAAATGAGTGAATGGAAGTTAAAAATATAACACTTTAACCGCCGTCGAATTAAATTTCGGTTGAAACTGAAACGGGTACCAAACTTCGGTTAGATATTCTCAGCTCTCACCTCCGGCTGCCATCACGTCGACACCCACAAAATATCCCTCTCCCGGTCATGAATTTTCCATATCACTGTAAGTACTCTATGTCGTTGTTTTGTCACTAATATTTAATTTTACAATGAACCGTCGAAGTGTCTCACTTTTAGACTAATGCTCATGGCTTGTCAACAATTTCGTGCAGCCTCATCGGCGTGTGCCAATGTATTGAATGGTATCAGTTTATCTCTTATCAATTGTTATCACTGTATCGAGAGCCGCAAGTAATCGTCACGCATAACATTGAGTGGGAAAGAATTTAAATTAAATACCTACCTTTTTTTTATTCGACTGGATGGCAAACGAACCCTTGGGTCTCCTAATGATAAGAGATCACCACTGAAACACAACAGTCCAAGCACTGCTGCTTCACGGCAGGATTAGCGAGCAAGATGGTGGTAGCAATCCGGGCGGACCTTCCACGAGGTCCTACACCTGGAAGTACAGTCGAGAAAACTGAATCGGTACCAGAGTGCGACTTTTCCATAACCAATTTCGCTATGATTGCTTTAGCAAATGTATGGAAATCCTACTAATATTATAAATGTGAAAGTTTGTGAGTGAGTGAGGATGTGAGTGAGTGAGGATGTGAGTGAGTAAGTATGTTTGTTACTTCTTCACGCTAAAACGGCTGGACTGATTTGGATGAAATTTGGCAAAAAGTTAGTTTATAACCTGGATTAAAACATAGAATACTTTTTATCCCGATATTCCCACGGGATAGGGATAAAATTTCGAAATAACAACCGCTGGGCTTAGAGTCATGAAATTTAGTATGTAGGTAGTTGGACGTTTGGAATTACTCATAGGTGACTTTTTGACCCGATATTCCCACGGGATACCTAGGGATGAAATCTCAAAATAACAACCACTGGGACTAGAGCCATGAAATTCGGTATATAGGTAGCTGGACCTCTGAAATACTACATATGCTATTTTTTAACCCGATATTCCCACGGGATAGGGATAAAATCTTGAAATAATGACCGCTGGGCTTAGAGTCATGAAATTTGGTATGAAGGTAGTTAGCTATCTGGAATAACACATAGGCCACTTTTTGACCCAATATTCCCACGGGATACCTAGGGATAAAATCTAGAAATAACAACCGCTGTGCTTAGAGCCATGAAATTTAGTATGTAGATAGCTGGACTTCTGGAATAATAGATAGGCTACTTTTTATCTCGATATTCCCACGGGATAGGGATAAAATCTTGGAATAATAACCGTTGGGCTTAGAGTCATAAAATTTGGAATGTAGGTAGCCGGAAGTCTGGAATAACACATAGGTGACTTTTTGACCCGATATTCCCACGGGATACCTAGGGATGAAATCTCGAAATAACAACCACTGTGCTTAGAGCCATGAAATTCGGTATGTAGGTAGTTGAACGTCTGAAAGAACATATAGGCTACTTTTTATCCGGATATTCCCACGGGATAGTTTTATAACTAAGGGACCGAATACATCCCCGTTTTATTAGTTTACGCGTGCGAAGCCGCGGGTAAAAGCTAGTTTAATATAATTATCGGTTTGGCATAAAGGTTCCAACCTCGCACGCGTGTTTTTATAGGGTTAGAGGTAAGCTCTGGTAGTTAATTTTAAACCACTTAAATCTTCGTCCGGTTACAGTTTGAGGTTGTTGCATGTTTTTTTTTTTTTTTTATTCTACTGGAAGGCAAACGAGCAAGTGGGTCTCATGTATGTAGGATATAATTATTCTTACTTTTTAGCTGTCTAATAGTATTAGATAACATAATTATAAATGTGGCTATACCTTACCAGGGTGCATAATTATGTTTATCCGTTGCTTAGTACCCATAACACAAGCTTTCCTAAGCTTACTTTGGGACTAGGTCAATTGGTGTGAATTGTCCCGTGATATTTATTTATTTTATTTATTTATAATTATTGTAAGACTTATTAGATTAAGGCCTTATGTATTTTTATGTTTTTTGCCAAATAAATAAATACTAAATATTAAAAAATACACGGTGTATAAGTTGAATCCACATCTCGTCTCCAGCTCAAGAAGTGTAGGGATTGGTCGATACCTACATGAATCCTCTCCGCTCCGCTCACCTCGCCGCCACAGTGGAGCCGCTGCCTTTTTTTATTTTTTATTCGACTGGATGGCAAACGAGCAAGTGAGTCTCCTGATAGTAAGAGATCATCGGGAACGCATCTAAATATCGAATGTTAAAATATCGAATATATTAAAATATCGAATGGATTGGATTATCAATAACAGTTCAGAGAGGTAATGCTGCCAGTGTCTTGGGGTCAATGCCTGAGGCAGAAAATTTGGATGATATATTTTTTTTGTAATATTAGTTTAGTTTATATATAGTTTTAGTTAGTTGATTATAATTATAACTTACTTTTATGTACCTTGTGTTGTGAATAAATAAATGAAGTATCGTCGAATGAGTCATAATATCGAAAGGTTAATTTTCGGAAAATATAAACTACTCAGGGTTCATTAAATGGGCAACGTATAGAACCCCTTAGGTTATGGTTAGATTTATAACAATCTAAAAAAAAATAAGTCTAAAGAAAAATACCTTTTCGATATTATGACCCATTCGATATTTTAATACATTCGGTATTTTAATACATTCGGTATTTTAACATTCGATATTTAAATATGTACCCAGATCACCATCGCCCACAAACATCTGCAAAACGGGATGTAGTTGGAATAAAACAAATAATTTGTTCATATCTTTTTATTCTCACTGGTCGTGCGCTAGCATACTAATTGTATAAAAACAGTACAATTAAAGCTTATTTAAATACCTACTTACGATAATTTATCACTACGTCATCAAAATTTTTAAAAAGTCACTGCATGAATATATTGGACACGAAATAATTTTTCAAACATTAAATTGTATACGACCTACTTTGATAAATAATTACAACATAAAATAATACTTTATTAATATAAAATATAATAAGAGCTTATTATTTTATCTTAAATAAATTAAATATTGTTCTGAGTTGGAATTTGAGTGAGTTTGAAATAGGTACTTATCAATATTTTTCTTATTACTGTGTTATATGTTTCATTAAAATAAATAAAACATCATCACTAGATTTTCACTGGTCGTAAGAAATTCCATTCGTTCTTTAATTATTGATAAATTGTTTCCTGAATTATCCTTAAATGTACCATAAATGTATGTATCTTCGTTTCGGTAACTTTGTAACTTTTCGACATATTATTTAAACTTATCTGAGATTATACTTACTGATGTATTTGTATGTTGGATGACAATGCAAGTAAATCAACTAAAAATACAGTCAATAAAAAAACTTACATATATTTTTTTACGTAAACTTACAGATTTTTTTTTAAAGTATCTTGGGACACTTGACACCAATTGACCTTAGTCCCAAACTAAGCAAAGGTTGTACTATGGAATCTAGGTAACGGATAAACATACTTATGTAGATAAATATTTATATACTTAAATATATTAAACACCCAAGACCCGAGAGCAAACATTCGTATTATTCATACAAATATCTGCCCCCGGCCGGAATTCGAACCCGGGACCTCAAGCTTTCGTAGTCAGGTTCTTTAACCACTTAGCCATCCGGTCGTCCCATAAATCTTAGCATTATTAAGTACTTATTTCATTGCTTACATGCATAATTACATTATCATTTGAAGTCGGTGATTGTTCAGTTATAGTAGTACCTAACCGAACTTTCGGTTTTGATGCTAGGACCTAACCGAAATTTCATTCTTGGATTCGTGCGGCGTTCGGGAGCAATAAGTAACATCGAGTCGAGTGGCTCCGCCACTCACGCATTATGCTAATTTGTCGTAGTTACTTGCAGAGCTAAAAAAACTAAAAATTATCAATTAATCGCTTCTATGAATGCAAATCGCATTCACAAAAGCTGAAATGAACATCATGTTTAACATATCTACGTTAGAATCGCCCTCGAATTATTTATCATTTATTTAATCATTGTAAAGTCATGTACATATTGAATCAGGATGTTATAAAATATGTATAAGTCAGGACATGACGCCCTGGAAGGGCGTACAAATATAGGCTTAAAAACTAAACAAATATTTAACATCGTCGAAGAAACATTGCTTTACTAAAATTCAATTAAATTAAGTTGTTAACTATCATTATTAAGAAAGTCCTTAACCTAGTAATAACATTGATCAATCATTAAATTTTCTAATTCCTTTTTCAATAAAGTGTTTCGGGATTCAAATTAAATTTCGGTTTTGACCGAATTTAAAACAGAAACCGAAATTTGATGGCAGTTTCCATTTAGATGGCAGATAGATACTAGTTTCGGTCGGACGCGCGTTAACTTAATTGAACAATGCCAATAAAACAATTTCAAGTTGTTTTTAGCCCCCGACGCAAGTGTTATAAATGGCATGTTTCTGCCTGTTTGTGGCGTCATAATTCTCAAACGAATTGACCGATTATAATACGTTTTTTTTAATCGAAAGCTAGTTTAATCAAGCCAATTTTTAGATAAATTTCATCAAAATCCTTCCAGCCGTTCAGGAGGTAATAAAATTTGAAATGACAGCGACGGGGTTTTCAATATTTCTGAGTTGTTATGAGATAGCTCTGATTAATTGACGTAGATATAATGTCCACACAAAACCATTCCTCTAAGTATTATTCAATCAATTATTCGCTATGGTTTGCTCGATCCAGGGCACGAAGTTGGTGACCCTGGTATAGACTCCTGGGAAGCCGGCTTCAGCGCACTTCTTCCCGAAGGACACCACTCCGATCTGGTAGAAGAAGGTCTTTAATGTCTCGCTGTTCCACTGGAAAAGAGATGTTTTCATTTATTTTTACGATAAATTCTACTTACTTATCTGTCTGATTTGTGAGTGCCAAGGCCTGAACCTGGCTTAGTGAGTGCCAAGGCTCAGCCTAAATTGGTACTTATGGGATAACGCTCGTCATTGTTGTAATCTTGCAATGTGTGTTTTAATAAACTATTCTCTATTTGTTATGTTCACAGAACGAGAGATGAGTTCGGAAAGAATTTATTGATTGAGGGGTTATTTTATAGAGGTAAAAAAGGTTGGTACCTATCAGTGTCCAGCCGTTTTTAATTATTCATGTCTCCTCTCAGAATGTGTGCTTACTAGTGGTGCTTAGCAGTGGTGTTGATTAGTGTGGTTGAGATTTGAGGTTTGTTTGTGGTTTATACTCACAAAGGGCTGCATGAGCGGCCCCCCGCTGTCCCACTGGCAGGCATTGGAGCTCCCCTTCTTGCACAGTAGGCAGAGTATGCTTATTAGACTTAGAATAAGATTTATACTCGCAATGGGCTGCATGAGCGGTCCCTCACTGCCCCCTGGCAAGCACCAGAGTCCCCCTTTTGTATTTACTAAGGTACGAAAACTGTACACTCGTGTAGGTATGCCCTGCACCTTGTACACTGGGTATGCCTACTAGAACGTTGTTTGTACTCACAATGGGCTGCATGAGCGGCCCCCCGCTGTCCCCCTGGCAGGCGTCGGAGCCCCCCTTCTTGTAGCCGGCGCACAGTACGCGTCTGTCGATGCTCTGCGCCTTGTACGCGGGGTATGCTTACTAGAACGTTGTTTGTACTCACAATGGACTGCATGAGCGGCCCCCCACTGTCCCCTTGGCATGCGTCGGAGCCCCCTTCTTGTAGCTGGCGCACAGCACGCGTCTGTCGTTGACCTGCGCCTTGTGCGCGGGGTATGCCTACTAGAACGTTGTTTGTACTCACAATGGGCTGCATGAGCGGCCCCCCGCTGTCCCCCTGGCAGGCGTCGGAGCCCCCCTTCTTGTAGCCGGCGCACAGCACGCGTCCGTCGATGACCTGCGCCTTGTACGCCGAGTACGCCTGCGCGCAGTACGCGTTGCTCACTACGGGCAGCTGGAGCACTTGGAGGTGCGTCGCTGCCGGACCACCTGACCAGCAATCCAACTCTTTATTAAACCATTCAGTGATATTGACGCCCATCGGCATCTTATGAATCTTATAATTCCACAGACGCTGATATGCGTCCAATTTAGCTCTAGATTATCTGAGCAAGTTGATGATATATTTAGTTAAGGTTTCTTAGGTAAGTTTTCTTTGTCTTATTTTAACTATTAATTTCATGTAACTATTTACTGAATAAATATCTGGAGAATTAAAAAAATGACCAAAGTTGCGATATTACCAGGTGTCAGTTTTATCGCAAAGATGTGCTATGTACACACACCACACCTCAGCCTATATACGTCCCACTGCTGGGCACAGGCCTCCTCTCGGAATGAGAGGGCTTGGGCCATAGTTCCCACGCGGGCCCAGTGCGGATTGGGATCTTAAACTTACTGTGCTATGTACTATAGCATAAAAAGTCACTTTATGCAGCCAATAAATACGAAGTTTGCGAGCAAGATAAGTGAAATATGTTATATATATATATTATAGTACTCACGGAACTCAGTGTCTCCCCACCCCGCGATAAGGGGGTTATAGTTCTCATAGCTGCGCGCGCGCAGCTCGCTCGAGCGCGGGATGCAGATCGGCTTTATCAGGTCTGTTGACAAATTCATCAGGTCAAAATTATGAAGCAAAAACCAAAGACGTACCAAATTTTTTTTTAACAAATAAATATTATCTCAGTATCTATATTGCGCAATTCATCTCACTTATATTTGCCACAGACACACATAGTAGTCAAACTTATGACTTTCTTTACGTTTTTGCGTCGGACGTTAAAAACAAAACACACTTTGCTGGGTCCAGCTACCACCAGTGGTTAACCTTACTTGGTGGTACTTTTAGAACAATACAAATAGGTATTCAAATAAGTGGTTAAGAGTTGAGTCGGCGCGCGCGGCGCTCAGAGACCTGGCGCCCTGGGCAGCCACCCCCCCCCCCCCCCCCCCCACCCCGGCTTCAGGTTAGGGCAATGCTTTCCGGTCGTCCTACTATAGGTACTATTCTATACAATCCGTACGTAAGTTGTCTAGCTGGGTCACGTATTAAGACACGACAGATACGAACTCTTGCAACTGATCATGATAGGCAGGCAACAGAGCAGTGGGTTGTAGGAAGAAATCGTGGCTACGCAATATCTGGGATTGGACGAAAGTTAAGAGCGCCGCGGAGCTTTTAAGACTGACAAAGACCGAATAGACATGCGGAGCTGACTGCCAACCTTCACTAGTTGGAGAGGCACTTGAAGAAACAGACTTTTTTTTTATTCGATTGGAAGGCAAACGAGCAAGTGGGTCACCTGGAGGTAAGAGATCACCACCGCCCATAAACGTCAGCAACACCAGGGGTAAGCAGATGCGTTGCCAACCTAGAGACCTAAGTTGGAATACCTTAAGTGCCAGTAATTTCACCGGCTGTCTTACTCTCCGCACCGAAACACAACAGTGCAAGCACTGCTGCTTCACGGCAGGATTAGCGATCAAGATGGTGGTAGCAATCCGGGCGGACCTTGCACAAGGTCCTACCTGCAAACTTGACGAGAGAGATACAATAGTTACAATACGTACCAGTGTACTGCACGTTCCTGGACAGCACGAGGATGCCAATGTCGTTGGTGAAAGCCTTCGAGTTGTACTCTTCGTGTTTGATGTTCTTTTTGACGGGCACGTCTATGGGGGTCGCTCCTTCGTCTTCTCTCGCTATGTCCAGCTCTCCCAGCCGGACTAGGTACCTGGGAAAAATAGTTACAAATAAAGAATAGTTATAAAGTACCAGAACTTAATGCCGGGCTATGATTTTGTCCCACTCGCGGTGGAGACGGCAGGTCCATGGTGTTCCGAAGCGAAAACGTTCATAAGGGCTTTGGTGGTGCGAATTCGCGAAAGGGGTTGCGATCCTAGATCATTGGCAATACAGCGCGGTAATGCGGCGGGTATTTTCGGTACTTTTGGACCGGGTGCGGGTCGGGCTGGGGTTAGACATACGCAGTAAGAGAAAGCGTTTTTGACGGAGTCAGTTGTGGGTAGATATGTATTTTTTTTCTTGTTTATAGCTTAAGTTACCTGACGAAACTTGATGTGGATCAGTAGTACCTTTTTGTGGTTAGTACTCTATGGCTAGATAAGAAATTTAATACATTTTAGCTGTTACTAATCTAATTATCTAAAACTAGACATTACCCGTGGCTTCGCACGCGATATCCATTTCAATTGAAATTTTGGGATTTTAGTAAATTCTCATACGTTTGCATGAAAGACACTCATGCCAAATTTCGTGTCTAATCCTAGCGCTTGAGATATCAAGGTTTTTATCCCAATTCCGTGGGAATATCGGGGTAAAAAGTAGCCTATGTATTATTCTAGACATCTAAACGTCCAATTAATTACAGTTCTAATAGTTCTTTATTAACCGACTTCAAAAAACGGACGAAGATATCAATTCGTTTAAAGATGTTTTAAAGTTTCACTATGGTTATTATCTGTTAAAAACCACAAGAAAAACCTAATACAGAGGAAAACCAATGTTTACGTTTCACCATTTATTTTAGAGTGACACAGAATGGTAAAAAATACAAAGTTTGATTAGACGTCATCACACAGCACTGCAGAGGTTTATAACATCCTCCCACCTTTGGGACGAAGACCCAAACCTTCAATCTTCACAGCACTTCGTCAGGTTGCACTTCCAGCGGGTACAGACGTTGATATGCCCGGGTGTACTCGCCGTCGGCTGTGCGTACTCTAGCTACTCTAGCTTTTCCATCCTTTCCAGTATATACTTCTAAGATAACTCCTAAAGGCCACTTTATACGCTTCGCATCAGTCTCTACCAATACGACATCGCCTACCTTTATATTAGAGTCCCTCTCCTTACCCTTCTGTATGAGCATCCCCAAGTACTCGTTCCTAAACCGCTCTCTTAGATCTCCTCTTAGCTTATACAAATACCTTAATCGCCTATTCAAAGAGTCATGGTCGAGCTGGTCTAAATCTGGAGTCTCGCTGATGGGAATCCCTTGCACGAAGCAGGCTGGCGTCAGGGGCTTCAAGTTTTCAGAGCTATCCGCGATGTAGGTTAAGGGCCGAGAATTCATCAAGGCCTCGCAATCACAAAGTAAGGTTGACAGTTCTTCATAAGTGACTGTTTTCTGTCCCAAGTTCCGTCGGAGAAGTTCTTTGAGATTACGAATCAATCGCTCCCACCAACCTCCCCACCAGGGCGCAGCAGGTGGATTGAACTTCCACTTGATACTTCGCACACTGGAGTAAGCTGCTATCTCTTCCCAATTCAATGCTCTTAACAGATTATCAGCTCCGTGGAAGTTAGTGCCATTATCCGTGTATATTGTGTCGACTCTTCCACGTCTTGCGATAAACCGTCGTAACGCCATGAGAAAAGCTTCAGTTGACAGCGATTTTGTAAGTTCCAGGTGTACGGCGCGGTATACAGCACACGTAAATAAAATTATCCACACCTTCCCTCCCGACCGCAGAAAGAGAGGACCAGCTAGATCGATACCAGTTACTTCAAAAGCAGCAGCAGGTTTTATTCTGTCCAGAGGCAAAGGTGGTAATGGTGTGTCAGCATGTTTCACCGATTGTCGTTTGCAGGTTACGCATTTTGATACTGTTGAACTAACAAGTCGTCTAGCACCAGTAATCCAATAAGTCTCCCTGAGTACTGTCATTAGAATACCCGGGCCGGCGTGATGCAACATGTGGTGTTTCGAGGCTACTAGTCTTTTGATTATAAGATGCTTCCCAGGCAGAAATATCGGACATACAAAGTCTTTGGGCTCATCACTAAGTACAAGCTTTGTGCGAATTCTAAATAACCCTTCTTCATCTTTAAATATTTGCAGGTTTTTTGACTTTTTGATATCATCTGCCGTGGTTTCGACTTGAACCATCTTTAAAAGTTTCTTCTCAGCGCTCTGAAACTCTTCACAGGTCAGTTCACCTCTTCGTTTATTTTTATTCTTACAGTTGTACGCAAATCTTAATATCCAGCCAACCGTTCTCACTATCATAGTAAATTTGGAAAAGTAGGTCAGTCTGGATAGAAAAGTACTAATGTCTGCCGTAGTATTAGCAAGTACTACTTTCTTCCTTTCTTTGTTGACTTCCTGCTCATCAACGTTTAATTGAGACATAGGCCATTCACTTTCTTCTGCTTTCAGCCAAGCCGGTCCCTCCCACCATTTACTCTTCAGTAGGTGTTTAGCGTTGCAACCTCTCGAAGGTAAGTCGGCAGGGTTCATCGAGCCTGGTAGATGATGCCAATCTTCCACGTTAGTATATTGACGTATCTCCTTCACTCTGTTCTTCACAAAAATGTTCCAGTCTCCCTCAGTCGTAATCCAGGTGAATGCTACGCTTGCGTCAGTCCAGAAGTAAACTCGACAATTTGACAGTTCCAACGCTTCTTTGACTTGAATGTACAAACGTGTCGCAATTAGATTTGCCATTAATTCTAAGCGCGGTATGCTGACTTCACGAACTGGTGCGACGCGTGACTTCGCTTGAACCAACTGCACAGTAACTTCTTTTTGAAATTCGCTTCGCAGGAAAATGGCAGTCGCGAATGACACCTTGCTCGCATCACTAAAGACGTGCAGACTGTTATTGCATTTGTTTATTGTAGCAGAGGTAAGTCGACGCGGGATACGGCAGTCAATAAGCAAGTGAATATGTTTAGACCAATCGAGGTATTCCTTTTGTAAGTTAATCGGTAGTTCTGAATCCCAACCCAGCTTTAAATTCCAAGTTTTTTGAATAATTAGTTTCGGCACAAGAGTAACTGGGCATGCCAAACCGATCGGATCAAAAACCTTTTGGGTTATAGACAACAAACTCCTTTTTGTAATTTTTTCTTCTAACGTCATGTTTTGAACGAAGTTGACATTACAGTACAATTGATCTCTTTTCAGATCCCATATAAGGCCGAGTACAGACAGACTGTCTTCTTTTGACGTCATATCTTTATTGGTCATGGGAGCTGTGACCCAACCTCGTAAGTCAAATTTCGCCTCTAACATTACTCTTTTGGCCTCTTCTATGAAGATATGTGCTTCTTGCTCACTTTCTAGGCTTGTGACACAGTTATCAACATAGAAAGAGTTCTTGAGACGCTCGGCCGTGTCCTTACATTTTTCGGTGTACTTTTCCAAGTGGTAATTTATAGTCGCACCCAAAAGAAATGGACTAGACGTTACGCCGAATACCACACGACAATGGCGGTAGGTTATTAAATCTTTTCTTTCATTATTCTTCCACCACAGAAAAGACAGATATCGTCTGTCTTCATCATTCAGTGATATCTGAAGAAAGGCTTTCTTAATGTCGGACGTTATCCCAATCGCATATTTTCTAAATTTGATCAGTAGTTTCGGAATGAGTTCAAGACAATTTATGCCCTTTTCTAGGAACGAGTTGAGAGAATTCCCATTACGATCTCGAGCAGACGCGTCAAAAACTGGACGGACTCTCGTGGTCAGGCTGGAGCTCTTTATGACAGCGTGATGTGACAGGTAGTGCTTCGTTCTCGCTGTGTCATTGACCTCTTCAATTATGCCCTCCTTCAACCAATCTTCAAAGACTTGACAGTAGTTATCAAACTCATTCAGCTTTAGAAGTCTCTGTGTTGTTGACATCAATCTTCGTTCTGCTAATTGTTTGTTGTCAAGAAGCTCTCCATGATTTGGTTTCCACGGTAAATCTACTTCGTACCGTCCTTCGTTGTTCATCTTGATCGAATTTCTAAACTGGTCCATTATGATAGAGTCAGATTTCGTCTTGCTTACAACTTCCGCCGGGTCTCGTATTCCAAGAGTTTCTAAATCCCAAAGCTCGGATAATTGCAAGTTAGCCGATACTACGTTCGTCATTACACTGCATGCGTTCATTATGGGCCCTTGAAGTGTCCATCCAAATTTATTTTTCATTGCCACGAGGTTATTGTTCAGACGTATGAAACTATCGGTGAGCAAAGAGCCTGCATAGTCTGCGCCGATTAGCAACCCGATGGTGGGCGTAGCCTCTTCGCCGATGTCACTCAATGCGATGTTATGTTTCTTCAACTCTTGAAACAATTCGTGGTTTGTGTTCAAACGAGGTATGTAGCCGCAGATCGTGGATTTGTCAAGCGCAGTAATCTTGCATTGAAACTCGTTCTCTAGGCTCGCGACAGTGAATTCGTAGCAGTTGAACGACTGTTTGTTGGTTTCAATCCCGCCGAAGAGACAGTGTGACAAAGTTTCTTTGCTGACAGGTTTAAGACCTAAATCCTCAATAATATCGCGACGTAAATACGACCTCTGTGCGCCCGTATCAATAAATGACCGTACTTGTATGCATTTATTATCGTTAATAATATTTACCATAAACGTTTGCAACAGTGTAGTACTAGCCTTATTTTGGGCTATATTGTTAGTCAAATTTGACGTTCCGTCTTTGAAAGTTTTAACATTTTCATTTTGAATTGACGGTTTAATGTCAGGGCACATCAATACAGCATGACGTTTGGAACAGAAAAGGCATTTCGAGAAATTTTTGCACTTTTTCGTATTATGTCCCGTCTTTAGACAAATAAAACAAGCTCCCTTTTTATTTAACGCTTCCTTTCTAGCTTCATACGACATCTTGTTAGCCTTGTAGCACTCGAAGCTGTTATGCGATGCCTTTTCACACCAAACGCAACAAATCTTCTTACCTGCATCTTCCGTAGACACCAGGCATGCCGCGGTCGGTTGCGAACAAACGCTAGGTAAACAGTCACCCGATGCTATGCCGCTGCGCGCGAGCTCGATCCGCTCCTCCGACTCCGCTTCGCTTTTCAGGAACTGCATGAGCCGGTTGAGATGCTCGTCGCCCTTCTCCTCGTGTACTTGAGACCTCTCCCACGCTCTTAAAACAGATTCGGGTAAGGCGGACTCAACTAAAGGAAATAATAAAACGGCGTATTTCTCTATAGTGACACCTAAACTTTGAAGTGCTAGTAACTGCGTATTTAATTTATTGTATAAGTGGCCTAATTTATAGGAGGTATTACCTTTTGCTTGCGCTAGTACAAGGTTAAGAAGTTCTCTTACGTAGATGTCGATTAGCATGTCATCACGCGCAAATCTGGACTTTAACTGTTCAATAGCTTGTTTGTAGTTAGCTCCCGATGGAGGAAAGCTATCGACGAGTTCTCTTGCTGGAGTATCTGGAACAGTGCATTGATATAAATACTGAAACTTATCTCCGTCGTCCATTATGTCGTCGCTATCGATCTTCTGAAATTGACACCAAAAACCAATCCAATTCTTCGTGTTTCCGTCGAACTTTCGTAACTCAAATTTAGGTAGCCGGAACCGTCTCGACTGACAAGCTGAACTGCATGTCGATTTCTCACAATCATGCTGAGACTTCATACTCTTCACTGTATTATTTGATATATCACTGCCGTTAGATTTATGTGACCTTTTCATGCGTTCGTCGTTCCGGGTAGCATTATCGTATTGTACTTTCACGCGCTCCCAGTCGGATTGATAATTATCGCTGGTCAAACAATCCTCAAAATACTGCTCTTCGGACATGTCATCTGTGCTTAGCCATTGCTCTTTTATACGTTCATCGACGTTGAACAAGTTTTCTGCTCGCAGCTGTAGTTTTCCGAAGGCGGCGGTGAGTTCATCAATATGTGACTCTAATTTGGCTTCAAATTCGGTTTTGGCTTTCGTGAAAAGTCTCCGAGCGATACTTCGCTCTTTTCTTAAGGTTTCCATAATATTTAACGGTCGCCAGATGTTAAAAACCACAAGAAAAACCTAATACAGAGGAAAACCAATGTTTACGTTTCACCATTTATTTTAGAGTGACACAGAATGGTAAAAAATACAAAGTTTGATTATGTTAGATTATTTTATTGTGCAAATAGGTTTCAGTCGATTTAAGTTTGTCTATGGTTTGTCTTTTTACTTTTCTGTGTGTCAAAAAACGTTATTACAAATTGTCATGTCAAGTTGTGCCGATCTTTTATTTGCTAGATTATTTTATTATTAAAAGGTTATGGGATTAAAATAAAATAACAATGCGATAATCGGTCGGAAAAATGAATTAGAAAAATAGTCGGGATAATTTTCAGGTAAAATAATTTGATAAAATTTAAAACGGTAAAACAAAAGAATGGCTTCCATGGTAATGCCCCAACTTGACGAAAAGCAAAATTTTTCAAATTGGAAATTTAGAATAAAAATATTACTAGAAGAAAAAGGCATTGCATCAATTTTAAAGGGTGATCCTCCACAAGATAAAGAAAAATTTCTACTTCAAGATGCGAAAGGAAAATCCACGATCGTACAATATGTATCCGACAAATATCTGGATATTATTAAGAAGGCCGAAACGAGCAAAGAAATGATTTCTAAGTTAGAAGAAATATTTGAACGGAAAAGCGTATTTAATAAGTTACACCTAAAGAAGAAACTACTATCATTAAAATGTACGGGTAACTTACAAGATCATTTCTTAAAATTTGACTCGATCCTTAGTGAGATGGAAGCTGCGGGCTGTAAGCTGGACGAAAGTGACAAGGTAGCTCATTTATTACTTACTTTACCAGATTCATATGAAACCGTTATTACTACTCTAGAGACTATGAGCGTAGACAAAGAATTAAGTGAAGACTTTGTAAAAGCCCGACTATTAGATGCCGAACTTAAAAATAGTGGCAAAGAAACAATGCCTGAGGTGACATTCATGGCTTGCTTTAAGTGTGGCAAAAGAGGCCACAAAGCAACCGACTGCTTTAGTAATAACTACAACAATTACAACCAACAAAGAGGCCGTACTATGCATAGAGGCCAAAATTCATATAGAGGTCAAAGATCATACCGAGGAAGAGCATACAGAGGTACATTTAGAGGTCAAAGTCAAAGCCCACACAACTCGAGAGATAAATTATCATTTATAGCAATGGCCGCAATTGAAAACACAGACAATTTCATATTAGATTCAGGTGCAACAAACCATATGGTAAAGAAAGAATGTGAAAAATATATTACAAATATAACAGAACTATCAGAACCAATAAAAATACAAATAGCAAATGGACAGGTCCTTATTGCGCGAAGAAAAGGCATTTTAACAGTTGATTACAATGGTAATTCACGACCATTACAAATTGAAATTGAAGTATTATTAGTAGATGGATTGCGACATAATTTATTATCCATCAACAAGCTAACAGAAAAAGGTTTTAACATCACATTTACTAACAACAATGTCATAATACGAAAAGAAAACATATATATTAAAGGCAATAAAAATAACAACTTGTACACACTGAAACTTGACTTGAATACTGAAGAAGCGCATATTGCAAACAGCAACAGCGATATATGGCACAAAAGACTTGGTCATATAAACTACAATGATTTGAAACTTTTAAACTTACCTGTACCAGATAAGATCTGTGATACCTGTATTGAAGGAAAAAGCACAAGGAGAAGCTTCTATTATCAGAAAAGCAACAGTAAACAAATAGGAGATTTAATACATAGCGACATTTGTGGACCCATAGAGCCCACTAGCATATATGACTTTAAATACTTTCAAGTACTTATTGATGACTATTCACATTACCTTGTGGTACGTTTACTGAAAACTAAAGATGAAGCTGAAAGCAATATAATAAACTACATAAAGTTTATAAAAACACAATTTGGACTGAAAACAAAAAGATTAAGACTAGATAATGGTGGCGAATTTACTTCTAACAACTTCAAACATTACTGTACAAATAAGGGAATACAAATAGAATATACAACTCCCTATACACCCCAGCAAAATGGAACTTCAGAGAGAATGAACCGCACAATATTAAATAAAGTGAGAACTAAATTAATTGAGACTAAATTACCGAAAGAATTATGGAGCGAAGCAGTGATGACATCTGCATATGAGATAAATAGAAGTCCAACTGCAGCATTAGATGGTAAAACACCATTAATGTTATGGCATGGTCATAATAACTTGTCAAAACTGCGAGTTTTTGGCAGTCAAGCATGGGCTGTCACATTACCTAAACCAAGAAAGTTAGAGCCAAGAGCTAAGAAGTTAATAATGGTTGGATACTCTGGCTCGGGATATAGACTATATGATCCAACAGCGAATAAAATAATTATATCTACAGATGTAAAATTTAATGAAAACGAAATTGTATACAAAAATGAAAAAACAGAAGCAAAACAGACTAAGTACTTACCTTATATAAATATTGATGATGATGAAGAAGAAGAAGAAGTCGAAATAAATAATAGAAAAACATCAGTACATGAGAATGAAAATGAAAATATTAATAACGAAAATATAAACAGATGTAATGAGGAAGAAAATAGAGAAGAAGACATATTTCATTTATGTTCAAATGATATGATTGAAAATACAAGGTCAGGAAGAAAAATAAATAAACCAAAACATTTGAATGACTATGAAGTTTACATGGCATACTGTTTAATAAGTTCAGAAGATCCTGTAATTTATGAAGAAGCGATTAAAGACAAAGAATGGGAAGAAGCAATTCAAAAAGAAATTAATTCACTAGAAAAATTACAAACCTGGGAAGCAGTAGAAGCTAAAGGCAAAAAGCCAATTGATACAAAATGGGTATTTAAGACTAAAGAAAATGGATTAAAGAAGGCTAGATTAGTAGCAAAAGGTTTCCAGCAAAAGGAGAGCTATTTCGGAAACAATTATTCACCGGTAGCAAGGACAAATACAATTAGAATGTTCTTAGCACACGCAGTAAGAAATAATTATGGTATCTGTCAATTAGATATACCTACAGCCTTTTTGAATGGAATATTGGAAAATGAAGTATACATTAAAATACCGAAAGGAGTAAAGGTTGAGAAAAATAAAATATTGAAGTTAAGAAGAAGCTTATATGGATTAAAAGAAAGTCCAAAATGCTGGAATGAAAGGCTTAATGATTTCTTAATAAATAACGTGGGACTAAAAAGGTCTCAACATGATTTTTGCTTATATTACAACAGCAAAGTATGGTTTTTAGTATTTGTCGATGACATACTGTTGACAGGAGAAGAGAAAGAAATAAAGAAAGTGAAGATGATGTTATTTCAAGAATTTAATGCAAAAGACTTGGGAATGATTAACAAATTTCTTGGAATGGAAATTACTAGAGATGAAAATGGAATGAAAATAAATCAAAGCAAACAAATAGAAAAAATGTTAGAGAAATTTAATATGACTGAATGCAACGGAGTTAAGACACCTATGGAAAAGGATATACAAATAACAGAAACTACGGAAGTAATAGATGTTCCGTACAGAGAAATAATTGGGAGCTTAATGTTTTTGGCTACAGTGACAAGGCCTGATATTAGTTATGCAGTATCCTACTTAAGTCAATTTTTAGATAAACCGAATATTGAATGTTGGAAACAAGCGAAAAGGATTCTGAGATATTTGAAACAAACCAAAGAATATGGACTAAACTATAAGAAGGATAGTGACACTTGCACTATTGAAGCCTACTCAGATGCCGATTGGGCAAGTCAGAAGATAGACAGAAAAAGTATGAGTGGATGTGTGATAATGTATTGTGGAAATGTCATTGGATGGTTTTCACGGAAGCAGAATAGCGTCGCGCTTTCTACAGCCGAAGCAGAATATATAGCACTGGCGACTACATGTAGTGAGGTAATAAATATTAAAGGACTAGCAAGAGACTTTGGTGAGTGTTTGATACCTATAATTTATGTAGACAACATGGGCGCTATTGCCATGTCAAATAGCTATGAAAATAGCAAACGTGCAAAGCACATTGATATTAAATATCACTTTGTCAAAGATTTGATTAGAAATAAAACCATTGCTTTGTATCATGTCGACTCATATAATAATGCAGCTGATATGTTTACTAAGATATTGTCTGTAGACAAGTTTACTCATAACAGGAATTTATTGTCTGTAAACTAGTTAATATAATATTTAATATTTCTTATTACTTTTATAAGAATATGAGTTCCAAAATTAAGGAGGAGCTAGTATAATTAATGTACTAATGATAGACACTATTTCTTTTACAGTTTTATTGCTTTAGCGAATGCTATACATTTAATGTTATTTATTTTGCAGACGTTATAATGCGATTGTAAATGTTCAGATTAAAATCATTACATTTATAATCGAGGAGGAGTGTTAGATTATTTTATTGTGCAAATAGGTTTCAGTCGATTTAAGTTTGTCTATGGTTTGTCTTTTTACTTTTCTGTGTGTCAAAAAACGTTATTACAAATTGTCATGTCAAGTTGTGCCGATCTTTTATTTGCTAGATTATTTTATTATTAAAAGATTAGACGTCATCACACAGCACTGCAGAGGTTTATAACAATTATCATTCATTTTAAATAGCGTTTTTTAGTAAAATGAATCACCAAGATTGTTTATGTTATTTCTAACTATTGCTACGTCAAATAACAGGTTTAGGTTCGGTTATGCAACCATCCAGTTTAAGCATATATAACATAATCTGTATACATTGTATTCGCATATAAACCAGTTGTGAATCTTCATATATATGCATATTTAGATGTCACCAAGGAACTACGTTTGTTACAAGCAATTTCGCGCGGTTTGTTTGCGGTTTCTAAGGCGATTAAATCGGTTTGTCATTAAATCTTTGACCAGCCATCTTGATACATACAGAACGTTCAACCAGGGGAGTTACATATTCTTTAATGTCACACAAAAATTGCTCTTAAAGTATCGCTGGAGTTAAGAATTTATAAATTGTACTAAATGTTTCTAATTATTATGTCCACCACCTGAACTTAATTTTACAACATCTTCTGGAAATATTAATGATTCAAGAAAGTTACATATTTATCTACTTACATAAATTTACCATCAAATGTGATAGAGTACTTTTTATGGTCAATTTTAAACAAAAAAAAATTTTTGCTCATCTTGTAAGTAAGTACGTACTTACTTAACCTCTTTATTGCACATAAAAATAAAAATACACAGAGAGGAGAACAAAGGAGAGCTTATCCCTAATAAAAAAGGGATCTCTTCCAGCTAACCTAGTTAATAGAAAAAATTTTGTTACACGAATATGAAACGAAATGGTGGTGTCATGTATTGTACGAATAAAGATTTTGTGGAAAAAAAAAGTATTTTTAATACAGGATAATTCTGATCTGACGATGGGGCTTTCAATGCAAGGCTCAAGTTTACTCGCATAAGATCTACTTTTGTTTTGTAACATTTTCAATTAACAAATAACTTGAATTTAAATAACTATGTATTGATCCTCAAAGTTTAATCGCTAAATCAGAAAGCATTTTTAGGCACTGTTCTGACCATGAAGTGTTTAAGATTTTTTTTGCTGATGCACTTTTTGCTGACTGTACTTGCAATGTCAAAAGTCAAAATTAAAAATGCATCAAAATTAAGTAGCAATATGTGATGGAAACAAGAAGTTACAGGTGCAGGTTGCAGGTGGTAGGACCTTGTGCAAGGTCCGTCCTGATTGCTACCAACATCTTGCTCGCTAAACCTGCTGTGAAATATCAGTGCTTGCACTGTTATGTTTCGGCGTGGAGAGTAAGACAGCAGGTGAAATTACAGGCACTTGAGGTATCCCATCTTAGGACTCTAGGTTGGCAACGCATCTGCAATCCCCCGGTGTTTCAGGTGTCTATGGGCGGTGGTGATCTCTTACGATCAGGAGACCCATTTGCTCGTTGGCTATCCAGTCGAATAAGAAAAAAAAAGTTAAATAAATGCTTGTAAAACCGAAGTGGTCACCCTAGCCGATTGTCCTTCGTAACAAACGATTTGTGACATACTGTGACAATGGTGAATATCATAATTATTAAGGTAACTGTTATATAGGTATCACATACCAATGGAAACTGCATTAGTATTTATAGCAGTACGACGTAATAGTAATGATATATGTGCAAAATATTTATGTGTTTGTTTTCCAGGAAAAAGGGGTTTTACTGACAGCAACGTCAAATGATTTATTTATATCTATGATTTTACTCGCATTGCTTGCAGGACTGATGGCCGATGGGGTCAAAAGGATCTCTAATGGCGTTCGTGGACCGGGAGACGAGCTGTCGGTAGGCCTCCAAAAAGATGAAGCGACGACCTGGTTAAGATCGCGGGATCGCGGTGGATGCGAAAAGCTCAAGACCGGTCTGAGTGGAGAGCCTTAGGGGACCTATGTCCAGCAGTGGACGTCTTTCGGCTGACATGATGATGATGATTTTAACTATAGCTATAGGTCTAGACCTTGCAAAAAACTTAAACACGTTAGGTATATAATTATCTGTGCCATAAATGAAGGGAATTCCGCGTAAAGTATGAAACCTAATTATTTGACTAAATTATAAAAGAACTAGTATTTTTCGGAGCTCTACATGTCTAAATCATTAGATCGGTCCGGCAGTTGAATTGGAATTTTGGGATTACCTATTCTAAATTTACACGGGTGTGTGTTTTTGTGTATGTTTGTCCGTCTTTCACATCGAAACGGAGCGCCGGATCGACGTGATTTTTGGCATAGAGATAGTTTGTGGGCCCGAGAGTGACATAGACTATTTTTTATCCCAGAAAAATGACAGTTTCCGAGGGAACAGCGCGTGATAACGGAATACCACGCAGGCAGAGCCGTGGGCAAAAGCTAGTAAGATATATTATCATGTTGCAATAAAAAAACCCTATGTGCGTTATACTTATTCCACAAGAATGTGCATAAGTTTGAAAAGCAAAACGTTTATAAGTACTTATTACGCAACACTAATTTAGCATAACGACCTTTGGCATAATTTTTATATGGAAAACCTATCATTTTGTATAATGAACGAAATATATACTAACATTTAAATTTAACATAAAGATCGGCGGGCATAATATAAGCTTTTATAATCCGGTCCTGTCTAAAACTTGAAAAATAGCGTTCGCGTAGGCGTATATTCGTGGAAGGTTTGATTGTTTGTTAAATAAATGAAATTATGAAGGTAAATATAATTCATCGACAAATTTATATCAGAAAACACTATGCCAAAAATGTACTTTTTATTTCGGATTTGACTCATACCCAATTTTATTCTACGAATCATCACAATGCCTCGTTTTACGACCATAATAACTTGATGGGGCTTATTACACAATACGGTAATGATGTTTTTATAGTCTACGCTATTTTAGTCAGCTGTCGCTTCTCAATATGCTTAGTCACTGTAAAATATAGCAAATTTGCGGAGAGGTGTGATTTTAGCGATTTGCAGTGATTCATTGGACTGTAAGTTAGTTTTCCCCGACAAGTAAATATTTAATGTCATTTGTGTCATTACCCCTCACGAGGTTTTTCCCTGCAACACTGACCATCAACTAAGAATCTAAGAATTACATATATTTTAAAAGTAATCTTGAATATAATAGTATTAAAATTTATAATTATTTAAATGAGGACGTAAAACAACGTATTAGTATGTGAATTTCTTAGAAAATTAAAATTCTTCTTTTTATTCGACCATTTATAATCTGAATGAATATTTTGATAAAGTATATGATTAATTTAATGAAGTATTGCTTTTAAATTAGATTATTAATTTGAGATTAGATTAAGATTTTGATCTTATTTGATTTGATTAGATTTTTAGATTAAGATGCCAAATTTGGGCAGAACAAACATTAGGTACTTGTGTAATATTTCTTCTGACATGCGCAATATATAATTTAATATAATTTCAACTGCAGAGACAGAAATCCCATAAAACCCGCAGAAATAAAGAAGGAGTATAACTTTCATTTCTACTCGACTGCAAGGAGAGGTATTGTTTACCTTTATTTATTTGAAACCACGGAAATAATATCGAGGTTTCAAACGAATATTTTATTAGGTACACTTATATCTAATCCCTACAAGGTTTTCCCTGCAGCACTGACCATCAACTGCAAAGGCAGAAACCCGGTAAAACCCGCAAAAATAAAGAAGGAGTATAACTTTAATTTTTACTCGACTGCAAGGAGAGGTATTGATTACTTATATTTATTTGAAACCCAGAAATAATATCAAGGTTTCAAACGTATAGGTAAAGTGAAAGTTAAAGTCAAAATATCTTTATTCAATTTAGGCTACTAAAACAAGTACTTACGAATATCCAAAAAAATCTACCACCGGTTACTTTATTACTCTTCTTTCTCACAGGTTATTACGCTTTTAAGTTTATTCGAAGAAGCAATGTAAATCAAAATGCTTGATGTTTATAGTGTGACAGGCGACGTCAGTTGTGTTTTAGGATGGCGTACATTGATAGCAGTATTTAATTTATATTAAAAAAGGAAAATTCAAAGATTCAATTATTTTTAAAAGTCGCTGAAATAATGTTGTTCAGTTTGACGAAGACGATTTATGTTTTAATTTTTTGCTCGTATTACAGGCCACACCCGGTATAAATAAGCTGGTAATGATGAGATTATATTGGGTATCGCAGGTGGTAGGACCTTGTGCAAGGCCCGGTCGGATTGCTACCACCATCTTGCTCGCTAATCCTGCCGTGAAGCAGCAGTGCTTGCACTGTTGTGTTTCGGTGTGGAGAGTAAGACAGCCGGTGAAATTACAGACACTTGAAGTATCTTAGGCCTCTAGATTGGCAACGCATCTGCAATACCCCTGGTGCTGCAGATTTTTATGGGCGGTGGTGATCTCTTACCATCAGGAGACCCACTTGCTCGTATGTCCACACGTATCAAGTGACCCAGTATTATATACTCACAATTCCTCCTCCCTGGTGTGTATACAGTGGGCCGCGGTGAGCACGTGACGCACGGATATGAGCGAGCCCCCGCACAGCCAGCGGGTGCCGTCACCACTGCGCCGCCCCTTGTAGCCCAGCAGCGCCATCCAGGGGAAGTCACCTTTAGAAGGTCAAAACGAAGTTTGTGAGAGAAAATATTATATATCTACAATAGGTATGTCGAATATTGATGGTTGAATTTAAACAGAAGACAAAAGTAGGTATGGCAGATCTCTTGTGCGGCTGCGCGAAATATAGTTTCATATTCTGGCGTCGGGTGGCGCGGCTGTAGTGTTTCTACACACCTACCCACATTTTACACATTCGAACAGAAGCTTTATGAATTTGTACATACAGATATTTAGCATGGAAATTGTTAATTAAAGTTAGGAAATGCTTTCTGTATCCTGTATTTTATAAAGTAGACGCCCATGTGGGCTGGTCACTTTCCCAGTATTTGAAGAATGAAAGAAAGAAAATACGTTTATTCGGAACAGCGACTTAAGATAATTATATAAAAGAAAAACAAAGAAAACAGTGTAGGTATAGGTCACTGGTCACGAAACGGACCCTGACCATAATGCCGGCTCAAGAGCTATTTGGCATCTTTAATTTATATCATTAGCAAAAAAGGTGACAGGAGAGTGTCATCTACTGAAAATACTTGGCATTTTCACGTCGCGCGCTGGTACCCTAGCTTGTTGATTTCCGTTAACTTGCAACTGTGGCTTGTTTGGGCGAAATTTTACCATACTCAAAAAGGGTATGTAAATAATAGGTAAAACTGCTGCAGTTGTTGTTCTCTTGAAACAGCAGAGGCGAAAAAATGACGGAATCAATTCCGGAAACAATAATTCTAATAATTCTGTCGTAATTCGTAAGCCACCGAAGAATTGCGAAACTAAAGTGGCAGTGGGCGGGGCACATTGCACGCAGGACTGATGGCCGATGGGGTCAGAAGGTTCTCGAATGGCGTCCGCGGACCGGGAGACGAGCTGTCGGTAGGCCTCCAACAAGATGGAGCGACGACCTGGCTAAGATCGCGGGATCGCGGTGGATGCGATGCGACAAGCACAAGACCGGTCTGAGTGGAGAGCCTTGGGGGAGGCTTATGTCCAGCAGTGGACGTCTTTCGGCTGACATGATGAAATAATAGGTAAAACTGCTGCAGTGGTTATTGCTCTTGAAACAGCAAAGGTGAAAAAATGGCGGAATCAATTCCGGAAACAATAATTCTAATAATTCTGTCGTAATTTGTAAGCATCTCCTTACCGAGTTCAGCTGGAACACCATTCACAACTCTGCTGAAGGAGGCATTGCTGAAGCCACACGTCGGGGCCTCAGGCAGCTGGACAGCAGCAGGCTTTGGCTCCGGGTCTTCGGGCATCACCACAGCGCCCTCTGTGGTAGTCGTGGTCGTGGTCGTGGTGGTGGAAGGAGTTGAGGGTAGCTCGCTGGAGAACCCAGGACGGGGACAGCAGACCTGTAGGTATCCATACTTATATTATAAATGCGAAAGTGTTTGTGTTTGCGTATTTGTGTGTATGTTTTTCCGTCTTTCACATCAAAACGGAGCGACGGATCGACGTGATTCTTGGCATAGAGATAGGTTTATGGGCCACAGAGTGACAAAGGCTACTTTTTATCCCGGAAAAATGCACAGTTCCCGAGGGAACAGCGCGCGATAACTGGGGCATGCACCCGGTTCCACAAATACATACGAAAACCTCAGAGGCTTGAGGCACTCGCAGAACCGGGTGCAGGCCCTAGCGATAACCGGATTAAACACAGGCGAAGCTGCGGGCAAAAACTAGTAATTAATAAAAATATAAACAGGGGTTTGAACAGGGTTTGCTTGAGAGGCGATAGGTCAAACCACTAGACTACGGCTTTTACCTAGATGATATAATGTATCAAATGGTCATTTAAGAGACTTGCCTTAGGGTTGTTTCCTTGGAAGCCACAATGCGCCTGCCTCAGGAGCTGCAGAGCCCGAGGGTTGCTTCGGGACTGCTGGATCAGCGCCACATAGGGCGGGCATTCTGAGACCTGGATGCAGCTGCCGATGTCATTATCCACGGTCTGGCATGTATCCTCTGCAAATATGAAGATGTTACATAAGTGCTGGACAAAACTGTTTTGGGTTTGTTTTTGACCTTATAAGCAATTCAATGGTGCGAGTGAAGTTCCCAATCCGCACTGGACCCGCGTGGGAACTACGGCCCAAGCCCTCTCATTCCGAGAGGAGGCCTGTGCCCAGTACTGGGATGTAAATAGGCCGGGATGATGATGATACCGAATCAAAGTTAAATCTCAAGAAATAAATCAATTAATTGGTTACCTAATTAATTTATTACTTTTCAAATCATATCTACACTGTTGCAAACAATGACGCTAATTCGTTCGTTCCCTGCTAATGACATAAGATTAAAGATGCCAATTATTGGGGCAGTGACGAACACTCGTACGTTTACCTTATATGCTTAATTTTAAAACATGGGACTAAGATTTATCAAACCACAAAGCTTACAACCAAACATAACACCTCACTGTATTGCAGTGGGTAAGAGCCACCGGTTCACCTTGTCAATCTAGTTTTTGTACCCATCTGAATGTCATTTAAATAATCAACACTTAGGGGCTGTTTTACCATCCGCTGATTAGTGTTAACTGACGGTTAAATGTGATGACGTCTCTATTTGTTTTGTTCGAATAGACGGAGACGGCATCACATTTTGAAAGAAAGAAAGAAAATACATTTATTCACAACACAAGACAACAGTAATTATTAGGTACAAATAAACAACACAAAGGTATGTATCATTGCGGTTGTGACTCGGACACTGGGTTCAGCATAATCATCATCATCATCAGCCGGAAGACGTCCACTGCTGGACAAAGGCCTCCCCCTTAGAACGCCACAATGAACGACAACTCGCCACTAGCATCCACCGGTTTCCCGCAACTCTCACGAGGTCGTCAGTCCACCTGGTGGGAGGCATGCCAACGCTTCATCTTCCGGTTCGTGGTCGCCACTCGAGGACTTTTTCTCCCCCAACAGTTATCTGTTCTTCGAGCGATGTGGCCTGCCCATTGCCACTTCAATTTGCATATTTTTCCAGCTATGTCACTGACTTTAGTTCTTCGACGAATTTCCGTATTCCGCATAGCATAATGCTGAAGCGTTAAAAACACCCTAGCGCTGATTTTCAGCCAGCACCGTCGGCAACCCTCGGACCGTTATAAAGACATACCACACACCATTAATTACATAAGACTACATAAATAAATAGATAATTTGTAAACTAGAAAACTCATTTATTGTGTGACTTTAAAAACATAAAAATAAATTTATTAGGTACGTAGACATAGTTAATTTTACAACTATTATTATGTATGTATGTATGTAAACTCTATATTGCACATAAAAATAAAAATATAAAAACATAGAGAGGCGAACAAAGGCGAGCTTATCCCTAAAGAGGGATCTCTTCCATTATTATGCACTTAACCACATTTAACCGTCAGTTAACACTAATCAATAGATGGTGAAACAGCCCCTTGAACTAATTTGAATAAATTGTGATAATTAGCGTCGAATTTGTTTTTTAGCTTTTCGTCCGGTTTGTTGCAAATTTGACGCTTTAGATATCTACTTCATCGTCATCATCATCATCATTACATCAGCAGTAGGAAATCAACTCTTGGACATGCCTCCCCTATAAGTAGCTAGGTACTTTCAAATGTATAACCCTAAGGTATAACATAACCAACAAAAAGTTGGGAAACCCCCGACTTTGTCACTTCAAAGTTCAATATCTCAAAAACGGCTGAACCAATTTTGATAAAATTTATCTAAGAACCATTGCTAGAAATTTTTCTTTCAAATAAAAAAACCGCATCCAAATCGGTCCACTCGGTTAAGAGCTACGGTGCCACAGACAGACAAACATCGGACGTTACATTGGGGATTAAAAACCCAGTTGAAATTTCCTACTAATATTATAAATTAAAAATTATGTGAGCGTGCGTGTGTGTGCGGGTGAAGTTCAGACAAATTAAGGTTTGTATGAAATTTTCCGTTGTGATACGAAAGTTGCAATAAATTAATATTTTGTATGGGACATTTTGGTACTACATTTCCGCTCAATCGTTTTGTGTGGTTAAACATTTATGTACAATTGTACACATACATACTTACATAAAATCACGCCTCTTTCCCAACGGGGTAGGCAGAGAATACATCCTTCCACTTGCTACGATTCTGGCATACAACTCTCGCTTCCTCTACATTCATCGATCATCAATCATTTTTTAAACATTATGTACTATTACTAAATTGTTACGCTACTCGTATGTTATTAAGTAACCGATCAACCTCGAATCACTGCACTGAGGCCGAGTTGTCAATGTCACGCCCGACGATCGCTGCGTGCGCGCAGGTATATGTCTAATTCAAATCAGATTGAAGGATTTCGATGACGTTTAAAACTGGTGTTTTAATTTTACTTGTAGGATTTGTGGCATTCGAACATGGCGGATGTAGACAATACCTAATTTTGCTATTTCTGTTTCTTTGGCTAGTTGAAGTATAATTTTGATAGTGTTTTATGCGGCGATTAACCTTAACAGTGAACATGATCACAAAATTCTATATTTTTAATGCGCAAGTTGTCTCTACGTGGTTTCTGGAATTTTACTATCAAGTTACAAAAACTACAATCACCGTACAATGTTGCCTCTCGAAAGAGAATACTAAGACACTGGCGAAATTGTCCTATTAATTAGGACAGAACCCATATTTTAAAAGAGAAGAATTTTACTTGTGTTATAGGATTTGCAAATCTTAAGCTGACATTTGACGTTTACTTTTTTTCAAATGTGAAATTTATGTGTCACTCTCATTTTAATGTTTGTAGTTATGATAGAAAGCTTAGTGTACCTTGTATCAGGACCGAGAACCTTTTTAGGGTTCCGGAGCCAAAATGGCAAAAACGGAACCCTTATAGTTTCGCCATGTCTGTCTGTCTGTCTGTCTGTCCGTCCGCGGCTTTGCTCAGAGACTATCAATGCTAGAAAGCTGTAATTTTGCACGGATATATAGGTAAACTATGCCGACAAAATAGTACAATTAAAAATTCAAAAACAATTTTTTTTAGGGTACCTCCCATAGACGTAAAGTGGCGGTGATTTTTTTTTTCTCATCCAACCCTATGGTGTGGGGTATCGTTGGATAGGTATTGTAAAACCATTAGGGGTTTGCTCAAACGATTTTTCGATTCAGTCATTTGTTTGCGAAATATTCAACTTTAAAGTTCAAATTTTCATAAAAATCGAGCGTCCCCCCCCCCCCCTCTAAAATCTAAACCGGTGCGTCGAAAAATTTGGAAAAATTCAGAATGGTAGTCAGTATATCAAACTTCCAAGGAAAACTATAACGGCTAAGTTTGCTTGAGAACTATTAGTAGTTTATGAGTAAATAGCAGCGTAGGGTATAAAATATACCTAAACTTGGAAGATTCCGTATAAAATACGAAATTCTTAGAAAAATATTACTTAATTTTTTCGTAATGGCTACGGAACCCTATTTTGGGCGTGTCCGACACGCTCTTGGCCGGTTTTTTTAATTGTCCTTGCGGATGATCTCAATTTTCAGTCAACGTCAAATATTTTGTAAATTTTCAAAGTTCTCAAGTAATTTTAATCTCTACAAATGCAGTTTTAAAATTAAGTACTACAAAACAATTTGAAAATAACAAAAGCACCCAATTTGAAAAAAAAATAGGTACTTCAGTAAAATTGTCATCATCAAGATGATCGATAATTTTTACTGAAGTCATTTTTTAACAATGTGGTTTTTATATTAATAAAATATAACAAACAATGAAAAATAACAAAAGCAATTTGTTACGGTTAGTCACAAAAAACTACACACATGCAAAGGTGATGTAAATGATTATTACAATTATGATATAAATGAACGGCTATTTAATATCACAGATAGAATATTAACATCGATCTTCATATTTGAATTCAAAGATGTTAATAATACTAGTCAAGGAAAGGCGTAAAAGGTAAGAACAGTGAAAGAAACGAAAGAGTGAACGAACAATGAAAATAATAGAATGTCAATAGTATTTTTCTTTATATTTTTTTTGTATTATGATAGAATGATTTTTTTAAAGGATGATACTTACTAAAGAGCTACTGTCGCGTTAATTTAGTATAGTAACCATTTAAGGACCCTGTACCCATCTAAATAAATTAACTTCTACTATCCGTAGAACCCAAATTAGCTGCTTGTTAGTTTCTTCAAATAAAAAAACATACGGAAAATTCCGCTCGGGCCAAAGTTGAAATTGTTCCTCGTGTCTGTCGAAGGCACTGGAGTCAGAGGAGGGTATTCTTCCTCAGTTGGCACCTCTGCAGGTTCAGCAGCTTTAGTAGTTTCTTCAATTTTGTTAGTTTTTTCAGTAGGCTCGCTATCCGGGAACACAAAACCTCCAAATGCTGGTGCACCACCACCTGGGATCACTATAAGTCCACCATCTTTTTCTTCCTTTGGTTGGTCTGCATCAGAATCTTTATTAGACTCTTGTACTCCATCAGTATTAAAGCCAGGTTCAGAAACTCCGTTCTGATTTGCGGCATTTTGGTCAACGAAACCATTACGATTTGGTATTCCAAACTGATTCTGATTGTTCACAACCCCTGGTCTCCCGTATTCGTTTGAGGGTCTGTCATTAAAAGGGTAGACAAGCGCTGGGTTCGTAGTGGGGGTCTCCCGATGAATATGTAGGAGACCTGTGAGACGATCCCTGATACGAGAAGGATTCAGGAAGCCCAAAGGTCGGTCTTCGGACTGCTGTTTGAAGAACCCTATTACGGAAATTTTGGTATTTTAGAAAACATGGAATGAATATTTTATGTCGACGGTACACATTTTACACATCAAAGGGGCTATAAGTGATCGAATGAAGTATACACAAAGTGACTCAAATGATAGTTACTATGCCATCAATGATAGAATGCTTTTAAAACATTAAACACAGTTCAATACGATTTAGCGTTAATTATTTAAATATAAAAGCACTGCATGACAGACAACTGTTCTAAAAAAGGTGTTTATGATGCAGATACAAGTGTGAAGCTTATGACAAATGTATTGAAGAGTAAATTGAAGCAACGTTGTTCCAACAGCGACCAGGAAACAAGTTTTGCGACTTTAGTTACATAAAAACAAAATTGCAGTATACATTTATAATAAAGCAATTTGATATAATAATACCGTCAATATTCAACGTCGTGTCTTAGTCCTTGATGTTTTGTACCTACTCTACAAATGATATTGAACCTAAGATAAGCTCTTGCTCAATTTTACATATATGACTTTGTCCCATTCGGTGTAGAGACCCTCGGTCCGTGGGGTCCTAGCGCTTTAAAACTTTTTAAAGAAATTTAGAAAAGATTAGTAGACGTCACAGGTGACCGAAGAGCTGGCAGCTTCCTCGGACAAAGAATTAGCCTAGCTATTCAAAGAGGAAACGCTGCCAGCATCTTCGGGACGTTGCCTAAGGGGTACTCTTTATGTAATTTGTTTTAGTTTTAGGTTCTATTTTTATTTAATGTAGGTAAGTTTGTTAAGTACAGGACTGTTAACTGTACTGTTTTTAAATGAATACAATTTTACTCGCACTTGGCACTTGAAGTATCCCATCTTAGGCGTACTAGGTTGGCAACGCATCTGCAATCCCCCTGGTGTTGCAGTTGTCTATGGGCGGTGGTGATCTCTTACCATCAGGAGACCCACTTTCTCGTTTGCCATCCAGTCGAATAAAAAAAATATTTACAGATATTCGATACACATGAAAATACATTAGATGGAAAGAATAAAAATAACATCGAGTGTTATACATATGTCTCATAAAGTGAGCCCCACTCAGCAAATGTTACGGCAAGCCGCAACGCTGTTTTTCAGTGGAACCCATTTAAAAACTAAAACATATAAAAACATAGAACACACTATGATGACACGAATGCCAGCACAAAGAAGTTCGCAAAGAAACTTTCAATCCGGAAGCATATATGGCAACACTCAATCAGTTTAACCATTTTCGAAACAGTTAAATTTAGAACTTTTTTCGTGCTATGTGGCCTACAGATTGCTACTTCAACGAGCTTCAATAGATTTATTAGACTAGGAACTAATTTAAATAATTCTCCCAACAAAAGACTCATTTGTTACAGCCAGGGTGTACCAAAAGATCAATTGGCCCCAGCAGGATTTGAACTAGCGACCTTCATCGCAGCAGGTCACTGTCACCGGTGACGGTCACCAGACTAGATGTAGGTATGCGCAAGAGCAGGTTTGCGTGCGAATATGCGCGCGCGCAAACGAGTCTGCGAAATTTTAAATTTTAAACTTCAAATTATAAAGGCATGCATTATTACTCTATTCATACATACAATACTCGTACATACATATCTGTTCAATAATGCCTAAAGCACAGTGTTTGTGTAAGAATACCGGGGAACTCCCGCGATAACTTTTAACATTGTAAATTTTTTGTTTTCATTAGATAAATTAATGCAAATCTCGAAAATCTTTTTATCACAAGTGTTGATTTGAACTTGACTTTAAATCAATATTTGATGTCATCTCGTGTGGTGAAATTTTTCCTCCTAAGTAATTTTTTTGTAATCCGAAGTGTGCGGTTACATCGTAGGCGTTAATGGCAAGCATGGTTTTTAATTTTTACTTTATGATGGTTGTAATTATAGAAAAGCATTTTTTGACCAATGCCAAGCGTGTAATTAATTTCAACTGCCTGATTTTTTTTTAAGTTGGTACTAAAAGACTCTTTACATTAGTCCAGTAAAATGTTATAGCTTGAGCCATAACAAAATTACAAGATGTTGAAAATTGCCTGAATGGATTCGGGAAAAGTATGGTACGGCCGTGCCTTTGTTTTGTTTTGCTCGACTTGGCGGGGGCTTGGGGGGTTCTAGTGGTGATACTTTGCAGGTCAAGATGGTAACGAGCTACTGGAGATCTATCGAACCGAACACCGCAGGATCCCAAGTTTGGGCTATGCTGCTTCCTATTCTGGCTACAAGAAACACTTGCCTAAAGTTTCATAGGTCGCACTTTCCTTTGGTACTCGATAAATTTTACGAGAATATATTCATGTAAAAGAAAATAGAGTGTATTGCCAGTGATGATATACGGATCTGAGACGTGGGCGCTAACGATGGGCCTCATGAGGAAGCTCAAAGTCACCCAGAGGGCTATGCTTGAGGTTTCTCTGCGGGATAGAATCAGAAATGACGATATCCGCAGTAGAACTAAGGTTACCGACATATCCCGAAGAATTGCGAAACTGAAGTGGCAGTGGGCAGGACACATCGCTCGCAGGACTGATGGCCGATGGGGTCAGAAGGTTCTCGAATGGCGTCCGCGGACCGGGAGACGACCTATCGGTAGGCACGTAGGCCTTCGATAAGATAGAGCGACCACTTGGTTAAGGTCGCGGGATCGCGGTGGATGCGGAAAGCACAAGACCGGTCTGAGTGGAGAACCTTCAGGAAGCCTGTGTCCGGCAGTGAACGTCTTTCGGCTGACATGATGAATAGAGAATAACGATTTTTTTCTGGCTGAAGATTTTAATCAATAGGTACGACTACTGGAAGGCGGGTAAATCGACTAGCAAATTCTGCAGGACTACTGCGAAACTCGAAGTTCGTGTCGTGCGATCTCTCTGACACTTATACTATTTAATACAAGAGCGAGAGGGACGGTACGATACGAACTTCGAGTTTCCAGTTTCGTAGTAGCCCTGCCGAGGACAACTTAAATCCAAGAGTTGTAAAAACTTGTAAACCACTTCAACATGCCATTAAACAACAAAGCAAACGTCAACAGCGTATTACATTTGACCATAATGTGTGAATGGGTCGTTTTTTGCCGTCCTTTAGTTTTTGTACATAAGCTACGTACAGACTTTAATTGGCCAGACTGTTTGTAAGTACGATTTGAGCTGAATTTTCCTCAACTCTTTTGACGTCGACGAATAATTGAGACTGATATTAAATTATTGCGATAATAATAATAATAATTATTATTATTATTATTGATAATGTTGACGTCGTCGTGGTTTTCTTTATCGGGTGCAATGCTTTTAATTATTATTAAAAGCTGACCCGCTGGTGGACCTCTAGGTATCTCAGCCGCGCTGTGTAATGCAAAATCAATGAACTAAAAGAATTTCCTTGCTCACCCGCGACCTTACGATCGCTAAGCTTATGCAAAATATGCGTGTTCATGCAGTTCCTCCACCTCCACACTGTAAGAACACACACAAATTACACAAACCCAACTGTACGTTACATTGGGCAGATATAATTAGTAATATGTGCATTAAAACCTCCTGCACATATCAAAAACATACTGGCTGAATGAACTTTCCGCTTTCTCCCGCACGGCGGCGCCACCAGTCAGTTGCGCAAATTTGACAGCTCGAAATGAATGCCGGCCGGCGCGCGCTCTTTTAAATTATTCATAAAAACTCTGAAAGTGCTGTGATTGTGTCTTAAATGTGTCCCTGGGACTGAGGAAAAGAGCCAGAACAAACTGTAAGTGAAACCTATATCTTGCCCAATTCGGTTTTGCTAATTATTTTCAATATTCAAATGTCGTAGTTCAAACATTTTGGTCAATCGAACCGCATCCTCAGTTTGCAAACTAAATACACATTCATACACATAAAACACACATTTCACGCAGTTTTAAGGTAACAGGCTTATTTCTAATCTAAGTTATTTACCTAGAATAATACGTATAAAATAAACGTTTTCAATTTTCGTTCTTTGCAACGCGTCGCGCGCGTCTTTTGTTTTTTAATTCGAAATGGACGAAAAAGAATTCGATGTCGAACAACTTATCAACAAAAAAGAACTGCTTTTTATACGATGTCAAACGTTATTTGAACTATCCAAATCAACTCCACCAGAGCGTTTAACCGAATTTAATTTGCGACTTAAAGAACTTCATTCGACTCGGGAATGTTTCGAACAATGCATATTCGAGTTAAATTCTTATAATAAGAAACAAAACCCGAAATTTAAACCAAATTATCAAGAAATTCAAACCTTTGACGACATGTATTTCCGTATTCTGAGTGTAGCGGAGGCTAATAGCGACACTTGGCAATCGTGTGACGGCAGCGGTAGCGGACCTTCGTCGCGCTCCGCGGGCCGCGGCCCGGGCGCTGCCGGGCCAGACTCGCGGTCGGCTAAGCCGCGGCTGCCTAAACTAGAATTGTTCCATTTCGATAGCAAATTAGAAAACTGGCAAACATTCTATGACACGTTTACGAGTTTAATTCATAACAACAATGATATTACGAACATTGAGAAGTTTTATTACCTGCTCTCCGCAGTCAGCGGTTCGGCATTGACTGTGGTCAAAGGGATGCCAGTGACGGCCGATAATTATCCGATAGTATGGGCTTTGCTAGTCAAAAAATTTGAGAACACTCGTGCCTTAGCTACGAGCTATTTAGATCGGCTGTTTCAATTTAAGCCTTTGTCAACTGAGTCGGCTACTGGTCTAAACACATTTTTACAAACGTATCAAGAGTGTGTTAAAGCATTGAAACTTTTGAAAATCAGTAACCTATCGAGTTTCATACTGTTTTATATGGGATTGCGAAATTTAGACCCCGTCACTAGGCGCGAATTCGAACAATCTGTAGATCAAACCGATATACCTACTTACGAACAGCTGATTAATTTCGTGGAGAAACAGGCGCGTGTTTTGGAAATGTCTGAGGTTAAAATTAGTACATCAAAAATTCAGTTTACGCCTAAGAGTGTTCCTAACACCTCTGCAAAGCCGAATTTTGTTCGAACAAATAATAATAATGCTGCTAATTACAGTAGTGCACCGAAGCAGTTCCAAAAGCCGTGCTTGTCAGCTGTGAGTAAGAATAATAGCGAACGATCAAATAGATGTCTATTTTGCGACAAACCGCATTCAACTTATCGATGTTTCGAGTTTTTTGATTTAACACCGGTGCAGCGTCTTGACAAAGTGAAACAGCTTCAATTATGCGAAAATTGCTTTCGTCAGCATTCGTTGTCCGAGTGTACGTCAAAAGTGCGTTGTGTGCTGTGTAAACAACCGCACCATCACAGTATTCACTTAGATACAGTTCCAACTGTTCAAAATTCATCAATTAATCAAAACGGTTCAAATAGTCAAAACATTTCAAGTATTCAAAACGTTTCAAATGGTCAAAATCAAAGTCAAAGGTCAATGCCAAACGTCGGCTTGACTTGTTCGTCAAATTCAACCGTGCTGTTAGGCACTGCCATGGTGCACGTCGCAGATCGATGGGGAACTTACCACGCCGTACGTGCAGTCATTGACAGCGGTGCCATGTCCGGTTATATGACAAAAGAGTGTGCCCAGCGCCTGGGTTTGTCTCGACGCAAGTGTCAGTTTGAACCCATGGGTCTGGGAGGTGCGCCAGTGCAAGATTTCGGTCTGGTTACATGTTCAATTAAACCACGAAACTCATTTGGTCCGGTGCTTAGCACTGATACTGTTGTCGTAAGTAATATAACTAGCAACTTACCTACAGTAACCTTGTCAAACAAAGTTATCAATAATTTCAAAAATCTCGAGTTAGCTGACCCGAACTACTTTTCGGCGGCTCCAGTTGACTTGTTGATCGCAGGTGACTTATTTCCCTACATTTATGACGGTCAAAATATACTACCACGTGACCCGGGTTTGCCCGTCGCGATGCATTCCATATTCGGATATGTCATTACTGGTCAGACAGTACTGAGTGACGATTGTGAGTCAAATACAGCCTCGCTCAACTTGTTCTCTGCTAATAAAACTAGTAGTATCGATAAAATCATGAACTCTTTCTGGGAGACTGAAAACGTGCCGTATGACGTCACTAAAAAACCAGAAGATTTGTATGTCGAACAATTGTTCCAAAACGAACACAGTCGCGATACTACGGGACGTTATACAGTGAAGTACCCGTTCAAACCCAGTTTTGATCTCGGCGATTCGACTCCACAAGCGTTACGTCGTTTCAACAATTTAGAAACAAAGCTGAATCGTCTTCCGGAACTTAAGGAAGAATATAATAAATTCATGTCCGAATATGAAAGCCTTGGTCACATGACTTGCGTAGGTGATTTTGGTACTGTGGATTCTAAGTACATAATTCCTCACTTTTGTATTCTCCGACCGTCAAGTACCACGACAAAACTCCGAGTAGTTTTTGACGCCTCATGCAAAACGACAAATAATAATTCTTTAAATTCAGTCGTTTACGCCGGTCCTAAGCTTCAAGCAGATATTAATGAGATTTTAATAAATTTTCGTATACATGAAATTTGCTTGTCAAGTGACATTTGTAAAATGTTTCGAATGACCTTGATCGAAAAATCTCAACGCAATTACCAACACATCTTGTGGAGGTTTCAACCTGATCAACCTTTAAAGGTGTATGAGTTAAACACGATCACATACGGCGTTGCTAGCAGTCCGTACCTAGCGATCCGAGTCCTGCATCAACTGGCTGACGACGACTGCGAGAAGTATCCTTTAGCGAGCAAGGTTCTAAAAAAGGGTTTCTTCGTCGATGACCTTCTGTGGTCAGTGAGCAGCTATGATGAAGCAGCTAGGCTACAGGATGAACTGTTAGAGTTGCTGAGTGGAGGAGGATTTCTGCTTCGTAAGTGGGCCAGCAACTGTCCCCAGGTACTGGCTCGGGTTCCAGCTGATCACCGCGAAACGCCCATTGCATTCGAGGATGACAAGGACCTATCCATAAAAGTTTTAGGTCTGCAGTGGCGACCCGCCGAAGATGTGTTTTCCTTCGTATTCCATCCACTTCCAGCTTCACAGGCGATCACCAAGCGTAGTGTCTTGTCACAGATAGGTCGTCAGTATGATCCCTTAGGTTTCGTGGCTCCTTGCATATTCTACGCGAAATGCTTCATGCAGAAACTCTGGCTCCAACAGCTGGGTTGGGATGAGCGGCTGCCTCCGGAACTAGAAAAGGAGTGGCTCACCTACATGTCAGAGCTCCCGCTATTGTCGAATTTTAGCCACGAGCGCCAGGTTACTGTCAAACAGCACAGCTACTACCAGATACTAGGATTCTGCGATGCTTCAGTTCAAGGAATAGCTGCGGTCATCTATTTGCGTAGTTTTAACAATCAAGGTGATTCGAAGGTCAGTCTGGTCATTGCAAATCCAAGGTTGCACCCTTGAAGACAGTGACCATTCCACGTCTCGAGCTAATGGCTGCGCATTTGTTAGTCAAGTTAGTCAAATATACGAAGTCAATATTGTCTGAACGAATTCCTGTTCATGAAATACTCTTGTTTACCGATTCCTCTGTGGTGCTGAGTTGGTTGAATACACCCAGTTACAACCTCAAAACCTTTGTGGCTTCGCGTGTCTCCAAAATCTTAGAGACCGTGCAAAGCGATTGTTGGTTTCACGTGAGCGGCGCGTCCAACCCCGCTGACGTGTGCTCGCGCGGAGCGCTACCTTCCGTGCTGTTATCGACAGCGGAGTGGCTCGGAGGACCGAGCTGGCTAGACGCACCAAGAGAGAATTGGCCAGTAAAATCAATTGATCAATTTAAATCGGCAAATGTGCCAGAACTCAAAATTCCATGCGCGACTTTGGCTCAAACTAGCGTGCAAAACACAACACGTGACTCAAATCTTGTTTATAATTTAACTGAAAAATATTCGAGTTTTAGCAAACTTCAAAATGTCTTAGCTCGTTGTTTTCAATTTATTAACAATTGTAGATCGACGAAGTCTAATAGGAACACAGGTCCTTCGTCTCTATCAGATTTAAAGAACGCACACGATGTGCTCATTAAATCCGTTCAGCGAGAGCATTTTGCAGCTGATATCCAAGCAATTTCCAATGGTTACAGCTGTAGTTCTTCACTTAAAAGGTTAGCACCTTATGTCGACCCCCTCGGTTTTCTCAGGGTGGGGGGTAGGTTGTCTTTCGCCGAACTACCGTATCAAAAGAAGTATCCATTATTGCTTCCTAAAAAGTGCAACTTTACAAAAATTCTTATCGACTATTTTCATAAAATTTATTTACATATCGGTCCGCGTACATTGCAATTAAACGATTATTTGCACACGCTGCAGCAGCGACAAAAATGGCATAGGAATTGTCGTAATATTCAAGTTGATGAACTCGTTCTTATGCATGCTGACGCTCCTCCGCTTCAATGGCATCTCGGTCATGTGACGGAACTTTATCCAGGAGCTGATGGAGTTGTACGGGTGGTAAAAGTAAAAATCCAGAATGGCGAATACACGCGACCCGTTGTAAAGCTTAGTCCACTTCCAATGGAATTGGATTCAGCATAATTTTTATTTTCCTTTGTTTTTTTGCATGAATTTGACGCAAGAAGGTGTCAAATTTATGACAATTTTAGGTTCGAAATAAGTCATTTATTTTACTCAATTTACAGCTACACGTGTTTAGTTCACTAAGTCAACAAATACTTACACTATACAGTCCACTTACCTTATTCAATACCATCCCTGGTTTTGTTTGTAAACTGGGGAATCTGGGGTAGATTCCCGGTGGGGGGTTTATGTACGTTACATTGGGCAGATATAATTAGTAATATGTGCATTAAAACCTCCTGCACATATCAAAAACATACTGGCTGAATGAACATTCCGCTTTCTCCCGCACGGCGGCGCCACCAGTCAGTTGCGCAAATTTGACAGCTCGAAATGAATGCCGGCCGGCGCGTGCTCTTTTAAATTATTCATAAAAACTCTGAAAGTGCTGTGATTGTGTCTTAAATGTGTCCCTGGGACTGAGGAAAAGAGCCAGAACAAACTGTAAGTGAAACCTATATCTTGCCCAATTCGGTTTTGCTAATTATTTTCAATATTCAAATGTCGTAGTTCAAACATTTTTTTTTTATTTTAGAGTGTTCCTAACACCTCTGCAAAGCCGAATTTTGTTCGAACAAATAATAATAATGCTGCTAATTACAGTAGTGCACCAAAGCAGTTCCAAAAGCCGTGCTTGTCAGCTGTGAGTAAGAATAATAGCGAACGATCAAATAGATGTCTATTTTGCGACAAACCGCATTCAACTTATCGATGTTTCGAGTTTTTTGATTTAACACCGGTGCAGCGTCTTGACAAAGTGAAACAGCTTCAATTATGCGAAAATTGCTTTCGTCAGCATTCGTTGTCCGAGTGTACGTCAAAAGTGCGTTGTGTGCTGTGTAAACAACCGCACCATCACAGTATTCACTTAGATACAGTTCCAACTGTTCAAAATTCATCAATTAATCAAAACGGTTCAAATAGTCAAAACATTTCAAGTATTCAAAACGTTTCAAATGGTCAAAATCAAAGTCAAAGGTCAATGCCAAACGTCGGCTTGACTTGTTCGTCAAATTCAACCGTGCTGTTAGGCACTGCCATGGTGCACGTCGCAGATCGATGGGGAACTTACCACGCCGTACGTGCAGTCATTGACAGCGGTGCCATGTCCGGTTATATGACAAAAGAGTGTGCCCAGCGCCTGGGTTTGTCTCGACGCAAGTGTCAGTTTGAACCCATGGGTCTGGGAGGTGCGCCAGTGCAAGATTTCGGTCTGGTTACATGTTCAATTAAACCACGAAACTCATTTGGTCCGGTGCTTAGCACTGATACTGTTGTCGTAAGTAATATAACTAGCAACTTACCTACAGTAACCTTATCAAACAAAGTTATCAATAATTTCAAAAATCTAGAGTTAGCTGACCCGAACTACTTTTCGGCGGCTCCAGTTGACTTGTTGATCGCAGGTGACTTATTTCCCTACATTTATGACGGTCAAAATATACTACCACGTGACCCGGGTTTGCCCGTCGCGATGCATTCCATATTCGGATATGTCATTACTGGTCAGACAGTACTGAGTGACGATTGTGAGTCAAATACAGCCTCGCTCAACTTGTTCTCTGCTAATAAAACTAGTAGTATCGATAAAATCATGAACTCTTTCTGGGAGACTGAAAACGTGCCGTATGACGTCACTAAAAAACCAGAAGATTTGTATGTCGAACAATTGTTCCAAAACGAACACAGTCGCGATACTACGGGACGTTATACAGTGAAGTACCCGTTCAAACCCAGTTTTGATCTCGGCGATTCGACTCCACAAGCGTTACGTCGTTTCAACAATTTAGAAACAAAGCTGAATCGTCTTCCGGAACTTAAGGAAGAATATAATAAATTCATGTCCGAATATGAAAGCCTTGGTCACATGACTTGCGTAGGTGATTTTGGTACTGTGGATTCTAAGTACATAATTCCTCACTTTTGTATTCTCCGACCGTCAAGTACCACGACAAAACTCCGAGTAGTTTTTGACGCCTCATGCAAAACGACAAATAATAATTCTTTAAATTCAGTCGTTTACGCCGGTCCTAAGCTTCAAGCAGATATTAATGAGATTTTAATAAATTTTCGTATACATGAAATTTGCTTGTCAAGTGACATTTGTAAAATGTTTCGAATGACCTTGATCGAAAAATCTCAACGCAATTACCAACACATCTTGTGGAGGTTTCAACCTGATCAACCTTTAAAGGTGTATGAGTTAAACACGATCACATACGGCGTTGCTAGCAGTCCGTACCTAGCGATCCGAGTCCTGCATCAACTGGCTGACGACGACTGCGAGAAGTATCCTTTAGCGAGCAAGGTTCTAAAAAAGGGTTTCTTCGTCGATGACCTTCTGTGGTCAGTGAGCAGCTATGATGAAGCAGCTAGGCTACAGGATGAACTGTTAGAGTTGCTGAGTGGAGGAGGATTTCTGCTTCGTAAGTGGGCCAGCAACTGTCCCCAGGTACTGGCTCGGGTTCCAGCTGATCACCGCGAAACGCCCATTGCATTCGAGGATGACAAGGACCTATCCATAAAAGTTTTAGGTCTGCAGTGGCGACCCGCCGAAGATGTGTTTTCCTTCGTATTCCATCCACTTCCAGCTTCACAGGCGATCACCAAGCGTAGTGTTTTGTCACAGATTGGTCGTCAGTATGATCCCTTAGGTTTCGTGGCTCCTTGCATATTCTACGCGAAATGCTTCATGCAGAAACTCTGGCTCCAACAGCTGGGTTGGGATGAGCGGCTGCCTCCGGAACTGGAAAAGGAGTGGCTCACCTACATGTCAGAGCTCCCGCTGTTGTCGAATTTTAGCCACGAGCGCCAGGTTACTGTCAAACAGCACAGCTACTACCAGATACTAGGATTCTGCGATGCTTCAGTTCAAGGAATAGCTGCGGTCATCTATTTGCGTAGTTTTAACAATCAAGGTGATTCGAAGGTCAGTCTGGTCATTGCAAATCCAAGGTTGCACCCTTGAAGACAGTGACCATTCCACGTCTCGAGCTAATGGCTGCGCATTTGTTAGTCAAGTTAGTCAAATATACGAAGTCAATATTGTCTGAACGAATTCCTGTTCATGAAATACTCTTGTTTACCGATTCCTCTGTGGTGCTGAGTTGGTTGAATACACCCAGTTATAATCTCAAAACCTTTGTGGCTTCGCGTGTTTCCAAAATTTTGGAGACCGTGCAAAGCGATTGTTGGTTTCACGTGAGCGGCGCGTCCAACCCCGCTGACGTGTGCTCGCGCGGAGCGCTACCTTCCGTGCTGTTATCGACAGCGGAGTGGCTCGGAGGACCGAACTGGCTAGACGCACCAAGAGAGAATTGGCCAGTAAAATCAATAGATCAATTTAAATCGGCAAATGTGCCAGAACTCAAAATTCCATGCGCGACTTTGGCTCAAACTAGCGTGCAAGACACAACACGTGATTCAAACCTTGTTTATGATTTAACCGAAAAATATTCGAGTTTTAGCAAGCTTCAAAAGGTCTTAGCGCGTTGTTTTCAGTTTATTAACAATTGTAGATCGACGAAGTCTAATAGGAACACAGGTCCTTCGTCTCTATCAGATTTAAAGAACGCACACGATGTGCTCATTAAATCCGTTCAGCGAGAGCATTTTGCAGCTGATATCCAAGCAATTTCCAATGGTTACAGCTGTAGTTCTTCACTTAAAAGGTTAGCACCTTATGTCGACCCCCTCGGTTTTCTCAGGGTGGGGGGTAGGTTGTCTTTCGCCGAACTACCGTATCAAAAGAAGTATCCATTATTGCTTCCTAAAAAGTGCAACTTTACAAAAATTCTTATCGACTATTTCCATAAAATTTATTTACATATCGGTCCGCGTACATTGCAATTAAACGATTATTTGCACACGCTGCAGCAGCGACAAAAATGGCATAGGAATTGTCGTAATATTCAAGTTGATGAACTCGTTCTTATGCATGCTGACGCTCCTCCGCTTCAATGGCCTCTCGGTCGTGTGACGGAACTTTATCCAGGAGCTGATGGAGTTGTACGGGTGGTAAAAGTAAAAATCCAGAATGGCGAATACACGCGACCCGTTGTAAAGCTTAGTCCACTTCCAATGGAATTGGATTCAGCATAATTTTTATTTTCCTTTGTTTCTTTGCATGAATTTGACGCAAGAAGGTGTCAAATTTATGACAATTTTAGGTTCGAAATAAGTCATTTATTTTACTCAATTTACAGCTACACGTGTTTAGTTCACTAAGTCAACAAATACTTACACTATACAGTCCACTTACCTTATTCAATACCATCCCTGGTTTGGTTTGTAAACTGGGGAATCTGGGGTAGATTCCCGGTGGGGGGTTTATGTACGTTACATTGGGCAGATATAATTAGTAATATGTGCATTAAAACCTCCTGCACATATCAAAAACATACTGGCTGAATGAACTTTCCGCTTTCTCCCGCACGGCGGCGCCACCAGTCAGTTGCGCAAATTTGACAGCTCGAAATGAATGCCGGCCGGCGCGCGCTCTTTTAAATTATTCATAAAAACTCTGAAAGTGCTGTGATTGTGTCTTAAATGTGTCCCAAGGACTGAGGAAAAGAGCCAGAACAAACTGTAAGTGAAACCTATATCTTGCCCAATTCGGTTTTGCTAATTATTTTCAATATTCAAATGTCGTAGTTCAAACACCAACTATCACCACCACCACAACACACTGACGCATTTCGAACTCAACCAGAGCTCATCTTCAGAGTACCTACTACTCTGAGTTTTACTCTGAAGATGAGCTCTGGTTGAGTTGGAAACGCGTCAGTGTGCTGTGGTATCAGTACTACTATTCACTAAATATATTATATTCAATAAATTAATGCAAAATCATTTTGGCAAGAAAATAATGGTGATCACAGGCGACAGAACAAATTTGTGTGTTATGTACCTCTGTTCTTTAGTTAGTGCATGACATGAGAGCAATTTGTAAACATTTATAATGCAGTTTTTAGCTATTGTTTTCCTTGGTTAGATCATTGACTACTTGTGTTGATTTTAGCGAACATGTACCTAAATGCGTTTTCTTTCAAAGACGTTTTATTTTTGCAGGTGGTAGGACCTTGTGCAAGGTCCGCCCGGATTGCTACCACCATCTTGCTCGCTAATCCTGCCGTGAAGCAGGTGCTTGCACTATTGTGTTTCGGCGTGGAGAGTAAGACAGCCGGTGAAATTACTAGCACTTGAGGTATCCCATCTTGGGCCTCTAGATTGGCAACGTATCTTCAATATCCCTGGTGTTGCAGATGTTTATGAGCGGTGGTGATCTCTTACCATTAGGAGACCCACTTGCTCGTTTGACAACCAGTCGAATAAAAAAAATCTACATGAGCAATATCCCACAGACCTAGTCGTCCTGCACGTATTCGTATAGTCACGAAGTAGCAAGGAAAAATACTAAAGTTTATTTAAACAAAATAAGTTAATTAAAATAATTAATTCAAAACCTAACAGATTATTTTAATTAGGTATGCTAAAATTTCAGTTAGGTACTTGTAATACGCAAATTCATGTACACTCATGCGTGACTGACTACATACAAACGAGATATCGAACAGTTTTTTTTACAATGTATAATTAGGTAGGTTGTAGGTAGCGAGTAAATTCATACATGTTTATTAGTTTGAGACAATATTAAACATTTACTCTGAATTATTTGAGTAAGTATTTATGACGTTCTTACTAAAGATGTGTTGCTATATAGTTAGTACGAGTATATTATGCTTTAGACTTTAGATGCTTCTTTTAGCACCTAGGCATTATTTTCCGCATAAACACATTTCTTCCAATTTTATTTTAAAACTAATTATTTAAAGCAGAAGCCGTGGTGGCCTAGTGGTTTGACCTATCACCTCTCAAGCAGAGGGTCGTGGTTTCAAACCCCGGCTCGCACCTCTGAGTTTTTCGAAATTCATCTGCGGAATTACATTTCAAATTTACCACGAGCTTTGCGGTGAAGGAAAACATCCTGAGGAAACCTACACAAACCTGCGAAGCAATTCATTGGTGCGTGTGAAGTTCCCAATCCGCACTGGGCCCGCGTGGGAAATATGGCCCAAGACAAGTTCCTGTCAAATGACTGAACTTTCAAGTTGATAGACACTTCTATTGGCATTATTGTTTTATGATATGCAAACGATTATCAACTTTAGGGTGGAAGACTTTAGGGTGGTTATTTGGCTGATGGTACATTATTAAGAGGTGTGGTTTAATTTTTATAAATACATCAAATCTTGTAACTACCGTGTGAATAAAGCTTGAAAAGCAGGTTTTCTCTTGATTTGTTGTTTATAAGCGGTAACAAGTAACAAAGACAAAAAAGGTTTGATTGTCAAGCTCCTCGCACACCGACATGTTTTTGTCTAGTTTTTTAGCCGTCAGATTGAAGGTATACCTATGTTACTTTTCTGATATGTAGATGTAGGTAGTGAATAATATTTTGCCATCGTATTTTGTCGGTAAAGTTCGTATCTTGCTTTCTCAACAAGCTTACTGAAGTTCACTGAAGCAAATTGAGAAAGCAATATAAATAAAAAATCGGTCAAGTGCGAGTGCGAGCGACTCGCGCATGAAGGGTTCCGCACCTCCGTACAATGTTTTAAAAACAAATAGTTTAGTAATATTTTTTTCTAAAAAAATGTCATACAAGCTTATTTCCTTTTTGTCCCTGGTTACCAAAGTAGGTAGTCGTCAAGACGAATCAAATAAGATCAAAATCGAGTCCGTTTTATTACAGAGTTCCTATGGCCAACATCTATCTTCATCATCAGATCAACTCTATGTCACAATAATATTGCATTGTCATCGGATTTATACATGCGTGTAAAATTTCAGCCCAATCGGTTGAAGATATCCACTTCAAATTTAAGTTGAAAGATTCCACCCGAGCAAACACCTCATCACAATAAGTTTTTGTTAAAAATTTCATTTTTAATACAAGCTTTTCTTGCCGAGTGTACTTTTTGTTGACTGTACTTGCATTGTTATCTAAACTACATATCTGTACCAAATTTCAAGTCGGTACTATTCACTATTGAGGAGTTCCCGCCTGCAGAGGCGATCCTGGCAGGACCACCAAAATGTCACCAGATTATTGTATTGTCACTAAATTTACCTTAGTATGCCAAATTTCAAATCAATCGGACAACTGGAAGTGGATGAAAATTAGCTTCCAAGATTTGACCCAAACAAACGATAAAAAAATAAATAAACAAACAGGGCAAGCTAAAGAAAAGCTTCTAAAAAAATTTCCAAAATGTACTTAAGCACTTGTACAAGTATTTCAAACTAGCTTTTACCCGCGGCTTCGCACGCGTAAACTAATAAAACAGGGATGTATTCGGTCCCTTAGTTATAAAACTATCCCGTGGGAATATCCGGATAAAAAGTAGCCTATGTGTTATTTCAGACGTTCAACTACCTACATACCAAATTTCATGAATCTAAGCCCAGCAGTTGTTATTTCGAGATTTTATCCATATTCCGTGGGAATATCGGGATAAAAAAATAGCCTATGTATTATTTCAAAGGTCCAGCTACCTACACACCGAATTTCATGGCACTAAGCACAGTGGTTGTTATTTCGAGATTTCATCTCTAGGTATCCCGTGGGAATATTGGATCAAATAGTCGCTTATGTGTTATTCCAGATTTCCGACTACCTACATTCCAAATTTTATGACTCTAAGCCCAACGGTTATTATTCCAAGATTTTATCCCTATCCCGTGGGAATATCGAGATAAAAAGTAGCCTATCTATTATTCCAGAGGTCCAGCTATCTACATACTAAATTTCATGGCTCTAAGCACAGCGGTTGTTATTTCTAGATTTTATCCCTAGGTATCCCGTGGGAATATTGGGTCAAAAAGTGGCCTGTGTGTTATTCCAGACGGCTAACTACCTACATACCAAATTTCATGACTCTAAGGCCAGCGGTCATTATTTCAAGATTTTATCCCTATCCAGTGGGAATATCGGGTTAAAAAATAGCATATGTAGTATTTCAGAGGTCCAGCTACCTATATACCGAATTTCATGGCTCTAGTCCCAGTGGTTGTTATTTTGAGATTTCATCCCTAGGTATCCCGTGGGAATATCGGGTCAAAAAGTCACCTATGAGTAATTCCAAACGTCCAACTACCTACATACTAAATTTCATGACTCCAAGCCCAGCGGTTGTTATTTCGAGATTTTATCCCTATCCCGTGGGAATATCGGGATAAAAGTATTCTATATTTTAATCCAGCTTATAAACTAACTTTTTGCCAAATTTCATCCAAATCAGTCCAGCCGTTTTAGCGTGAAGAAGTAACAAACATACTTACTCACTCACATCCTCACTCACTCACTCACAAACTTTCACATTTATAATATTAGTAGGATAAAAAATTATTTGATTTCTCATCCTCTTTGGTTCTGGCTGTTTGCTTCTGAAGCTATTGCCACCCAGGGCTTTAAAAAAAATGATTGGCTGTCATGCGGTTTATTCGCGGGAAATTCTGCCTGCGGACTTCGTTGTTGTGTAATTAAATAATAAGAAGCTCGACTTAGTGTGAATAAAATTTTAACTGTATTATAAAGCTTGTAAATAGTGTTAAATACTTAGTATGATTTTTAATAGTGTAAAAAAACAATAAGTAAACATAGTGATAGTACAGTGTGGATTTGACTAGCACTTTATCAAAGTTGGCTTCATTGAGGTTTGTGATTCATAAATTGCTTCATTTATTTTGCACAAAAACTAATAAATCAGACAGTCACTAATTATATTATCGAAACTTTTATAAAACATCATTAAAATCGCAAACCTAAAGGTAAATATTCAAACGACATAGCTAGCTACTCGATCGCCTTAGCAACGGCTAATAACGCCTAGCAACCAAAAAACGCTCAGAAAAAACAGGTTTCTTGTATGACGACCCCCTTTAATTTGTAACTTTATTTTATTTTTAGTATTTGTTGCTATAGCGGCCACAGTAATACATAATCTGTGAAAATTTCAAGTGTCTAACTTTTACGGCTTAAGAGATAGAGCCCTGTGACAGACGGACGGACGGACAGACAGACAGACAGACAGACAGACAGACAGACAGACAGACAGACAGACAGACAGACAGACAGACAGACAGACAGACAGCGGAGTCTCAGTAATAGGGTCCCGTTAGCACCCTTTGGGTACGGAACCCTAAAAAGAACTTATACGATAAAATGCAATGGAAAAACATTACCACCTAATCATCTGCACAAATATTTTTTTATCTCCAAAATTACTTAGTGCATTATCTGAACCATCTTGAAAACAACTTCGAATCACAGGTATTATTGTAAATTCATCTAGGCATATAGGATAGATATGAGAGTATTTATTGGAATAAAATATACATGAATTGAAAATAAAATAACCACATAAAACTCAAATATAAACTAACTACCTAACTTAAAAACTTAATACCTACTAAATTAAATCTAAAAAAGGCCCCCGTGGCATGGTGCCCAAGAGGCTGGCAGCATTCCCTCGTTGAATGGCGATGGCGATTCGTTGAGAGAGATAGCTGCCAGCCCTTTGGTCTCCACTAGTGTCGACCAGGCGTTTTTGTATTTATCTGATTATGATTATTACGCGTAAGTAGGTAGGTAGGTAATAAATGCTGTCTAATAATTACTGAAGCTTGAAGGTTATTTAAAAAAACTGTTTGTAAACAAAACGCGTGACGTTTTTATAAGTCTTTATTTTAGCTTTTAACTTAAGTTCTTTTCAGATATCGCAAGCAGAATTTTCACTCTATTCTAGTCATCAGTCGACAAAAAGCTTGTAGGTATTCAAATTGTTTTCTATTATAAAAACTTATACAGTTTGACTCGTGTGTATTTATTTTTATTTCGAGTACTTTTTCCCTTGTTATAAGGTAAATGTTTTTACACGTTGAGTTAAAAATAAAACCAGAGAATCTGTTGAGTATGAATTCCCAGATAATAGGCGATCTGAATGGAAAGCATGTTATCTACGTGTTTGTAATACAAAATAACATTGATGCGTTGTGACATTAAAAAAAACGTGCATATCCATAGTAATATTATAAATGCGAAAGTGTGTTTGTATGTTTGTCCGTCTTTCACGCCGTAACGGAGCGACGGATCGACGTGATTTTTGGCACAAAGATAGTTTACGGGCCCGAGAGTGACATAGGCTACTTTTTATCTCGGAAAAATGCACAGTTGTCGAGGAAACAGCGCGTGATAACCGAATTCCACGTGGGCGGAGCCGCGGGCGAAAGCTAGTACCTAAATAAAGAACGAATTTTAGAGTTAAAATTGTTTTTTATTGTATGTACTTAGGTACTTAGATATCTATCAACATCTCACTTCGTAACTTGAGCAAAAAAATCAACAAATAATACTTATTTTGGAGTTGATTTCAAAAATCAGTAACGAAAGGGCTAAATGAAGATTCCTATTTTACGATATTTAGCGCAGTTTGCGATCTAGGACGTCTTGTAGGATTTTTTAAATCTCAATTTAAGGCCTAGCTAAACTGATAGTTCTTGTATGGATCTGACAGGACTTAATACCACTTAAACCTAGATTAAAAAGCCTGCAAGTGGACGCTAATGTCAGTTTTTTTTTCACTGTCATAAAAGCCTTGATTAAGATTTTTATAAGTGCGGCAAATGCTCACTGCTACAGGGTTCTATCGATTGTCACATACTAACTTGTCAAGGTACACTGTGCAGTTAAAAGAGCTAAGAACGTCTAAGCACTATACAGCGAGGAAATGCTGCCAGCCAATGACATTTAAACCAGGACGCACATTGCCGAACAAAATCCCCTTCAAAGAATGTCAGAACTATTGATTTGTTTGCGTGACAAATAAAATCATCTCACAAAATAATTAAAATAATACGAGACGAAATTTGAACCTAGTCTTTACTCTATTACGGGCGAATTTCGCTAGCGGCAAAGCTCCACAACGCTTGACACTTGACAACAACGTACTGAGAAAAAAGAAGGCCACTTTTACCAAATTGGCAGGCGAGCATTCTACCAACCTATCTACCTACTATCGACCTACCGATCGACCTATCGACCAACCTATCGACCTAACCTATCCCGGTGATCTGAACCAGTGATTTTAGGCCAGTGATTCAAAGTGGCGCTCATTTGGCTCGGACATATTTGGGCGCGCGATTGTGAATCTACAGGTATAATTCATCAAAGCTGCCAGCTAATTTGGATCCATGCCACGAGGCAGGATCCTTTCACAATTACTTTGTTTTTTTTTGACGACCGGATGGCCAAATGGTTACCTGACTACGAAGCCTGAGGTCTCGGACTTAATTCCCAATGTGGGCAGATATTGGTATGAATAATACTAATTATTGTTCTCGGGTCTGGGATGTTTAATGTGTATTTAAGTACGTATTTATCTATATAAGTATGCTTATCCGTTGCATAGTATCCATAGTAACAAGCATTGCTTAGTTTGGGACTAGGTTAATTGGTGTCGAGTTCTCCAATTATAGTTTTTTTATTAGTTACTTTAACTTCAATTATATTTAATACTTTACTCATGTCATTTTAGTCTGTAAATAAATAAAAAAATGATTTATTGTACAATCAACTTGAGGCAAAATACAATGATCAATGAGTATGGAAAGTTTGTACACAGAAGTCGCGGGAATGGTCAAATATTCTGACCCCCAAACTAAGTATAAACCTGTGTCTTGGGGGCCTAAAATTATTTTTAAAAGAGCTTACTTTGTTACACAAACTCACCAAACTGTCCGACCACTAACTGCACACACAAACACAGGCACAGAACTAGTTTCGCCATCACGCACTGCCGACGGTGGTTGCTCTTGAACTGAAACGCAAACAGCGGTGCTGTTCGAGAGTGGACTGAGGCTAGTGGAGGATGCTACTGAGATATATTGACCAGCGGTCAGTAACTACGTAGATAAAGGTCGCAGAGGACTATTACACGCTAGCGCTTGTGATTTAAAATAGATAAATGTTCCAAAAAGCCTTTTTAGAATTATAAGACAACGTTTGCATGTCAATGTATCTGGCTAGACATGTCACTGCACTTCGGCACTATTCATTATACTAATATTATAAATGCGAAAGTGTGTTTGTATGTTTGTCATTCTTTCACGCCGTAACGGAGCGATGGATCGACGTGATTTTTGGCATAGAGATAGTTTATGGGCCCGAGAGTGACATAGGCTACTTTTTATCCCGGAAAAATGCGCAATTCCCGAGGGAATAGCGCGCGATAACCGAATACCGCGCGGGCGGAGCCGCGGTCAAAAGCTAGTAGTTAAATATTGCAAAGGCCATTTTAGAATTATAAGACAACGTTTGTATGCCAATGTATCTGGCTTGACATGTCACTGCATATTGGCACTATTTATAAGACCAACTAGAACTAAAGAGTGAACATTTATTTACACACTAGCTTTTACCCGCGACTCTGTCCGCGCAGAATTAGTTTATGGCTAACCCGCAAAAACTATGCAATTTTCCGAGATAAAAACTATCCTGTCCTTTTCTGCGACTCACACTATCTGTATGCCTAATTATATCTTAATCGGTTCATTGGTTTAGACGTGAGGAAGTAACAAACCAACAGACTTACAGAAGGAAAGAATAAGTAGAAATGAACATCGACTTTTTCTGATTTCTTTTTGAACCAATTAAGCTGTAACACCTTTTGTATACCTACGTTGACAAATAAAGACACTTTGACTTTGAACGCTTTTTTGAGGTTTTATGTCTATGTATTCATTTTCTGTGCCTATGGGTTCCTATTTGGTTTAGGTACAATAAAATCGTCGGTGCGCGTAATATATACGAGTAATTATACTGCCAACACACTTGCTTGAACGCACCGATGGCTCAAACTACAGGAGGTAGCGAAAATCTAACATCCTGACCAGACGTAACAAAGTATAGCCGGACCCTTACCTTCCGTATCCGATTTCATTGGCATGCAGCCTTTGACAAAAATCCGGTATTTTATACAAGGAAATATCTCAACAAGTCAAACAAATATCGACTTTAATTCTGACTCCCTAAGGCTGTAACATACGCAATTAATAACATTTGCGGTACCTTGAGATCGGACGTCATACGTGATTCATGCGTAGTACGCTCTCATTAACAACTATTTGTATCAATATTGAATTCAGGAACTAGGTTTTACCAGTGCCTCGTAATAAACTGTTAAGTCCCTACAAAATGAGAAGAATTCGGTTTGTCACTGATTAGCCCCGGATTATAAAAATGGTACTTAATGGATGAGTCAACTTTTAACCGTAGCGTGCCATGGCAATGTCTCCTGGGTCACTCATTAACCCTTCGCATGCTTGGGGTTTTAAATACCCAGGTTAGCAGAAAGCCGTCGAAAAATTCTGAAATTTAAAAGTTATAGCGTCGAATCTCTGAGCGGCTTCTGCTTTTACTACTAAATCGTCCTCTGTGAGCACGCTTAGCACTCTCAAGTTCAATGAAAATATACCTTAAACTGAAATCGATCTCGGGTATAAAACATATCGACATGTGTTATCCCTTTGTTGATTAAGAAATGACGAGCAGTGGGGCAACGTGGCCAGCGTCATGGGTACAATGCCCCGCGCTGCGCTGTCTTAGGAAAAGGAAGCCCGGTTTAGTAAATATTTTTATGTTTTTTTAAGTACTTATCACGAAATTTTTTATTCGTAAAATAAATTCTTAGAAAGTTTCTGGAATAATTACAACATTAAAGTATTTTTTGCAATAAATAATAGCTATTCGTGCTTACGTCCCAATATAATGTCAGCTAGACCAAAATATGTTTTATTCTTTTTACATGTTATAGGTGTCATAAGTGATGTCACATTAAGTTTTAGCTTGAAACATTTCCACTTGAAAAATCATATTAATAAGTAATATCTTCAAACATGCACATGTATTTTAATTAACACGCCTTCATTTTGAATTCATCTGCACATTATTAAAATATTATTTAATAGGGTAAAAATACGTCTTTTTAAGCCAGCAGAATTATTGTTTTAGCTTCGCTCCACTTCTATACAAGCTTACTTTAACCAATGAAAAAAGCTAGAAAAAATGACAATCCGCTTTTTTCCATGCATTGTGACAGCTTGTTAGGTTGACGTAGTCTCAACGTATCGCAAAAAATATAAATGACGTTTTATTTTTCGTCATGGACGGCCGCACCACAGCCGCACGTCGACCATCAGGTATGACAAGAGACGCCTTTACCTTTTTTAAGGTCCTGTACCTCAAAAGGAAGGAACCCTTATATGAAACCTAAGCGCAGAAACACGTATGGTGCAGTAAATGAAGGAAGTTGTTGTATGGAGACCCAAGCATTAATTCCTCAGTCGATGAAATTTTGCTTGGTTATTGTATAGTATGAGCCGTAACTACTCGTAAAATATAAAAAATCCAAAAAAAAAACACCTATGTTAGCTATTTATACCTAAAAATCGTCACTAATTTTTAAAAACTCGTATCTCGAAATGGATAATTTTTCCGAGTGCACTTTATGACCATTACGTCAAGGTTCAATTTTGTTCGCGTATTGATTTGAGATACGAGATTTTTTCAAAGTAGTGACAAAATACAAATCTGTTTATATTAGTCCAAAATTATTTTACCAAATAAGTCATTCGTATCACTTTGTGATACTAGAAAAAATCTGAAATTTTCCGATTCAAAACACGCCAAAAAAAAATTTTTTTTTTATATTGGCATTTCTGCTGGGATATTTTTTTTTGATATTTCATATATTGTTCCAATACGTTACATGAGTATGTCTAGTGAAGAAAGTTTGAACGGAGCATTTTTTTTTTTTTACTTTTTTTTTGGATATTTATACAATACTCTTTATTTATTGATACTTTATCATACTGTCAAGTTTTTTCGGGCTGAGGAATTACTGTTGGAGTCACTACCTTTATTTACTCCACTAGTAAACAAGTATCCTAAGTGAGAGTTGGTATTGACCCACTGCTCACTATGACCGAGTACTGTGATATCTGTTTATATTACGTCGTTGATAACTTGATAACCTCACTGGCCGACATTTTTAAGTTTAAGGACGCAATAAGTGCATACTTGCGTAATTATTTTGGCTGCGACTTTTATATGAACTAAAATAATTTCTTTGCTCACCCGCTACCTTATGATAGCTAAGTTTATGCAAAATGTGCGTGTTCATGCAGTTCCTCCACCTCCACACTGTAAGAACACACAAACCCAGTTATCACCACCACCACACTACACTGACACGTTTCGAGCTCAACCAGAGCTCATCTTCAGAAAGAGAGACAGAAAAATCTTTTTGCTCTTGCTATGGACCTAATTTAGAATATAAATTAACCACTTACCTTCCATTTTGATCGGCGCATTCTTCCTCCTCGCACCTTTATTCCTTTTCACCACCACTTTATACTTATGCTTGATATTATGTATTTGTGGGCCATGTACCTTCGTAGCGTCATGACCATGGCCACTTTTATTGGTAACCTTTTTGTACACATACACGGGATATCCATATCCGTGACCAGAGTGCCCATATTTGTGGACAGTGTGGCCATAGCCGTGGCTACCGTGGCCATAACCGTGCCCATTTGTTCCATGCGGCTTGTTATGATGGCACGGCTTTTGATTGTAGTAGTACTTCTGGTCAGATTTCTTCCCGTAACCATAGTTACCGTGGTATTCGTAGCCATGATGGTGATCGTCACAGCCATGGCTGTGGTCGTCATGGCCGTGGTCATCATGACCGTGGTCGTTATGGCCGTATATTGTGTGAAATAAGGCGTCTAGAGCTTCGTAGTATTCCGGCGAATGGGTAGGGCTCGGTGGTTTGTAGATTAAAGGGGTTTTTAGACAGCGGTTGGCGTTCTGTGCCAGGATCAAGAGGACTGGAAATGCCTGGATTACGCTACAGACCGTGTCGCCGCTTATCGTCATCTTTGCACTGTTTAACCATACACTGTAGTTACATTAAACTTTGGATAATACTGGGTGACCTTAGCCTCTGGACAAATACGAATACTACTGGCTTAGCAAGATATTTAAAACCAAACTGCAAAGTATCATAACAATCAGTCCAATATTTACCGAAAAACTAACGGTTTTTAATGTATTACTTTGGAGCAGCCTGTGTATTTGGATGGTATGATTTCATAGATTATTTTTTGTCTAATTAAGTAAATAACTATCTTAGGATAATGAAAAGTCTTATCCATGGTTTCTTTATTTGTCCAGAGGCTAAGGTCACCTTGTAGAATATAGACGAAATTGTGCAAATTGCAGGGGGGCATCCATAAATTATGTGAGGCATTTAGGGGGGAGGTGCTTATTTGAGACCGACCTCACCCAATAAAATTAAAATGTCCTTATTAGTATAATGGCGTAATACATAAGTAACCAATTTTTTTGACTGTGGAAGGATTTTACACTTCCACTGAACGTAGTAGTCATAGGTACTTTAATTAAATTTTGTCACGGTCAGTGAATCTCATCTCCTGGGATGTTTAAAGTTAGTTGTTAACCAAGGGCCCGCCTATATCCTTGTAATTTTTATTCTTTATCCATAAATTTCTAATTTACTTCGATCTGTTAAGTGGTTCTAAAATAGAGATGGCAGTTTCGCCACTAAAATTATAGCTGAATTCTACTTATAAAATCAAGAATCAAATCAACAAATGAATTTAAATACACGAAAAATACACACAAACATCACGCCTGTATTCCCTCCCAAATAGGGTAGGCAGAGCACACGAAACGTCACCGCTTCGGAGCCACTTTAGCAATTTAAGGTTCAAAGAAAAATAAATAATCGTAAAATACTAATTTAAAAAAATCTCGTACCTCAAAGTAAATAACTTTTCCGAGTGAACTTTATGAACATTACGTTAAGGTTCAATTCTGTTGACATATTGATTTTAGATAAGAGATTTTTCAAAGTAGTGACGATATTTCAAAAACTCTTACGAGAGAGAGACTTATGTACCTACTTAGCGAGATGAACAAGCGAGGGTTGAGCTCGAGCTAAATCTCACAATATCTCACCATGCCTGCCCGCATGAGGGTATAAAACCAACTTAATCGCCTTGTGTAATTTATAGACGTCCCTTAGCCATATATATAACTTCGTGTAACAGTTAACTCAGGGTTAAGTATTGCCAAAATATATGAAACGTCATCTATCATCTATAACCCAAGACTAACGATTTAATTTTTTTAACCTTAGTTAGACTATGCGAGTGGCCCTAAATTAAAAAAAATGTACATGCACTTTATGTTTTTTTTACACACTTAGTGGTTTAACTTCCGAATAGTTACACGGACCAAATATAACTGCCCAGCGTTAGGAGCAAATACAATGCCTTTTGTCACAAACGGGGTTATCTTCGAAATCAGCAATTTGACGATTCAGTGCATCGAATTTTGTATTAGGCAATATTATAATTACATTTATAATGGGTCTGACACAATTCATATTGCCTAATATTAACATAATGTATTTTGGCCTCATCATCATCTCAGCCGTAGGACATCCACTGTTGGACATAGGCCTCCAGTTGCTTCGATTGGCAGCGGCCTGCATCCACCAAACACCCGCGGCTTTAACCAGGTCATCCGTCCATCTCGTTGGTGGACGTCCTACGCTGCGCTTGCCGATCCGCAGCCTCCACTTGAAAACTTTTCGGCCCCAACGGCCATCCGCTTTCTGTGCTATATTATAGCCCGCCCATTTCCTCTTCAACGAGCTAATTTGCTTGGCTATGTCGGTGATCCTTGTTCTTATACGTATCTCTTCGTTTCTGCATGATTCGATGCCGTAGAGAAACCCCAAGCATAGATTTCTCTCTCTCTCTAACATACATATTGGACAAGTGATAGTGTTGTATTAATTAAATTTCGCATGATAGAGTACTCATCTCTTACAGCTATCATCTTCAGGCTTTGATGAATTATACCTGTAGATTCACAATCGCGCGCCCAAATATGTCCGAGCCAAATGAGCGCCACTTTGGTAAAATTGGCCTTCTTTTTTCTCAGTACGTTGTTGTCAAGTGTCAAGCGTTGTGGAGTTTTGCCGCTAGCGAAATTCGCCCGTAATAGAGTAAAAACTAGGTTCAAATTTCGTCTCGTATTATTTTAATTATTTTGTGTGAGATGATTTTATTTGTCACGCAAACAAATCAATAGTTCTGACATTCTTTGAAGGGGATTTTGTTCGGCAATGTGCGTCCTGGTTTAAATGTCATTGTCTTCAGGAGGCTGTTAGTGCTGCCACGTATTCTTTTCAGAAGCGATGCCTTTTTTTAAATATTTTTATTAATATAATGAAAAAACATTATTCAATAGTTCTGTACCAAATTTTAAGTCAATCCGACAACAATAAACAGGACAAATTATATAAAAGTTAAAAGCTACACTGTTAAAACATTAGTGTCGTTTTGTTCAACTAAATTATTGTTTAATTGGTCATTTATATTCTTTGTACGTGTTACTCTACTGTATAATTTAATAGTGGCATATTTGAGAGAGAGAGAGAGAGAGAGAGAGAGAGAGAGAGAGAGAAACATTTATTTATACATATTCGATACACATAAAAATACATTACATTGAAGGAAATTAAAAAAATAACATCGAACAGTATAAATTGGGCCCCACTCAGCATAATGTTACGGCAAGCCGCAACGCTGTTTTTCAGTCATTTGCTGGTCTATGTTTCGTTTAAGTCTTATTTTCTTAAGTTTTTTTTCTATATTGTACCGTTTTTTGCCCAAATAAACACTAAACATTAAAAACCTGGACAAAATGCAGTTGTTTTCGAAGTATGGTGCAACATGATCCCCATTAGATTACGCATGGTTGCCTTTCTAATTATATCTACAACAAGATGAATAGCCTAGCCATGACTAAAGCTCTGTACTTACCAATGCCCTAGATTTGCGGGCCCTGAATATGATTCCAAGAAAACCAGAATGCAAGGAAAACTAGTAAAAAAGTAAGTACTAAAAACTTAACTCAATATAGGTAAGGTTCGGTCGGGTTTTTGCAGCTTATTTTGAATTACCGATAAACAACCGGCCAAAGAGAGCTAGACTCGCGCACCGAGAGTTCTGTACATCCCTAAATAAAAAATAAATAAAAGGAATAATTATAGAATTAAAAAAAAACAGATTTATCAATATATTATTCAAAACCACGCATTTTTGAGTCACAAAAATGTATTTCTTTAGGGTTAACTTTCAACTTTCTCGTTCAGTAGATTCGGAGCAAATTAGCTGTGACAGACGGATAAACTGACAGACACATGTATGATCTGGCTTTTCTCATTATCTGTGCATCAGTCTAATTACCGTGCCAATTTTTCCAAGCAATAGAGACACGGTAATTGGCATTGGTCACTTTTTTACAATGTGGTCTAATTCCAAACCCATTTCGATTTTAATTTTATAACATTTTATTAAATACATACTAAATGATCGTGTGTAGGTATATTTGCAAAATAATGATTGAACTTTGTTTGACCTTCAACGTAAATAAACGTTATGTACTTAACTAAACCGCCTACCTAAGAGTAATCCTAACCCTGACAGGTGAAAGATGACACTAGTTTTTTTTTTAATAATTGTAACGGGCAAAGATAAACGCAGGTTTTAAAGCCGTGGCAACTGTGTTTAGCTATAATTCCGGTAACTTATAAATATAACATGTTTTTTTTAAATCCAACTGAAACCAAAATCCTTCAAATAGTTGTTTTAAAATATAAAAATAAATATTGTTTTTTTTAGACCAATGCCAATCACAAAATATATAAAATAATTAATAAATTCACTAAATACTACTAACTAACTTAAATAACATTTTTATATAATTAAAAAAGACCGCCTCGAATCGTTCCTGACGCAAAGGTGCCCAACACGCTTGCCGCGTTGCCGCGTTGAACGGCGATAGATAGCCTTTGCATCAATGCCAATTACTAATTACTAATAATCAGACTTGAGTACTGCATAGAAGAATCCGAATTACCGGATCCTATAAGGGCTCCGTTTTTTACCTCTTGAGATACTAAACCCTAGAAACCTTAAATCCTGGTTGACTTTGTTCCTCTAAGTCAGATGATTTCATCAAGCGGAATTTTTCTCTAGTAAGTAATGAGTGACAAACTGACATTTATTTGACTTTATTGACATTGTTCAACCGCGAGGGATTTTCACGATTTTTATTATCTTTTAGTCATACGACTTTAGCGAATGTTGAATAGTCAATATACCGGTAGTCAATTGCCATCAAGCTTTAATGACAAGAGTTGGCTTGCCGTCCGTGTTAAAATATAACCATCTAAAATGACCCTAGAGAGAGTACGTACGCTTGGGGGAGGGGCTCTGCTAACATTGGGTGTTCAAAGATAATTACAAATTTGCACAGAGCCCTCGGTGCGCGAGTCATAGTCGAACTTGGCCAGGTTTTTTAAACCAAACATTTTTAAAGGTTCTTCTGTAATCTAATACAAGAAATAAAGGTATTAAGTACCTAGGTGATTTGACGACTGGATGGCCAAATGGTTAGGAGAGAACTTGACTACGAAGCTTGAGGTCCCGGGTTCGATTCACGGCCGGGGCAGATGTTTGTTTGAATAATATGAATGTTTGTTTTCGGGTCTTAGATGTTTAATTAAACTAAGTATGTATTTTTAAGCATATACTTATCTATATAAGTATGTTTATCCGTTGCCTAGTATCCATATACAGGCTTAGCTTGGCACTACCTAGGTCTGTCCCATGATATTTATTTATTTACCTATTTAAAAACATATTTGGCATATGACACGATACCTTTACCACAGTAAAAGTAGGTACCTTTACAGTTTTGCAACACTTTCTTATTTTAATTTTAGATTTGCTTCCAAAATGAAAATTTCAACATACCTAATCGGTACAGTAAATTGGCTTCAATTGGAAATTTGAAGCAAATTTGCTGACAAACACACACGATGATCCCACAAGGGTTTATTTTGCCATTTGCTTGTTCAAGTGCGTTTATTTATGGTAGCAAAGAAAACGCATACTTATTTATACCAACTCCTGTTGTATGTGCTTCAATGTTTTGATGTAAATCGTTTGTAAATAAGTCTATGTACCTTCGGTGATAGAAGCGTCATTTTCTTGCTAGAGTGAGTAAGGTGTTCCAGGTAAATAAATAATGTATAATTAGGTAATCTGTCAGTTACTTTCATCTCACATAATGAGTGAAAAAACTGCCCAAGAGCGTGTCGGACACACCCGAAATAGGGTTCCGTAGCCACTTACTTAAAAACTTATCCGTTATAGTTTTCCTTGTAAGTTTGATATACTTGCTACCATCCTGAATTTTTTTTAATTTTTCTACCCACCGGATTAGATTTTAGAGGGGGGGGGACGCTCGATTTTTATGAAATGCACTTTAAAGTTGAATATTTTGCAAATCGAAAAATCGTTTCAGCAACCCCCTAATGATTTAAAAAGACCTATCCAACGATATCCCACACTAAAAGATTGGACGAAAAAAATTCTTTTTTTTTTTCAATTATTTTTTGTACAGTCAGCTGCATAGAAAGGGTACCCCCCTGTAATGGCGGTAGTATGGCTACCGCCGTTACAGGGGGGTACCTTTTCTCTGCAGCTGACTGTACCTAGGTACCATTTTTTCGGCATAGTTTACATATATACTTGTGATAGTCCCTGAGCAAAGCCGCGGACGGACAGACAGACAGACATGTCGAAACTATAAGGGTTCCATTTTTGCCATTTTGGCTACGGAACCCTAAAAACGCCGTATTACCGCCAAATATCTCAAATGATACTGGACACTAATTAGTATTCATAAAGGATGGCAGTGACACAGTTCCATTTGCAAGTGCAGCCGAGCTCCGAATCACAAGCAGGTGATAGATCACATCAGATTTACGATCAATACCATCATCCTTGAAAATAAGTATGACTGCGTCTGCACTGAGAATAATCTATGCTGATATTAAAAACAAAGAGATTACAGCCGACAGGGAATCGAACCCGGGACCTCGAGTTTCATAGTCAGGTTGTCTAACCACTTGGCTATACGTATCCATCCCAGCCTATATACGTCCCACTGCTGGGCACAGGCCTCCTCTCAGAACAGGAGGGCATGTGCCATAGTTCCTACGCGGGCCCAGTGCGGATTGGGAACTTCACACGCACCATTGAATTAGGTTTTTGCAGGTTTCCTCACGATGTTTTCCTTCACCGCAAAGCTCGTGGTTCAAATGTAACTCCGCACATGAATCTCAAAAAATTCAGAGGTGCGAGCCGGGGTTTGAGCCCACGACCCTCTGCTTGAGAGGCGATAGGTCAAACCACTAGGCCACCGCGGCTTATGCTACGTATAGTCAAGGGTATAGTCAAATAAATAAAAAATTATGTGAATAGTTAATACGAATGTTTATTCTACGGTCTTAGACGTTTAATATTATCTATAGAAGTATGTTTATCCGTTGCCCATAGTACAAACTTTGGTTAGTTTGGGATTAGGTTAATGAGGGCTACAGCGTATGAATTCGCCGCTAGAGGCGCTAGTGTAGCGAAAGGTCGCCAATATGTCAAAAAGTCACTGTTTTTGGGTAAGCTACGCGGGTTTATCTATTTATTTATTAATTTCTACAAAAAAAAACACAGCATTACAGTTAAACACCAATGCGCTGTAAAATTAAAATTATACAATTATAATTCAGAATTAAAGTAGACTCTACTCGTGACCACGAAACGTCGAGGTAAATATTACTAATTAATAATAGCGTGATAAGTCCCGTTTGTGGTATTTTGACTATGAGTGAGCATCACGAAAGTTTAAAACGTTATTTTATGGTACTGTTTTAAGATGTATTAAATATGATTTTAAGACTTTTAAAAACCTCACGCAACAGTGGCGCCATCTAGTAAGGTAAAAAACGATAGCCCTCATTGCCCCTTATTTATTTTATTCGTTTATAACTTTTTTTGTTTGTGTTAAAATATTATGTAGGTACGATAATTTAACCCACATTAAGATAACTGATTACTAATACGATACAAATCGCAAAATGTTTGAATTCGAAAAAAATAATTTAATCTCCAGACAAATCGAATTTTTAATTTTAAAATATTCGAATTTAAATGTTGCACGTTTCTTTTGACACAGTAGCTGTATGTAAAGTCGTTAGTTTGAGGTCGTGGACGATCAGTAGTGAAGCCATTAAGGTGACCAAACAAAGCTATAAGGAAATGCTTTTTACCACGTCTTTACCACCGAGCCTATATAACAACAATGTTATAAAACAAGCGCTCAGAATCATTCAATGATAAAGTGGGCGTCCTCGCCTCGACGCTATATTCTTCGTAAAGATAGCGGAATCCAGAGAATTGGCGCGAAAATTCCGTTCAGAGAGGTACGGTTTCGACCAAGGCTTTGCAGCTTTACGACCATTTTGTATGACTAATATAATAAGATTTTACTAAAATTCTTCAATTGTGTTGTCATCAAATCGTCACTGTTAATGTTAGTTTTTGTTGGCAGTTATTTTAAGTGTTTAGGTTTCAGTGTTTGTTTTTTTTTTTTTGATAAATGTGTGCCGTCCTAAAGGAAGACCAATGCCTTCCGGACGGGCGGTAATTATGCTGATTTTGTTACCATTTCATGACTGTGATACGTAATTTTCTTCTGTTTTCTTTTGTGTAAGTAACTAATAATGTCACGAATAAATGTTCTCTTTCTTTCTTTCCTTTTTACATAATTAATTTACTAGTAATAATAGGTACTTAGGTTTACACAACTTAGGCTGAATTACAACTAAACTGTTAGTTAGTGAGGAATAGTTATAGTTCAGCGAGTAAATGGTTATAATGAGGGCTATCGCGTATGAATTCGCCTGAGGTGAGGTCTCCGAAATGCCAAATCTCATAGTTTTTGGGTGAGCTACAGACGCGGGTTTATTTATAAGTAGCTTATGCCCGCGACTTCGTCCGCGCGGACCTATGTTATCGCGCGGTGGCGCCCTCTACCGGAATAAACAGTATGTTGATCCTTGGGGCTTAAACTACCTCTATACCAAATTTCATCAAAATCGGTACAGCGGTTTCGACGTGAAAGCGTAACAGACAGACAGACAGACAGAGTTACTTTCGCATTTATAATATTAGTATGGATTAGAATAATTTTGTGAATATTTTCCATTACCTGAAATTAATTATGGCAATTATGCGTTACGGGGCAATGAATGTCAGTGTTTTGAGACAGTTTTGTCTTTCGAAAACTTTTGTCCTCCCTTTTTTGCGAAGAAAACGGGACTGCGCAACATTGTGGTTGCTAGATATTTTTATGGCATGGTTTTAAGGTGTATTAAATATGATTTTAATATCTAAACTTTGTTTTCACGCCCGTAATAACAGACTTTGAAAACCACACCTAAAACCTCGACAGTGGCGCTAGCTAGAAAGACAAAAAACGATAGCCCTCATTCAGGAGTAGTCACTAAGATTGAACTAACAAATTCTCCTCAGATGCAATTGTAGATAATAATAGTAAACCATAAATAGTTAGGTAATTATGATTATAGTTGTCATGTTTCCTCACGATTCCATACCTAAACGGTACTAAGAAGTTAATTGGAATACTTAACAACACCTTGTCGACGCAAATTAGATAATACATGTACTTAGCATATTAAAATAATAGTTTATGACTTCATTTATCTTGTTTAAGTGTTTTGTAATGCAATTAAAGTTGTTAATTTTATAAGAAAAACTAGCTTTTGCCCGCAGCTCCGCCCGCGTGGTATTCGGTTATCGCGCGCTGTTTCCTCGGGAACTGTGCATTTTTCCGGGATAAAAAGTAGCCTATGTCACTCTCGAGCCCATAAACTATCTATAGGTACGCCTAAAATCACATCGACCCGTCGCTCCGTTACGGCGTGAAAGACGGACAACACACACAAACATACAAACACAATTTCGCATTTATAATATTAGTATGGATATCTTTTGCTCGCGTCTTTTCCCACAAAGAAATAAATGAAAATGGTTTTAGTTCTAAATTATCTCCGAAACTGCACTACAACCCTTTTATATTTCTTATTAATTTCATCCCTATTATGGATTTGGATTAAATTTCCAAAAGTATGATCTTAGTTTTCTGTGCATTGGTATTTTAGTCTCTCTTTTCTTTAATAAAGATGCTAGCAGTTGCTCTCGCCTCCATCTGCGTAGGATTCGTTTATCGATAGATTATGCAATTTTTCGGGATATACACTATCTTTTTTTGCTACAATGGACCACAATCATTGGGCGAGGAGAGTCCTGTACTCGTCCTGTACCCAGCCTATATTCGTCCCAATGCTGGGCACAAATCTCTTCTCAGAATGAGAGGGCTTGGGCCGGCAGTCCGGAATGGGTTATTAAAAAAAAAAAAAATGTAATTGACATTTTGGAAATGGTTCAAACTCGAAAAAAATTGCTTGCCTTGCCTCAAGAGATACTTACATAAAGTACTCGCTTGTCCGCGATCAGGGTTCACCAAAGTTCAGTCTTAAAATAATATCAGACAAGGTTTCTGCATGTTCTCACAGATAACAAAGCAATTTACTGCAAAGTCAAGTCAAATCAAAATAATATATCTTTATTCAATTTAGGCTACAAACAAGTACTTTTTTTTTAAATTAGCCATTTTCTATGTCCCACTAATAAATAAATATAAATATCACGGGACAATTTACACCAATTGACCTAGTCCCAAAGTAAGCTTAGTAAAGCTTGTGTTATGGACACTAGGCAACGGATAAACATACTTATATAGATAAATACATACTTAAATACATATTAAACATCCAAGACTAGAGAACAAACATTCGTATTATTCATACAAATATCTGCCCCGGCCGGGATTCGAACCCGGAACCTCAAGCTTCGTAGTCAGGTGCTCTAACCACTGGGCCATCCGGTCGTCAAAATCCCACTGCTGGGCAAAGACCTCTTCCTCGGATTTCCAACTTCCCCTGTCGGCAGCTAAGGTTTGCCAGTCGTTTCTGAATGCGTTCAAGTCGTCCCGCCACAAATAAGCACTTATGAATGACAAAAGAAAAATCTACCACCGGTTCGGAAAAACCTCTGTTGAGAAGAATCCGGCAAGAAACTCAACGAGGTGTATTTTTTTAACAGATTTACAATATTATTAAATGATATCTATGCATCACAAATACTTAACACAACTTTATTTTTAACACAGTAGATTCGCTATTTGAAGGGATCGCTAATGCCACAGAGAACATAATCTAATGCGAAGCAGAATTGGTGTCTAGTGTCCCATGATATTTATTTATTAAAATGAAAATTCCGGGATTATACTCAATTCCCGTGTAAATTCCCAAATATTATACTATCCCAAGTATATTAAGTAGTAATAAAACGAAAGAACATGGTATAAACGTTATGTATTATATAAATTCCTTATGTAATTGTACTCTAAGTAAATACATTATGGCTCGCAATGTCAATACTTATACACTTACCTATGCTTACTTTGTTAATAGCTATATGTACAGATTACATAGTTCGTTTACTTTGTTATTAACAATGGGAATAACAAAGATATGGTTTAAGGCTGCTTGCACACGAAACATAGTCAAGGAGTAATTATACCGGTCGGGGCCTTTAACTGAAGCAAATAATTAAAGAATAGAGTCTACAAGTCAAACTGTGACTTTTGAAAACAATTACTTTTTGTTATTTTATTTGTATTACATTACAAAGTTTATTCGAAGAAGTACCTAATATAAAGCAAAATTTTTGACGTTTGTAGCTTGATAGGCAGCGTCTATGAGGGAGCGGCTACTGTTTTCGCGCTCACCAGTTGGCGCCACTGTAGACAAAGGGCCAGCCTGAAGTATAGTAGTTATAGTTTTGTTATTATATTACAGGCGTGAAAACAAAATTTACATTTAAATCATTTATTTAATACCTTAAAACCGTACCATAAAAATATCGAGCATCCCACAGTGTTGCATAGTCCCGTTTTGTTCAGAAAAGAGGAGGACAAAGGTTCCCGAAAGACAAGACTGTCTCAAAACACAGTCATTGCCCCACAACGCATATTTGCCATAATTAATTCCAGGCATTGCAAAATATTCACAAAATAATTTTTAATTATAAATAAAACCTTTTGACATTTGACATTCGGAGACCTCTCGCTACACTTGCGCCTCTAACGGCGAATCCATACGCGATTGCCCTGGCGTAAATAACACAATTTAATTTGCGTGTACTATGTATGATTTAATGATTTGCTATTGTTAAAGGGCTCACCCGGTATAATTAAAGAGTAAGAATGTAGGAATGAAAAATATGCAAGTACAAAATGGATAAGAGACTAGCGGGTTCGAATCCTGTCCAGCGCACCCAAAATCTATTTCATTCTAAAAAAAGTTCGAACTCTATTGAATAAAAACAAATGAAACTTATAACATACAATTTACATAAAACATTGCAAGCAAAATAAAAGCTTGTACAAGAGTCTCCTCAAGACGCCAAGACCTACATCGTGTGTAAGCGGCCTTATTATTTAACACTAAAAGGCATATTATGGCTTTACTCATAAAGTTTACATCTATATTTACATTTTAAATTATCTTTTTGGTGGAATGTTAGTTGTACACTTTGTGCATATTAAGGTCTAAACATGGTTTAGGTAATTGCAACTTGCATCACCAACAGACTACCTACATTCATGTTTTTTTCGTCCGTTATATTATTAAAAATTATTTCATTAACTCCAGTTGTTTTATACGTTTGACGCACATCAATTTCCCATCAGATAATCAATAATCTTATTACCGAACATTGTAATTTATTGAATCAGGCGTTACTTTGCTGAGGTCAATATCAATAAACTATAATAATTACTTTGCTCACCCACGACCTTAAGATAGCTAAGTTTATGCAAGATATGCATATTCATGCAATTCCTCCACCTCCACACTGTAAACACACACAAATCACACAAACCCATTATCACCACCATCACAATACACCTGACGCGTTTCGAACTCAACCAGAGCTTATCTTAGTTATAGAGCAACACAACCATACACCATTATTATCAGGTGTTAGATTACTACATCATCATTATCATGTGTGTTAACATCTGATAGTATGGTGTATGGTTGTGATGCTCTGAAGATGAGGTCTGGTTGAGTTCGAAACGCGTCAGTGTATTGTGGTAGTGGCGATAGATGTTTGTGTGATTTGTGTGTGTTATTACAGTGTGGAGGTGGAGGAACTGCATAAACACGCATATCTTGCATAAACTTAGCTATCATAAGGTCGCGGGTAAGCAAAGAAATACTTTTAGTGCATTACCAAATATTGTCATAGTGATCCAAAATTGATGTGCATCAAACGAGAGCGCCAAATTTTGCATACTCTTCGCAAGTCATACCGTAATTTTTGCCCGAATCATCGTTTGTCATAATTTTTTTCCACTTAACCATACTTTTTGAAATTTTTAAATGGTCATCCTATAGAAAACTACATATATTTTAGGTTAGGTCTGTTTTGTAACAATTCTGAAGAATTTTATGGATTAAAAAAATAATAATTATGACAAACATTACATTCGGACTTCCAATAAGTATGTGAGCCGATATGGACCCGTTTATTTTCCCCTCATGTAACGGTTAGTCGCAAATTTTGCAGTGCCATCGGTCCACCTGGTGGAAGGCCTGCCAATGCTGCGTCTTCCTGGTCAGCAGTGACTGGTGTGGACTAATTTGATTAATTTGACTGACTGTATACACTAACTAGGTTTACCCGCTTGCTTGGCTTGTTTGCTTGTCAAACGCCTCATAATGCTGATTCAGCAGCCGTTTTACTTTTGCGGGAACACGCAAAACCGAGTCTTTTTGTATTTTTTAATTTAACTCCAAAGTTACTTTTACGTTATCCCCTAAAACCATATCGGAAATACAAACTAAGACATGGATGCACATATTTTTATTTTTGTTGTATATCTTTTTTGTTTTATTTGTGTTTGCTGTTTATTGTTTTTTTTTTTTCATTTTGCTGCATTTGTGTCTTCGTGCATGTGAATAAAAATGTCTTCTTTCTATCTCTTTCTTGTGATCGAACATACCGCTGTCATATTGTCTTGCACAACCTGAAAGGCATTTCCATCTTCTCACTTGTCTGCAACAGGCTATAAGGCTTATGATGAAGCTTTTCCACCGAGGTCATGGAATCATGAGCTCTTCCTGTTGGAAGGACTTTCTTGTCATCTGGGAGCATCAGTTGGAGTGGTTCCTCGCTGGGTGAGGAGGTGGTGGCGGCTGCAGTGCAGGATTTGCCACCGCTATGATGCTATCTCCTCTGGCGGCGACCACTTGCGGACGAGATTCTTCTGTATCCTGGAATAAAGCAAATATAGTGTCTATAAATTAGATTCTTGTATATTGTCCTGATGTCGGTGCCTCAGCACGAGCCAGCAGGAGTGGACCTATAGTCGTCTTCTTCACCTACATACCTACTTTATATATTAGACTTCAATCTCTCCTGTTGTCTCGTGCTGAGGCACTGACTTCATTTTCGTCCCAGCCTATATACGTCCCACTGCTGGGCACAGGCCTCCACTCAGAATGAGAGGGCTTGGGCCATAGTTACCACTTCAGACTGGTAGAAAAATATTTTCAGGGTTTTTTTGTAGTCGGTTCGGTTTTTGTTATAACATTTATTTTTCACGCTTTTTAGTGTTAATAATTAATAATCTAAGATACAATAGTTTAATGTCAACTGCTTGACACCTTTTACGAAAGATTGCTTTTTCTGATGCAGAGACGTTTATGTTAGTTGATTGAGTTGCCGGATAGTGACGTCATAATTCGCTATTGCCATTGAAACTCTATGGGAGAATTGTGTTACAGCTGACAGCTCATAAAAAGTACGTCAGTTGATTGGTGGTGTCATCATCCCTATTGAATGAATGAGTGCTTTACCGGTGGTGGAGTACTGGTGCTGGAGTAGGAACATCGGGAGTCTGCGTCGTCGCTCTCTGCCTTCACACCCCACCAGCTGCCAAACAAACATCAACAAATGTACCAGGACTTTTTTTCATTTGTGACGGTGGAAGCATTCTATACTTCCACTGAACGTAACATATACAATAGTTGCATCAAGAAACTGTAGCGACACAGGATTGCTTAGCTTGCGATATGGTTAACACGCGCTGGCTAAACGGTCTGTAGCTTCAGTAGTCTCTCGCCCGCCACCGCATACTAACATGTGTTTCTCTGTTAGTAATAAATGGAGTCAAGTACAAGACACTTTATTATTTGGAACAACCCACAAGAACCAGCAATTAGTTAAACCCTAAAAAATTAAATAACAAATATGAAAATATTTTTTTGAATTAGATATTGATCAGTTTTTAAAATCACCTGTTATTAGAGTTACTCCTGGCAGCTTCAGGACTGGCGCGGACGCCATTGCCTTCCTCGCCATCCTGCAGTCAAACCCTTACGTTAATTGCCAAGTTATCATTACCAGGTCCTATATTACGAAGTGGAAAACTCGAACTTGGTATCTTGCCGTCCATCTGACGCTAATATTATTTCATACGAGGGTGAGAAGGACGGTACGATACGAACTTCGATTTTCCAATTTCATAGCAGCGTACCTGACAATGAAGATCGTGATAAAAGAAATATCGCTAGATGGCGTTAGTATCGAGAGGTCCGTTTGACGTTTTGCTTGTGATTGGTTCATTTAGTTTTTTTTTCATGGCTTTTACGGCTCATTTAGTTATTTAGCCAATCATAAACGTGATATAAATATCAAAGTTGTCAAACAGGCCCTAACATTGTAGAGCGAACTAGTCTGTCAAAGGAAACTCTCGTTAAGACTTGGATGCTGGTTGATGCGAGTGAAATTCTATCCTACTCTTACACGTGGCGTTTGAAAGAGATAGAATTTCGCTCCTACTTCTAGCATATAACGTAAATACTGCACTGCCCTATGGCATGGAATTTAATGTAAAGCTATATAGATCTAATACAGGAATTAAACATAAAGTGGAAAGGCATAAAAATCGGAAAAACACTGCGGTGGTTGCTGCAGTCATACTGGTTGATCCAATGTTAAGCAAGATACTATCCATAGTAACTAGAGTAAACAAAAGCTACTGATTCACGAGGGGATAAGAGAAAAGTTATTGAGAAAACTAGGTAGTGATATAAGTGATAAATCACTAATGTTTGGCAGAATTAGATAGCCCGTTTTCCACTGGCTAATTCCTCTATGACCAATGACTGTATTTAAGATGAAATTAAGAGCGTTTATACACATGCTAGCTGGCTACGTTGCGTTTTAGCTAGTTTTTCTCAATCATTCCATAAAAAATTAATGAAAATTAAAAATGTGGTCTGATAGAACTTCTTAATATATACCTACCTTAGTTAATGCGTCTACTCCAATAATTATTCGTGATAGACTTTTGTATTCTTTAAAAAGAAATTAATGTTTATTAACGATTTTTAAAGAAAATAAAAGCTTATAACGAATAATTATTGGAGTAGACACATTAACTTTTATACTTATTAAGCAGAGTTCTATCAGACCATATTTTTAATTTTCATTAATTTTTTATGGGATAATCGAGGAAAACTAACATAAATGCGATGTTGCCAGCTCAGACAGGTATAGACGCTCTTAAGTGATCGATAAAAACGGTAAAAAAAGGCACGGCATTGCAGTAATTTGAATTTTGAGTGTGAGTTGTCTGAGAAATGAAAAAGAAGTGATATCTTAAAAAATAATTTAAGTTAGTAAAAAGCACCAAAATTAATTACCAACGTACAGACCGACATGCAGATTTAGAAATTAATTTTTCTACTTACCAAAGCTGGGATAGTGCCATTCCAGATGAGCTAAATTAAAAATAAACTACAATAATATTGCAACTGAATTGGACAAAGCTTTTGATACTTTCTAACATGCTTACCTTAACACTAATATGAGAAAATAAAAAAATAAGTGTTTTGAAATCATAATTGATTTGAAATGCTACAAAAGGCATTTGTGTTTTCTATCATGTTCGTAAAATAAGTAAGTAGTTTTTCTTTTGGTAGTTAATTTCACGAGTTTATGCCGCAAGGTTAATTACTTGGTCCTTTAAGTTTTAATAGGTATGAACAAAACTGAAGGCATTACAATTTTTTACACTTTTTTGTGATAAAATATAATTCCATATTAGTAAGCAGAAAACGAAATAAAAATTCTAATAAGAAACTTATAAGAACTTCTACCAGACTTTGAACATGAAAGTCTACCAGAATTTTATTAGAATTTTGGATTTCTACCAGAGTGTATCCCCTTTTTTCACTATCCATTGATTAAATTTATCTGACTGATAAATGTGATGTCGTCTCTGTTTGTTTTGTTCGAATAGCTTCACATTTATCCGTCAAATAAAATTAATCAATGAGTAGTGAAACAGCCCTCAAATTGACAATTTTATTGGACCTTATAAATTATTCCATGTAAAAAGTAGTCATTGATCTTCCAACAACAACTATCATTCGACTAAAAGATAGAATTTGTGACGATAAAATACCGGTTTTCGTCCATGTTAGTGCTTTCGTTAGTAACCGTGTTAATTGTCCCATTGTTAACTTGCATTCACTTAAGTCAAAGTTACTTTTAGGGGCGGTTTCACTATCCATTGATTAGTGTTAACTGTCGGTTAAAAGTGATGCCGTCTCTACTTGTTTTGTTCGAATAGACTGAGACGGCATCACATTTAACCGTCAATTAACACTAATCAATGATGGTGAAACAGCCCCTTGGAGATGTAAACAGGCCACTGGTTTACCAATGCTTGAGTTTGTCAGTCCAGGCACTGTGCTAGAGTTAGTATAGACTAAGGGCCTGTTTTACCACTTGTCGACTAATTTTAAATGTCAGATAAAATTAATACCGTCTTTGTTTATTCGGACAAAACAAACAAAGACGGCATCACTGATATCCGTCACTTAAAGCTAGTCGACAAGTGGTGAAACATGCCCTAAAAGTAATTTTAGTAATAATACCGTTGTGAAGTGTTAGTTCAGTTATTTTCATTAGGTATCAATTTCGGGTTGATCGTGCTATAATGTCTTAGCACAGATTACCCCTAGGGGTAATTTATTTCATAGCCTGGTATGCATGAGCTAGTTCAGGTGTTAGTACTACCTCAATCGCTATATCTCGACATTCGTCCGTGATACTCAATAGAACCCTGTCGCAGTCAGCATTTGCCGCACCTATCAAAAAATCTTGATAAGAACAGTAAAGGCGCTGTGAGGGTTCCACCGAGTGTAACGTATGGACTTGCCAGGATATAAGGGCCTATTTCACCATTCATTGATGAATTTTATTTGACAGATAAATGTGATGCCGTCTCTGCTTATTCGGACGAAACAAACAGGTATGGCATCACACATAATCTAAAGAGCGGAATTTTCATGGCATTTTTTGACATGTCATAGTGACTTCTCACTTATCGACTCTACTTAAATGATGATGTCGATATATAAGACTTTAAATTAGATTAGATTATAGTAAACTTATCAATTTATGTACGTAGAGCGTTCTTTTTACGCATACAAATGGATAAAAACACAGTCAACTGTAAAAATAGTTTAAACCGGAAAATAAGAAGAAGAATAAAACGTTTTCTTTTATACAGATATTAATGGAACAGTTGTTAACATTTACAACAGAAGAATTTCAACATTAAAATTAAAAAAAAAGAACTGAACTGAAATTATTAAATTAGAAATTGTTATCCATTCATTATTGGACGACCAGATGGCCTAGTGGTTAGTGACCCTGACTACGAAGCTTGAGGTCCCGGGTTCGATTCCCGTGTCGGGGCAGATATTTTGTATGAAAAATACGAATGTTTGTTCTCGGGTCTTGGGTGTTTAATATGTATTTAAGTATGTATCTATCTATATAATTATGTTTATCCGTTGCTTAGTACTCATAACACAAGCTTTACTAAGCTTACTTTGGGACTAGGTCAATTGGTGTGAATTGTCCCGTGATATTTATTTATTATTTATTTATTTATTATTCATTGCATTATGTCAATTTCACATTTTCAACTGCTCTAAAGTTGATTGGAAGACATCGCTCTTATTGTTTACCTCTACTTGTAATATTCTGTAGTACCTATGTTACGAGTATGTATCGATATTTTATGTATATCGGAAGTCGATAAGTGAGAAATCACTATGACAGGTCAAAAAATGCCATGAAAATTTCACTTTCTGAACATATCAGTCACATAAAACTAATCAATGGTGAAACAGGGGGTAAGACTAAGACCCCTACGATGCTTTATGCCAAGTCAGTTAGTGCAATAGCGCTACTCCAGGTTAAAGCTAGTGCTAGTCGGTGAGGTCAACGTGCGCGACCTGGCGGGTGCGCTTGGTCGCTGGCTCGTCCTCCTCCTCCGTCGCCGCCGTGGGGGGGAGTCTGGAAAGCAGGGTAAAAACAGTAAAGTCATTGCACCACGCGTTACTTTACGGAGGACCATATTGATGAACCAAAAACTTTGCTCACACGCGGCCTTATGATAGCTACGTCTACGCAATAATTGTGTGTTTCTCCAGCTCCTCCACTTCCATACTGTAAGAATATACACACATGACAAAATCCAACTATTATCACCACCACATTACACTGATGCTGTGTCTAACATGTGTTGGTCTGACGATGAACTCAGGTTGAGTTCGAAACGCGTCAGTCAGTGTGGTCTTGGTTTGCTGTAATTTGTTGCTATTATAAGGTGAGCAAAGTAATTTAATAGTTAATATGTTATGATCTCTAAGCAGCTCAATAGATGTTATCCCTTGGGAAACAAAATCCGAAGGGAGAGAATTAAAAGTTGTATAAATTTATGATTCTATGTAAGTTTAGAAAATTGGATACTGCCTAGGAACTGGAATTAGGAATTTATTCATTTGTATTATGTCATGTAAAACAATTGTTGGCAGATTCACGTCACTAGCGCGTAAACTCCAATTCAATAGAATCTGACAATCCTGTAGACACTTTCAGCCTACTAATATGAACACCGGACTGCCTAGGGCTTTGTGATGTGACTATTATAATTTTTTGATTCCTTTTAGATGATAATCACAACAACAGGGACATACATAAGCAAGTGTACCCACGTTAGGGTGTCTTAAATGTGTAGAAAATTGCCAGATTCTATTGAATGAGGTTAAGAACTTGTCTTAGCCAAACAAAAGCATCAATAGATCAGATTATCAAAGAACTGGCGTGCATTGGCCGATGTACGCCATTCATCAGGACTCACCCGTGCTTGGAGTAGTGGAGACCAGCGCGACGAACGAGCTGCCGCGCCAGCGGGAACAGCTCGTCGCGGCGCGTGAGCAGCGCCGGCACACAGCGGCTCAGCTGAGCTGCGGCCTCGTTCACCATCACCTGGCGATCAACGGGTTATTGGTACTGTTAAGCCGTCACACGATTCTAAAATCTCATAGATTTTAATCCACTTAGTTTCCTTTGTTTACTTTAAGTTAGATGAAATTTCTCAACAGATGGCGTTAGTGTGCATAATTCCTTTCTATAATATTTTTCACCTATGATGAGTTCTGTGACGTTTCGAGTTTGATAGTTTTAGAGATGTACCATTTAACGACTATTTATATTTTTCAAAAGTACAGTTTTAATTTTTTTTTTTATTATTTTGCTTTAAAATAGAAATAATTTTAAAAAATATTTTGCGAACATAGTATACGTAATTCGGAAAATTTTCAAGTGTCACAAAACTCATCATAGGTGAAAAATACAATAGAAAGTCAATGTTTTTTATCCACCCACCCAATACCAGAAAGTCGTTTTATATTTGATTCATAATTCATCATTAAAATATTCGTAAACTAAGTAAAATTGCTACAGAAGTGTATTATTTGTATTGGAACCATAGTAGGACCTTGTGCAAGGTCCGCCCGGATTACTAACACCATCTTACTCGGTAATCCTGTCGTGACATAGCAGTGCTTGTACTGTTGTGTTTTGACGTGGAGAGTAAGGCAGCCGGTGAAATTACTGGCACTTGAGGTATCCCATCTTAGGCCTCTAGGTTGGCAACGCATCTGCAATCCCCCTAGTGTTGCAGGTGTCTCTGAGCGGTGGTGATCTCTTACAATCAGGAAACCCACTTGCACGTTTGCTATCCATATTTGATCATAAATGTTATTGCAATATTATGCACGATTTTAAGTAAACGATTCTTGTTTCTAATTCCACTAGTACTGTCAACATCGAATTAATCATCATCATCAACACCATCTTGGCCTATACATATAAGTCTTACTCCAGGGCACAGGCCTCCTCTCAGAATATCACTAATAACAATTAAAAGCTTACCTCATGTAACGTCAAAGGTTTCTCCGGTTTCCTTTTACAATCGAACCTCCCATATATCGCCGCGTACTTCCTAATCTCCTCCATCCTCCTTGGGTCTGACTCCGGCATCATCATCACCAACTCCAGGTCTTTACACATCTTCTTCTTCGTATTCTGAGGCTTTGGCTCTAACTGGGGTAAGTGTTTGCTTAGTTTCTCTGCCGCAGCGGTTAACTTTTGTACATGAATGTCTAATAGTACTGGCGTTAACTGTACTGGGGAAGTGACAGAGCTTGGACTTGATCCTGCTGAGGGTGGGCATGCGGATTGGGGAGAGAAGCTTCTAGAAGCTGTGGAAGTTACGGGAGTTGCTGCAGCTGGAGATGGAGGTAAGACTATCTTGGAAAAGTTGTTGTGGACAGGACTGGCGTTAGGTTGGGATGTTGTTGAACCGCAACTGTTTTCGGGAGCACCAGGGGAGGGACTATACGCCGGGCGGCTTTCCGGCGAATTTACCGTCCTTGGTAAAGTTGTTGGTAAACTAGGAAGAGGGAGGAGTCTTTGGTTGCATTGGATGAAGGGGTTTTCAGAGGGGCAGATACTTGGGACTATAGGGATCTGGAATAGGGCGGGGTTGTTGACCCACTCTTGTAAAGCTTTCTGTAGCCGCCTGACGTGTAGGGGTTTGGATGCCATGCCGACTAGAGCCATTATTTCTAGGAACTCTTCCTCCCCCGCGTCACAAAGTTGCTGGACGTCGTCACCGCCTGGATAAACATAAATAAGTAAATCTGTTGTCGCTTTGACATCATTAATTAGGTCAAAAATATTTTCAATCTTTCTGTATTCTGTTGTAAATACAACTTTGAACTACTAAAACACAGGTTAGTTATTTTTTCGTGTACATTTACTTAGATACCTACTATGTCTAAACTAATCTAATTTTATAGATTTTTGGATAGCAAAAAAAAAATTCTAATTAAAATAGTCAGTTACTTTATATCAGAACGCCCGTGACGTCACTTCTTGGTAAAAAGTTTATGTAGGTGTGACGTCACACGGAACTTTAAGCGGCTATATCTTCATAATTTTTTAAAGTACGTGTCCGATTTTTTAAATACTAACTGACTAGTACCTATATACATGTTTACTGAACATAATAATATACAAAACAAAATCATATACATAAAAAATACATACTAGTATTTATAAGTACTCGTAATGATTTTTTTTAGTACAACAGGTTTACTTTTTGTATTTTTTTTATTTGTAGTTACTTAATAATTTTAGGAATCTAGCTTATTTTCATATTTAAATGTAAGGATACCTAACTATAAGTTTAGGACATTTTTCCAACGGCTTAAATTTTTACAAGCTTTTCTTTAGTTTGCCCTGTTTATTATTTATTTGTTTAGGTCAATGGAAGCTAAATATGAACCACTTTCAGCGGTCCAATTGACTTGGAATTTAACATACCTACTTATGACAATTTAGAGTCAATATCTGGTAGTTACATCTTGGTGGTCCCGCCAGGATCGTATCCGCTGGAGGGAACTCCTCAATGTTTAATAGTACCGACTTAAAATTTGGTAGGTACGGATATGCAGTTTAAATGACAATGCAAGTACAGCCAACAAAAAGTGCAGTCAGCAAAAAAAAATTTTTTTTTAAATGTAATTTTTAACAGAAACTTTTTTAAATTGTTTGAAACCAATTCTGATTCTCAAACATTTATAAGTATCCAAATTTAGTTTTTTTTTACCAACCATAAGGAGCAACCCTAAAAACTTAACATAATCGCAAGAAGCCACTTCACAAATAGGATTAACCATCTTTATCAGCTCCCTTAGTTCAAAAGTCGAAAAAAACTAATCTTTCTACATTATATTAATATGCAAAACTAGCGGGGCAAGTTCATTGCTGTCATTGTTCAACAAAAACGTGTGATTCGATAAAAAACATCATTTCACACACTTAATTTAGGCAAATATGCAAATGTCTTACGTGACCATTTTGCGAAGGGGCGAAAAAAAAACAAAAGGCAGACCGGCCAAAACCCTTCCATCCGACGTAATTGCAGATAAAAAAGTAAGAATTAAGAAAAAATAAATTTGCATTAGGCGTCTGCGTTTTTAAGCTTTCTGTATGGAAATGTTGTTTTTGCGAATCTCTTGTGATGAGAAAGTGTTTTTTCTTGGGTTCCTTTGGCTAACTTTGAGTGTTTGGGGATCAATCAATGGTTCCAACTCCAACGGAAGACCAGCGTCGGCCGCAAGTTTGACATCATGCTGAGTTGGGACCATTTCGTGAAAAAATTTGTCATGACTTCCTTTTTTCTTTTTCTTGGTAGTGATATTAATATTGTAATTTTATTTTTATTTTTTTGTTTTTTATGCGTACTACTATGACGATCCCGAGTGGAGAATCTGTTTGGAATTGTAATTGTTTTATTGCTTTTTATTATTCAATTGTAACATTTTTGTGACATTTCATTTTTTTTTCTAATTTATCTTTTGTGTATTCTTGACAATTTCAGTATAAATTCTCGTAACTTTGACATGTAGGTACAAATTATGATATAGTTTTATACTGAATGAATTTGTTTTTCTTTCTTTATTTCTTTCTTTTAATCCCTATACTACGAAGTGCAAAATTGAGGCAAAATTCCAACTTCGTCCCTTGCCGTCCCACTGACGCTTACGTTATTCAGTACGAGAGTGAGAGGGACGGTACGACACGAACTTCGATTTTCGCTTTTCGTAGTAGCCCACCAGCAATGGCAGGTGGTAGGACCTTGTGCAAGGTCCGCCCGGATTGCTACCACCATCTTGCTCGCTAATCCTGCCGTGAAGCAGCAGTGCTTGCTTGTGTTTCGGCGTGGAGAGTAAGATAGCCGGTGAAATTACTGGCACTTGAGGTATTCCATCTCAGGCCTCTAGGTTGGCAACGCATCTGCAATACCCCTGGTGTTGCAGATGTTTGTGGGCGGTGGTGATCTCTTACCACCAGGAGACCCACTTTCTAGATTGCCTTCCAGTCGAATAAAAAAAAATTGTGTATTTAGTCTGTGGTAGTTACCCATTTCGAGCAGCGTGTCGTAGTACGCCAGAAGACTGGCGCGCTGCATCACGCGGTATAGTTGCAGCTCCGCCTCGTTCGCCGGCGCTGACGTCACCACCACTGCAATCATCATCATCATCATCATCATCATCATCATCATCATCACCATATCATCATAATCACCATCACTTGCTGAGTTCTAGGACATCGACGTGTTTGTCCGCTTAAAATGGTAAGTAATTCATTATATTATTTTATTTATTAAGTGTATCATCATCATCACCATCCCAGCCTATATGAGCCAATCAACTTTTTTACCGACACTTTGGGCGTCTCTTGCGTTACCGAAATTGTCTCTGGCGTTACCAAAAAGTCGTACTTCCAACAAGATATTTCACGGTTTAATAGGTTGAACTTACGTAGCATGGCATGTTTTTATGTACACATCTATTAAATTACAGAATTAACATGTTTACTTACAAAAATCTGCAATTGTTTGAAAAAATTCGCGGACAGATTAGTGTCGGTAAAAAAGTTGATTGGCCCATATACGTCCCACTGCTGGGCACAGGCCTCCTCTCAGAATGAGAGGGCTTTGGCCATAGTTCCCACGCGGGCTTAGTGCGGATTGGGATCTTCACACGCACCATTGAATTGCTTCGTAGGTTTGTGCAGGTTTACTCGCGATGTTTTCCTTTACGGCAAAGGTCGTGGTAAATTTCAAATGTCATTCCACACAAAATTTTCGAAAAACTTAGAGGTGCGAGTCGGCGTTTGAACCCACGACCATCTGCTAGAGCGGCGATAGGTCAAACCACTAGGCCACCACGGCTTATGGCCACTGTATAGTGAAAAGTGTGGGGGTTTTGTAATTAATAATAATAATATTAATAAAATCATTTATTGCCACGGAAAATTGATTCTTTATCAATTACTAGTGTGTAATACGAACACGACCAAAATAAGTTTGCATTCCGCACTTCATAAGAACAGTTCAAATTCAAAAATTAAAAATTCTATGGATAGGAGACGAAAATTTGTAAGACGCGTATCGGCGACAAATAGAATAAAAGCTTGCTGATGCTAAAAATTTTGTCTCCTACTTGTGTAATTTAAAATTTTTGAACTATTGCTAACTTATCTTGCTCATCGTGTTAATAGGTAGGGTTGATATTGCTCACGTCTCCCATAATACCACATCCTACCACCACACCCGATCCGATCCACCACATCCGATGGTACAGTCACCAGCACCAATATCTGACACAACAAGCGTGCATAAATATCTGATACGACTCTATTTCTAGGGCCGAAAGGAGGTGTCAGATATTTTTGCACGCTCCGCTGTGGCAGATATCAATGCTGGTGTTACGGAAGACCACAAACCCTCTTATAAAACACCTTTCTTGCCTCGAAATGCATCGTTGCATAACACAACACGCGAGTATACCATAAAACAACCTTCCGTCTGTTCATCGGAAATAAACGCAACGCTTAAAACGAGCTAATTTATTAAAAATGCAATCACATCGGCTTTCCAGAAAGTTTTAACGTTCGTGCCCCTAACAATTTGGCGGCGGGATCGCGTGAGGAGAAGCGCACACAAAAAACAACCCCTTTTAATAGCAACCCTACCTACTACCGAAAAGAATCGCTCCGACCGTTACCGGGCGAAAAAATTCAAAGGTTTATATAAAGGGGACGTCTTTTGTTAGACAGAACGGGTTGAAACCCCACGCCCTGGCGCGCGGGAAAAATATCGATCGTTGTCATGTATAAAAAAATGTTGCCACCCCAAAAATGGCACCCCGCGTGCACCATTGGGTTTTTGTGGGTAAAAAAAAATGTGGGGTGGGTCTATGACTCCACCTCTAGCAGGTAAAAGTTTTAGATAATAGAAAAAATATGGCAAAAAATTTGGGTCTTTTTGTGATGTAAATAATATGGGTAAAGCTCCATCCCATTTCTTCACATAACGTGAAATATTATTTGACTCTACATTTGTTACATACTGGAAATCTACATATTAAGATTTTTAAACTTACGTCACTTACTAAAAAAAAAAATTGCTGTTAACTTCATTTACACATTTTGCAGGTGGTAGGACCTTGTGCAAGGTCCGCCCGGATTGCTACCACCATCTTGCTCGTTAATTCTACCGTGAAGCAACAGTGCTTGCACTGTTGTGTTTCGGCGTGGAGAGTAAGGCAGCTGGTGAAATTACTGCCACTTGAGGTATCCCATCTTAGGCCTCTAGGTTGGCAACGCATCTGCAATCCCCTGGTGTTGCAAGTGTTTATGGGCGGTGGTGATCTCTTACCATCAGGAGACCCACTTGCTCGTTTGCCATCCAGTCCAATAAAAAAAACACTGGTATTCATTGTGGACAAGTAACAATATTAATAACAGTTAACATCTAAGTAGTTTAAGTTAAGTAAACAAAGTACTAGAAATTAAAGAAAATTGTATAGTCAGTTTCCAATAAACCACCCAAAATTAATCATAAGCGAAGTAATATAGGTAACTCACAAAACGAAAACATCCTGCATTGCATACCTCCTATATCTTGTTTTGCACTTTATTCAAAGAAAAAAAAACCATGAGAATATCCCTAACAAGCCCATGCCCAACTCTTTCTAAAATAAAAAAAAAACCTGTCTCACGATCCGATGTCCAAAAAACATATTTGCATAATCTGTGCTCGCAAAAAAATCGCCACGCATCGGGTTTATGAAGGGACGCTCGAGGGACGCTAACCCGCGCGTATTGTTTTTTTTTTAATTTTTACTTTTTTTCTGGTCACGTCACAAATTTGCATATGATTTCAATGTCCTTAATTTCTTGAGTCTCACGGTGTAGAAAGTTTTTTAGTGATTGTAAAAAAGTCTTGAGAAACAGTATCGACTATTGAGTCATTATAATATTTAATTTATGCATTTGTGGCATATGACAGTAGGTAGATATCCTTTTTTATTTAATTTTTTCAGACACTCTTTGCATTTAATTTTTTTTGTTTTGTTTTCTTTCAGACACTGTTTTTTGGCGTATACATATCTGAAAAAAAATTCTGATCAAATTTTTTTTTTTTTTATTTCATTATTTTAATTTGTGAATCTCACGATATAATAACGTTTTCAAATAGTTAGTTATAATCTCTTGTTATTGAAAAACTGGAAATATCTAAGTTAAATTCTGTGTCAGAAGAGATTGATGCAAAAAAATTAAGCTTTCATAAAAATAGCCTTGGTACCTAATTGAAAGAGATTTTCCAATGAGTTACCATAGGTAATTAAAATGTGTAATTGACGTGGTATTAGCTTCTTAAGCAGGGGATTGTGGGTTCAAGCCCGGGCTCACTCTGAGTTTTTCGAAAAACATGTGCGAAATTACATTTGAGATTTACCACGAGCTTTACGGTGATGGAAAACATCGTGAGGCCTTCACAAACCTGCGAAGCAATGCAATGGTTTGTGTGAAGTTTTCAATCTGCATAGGCCCCGCGTGAGTGCTACAACCCAAGCCCTTTCATTCTGAGGGGAAGCCTGTGCCCAGCAGTTAAACATATATAGGCTAGGATGATGATGATGATGGTGCAGTATAGGTCTTATTTTAAATCCTAACTACCTAATCGAACTTTTTGCTTAATGGTCATGGATTCAGTAACAAGCAATCCGTATCCAAACTACTGTTTGTCCGTCACAGAGCTGTATCTTTTGAACCACAAACATATAAAAACAAATAATGTTAGTAAAAGAAAGTTAAATAATAATAATAATAATAATAATAAAATCTTTATTTCAGATTAAGATTACATATCTCATCCATATCATGTTAGTACAACTTACAGCTAAGTAAACTAAAACCTAAACCTAAGCAAAGTAAGACTAAAAAGTATTCATTCGAAAATAATAGATATTTTTGCTTTCGTTTTTTTTTTGCTCGTTAGTTTCTTCTGTCAAATCAGACACAAAGTTGGCCGGTTACAGCTACAACCACGTCAGAAATAAACTGCGGTACTAAATTCGGTGTGATTTCAATATTCCAAACCAGAAAGTTTTACGTAAAAAAAAGTTTATAGTTTTTCAGTGTAAAAATTATTGTATAGATTTTTTTTTTATCTATCTAACAAGACTTGCACACAAAAGTACCTAATCCTAATTTAGTAATGGTTACAACTCCACCTTCTCATTTGAAGATAATCTTATTGGGCTTAGTTCCACACAGATTCATCTATCTATATATATATAAAATTCAAAGTCCTGACTGACTGACTGACTGACTGACTGATACGAGTATATCAACGCACAGCCCAAACCACTGGACCTAGAGACTTGTAATTTTGCACATAGATACCTTATACAATGTAGGCATCCACTAAGGAAGGATTTTTGAAAATTCCCACGGGAACGGGAAAAATCGGGATTTATATATTCGATTCTGAGTGACCTTATCTCAGTAACAATAATAGTAACAAGTGTAATATAATAATAGTAACAATAAGTGTAACAAATTTGAAGAGTCTAGTTATTATTGTTACTGAGATAAGGTCACTCAGAATCGAATATATAAATCCCGATTTTTCCCGTTCCCGTGGGAATTTTCAAAAATCCTTCCTTAGTGGATGCCTACATTGTATAAGGTATCTATGTGCAAAATTTCAAGTCTCTAGGTCCAGTGGTTTGGGCTGTGCGTTGATATATCAGTCAGTCAGTCAGTCAGTCAGTCAGTCAGGACTTTGAATTTTATATATATAGATTCTGAGTGACCTTATCTCAGTAACAATAATAACTAGACTCTTCAAATTTGTTACACAAGTAGGTATTACATTAATTAAAACATTCATTTCAGGATTTTTGGAAATTCCTACGGGATACGGAAAAAACGTGATTTATATCACGCACACACACCCACACTGCACACACACAATTGCATGCTTGCAAATATTTTTCTTTCCTTTTCTATTTTACATTGTATCAAAATCAAAATTTGCATGTTCATTTAATTTTAGCAAGATGTGGGTAATTTAGGTAAACAACCTTAGGTGTCATTCTACGAGACAGGCCCATGCCTAGTGTAGGTGATACGGACAAACATTATATGCTAGAAATCATGCACAGTGAAACAGTTTTGTTAAAAACTCAACTTCAAAAACTCATGTTACGTTACTAATTTATGAAATGTTTAAAGCCAACAAATGTAGGTAATCTCTGTATTTTCACTGTCTCAATAAATTTTTTTTTTTTTTTTTTTATATATTCTGTTCAACGGAATCCCATGAACAATAATTACTAGACTCTTGAAATTTGGCATAGAAGTAGGTAATTATAATAGTAATTCTTTTTTTTAAGGATTTTTGGAAATTCCCACGGGACAAGGAGAAAACGGGATTTATATTCAGTTCAACGGGATGGTCTTATCATTTTAACCGAAATTTAGCATTTAGGGTCCATGGGGGGTCCAGGGGTCTATCACAAAAGGATTTCCCGACATTCTGACGGGAACGGGAAAAAACGGGATTTTTCGTTTTTCTGGACTTAGAAAGCTAAAATTTGGCATGTAGGTTGCTTGAGGAGTGTAGGAAAGCATTAAAGAGATAATTTCCCGAAATTCCTACGGGAGCGTAGAAGAGCATTGAGAGTGGAGTTTTCGAAATTCCCACGGGAACGGAAAAAAATTGGATTTTTCGTTTTACTGGTCGCAGAAAGCTGACATTTGGCATACAGGTTGACTCCACTGAGTTAATTTTCCGAAACTTCCATGGGAAAGGGAAAAAACGGGATTTTTCGTTTTACTGGACGCAGAAAGCTGAAAATCGACATGTAGATTGCTTGGGGAGTGTAGAAAATTACAAAATTCCCACGGGAACGGGAAAAGTGGGATTTTTCATTTTACTGGTCGTAGAAAGCTGAAATTTGGTAAGTGGGTTCCTTGGGGAGTGTAGGGAGCGTTGAGAGAGAATATCCCGAAAATTATTACGGGAACGGGAAAATTGGGACTTTTGTTTTTCTTTCTTATTTATTTAAAAAAAAAAAAATTTTATTCGAAAAAGTATACTCCCAAGGTGGTCCATTGTCACCAAATTAGGATCTGATGACGGGATCACAGGGAAATCGAGGGCAACCCTCAAATTTTGTAGGGACGCATTAAGTTTTTAATTATATTTTCTCAAGCTATTTAAGTATTTGCGTCTGATAGACATCATCTCATGTTGATGAGCTAATGATAGTAGGTAAAACTCCTTAACGGTTAGGAGTTGAGGTTTTTTTTAAAATATTATAATATGCAGGTATTAGACATTTAGTTGTTTTCATTCTGGTAAATAAATATCGTAGAAAGTACATCTGTGTTACCCCAAATTTAACGCGGGCGAAGCCGCGGGCAAAAGCTAGTATGACAATATTTAACCGAAAATCAACCAACAAACTAACCAGTTAATTTAAATCACAAAGATCCCAAATTGTAATTACCTTCTCGCTTACACGTGCACTACCGTGCGAAAATCTAAACTAATTCAAACGAAATACAAAGATAATTAGCCTAAAAAACACCCTGGTTAAAAATCAAAGACAATTTCTTAGCGGATAAACAAAAACACGCTTTTGTCGTTCGAAATTTGAATCAAAAAGCGCAAGGCGCTAATGACAGGGTAACAAAACAAAATGGCGGGATGTGTGCGTGCATACGATTAGATATTTTTTAGCACTTGCAATGTGATTGATATGCGTAATACTGTCTTTTATGAATATTAATATCCATTGTGCATCCGCTAACGACTTGAAAAAGTTTGTTTTTATAGAGAAGCTGCCGTGCGAATCTTGCGCGTGAACGTCTTAGAGCTTAAAAAAAGTTTCTATGCTAATCTGTGACGAAAAAAAACAGATCTGACTTATTAAATTTATAAATTATTAAAATGCTTTTTTTCCGGTAACTAATGTGAAAAGCCTAGGTTTTCTTTTTTTTTTTGTTCGTTATCAGATAGATAAAGATAACATACCCACAAAAGGAAATTCACACGGTTAAAAATAAAACTCTACTGATCACATCCTTTCTTTATTTAAAAAAAAACATGTTGTCGTTGTTAGTCAGTAAGTGTTACTAATTTAGATATAAGTCAACGTCTACTAACATAATATTATGGATCTGTATGGTCTGAAATAAAGAATTTTATTATTATTATTTATGTAACTTTTTTTATAGAGTCGATCTAGAAAACGGCCAGTACATTTAAAATTATTTATTTTTCAACAAACCTTTGTCTGTGAAACAGAATATCCTGCCCTGTAGTCAACATTTAGGCGTGTAATACATTCTAAATTCAAATTGAAAAACCGGCCAAGAGCGTGTCGGACACGCCCAAAATAGGGTTCCGTAGCCATTACGAAAAAATTAAGTAATATTTTTCTAAGGATTTCGTATTTTATACGGAATCTTCCAAGTTTAGGTATATTTTATACCTTACGCTGCTATTTACTCATAAACTACTATAGTTCTCAAGCAAACTTAGCCGTTATAGTTTTCCTTGAAAGTTTGATATAATGACTACCATCCTGAATTTTTTCAAATTTTTCCACCCACCGGGTTAGATTTTAGAGGGGGGGGGACGCTCGATTTTAATGAAAATTTGCACTTTAAAGTTGAATATTTCGCAAACAGATGACTGAATCGAAAAATCGTTTTAGCAAACCCCTAATCGTTTTAAAATACCTATCCAACGATACCCCACACTATAGGGTTGGATGAGAAAAAAAAATCACCCCCACTTTACGTCTATGGGAGGTACCCTAAAAAAAATTGTTTTTTAATTTTTAATTATACTATTTTGTCGGCATAGTTTACCTATATATCCGTGCAAAATTACAGCTTTCTAGCATTGATAGTCTCTGAGCAAAGCCGCGGACGGACAGACAGACAGACAGACAGACGGACAGACAGACAGACAGACAGACAGACAGACAGACAGACAGACATGGCGAAACTATAAGGGTTCCGTTTTAGCCATTTTGGCTCCGGAACCCTAAAAACCTGCAACCATATAAATACGATTGCAGTCAAACTCAAAAGGAGCCATATTCACAATAATTAAGGTTCAAAATGTAATATAGCTTTGTGTATAATTCAGTGTATAAAGAAAGGGTTGACCCGTCTCTACCGTTGACTGACAGATGGCCGCACAATCCTAGGGTTGCCATAAAAAATGGGTGGAACATTTTTCTGCTTATTGAATTACATGTTTTTATTTGTTTTGCCGCCTTTAACAAGACTATGAAAATCTGAAAACTGAGCATGGGGCTTGATTGATGGTACTTTTAAGTCGAAAATACCCTTTTCTAGACAGGCAGCACAAATTTCCTTGTAATTAGTACAATCGCTATTTTATTAATTTATATAATTTCTAAGATAACTGGCATGTTGCCCGCGACTCCATTTTGCGTAGAATTCGTTTATCGCTAATCGCTAACTATGGAATTTTTCGGGATAAAAACTATCCTATGTCCTTCTCCGGGACTCAAACTATCTGCATACTGAATTTCATCTAAATTAGTTTTGTAGTTTAGACGTGATAATGAGGTAACAAACAAACCGAATTACAAAAGTTAGATATACAAAAAAATCTTGTTAAAGTTTCATCATAATCATCATCCCGGCCTATTACATTGCACTGCTCGGCACAGGTCTCCTGTCAGAACGAAAGGGCTTGGACCGTAACTATCACGCGGGATTTCGCATTTTACGTAATACGAGTATGATTATAATTAAATTATTGTATTTATATAATGTAATTGTTATGTTGAGTGAATAAATAAACTAAACTAAACTAAACTTAAAACCAAAAATATTTGTGAAAATAATGAAAATATCAATGTTCTATGAAATTATCGCACACCTCAAAATCCACACCCCTTTGACACGTTCACGCGTGGTAAACGGCTTTCATTACTATTCTACTTACAACAATAGATAATATCTATTGGTGACTCACTAGAAAGTCTAGGAAAGAATACAGGACAAAATATTAGGTTCCGTATCGTATTACAATCCTCAATCAACTCGTTTTGGCTCTAACACTAATTCGATTATTTAGGCAATTTTACCAACCCTATGCGAAACGAAACATAAGGGTGAAACAATTTTGACTCACTTTTTTGAATATCTATAGTAAGTGAGGTGCTAACTATCCCCAGAGGTACCAATTAGTCATTCTAATGGGAACATGTGTAAAACGCGTAAGTGGCGCCTCAGGCACGGTGGCTTTTCAATTTATACATTGTCTGTGGTAATTGAAACTTTTTAATTTTAAACGTCGGTGTCTTAGCGGCCAGTAATAGCTTGGGACGAGCATCTGTGCTTAAAAAAAAATTGAAATGCGGGGAAACTACCATCGTCTTCTTCACTATTGATATTGTCACAGGTAGGGATGCAATACACACTACAGTAGTGGCACGGTTGGCTTTCTGTATAAATCTATTCTGAAAATTAGCTACGGATTGGTTTGAAACAGTCGGGTCGGGCTAACTTCGACTTCTAATACCTAATACGTAAGTGGCACATGTACTATGTTTTATAAGTATCTTATCTTATTGTTAGGGGTCCTTGCGGATACACTTCGACTCGTAGGGATCTTTTGTGTAAATGTTTTGTAACTAGGTGCGCAGGCGTACGCGTACCTGTCTACGAACATCTATGAAGTATATTGGTAGTAGCTTAATTAGACACTAAACTGTCGTTCACCGAAGATTTCCTTCCCTATATGCGAAGGACTTTACGATTAAACTTAATTTTAAAACTTAATGGCATCTGAAAACTGACACGAGCGATTTGTGGCGAAATGTAGACGTTAAAATGCTTAAAAGTTTTGGCTGATTCCTTAAAAAATTTTTTAATGCAGGTGTAAGTGCTGTCAAACTCTTAAAGCTATCATTATACGCATTTTAATTCCACATTTAATTATAAACAGTATCAAACACCCGCATCGGAAAGGCCAAAAACACATGTCGACCGTCGCTCTAATTTCTTTATTATGTTTGATTAACCCTTCAGAGCGTAATTACGAAACAGATGCAAACCTGATTAATTACTAAAAAAACGTCCACCTGCCCAAATCTCACTTTCGATTGGAAAAAACTGAAGTTTTTTTTTCTGGTCCAATCTCGTATGTAAATCGGCCAGTCACTCTTTTGTTTTTTGTCTCTGATTTGAATCGGAAGTTGGGTTTTTAGGATTAGGTGAGATTAAGGTCTGTCGAGCATTAGAGCAGCGCAGATTACAAAGTTTTTAACCGGTTTTTAGTCGAATTTTACGAGTATAAATATATTGTGCAACTAAATATATTGCAAATTACAGTGATAATGAACGATCGACAAATAAGTTTGAAAGATGTGATTACTTTCAAACTAGCTCAGAATAATAGTATAATATAGTTTTAATTTAGTTTGTAATATTTAGTATTTTAGTTGTTATTTTTAAGATTTTTTTTTCATATTTGTACCAAACCAATAAAATAAATATACTCAGAACTCAATCTGATCAAAAGCCTTTTAGACTTGCGAGAAAAATGGTGCAAGTTGTATTACATTGCGAGAAGGCTAATCTTCAATAAGCATAATAAAAGAAGCTCAATGAGTTTATATTTCATACAATTTCGTTAGATTGATGGCTTGCTCTACACATATGAACTAAATATAAGTTTTTTTTGATGTAATAGCAGACAAACGAGCAGACGGTTCACCTGATGTTAAGTGATTACCGTCGCCCATAAACATCCGCAGCACCATCAGGACTGTAGATGCGTTGCCGGCCTTGAAAGAAATGGTACACTCGCTTTTGAAGTGAAAGCAAAGTTACAATATAATAGAAGAATAAGCTTAAAAGGAGAAATCATCTAATTTAGGGTCAAATTTAACTCAAATGAATTAACATAGCACCCTTTTTAGATACCAACGAAAGAACATTTCTAGACAAGACAACTCCACAAGTAACTCGACACCCGTGGTCCAGTCAACCCTAATTGGAATCCAGAAACATCTTACCGGAACTCGAAAAAATTTAAAAAATCATGTCAGAGGGGTCACTAATTCCCACAGAGCCGCACCTTACGGCCAGCGAAAACAAACTAATAATTTGAACCCTTCCGTATTTTTTAACTATAGACAAGGAGTACTCCATTCAGCCTCTTCCGTGAGAACATCAAATATGACCATAGAGTAAGGAGGTCGGTAAAAAATGGAATGGGGGCGACTGGACAGTTGGCGGTTGCTTTAAGTACGTTAGATAAAAATCCCCTTTTATCTGATTTGAATAGAAAGGTGGTCGGTTTTTTAATAAAGATTGTAGATTAAATGTTTGTAACAGTGATTTGTGATGTCTTAAAACAGAAGCTAGTTTATGTTTTCTAACTTATTAAGTTGAGATACGAATACTGACTTTGCCAAATACCGAATATTTTGGCCAAAAGCAAGACCGTGGTTATGACCAGCAGGGCTACTATGAAGTTCGCGTCGTGCGTTTCGAGTTTCGTGGTAGCCCTGCTGTCTTATTGTAGTGTGTGAGACGGAGGCAAGAGTATCATAAAAAAGTAAAGTAAATTAAAAAAAATCTGTAAACACTGGGTATGAGAATGAGAATGTAAGCGGCTATCCTATTAAAAAATATGTAAACAAAACCTCGTTCTTCATAACTCCACATGTCTTCAATGAACTTTAAGTATTAAATATAATGTTTTGTTGGTATAATGTGGTAACATCCAAACTCACATTTATAATACATGTTAGAAGGTTAAAACTGTGAACACAACATGAAAACCCAAAAAAATCGACAGTCTCAAAGACTCATATGTTTTAAACAGATATTATCTGTCATATTAGAACGTATGAGTGTCAATTCAATAATTAAGAGTCGAAGTGGTCGCCATGGCTGAAATCGGTTGGATCATCATCATAACATGCTGTAGACTAAATAATCGACAATATCAAAGACTCCTACGTTTTATAGACAGATATATCTGTCTAATATACTTAGCCTATCTTAGTTGCGAACGTCGACATTGACTGCACCTACATAAGTGCAGCGCAAGTACCCGAAAATCGAAAAGAATGTAACTTTGACAAATTTCTGCACAGGAAATTTGTATCGAATATGTAAAAATACCTATATACATTCAGGTAATTCGCTGTGGAATGTTCAACTTAGTTTCTATAAATAAAATTCAATACCCAGATAAAAATATCCACTGTAATAGTTACATTACATGTCGACTATAAACGCATTCTCACGTCACATCATTAGGTTTTTTATCGTTACTTTTTCACTCCTTTATTACTTGGCCCTCTGATGCCTCTCCCTCACCTTCTCAGTACAGGTGTATCTATAAAAAACCCATATCAAGCGTTAACCATAGACTATAGAGCGATGTGGGTTCCCGCGTTTTTATCAACTTTTTTAGAAACTAATGAAAAACAGTGTGAGAATGCCGCGAGAAGTTAATTCAATTTTTTATGTAGTTATATAGATTTTTTATTGAGGATAATACAGTAGCAGAACTAATACAACAAATCTGTAGACAATTATCGGTCTATTAGAAAAATCTGTTTCCAGTATTAAAACAATTCTTTGTCATTTTGAACATAAAACTACCGTGAGACTCACTCATATTAAACCTATCGAGCTAAACTCGATTTAAGACGTGAGTTATCCGGAAAAATATATTTAATATAACAATTCTTTGTCATTTTTTAAATTAGGTAATTTAGACCTACACTTATCATTGACACTTAGGGGCTGTTTCACCATCCATTGATTGGTGTGAACTGACAGTTAAATGTGATGCCTTCTCTATTTGTTTTGTTCGAATAGACGGAGATGGCATCACATTTAACTGTCAGTTAACACTAATCAATGGATGGTGAAACAGCCCCTTAAAGTTTTAAAACATTTATGCATAACTATGACTATGACTCTACCAGTGCACCCCGCTCTGGCGTTTGTTAAAATGAAATTCTGCCAAAAGACTCTGTACTAGCAGACAAAAGAGGCAGTAGGTAGTTACGAACTCTATAAAAAAAAAACCTAAGTAATATTTTAAGTAATACCGTGAAATGTCTAGGAAAGCAAGAAAAAATATATCAGCCGCGGCTCACGTCTCAACGGGCGTTGAATAAAATTAAAAATAATGACGATCAAATTTGGAACGACAATCCAAAGACACATGTTACTTCCGATGCTGGCCACTAAAATCAAGACCCTTTAAAAACACAACAGCGGCATCCGCAATCATTCAAATTAACAATTAAAAAGAAATAAAACAAATCTCTATGGCCAGCTTGGCGGGAAACAACTGACGTTTGTTTTTTTTAGTTTAACAGGTGGCAAAGGGTTAAGGTGACTAATGCCTATCGCCCTGGGTGAAAGCGTGTCGAACTAACAGACAAAATATTGGCATGTGTTGTATTCGTTAATTAATTTAGTGAAGAAATTGAAAGTTTACCCCTTTCCCTGGTGGTTTCTTAATTACCATTAAAAAGTAGACATTTATTTTTCGTATTTAGTTTATCCAGTTCCAGTTATTAGGTATTACCAATGTCCAAAATACATATCAGATGACTTAAAGCAAACTAAAGAAACTGTAATTGATATCGAGTAAAAGAGTTTAAAGAGAATTTAAACTCTACGGTCACATTTCCTTTACCAAAAAAAAAGAACAATAACCGTAAAATAAATACAATATCTTACCCTATCATTACGTTTCCTTTACAATGTTACTTTGACCCATATTTTTTCACGTTTATTTCTATAGTAATAAGGTTTATATTTAGTTGGTAAGTGATTGTTAGTTTTCTAGAGTTAATGCTCTATGTTTAGTGGGTCAGGCGACAGACCGGCATTCAAGGTTCTGCCAACATAATGATGTTAAAAAAAGTAGCTTTCAACACATGTGCTTGAAAAGTGTGCCTTTATATAGCTGCGGAGTGTGCCAATTAGTTTTTGCTTGTGCTAGTGACATCGAGTGCTTTAGTTGCTTGCCAGCCGTTACCCGCCACTCCGTCTGCGTAAAATTCGTTTATCGCTATCCCGCCGGATGCAATTTTCCGGGATAAAAACTATCCTATGTCCTTCTCCGGGACTCTTAACTATCTGCATGCCGAATTCCATCCAAATCAGTTCAGCGGTATGTACGTGATGAAGTAAAAAACAAACAAACAGATGACTTACAAACTTTCGCATTTATAATATTAGAGGGATAACTGACTTCAGAAAACGAGGAGGTTCTATGTTCGACTGTTTGTATTTTTTAAAGGTCCCATTAAGTCCTATACCCAAAGATACAGTCACCTAAAAATATCTGACACGTCCTACAAGCCCCAGAAATAAAGTCGTACTATCAGATATCTATGCGCGATTTGTTGTGTCAGATATTGGTGTTGGCACAGATATAGATTACACTAGATTACGCAAATGCATCTACTTCGCGTGTTCGAACCCCGACCAGACGTCGGGGTTGGCCCCATACAAAGACTGACCGGTAACTGACTAATCATGACAGTGACTGACTCGAGCCCCAAGACGCGGGCGGGCGGCGCATTTGAATCGATTTTGCGTGGACATCGGAGAATCCACATCGCTAATTCGCTCTTGAGACGTCACGTGACACGGTTGGTTTTCATACAGATCGAGGTGTTTGCGTTATCTAGTGTAATCTATATCTGTGGGTGTTGGTAACTCTAGGTACCCAGTACTCAGACTATTTTGTCTGTCACAAAACTGTGTCCTAAGAACAGCAGACACTTTAGATTTTCAGCAGACAAATTAAAACGGGTATAATAAGAGTATTTTAAGTGTTATTAACTTTTTTAATGTAGCGTTTAAATACAAGCCCCAAGCCCAAGCTTATCCCTTTAAGGGATAAGTTCGCCTTTGTACATCTTATTATCCTGTGTTACTGTTATTTTCATGTGTTTTTATGTACAATAAAGAGTTTTACAATACAATACAATACAAGCAGCACAAGCCTACAGTGGTAAAATCCTCGTGTGCGACCACGACTCTCACTTGGCCAATTTTTTTAAAGAAAAACAAACTTAGTTATGATATTGCATGAACTAATTCTTAAACAATGTTATTGAATTAACCGAAAATCAACTTTACCCGGCACCTTTTAAAGACTAGAACGTGTGCTTATTTAGTTGGTTATTCTGTATCTTCCAGAAAAGACCCGCAGATTTTGGAGCGCTATCGTCTGACATTGATCGTGATTCGAATGCCTTCGGTACTCCTTGTCACACTCCATACGTCAGAAGGAAACAGGAAACAAAAGGGTTCGAAAAAGGATCTAATCTTTGGCAGCAGCTGTCTTGGCAGATGTTACCGGACATCACAAGGATAGTTTTACGATTCAATACACTCGTAATACCATTGAAATAGAGTTTTTTTTTGCTCTTTTCGTGATTTGCTTAAGTTGTGTGTAAATTTATTACCAAGTTAAATAGTGCGGCTTAGTTAAATCTTATCAAAAGCACGTTAAGATGGGTTTTGAATGTTTAGTAATTATTTCAACATGTTGTATGAAGGTCATCGACCTGCATTTGAAATTCATCGAACGAGGATTCAGATTGATATTTTATTGATTGTTTGACTTTAAAGACAGGTGTTGATTTAATTTTTATGGTGATTTTTGGTTTTTTGATTTATTGAGTTTGTTTTTGAGATTGACGTTTAAGCATAGCACCATAGAATAAGTACCGATTTATTCTGTCCAGACGATTTTGTTTGTGTTTCCTTTAGCGGTTATTGATCTACAAATAAAAAATTGTCCAATCCTTGTTAAAAAAAAATTAAGACAACTCTAATAAAAAAAAACTTATTTTAGGTAAGTACATGTACTTATATATAATAATTATTTTTTAGTTAAATAATATAGTCAGTTGAGTTGGTTAATAACTGACGTCAGAATGTGCTATTGTCACACAAAAAAATTTTTTTTTAACTTTTTTATAATACTAGCCTAGTGACACGATACGATATACGTATTTACACTTTCTGAGTAGCCCCTCTGTACGCGTGTACATACCTTCCCCACGAAAAGTGGCAGCAAAAATGTAGAGCTAAGAGAAAGTAAAGGCATCTTAATTTTTTTTTAACCTTAAAAGTCGAATATCAAGCTAATGTCAGAGTTAGGATATAAAATTCTGTAATTAATTTTAAGAAAAGTACGTGACATCAAAAATTCCTGGTACCCAAATGAAAAACTCTGAACCTCGACACCCCCGCCAACAGAACAATAGACAATCGTTTCACCTATTCAATTCAAATAAAGAACGTAGTTACGCAAAGATGCGTTCAAAAACAGCGGTTAATGTTTTTCATGCCTTTCTGTTCTTTTCATTCACTTCTTACGGTCTGCAAACTTAATCTAACAAACGGTAGTGGCGCTGTCATCTACGCAGTAACGAGAAATCTACATGACGCGTGATCAGTTTCCAGTTTCTGCCACTAGGTCAGATAAATTTGCCGGCTCTACAATACGATGTGTGTTTATGCAAATGGTTCTTAATTGTTGTCTCATGCAGTTTTTATGGTCTTTTGGAGAGTACTGGCCGAATGGTAAGTGGTAGTGACGCATCTGTCATTTCTGATATTAAAACGGTCGTCTACATTCAAAAAGAACGGAACTCAAATGGCTAGGTTTTTTATCGTACCACGATGCAACGACGTTTTTTGTTTTGCTGAAGACGCGTTGGGTTTAATGAAAGAGATGGTGCAGATACTTTTTTGCGGTACAAATAAGTTTTATTATACAGCCACGCACAGTAGAGACATAATGTGGCAGCTCGTTCATTATATTATAATGGCTATAATTTATACTTGCTATGTTTATGTGACACTAAAATAAAAAGTACTTCCAATACCAACTCAATGCAACCTACTTCTTTAGAAAAAATCGCTGTATACAAGTATTATTTTTCCAAAAATTATATGCGTAAGTACATTCCGATTTCAAAATTTACTGTACTAGCGGCTGGGATCCTAGCTTACTTTAAAAAGTTCAAATACCTAAGTAAAAAAAAAACTGTCTGAAATAATTAAAAAATATATAAAACTGGAAACTTTCGTCTCTATCTAAAACGATACATTTGTTTAGAAAAGTGTTTGACCTTTAATCATCATAGACACTGATATTTTTCTAATCGAATCGAATCGATAACCTAATCATTTACTTTCTCTTTTATTTCCGAAATTCTAACAATGCGATACACTTTGTTTACTAAAATAAAATTTGATGTATAGAATTCGATTAAATTTCAATACAATATTCATTATTTATCTTAAACACTGTCAAACTAAATTTATATAGAGAATGTTAATTGTAAAGTTTTTAACTATTTAATGTCACACTGTCAGCCTTCATTAAAGCCATCAAATGATTATTAAAGTACCTCATATATAAGTATCGCACGCTGGGGCCCAATAAAAACGGAATGATCTTGTTTTTAGGCGTCGTCTCGTCTCCGAAGACTTGAATTTTCATGAGTACAATATTTATCGTGTTGACGCCATTAAACGGCGGCGGTGGCTGGCTTTGCGCCCTTTCCATATTCCCTTTATTTATGTCACAAAAACGATATACCTTTATCGGGCCCGTTGCTTTTTTACAGTTTAATTCTCAAGATAATGGCGGAGTCAAATGACCGTCCGTAAAACCGCGGGAATTCGAGCGATGTCCGCGCGCTTTTAAAGGTATTTTTTTGGCCGCGCTCGGCCGTCGGCGGTTTTCGGTTTTTTGCACGGCCCCGATGAAAACCGTAATGGCATTTTATCGTGCATAAGAGCGGGTGGAATCATTAATTATTTATAATAAGCGCTAGCGATCGTCGCCATATTTATTTCGCTACCGAAATGACATATTTTGACGGGATTTGCAACTTTCGTGGTGTTTTTCCGGCACGTCTGGATGATTATGTATTCATTTATTTTTAAGTTGGTATTTTTTGTTTAGGTACGCTTGGTAATTTAACAAATATTTATTGTTTACATTTTACGATATGTTTTGTACAAAATATTTATAACTACCTCATAGCGATTATTAAATAAAAATGAACCATTCAATCGTTCTTAAAAGTTGTTTACAAATTTCAAAATGGAATTCATTAAAATTAAAAGTATGAAAACCTTGTTTTTGTTTGTTTATTTATCCTTCAAAATCTACAGCATTGCTGTCCCTATAAAACACCCGTATTTATTTTTAATTTCAGAACATCGCTCGTTTCCTGCATACAGCCATACAGCCGCATTTTTAAAAACAAAACAGGAAGTGTTTCCGTGGCTGTACATCAAGAATATAGGTGTGCATTCTTAAACCATATACGTTTATTATGATATTATGCTGAAGTTGTGTAAAAATTGGCGCGAATCTGCATAATATGTAGATTTCACTCGTGGTGGGTTAAGGGGCGGTTTTTGCGAAGCAATATACATTTAAGGCGAATCTATTTACATATTTTTCTCGAGATACATATTCAGTAGATATTGTACTCGTAATACCTTTAAAGATGATCTGAGACATTGTCTCTTGTAAACAGGTGACACAACATGAGGTTACTCACGGGTTACCTACTCATAATTATCATTTCATTTTGTCTTACAATATTGCTGTCTGGAAAAGAATTTCCTGACAGCAATATTGTAAGACTAAGATTACACAAAATTATTTGTGCTCTCTACAAAAATATTTAACCAGATTATTTGCAAGGCCTTCTCCTTTAAACACAAATCGGTTTAGAGAAAACTGCCGTTTTAAGCTCGATTCAGACGTGCTGAAATGTGTTGTGATACGTAACTGAGCCAATCAACTACATATTTTACCGACACTTTGGGCGTCCCCTTACCAAAATTGTCTCTGGTGTTACCAAAAAATCGCACTTTCAACAAGATATTTCACGATTTAATAAGTTGAACTTATGTAGGATGGCATGTATTCATGTAGGTCACCCCATCTATTAAATTACAGAAAAAAGCATGTTTACTTACAAAAATTTGCAATTGTTTGAAAAATTTCGCGGACAGATTAGTGTCGGTAAAAAAGCTGATTGGCTCAACTACCTACGTTTTAATGCAATTAATACACCGTCCATGTGCAGTGTCAGTTGCACTTGCCACTAATATTATGAATGCGCAAGTTTGTAGGTAAGATATTTGTTACCTCATGACGACATTTAAACCGCTGAACCAATTTAGATAAAATTTGGTACCTATACAGATAGTTTGAGTCCCGGGGAAGGACAGAGGATAGTTTTTATCCCGGAAAAGAATTCTAAGCGGACGAAGTTGCCGCCAATAGAACAGGCTAGTGACGACATAGGTACTCGTACTTAAAGAATGATGCTTTTCTTTCAAAATTGCCAGCTTTTTTACCGAATTTACTTATAGTAAATTTGCGTGTTTATATTCAACTTGTATGACTGTCACAGTTATTTTTTGCTCGTGCCGTTTACCATTCTTTTTACCACACACCGTTAATGGGTTGTTTATGCATAAATACTTTAAACACGGTAAATACAGGGGAGGTGGCACCTAAAAAGGCTTAATCGCATCGTAGAGCCGTGGTCTCCAACGGAGAGTAGATTTGCTAAAAAAAACTTTCACTGTGGCGGCGGGGAACGAAAATTTCTTAAAAGTTTGTAAGGGGATTGAAATTTTCCGTTTCTTAAATTTAAATTTAACATGAAGTCGTATCTTGTGAAAATCTTCAGAAAATTCCGACAACTTTTACAGCTTTTTGGAAACTTACCGCAACTTGCATATCACAAGATAAGAAATAACAGCTTTAGTTTAGTCTGTTTGTGTGTTTTTTTTATTCGACTGGAAGGCATTTTTAGCAAGTGGGTCTCCTGGTGGTAAAAGATCACCACCGTCCATAAAAATCTGCAACACCAGGGGTATTGCAGATGCGTTGCCAATCTAAGAGGCCTGAGATGGAATACCTCAAGTGCCAGTAATTTCACCGGCTGTCTTGCTCTCCACGCCGAAACAACAGTGCAAGCACTGCTGCTTCACGGCAGGATTAGCGAGCAAGATGGTGGTAGTAATCCGGGCGGACCTTGCACAAGGTCCTACCACCTGCAAAACCTGTCTTCTGTTGAAGTAACCTAACTTTACGCCAATTTGTTTTTCCCGCCCTATTTTAAAGCAGCCAGTTTTCATTAGCGATTTCCCAAGACGCAGGTTTTTGCTGCGCACAATGAGAGCGCAGTTTTTCCGACTTTTCCACGGTTTTTCCACAGACAGCATACACTGGCTGGTTTTTATTGCATCGGTTGTGGAATAGTTTTGATCCTTGAGTGATAGAATATAAATTAATTGAATATAAAACAAATGAAGCACAGCCCAAAGTTGAAATCATGGTTCATATGCTAATAGGAATAAATTAATTTTATTATAGGACAAAACTAAGATATGTTTCCACTTTACTACTTTTTTGCTGTCACTTCATGTTTGAACCGTTTGATTTTACACTGGAAAATCGTATTACGTACATTTTTATTAAGGACTAATTCTTATAAAAAAATATTCCACAAATAGTTAAATTTTTTCCCAAACGTTTCGACAGACTTTTTTTTTATTGTGATTGACAATAAATGTTTACATACATTGATCGATGTTCAAAGTACCTATATACTGCTTCAAAGTCGTGACTACATTTTGAACCAAAAAATCCGATGTAATGTCTTTTACATGGAATCATTATTTATTGTATTGTTATGTATTGTATTGTTGTTTTGTATTGTAAAACTCTTTCTTGTGCATAAACACACATGAAAATAACAGAACACAGGATAATGAGATGTACAAAGGCGAACTATTTATTATTTGTTTATTTATTCCAACAAAAAAAATACAGCATTGTAGTTAAACACCAATGCGCTGTAAAATTCAAATTATAGAAAATAAAAAAACATAAAATACATAAAAAAACCATGATTAGTTAGGGATTTATCACTGAGTCTAATCTTAATTTGTCTAATTTGCTGAAATGCCTGAAATGGGCGCATATCAAATTACATAAAATTTAAAAAGAATAATGGACGAAATAGGTAGCTACACAATGATCATTTGATATAGGTAATATGCGTTTTTTTTTTTTATTCGACTGGAAGGCAAACGGGCAAGTGGGTCTCCTGATGGTAAGAGATCACCACCGCCCATAAACATCTGCAACACCAGGGGTATTGCAGATGCGTTGCCAACCTAGAGGCCTAAGATGGAATACCTCAAGTGCCAGTAATTTCACCGAACGACGATTTGACGAACTGAGGGAAATTCGGAAAGCTAATGTCAGTCGTGAATGCTCAACCTCTTTATTTATATTATAGATGCCAAAGTGCAGGCGGATCACCTGATGGAAAGCAATCTCCGCCGCCCATAGACACCCATAGCGTAAGCTGGGTTACGGAGCCTTTGAGAAAAGAAGGCAAATTTTTTAGGGTTCCATACCCAAAGGGTGCCAAAGGAATCCTATTACTGACACTCTGCTGTTTGTCTGTCTGTCTGTCCGTTCGTCTGTCACAGCGCTCTATCTCGTGAGTCGTAATAGTTAGCAACAAATACTAGAAAGAGAATAAAATAAATATTTAAAGGGGGGGGGGGGGTTGCTCCTACACAAAAACATGATTGTTTTGCCATTTATTGCTTGATTACTATATAATAACGGCAACAGGTAGACACTTAAAATAAGCACAGAATCGTAGGTGCCCTTTTTTTTTACAAGGGGGTTTATATCAAATTAAAATGTAATAAATATTTAAGGGGGCTCCCATACAACAAACTTGATTTTTTTGCCGTTTTTGCTAATGTCTAATGTTGTATAGATAGTGGTACAGAATCCTTCGCGCGCGAGCCCGACTTGCGCTTAGCCGGTTTTTTAATAATAATAATAATCTTTTATTTCGTAGAAGATCTCTCAAATTTTTCACGTTTCTTTGAACAGGCGTTATTGAAATACTTTCTTCAAACAAGTATCAAGAGCTCAGCATCCGATCTCAGGGCATTAAGAGTCAGAGGGGCACGCAAAAACGGCGCCAAGACAAAGCGAGAGAAAAACGCAAATTACCGGTGCGGGTTCGATTCCCATCGCCGGCAATTCTCCGAACCGTGTTTTTTGTGTAATATCATAAAAAGCTAGCTTTTCTTAATGAAGAGAAGGTATACGTTTAATTGGTTATGTATTGAAGAAAGCTGGTGGATTTTTGTTCGTGAATTTATTAAAAATATTACAATACAAATACAAATACTTACCCCCTTATTCATAAAACTTAACAAGCCTATGTTAACTAACAAATGCTTTGTCCCTTTCTAACAAATACAAATGTCGAAGTGACAGATAAGGACAAACGAATTTTAGCGGCATTTTAACTAAAATAGGTTTGATTGTCGTTTATGAATAAGGGGGTTACTCATTATTGTACACCAGAAATAATAAGCGATACAGAAAACAAGTACACAGAGAAAATTACAAGGTAAGCAATATCGCTTAAGAGCGATCTCTTCCAGGCAACCTATTATCATGTAAGTATATTAAATATATTGACCCGGATAACTCACGTCTTAAATCGAGTTTAGCTCGACATGTTTCGGGCTAATCCGTAGCCCTTCCTCCTCGAAGCAACGCGACTCGGCGGCTGCTGCAACACGCGCACTGCGCAGCCGCCGAGTCGCGTTGCTCCGAGGAGGAAGGGCTACGGATTAGCCCGAAACATGTCGAGCTAAACTCGATTTAAGACGTGAGTTATCCGGGTCAATATGTTAAATATAAGTGCGTCCCACGGTAGTTTTATGTTAAAAATCCCTACTAATCCCTACTAATAATAATATAAATGCGAAAGTAACTCTGTCTGTCTATCTGTTACGCTTTCACGCCGAAACCAGTGAACCGATTTCGATGAAATTTGCTATGTAGGTAGTTTGGACCCCAAGGATCAATATGTATAAGATACCTTTTATTCCGGTAGAGGGCGCCACCGCGCGATAACTTAGATTCGCGCAGACGAAGTCGCGGGCATAAGCTAGTTATGTATATTTTCAGATTAAAGAATATATTGATCTCAATTACATTTCTGCATTAATAATCAGTTCCAGTGTTGGTTGGTCATTAGAATAGAAGTGTTAAATGGCTGAACTTTTGTGCGATAATGGATTTCTATTTCTATATACATGGTATTCAGAGTTGCTCAGCGAGCTATGGAGAGAGCTATGCTTGGGGTTTCTCTACGGGATCGAATCAGAAATGAGGAGATACGTAGAAGAACAAGGGTCCCGACATAGCCAAGCGGATTAGCTCGTTGAAGTGGCAATGGGCGGGCCATATAGCACGGAGAGCAGATGGCCGTTGGGGCCGAAAAGCTCTCGAGTGGAGACCGCGAATCGGCAAGCGCAGCGTGGGACGTCCACCAACGAGATGGACGGATGACCTGGTTAAAGCCGCGGGTTCACGGTGGATGCAGGCCGCTGCCAATCGAAGCAACTGGAGGTCTATGGGGAAGGCCTATGTCCAACAGTGGATGTCCTACGGCTGAGATGATACATGGTATTGTGGTTACTATGTACGTGGTTATCATGGTTACCCTAATGGTTTTAAAAGACCTATCCAACGACACCTCACACTACAAGGTTGGATGAAAAAAAAAAATCACCCCCACTTTACGTCTGTGGGAGGTTGTACCCTAAAAAAAATGTTTTTTATTTTTTTATTGTACCATTTTGTTGGCATAGTTGGTAACATAATCTGTTACTTAAACTACTGTGTGATACAGACATACTTATTAAAGTACACAGTTCACTGTCGTATTTAAAGCAAAGGCATTCCCGACATGTTTCGAAAAAAATCCTGGTGCCTTGTCAAGGAGAGCTCGAACGGAAAGCCAATCGTGAGCTCTTCTTGACAATGAACCACGGATTAGTTCGAAACATGTCGGGCATACTTTGGCTTTTAGTACAAGAGGGACTAATGAGTCATATTTTAATAACTAAGCATGCTTTGTGTCCCACTTTTATGTGTGATTGTGGCGTAGCAAGTTATTTATTTCAATACCTTATTAAATATTTCGTACGAAAACAGTTTCGCCGTCGCTTTTTTTACGCAACAATAATTTATACCTCATACGAAATGTCAAACAGATGCAGGACATAAATTACTTGCGGAATTTATAAATAAACCATTTTAAAAAACGCATGTGAGTGTTGTGACTTACTGGTTCCATTCACGTTGCGCCCAATGATCTTATTGGAGCCATTCGCGGGGGCGGCACTCCGTCCCGCTTCCTCTCCCGGACTTTCCATCTCCCTCTCGCTCGCACACATCAACAATTCCCAAAAACACTACAACCCAAAAATTACATTACACTGAAAAAAACAATTAGTCTATGGTTCACAACTGGATGAGCACAAGCTCCTTTCCATTCATTCAATGACCTGTTCGAATTGAATTTGACAGTTCGTAAGTTCGCGGGTTTTGGCGCGTGTTTTTGACGTGTCGTGGCGATGACGTTCGCGCCTCGACTGGCGGGGTTTTGAGCCATGCAGCTGCAACGGCAAGCCCCGCCCAGCACCCCACGCGAATCCCCTGTGTGCTTTCCTTGCCCTCGTCTGCTCGTATATAAAAAACTCACCGATTTTTGTGTGTGTGGGTTATGTGAAGGGTAAAGTTTCGGTTGAAATGAAATCTTCATATTGATTATACTGGCAACTGGGTTAGGTTCGTAAGTTGAGTTAGATTTCGAACATAAAAGTTTTATTTCAGCTGACGCAAAGAATGAATGTACGAGTACTTAGTTTAAGTAGATTAATATAATAATGATTTAATTCTATCTAGGTATTATTGACGTGCCTTTACAATGACATGATTTAAATTTAAAAATGGTCTTTTTTGCGTTTGTTTAGATACTTATTTATAATGCACGATTAAGTTGTTAATTGAAAACGTTTTTATTTTATTTTTTTGCATGTTTAAAAGAGTTTGATGAAATCATGATTTCTTCATCATCTCAGCCTATATACGTCCCACTGCTGGGCACAGGCCTCCTCTCGGAATGAGAGGGCTTGGGCCATAGTTCCCACGCGGGCCCAGTGCGGATTGGGAACTTCACACGCACCATTGAATTGCTTCGCAGGTTTGTGCAGGTTTCCTCACGATGTTTTCCTTCACCGCAAAGTTCGTGGTAAATTGCGCACATGAATTTCGAAAAACTCAGAGGTGCGAGCCGGGATTTGAACCCACGACCCTCAGCTTGAGAGGCGATAGGTCAAACCACTAGGCCACCACGGGTTCCCTCACATTAAAATTGACAAGAAACAACGTTTATAAATCACTCATTCCATGATTAACAACAACACACACTCGGCGAACTGCGCAGATGTACGGTCAGCCAAAATTAATATTTCGCTCAAATCAAACTTTCAAGTTGACAAACACGTCTATTGGCATTGTTTTATGACATGCAAACTATTATCAACTTTTGGGGTGGTAGACCACATATTTATTTGGCTGATAGTGCCGAAAGTTACTTCGTCATTTCGACCACATACAGTAGCCGTGGCCACTTAATCCATTGCAAAATTAAAAAAAAAAAACTTTTTATTCTTAAAATTGAACCTCATCCGATTACTGGCAGCATTGCTTAATCTATGCAATTTACCGACAAAGAAATTTAAAATTAAAAAAAAAAAACTCATTTTAAAAATTGGCGCGTTCAAGCCAACCCGTTTATCTCGAAACATAGTTTTTGCAACATCGGATACCGTTGTCGGCGTTCATTTTAGTTTTTTTCAATGTTCCTGGAAAGCGCAGCACCGAATTAAGCTTTGGCTATTATCATTTTTAATTTGATTGGGGCACGAATCGATCAGTTTTTGTTGGCCTAGATGTTTAAAAGGCTTTAAATCTAGGGACGATTTAAACGGGCAAATTAGGATTGTGGGTTGGACCTGACCTTTCAAAAAAGTGCTAGGACTAGTTAAGTGTGGCCTACTCTGAAAATTCTAAAATCGAAATTCGTATCGTTCTCTCACTCACTTGTTAAATAGTATAAGCATGAGAGAGAGACGGAACAACACGAACGATTTTCGAATTTTAGAGTAGCCCCGCCGATTGACTATAGATATCCAGATGTTAATAGTTGAAAAAATTAAGTAATTGTATGTAATAGTGCACAGAATTAATGGGGCTTAAATAATTTTTCAAATTTGGAACGTCAATTTGTTTATACGGACACGTTACTACTACATATACAACAAGTCGTTTGCTTAAGTTTTTCACATACTTTGTTCCAAACAGCCAGTCTAGTGCCGTAAGGTTATATACTCCATTTATTTTAACATTTGAAACTTAACGGTAAAATTTGCACACGTTTTTAAATGAAACAATTAAACTATTTAAAATTGTGTGTCTATAGTAAAAATATTATAAATACCTTTAACAAATGTAAGTACATGTTATTGTTTTGACTCAATTTATATTCGAAATACCGAGAAAAGTGTGTTACAATTTGACAGTAAATTCAAATCTTAAATTAAACGGAGCATAGATGTCAATGGAAAATACCAACATAGAGAACGCTATATATTCCATATTCAAGATATCGTATATGAACGTTACTTTCTAGTTTTTCAAGGGATTTCACAAAAAGCAATGCTAGATTTTCCCACACAACTCGTCCCGACGGGCCGTCATCTCGGTTCCAGCTACCTGCAACCTTTCACCGAGGAAAAACCGGCCATGCCTTACTGGATGGATATTATTGTGCAGAAAAACTTAGGCCAGGGAGCGAGCGGGCGGCTGGGCACCAGTTGACTGTATGTGTCTTTTAATTTTTCGTTCATATTTGGGCGTTTTCAAAAAAAAAAACCTTTCTTTTTTTAATTTTGGAAAAAATATGGTTTTTCCTACTCAGAATCAAGAGCACAATAGATTCCGCTAGTTTAAACAAATGTCCCAAAAAAAATTGTCCCCAAAAGTATGGGCGTGACAAAACTGAGTCAAAAATTTGTATGAAAAACTGGGGACAATTTTTTAAACGATCTGAATCGATTGTCTCTTGATTCTGAGTAGGAAAAACCATATTTGTTCCAACATTTCAAAAAAACGTAAAGGGTAGGTACACTTTTTTTTTGAAAACGCCCATTTTACGGTTATCGTTTAAATTTACGCATGTTGCTTATTATTAATACTAAATCTGAATCAAGAATTTATCATCCTGAGCCCTCGCGTACTTTATAAAGGACCAATTAACACTAAGAATAACAGCCGAATGTACTTTATAAAGTACAAATTGTTTATTGAATAAAGAGTTCTAAGTATTTTGAAATAATGTCTACAAATAACAAAGTAGGTTAACTACGTCTCGGTCTTGAGCACGAAGTTTGTTAAATAACTTCTGGACTCAGGCGGTTTTTAAATAAAAACCTATTTTTGGTTAATAATATTAACCGTCATGAAAACGTAAAAGTTTGTAAATAAGATAGGTATGTGTTTTTGTTATTTTCACGACTGGACAGATTCGGATGAAATTCGGAATAAAGATAGCGGACCAACCACAAGTACAGATAGCAAAAAATTTTGTATTAAAAATAAATTAACAAACTTATTTATCTAAAGTTAGGTTTTATTCTCCACAGCCCCAGCTCTAACTCGCGGTCTTCCTGGCCACAGGCCCAGGCATAGCTCTCGGGCGCTGATTTTCTCACGCTCGCCCACGGTGTCACACCACTTCGTTATGATTTTCATCAACCTACCTTAGCTACTACATGTATATGTTATACTTACTTACCCGTGGCTTACATAGTTTCAAACTAGGTACAATTTCACACTCACAGAGGCCGATTTTCAATTTTTTAAATTCTGAAATCGAATTTTGTAGTATATAGTTATACCGACCGGTAGACGACCGGATAGCCAAGGGTTAGAGAACCTGACTACGAAGCTTTAGGTCCCGGGTTCGATTCCCGACCGGGGCAAATATTTGTATGCATAATACGAATACTTGTTCTCGGGTCTTGAATGTTTAATATATTTAAGTAAATGTAAATGTAAACCCACGAATAAATAATTTGTTCGTGGAAGTAAACGAGAATTTTATTGTACAATTTCAAAATATATTATTTGCGGCTTTTGCTGTTGAAACGCTTGGTCCGTGGGGTCCCGAAGCAAAAAAACTTTTTAAATTTTTAAAATAGAAGCTTGCCCGTTCCACTGGTGACCATAGGGCTGGCTCTTTCCTCGGCCAACGTATTGGCATTGCCATACAAAGAGGAAACGCAGCCAGCCTTATGGGCACCCTGCCCAATAGCAACGACTTGGGTGATATTTGTAAATATAGATTTTTAGGTTTAGAGTAAGTTAGTTTTAGTTCTTTTTTTTAATTCATTTCTGTTAATCATTGTATTGTATTGTTTGTTTGTTTATATATAAAGAATAAAAATTGTACAAAATAATGTAAATAAATATTTATATTTCTAGCTCTAAACTAGCTTTCCGCGCAGTTTTCCCACGCTTTTCCGACCAACCAGCGCGCTGAATACATGCGCGTACGACTTTTAATCGATTTAAGACGGATGGCGTTTTGCACATTACAATATAAGAAACTAGTGTTCACCCGCGACTTCGCACATGTTAAATCATTAGATCCAGCAGCTGAATTAAAATTTGGAGATTTTTAAAAAAATCCCGTGGGAATTCCCAAAAATTTTATCGTGATTTTCATCGACGGTACATTAAAAAGAATCATGACAAATTTCATGACTAGGCCCAGTTTTTTTTTTTTTTTTTATTCCACTGGAAGGCAAACGAGCAAGTGGTTGTTGTTTCGAGATTTTATCCCTATCCCGTGGGAATATCGGGATAAAAAGTAGCCTATATTTTATTCCAGATGTCCAGCTATCTACATACTAGATTTCATCCAAATCCTTGTCGATTTGTCATCCCCTGGAAACCCCCACATACAAAATTTCATCGAAATCGTAGGTGCCGTTTCCGGGATTCTCGGAAGAATTACTCGTTTAAAGGCATTGTATTAACACAAACACTGTCGGTATCTCGGAAGTATATAAAAAAAGTGAAAATTTCGCTATTTATAAACCAATATACCATAATATTTACTCCATTTTTTTTTAACAAATCACATAAACTTAGGTACATAGTTATGTTAAAGTTACAAAAAATTGGTTCTGTGGTTTGTTTTGTTTGTGTTTTCTGTATATTGATTTTTTTTGTAGGTATTTGTGTCTCTTTGTGAATGTGAATAAATGCCTTCTTTCTTTCTTTAAAGTGTGCCAGTAGACCTTAATTATAAGAGGTTATCAATCGCAAAACCACGAAACAAAAAAAGAACAAAACATTAACAAAATAGGTAGTATATTAAACGATTTACACTTTCTGCTTAGGCGTAAAGACACAGAAAATTACAGGAATTTGTTTTCATATTCAGTGCCTGTAAAAATCTTTATGAATTTTTATGAAACTTTATGAAATTTTAAATAAGGAAAACACACAATTTTGTGCTAATAAGAGTTATAAAAATATAGTCTAATAAGACAATTCCCCACATCGCGCTACCAGTGACTTCTTATTAGCGGCTAAGTGGAATAAGAATAAGACTTCACTCATAAGATTCCGATTTCTTTACACGTCGCAAAACAAGAAATATAAAACTGGATTTAAAATGAGCAACGTCATTATACGGACATTTTTTGCGGGTGGCAACACTCATTACAACGTTTCCTCCCGCGCTTTCTTGAAGAAAATTAAAAGCATTAATTCTACCCATATGTCGCGGTGTTTTTGCGTCGGTTAGCGATGGCGGCGGGTTCAGCTTTTTGCCGCTTGGAGCTCTGCCGTGCCGTTCCCAGACTCGGTTTAGCAAAAACCAACCGCGTTGCAGACTCGGGAATCTGTACAAAAACCAACATCCCGCTCAATAACTGGCGTCGACGATGAAATACTATGAGTTTGCTTTTTAGAGTCCACTTTTTCCCGTTCAATTTGCATCGGACGTTCGCGCCCGCCATCTTTTAGTTTTTCCCGCGCGTTCCCGAAATTGCCGCGTCGTAAAAAGTGTATGATTAAATTCTTGTTTGGAGGATGGCCGTTTATGTATAATGATTTTTTTGCGAGGCAGATGGTTTGGCTGTTGAGTGGAATGTTTGTCTATTGCCATGGGTTTTAAAGGGTTTTTAGTTTCGTTTAGAATATTTATTTAATTGTAATTGTACCTAATTGGTAAACAAAAAGAGGAAAAGATAATAATGAAGACCTAGCTGTTTGTACCTATGATGTTAAACTTTTGCCTTCTTCCTAGAGATATGTATATGTATGTATGTATGTAAACTCTTTAGTGTATAACATAAGTAAACAAACAATGAGATATATGTACAAAGGCGAACTTATCATTTTAAGGGATCTCTACCAGTCAAACTTTAAGTGGATGAGGTAATAATAATAATAAAAAATCGGTAGAGCTCTAGCGTAGACTACTTACTTTCTATCCCTATATTTCAAACCGTAATCTCAAAAAGGATTTTTTTCACTTACTTTTTATGACATCCATACAACGTAAATGAAGTCCGTGATGTAATTTTTTTTCTGGAGTTCTCAACAACAATATGACACGAGAATTTTATATATTAAGACAAGAAGAAGAAGATTTTCAATTGAAAGAAGCCACGGGTTAAGTCAATCATACAAACAGAATTACAAACTTTCACATTTGGGAAACGTACAAGTATTGCGTAACGCAATTTGGGGGGAGGGAACCTTGTAAAATGTTACGATGGGCGGGGGGAGGTTCATTCAAAGAACGCGTTACAGCAAAGTTTTTTTGTAACAAGGTACATACTATAATGTCCTCATAAGTGGGAAATTCGCATTGTCAGTTGTTGCCCTTGGCCTAAATACTCGTGTAAGTATATATATGCCAAATTCGGGAAATGGCTAAAGAAAAAAAAATAAAAAAATGAAATATATGATCATTAAAAATATGGTCATTTGGGTGTTACATAACGTTTAGGAAGGGGGTACAGAAAAATGTTACGGAGCGTTACCAGGGGGGGAGGGGTTCAAAAATCTCCAAAAACTGCGTTACGTTTACTTGAACCCTGTTCCCTATATCATCACCTCTAAACCCTCAACCGCACGGCTGAACCGATTTAGATAAAATTCAGTAGGTATATATGCAAATAGTTTAAGCCCCGGGGAAGGACACTCGATAGTTTTTACCTCGGAAAATTGCATAGTTCCCGCGGAATGGCGATAAAAGTGGACGGAGTCGCGGGCAACAGGCTAGTCATTTCATAAAAAAGAAATTGGATACTCGATCGGTGTAGTTCGAGACCTAAATGGAATCTTAGACTGCGAGGATTGCTCGAGCTAAATTTCGAGACAATTTCGATACAAGAATTACAATACAGTACAATTAGTCGTAAAAATATAATTATTAAAAATAATAAATAAAGTAGACAGAGATTTGTGGTTGTTCAATATTCTTACATTCTTACAAACTAGCTCCATGATTCTTAGCGCCATCTAGAACTGAATAGAAGAACTATCACGGACACGTGACTCGTGCATCGAAATAGTAAGTACCTGGAATGTACACTGTGCAGGAATCACGGTCCGACATTTTGCCGATAGAGATAGCTACCACAGGGTTATTTTATCTCACTCTATTAGTATGACCATAACTTTATGCAATTAATGAGACATTCCTTCCTCCTAGTACTTCTTTGTCAGAAAAATATACTAAGTAGCAATAACCAGAATTTTTATTACTTGTATACCATGTCCTTATGATACGGCTGGTAGAGACTAGAGCAAATAAATTTTAGGTTTGTACGTCGGTGCTAGTAACATAAGTATTCACTTTTCTATAGGTAAAACTTATGATATTGGCAAAACCGGTATTGGCATTGTATAATACCGGTATTTCGATATTGATCTCTAAATACCAATTATTTTGTTATTAAATAGAGTCGCAACACTCAAACGTTGCAAGTCACAAATGCATTAATACTTATTTCATTAATATAATCTTAGACATTTTTGAAATAATCTTAGCTACTTACTCGTACTTAAGATTGTCCGGAACCGGAAAGGTTTTGGAAGTGCGAAACTCATTCATTTTACTTTAGTAATACGAATATCGAAAAAATACCAAAATACCGGAATATCGGTATTTGAATTTTCGGTATTGAAAAAATACCGATATTGCAAAAAACGTACGATATTAGATGCTCTATCATTTAGGTTAATAAATGAATGAAGACTAAGTGACAATATGTATACATATTACACTATTATTTACTTATTCATTATTTATTAACTTTTACCAGCGTCTTCGCACGCGTAAACTGAATCGATCTGGTAGTTATAATTGAAATTTTCGGGATTTTTCCAAATTCCCCTGGAAATTTTCAAAATGTATAATAATAATATAATATAATGTAGTAGAATTATCATTTTATGCATGTATGTATCATTCGTATTAGACAATACGTATGATGGGTATAAAATATTATATTGTAAGAAATATTACACATTAGCCATTTGAATACATCATGAAAAGATGGTCACCCTAGTCTCAATAACGAAGGCGCCATCTTACTGTTTGGTGTGGCCATTGAGAAATTAATAAAACCTACCATGAAGTTAAAATTAGCTCGTGTAAAAAGATCTAAAGCTTATTTCATTAAAAAAAATATTAAATCGTGTAATTATTGCTTATTATAAATGTATACATTTTATTCAATATTTTTAAAAGACAACGCTCACGAAACTAAAATTTACTAATTATTTATTATTTATTTCCTGGCAATAATTAGAGAGGGACACACTGACTCCGTGCTTGCTATTTCACCCGGACCGGAGGCCCTTAGTTCTTATGTCAATGGAGTTTGGGTCGGTTTTTGCTTGTCTGTTTTTGGAGTGTTCATTCCAGAGTACTTACTATTTCGATGGACTCGTGTCTTGACTCCTAACCTTCTCCTACAGATTCAATTGGTTTTCACAGCGCCATCTCGTAATTAGTATATAAACAAATAATAAATCTTTTACCATTAAATTAGAGTATAGATTCAGATTCTAAGGTAATTTTCAAAATTTTCTAATGTTATGTTATCTTGAGTTTTGTTTGTAATGCAAAATTTCTTTTGGCATAAGTTTCATCCAAGCGTCAAAAAATAACGAAATACGTAATGCGTAAATTGTAACGCATAAAGTAATGTTGCCTGTTCACAAAATCTTTTATATTCTTGGGGTTCTTGGCAATGATGGTCTTAAATATTGGTATTAAATTATAAAAAGTTTGGGACTTTCAATCCACTGATTTGATATTATTTGTAAAATTATACTAATTCAGTAAAACAGACAATGCAAATGAGGGACATCATCAAGAGAACGTATTTTTTTTACATGGCAATCTCAGCCACGACAAAATTTGAATTTTGTTTCAACGACTCCGTTCAACGGATGCCATTTGACGATAAATTGGAATTTTGACGCATTTTATTTTATTTTTGTGAATTATCAAGGAAGCAACAACGATTAAGTGGAACAATTATCGTGTAAAGAATTTTATGTGTGTGGTGTCAAGATGACGACGGAAAAAGGATCTAGGAAGGATAAAAATCAAAACATCCAAGTGTTTGTTAGGCTAAGGTAACTTTCTATTTTTCTATAAAAACCACGCATCATAGCTCTTGAAATTTTGTAAATCAATCTCAAATATGGTTATGTTTTAAGTTTATCAATCATTTTAACCCTGACTTTAATTTAAAGTATTGATTTGCATGGTGTTTCAGTATGTTATTTTACTGAGTTTTGAGGGCTGATTTGGGCTTTAGCATTCCATTATAACCCCAGAAATAATCACTTTCAAGGAACGTGGAGTAATTGTTAATAGTTTATTTACTTTGTTGTTGTTTGAAGTATGTAAATAAGCGTCTGAAAGCATTATAAAAAAGGGTTATCTTGTACTCGAGTCCAATCCTGTAAGATTTACAATAACGGAGTTTAGTTCAGACCTAAACGTTTAGTAGCATACGTTAGTTGTTTCTAAAGTAACTGATGATTTCTTTGAATGATAGATGATTTTAACAAAGTACACAAATATCACACAGGACACTTGACACCAATAGACCTAGTCCCAAATTAAGTGAAGCTTGTGTTATGGGTGCGGTTAAGTGCAAAGATACCGACATGGTCAAAGCTACAAAAATTTTTATATATACGACTTATGCACTTTAAGGTTGTGTATACATTACTTTTGTGATTTTGACCGTGTTGATATCGGCACTTGACTGTACTAAGCAATGCATAAACATACTTAAATAGATAAATACATACTAAACACCCACAACTTAAGAACAAACATTCATATTTTTCATGCAAATTTCTGTCCCTACTTGGGATTGAAACTGGGACCTCAAACTTCATAGTCAGTCTAACTACTAGGCTATCCAGAAGTAGAATAATATGCAATAACATATTATTAGGGGATGGCATGTGGCCCATCTATTAGGTACAAAAGTATCTTACAAGTGCTCTACACCTACGCCTATGCCTTTATATTCTATTTTTTTTTACTGCCAAAAGATTGCCGAGACGTGGTCTAAATAAAATTGATGAACAAATAAAAAAAAAATATTAATAGTAGCTTCCATAACTCTTACTAACATAGCCCCCATTGCTATAGTTAACTCTTCAAACTAAGTTTATAGGATAAAAATTTGCCAAACATGCATTTTTATGAGTTTTATTTAAGCCCCTTCTATTATTGGTCATCTAATAAACATGTTAGTATACTGTGGCACAACTTTTCCTCTATTAATCTGTACTACTTTTGTCCCCTTGCTGACGGGACAGAATAACACCAAGAAATAATTGATCCAGCCAAATTTTTCTGTTTACTACAAATAATTTTACAACTTATTTTATTGTTGCATTTACCACTTTTTTAATATGTCCTTTGCATAAGGAAAATCAGCAAGCACCCATGAGGCTGACATGATCACCTGGAGTATTCAAAGCATCAAAAAGAAAAAAAAAAAAACTTATTTTATTGCTTACCTTAGAAAATCTCCATGTATACCTGTGTCTTTTGTACTGCTTACTGTATTGGTGTGCAATAAAGAGCTATTGTATTGTATTTTACCCATTTTGTAAAATCAACAGACCTCTAAACCAGCGGGAACGAGACATCAAGTCCTTGGGTGTGGTTGAAGTACTGAATGAGCGAGAAGTGGTTGTGCGCTCACATCAATCCATACACACCAAGAAGTTCACCTTCGACCAGGCGTTCGGACCTCATGCCAAGCAAGTTAGTACATAATATACTTAAAATATCCAATATATACAGGACCGGTCTGGAAGAGAGAGACAGATAGTCGATCTGGATGGAGAAAGGTTGGAGAGGCGTATGCCCAACGGTGGGCGAAAACGCTGTAGAAGAAGAAGAGTGACTTTTTAAGCCACCATCTTTTTTATTTTGGTTATTATTTCAACAATTTTGAAATTCTTTATGAATGAACAGGTGTTGCTTTAAAAAGTACATTTGTCTGTTATTCTTAGTGTTAATTTGTTCTTTATAAGGTGTGTGAAGTTTCATTAGGGATAAGTTTGTATTGTAAAGTTAGTTAGGTGTTCAAAAAATCGTCACTACTTTGAAAAAAGCTCGTATCTCAAAATCGGTAATTTTACTGAGTGAACTTTATTTCAAGAGACAATTTTATCTTTTTCTATCAATATTTTTTCATATTGACGAAATGTTATCAACAAGATATAGGGCGAATATTCAGCGTTTTTGCAGCGTTTTTTTTTTTGTCGTTGGTGTCTTCGCAAGCGTTTTTAAAAGGGGTGATGCTCAGTGTTGTTTTTTTATGAAAAATTAAAACACGGATACTGATTTAGCATTATTAAAATTCTTGTGACTTGTCTTTCCGTTGTGCTTTATAAACGTGGGACGCTAATGACGTTTGACCGCGCGGTCAAAACGCTCGAATATTTGCCCTACAGCACAAAACCTGACCAAAACAGGGCTTGATTGATTATAGCCTTGAAAGAATTGCCATATTATCACCATAACATGTTCAGATCACCTTAAGACTAGATTATGTTAACGTTTGACCATTAACTTACTGTTTACAGTTAGAAGTATACCAGCAAGTGGTAAGCCCACTGATACAGGAGGTGCTATGCGGCTACAACTGCACGGTGTTCGCGTACGGTCAGACCGGGACTGGCAAGACACACACCATGGTCGGAGAAAACACTGGTGATGAGCAGGATTGGCAGAATGTAAGTACCAACCTGTATTAGAGCTTCATAGCTGGGTTCATACAAAGCTGCCTCTCGACAATAGCGCAAAAAGCTTAGATCGAATTTCAAATCATTTATTCAGAAAACTAGCTTTTTCCCGCGGCTTTGCCCGCGTGGAATTCGGTTATCGCGCGCTTTTCTCTCGGGAACTGTGCATTTTTCCGGGATAAAAAGTAGCCTATGTCACTTTCGGGCCCATAAACTATCGCTATGCCAAAAATCACGTCGATCCGTCGCTCCGTTACAGCGTGAAAGACGGACAAACATACAAACACTTAAACATACAAACACACTTTCGCATTTATAATATTAGTATGGATAGGCCGCAATGGACACTTTTACACGTCATTTTTTTTTTATACCAGCACTTTTGGAAAGACTCATTGCCAAAAAGAATGAAATTGCAGTCATTTTTCAAAATAAAAATAAAAAAATATTACAAATAATCGGCAAGATTGAAAGCCATTAAAAAAGCCTTCTGTACCTTTCATTTACAAGAAAAGTAGAGTAGATTTAAAAAAAAACGAGTAAATGAAAAAAAAAATACTGGCTTGGTAGAGCAGCCTTATCCTTTCAAAGTAATCCCTCCCAGGCAAAAACAAGTAACTGTGATCATTACTAAATAAATATTTTGTGCAACTTTTACTATACTTATTTCATGTCATCCCAGCCTCTATACATCCCACTGCTGGACACAGGCCTCCCCTCAGAATGCACCTGCCCCGGTTTTTTTTTTTTATTACCCAAACTAGGTACTCTATAAGTCCAAACTCTTTCCAGGATCCGTTGGCAGGCATAATTCCCCGAGCCCTAAGCCAACTGTTTGACGAGCTCCGCATCTCCAACACCGAGTATACAGTCCGAGTGTCATACCTGGAGCTGTACAATGAGGAGCTCTTCGATCTACTCTCTACGTCTGAAGATAACTCCAAGCTGAGGATATACGAGGATGTGACGAGGAAGGGAGCTAATATTGTCAACGGGTTGGAGGAGGTTACTGTAAGTATTTCCCCCCTTTCTTTCATTGTTTGAGAGAGAGAGAGAGAGAGAGAAACATTTATTTATACATATTCGATAGACATAAAAATACATTAGATGGAAAGAATTAAAAATAACATTGAACAGTATAAAGAACATTGAACAGTGTTTCATACTTTATTTATTACTAGCTTTTGCCCGCGGCTCCGCCCGCGTGGTACTTGGTTATCGCGCGCTGTTCCCTCGGGAACTGTGCATTTTTCCGGGATAAAAAGTAGCCTATGTCACTCTCTGAACCATAAACTATCTCTATGCCAAAAATCACGACGATCCATCGCTTCGTTACGGCGTGAAAGACGGACAAACACACACACTTTCGCATTTATAATATTAAGTAAGGATTCATATGATGTTGTGGGAACTGCATATGCAAGTCCAACTCGCACGTAGCCGATTTGTTTTATTAATTGCGATGATTTTGTACTTAAGTTTTGCCAACTTAGAGGGGCAAAACTGGACTCGAACCCACAACTGTTTGATTGAAATAAAGATTTTTGGTTACACTTTTCTTCTTCTTCTCAGCATATATTCGTCCACTGCTGGACATATGCCTCTTCCATGGATTTCCATGTTGACCTAGATGCGGCAAATCTGGTCCAAGTTGGTCCTGCTGTCTTACGGATATCATCCGCCCATCTCGTTGGTCTTCCTACGCTTCGGCTTCCAGTTCGGGGTCTCCAGTGTATCGTTTTCTGGCTCCATCTATCATGCCCCGCGCGACAAACGCGACCGGCCCATTGCCATTTAAGTTGCGCCACTATCCTACCTATGTCGGTAACTGTGGTTCGTTGGCGAATGTACTCGTTCCTTATCTTGTTACACTGTTAACAGACTTTATTTTCAGGTACTGAATAAAAATCACGTCTACAAAATAATGGCGCAAGGACAGGAGAGGAAAAGAGTGGCGTCCACGCTCATGAATGCTCAGTCTAGGTGAGAGAATCATCTGAAATTTTGATTTTTAGGGATCCACATCCCAAATGGAAAAAGTGGAACCCTTAGAACCATCATGATTGGTTTTTTGGAGACTCTTTTTTTAATTTGGGTGACACTCTTTCCCGGCCCGGATAATACCGACATGGAAATACCGAACCTGTTTTTCGTGTACACACCCATAGAAGCTCCTGTCAGTTTCTATGGGCGTGTACACAAAAAACAGGGCCGGTATTTCCATGTCGGTGTTATCCGGGCCGGGAAAGACTTCGACTTTAATTTCGACTCCAAATTTGTTACTTGGGCGTTTTGAAAAAAAAGTGTACCCGTTTTTTTGTTCATACACTCAGTATGGGCGTGACAAAACTGACTCATAAAATTTTGTACGAAAAACTGGGGACATTTTTTTTAAACGATGGGAATCAATTGTGCTCTTGATTCCGAATAGGAACAACCATATTTTTTCCAAAATTTCAGAAAAACGGAAAGGGTACACTTTTTTTTGAAAACTCCCTTTTACGGTTATCCCGTGAAAACCACATCGAAAATACAAACTGGGACATGGATGCACAGAAAAAAAAACCAGCGCTGGGAATCGAATCCAGGCTCAGCAATCCGTGCTGCGTGCTATAACCCCTACACCACCGCTGGACTGGAGTCTAGACACAAATTCCTCCTATGCAGTGTATCCCTACTTAAGGATACACTGCATAGGAGGAATTTGTGTCATATCACAGGTTGCGTTTTTCCACTACACTACTGTAGTGGAAAAACGCAACCTGTGATATGTGTGCATAGGAGAAATTTGTGTCTATGGCCCAAAACCACGAAGGTGGAGAATTTGCTTCGGCAACTCATAAAAACAAAAATCTAAATAAATTTTAGTAAATAAGTATTTAATATTAATGAAATTAGTCACATATATCTATACCTTAAAAAAAAGAATTTCAAAATAAGCAATTGTCATCAATTTAACAGAAAACAAGGTCAAAAAGTCATATCGGGAACGCGTCCGAAACACCACCTTGTAACTTCAACTTACTTAAAAATGTAGTAAAAGACAACTTTAAATGTTTTAAACATACATTATGAGTATTTTGATTCCTAAAAATTAAGTATTTTAAAGTAACATAGACAAAATAAATTTATTTTAAACACAGGATTAGTTAAAAGTTTGTCCAACAAAGTATACGTCATATTGGTGAACGACACAATAAATAGGCAAAACTTATACTTCTGAGCCGACTTTTGGCGCTAGTGCGCTGTAGTAGTATCACGGGTGTTTTGTGAGACAGGCGTTATTTGTTTTGTCCGCAAAAATATAATCATTTAAATGCTAAGTACCTTTGTAACTATCTTATACTGACCGTACCTTTATTATAAATCATTACGGGAACGTATGTTACTATCGTTTTGATTTTCAGTTTAATTTATTTTTTAAATATGGTCATATTTTTACATAATTTTCTTTGACACTTAGTTACTGCAAAACACTGTAAGAAATAATAATTAACTACTTAATGTTTTTAAGAACTCTTCTATTTAAAAAAATAAAATTAATGTCGTTCCCGATTTGACGAATTTTAGTAAGGGAGTTTGCTTAAAATCGCTATAGCAAAAAAAATAGTGAAATCTATGCGCGCCCCTTTTAAATCTAGTAAGAACAACAGCGTAGAAATTATTTTAAGTCTTTAATTTTGCTAATCCTTTCAATATTTTTCGTGCAAATTACAAAATCGGAATTCGCCACCTTCGTGGTTTTGGGCCCTATACTCCTGTCAAGCGGTGGTGTAGGGGTTATAGCACGCAGCATGGATTGCTGAGCCTGTTAGGTTACATACGTAGTCACATCTGGTGTGCTAAAGCCTCGTTAAAATATCGAAAAAATAAAGACAGTAATGCCACTTCTTTAATTTCTCTGTACATATTGCAGTGACCATCCCAATGGCAAAATAGTGTCCTTGTAAGTCTATCCTGTTCATAAAACGTAGTCTTTTTGTTTATTATATTTACCCCTGTTTCCACCACTCTCTGTTAATATTCAGACATTACAATTTTATCTGTTAAATAAAATATTAGAGGCTTATCAGAGGGTGGTGAAGGGCCTTAGTATTTTGTTTTGTTTCTGTTTCCTCTCTACTATTGTTATTTTAAGGACATTGCTATTGGTTTGATTACTGCAATATGTGTGAGGAACCATATCCAAAACATATGTAATCAAGTACGGAAGTAGACTACTAAGGCCGAGTTTAGACGCAAGAAAAATCGTGCAAGTTGCACTACATTCCGAGGCCGTAAAGCCAACGAGTTTGTAGTGGGCAATCCAGCGCCGCAACGTAATGTAACTTGCACGATTTTTCTTGAAAGAAAGAAAGATTTATTTTGGCTCCATAAGTAACCACCTAAGACTAAAAACTAAAACTAGCACTAAAACTATATTACTTGGTGACACAAAAGGATACCAAAAAGGGTCTCCACTCAGCATGTGTTGCCGCACATTATGGGTGAATATTCGAGCGTTTCAACCGGTCGGTTAAACGTCATTACCATGCCACGTTTATTAGCACAATGAAAGGAGAAGCTGCAAAAATTTAGATCACGCGCGATTTAGGATCGGTATTGTATTTAATTGTGACAAAAAAATAACCACAACAATTCCTTCTTTCAATAGTAATTGCCGAAACGGTAATGACGAAAAAAAACGCCGCAAAAACGCTGAATATTTACCCATGTGCAGTAACGCTGGTTTCCTGTGGAGCCCAGAAAACCAGCAATTCTTGCAATTCTAAACTCGGCTTTATGCTAAAAACATTACAATTTTGTAGTTAATTGTACAAATTTATTATTATTATTTGTAAAGTACGATTCAATAGAATCTGACAATTTTCTACGCATTTAACACACCCTAACGTGGGCACGCTTGATTGTATATGTCCCTGTTGTTGCAATTATCATCTAAAAGGAATCAAAAAGAATAATAGTCACATCACAAAGCCTTAGGCAGCCCGGTGTTCATATTAGTAGGCTGGAAGTGTCTACAGGATTGTCAGATTCTATTGAATTGGAGTATAATGCACAGGCAGCTTATAGCTGATGCGTGCATATCGTTGCTCACTTGTGTAACTGTCTTCGAAGTACTTGTCTGTTTTTATTTTTTATTAGTTTGTGGTGTTCATAAAATTATATTTCCTCTGTTATTGTAAATTGTGACTAGCCTTACTCGAAATTATATTTTTAAACACGGTAGTCGGCCGCATTCGGCGAGTGACAGCTGCCACTGTCTCAATATGGCCGCCGTAGTAGACGGACAGACTAATGTAAAGGCGACGGTCGTTCGCCGAAGTAGTTTGAAACAAGTTCGGCGACCGCGTTCGGTGAACGACTCAGTGTAATCGCCGCTTTATTATTAGTAGATACTTTTAAATTTGATTAAAAATCTGGAATTTTACTAAATTCCCATACAGATTCTCAACATATTGATCATGCTCTTCATATTAAATGATATTGTAACGGATAACTCACGTCTTAAATCCAGTTTAGCTCCATATGTTTCGGGCTATTTCGTACCCCTTCTTCAAAGGAGCACACGACTCTGCGGCTGCCGCAACACGCGCACTACGCGCCACCTCTATGCTCGCGTGACTGTCCGATGAACACAGGCGCATAACTACCCACATTTACATCCTCATTTTTATTGTCACTGTCTAATGTAGGGTAGCACACAACACTAACAACATCGCTCCATAAAGGCACGTTCATACCAACCGATGACGCAGCAGAGTATTTAATACTGTTCTATGTGTTCTGTGTGAGTCGTTTGCTTGTTTGAAGAAGGGCTACGAAATAGCTCGAAACATGTCGAGCTACACTCGATTTAAGACGTGAGTTATCCGTTACAATATCATTTAATATGAGTGAGTCTCATGGTAGTTCCCTGTTCATGCTCTTCATTTACACATTTAACTGGAATTAATTCTTCCAGCCGCTCGCACACAGTATTCACCATCGTGGTGCACATGAAAGAGAACAGTCCCGAAGGCGAAGAGCTGGTCAAGATCGGCAAGCTCAACCTGGTCGACCTGGCAGGGTCGGAGAACATCAGCAAGGCCGGCTCCGACAACCCTGCCAAGAGGGAGCGGGCGAGGGAGTGCGTCAACATCAACCAGAGTCTGCTGACCCTTGGCAGGGTCATTACTGCGCTGGTGGAGAGGCACCCGCATATACCGTATAGGTGAGCTCATTATTTGACGAACGGATAGCTTAGTAATGGTAGAACGTGACTGAAGTTGAACAAACAATTGCTTTGCTCCTTTTCGACGCATACTGCCAGAAATCTAACTATGCCATTGCCTATTGCACCGGCTACGTGGGACGGCATTCCGGGAGCGGTACAACAACTTAAGATTCTTTAAAAAACAGGCTTGTCGATCTGGCAGAAGGCCGGCAACGCACGTGTTATATCCCTCATATTGCGGGTGTTCATGGGCGGAAGTGATTGCTACTACATGCTAGTTGGCCCCTCTTACATAAAAAAAGCAAATTTGTCACTAAAACACTAAAGACATGGTGGTGCCTAGGAACAGATCTTTGTATATCTTATGGTTTCAAACTTGCTCATATTAACTTATACTATGCCTCTCTGTAATCCATACTAATATTATAAATGCGAAAGTGTGTTTGTCCGTCAATCACGCCGTAACGGAGCGACGGATTGACGTGATTTTTGGCATAGAGATAGTTTATGAGCCCAAGAGTGATATAGGCTACTTTTTATCCCGGAAAAATGCACAGTTTCCGAGGGAACAGCGCGCGATAACCGGATACCAAGCGGGCGGAGCCGCGGGCAAAAGCTAGTAACTTCAGTAAAATGTAAAATCTCTCTCTTCTAAATCGAACACTTGACAGAGTGACCATAGTCATGAGGGGTCGCCTATCACAGTGATTGCTGTTTCGCGATTCTGTTCCCCTGGTCTCTATTATCCGCTTGGCGAGTACATTCTACCACAGGGATCTTGGTGACATATGTGATGGTGTCTTCATCACCTATTAATAACTTATTTCCAGAGAATCCAAGCTGACAAGAATCCTCCAAGAGTCCTTGGGTGGGCGCACCAAAACCTCCATCATAGCCACCATCTCCCCCGGCCACAAGGACCTGGAGGAAACCCTCAGCACCCTCGAGTACGCCCACAGAGCCAAGAACATACAGAACAAGCCAGAAATCAATCAGAAGATGACGAAGAAGGCCATACTGAAGGAGTTTGCTGAGGAGATTGATAAACTGAAGAGGGATTTGCAGGCTGCTAGGGATAAGAATGGTAAGTAATTTCACAACATCATCAGCCTATACAGGGTGGCCCATTTATATCGGTCAGTATGGGAAAGTCTGAAACTATACGACATACGAAAATTTCTTCTTAGGAACCATGACATCAATTTTACCAGCAAAGAGGTACAAACAACGATAGAGACAATTTTACATGTCAGAATTTGTTGAATATTGTAACGGTGGACACTTCGAACACCTACTAAAATAAATTAAAGTATGTGAAAATAATGCATTTTATTCATTTTAGACATAATGTTTCATGGAGACATTTACTGCTTAAGACGTACACAATCGATATCTAAATAGAAATAGTGTAAGTTTTTTTTTTTTTCAAAACAACCGGGTTCGATTCCCGAGCTGAGTACAGGGTTTTTTTAAATGCATGAATGCAGTTTTTCTTGTTATTAGAATCGATGTCATGGTTCGTAAGAAGAAATTTTCGTATGTCGTATAGTTTCGGACTTTCCCATACTGACCGATATAAATGGGCCACCCTGTATAGCAGTCCACTGTTGGACAGCCTTCCCCAATATGCGCCGTCGTGCCCTCGGCCCGACGCATCCAGCTTCTACCAGCAGATACAGACGGCGAGCTGTCGGTAGGCCTCCGACAAAATGGTGCGACGACCTGGTTAAGATCGCGGGATCGCGGTGGACGCGGAAAGCACAAGACCGGTCTGAGTGGAGAGCCTTGGGGGAGGCCTATGTCCAGCAGTGGACGTCTTTCGGCTGACATGATGATGATGAATAGAAACGCTTTATTTACTCATCCTCGTCCAGCACATCTCTTGTGGGAACAGCTGAGTGGAGCGGGGTGAGGTAAATGAAGTGTTCCTATTGGTTCATGGAAAACATATTCCTCACTATATATTTATTTATTTATTAAGGAACAGTTACAAATTACAAACAAATACTCTTATAATTGACACATTTACATTACACAATCAAAAGTTTGTAACTTAACTACAAGTGTCCACAACAATCGTAATGTGGCTAAAGGAGCATGCAAGATAAGTTTAGTACATTACTGCTAAAATAAACAAACTAGGTATCTAAAATTAACGTCACAGTGGACTTAAATGTTTTTATTGACGTTGAGAATATGTCACATTCTGAACATATCTTATTAAATGTACGACACAGGCGGGAGATTGGACAATTAGCGGATACATTATTATTACTGAGCGGGCAAGAAAACAATTGAGGGTGCCGGACAGGCCGTGTACTACATTTATCCTCATATATCTCTGTTATAACGCAGCCTTATACCGTTTGTCAGAAAGAAGTGGTTATAACGATTGTTTCCGAGTGTGTTAACAATAAGGTCTCTGGTGTTAACTTGCGGTGACTCAGGTTGTGGTATAAATCTGCTATAAGGGCCGCCACGATACGGAATTTCGATTCAGGATTTTAATCCATACAAATCTATGGACCTACCACATATGGGAAGTAGTTTTCCGTTCGAACTTTTCTTTGATGCCTTCAGAATTGAAATAAACGTATGTGTGTGTGTGTGTGTAGTGTATTGTAAGTGGCGGCCCTAAGGATCTTCCAAAATGTTCCTTCTAACGCCTTCTATTCGTCCATTAGGTGTGTACCTCGCCAACGAGACATTCGCCGAAATGACCCTCAAAGAAGAGGAGCAACGCAAGGAGATCCAAGAGCTGTTGCTGAAGAAACGGGCCATGGAGGAGGAGCGGGACCGCATGGAGGGCGTCTTCGGGGACCTCAACCAGACGCTGGAGCGCCACGCCAGCGAACTCAGCAGCACCAAGAAGGCCATGGAGACCACTAAGGAACAGCTGGCTAACACTAGGAATGTGAGTACATAAAACTACCGTGAGACTCACTCATATTTCAGTTCATAGTTCAGTTTAATCCCCAGAAGACACAGGTATGCGCGTTCTCCACTAAAAGGGATCCCTTTGTTGTCTCACCTTGTTTTGAAGGTACTCCCCTTGATGCCAAATCGTCTATTGGGATCCTGGGTGTCGACATTTCGAGTGATGTTCAGTTTCGTGGTCATTTGGAAGGGAAAGCTAAGTTAGCTTCGAAAAAATTGGGGGTGCTTAATAGAGCGGGACAGTACTTCTCACCAGCCCATCGCCTACAACTTTATAAGGCGCAGGTTAGGCCGCACATGGAGTACTGTTCTCATCTCTGGGCTCACCCAAATACCAAATTCTTCCATTTGACCGTATCCAACGTAGAGCTGCTCGATTTGTCGATAACCAGGCACTTTCAGGCCTACTCGATCCTTTGGCTTTGCGGAGGGATGTGTCGTCTCTCTGCATATTATACCGTATCTATCATGGGGAGTGTTCTGACGAACTGTTCGATTTGTTGCCTGCGGCTAAATTCCACTACCGGACTTCGAGAAACCGTCTGTCCTTCCATCCTCACCATCTCGATGGTTGGCAGTCAAGTACCGTACGTTTTAAGCGAAACTTCTTCCCTCGCACGACGAAGATATGGAATCAGCTTACTGCAGCAACATTTCCTGAGTGTTACAACCTAGGGATCTTTAAAAAACGAGCCTACCAATTCCTTAAAGGGTCGGCAACGCACCTGTGATTCCCCTGGTTGCGGGTGTCCATGGGCGACGGTGATCGCTCTCCATCAGGTGACCCGTCTGCTCGTTTGCCCCCTCTTACAAGTAAAAAAAAAATATATATATTAAATATATTTACTCGGATAACTCACCTTTTAAATCGAGTTTACCTCTATATGTTTCGGGCTAATCCGTAGCCCTTTTGCTGCGGCTGCTGCAACACGCGCACATATCGAGCTAAACTCGATTTAAGACGTTAGTTATCCGGGTGAATATATTTAATGTGAGTACACAATTTTTTTAAGTTTCCGTAGCCAAAATTGCAAGAACCACAGTTTCGCCGTGTTTGTCTGTCTGTCCATCCGCGGCTTAGCTTGGAGACTATCAGTGCTAGTAAAGTGTAATTTTGCATAGATACAAATGTAGTAATTATGCCGACAAAGTGGTAAAGTAAAAGGAAAAAAAAATTAGGGTGCCTCCCATAGACGCAAAGTGGAGGTATTTTTTTTTTCTAGACTAACCTTTTGGAGTGGGACTTTTACTTTATTTATAAACAAACAAACAATACAATACAATGGTTAACAGAAATGAATGACTTTTACTTAATCTTTCGTTTGCCAGAACGCAGATCTATATTCAAACGATGTTTCGCAATTTTTTTCGTTAGTCCACTTTTTAGGGTTCCGGAGCCAAAATGGCAAAAACGGAACCATTATAGTTTCGCCATGTCTGTCTGTCTGTCCGTCTGTCTGTCTGTCTGTCTGTCTGTCTGTCCGTCCGCGGCTTTGCTCAGAGACTATCAATGTTAGAAAGCTGTAATTTTGCACGAATATATAAGTAAACTATGCCGACAAAACAGTATAATTAAAAATTCAAAAACAATTTTTTTAGGGTACCTCCCATAGACGTAAAGTGGCGGTGATTTTTTTTTTCTCATCCAACCCTATAGTGTGGGGTATCGTTGGATAGGTATTTAAAAACCATTAGGGGTTTTTAACGATTTTTCGTTTCAGTCATTTGTTTGCGAAATATTCAACTTTAAAGTGCAAATTGTCATTAAAATCGAGCGTCCCCCCCCCCCCCCTCTAAAATCTAAACCGGTGGGTGGAAAAATTTGAAAAAATTCAAGATGGTAGTCAGTATATTAAACTTCCAAGGAAAACTATAGCGGCTAAGTTTGCTTGAGAATTATTAGTAGTTTATTGAGTAAATAGCAGGGTAAGGTTTAAAATATACCTATACTTCGAAGATTCCGTATAAAGTACGAAATCCTTAGAAAAATATTACTTAATTTTTTCGTAATCGCTCCGGAACCCTATTTTGGGCGTGTCCGACACGCTCTTGGCCGGTTTTTTTTTACTGTTTTTAAACCACTTCCTGTTCTGTTCTGTTTGTGTGCTATCCTCTCCTTGCAAGTCGTCGACAATGCGACACTAATTTAAAATTATTTTTAACCAAAAATGTCTCTGTTCCATCCGCATACAGACCCTCAAAACCACAAAGCAGCAGTACGAAGAGCAGAAGCACCTCGTGAGCAAACACCGCGCTACCGAGGAGGAGCTCAGCGCGCAGGCCAAAGACATCATCGCGGTCGCCGACACCGCCGCCGGACACGTGCACTGTCTGCATGACAGTGTCGACAAACGGAGGTAAGATATTGTTCACTACAGCTTGCTTGCATCCTGCGTAGTGTTAAAGGGGGAACTTACAAGTTTAACTGAGAAATCTTATTAGTTTTAATCTTGCGGTTCCTGCTTTTCGCGCCGAATCTGCACGTCAACAACTGTCAGTCTACTCTACGCGCTAGGGATGTACGTCGTTCTTAGTGATGTGCCGTTATATGAAACAGTCGATGCGGTCATAACAGTAGAAACTGTCCACGATCCTGCTCCCCTCCAGACCGCCCTGGAGGAAGAATGGCTTGAACGGCGGCACAAGCCAGGCAGCTGGCGAGGCTGGGCGACCAGGCCCTACACCACAAAGTGCAAAACTCGAACTTCGTATGTTGCCGTCCCGCTGACGTCATTTAAGGGCACATGAACGGGCGAACAACGTTAGCCCTCTCGTCCAATAGGAAGTTTTAGTAGTCGCTGTAGCCGAAATCCGGGCCAGGAGAGCTATATTATTATTTTTTATATAAAAAACATAATAAATGAATGTATTTTGATTTTACTAACCTACTTTTATCTAGTAATTGTATTTTTTCTGATATTCATATTCGCAAAACATTCGCAGAAATTTTGCGAATGCGAATATGCAAAAATATGCGAATATTCGCGAATGCTCCGTGTGGTGTCGGGTTAGAATTACACCTCTCCATTTCTTCCGTGGAAGTCGTAAGAGGCGACTGAGGATATGGGTTAAGGTATACCGTAGGCGGCAGGCTAGCAACCTGTCACTATTGTACCGTTTTTATCAAACTTTAAACCTAAAATTGCTAAAAGTGGCTCCGAAGCGGTAACGTTTCGTGTGCTCTGCCTACCCCATTTGGGAATACAGGCGTGATGTTTGTGTGTGTTGTGTGTTATTCGCGAATGCGAATATTCGTTACATCACTAATACATAGCACCCTAACTAACCCCAATGCGCCCCCAGGACGGTGGAGTCGTGCAACCTCCAGACGACGGCGTCGTTCCGGCAGCAGGCGGCGCAGTGCCGCGCCCAGCTCGCGCAGCGCGCGCAACACTTCGCCGCGGACCTCGCGCACGCGCACAGAGCGCTGCACGAACTCAACAGTAACTACAACTGATATTTACTATATAAAAGCCAGATACGCTCTGAATTCTATTTCGGAATATCGAATCGGAGAAATGTTCGAACGGAAAACTCCGTCCATAGATTTGTATGGATTTACTGTAAAGATTGGTTTCCTGGGACCTGGGTTCCATTCCCAGCGCTGGTCTTATTTTTCTGGTTTTTCTGTGCTGATGGATTTACTGTGTTCGATATCCCGAATCGAAATTCCGGAACGGATTTCCTAATGTATGTGGCCGCCCTAAGATGGTTCCCATTTGTCGGATGTCGGACTCGGATGTTCCAGTGGCCGAACATTTTATATGAAGATATTCACATTTGCCTGACATCGATTTTGTGTCGGTGCCGACAAGCGATATTTCTTGTGGAGTTTTACCAGCCCTCTACGTCCGAAAAAAAATCGTGTCGGGTCTGGCTCGCTTATGAGTTAGTATGACGCTGTTCACATTGGCTTGTTCCGCCCGTGCGTCGCTGCCGTAGGCCCGTAGCAGCAACAACCAATTAAATCCGGGATCGACATCCGACAAAGTGGGAACCAGCTCTCAAACTGCGTATAAGTTCGCATAACATTGTTCGACCGTGGCAAACCTGTGTTTTGGTTCGTGAGCCATTTGCAGCGCACAATTTACTGTAGCGAGTATTTATTTTCTCCACTTTGAAGTGATTTTATTCGGCTCTTTCATAGAGCGAATTAAACAATACTGTCTGATTTGTTCGCAGGTAATTACACAACGAATACCACACAGATTTTAGAAGCGAGTAAACAGAAACTAGAAGAAATCGCACAGAAAATAGCTGAATCGATGAATGAGGTAAGTTTGTGAAGTGAACGAAGAACTTTCCTAAAATCAGCGCAAAGCGTTTCTCTCTACCATAATGAGTCCGACAGCTGATAGGAATACTCTGCCTGCGTCTGTATTCCTTGAACGCTACGATCTGGCTGTGTAAGCGAGTGGACTTCTATTAGGTATAGATGATTTATCTTAGACACAGAATTTGTAGTGGATGTAGTGAACAGATGAAAGAAATTCGCGGGAAAGAAAAAAACATGGAATGCAAACTCCATTCATTCATGTCTTGTTTATTTTTCACCTGTTAGTAATTTTTACGTCATTTTTAATTTTACAATACTGTATAACGTTAAATGAGAAAATCTTTTCCATGTATAATTTTTTTTTCAATGGAAGCAACTGCAGGCTTATGTCCATGATTGTCCATTTCCCAATAGTAGTCGTGCTACGGACGGCTGATGTGATGATGATGATGACGAGTTTTTTTTTACTGGATTTGGGCTTTAGCTATTTTTTAATGACATTAAAGTTAATGACATGTTTCCTATTAGCCAAAATACCACAAACGGGACTTATTACGCTAACACACGAGTAATATTTCGACACTACTTTAAAAAAAACTCGTACCTCAAAATTGATAATTTTTCTGAGTGAACTTTATGAACATTTTGTCAAGGTTCAATTTTGTTGGCATATTGATTTAAGATACGAGATTTTTTCAAAGTAGTAACGATTTACCTCGTCTGTCTGTCTCGTCGTCATCGTGTCATCGGTCTGTCACACGTGGTCTGGCCACATTACAGTTGACTTAAGTGTGGGTAAATATTACTCGTGTGTCCTGTTTGTGGCATTTTGGCTGTGAGTGAAAATCACGTAAGTTTAAAACGTTTGTTTTGTATTGTCCCCAGGTTAAATCGTCGTCCGCACAAGCACACTCATCCCTGTCGAGCGTCACGCAGCAGCACCGCTCAGCGCTGGAACAGGAGCTGCGGTCGCGGAGCGCGGCCGCGCGCGCCGCCCTGGCCGCCTGCGTGGCGCTGGGCGCCGCCGCCGCCCGCCATGCTGACGGCTGGGGCGCGCCGCAGACTATCGCTAGCTGCGTCAACCAATGGGTGAGATGCTCTTGTGTACCACGAAATCGTGGCTCCCGACAGGCTCACGGCGAACGATTCTCGATGTAGGGTTCGTTAGAACTTACTGGGCTTGTTGTATGCATCTGATTCCTATACGTGCAATGCTGCGTCAATCCGTCACCAAAATAATAGAGATGTTGACACCACCAATCAACTGACGTACTTTTTAAAAGCTGTCAAAACACAATTCTCCCATAGAGTTTCAGTGGCAATAGCGACTTATGACGAGTTGTTCGCCAACTCAACTAACTATTTATTTGTTTTAAAGTAACAAAAAATCGCATCTCTAAACTTTTCGAAATTCATCATCATCATGTCAGCCGAAAGACATCCACTGCTGGACATAGGCCTCCCCCAGGGCTCTCCGCTCAGACCGGTCTTGTGCTTTTCGCATCCACCGCGATCCCGCGATCTTAACCAGGTCGTCGCTCCATCTTGCATCTCCATGGTGGTAAATTGGATGTCGTATTGGTGTCTGAGTGCACATGCGGTATTGCTGTCTCAGAAATGAGTAGCGGGCTGGTTCCGAAGACTGATGGATTCCACCCTCCTTTGGAGATTTCTATTCCTATAGATTATGCTGTCCAACGATTGTCTACAGAGCGATTGGATCCCAGTAATGTCGACATGCAGCGGGACTGGAACTTTAGTAAAGGCAATTATGAACTTCTTTATGAACTTGTAACTAAAGCAAATTGGCATGAAGTTCTTAGTGCTGTGAATGTCGACATTGCTGTGGAACAGTTTTATAAAATTCTTTATGACATATTTGACCAGTGTATACCTAGAAAGATTAGATCAAGAGGGCTCAGCAGATCCTATCCGGTTTGGTTCACTGCAGATTTGATAAAAGATTTAAAGCGCAAAGGTGAACTGCACCGGAAATGGAAATTGACTAAAAATAGGTTTATTTATGACGAATTCTCAAAAATAAGGGCCGATGTGAAAAGGCGGATATCGTCTGCCTATAGTAGCTACCTTGATCGAATCCAGGCTAGTGTGAAAGATAATCCGAAAGCGTTCTGGCAGCACGTGCATAATCTAAAATCGAAGGGTGGATTCGTCCCTCGAGTGACATTTGACGGCAAGGAATACGTTGGTGAGGGGGGCAGCTACCGCGTTTGCTACGTTCTTCTCGGAAGTTTTCTTGCCGAATGTTCCTTCTCTGGATCCGAATGCTGGAAGTTGTAGTAGACATAACCTTACTTCCAACTATGTTAACATAACATCTATAACAATGGAAGAAGTTGAGACAGGCATAAAAAGTCTTAAACCAAATTGTTCGGTTGGGCCTGATAATTTGCCGGCGTATGTAGTGAAGGGATGTGTGGACTATTTAAAATTACCCTTACTTCATCTCTTTAACTTGGCTCTTGCATCTGGCACCTACCCGCGCCTCTGGAAGGTCTCTAGAGTGAGACCAATTCCGAAGGCTGGTGACGGTACTGTGGTGGAGAATCATAGACCTATAGCTGTATTATCCACTCCAGCGAAGTTATTCGAGGCGATAATCCACAGAGCTCTGTCTGCACAGGTCAGGCCATTTTTGAGTGATGCTCAGCATGGATTTAGATCGAAGCGCTCTGTCAATACGAACCTGCTTATCCTGGTTGACATCATCTCGGAGCATCTTGATAGGGGCATGCAGGTCGATGTTATTTATTTCGACTTCAAGAAGGCATTCGATCGCGTGGATAATGATGTGTTAATTCTTAAACTTGAACAGATTGGTTTTACTCCCAAACTGTTGTCATTTTTCGCTAGTTATCTACGAGATCGACAACAGTATGTAAAACATGGGTATTTCGTTTCGGCGCCGTACCACACTAGATCTGGCGTTAGTCAGGGCTCTATACTGGGGCCATTTCTGTTTGGGATTATGGTTAATGACCTGGTCTCAGTACTTGAATCGGCACAATGCCTTCTTTACGCCGATGATCTAAAGCTGGTTTACGGTGTGCAGCAGAGGGACGACTGCGACTCATTGCAGAGAGATGTCGACTCAGTTTTTCGGTGGAGTGTAGAGAACAGGCTTCTTTTCAATTTAGCCAAATGTTCGGTATGCACTTTCAGTCGCGCACGCGCTCCGTTACATGCGCAGTACATATTGGGGTCGGAGCCCATTGGCCGCGTGAATTCAATTAAAGATTTGGGTGTGCTATTCGATACCCGTCTTACCTTCCATGACCACATTGCGGAGCTATCTTCCAACTGTTTCCGGAGACTGGGCTTTGTTGTTCGTAATGTGCGAGATTTTAGTGATACTGGAGCTATAAAACTTGTTTACAATGCTTTGGTTAGGAGCAAACTGGAGGCATCGTCAATTGTTTGGCACCCGCATGAATCTGTGTACTCCTTACTTCTGGAAAAGGTCCAAAAAGCTTTTCTTAGGTTTTTATACAAGAAAAAGTTTGGATACTACCCATTCTTATATCCAACAAATTACCTTCTCGGGACTCTTGGTTTCAACTCTCTAGAGGTGAGGCGGAACTGCGGGTTACTCGTATTTGCTTGTCAGGTTCTGCGGGGTGAGTCAGACTGTCCCGAGCTGGTGGCTCAACTTGTGAGGTTGTATGCCCCGGATGTTCCTAAAATAAGCCTCAGGACACGACGGCGCGATTTGTTGGCGGTGCCGGCGGCGCGTACGGTGTCACGTAGGAACTCGCCTTTACTCCGTGTCCTGACACAACTTAATGCGTTGCTGGCATCGACACCTGAGTGCGACCTGCTAGCGTGGAGATGGACGGCTGTGCATGCTGAATGCTTGCGGTTTTGTGAGCTTGTGCATAGTAGGATTTCGACTGTTCCAATTTGAACCTACTGTTAGAATAAGTTTAAACCTAAGTTTAGTTAGTTAGTATGTTAAGTAAGTTTAGTTATAGATTTCGTTTTCGTGGTGCATTAGTGTAAACTGTAATGCCATGTAAACATAATTTTTACCAATAAATAAATAAATAAATAAATAAAATCTTGTTAGAGGCCTACCGACAGCTCAACTCCCGGTCCGCGGACGCCATTCAAGAACCTTCTGACCCCATCAACCAGCAATGTGCCCCGCCCACTGCCACTTTAGTTTCGCAATTCTTCGGGCTATGTCAGTAACCTTAGTTCTACTACGCATATCATAATTTCTGATTCTATCCCGCAAAGAAACCCCGATCATAGCCCTCTCCATAGCCCTTTGACTGACTTTGAGCATAGCCTTTTTATTTCCAGCTATCGGACAGCTTAGAGCGCGTGGCGTCGCTCAAACGCGCGCATTCCACCTTCACCACGGCGGCCAGGGACGCGGAGAGCCGCCGTCACGACGCTTCTAGGAGACAACGCGACGCCAAGAGGCAGCGGGTGGCTCGCGCCGCTGACAGGGTCGACGCTGCGTTAGCTGTGAGTTTATTTACAGCTTAGTGTGTGCCGTCACTTTAACGCGCATATGAAGTTTCACACGGTGGCTAGAGACGCGGAGACTCTGGGTTAAATACCAACCAAATCGTCTACATAGCAAAATATCCAACGACGCAAATTGACCAGGAAACGAAATGTCAATCCTCCATTAACATTTTTCGTAATTGAACTGCGTTTCCACTAAAACATTGCGAGGAAATGTGTTTGTGATGAACCAATAGAAACGCTTCCTTTACGTATCTTCGTTTAGCGCAGCTTCAGTGGAAACAGCTCAGCCGAGCGAGACTAAGTAAAGCGTTCACGACAAACACATTCCTTCTTTGGTGGAAACGCAGCCTTAACATTACGATCCAGTACACTCCGTGAGATCTTAAAAAAACCTTCGGATTTTAGAAGCATGGTTCGGGTATAGACGATGACACGCGATCGTGATATGCGGTTCTGTTCTGTTATCAACTTGCAAAACTTTTCAAAGTTACCGTAAAAAGTTATGTAAAGAATAACCATCAGCACAAAATAAACCTTACTGTAATAATATTACGCTTCTTTATCTCTATCTAATTTTAATACAATATGACTTTTTGTCATGATACAAATAAAACAAAATCAGCATTTTCGAATTCTACCATCGTCAATTTAAATTGAGAACACCCCGCCTCAACACACTACTTTTATTTGGAAGTATATAGAGCTGTTGTTATACTGTATCTACTTCTCTTGGGTATGTCAAATGAATTTTTTTGGTCTGCTTTCCTTTTATATATATTTTTAATGTACTTTTCGAAATCCCCGTTGCTTCTATGACTCGGTCTTGTACCTTATTAAAATATTTACGTCCAACTTTTTTCTTAAAAATTTCAACTTATATACAAAATATTTATAAATACATTGTAAACAATTTCCAGTGATTGGCTATTTACAGAAATACAAAAAAATGCTTATACTGCTTAAGTTGACTCGCCATGGAAATCAATTTCCGAAAAATAACAAACTATCTAAATAAATATATGTAAGTGGTGATTTTAACTGCTCTATATAAATCAATGAAAACAAAACGAGTACACTCTACGCGTGATGGATAGCTACTGAGTCAAAAAGACAATTGTCATTTTTTACTAACGAATCCTTCCGATTTCCTCCGAAACCCGAAGGGTTTTCTAAAAGCTCACGGATTGTACATCATAATAACAATCAATCTGGTTAGCATAATGTTCATAATGTTGCTCTAAAGCAGAGTTACATTTGCGGCGCTCGATTAACAACTACAAACTCGTCGGCCTTGCAATATACTTAATGCAACTTGCACGATTTTTCTTGCAAGTCTAAACTCTGCTTAAAACTTACGATAACATTTCCACCCGCAGCAACTAGAAACCGAAAGGACCGTCCGCGAAGCACGCATCTCCCAACAACTGGCCGACATCGAGCTAGAACGGTCCGATGCTGAGGCACGCCTGACCCGCTACATGGACGAAGAACGGAGGCTGCTGGAAGAGAGGCTCGCGAGGCACGCCGCCGCCGAGAGGGACGCGCTGGAGCAGCGGCTGGCGAAGAGGATGGCTGATGTCGACGGAGAGAGAGGGATGCTGGACGAGCGGATCCAGGAAATAGAGGTTAGTGAAAATAGGCTAGTCGACTAAAAAAACAAGAAGATGGAGCGACGACCTGGTTAAGATCGCAGGATCGCGGTGGATGTGAAAAGCACAAGACCGGTCTGAGTGGAGCGCCTTGGGGGAGGCCTATGTCCAGCAGTGGACGTTTTTCGGCTGACATGATGATGGTGATGGCTAAAAAGAACTGTTTAGTCCGTCCGGTGAATAATTTAAAAATATTGTGCAGATATTATTCCTTTTGTTTGACAAACAAAAAATGACGAGGATACGAGGGGCGTTCAATAAATTCTCGGTATTGACATATTTTAAACCTCTTCCGTTATTTTTCTAATACTCGTCGTTAAGTATCTTTCATTGAAAGTATAAAAAAGTAAAATTCAAACTGGTAACTTCTTTTGTTTCTTTGCAACAGCGGAATAAAGGGGATCACTAGAACGATTTTGCAATGTTGAAAAAATTAGAGCACTGAGCCGTGATAAAATTCTTGACATAACAGGGGAAAAATCAAAAGACCATAAAAGATGAAATGGATTCTGTTTACGGCGAGTCTGCTCTTTCTTTATCTATGATTCACAAGGTGGTCTAGTGAATTTAAGCGTGGGAGGGAGAGCATCAAAGACGACCCTAGAGCTGGTCAGCCAAACGGGGCTATTTCACCAAAAAATGACAATAAAGTGGAAAAGTAATTTTAGAAGATGGTCGAGTGAAGGTGAAATCTATAGCACAAAGGACCGATCTTTCTATTGGTACTATGCATGATATTATACATGACCAGCGGAATATTTTATGTCAAAAGTATGTACAAAATGGGTGCCGCGAATGCTGTCACCACTTCAGAAAGATACGCGTGTAGCTTGTTGTTCCGACTTTATGGAGATGTGCGGTGACAATCCTGATGAGATACTTCTTAGAATTGTTACCGGAGATAAAACCTGGGTTTATCATTATGATCCTGAGAGCAAGCAAGAATCCATGCAGTAGCACATTAAAGGAACACCTCACCCCAATAAGTTCAACGTCATGCCTTCAGCTGGTAAGGTCATGGCCACCATATTTTGAGATTGTGAGGGAATATTACTGATCGATTTTAAATCAAAGGCTGTAGATATTATCGGGGAGTACTACGCTAACATTCTACGCTAATTAGGGGAGGCAATCGAAGAAAAGAGGAGAGGAAAGTTAAGCAACGGAGTTCTGCTGCTGCATCACAACGCCCCGGTGCATAGCGCTCATATTTCCAAGGCCGCTGCTCTTGAATCTGGGTTCGAAAGTATTACTCATCCACTGTATAGTCCAGATTTAACCCCTAGGGACTTCTTTTTGTTTCCCAATCTCAAAAAATATCTTCGAGGAAACCGATTTTCTGACGATGAAGCGCTGAAGGCAGCAGTTCAGGAGCATTTTGACACCCAAGACGAAAAATATTTTTATGAGGGTTTAAAAAAAATAATCGATCGATCTAATAAGTGTATAAACGTAGGGGAGGAACATATTGAAAAATAAAAAATAAACTTACTTTCAATTTCTTTTGTTTTCATTACTATACCGAGAATTTATTGAACGCCCCTCGTACAGTGCTTAGAAGGTTCTAGTGACGTCACTATATGGTACGATTTTTACCTAATAGTGACGTGACAAGCCCCCACTCCAGAAGTTTGGTGATCTTACCTTTGTCGATTTTTAATAAATAAATAAACCAAAAAATACGTGTCCCATATTTTTCCATAATCTAACTGTCGGACTAAATAGAATGATATAATTTTAACCCAGTCGTCATCCCTATTGTGGTTGGCTATGGTGCTTGGTATTGCGGATAGTCTGAGCAGCAGATTACAGCAATATGGAATGGCGGAAAATTAAGAAAAACTTCTAGAATGTTCTAGACAGGTGGACTAAGTTGGCTTGAAGCAGCCTGAAATTGTTTTTAGGAAATGAGTGTCATGTGAAAGTTAATATTCTGAAACAGTCTGAATAGTAGATTGATAACCAAGGGTGGAAAGTGACCCATTTCACCCGAGATATGTCTGGTGCTCGAACGAAGTGAGAGCGCCAATAGTTCGAGGGGAAATGGGTATTTCACCCGAGTTAGACACTACTTTTCATTTCGACTGTGAGGAAACTAAAACACTACAAAAAAACGAGAATTGACAAATTGAATTTACTTATACCTATCCAACCTCCAACGGTACCTTTTCGACTGGCCATTTGCCATGGCCGACTATAAAAAAAAATCGAGTTGGTCACGACGTGTGTCTAGATGACCATGCCGAAACGTGAAAAAAAAATGTCATTGACGTAACTCAATTATCTTCGATGTCGTGGCTAGCCGAAAAATTAAAAAAAAAATACTTTCCACCCTAGAGGAGAAAAAGCAATTTTCCACCCGGCTATCTACCCATGAAAATTAAACTTTCCGAACAGGAGAGATGAAAAAGAATTTTCAGTGTGCTGTAAACACAAGTGATACAGTCGCCATCAGGGACCGATAGCATAATAAAATACAAGCTAATGGTATTAGCGATTTTGTATTGAAGTTCACTAATATTATTACCTTGAACTTTATTATGCAATTGGGCCCTGATATTTCGGAATAGCCAAAGTGATCAAAAATATCAAAACATGAACTCTAACATCTTAATAATATAATGTATGTTCCGATATTTCTGACCACCTTGGCCGCTCCGAAAGTTTTGCTGTTTTTCTCTTTGACACATCTCTGTAACAATATGCTAAGTATTTCGTCACTACTTTAAAAAAATCTCGTATCTCAAATCAATATGTCAACCAAATTGACCTTTAAAGTAATACTCATAAAGTTCACTTAGAAAAGTATAAATTTTGAGATACGAGCATTTTTCAAAGTAGTGACGATTTGTCTCCAGCGCTACATTTAAATGGCCTCTATCTTCTTTTTCTCACTTAGTTTACGCAGTTACAAGTGAATCTAATACTAATAATAAGATCGCGTGAAAAATAAACGAACGCGTGTGAAATATATCAAGAATTAACGGTTGTTTTATACCCACAGACGTGGAGACAAGAGCTGATGGCGGCGGTCGAAGACGAGAACCAAATGGCGGACTCCGACCTCGCCGACTGCGAGAGCGGCCGCGAGGAGAGCGCCAGGCATATGGACAAGTTTGGAACGGAACTGGTGGAAGGTAGGATTTAGGTTAGAGCACAGATTCTGTGCTCTTAACAGCTCTAAACTCAATTTCAATAGAATCTGACAATCCTGTAGACACTTCCAGCCTACTAATATGAAAACCGGGCTGCCTCTAAGGCTTCGTGATGCGGCTATTCTTCTTTTTTGATTCCTTTTAGATGATAATCACAACAACAGGGACATATAATCAAGTATGCCCAATGCGGCAATTACACTGAGTCGTTCGCCGCATGCTGCATGCGATAGGCGATATTGCACCTGTCGGAAAACTTATTGAAAGAAAAGAAAGAAAGAAAACACATTTATTCACAACACAAGACAACAATACTATTTGGTACAGTCAGCTGCAGAGAAAAGGTACCCCCCTGTAATGGCGGTAGTATGGATACCGCCGTTACAGGGGGGTACCTTTTCTCTGCAGCTGACTGTACAAATAAACAACAGAAAGGTATGTGTCATTGCGGTTGTGAATCGGACACTGGCTCAGCATAATGCTGAAGCGTTAAAAACACCCCAGCGCTGATTTTCAGCCAGCACCGTAGGCAACCATCTGAGCGTTATAAAGACACACTATAAAACACCATTAACTACATTATTATAGCTTTTTTCTCCACATTAGTGGTCCCCAAGGGTAAAATCCTCCTCCATCTTTTTCCATTTTTCCTTATCCATAGCAATATTCATCCATTCTTTTCCTGCTATTTTTATGAGGTCATCTGTCCATCTTTTTCTCTGCCTTCCAACACTTCTTTTTCCTATTGGGCCAGGCCATTTTGTTGTTTGGAGTAGCAAGGTATAAAGAAAGATAAAAAATGGACTCTCCAAACAACAAAATGGCCTGGCCCAATTAACTACATAAGACTACATAAATAAATACATAATTGATGTTATGTTTTGTTGCCAGGAGCGACGGCGATGAGCGCGGATCTGTCGGCGTTTTCTGGCAACGTCGTGCAGGTCGCGGAACATTGTGCCACACAGCTGTTGCAATTACTCGCTGAGAACTCGCGGCAGATCGAGGTAAATACAACACCGTAAGGCGACACCAGTTATAACGACATATCAGATGTGAGATGTGATGTGTTGGCTAATGGGGTCAGAAGGTTCTCGAATGGCGTCCGCGGACCGGGAGACGAGATGTCGGTAGGCCTTCAACAAGATTGAGCGACGGCCGGTTAAGATCGCGGGATCGCGGTGGATGCGAATAGCGCAAGACCGGTCTGAATGGAGAGCCTTGGGGGAGGCCTATGTCCAGCAGTGGACGTCTTTCGAATGTTATAAGAGAAGTCTCTCCGTTCCATTCTCCATACAAACCTAGTCCCGGTCTCATTTGAAAACTAGGCAACAGCAGTAGATGAAATTTTGTGAGTATGGACTAGACCAGCGGTTCCTAACCTTTTTCAGCCGCGGACCCCCAAGGAAATCAAGCATACTGCCTAGGACCCCTGAGTAACAATATTATCTTTGTTAATGCTCTAAGTAAGATAGATGCGTATGGGACCGCGGACCCCCAAACCTATGCTCGCGGACCCCCAGGGGTCCGCGGACCACAGGTTGGGAATCAATGGACTAGACGTAATTATCTATGCCTGTGGTTTTTCAGATTTTCATATGAATGTGTAATATCAGAATAACAGGCAGCTCAAAAGTCGACAAAAAAAGATGTCAACTTTGCACGAGAATTACAGACTATTAAAGCATTTTTACAAAAAACTAAAAAACCACAGGCATAGAAAATGTAATGAAGATCTTGATTGTAAAATATCATTGATTTCTGTGCTTTACTTTTCGTATAATATGAGGACAACGAAACCCAAAATTCAACCGCCCAAATCTTGAAAAGCCTACAGCTATCTCGATATACATTAGCGCGAAGTGGAGAAGCGGAAGGAGATGTGCACGGGGAGGACGAATTCCTAACGCGGCTGCGCGGCCGGCAGGGAAACTTCTCTCAAGTTTTATTTTTATTATCTATCCACAGCAAGAGGCTAACACTGCGATTGCGTCCGAAGAAGAATCCAGCAATCAGTTGGTCGCGCGCGCTGACGAAGCGTTTGCAGGCGTCGTGGACAGCAACAAAGTTGCTTTAGACGCCGTGCTAGCCAGAGTTGAGGTCAGTAGATCAAAATACAATATTTGAAACGAAACTTAAAATAAAATAATATTGTAATGTCTGTGCGCACAGACAAAAAATGCATGCATGTGTTTCACAGTGCTTAGAAGTTTCGAGTGACGTCACTATATGGTACGATTTTTACTTTACCTTATAATGGGCGGTGGAGATTTCTTACCACCAGGAGACTCACTTGCTCGTTTGCCTTCCAGTCAAATAAAAAAAATGACTTGATGATCTTGAAGTGATGTGGGAAGGTAGTTGTGTGTAAAGAGAGAGTGCAAACCCATTTATTAAGTAAAACCTAGTTTATATACATTATGATTGTCGCTGATACAAGCAATATGCGTTTATGTAGCAGTAAACTATTGTGTTACTGCTAAACACTGAAAGTGGCCAATTGCCATACTACAATGTGTACATTTGTCGATTTTTAATAAATAGATAAAGCAAAAAATACGTGTCCCATATTTTTCCGTAATCTAACTGTCGGACTAAATAGAATGATATATTTTTGACCCAGATGTCATCCCTATTGTGGTTGGCTATGATGCTGGGTATTGCGGATAGTCTGAACAGCAGATTACGGCAATATGAAATGGCGGAAAATTAAGAAAAATCTTTTAGAATCTTCCAGACAGGTGGACTAAGTTAGCCTGAAGCAGCCTGAAATTGTTTTTTAGGAAATGAGTGTCATGTGAAAGTTAATATTCTGAAACAGTCTGAAAAGATTTTTAACTGTCGGACTAAATAGAATGATAATTATATTTTTAACCCCGTCGTCATCCCTATTGTTCCGCAGGCTATGACCAGTTCCACGTGCACCTCCCTCGGCTCCGTAGCCACCAGCACGTCCTCGCTGGCAGCCGCGTCCAGCAGCCTGCGAGCAGCGCACAGCTCCCAGCTGCAGACCGCCCAGCAGCAGCTGGAGCAGTTCCGCGCCGAGCTGGCGCGCGCCCTGGACCAGCAGGACCAGCTGGAGAGGGCGCGGCTCGAGGAACAGTTCAGGGTGTACTCGCCCACCGGTCAGTCTAGACTAAATTGAAAATACAAACTGAAATATAGATCCCACCAAAAACATTCTATAAAAAAACTAGCCAAGTCTCGATGGAGCTGCTTGTTTATCTCTAAAAAGTAATGAAATCTAGACAAAGTCGTGCCAAGCCTAAGGTTCCTTACTGCGATTTCATTATTATTATAGTTAATTGTGTGACTTGGCCGTTGACTTGTACCCACTCACGTATAAAGAATGTTGAGTCTTAAGTCTTATTATTATTATTAAAGGATCGTCAAAAGTATACAAAAAATAAATCTTCATCATTGACGAGGAAGTGTGATGAAAAAAGCATTGGTAGTATTTTAGACATTCCTTATTCCGTTGTATTGTCGCAGGCAAGACGCCGGTGCGGCGCGAGTACCGCTTCCCGCGGCAGCTGGCCGCCACGTCCCCGCACGAGCGTATCCTGGCACGCTTCCGCGCCGCGCGACAGGACCACGAACAGGTGACGTACTGTGACGGCTATATGACACAAGAAATATCGGAATTGAAAATACAAACTGAAATATAGATGCACAGAAACACCAGGAAAATAAGACCAACACTGGGAATCGAACCCAGGTCCTCGGCATTCCGTGCCGCGTGCTATACCGCTACACTACTGCTGGTCAACGTGCTGGTATAGCATGCGGCACGGAATGCCGAGGACCTGGGTTCGATTCCCAGCGCTGGTCTTATTTTTCTAGTTTTTCTGTGCATCTATATTTCCGTTTGTATTTTCAATTTAGGTTTTACGGGATGATCGTAAAAGTAAAAATTTGGAATTGAAATAAAAAATACAAAAAGATTCAAAAAAACAATCTAGTTTAAAAAAAATTTTTTTTGGTTTAATAATAATATCATGGGACACTTGACACCAATTTTCCTAGTCCCAAACTAAGCAAAGCTTGTATTATGGACACTAGGCAACGGATAAACATACTTATATAGATAAATACATACTTAAATACATATTAAACATCCAAGACCCGAGAACAAACATTCGTATTATTCATACAAATATCTGCTCCGGCCGGGATTCGTACCCGGGACCTTAAGCTTCGTAGTCAGGTTCTCTAACCACTAGGCCATCCGGTCGTCGTTTGCTTGTATAATTTAATTAATTAATTTTAAGTACTAACTTTAGGAATAAGCTTTTACTAATCATCTATAGAGTCCTGTGTAACCAAATTGGTCACCAACAGGAGTGCGTAGTGGTGGAGTCTGACCCCGAGACGAGCCCGCCCTCGGACAGCGAGTCGTCCGTGTCGGAGGACTCGGCCGTGTTCCCCACGCCGCCGCCGCGCTCGCCGCCCGCGCCGCCCGCCCAGCCCATCTGCAAATCCACCTCCGAGACTGACATCTACTACAGAAAGGTCAGTGCGTCTGGCTACAACAAGGAATGGAGAAAACAAGAGGTGTCGTAAGCAGAAGCCGTGATTTCGTGGCATTTCTGATCTGTCATAGTGATTTCTTACTTATTCTCTCGAGACTCTTATCTAAGGGTCGATCAACTTTTTCTTGACACTCGTTGCTATAGTTACGGTCTCCTGGGTCACTCTTTAAACCGTAAGTTTATATAATTAAATTTTTTCTTCTTTTAATTCTGTAATTGGTCATCTGATAAGAACGTTAGTATAATGTGACACAACATTTCTTCTAAAAAAACTGTACTACTTTTGTCCCCTCGCTGACGGGACAGAATAACAACAAGAAATAGTTTATTTTATAGAGAAACAAATGGTACAGTACTACAACTCGTAAGCACTACAACATGAAGTTGAAAAAACACTGAACAGACAGACATGGCTAAACTATAAGGGTTCCGTTTTTGCCATTTTGGCTGCGAAACCTTAAAAAAATGAGCTTTAAAATAATATGCAGTGTGCATAATAAGGTTCAGAACATATGATCTATCTATACATATAAAAGTGTAACGTGACTGACTGCTTTACAGACAACAAACAGAGGCCTTATTGCCTAACGTTTCTGACACTCGCGATCGCAATAAAATGACAGCTTTTGTAAGCGAAATATGTCATTTGATTGCGATCACGAGTGTCAAAAACATTAGGCAATACGGCCTCAGCTCATGACAGTTTCGTTTATTTCCAGGCACAGCCCGGTAAAGAGAACACGCTGTACCGTCCTGTGTCGCACAAGAAGACGTCGCGTCTGCCCGCGCCCACGTCGCACAAGAAACCGCTCGTCGAGAGGAACGACAACTAGCCAGTATGTGCCTACACTATAAACACCAACACAGACTGTTCACTAAACACTGACCCCCTTATTCATAAAACTTAACAAGCCTATGTTAACTAACAAATGCTTTGTCCCTTTCTAACAAATACAAGTCGAAGTGACAGATAAGGACAAACTAATTTTAGCGGCATTTTAACTAAAATAGGTTTGATTGTCGTTTATGAATGAGGGGGTGAGATTCGTACTGATGTGCCAAACCAAACTTTCCAAAATAGCGGAATTTTTCATATAGGATAATTTCGGAAACTTCTCAGTTTTGTGTGGGAGTTGAAACTTTCTGTTTATTAAATTTTAACTTCATATATTTCCTGTGAAAATTTTCAGAAATTACAGAAATCTTTCCCAACTTTTTGGAAACTTTCTGCGACTTGCACATTTGTAGATACGCTAATGCAGCAGGGCTACTACGAAATCCGAAAATCGAAGTTCGTGTCGTTTCGTCCCTCTCACTCTTGTGTTGAATAATATAAGCATCAGCGAGACGGCAAGATACGTTCGAATTTTGCCTTGTGTAGTACAGGGCCTGAGTTGTGCCATGGCTCGCGATCTGCCTGAAGATCGTAATCTCGTTAGAGAAGAAAAAAGTCAAAAACGTGTTTATTAAGACAGTCTTTCCTATATTTAAATGATCAAAAACGCCTATCTAAACCATCGCCGTTAAACTAGAAACCCATCACATTCCGCAACTAAATCGGCCTTACCGTAGGTTACAACATCTCACCCTAAACCTTCGTGGGAAAAAATAGAAATATCGTCACTACTTTAAAAAAAAAACTCGTATCTCAAAATGTATGATTTTTCTGAGTGCACTTTATGACCATTACGTCAAGGTTCAATTTTGTTAACGTATTGATTTCAGATACGACATTTTTTCAAAGTAGTGACGATATATCAATGCACCAGATTCAGTTTAAAAGAAAAAATGCTAGATGGATTTGATATCTATTGAAATAAAAAAATACAAATTGCACCAATCATAGTGATTATCTCTTGTAGTATTTATGTGCGTGTATTGGTCGTACTAAGGGCCTACGCTAGCTGACGCGGTTTGCACGGAGCGGGTGGAGGCCTATCGAACAATAGTATGAGCAGCGCTAACTGCGCGCGGCGCGTGCGACGGATTTTACATGTACCCGACCCGCAGGCGTGGGCACGCTGCGTGCACCCGCGCTAGCTAGCGTAGGCCCTTATGGTGTAAGGCGGGTTTGTTCCAACGTCCAAAAACTGATGAAGTTGTACTTTAATTCTAAACTGGATTCGAACAGTACTAGATCGGGCACTTTAAGACTTCAGCGAGAGAGAATATCGCAGTGCGATAAATACGATCCTCGCTGCAGGAAAGAGAGAGATAGCGTAGATTGATTTAGCGAGACCATATACCAAGACACAAACATTACGCGATCACATTTGCTGTCACTCTAGCTGTTGTTAATCTTAGGCAATGACCATCTATTGTATTAAAATTCTGTACATTGAAAACATAGGAAACTATTCTAAATAATGTTGTAGTTTTTCCAGAGTTCGTTCTGAAAACCCAGTGAAAATGGTGTATGGTTTCGATAATTCATTAGTTAATATAAAAGAAAAGAATGGTTTGATATAAAAATAATGATTCACAATTATTTTTATTAGGTTTATATAAATATTTTTTAAGTGCATTTATGTGTTTAGTTTTATTTCAAATAGTCGACGTAAGGTTTTCGCAAATACTTTTTTTTAATGATAAAAGACTTGATTGATATCATTTGTGTGTTTGTTAGAATAAAAGTATAATTATATAGTATGATGTAGAAAATATACATAGCGTGTTTGCAATGTGAAATTTTATATGAAAACTCTGTTTAAAAATTATATAATTTATCGAAATATCCTTCAATATTCCAAAATTCTGTGAATGCAGTTCTGTTTAAACAGCATATTCCATATTTTTTCCGAGACGAAGGTTCTGCAATTTGCTTGCATGTTATAGATATATCTTTCGAAAACAGCCTTGTTTTGGCTTTCTACACATTTTTCTTTAAGACCAGTCAATTTGAGTAATAATATATTATTCGTGTTGTGTGACTGAAGCTATTTAATTATATTATTATGTAGATGACACAATTATTTGTAACGCTATTATTTTGATGAAGTCGTCCTGTTTGCTATTATTGTGTACGTAGATTTTTACTCGAAAATATTAATGATTAAATAAACTTTACGTAATCAGAGTCGTTGCTGTTTTATTGTAATTGTGATGCCTCCAAACTAACAAGACAGATGGGCACCTTATGTCATACGAACGATTTCTGAAATAAGCTAGTTTATTTTGCTACAGGGTTCTGTCATCACAGCTGGCTATTAGGCTAGATATACGCAGCCGCCCGACAACGCCCAAACTGCACCGAGTTTTTTTGGTACATACCAGGCACTCGGTTCTCGTTAAACGCGCGGTGGCCATATTGCCACTTCGTTCTGGAATGGACTCCGAGAAAATATCGTTACCACCTTCGAATATAGACTTTATTTTCGCTTCCTTTTTCCAAAGTTGCAGCCGTGCCAGTCCTGGATTTGTCAATAGGCCATATAGGCCGTGGCCTAGGGGCGGCGGCGTCCTAGGGCGGCAAATTTCAGAGCACGCTCACTCGATTTCAGAGGATAAAAAATATACATCCGGCACTGAGCCGTATGGTTCATGTAATACACATTTGAAGCTTTCAGGAAATTATGGTTAAGTTGCAACAAAAAAAAGACATCATTTCACAAATTTATTAGCAAACAGACGAAGTACCTAAATTTACAGTACTAAGCTAGTACATCGACCTAAGAATCGCACCACAAACTTTAGTCTAGTTTTCCATACAATATGTTTGAAAAACTGGACTCTATGAAGAAGTCAACGGACCAGCTTTCAAAGACCTGTCCAATGCTAGTTTCATACAAATTTTCATCGACTTATTGTGTACCTTCACAATTAATTTAACCAATAGTTATTAGGCACTTATAATTATTAAAATAGTCACTTTTAGAAAAGATTGTACATCAAAATCGATAATTTATCTGTGACCGGTGAAATTGTACAAGACTAAAGTAATAAAAACAATTGACAAACTTTGAGATACGTACAATCCCTTATGTGACAGTTATAATCTCTGTACTTAACAATTTGACCAAATTATACAGATAAAATAGTGTTTCTTGATTTTGCTACCGTACGTAACAATTAAAGCGACAAGGTAAAAAATTAATAACATTTCAATGTGGAGTACAGTGAAATTGAACGGCAGCTTCCCTATCTGACATTTTTGACGTTAAAAGTGACAGTTTGTATATACAATTTTAGTTCTTTTTCCATAACGTCGTAAGTCCCCGTGTACTTCACAAAGTACAAATCAATTGTAAGAATAAATGTAAAATGCAGTACAATTTTTTCAATGAAATGTGAACCTTCAATTTAAGTAAGTCATTTTCCAAATTCTCGCCTCGGTCTGTAGAACTATGTATGATAAAAAAGTCAGGACTTACGAGGATATATATTCTCAAACATGGATAATTTGTATGTAGCACTGAACAGTCTTTGGCCTATTTACATCTCAGGAGTCTTAGATCTACAAAGTTATGGCTCGTAGGTTTAATAAATAAATAAAACACAGTTTTCATTTAACCACCATAGCCTTTTGCTCTTACATATAGAAATAACTAATCTACGCTTTTCAGTAAGATCCTAATGTTCTGTTCAACTTGATGCCAGTGAACGAAAATAAATCATAAGCTATTTTGGAACCTTGTCACAGTAGTTACTGTGATTGCTTCGTTTAATTTGTATTAGTCAATTTCTGGACTGATAATGCCGTAATATTGTTCCTCTGGTAGATACTGAATTATTGAGACAAAGTTCTATAATGGCTTAGTTACAATTTAGTACAAACGCAAGGCCTGATTTGGGACCTTACTGAATAAGACCTATATGTGCATAATATTCATATAAATTATCGTTTGGTTTCCATACTAAAACTAATAACTGCTCTAAAATGATGATTTTTCAGGGTCTTAATATGAAATATTGCTTTATTTGTATTATAGTGAAGATCGGTAAAGTCATTGCATTTTTTTTATAAAAAGAAAAACAAGATACCAAATATAAGAAAGCTGAAGCTAACGTGTAACAAACTTTAGGAAATGTATGTAGAAATGCTTAACGTCACTAACAAAGTAATTTCGACATATGCATAATAAAATAAAGCATTTAAATATTACGTAAATGTAGTGTAGTGAATAATTTCTTTAAATGAGTTTGCAAATTACAAGAAATCCTAATTTATAAAATAGTATTATTTTTTTTGTAAATGTACCTATCGTAAATAAAAAGGTGCTTTGAAAAGAGATTTTTTCTGACAGTTCTTTTTTTCTGACAATTTTTAAATCGATCTCATGAACCCTGAAAGTGGTTGAACATGGGTTGAACAAGAAGAGCTAAACGGTATTAAAATACAGGGACATAAGGTTAACACTTGACGTTATGAACTAATTCGAAATAGTTTTTATAAGCAGTTAACAGAACCTTTTTGCAAAATATTAAAATTGGCAACCGGATCTGTGCAGAAAAAAAAATGGTGGGAGTACAATAAATGCCGCCAAAATAAATACCTAACCTATCTTTAATTTAACTTAAACTAAAAAGCTTATTTATGTACATGACTAAAGCGAATAAATAATTTAAAATATTTAATGCCTTAAGTCTTTATTATTAGTAAATGCTATTCAGCAATGTTCTGTCGCTAGAAATCAGTAAAAACGTTAAAATATATTTCAACTCTCATTGAAATCTAGTGCCAAAAATATGCCTCTTTTAATCAGACTGGCAACATAGTAAAACTTTGCCTTTTATGATGAAGATATAAATAAATACAATTTATGCACCAACTGAGCTGTATATGAGTGAATGAACACAACAGTGTGTGCCATCAATAGGTTAAAAAAAAATGGCGTAGGCCCAGGAGATGGCACATTTTAGGGGATATTTTACTTGTCTATGATCTACAAGTCCCCTTGCCACTTTTAAACTATTTAGACATTGCCTACGTGTCATTGTTTGGACATGAAAAGGCGAAAGGGGCCTGTTCCTACTGTTTCGACGGTCACCGAAGATGCTCCGATTACCACGTTTTTTAAATGGCGAAGACTTAAAATTACAGCTTCAGTTCTCCACTCCACTCGACTAAACGAGTTCTAGCAAGGTAGAAATGTGTGGTTCATTGATATGACGTCAGCGAAATTATCTTAGTCTGCATGTAAAGACGTCAATTCTAAATCACGAGACTGTTGAAAACGTTTAAAAATTCTACATTATTGAGAAGTATTCACTGAATCGCTGTGATTTCAATTCTTCGATGATCGACGGAACGTTCTTAGAGTTCGATTACATCGTTCACTCATGCCATTGCCGTGTGGCTCGGCTATAGGTTGTTGACGGAGATGATTTGGTTGATCCACCCGATGAATGAGGAGACTTTGACGTAGACGCCCGGGACGTCCTGCCGGCCGCAGCCGAAGCCCCAGGAGACCAGGCCCACCAGCTCGTAGAAGCCGTCGTCTTGGCAGACCAGGGGGCCACCGCCGTCGCCCTGCGGAGTGTAACGGTTAATATGTTGTATCCCCTTAAGTTTCAAGTTTTGGAGGGGGAGGGGAGCAGTTTAGAGCGTGAAACATGGACTGCAAATTTTAAATATCTTCATGTAAGGGTCGCCACTCGCCACTGAGCCAGGTCGTCAATATTCTGTTACTAGGTGGCGCTGGGGTCGCTGCATTTTACGCCCCGTTAATGGTTAGTATTATCATGGAATGGTATTAGTAAGCACCTAATAGTTTTTTTTTTTATGTACCGTCAATCAAATAAACCGCCTCGCCTCATACCACGTGCAAACAAACACTTGCCCCCCGTTGAATCGCGATGGGACAACCGACCCAGAGTGGGGGGTCAAGACCGTAATTAGAATAGTTTTTTGTGAAGGAAAACATCGCGAGGCCGCCCGCATATTTATATCTGCGAAGCAATCTACATATCGTCACTACTTTGAAAAAATCTCGTATCTAAAATCAATATGTCAACAAAATTAAACCTTGATGTAATGTCTATAAAGTTCACTCAGAAAAGTCTCTCGTAATGCTTGTGAAATTCCCTGGGCAGGCGCTACAGCCCAACCCCTTTCAATCTGATAGGAAGCCTGTGCCTAACAGTGAGACATGTATAAGCCTAAGATGAAGATTATATTGTCTGTGGTTACCTGGCAAGCATCGTTTCCTTCTTCGCCGCCCGCGCAGAACGAGCTGGCTGGCAGTATAAAGATCTTCTCCGTGACCGCGTTCACTTTACGAATGCACTCCGCGTCGCTCACGATCGGAAGCTCGGCCTCGCGCACGCGCAACGGGATCGGGCCGGCTGGAGAACGCAAGTTTTACCCGTTAGCTCACATAAATATCGTAGGACAATGCGGAATGGATGAAAAATTTGGAAACGCTTGAAACTTTCTTATATCAATAGGAATAACCTTTCTAATTAACAGAAAAAAAATCAGATTGTTAAGTAACATCAATTTATTAAAAAAACACCCATCGACTCTCCATTTAAGTTTAGTTGCTAACATAGTTATACATATAAGATTATTTTTTTACTAACAAATCAATGTTATGGACTATCCTATATGTGGTCTGAAATAAATCGTTTTATTTTTATTTATTTTTTAATTAAAGATTGAAACGGACCTCACAATACTAACTTTCGCCTGTCGAAAAATCGTCATTGGCTTAGTCCTAAAAATAGGTTCCAAATTACTGCCAATCGGTCCCATTTCTATCAAGGATTAAAACACTCTTTGAGACCAACTAAGGTTAGAGTACTAGAACACTCACATATCAAAGAAAACTATTTCCATACATTTCGTGGGGTACTAATTTGCAAACTGAAAGTTTCGCATGTTGTTTTTTACGAATATGAATCCTTTATGCTTAAAGAACATTAAACAGTATGTAGACACCTAAAAAATGAACATTTTTACTAAAGTTACTGTCTTAACCCAGTATTGCTGCCCCATCTTAACTTAACACCCTGTATAAAGAATGCTTAACCGCTAAACTTACTTTCACCCATGTAGCCATAACCGGTGACAGTGCAGCGTTTACCAGCCGCGTGGCTCACGCCGCGCGCTGGTAGACAGACCAGACACACTCCTGGAACAAAGCAGTAGCTCGTGAGAGACAAAGGCTGACACAAAAAGCAAAATAAATACAAAATTATTTACATTAAATCCAGCATAAGAACAAATAAAGCATACAAAAGGGGACAGTCTCGCCTCAGGTGTCAGTGTCAAGTCAATGCACAATGAGGGCTATATAACTATTTTCGCGCTCACCAATTGGCGCCACTGTAGACAAAGGTCCTGCTAGGCTTGAAGTATAGTGGTTAGTTTGTTATTACGGGCGTGAAAACAAAATTTACTTTTGAATAATATTTAATCTCTTAAAAAATTTCGAGCATGCCACAGTGTGGTGTTGTCCCGTTTTGTTGGAAAAAAAAGGGAGGACAATTCCGAAAAACAAAACTGTCTCGAAACACAGACATTCATTGCCCCGTAACGCATATTTTCCGTAATTTATTTCAAAACAGTGACATTTGACATTTTGGAGACCTCTCGCTACACTAGCGCCTCTAGCGGCGAATTCATACGCGATAGCCGGGCCAATCAACTTTTTTACCGACACTAATCTGTCCGCGACATTTTTCAAACAATTGCAGATTTTTGTAACTAAACATGTTTTTTTTTTGTATTAGATGGTGTACATTTGAATACATGCCATCCTACGTAAGTTCAAACTATTAAACCGTGAAATATCTTTTTGGAAGTACGATTTTTTGATAACGCCAGAGACAATTTTGGTAACGCAGGAGACTCCCAAAGTGTCGGTAAAATACAAAGGTAAAATAGTTGATTTTCCCAGCCCTCATTTCTTCAACTAATCTAGACCTTATTCAGGTGGTAGGACCTTGTGCAAGGTCCGCCCGGATTGCTACCACCATCTTGCTCGCTAATCCTGCCGTGAAGCAGCAGTGCTTGCACTGTTGTGTTTCGGCGCGGAGAGTAAGACAGCCGGTGAAAGCACTTGAGGTATTCCAACTTAGGCCTCTAGGTTGGCAACGCCTCTGCAATACCCCCCCCCCTGCCGTTGCAGATGTTTATGGGCGGTGGTGATCTCTTACCACCAGAAGACCCACTTGCTCGTTTGCCTTCCAGTCGAATAAACGAAAAGACCAACCTTCCTTGAGCTCAGCCTTTCCGTGCAACTTCAGCAGCGCTATATCGTTATCGAGGGTCTGGCTGTTATGGTTGTGGTGTATGTAAGTGGTGGCAACTCGCAGCGTCTGCGCACCCGGCGAGCCGTACTTGCGCGTGAGGTCGTGGTCGCCCACGCGCACGTAGATCGAGTCGCCGGAGCGGACGATGCTGGAACAGGGGACACGTGAGGTCACATTATCATCTTTGGGACATTAAAAAGGTTGAAGAATAAACGTATAATGTACTAGCTTATGCCTGCGACTTCGTCTGCGCGGACCTAGGTTATCGCGCGGTGGCGCCCTCTACTGGAATAAAAAGTATCCTATGTTGATCCTTGGGGCTTAAACTATCTCTATGCCAAATTTCATCAAAATCGGTTCAGACAGACAGAGTTACTTTCACGTTTATAATATTAGTATGGATGGATTGTAAATGTTATTAAACCTTTAAATATAACATTTTAAACTTTCGTGATTCTCACTCAGTCAAAATACCATAGCGGGACTTATCACGCTATAACGTTTCAGTTGCCGTGGTCACGAGTAGACTTAAACAGTAGTAGAAGAGTGGTGAAACGTTGCCGAAACGTCGAGGTAAATATAACTTGTAAAAATAGCGTGATAAGTCCCGTTATGCTATTTTAAGCCTTAAAATCATTTTTTTTTTTTTCAACATTTCCGTTAGGTGTATAAACATAAGATTTGTTACAAATTCATTCAAGTTGACAAATATTTATTCCAACTGTAGAGACAGTATACGGAATTCTTTTATAAAAAAAAAAGAAAAGCGGCTTTTGTGCAACGAGGTTGCATACTTTATTAAAAGAGCGGGAAAATTGACATTTTGGAAATATTTCGTTGTCATGTAATTTATTACATGATACGACATTTTTTTTTATTTTTTTTTTTAAGTTTAGTTTAGTTTTAGTTTGGCTTGCCGTGGCATTATGCTGAGTGGGGACCTGTTTAGCGTCATGTATGTCTTGTATTTGTTCTATGTTTTTTTTTTTCTCTTTTATGGCGTTAAATAAATGTCTTTTCTTTTTTTATTAGGTATCGAGTAAGATAATTAAAGACTTTAAAATTGTAATCAACACATTTGATTCTATCTCTCGCTTTTTTCGTTTTGAAGTGAAAGTGACAGATCAAAGTGAGGTTCAAATATTTGGAATTCAGTGAGTAAACCTAACACTGTCTTCAGCATTAAAAAAAATAAAAAAAATAGGCTGACAGTCTTTCCCGGCCCGGATAACACCGATATGGAAATACCGGCCCTGTTTTTTGTGTACACGCCCATAGAAACTGACAGGAGCTTCTATGGTCGCGTACACAAAAAACAGGGCTGGTATTTCCATATCGGTGTTATCCGGGCCGGTAAAGACTATCACCCGGAGCTTTCCGGTGGCGAATGCACTAGTCCCAAAATGCACTATTAGTCAATACACTCTAATTTTGAAAGCCCCTCTTCTCATAAGAAACTAGACCCAAAACACCATATTTCCAAAAAGGCTCATTCTCGATTTACACGAGAACCATTGAGAACTAGTCCCAAAATACACCTTTCCCAAAATACCCCAAATTGTGTTCACCTGTAGGTGGCGTAATACTTCATTCTCATAATGCATTGTTCTCAAAACACTCTAGTTCCAAAATACCCTAATTTTTTTTCTTTTATTTTCGAATGGCTCTTTGAAATTGCTTTATTTAGATGCGTAGTTTTATTATTTTATTACAGTTTATTCGTGCAAATAATGAATATCAAGCGGTTTTATCTCTTAGGACACCGACGTTCTTCAAGGAGTGAAGTCGCCGTCGTACTTAATGTATGGAAGCGTTTAAACTTAATACTTCTAATATTTCTAGTTTTATTTGAAAAAAGTTATTAATGTCATTTTACTCAATAGTTAACGCAAAATTATTGAAATTTTCTGATATCAGATATATATTTACGGAACTATATCGCCTGGCTACACTTTACGATCACACCCTGTATATAGCTCAAAATAAATTAATATTTCAATAAAAACTGTTTTTGCAAAAATACTCTTGGCGTCAAACGGGTAACGGTTACGGCTGAAAGCAATTTCAAAGAGTCATTCGAAAATAAAAGAAAAAAAATTAGGGTATTTTGGAACTAGAGTGTTTTGAGAACTATGCATTATGAGAATGAAGTATTACGCCACCTACAGGTGAACACAATTTGGGGTATTTTGGGAAAGGTGTATTTTGGGACTAGTTCTCAATGGTTCTCGTGTAAATCGAGAATGAGCCTTTTTGGAAATATGGTGTTTTGGGCCTAGTTTCTTATGAGAAGAGGGGCTTTCGAAATTAGAGTGTATTGACTAATAGTGCGTTTTGGGACTAGTGCATTCGCCACCGGAAAGACCCGGAGAATTGTGTTTTGACAGCTCATAAAAAGTACATCAGTTAATCAGGTGGTGTCATCATCCCTATTCAGTGAGTAGACCGAACAATGAAATGAAATTAAATGTCTTCAGCATTAAAAAAAAATTTAAAAAAATAAAGTGTGACCCACTTGGTGACGCAGTGCGCCGCGGTGAGCACCCACTGGGTGCCGATGAGCGCGGCGCCGCACAGGTACTGGTTCAGCGAGTTGATGAGCGCCACTTGCCAGCACCACTCGCCGCGCTCGCCGTCCTCGCCGCCCATCACGCGCCCGCCCCGGGCCCCCGCCGACGTCGTCCCTGCCAAACATCAAACTGTAGCTACTCCTAGCGCCATCTACTGAGCACATACAGAATAGTAGATTGATAACCAAGGGTGGAAAGTGACCCATTTCACCCGAGATATTTCTGAAGCTCGAACGAAGTGAGAACGCCAATAGTTCGAGGGGAAATGGGTTATTTCACCCGAGTTAGACACTCTACTTTTCATTTCGACTGTGAGGAAACTAAAATACTACAAAAAGACGAGAATAATAATAATAAATTGAATTTACTTATACCTATCCAAGCTCCAACGGTACCTTTTCGACTGGCCACTTGCCATGCCGAAACATGAAAAAAAAATGTCATTGACGTAACTCAATTATCTTCGATGTCATGGCTAGCACAAAAATAAAAAATAAAATACTTTCCACCCTATCGGAGAAAACGCAATTTTCCACCCGGCTATCTACCCATGAAAATTAAACTTTCCGAACAGGAGAGATGAAAACTTAAATTCATTTCATACATGTTCTACATCGCGCTATCGAAGTTTCACAACTCGGACGCGTATATACGACTACCGACGCTACCGATGCTATAGTATCCTTCGATAGGTATTTTAACATCGTTGAGGGGTTGTGAACACAATTCTTCGATTGCTTGCTCTTTTGAGAAATTCCTTAGAAAAATATGTCTTTATTTTTTTGGTAACAGCTACGGAACCCTATCTTGGGCGCATCCGAACTTTAAGCCATTACATTACTATACTCCAATTCAATAGAATCTAACAATCCTGTAGATACTTTCAGCCTACTGCCTTTAAGGCAATGTCGACGGGTGATTCAGGTAAAACCATAACAAAGCAGGTCTTTAGATCGCAATTTAGGACTATAAATAATGGCGTTCCACAGGGAAGTATTCTTGGTCCCCTACTTTTCCTGCTTTACATCAATGACTTGCCTAAAGTCACCACACAAAAAACCATTATGTTTGCTGATGACACAACCCTGGTAGTTAAGTGTGAAGACAGGGAAACATTCGAGTCAGATGTCAACAAAGGAATGTTAGATATTGTTAAATGGATGAATAATAATAGTTTGCGTATTAATATTAATAAAACAAAACTTATACAATTTAATTCATATAATTCAAACTCAATACCAATGAAAATTGTATCTGAAGATAAAAGAGTTGATGAAGTATGCTCAACAAAATTTCTAGGTTTAATTGTGGATAAGCACCTAAATTGGAAAGAACAAATTGAACAAATATGTAATAGATTAAATCGTTTTGTGTTTGCACTTAAAAGACTTCGAGAGACTGTGTCCTCTGAAGCGGCACTAATGGCCTATCATGGGTATGTGTCCTCAGTACTTAGATACGGCTTGATTTTGTGGGGGAACTCTGTGGAGGTCGAAAGAGTGTTTAAAATTCAAAAAAGGTGTATAAGAATTATAAGTAACGCTTGGAAAACTGATAGTTGTATTCCATTATTTAAAAAATTAAATATTTTACCTTTGCCGTGTTTGTACATTAGAGATATGTGTGTTTTTGTGGAATCCCATCCAGACTATTTTAAAAAACGCAGTGAAGTTATTCAGAGGCGGACAAGGGCATGCATTATGTCTCTTTTGTACAAGCCACGCTGTCGTAGAGATATTTATAAAAGAAACGCCTTCAACATGTGCATAATAATTTTTAATAATTTACCAGACGAATTAAAGGTGTTGTCGGGAGAAATTTTCAAACGCAATTTGACGAAATGGTTACTGACGAAGTGTTTTTATAGTGTCAAGGACTACTTAAATTATAGGCAAAATTGTTGAAATTATTTTTGGACATTGTTATTATTATTATTTATTTTAATGGAATTATATACCTTTAGCTTATTTAATTAAATATTTGTACGCTTGCTTGCAAGCTGAATACAAGGACAACTGTTATAATTATAAGACCAATGTATTTTTTTTACTGTATTCTTACAAATAAAGTTAATTTGAATTTGAATTTGAATTTGAATACTAATATGAACACCGGGCTGCCTAGGGCTTTGTAATGTGACTATTATTCTTTTTTGACTCCTTTTAGATGATAATCACAACAACAGGGACATATATAATCAAGTGTGCCCACGTTAGGGTGTCTTGTCTTAAATGTGTAGAAAATTGTCAGATTCTATTGAATTCTACTTTAGTTAATTACGGCAACAAAATAGAAAAAAATATATTTTGGGGAGGTTTTTCTCGACTACCTATATGGTGTGCGATATACGAGTAATTAGATCATACCTAATGATGATTTTTATCATATACCTTTGACACCGCAGACATATTTGTTGTACTTCTCGGGTGCTCGCAGCGTGGACCCGTAGGTAGGCTCGTATGGCACCGCTGAAATATATATTAGTATTAATAAATAATAATAATAATAAATATCACGGGACAATTCACAGTAATTGACATAGTCCCAAAGTAAGCTTAGCAAAGCTTGTGTTGTGGGTACTAAGCAACGGATAAACATAATTATATAGACAGATACATACTTAAATACGTATTAAACACCCAAGACCCGAGAACAAACATTCGTATTTTTCATACAAATATCAGCCCCGACACGGGAATCGAACCCGGGACCTCAAGCTTCGTAGTCAGGGTCTCTAACCACTAGGCCATCTGGTCGTCTAAAGTATTAAATAAACTTTTGTAGCTGGTTTTGTTGGTATCTTTTCCTCGTTTAATTTTTTTCTGCAAATAATAGACGCGAGAGCTAAGTTCTTCGTGATGGCATCTAGCGCGTGGAAACTATGGCCCAAGCCCTCTTGTTCTGAAAGGAGGCCTGTGTCGAACAGTTGGGACGTATATAAGCTGGGGTGGAAGTACGTAGTTATTGTAACTTTTTTCTTACCAATGCGTTTATAACATCTAACCAGTTGTAACAAAATCTATAAAGTGTTAGACAATTAGACAATGTTATCGTGTTTTATAACATTTATAACAGCTAGTGTGGGAGCACCATAATTTGTCCAATGGTGTTATATAACATTATTATACCAACGTGGGGAGCGTTTAAAATATCAAGTTATAACAAAAGTTATAGTGTCAATGTAATCGGGCGTTTATTCGAGCGTTTCAACCGCCTCATTTATCTGGTCACATTTTTTTACGAATTGACTCTAGATTTTGATGTCGCTTTTGGTTATTTGTTAAGAGTTCCTGTATTTCTACCAGATAACTAAAAAGCTATATCAGAATATTAGACCATTTTTACAGAAAAGTGTCCCGATAAATGTGGCGGTTCAAACGCTCGAATAATCGCCCAATCGTGTTTCATAACATTATAATAACGATTATAACTAGGGTTACCACCCGTACTCTAAAATAGAGTATTGTCCTCTTTTTCATGTAGGCGTACTTTATAACTACGACACCAATAAAGTACGCTAAAATACTCTATTTACGTAAAACTTATTCTTACTGGCTCGTTACTGGTTATGAGTACTTATGAGACTAAATAAACTGGTATCCACAGCCACCAAATTTTGGCGATACTCTTTTTTTATTCTGTGTACTTTATTTTTGTCCTTCCAAAATGAAAAAATACTTTATTCGCCCTAAAAAAAGGTGGCAACCCTAATTATAACAGCCAATTTGAGAGCACTTTCGTGCTCACGCTTTCGTGTACTCACTCATGGGCGGCGCATGCGTGGTGGTGTACTGCGTGTAGTGTTCCCTGGGCGGCGCGGTGGCGAGCGGGTACGTGTCGTTGCGCTCGCGCACGCCGGACACCTCCAACACTTTGGACTTGGGCGCGCAGCACTGCGTGCCCGCCTTCTTGCACTTGAACACGTCCGTCATTTCAGCGTTGCCTGGAAACATATTGGCTTAGGTCAGAGTTCTACGTTGGCGAGAAAAAAAATGGGGTATTAGGAGTTTTGGGAATATAGTTGAAACGTAGCAGCAGGTCTATCGATAACAGTAAAACTTTGAAAGTGATCTACGTGGAAAAGAGTTTGGGAACCTCTGGCTTAGCTCATTAACGTTATCACCATCATCTCAGCCGTAGGACGTCCACTGTTGGATATAGGCGTCTTCCCTATACTTACCTCCAGTTGCTTCGGTTGGAAGCGGCCCAAATCCATCGTGAACCCGCGGCTTTATCCAGTTCATCCATCCATCGTCGTCATCGTCCATCTCGTGGGTGGACGTCCGTGGTCTCCATTCGAGAACTTTGCAGCCCCGATGGCCATATGTTCTCCGTGCTCTTGGCTTAGATAAATATGTCTTAAAATAGGGATGGTATCACCACCAATCAACCTATACCTAACTACTTAGAGAGTCATCTACTGAGTACGTGCAGGTGCCTCTGACTTTTGTTTTGTAATGTTTTCAAATAATTTGAATTTAGATAATTTATTGATCCTCATAGTTTAACCGTTCAATGAGTGTATCGGACACGGCGTTGTTTGAACAATGTACTGTTGCACTGCACACATTAAAAATTACACTACTTATACCTAATGTATGTATGAAAAAAACACTGGACATGTTTTTAAAAATTTGCAGAACTAAAGTACCTAACTTTCGCGGAGTTCTTTCTTCTAAGTTCGGAAACTCCTGGCTTAGAGTTGTAAGGGTCAGGTCGCGTGATACTCACGGAAGCAGGTGAAGGAGAGCAGCGAGACGATGCAGGAGCCGGGGCAGTCGGGGCGCGGGTCGGCCGGCGCGGCCGTCGTCGAGCTCGTCGTCGTGGTGGGCCGCGGCGTCGTGCGCGGGGGCACCCTTCACAACAACATTAAGGGTTTCACAACGAAAACACAAGCCGAAACATGAATGCACAGAAAAACCAGAAAAATAGACCAACGCTGGGAATCGAACCCAGGTCCTCAGCATTCCGTGCTGCGTGCTATTCCCCTACACCACCACTGGACAAAATATTAACATAATATTCATTTTGACGACCGGGTGGCCAAGTGGTTAGAGAACCTGACTACGAAGCCCGAGGTCCCGGGTTCGAATCCCGGCCGGGGCAAATATTTGTATGATGAATACGAATGTTTGTTCTCGGGTCTTGGATGTATCATATGTATTTAAGTATGTATTTATCTATATAAGTATGTTTATCCGTTGCTTAGTACCCATAACACAAGCTTTGCTAAGCTTACTTTGGGGCTAGGTCAATTGGTGTGAATTGTCCCGTGATATTTATTTATTTATTTATTTATTATTCATGTTTCGGCTTGTTTTCGTTGTGAAATATATAAACTTTCACGGGATGACCGTAAAAGAAACAAAAATTTGGAGTTGAAATAAAAAATACAAAAAGACTCCAAATCGTAATCTTAACAACATTAAGGGTTTCACCATCCATTGATAAGTGTTAACAGAGCCGTCTTTCACCTATTAGAGGCCCTGGGCACAACATGCTGCATTCAGTAGGTACGAGTAAGCCTAATTTTCAGGTGAGAGTGGAGTAGCTATCGGTTATCGTTTAATAATGGAGTAGGGCCTTGGGGGCCCCAATACATCGCGGGGCCCTGGGCAAGTGCCCAATGTGTCCAGTGGGAAAGAGGGGCCTGAGTGTTAACCGTCAGCAGGGTCGGATTTAGGGGAGGGCAAAGGGGGCAACTGCCCGGGGCCTCCACAAAATAGGGGCCCCCACAATAGAGACATCTGAAAAAAAATCTTTCAAATTCCGACGAGTAAACACTAGGAAACAGCAATTCGTATATTTCGTCACTTCAATCAGGCAATCAGTAAAATATCAAAAGACCCTCATTGGCATCCACTCCTTTGTTGCCCCAAGGCCTCCACACCTCTAAATGCGGCCCTGACCGTCAGTAAACACTAATCAATGGATGGTGAAACAGCCCCTTACACTTTTTGTATAAATATGTGTATGTTGTTCTTGTATAAATAACTAGGAGTCTAAGTGGTCGCCATGGCCGAAATCGGTCGAATCTTCTAAAAATACTATGTTTTATTTTATAGTCAGTCAGTTTAGATAGGCTCCTACAAAGTCAGCCTAGTCGATTCTCTATCCTTTCCCCGAATTTCATGTGCCATAATGCCCATAACATATCGTTTTCCATAATTTTCATTTGTCATAAAATAATTAAAAAATTCTGAAAACCGCTCTATAATTTTTTTTTATTGCCATGGTATGGCAAGTGAGATTATGACAAATTAAATTAAAGTGAAAGTAAATGAAGTGATTGGATACCTGGAGTTGTCACAGCAGATGGAGCCACTGTGCTGGCAGTGAGTGTGGGACAGCAGCACGGCGGGTCGCTCGCAGAACGCCGCCATTATGTTCAGCAGACAGTAGCCTTTGCAGCGCGGAAGCGGAGCCTGAAACAACACAGGGTTATACACGGGGATTGGGGAGTGCTTAGACCCTACACAACAACAAAGAAATCTCTCAATGCCGATAGGGAGATAGTAACTCAGCAAAAAAAAAATCGAATGTTAAAATACCGAATGTATTAAAATATCGAATGGGTCATAATAGGTAAAAGCAACGCATTCCTCGATATTTCTAGCTTTATACCGGACACATCGTGATATGTCGAAAAAAAGACAAATTTAAGTACGACGAGCGAAGCGAGGAGTGGTTAGTATGAATTGTGACAACGCACGAGCCGAGCGAGCGAAGCGAGCGTGCTCCGGCAGCGGCCGACGAGGTGCCAGAACTGATATGACGGCATTTCATGATATGCCCAGGAATTTCATGATCTGTCTAAACGTCACTAAACAAATCGTTAAACGGTGAGTTTTGAACGCATATGGCGGATGTCCCATAGCCAATTCTTGAAATGGCGCCATTTCACGATATGCCTAGGAATTTCGTGATTTCGGCCGCCGACAGAGACACTACAGCCACCATAGGACCTGCAGGTGGTAGGACCATGTGCAAGGTCCGCCCGGATTGCTACCACCATCTTGCTCGCTAATCCTACCGTAAAGCAGCAGTGCTTGCACTGTTGTTTCGGCGTGGAGAGTAAGACAGCCGGTGAAATTATTGCCACTTGCAGTATTCTATCTTAGGCCTCTAGGTTGGCAACGCATCTGCAATACCCCTTGCAGATGTTTATGGGCGATGGCGATCTTTTACCACCAGGAGACCCGCTTGCTGGTTCTCCATCCAGTCGAATAAAAAAAAATAGTTGTCATGTTGGCGTGGCGTGGTGTCGGGTTAGAATTACACCTCTCCATTTCTTCCGTGGATGTCGTAAGAGGCGACTGAGGATATGGGTTAAGGTATACCGTAGGCGGCAGGCTAGCAACCTGTCACTATTGTACCATTTTTATCAAACTTTAAACCTATAAAATTATTCGTGATAGACTGCTTTTATATTCTTTAAAAACGCATAATTATTGCAGTAGACACGTTAACCTAAATATGAATAACCTAACCTAACCAACAAAAAGTTGGAAAACCCCCGACTTTGTCACTTTAAAGTTCAATATCTCAAAAACGGCTGAACCGATTTTGATGAAACATATCTAAGAACCATCGCTAAAAAACCAGCTGTCAAATAAAAAAAACCGCAAAATCGGTCCACCCGCTTAAGAGCTACGGTGCCACAGACAGACACACAGACAGACACACATAGCGGTCAAACTTATAACACCCCTTTTTTGCGTCGGGGGTTAAAAATTGCTAAAAGTGGCTCCGAAGCGGTAACGTTTCGTGTGCTCTGCCTACCCCATTTGGGAATACAGGCGTGATGTTTGTGTGTGTGTGTGTGTTACCGGCGTGGTGGGGCGCGTGGTGGTGGGGCGGCGTGTGGTGGCCTCCCCCTTGGGCTCGGTGATGCAGCAGGTGCCCTCCCCGGGGCAGTGCGCGTCCTCGTCCACGTGGTCGCAGAGCAGCGCGAACAGCCCGCTGATGCAGTCGCCGCGGCACTTGCGCAGCGGGCCCTTGTACTTGGACGGCTGCGTCGTCGTTGTCAGCTGAGGATATGTCAAACTCACAATATTTATTGACAGCAAGAACACACTACATCACAGCAAAAACAGTAAAAACATAAATAGGAGAAGAGAGAACAATTAGAGACGTTGTGCTGTAGTGTGATCTTTTGTAACCATTTGTGAAAGGTTTTTGAGTTTGTGCTGGGTTGTTTTTACTATACCCGCATAATATTATGTGTACTTACGACCTGAGTGCTCACTCAAGTGACAGGATAACGTATAACATCCGAGACACGTATTATATTGGCCTATTATGGATTTTGTTCCAGCATGACTACTACGAAACTCGAAACTCGAAGTTCATGTCGTGCGGTCTCTTTGACACTTAAACTGTATACGAGAGCGAGACGGACGGTACGATACGAACTTCAAGTTTCGAGTATCGTAGCAGCCCTGCAGATTCGTCATATTCCCAATTGATCATATTCCTAATTGACACTTTCCTAACTTTTCATATTCCTAACTCGTCATATTTCTCAATTCCTGATTCATCATATTCTTAACTCGTTATACCAATACATTTTCCTGCACAAAATTAATTATTTAGTGGGTTAGGTTGGTTTTTTTTTCATGACCACCCAGAACCTATTCGGGGCATTTAAGTCATCGGTTTTGGGTGGTCATGAAAAATAACCTTTACCTAACTGTAAGTACTGTGCACGTGTTCGTAATTTCATTTGACTGTACAATGACGAGTTAAGAATATGACGAGTTAGGAATATAACGAGTCAGGAAAGGTGTCTGAATACGTCCCCAACATAAAGTTGAAAGATAGAGAGTTGTATCAGATATTTATGTAAGCTTTGTTGTGGCTCTAGATAGGTACCTACAGGCATCTACAGGTTGCGTGACGTGAGGCACGGACACTTACCGCAGTAGTCGGCCGCTTGGTATGTTTCTTCTCGTTGGGCACGACGAGGTCCGAGGGCGGGCGGTCCCCGTAGCCGTCGCGGGAGACGCAGCAGAGCCGGTTGGACACGCACAGGTCGCGGGACGTGAGGTAAGCCTCACAGTACTGCGTGAGGCGCGCCTCCACGCACACGCCGGGGCATGCTATGTTTCCTGGAATTGGGTAGATGACACCATAATAGAACGGTACTGTAGAGGCCGGGAAGTTGGGTTGCCGGCCAAGCACGTGTAGACTTGTATAGTGGTTTTTCTCAAACATGACATTAAATAAACTATAACGTTTTAAGCTTTCGTGATTCTCACTCATAGTCAAAATTCCACAAATCTGGGGGCACGGCATTGCCCCCGCCAAGTCGAGCAAAAAAAAATCAAAGGCACGGCCGTACCATACTTTTTAGCTTTTTACATGTAATGTTTTTGGTGGGATATAATAGTACACAAATAATAGGGCGTGATAAGTCCCGTTTGTGTCATTTTGACTATGAAATAAAATGAAAAAAAAAAACGTTAAGGTTGAATATTTTGCACTGAATGGAAAAATTGTTTTAACAACCCCTTTGGATGAGAAAAAAATCACCCCCATTTTGCCATTTTGGCTACGAAACCCTAAAAACAAGAAATGAAGCTGGCGGGACGCTAGTCTCGTCGCCGTGTTTTGTGGCTGCTGGCGGGCGGCTGCGCGCCATGCCGCAGCGAGCGTCGAAACAAATGACGATCGCATTACCGGCCAGCGGCCTGCAAAGTTGTATGAAATTTCTTTGCAGGCCGCTAGAGTGACCGCGCGTCGGCAGGCGAGCCGCAGCGCCTGCAGTGCGATACTTCCCGGCCTATTATTTGTAACACAACGTCAATATTTCATGTCATGTTCGAGAAAATCAATAATACCTAAATGTACTCTAGTAAAGACATAACCCTCCTTCGGGCAGTCGTGTAAAAAACACTTTATAGGCCCAAAACTCGACTCATGTGGGCATACCGTCTAACGACCACACGACTTCCGACTTCCGACCGAGCTACGGCCACTGCCCACCCCAGGATAGGGCTCATCTCAGACAGCATTTAGTGCAGCAGGGCTACGAGGGTCAAACTGAAAGTTCTTAGAAAATCAAAAACTGAGCAAACTAGCAAGTTATTCGTTTTATTATATCTTTTCAAAATAGTGTCCATTCACATCAATACACCGCTGCATCCGATGGAACCACTGAGAAAAGCACTTAGCCCAGTCGTCCTTAGGGGTCTCTTCGACGGCCTTTTGAAACGCACCCACTGCTTCCTCGGTGTTCATAAAAAGTTTTCCTCGAAGTTTTTCTTTTATTTTCGGGAATAAATAAAAATCGCAAGGTGCGAGGTCGGGACTATACGGCGGGTGACCCAGTAATTCCACGTTTGACGTCACTAAATAGTCGATTGTTCGCCTGGCGGTGTGCGACGAGGCGTTGTCGTGGTGAAGAAGGATCCTACTTCGAGGTCGCTTCTCCCGAACTTTTTCCAATACAAGTGGCAAACAATTGTTAGTGTACCACTCTGCAGTAACTGTTTTTTGATCCTCTAAAGCAATTGTCGCATAGTGACCTGTCCTTCCAAAGAACGAGGCCACCATCTTTTTTCCCACGCTTCGACCTCTCTTCACTTTAGTTGGCAACTCCTCGAAAGGAAACACCCATTGAGCAGACTGTCTCTTGGTTTCTGGATCATAACAGTAAACCCAGCTTTCGGCACCCGTAAGTATGTCGAAAACAGCATTTGAGTCACCTCCGTTAAATCTTTCAATCATTTCACGGCACCAATCAACCCGACGGAGTTTTTGGGCCTCGGTCAAATTATGAGGTATCCACCTCGCACAAAGCTTCCTGACCGCTAAATGTTCATGGAGGATTTTATGCACTTGACTCATACCGATGCCTAAGCTTGTCCGAATCTGCTGATACGTCACTCTTTTGTCAGTCTCTATCATACGCTGCACAACACTGATGTTATTTTCAGTCGTCGCCGTAGAAGGCCGTCCCTCACGCAGATCGTCGGTGAGATTAGTGCGACCACGTTTAAACTCATTAAACCAGTTGTAAATGGTCGCACGAGACGGAGCTTCATCATGAAAGGCCAATCGAAGTCTATCATAGCTTTCTTGTTGACTTAAATGACATCGAAAGTCATAAAAAATCATTGCACGAAAATTTTCGCGAGTTAAATTCATGTTGACGTGACACAGACAATTTTCAATTTGCCGCCAAATCGTAAAACTAATGACAAATGAATGAAATACATACTCAATAATATTGGCAAAGAGTTCCATTTTCAAAATTTAAACTTACTTTTTTATTATATTGTTTACAAGTGGCCAGTTCTAAAAACTTTCAGTGTCGCCCTCGTATTACGAAATTCGCAACTCGAAGTTCGCGTCGTGCGGTCCCTCTGACACTTATACTATTTAATACGAGAGTGAGAGGGACCGCAGGACACGAACTTCGAGTTTCGAGTTTCGCAGTAGTCCTGCAGGCTCGGTTCTCTCTACCCTCCCTTGCTGGCGTTGGATTTTTATGGCCACGCAGCGGCCCACGTTCTCAGCCCCTATAGGCCAGGGTTTCGTCTCACGTCCACTTTCATGCCCTATGTCCTGCTCTGAATGCAGCACGGTACTGCGAGCACAGTCGCTTCCGTCTGTTAGTTAAAGTTGACATTAAGGGGTTGTTTCACCATCCATTGATTATAAGTTAACTGACGACGGTTAAATGTGATGCCGTCTCCGTCTGTTCGAACCACAGAGAACATAATATACAGAGACACCACCTAGTACAAGCAAACGGTATCACCCTAATACTGGCTATACAACTGGCTATTTTTCTTTTCTTTATTTTACAATAGAAGGCACCACTGAGAACACAAATAACACGATACCTATATGCCATCTAGCGAGACACTAATGATACGGGTGTCGCTTGTTAGCCCAATCTATAGCTTGACTAGGACATGACAGGGTTGGTAGATGGCGCTACGTTATATAACCTACTCACGGCCGCTGGTCAGTGCGTAAGCAATCGAGGTTTCGTAGATCCAAACCTATTCGTAATCTGCTGAAAACGCTGTCAGCCATATTAGTTTATAGATTATCTACAGCTTAGGGCTATACTACGAAACTCGATGTTCGTATCGTACCGTCCCTCTCGCTCTCGTATTAAATAGTTTAAGTGTCAGAGGGACCGCACGACACGAACTTCAAGTTTCGTAGTAGAGTAGTGACGATATGTAGTTTTAATTTTTTTTTTATTCGACTGGAAGGCAAACGAGCAAGTGGGTCTCCTGGTGGTAAGAGATCACCGACGCCCGTAAACATCTGCAACATCAGGGGTATTGCAGATGCGTTGCCAACCTAGAGGCCTAAGTTGGAATACCTCAAGTGCCAGTAATTTCACCGGCTGTCTTACTCTCCGCGCCGAAACACAACAGTGCAAGCACTGCTGCTTCACGGCAGGATTAGCGAGCAAGATGGTGGTAGCAATCCGGGCGGACCTTGCACAAGGTCCTACCACCTGCTATTATACGATTATGCAATTATAGTATATAAGTGTTGTGTAGTGTATATACTTGGTTTGGTGTTTTTCAAAATCCTCTAATATCTCAGAAACGGTGCGTCCTAGCTCAAAAATAGCCAAATTTTCAACCCCCTCCAAAGCCACCCCCTACGGGACTACCCCGGACCCAACCCCAAAATTTCATCCCCCCCCCCCACTTTTAGCACATTGACCAGCCTAACCAGACCCCTGATCCAAGGGTAGCAAAAACTTCCAGGGCCTATAGCTCCGGAACGGGGCTACTCCGAAACACATACACATATTTAATACGTGAGCGAGAGGGATCGCACGACACGAACTTCGAACGTTGTGTTTCGGAGTAGCCCCGTTCCGGAGCTATAGGCCCTGGAAGTTTTTGCTACCCTTGGATCAGGGGTCTGGTTAGGCTGGTCAATGTGCTAAAAGTGGGGGGGGGGATGAAATTTTGGGGTTGGGTCCGGGGTAGTCCCGTAGGGGGTGGCTTTGGAGGGGGTTGAAAATTTGGCTATTTTTGAGCTAGGACGCACCGTTTCTGAGATATTAGAGGATTTTGAAAAACACCAAACCAAGTATATACACTACACAACACTTATATACTATAATTGCATAATCGCATAATAGCAGGTGGTAGGACCTTGTGCAAGGTCCGCCCGGATTGCTACCACCATCTTGCTCGCTAATCCTGCCGTGAAGCAGCAGTGCTTGCACTGTTGTGTTTCGGCGCGGAGAGTAAGACAGCCGGTGAAATTACTGGCACTTGAGGTATTCCAACTTAGGCCTCTAGGTTGGCAACGCATCTGCAATACCCCTGATGTTGCAGATGTTTACGGGCGTCGGTGATCTCTTACCACCAGGAGACCCACTTGCTCGTTTGCCTTCCAGTCGAATAAAAAAAAAATTAAAACTACATATCGTCACTACTCTACTACGAAACTTGAAGTTCGTGTCGTGCGGTCCCTCTGACACTTATACTATTTATTACGAGAGCGAAAGAGACCGCACGACACGAACTTCGTGTTTCGAATTACATAGTAGCCCGCTGCATGCGCATACCGGTTTTACGCCATCTAGCGTTACTTTTGCAAACTACTACGAAAACCTCATAGCTGAAACGTAGTCACATGTAGCCTATACTTTCGTATTCTCAATTTATTATTTATGATGTTTCTTATCTTCAAATTAAGGAGTTTAAATAAAGTTGATGTGAAGTTGTGTTTATAAAATATGCTATTCTTTATTTTAATATCAATATTTCTACTTAATTCGGCTTATTTACATTTTATACTTTACAGATGTTAATGGTAGTGCCATCTATTGCCGTTTTTTAGTACTAAATATATCTTGTATGAGTTGGTAGCCCATGGTTCGAACAAAACAAATAGAGACGGCATCACATTTAACCGTCACTTAAGACTAGTCAATGGATGGTGAAACAGTCCCTAAAACTTATGTAAAACTTACCTAAATAAAATTATGTAAAAAATATACATCAGAAGGTGAAGTCAGCGAAAAAATAAAAAGTTAAAAACATTGCAGGATTACTACACTCGACAACAATGTCGTATACAAATTGCATTATTGTCGAGTCTCAAACTTTTTAAATAGTTAAACGTCCATGGTAATAGCTGGCACAGCACAAAGTTGTATAGGTACAGCCAACTCAAATGACTGGTAGCCATTTCGTTGGAAACCCAGACTTTTTTTATTGTGTCTGAAACAACTTGTGGTGTTTTCGTTGTTTCCTCGTTCGTTTAATAACTACTTATACTCAGCCAGCGCCTAGTTACATGCCACGAAAATAATCTACTATTATCAGGCCGCTAGCGCCCCTCTAGATGTTAATCTCTACGCCTACAACATCAGTTAGTTTAATGGTGTACCTAATAATTACCACTGTCTTTATATTTGTCGGGCGGCGCAGGCGTCGTCGGGTCGTCCTCATCTTCGTCGTCGCGCGGCGTCGTGTAGCGTGTTGTGAACGGCTTGCGAGTCGTCGACATCGTGTCGTTGCCTGGAAACCACAAATACTGGATTACAACAAGTGCATAAAGTGCGAAATTTCACCCGAGACTTTTATCGCACGAGCCGTAGGCGAGGGTTAATAGTTGAGTCAAGAGTAAAATGAGTTTTATGAACAAAATTGCTGTTATTTGCATTTGTCAAACAAAAAACAGAAACAGTGGAAACAAAATGTTCATTTACTAAGACCTAAATATTTACCTAACTATTATTAGTAGGTATTGTCTGGTTTTGTATAAGCGCACTATTGCTTCGGTAATAAATTTATTAAAATTATACAAAAAAGATAAACTTGAGCGAGGATGACACGCGATATCGTGAAGCGTTCCATTACTTCTGTATACAATTTGAACAAAAAAGAAACATTTTTATGTACCTATCAAAAATCTGTGCTAAAAATAAACAAACACCAAGCGAAAAGCAAGATGCAGACCTCCAGTTTCTTGGTGATCAACTGTCAAGGGAGACCAACGAAAAATACTTATATAACCTACCATTGATAACCCAGGAGAAATTATACTGACACAAGAAAACCTAACTCAAATGAAGCTGGTTAAATTTGCAGGATGATGATGATGATGGTAAAATGAGCGACTTTACTCCGGGGAAAGCTCTGGCATAGATTATGGAAATTAACATAATTTAAATTGCTATTTAACATAATTCATTGAACCCCATGAGTTATCTTTAAAACAAGAACTACAGAAGCGTAAAATACTCTACATTTTCATAAAGACTGGTCCCATTTTCTACCTTTATTAAGATAATGAATGTAAAATTAAACCCAAGCTATAGTTGGGCTCGTAAGTTAACTTCAATATGACCAGATTTGATACTAACGTTAATAATTGGTACAGTCTGGACTTTGTACAGTCCAGTTCAAAAGTGTCTGAACACGCCTCTACGCCGTTGATAAATAGTGATATTTTGTTACTAGTTAGTACTCCATACTTTGTATCCCGGGAAAGGTTATACGATCGCTTTTTTTTCCGAAAAATTGCATAAGTAGTTCCCGCGGGATAGCGACAACTAACACAACAGGTCGCAGTTACGGCTGGTACCTAATTAAAAAAAAATCGAAGAATTGTGCGTGAATTGATCAATTTTCGGATGGCTGTGACCACAACCTTTTTTCGATAGCTGGATCCACCCCTGCATCTCTGGCGGAAACACAGCCTATATTTGGTACGCTGAGTCTTTAGCCCATGGTAAGAACTTCTTCGTTGGTTTTCCGTTCTGCCCAGCTGATCCTTTCCATCATCCTCCAACACCACATCTCAAAGGCTTCTAGCCTTTCTCTGTCTCTTTGAGTCAATGTCCACGTCTCACTTCCATATAGTGCAGTGCTCCAGATATACACTTTTATAAGACGTTTTTTAGCTTTTGTGGATATTTTGGCTTTGAGTAGATGCTTTTTGTTATTGAAAGCTCTTTTAGCCATAGCTATTCTTTGTATTATGTCTGGAGTACATCTGGAGTCATTGGTGATCAAACTACCCAAATATTTAAATTTTGTGACCGGTTCTATTGGGTTATTGTTTAGCGTGATTGGGATGTGCCGTTGTGAGTGCTTAGAAACGAGAAGCGTCTTAGTTTTTGTGGTATTTATTTTAAGTCCAACGAAGAAGTTCTTACCATGGTCAAAGAAAAAAGAATGTTACTGGAGACCATAAATTAAGGGGAAATATGATAGGACACTTGATACGACACGACAATTTATTTCTTAACCTACTGGAAGGCAAAATTGAAGGAAAACGAGGTAGAGGAAGACCAAGATTAACCTATTTTAACCAGGTGAAGGAAAGGGTGGGTGTCGTGTCGTATCAGGAAGTCAAACAGCTGGCCAAAAACCGTGCGGAGTGGCGATTACTCCACCGACAAGAGCATAGCTCTTAAATTTAAGAAGAAGAAGAGTCTTTAGCCAAAAAATACGGAGACTTACCGAGCGGCTCGTCGACGCAGCACTTCATGGAGGGGTTGGGGCATTCGACCTCGTCCAGCACGCTGGAGCAGATGAGGGAAGCGATGGCGTGCATGCACACGCCGGGGCAGTTCTTCGCGTCCACCTGAGTGTCCAGGGTGTCCAGGAGACCTGGGGAAGGCAAGGGTTGGTTACAATGTGATTAAAGAAAGTAAGAAACAATTATGAACATAAGTAAGTTTCTGTTAAAATTTTCATTTTTAATGCAAGCTTTTTTTTGCCGACTGTACTTTTTGTTGGCTGTACTTGTATTGTCATTAATTTCAAATCGGTATTATTAACAACAATACATACATTAGTAGGATATTTATCCCAATGTATCGGATATTAGATGCTGTGTTTAAAATCACCCCACGCGCTGCGCGCGCGCCGGCCGCGGGCGCCGCGACCTTGGCCGACCTTACGGTACCATAGCTTACGGTCGACAGTATTTGGGCCATGGGTTTGACCGGGTTTTTGGCCTGCGCATACCTTACGACGCGTAGGTTCGAGACTGATTGTGAGCGGAGTAATCTTTCCTTTATCGCATACCATTTAGTTGAAGATATATAAAACAAGGATAAATAATTGTTAACGATTTCAATAGGGATGTTGACGCCATTGAAAAATAAGGAAGCACGACTCCAGTAAAAAACGCTTTACTTTAGCCCTGAAAAGCAGATTAATTTTCTATTTATTGATGACATCAACTTCAACTTTTTGCTTGACATCATAAGTCGCTGTTGTCATAGACACTCTATGGGAAAATTGTGTTTTGACAGCTCATAAAAAGTACATCAGTTGATTGGTGGTGTCAACTTCCCTTATACAATCTGTTTTTTTATTTCTTACGGGATTTTTCTCAACGGAAGTTTTTCCGAACCGGTGGTAGATTTTTTTGTCATTCATAAGTGCTTGTTAGGTATAGCCAAAATTTTGAATTTGACTTTGCCTTTGGCCTCATCTATACTTTTCATCTGGTGAGACAGGGCTCAATCAAGGGTCAGTTTTATGTAAAAAAACCAGCCATTATTACATTAGGGCGAACATTATTAAAGAACTTTGTCGATCTTTACAATCACCATGGATCTTCTTTCAAAAGAGCACGCGCACCATGACCACGACACGCAGCGTGAGCGTCGCGTTACCTCACGCGCATTCCTGGCGGCCCAGTGCCCTGGATGGCCCAAATGGCCGGCAGGGTTGCCTCAAGCCCGCGAGTGCTATAAGGGACATAGGATACATTTATAACTATGTTTTTTTTATTCGATTGGATGGCAAACGATCAAGTGGGTCTGATGATAAGAGATCATCACCGCCTATATATCTGCAACACCAGTGCGTTGCCAACCTAGAGGCCTAAGATGGGATACCTCAAGTGCCAGTAATTTCACCGGCTGTCTTACTCTCCACGCCGAAATACAACAGTGCAAGCACTGCTGCTTCACGGCAGGATTAGCGAGCAAGATGGTGGTAGCAATCCGGGCGGACCTAGCACAAGGTCCTACCACCTGCAACATCAAATCAAATCAAATCAAAGACTCAAAATAAGGAGCGGCCTTACCGCTACTTAAAAAACGGTGACAGTACGGAATCGCCGTGATGCATCCATCGTATGCGCACCGTTTTTTTTGCATGCTTTCCACACCGCTGCTTAAAATACGCAAACGGTGCAGAATAGCAGTGACGTATTGTAAACGTCACGAGTTTTGTTCGGTAAAGTCCTGACGTTTACGGCACGTCACTGCGATTCCCTATTTTAGGCTGTACCCTTAGTGTAAGTTTTCGGTTACAACATACGTCTCGATCGCGTTCGCGTTAAAATCTAAATTTGTATGGAAACGAACAGCGCTTCTAGCGGAACGTTTGCGAAGTTCGTGTTTCCATACATATTGAGATTTTAACGCGAACGCGATCGAGACGTATTTTGTAACCGAAAACTTACACTAAGGGTACTGCGGTGTGGAGAGCAGGCGATAAAAACGGTTTGCATACGATGCGTCACTGCAATTCCGTACTGTAGCCGTTTTTAAGAGAAGTTTCCCTGCCGGCTGCGCGGCCGCGTTAGGTATTCATTTGGGATATTGCTGTCTTTATCACTCGTGACATAAACGCTCGCAGGCTTCCCCCCTTGCACATCCCCTCCCGCTGCTTGACGCTAATGTATATCGAGATATCTGTAGGCTTTTCAAGATTTGGGCGGTGGAATTTTGGGTTTCGTTGTCCTCATATTATACGGAAAGTATAGCACAGAAATCAATGTTATTTTACATTCATGGTCTTCATTATCATCAGGTCAGGTATTAGGTCTTCATTGTCTTTATTAGGGATAAGTTCGCCTTTGTACTCTTTTGGTTTGTTGTTTTCTTTTTGTATTACTTTGTGTTATGTGCAATAAAGTATTTACATACATACATACATACATTATATTTTCTATACCTGTGGTTTTTACGATTTTTGTGAAAGTACTTTAATAGTCTCTAATTCTCGTGCAAAGTTGACATCTTTTTTTTTTACTTTTGAGCTCCTGTAATTTTGATATTACAAATTTATATGAAAATCTGAAAAAGTACAGGCATAAATAATTACGTCTAGTCCATACTTACAAAATTTTATCTAATTCTGTTGCCTAGTTTTCAAATGAGACCGGAGGCCGTATTGCCTAATGTTTTTGATACTCGTGATCGCAATCAAATGACATATTTCGCATACAAAAGCTGTCATTTTATTGCGATCGCGAGTGTCAGAAACGTTAGGCAATAAGGCCTCGGGACTACGTGTGTATGGAGAATGGAACGAAGAGACTTCTCTTAAGCAGCGGTGTGGCCGCCTTTTATTTAACCCCCGACGCAACAAAAAGGGGGTGCTATGAGTTTGACCGCTATGTGTGTCTGTGTGTGTTATTATTAGCCTAAGTTAATTTAGTATAAGTACCTAGTAATATTTTTTTTATCTAAGCGTCTCGGTGTCGGGGGACCGCTAAGGTTAATACTTTAAAAATACCTTTACTTTATTTACCTATTTGTGGTGCTCGATAAAGAATATTTAATTTTGTATTGTATGGTATTGTTTCGATGTTGACAGCCCTAGCAGCGGAGGATGGCCGGCCCGTTAGCCCTGCGGTACACAGAGCCCGACGAAAGGAAAACAGCGCGCAAACCACAGGCGACAGCGGTTAATATAAAAAATAAAAATAGATATCACGGGACACTTGACACCAATTGACCTAGTCGGAAAGTAAGGAAAGCCTGTGTTGTGTTGATATCAGACGAATGTCTGGCCCTATACCACAAAGTGCAAAACCCGAACTTCGTATGTTGCCGTCCCGCTGACGCTTATGTCATTTAATACGCGAGTGAAAGGGATGGTGCGATACGAAGTTCGATTTGCGAGTTTCGTAGTAGCCCCTCTGTTTAATAGAGTGAATACGTAGTTCATTTTTCTTTCAACTCGAAGTCGCACGGCGCTGTAATGACATAGAAAAAAAAACACTTTGTTCTTTCATGTACAATTAAGTACTTTGTTTTTAAAATTTGTTATTGATTGTTGAGCCACTTACCACTGTTTGTAATTTGGACGTATAACGCTACTCTGGTTTATTAATGACAATATTTGCTACAAGTATGTATAACTCTGCTAAATTATATGCATAAGACAATGTTAGCGACCATGCGAGACGGCTGTTTTTAAATATCAAAAAAACATTGGACTTCCTTCCTTTACAATCCATACTTAATATTATAAATGCGAAAGTGTGTTTGTGTGTTTATGTGTTTGTGTGTTTGTGTGTTTGTATGTTTGTATGTTTGTCCCTCTTTCACGCCGTAACGGAGCGACGGATCGACGTGATTTTTGGCATAGAGATAGTTTATGAGCCCGAGAGTGACATAGGCTACTTTTTATCCCGGAATAAAGCACAGTTCCCGAGGGAACAGCGCGCGATAACCGAATTCCACGCGGGCGGAGCCGCGGGCAAAAGCTAGTGTGTAAATATTTCACACCATTCATTGATGAGATTATTGATCTGTTGCCAAGATTTACGAAATATTTAAATGGTAAAAGTGAAAGAAAGCATGACTGTCATCCTCACGATACGGTGACTGTCCGCGTCTCGCTTACTCACGAAATGACTCAACTGTTATTTATTATCTGCTCGTCATTTCGTTGAATCATTGGTTTCATTACCTACATTATAAAAACACCGACCAAATGCCGAGCCAAGAGTCAGACTCGCGCACTGATGGTTCCTTAATTTTCAGACGTCAAAAATAAAAATATTGAAAAAATTCAGGATGGTAGTAAGTATATCAAATAATAGTAATAATATTTTATTCATCAAGAAGAGATTGTACATAATTTTATGAAGTCACTGACCACTGAACTTGGTATAAACCTGTATTTCAGTTGTCAGCATCTACTCCCAAATTCATTACAACATTACAAGTGAACTGTTTCAAGACAAAATCAAAATATTATCCTTATTGAATAAAATTATACAATCTTACAATATTTAAATATTATAGAGGTTAAATCATGTAATGGCAATCAAACTGAGGTATATGTATAGAACTATGCGGGTGTATGTATGTAGAATGTGATGTGTAAATGATAACTAATAAATTTACAAAGAAAACTATATCGGTTAAGATTGCTTGAGGATTATTAGCAGTTTAAGAGTAAATAGCAGCCTGAAGTATAAAGTATACCCAAACTTGGAAGATTCCGTGCACAATACGATATTACTTGGTTTTTCGTAATGGGTACGGAACCCTATCTTGGGCGTGTCCGAAGCGCTCTTGGCCAGTTTTTTATTTATTATTCACCGTTCTAAAGAGTAAGAAACCTGAGTATCTGTATCTAATAGTAATTACAGCTGATAAGTACAGTCAACGTCATAAATAAATGGTCACTTTTGTACCTTGTCACTCTAACTTAACGTCATGTTTGAAGCCATACGAAATTATGTAACAACTGAAAGCGACAAGGTACAGAAATGATCACTTATTTATAACGTTGACTATACTACGCGTTCCTGAGATAATGGATGGTCTTGACACATGGACGGGTGAATGAACACAAAGTGATTCTATAAGATCTAGCGCATTAAACTTATTTAATCGACGCAAAAGTTGTTGTATTTACTAGCACTGGCTAGCGAATAAAGGCTAGCCCGAAAAGGCTCCGTTTCCACCAGAAGTGTGTTTCAAGGAATGTGTTTTTATGAACCAATAAGAATGCATGTTTTACCTCGCCTCGTTCCGCTCAGGTTTCTATCAGAGCGGTGCTGTTCGAGAATTAGTAATGAAGTGTTTCTATTGATTCATGAAAAACACATTCCTCGTAACGTAACATATCCTCAGAAACGTAGCATAAAGGCTCCGTTTTTTCCAACTGAGCACGACCTATTTCTCAACACACTTCCCCCGCTGCCGCTCGTGGCTCGCGCGCCCCCGGCCTACTGCTTAGTATGCGCGGGCGCATCACCGCCCCGTTCGACGCGAGTCTTCGACCTGACAGCGCTAATTACCATCACTTCCACGGTAATATATTACCAGCTTCTACTGCTGTCTTAAGATGTCTATTCTCAGTTTCTGAGCGGTGTAAATCTACATTTGTCTGACGTGATGTGATGTGACACGTCAGTACGTATCGTTTTATTCGTATATTTAATAAATTAAATTTGATTTATTTATTTCCTTCTGAAAATATACTCTATGGGTAACATCCGCCTGAAGAGAGATCACTCTATTGTAGCTAGGGTTGCCAACTGTACTATAATACATAGTATTGTTGTACCCACTATAATATTTTATACTATTGAAAAAATGTATAGTACATAGGTACCATCAGCCAAATAAGTGGTCTATCAATTTTTAAACAAGTTCCTATCAAATGAATATGTCGCTAAAGTCGAACTTTCAAGTTGACAGACACGTCTATTGACATTATTGTTTTATGACATGCAAACGATTATCAACTTTAGGGTGGTTGAGCACATATTTGGCTGATAGTACATACGTACACAAAAGTCATTGTTTAGGCAGAGTTTTCTTATTATATCGTTAGTGTACCTAAGTACATTTATTTTACCTACTATAGTTAACTTTAGAGGCGGCAGGCGTGTGCTTGCCTTTGGAATCCAAAAGCTAAATGGTCACTTGGCCTGAAATGTATATTTCAGAATCAAATAATTATTTTTTTATTCATGACGGTGGAATCATTCTACACTTCCACTGAACATAGATGTAGTTAGTGTTTAGTTTTAGTTTTGTAACTAAGGGACCCCATACATCTCTGTATTATTATGCTTGTTTTTGTAATTTTTTCATTAATTGTATACAGTAATTTTTAAGTATTTTATATGTAATTATATTATTTTGAAAAAATGACTTTCTGTCAAGTTTCTAGCGGCGCATTCTTCTTGACAATGACGGTTTTTCCGAAAGCGCTGGTAGTTTAAAAAATGACGTGTAAAAGTGCCCATTGCGGCATATTTACTAAATAAATGTTTTGAATTTGAATTTGAACATATTTTATTTATACTATTGAAGGAATGTATAGTATCTATACAAACCTATACAAAGTTCATTTTTTAAGTAGAGTTTTCGTATTAAATCGTTAGTTTGTTTAGGTGTTATACTTTTAACATCGAGTTGTTTCTGTACACAGGTTGTTGAGTTTGGGACAATGAACTTTCTTTAATGGTGGTTGATATAGTAAAGATATTACTCTTTATTGTTCTCTCTTCTCCTATTTATGTTTATACTGTTTTTGTTGTGATGTAGAGTGTTTATGTTGTCAATAAATATTGTGAGTTTGAGTTTGATTACAGAAAAATAATCTAAGATCTCTGATGAATTTGACGAAGATAGTGTCGGTTATGCCACCTTACATTTTTATATTATTTACAACGGGTGGGTCAAAGTTCACATACTCTTCGCTAGTCATACCGTATTTTTTGTCCGAATCATCGTTTGTCATAATATTTTTTCTACTAAAACTTTAAATTTTTCTGAATCATCCTGTAAAAAATATAGGTTAGATTTGGTTTGTTTTATAACAATTCTGAACAATAATTGGATTTAGAAAAAAAAGAATTATGACAAACGATCGTTCTGACAAACATTACATTCGGACTTTAAATAAGTATGCGAGCCGATACGGACCCTTTGTACCCATAATCTTCATTAACCGGTACAAATCATACACCGCCACGGCGCTACGTCTGTGCGACAGCTTAATTAATGCTGGACAATACAATCCCAGGCAGCACACAAGCCATATAACTGGCCAACAATTTAACCTTATGCAGGGTTAAGCTTTATTATATATGTATAGAAGCTGTGTGTATTGCCAAGTTCTGTATTAAAGTTGTTTTTTGTTATGATAATGCTATTAGCTGAGTTACTTCTGTAATTTGCCAATTTTATTTCGTAAAGCTGAATAGTCATCATAAATAGACCTGTTACTCAAGAGTTTGTGTAACCTTTTGTATAACACTGGTATAAGATTCTATTATCCAGCAGAGTACTGAATAATTGAGGTTCTGTTCTCTTTCAGCTGTATTACACACCACATCTTGACAGTTACACAGCTGCTGTATAAAGTAGGGTGTGGTTCCTGTTATGAAGCATATAGTTAGTTAACAGAATTTAAGGTAGCTGTTATAACTACTTTATGCCGCTTTAAGTACGTAATTACTGTCAAGTGCAGCTAACTGGGGCAAAAGCAAAAGTAACAGATTCTTATGCAGAAGTTGGCTGAGTATTCACGAAAAGTAGACATTTTTTAAGCTAGCGGAACTATTTTGCAATATTTGTCAGCATTTATGCGGCTAGTAGTAACCTACTATACTTACTTATTTATTCTGTACTACATTAATTACGTTAGTTGTAATTTTTAGTGTCCTAACACTTTTCTATATTGAATAAGTATTAACTAATAATAAATCTGAATATGATTAGAGCTAAAAAAACGAATAACAAATAGGTCTATACTGTGGGTTTTCATTAATTTTATGACTGAATCATAATTGTTTGATTTATATTACGAGTGTATATGATTATAGAACAGTTATCGAAAATATGTTGTGGGCAGACCACTTTTAACCAAAGAACATCTGAATAAGTGGACACATGAGGTCTGTTATGCAGACATTAGACGAGGAGCCGCTGTGCAAGCAGACTTTATTCAGAATGAGCGTCGCCATAATGAATAACATAACCTATTAAATGATGAGAAATTTTATACTCGAAAACTCAATTATGATAACGAAATCGGTATAATATTCTTGTAAAAAGTATTTCAAGGTTACTTTTGAACCCTCAAATGGTATAAGAACATAAAAAATATTTCACTCGTAAAAACAAACCGACGACGAAATGTTGTTTATTTCTCAAAAACCTGGATTATCAGGTAGCGCGTAAAAATTTTGCACGAAATGTATATATGAATATACGGTAAAGTTGCATGCGCACCTACAATTTATTATTTCAAACACAAATAAGCGTATAAAATTATTTACCTACTACACATCTGACATTAAAATTTGGCCATTTATTTTCTGCTGCTGTCACTCACCAAACAACGCGTGCACTTTTAATTTATTTTTGTGTTCGATTATGTCAACTTCAAATATGATTACAATAAATTCTTGATAAATGTTCTGAAATAAGCTTAAAGCTGTGTATCATCTGAATATCTGAGCTTTGAAGGACTAAGCATATAGTTCATTCATCATTCATTCATCATTCATTCATCTTCTGGATAACAGAGCTATAATACTTGCATAAAAGAACAAAATGCTTTTATGCAGAAGATACTCAGCTTGTCGTTCAATTATTCAAAACTTATTCATGTGTTATATTGCTATTACTCAGCTATTAGCTGTATAATTTTGTGCCCAAATTGCTTGAGTAACGTCTGAGTAAGCGCTTAATCAGCTAATTACGGTAGTCTTATTCAGCAATTCGTTTCTGTGACTGCTATTATAAAAAACTTACTCAGAAGGTTTGTGCTGGCTGGGAAATACCTTTTGTACTTCAAACTAATTTCAGAAAATTGGTTAAGTATCTGTACCCTTAGTGTAAGTTTTCGGTTACAAGATACGTCTCGATCGCGTTCGCGTTAAAATCTAAATTTGTATGGAAACACGAACAGCGCCTCTAGCGGAACGTTTTCGATGTTCATGTTTCCATACAAATTGAGATTTTAACGCGAATGCGATCGAGACATACGTATTTTGTAACCGGAAACTTACACTAAGGGTTGGCATCGAAAAAAGTATGGTACGGCCGTGCCATTGTTTTTGTTTTGCTCGACTTGGCGGAGGCACTGCTGTGCCCCACATATTGTCCAGCAATCTGAGCTTGAAGCGCTAATTTTGTATTCATCATTCATATGTTCAAAATTCAATCCTGTGTATGTCAATATGCAGAACCCCACCTTCTCTAGGAGAGTTTTTTTAACATAAAAGTACTTAAGTCCTATTATCAGAAATACGAAAATTTTTCTCATACCATTTAACATCTTAATAATCACTCCTCGTTTACTAATTTGTTTTCATATATTTTCTAAAAACGATCGAAACTCCTAATCGTTTTGAAATGAAATGAAATGAAATATTTTTATTGCAAGACCACAGTTAACAAGGTATATAAGTTCTAATTCATAATGCCAATATTCATAAATTTGTTTTATACTAATATTTATTGTTGTCATATAATTTCTTAATCATATAAATTTATCCGTCCAATAAAATTAATCAATGGGTGGCGAAACAGCCCCTTAGTCTAGGACATTAAGTATTAAGTAGGTACTCATAGTCATTAGTATAGACCTTCCATAGTAACGCCTAAATCAATCAAATATTTAAAGAAAGACCTTTTCGTAAGACAACATAATCCATACCCTATTCCGGCCGCTTCCAGCCTGCGCGCACGCCGACGCACACACGCGCAACCACCGTTACCCGATGACCTAACGCGCCGATTTCACCGCCGGCGCAGAAAACGAAAGTACATGTCGCTACTTGCTAGACAATGTCGCGGCCAACGCGAGTATACAGGACAACTAACAAAAAGAAAGAGAACCACCAGGGCCGTCTTTCACCTAGTAGAGGCCCTGGGCACAACATGCTGAAGAAGAAAGAAGAAAGAAGAAAGAAATCATTTATTCGTTGCAAAGTAGCATAGTGCTGCATTCGGTAAGCCTGATTTTCAGGCAAGAATTGAGTAGCTATCGGTTATAATTTGGTAATTAAGTAGAGACTAGGGAGCCCTAATCCATCGGGGGGCCCTGGGCACGTGCCCAGTGTGCCTAGTGGGGAAGAGGGGCCTGAGAACCACACAACACAATACAACAATATTATTGCAGCCACCTGCTTTCATATCTACAGGGTTCCATATCGACTGTTAAATTGTCGCAAGTCATAATTTATGACAAGTACATTATGACTCATAATGTTGTTTGTCATAACTCTTTTTTCTCCGAATCCATTAATGATTCAGAATTGTTATAAACCTAAAGTAACCTATAGAATTCCGATTGGTTTTTTGGAATCTTTTTGTATTTTTTATTTCAATTAAATGGTCAAATTGTATGTATGTATATATGTGAACTCTTTATTGTACAGTCAGCTGCAGAGAAAGGGTACCCCCCCTGTATGGCGGTAAGTATGGATACCGCCGTTACAGGGGGGTACCTTTTCTCTGCAGCTGACTGTACAAAAGAAAAGAGACAAAACACAATTGCCAAACTTACAAAGGCGGACTTATCTTAAGGGATCTATTAATTGTAACACACGTTTCTCGATATTTCGATCAAAAATGGACTAAATATACCTACATCTACATTTATTAGCGTTATTTATTATGTTTTTGTTACAAGTTCACACATTCTTAAATAGTTCCGTTGTTTTGTTTAAAATAAGTGTGCAAATTTTATCGTTAAGTTTCAAATGTTAAAATAAATGCACGCAAAAATGTATGTAAGAATAGTAGATTGTACAACAAGAGCATAAAACTAGACGCTACCAGAAGGGCTACTCCGAAACACAACGTTCGAAGTTCGTGTCGTGCGATCCCTCTCGCTCTCGTATTAAATAGTATAAGTGTGAGAGGGACCGCACGACACGAACTTCGAACGTTGTGTTTCGGAGTAGCCCTTCAGAGGCGATACGGCAAGGGTGTATAGACCATGTACAGACACGTTGAGGGTAAAATCGATTTATGCTCGAGTTTTACACTTTGTTTTTCACTCAGATTGCGAGGAAAATGAAATAGCAACAGTTAACACAATCGCTCACTTTCTATGAACCTTTTATTTTTCATGCATTAGTATACAATTTTTTTTTAGTGTTATTGTTTCGTTTTCATTGAATTTAGTTATAAATGAATCAAAATTAAAAAAAAAAATGTATAAACTTTTTTATTTGTGGCAGTTGACACCTGATTACTTTGGTCTTAGACAAAGATTTCACTTTATGGACTAGAGCATAAAAAAAGTCATTTTATGTCGCCTAGATTCAGCATAAACATAAACTTTACCAGCATGAGAAGTTAAAAAGAACTATTTATCAGGGTACAAGTGCGCAGTCTATGTAAAAGACATCAACGCACGCCAACGAACTTTACTGACATTGAACGCCAAAAAATTAGTTATGACTAGAATAGACTAGGTATATATCGTACCTGTATTACTGAGAATAACGTTATTCTTATTATTTATAAAGCTGAAAAAAACTTACTACATTTTATTATATAACCATTAAGAACATACATAATATAAAAACCAAAAGAACTAACCTAACTTAAGATTTCTTAATTAAATTGAAATGTAACTAACACTGTTTTTTAGAAACTTTTTACTAACATGTTGTAATTTATCTTTTTATTTGACATAATAAATACTTAATCATTAAATGTGTAAAAAAACTATAGCAATGAAAATTATAAAAAAATCACCCGTTTAAAAGATCTGCCTGTGGCAGGATTCCCATGATGCTGGCCCATTGTCTTGGGCCTTGTTTAAATTATTTACTGAGTGTCATTTACTGTACATAAAAAAATGCAACCGAATAGATAATCTCCTCCTTTTTTAGAAGTCGGTTAAAAACTAAAGTCAGTAAAAAAGCTCCAACTAAAAAAATAATATTTGGTTGCTTTTGAAATTAGCTACGCCAGTTTTAGTTTTATTCTATACAAACTGTTTTCTAATTATCGATACACATTGGTACCCCTGAATACACCACGCGTGCATCTGAAGGGCTACTCCGAAACACGAAATTCGAAGTTCGTATCGTACCGTCTCACTCTCACTCTCGTATTAAATAACATAAGCGTAGGCGGGACGGTACGATACGAACTTCGAAAATCGAAGTTCGTGGTAGCCTTGCTGGCTGCGACTGGTTCTCGCATGCCCGCGACCATAGACGATAAAAAAACGTTACGTGTCAAATGCGACGGTGACAGCTGTCAGTGACGTCACGCGGCCGTTGACCCGCGAGAAAGCAACGACGGTACGATGCAAATAATAGTATCTGTTTTCATTTTATTTTGAAATTTGGAATTTCCGAAATACTTTACCTGCCGCTATAGACGTAAAGTGGGGGTGATTTTTTTTTTCTCGACTAATCCTATATTGTGGGACCATATCGTTGGACAGGTAGATAGACAATTTTTCTATTCAGTGATCTATTTGCGAAATATTGAACTTTAAAGTTCAAATTTTAATTGGAATCGAGCGTCCACACCCCCCTCCCCTGTTAGGTGGAAAAATTAGAAAAAATTCAGAATGGTAGTAAATATATTAAATTTACAAGGAAAATTATAGCGGCTAAGATTGCTTGAGAATTATTAGTAGTTTAAGAGTAAATAGCAGCGGTATAAAATATACCTAAATTTGGAAGATTCAGTACACAACACGAAATCCTTAAAAAAATATTATTTGATTTTTTCGTAATTGCTACGGAACCTTATCCTGGGCGTGTACGATACGCTCTTAGCCGGTTTTTGCTATGTACATACTCGTAGCTTAAACCTGTTTTGATTCCACAGGGACCATACATTATTTCGGGATAAAAAGTAGCCTATATGATTACCTGAATGCCAAATGTCATGCAAATCCGTGCACTAGTATTTGCGTGAAAGACTAACAGATATCCAAACATCCTTTCGCGTACAAACTCAATACATAAAATAAATAATAAAATAATATTTATTCACAGAGTCAAAAATGTATCATAACAAAATACAATTAAAGAAACAGATAAAACATAATCTGTGAAGAGGTTAAAGGCCTCTAGGTTGGCAACGCATCTGCAATCCCCTGGTGGTGCAGATGTTTATGGGCGGTGGTGATCTCTTACCATCAGGAGACTCACTTGCTTGAAAAAACGTTTACCGAAAATTACAGCCGTTGGTGCTGCGCAGGAGATACGATGCTAAAATGATAGAAATGGACCCGCAGAGATATTTCCAAAGTTTCAGCGGCGATTATAAGCGCATTAAATCACTTTCAGCCGTTTCACCGCCGCGCAGGCGCACGGCATCACGTGAACATTCGTTTCAGTCCAAGAATCACCTTGGGCATGTATCTGAATACCGAGTTGACATATCGATAGTTGAAATACATGTTGTTGCTGATTTGGGATCATTTCGTGACATGCATAGCTGTATTTTGTTTTTTGTTTTTTATTTAGGTATTTTATTTTTGTCACGAATAAATGTTTTCTTTCTTTCTTTTCTTTCTAAATATCGACGGTCAAAGTATCGAAAATAACCTAACCTACTTTCGATGTTTTGAACGACGACTTTTTAACTTTAGAACATATAAGTTTTATAATCATTTAAATTATGGAACACAATAATAAATTAAAATTAGACTAGTTTTTAAAATATTCATAAAAGTAAAACTTATAACTAAACAATAACTAAAATGAATTTGAATAAGTACCTATCCCCCCGCGGCAAGGATTCAAAGATGCTGGCAGCATTTCCTCGCTGTATAGCAATGCTGATACGTTTAGATATATTAATTTTCGATATTTAGATAGGTCCTCATCCGTTCTAGCGCAAAAGGACACTAAGTTTTGTCTGAGTTTACAGAAGCGTTTTCGTCAATTTTATGAATTAAATATGAACTTTTTATTATTTATATTTATATATTTTTATGTAAGATTTTTTTTATTTGATTACAGTAACTTTTTATCAGGCTGCAAGTGTATAGCCACAGAAAAAGAATCGTATCAGATATGCACTGCGCACTTTGTTGAGTAAAATATTAGTGCTGACTGTACCAAGCAATATGTCGAAGTTAAAGGAATTAAAATATACACTACGAGTTACTGGGTGTGGCCTGTAATACAAGCAAATAATTAAAACATAGATCATACTCGTCAAACTGAACAACATTAGTTCAGCGACTTTTAAAAATAATTAATTTTTAATTTTTATTACAGTTTTAAGTTTATTCTAAGAAGCAATTTAAAGCTAAATGTTTGTAGCGTGACGGCGACGTCAGTTGTGTTCTAGGATGGCGTACATTGATAACAGTATTTAATTTATTTGAAAAAGGGAAAATTCAAAGACTCCATTTTTTTTAAAAGTCGCTGAACTAATGTTGTTCAGTTTGACGAGGACGATCTATGTTTTAATTTTTTGCTCGTATTACAGGCCACACGCGGTATATAATTATAGTAAACAGCAGCTTATATTCCAGTATACATTAATTATTCATATTCTTAGCGATGTGACGAGAACCAGTGACGCGTTACACAGTAATTTACGAGAATTAGCTCTTGCATAATTTTTGTTAGAAAAACCGGCCAAGAGCGTGTCGGACACGCCCAGAATAGGGTTCCGTAGCCATTACGAAAAAATTAAGTAATATTTTTCTAAGTATTTCGTATTTTATTTTTAAAAATCAATTAATATCGTATTGTGCACGGAATCTTCCAAGTTTAGGTATATTTTATACCTTACGCTGCTATTTACTCATAAACTACTAATAATTCTCAAGAAAACTTAGTCGTTATAGTTTTCCTTGGAAGTTTAATATACTGAGCACCATCCTGAATTTTTTCAAATTTTTCCATCCACCGGTTTAGATTTTAGAGGGGGGGGACGCTCGATTTTAATGAAAATTTTCACTTTAAAGTTGAATATTTTGGAAACAAATGACTGAATCGAAAAATCGTTTTAGCAAACCCCTAATGGTTTTAAAATACCTATCCAACGATACTCCACACTATAGGGTTGGATGAGAAAAAAAAAATCAAGACCACTTTACGTCTATGGGAGATGGGAGGTACCCTAAAAAAAATTGTTTTTGAACTTTTAATTGTACTGTTTTGTCGGCATGGATTATTTATATATCCGTGCAAAATTACAGCTTTCTAGCATTGATAGTCTCTGAGCAAAGCCGCGGACGGACAGACAGACAGACAGACAGACAGACGGACAGACAGACAGACATGGCGAAACTATAAGGGTTCCGTTTTTGCCATTTTGGCTCCGGAACCCTAAACATGGAAAAAACTGGCCAAGGAATCGTTGCAGTGTACTGAGGGTTCCATACTAATTTAAAAGTAAACATTTTTTTAGTCAATATAGCGACTCCATGGTATTTAGAACCACGGAATATGTAATCAACAATTAATACTTAATTTTTGATAAAAAACAATTTATATTAATTAATCACAAAATCATACAACTACAGAATATAAATAAACAAAATAAAATAAACTTAAAACTATAGTCAACGTACAGACAACGTACGTTTTTTTAGTGCATTGTACTTTTTTGTTGACTATATCCATACCAGGTTTGTAGTCGATGCCATTAACGGTTGAAGAGTACCGTGCTGTGGAGGTACTGGCGGGACCACCAGAAATCCACCAGATTATTTTTCTGTCATCGGATTGAGATTGCGTTTCCACCGGAGATGCGCGAGGATGTGTTACGAGGAATGTGTTTTTCACGAACTAAAAGAAACGCTTATCATCATTTACCTATCCTTGCAGCACATCTCTAGTGGAAACAGCTGAGCGTAGCGAGGCGAGTTAAATGAAGCGTTCCTATTGGTTCATGAAAAACACATTCCTCGCAAACCCCTGGTTGAACGAAGCCTTACATAAACATGCAAAATTTCAGCTCAATCAGACACCAGAAAATGGCTTGTACATTTTGAGAATGCGACTTACGGACATACCCACGTTGCTGGTTTACTAAAAGCTTGTAAAAATAAGTCTGTTTATGCTTCGTACTTAACCAACTACCAGTAGGTACATCATACGTAAAATCACGCCTCTTTCCCAACGGGGTAGGCAGAGAGTACATGCTTTCACTGGCTACGATCCTGGCATACAACTCTCGCTTCCTCTACATTCAACAATCTTTTCATGCATGCACGTCGGTTTAGAGTACTCCTGACCCGACCTTTCTTCAGAACGTCGTCGATTTGATCGTGGTACGTTCATCTAGGCCTTCCTCTTCCAACGTTCCCATTCACGCTCGTGTTATAGATCTTCTTAGTCAATCTAATATCGTGACATCCTTGAGGCAAACTACTAACACCCCCAAAGAAACCTTCGCAAAAAATGCTAAGTCAACACGGGACGCAAAATAGACGCAAACAGGCGCTACATTATAATTCCGCAGGTGTCCCAGCACGATTCAAGGAGAAAGAAAGTGTCCGCGGCCTTTTTAATTAATCTACAATCAGTGCGTGCGCGTGATTCACTCGCTGATGTTTGGAATTGAATTTTAGTCGTGATAGAGACATTCCAGGTACCGTACCCGGCGATAGAGATTGCGCACATCGATCTTCGGAAAAAGACAATTGGCTGTTCACGACGATTTCCGAACACTGGCCACCGTCCCAATCTTTTTTTTTATGTACTTGCAATGTCATCCATACCATTTGTATCGTTTGCATACCAAATTTCAAGTCGATGCTATTAACCGTTGAAGATTTCCGTCCTGCGGAGACGATCCTGGCTGGACTACCAGGATTTCACTACTATATTATTGTATTGTCACGCGATTTACATAAGTATTCCAAATTTCAAGTCAATCTGACTACTGGAAGTTGGGCAAATTTAACTTGTAAGATTTGATTACAGACAGACAGACAGACAATGGGATAGGTAAAACTAAAAGCTTGCAATTTGGTAATCAATCTTCAATTCATATAAATACAACAAACAAACTCCCTGTGAAGTTTTTAAATCAGAATTTTGGACACGATAATAATTTTATTATTCAACTTTATATTTGTTATAATTTGTCACTCCGTCGTCAGATTTAATATACCTAAGTACTTACTTTTAAACCTTTTTTAGGGTTCCGGAGCCAAAATGGCAAAAACGGAACCCTTATAGTTTCGCCATGTCTGTCTGTCTGTCTGTCTGTCCGTCCGCGGCTTTGCTCAGAGACTATCAATGTTAGAAAGCTGTAATTTTGCACGAATATATAAGTAAACTATGCCAACAAAACAGTACAATTAAAAATTCAAAAACAATTTTTTTAGGGTACCTCCCATAGACGTAAAGTGGCGGTGATTTTTTTTTCTCATCCAACCCTATAGTGTGGGGTATCGTTGGATAGGTATTTTAAAACCATTAGGGGTTTGCTAAAATGATTTTTCGATTCAGTCATTTGTTTGCGAAATATTCAACTTTAAAGTGCAAATTTTCATTAAAATCGAGCGTCCCCCCCCCCTCTAAAATCTAAACCGGTGGGTGGAAAAATTTGAAAAAATTCAGGATGGTAGTCAGTATATTAAACTTCCAAGGAAAACTATAGCGGCTAAGTTTGCTCGAGAATTATTAGTAGTTTATGAGTAAATAGCAGCGTAAGGTATAAAATATACCTATACTTCGAAGATTCCGTATAAAGTACGAAATCCTTAGAAAAATATTACTTAATTTTTTCGTAATGGCTCCGGAACCCTATTTTGGGCGTGTCCGACACGCTCTTGGCCGGTTTTTTATAACCACAAACAACACGTGGAACAGATTCAAAAGAACATTATTATTAAAATACTATATGGAACACTCTCCAGGGGCGAGTTCAACTCGCATTCATCCGATTTGTTAACAAAGAATATTAGCGATTTTTTTAAACTTATTAGTGGAATAAGCATCTCGCGCTTTTAGATACGTCGATGTTATAACGTTGTTACTCCCGCGCAGCTGGCGCGACATAATCGTTGTGAAAGTCCGTCGATAAACATTATGCAAAGATGTCGTGTAACCTGATACAGATGCATGAAACTGCTCGTGCGCCTAGCAACAATAATTAATTAGACATCGAGAATACCTCTACCCTCCTGAAGCCCATCGTAGAAATATTTTGAAAAAAATTGACAACGCAATTAGAATCATAAAATCTAATTGCCTAAATTTCGGTATAAAATAACATACCTAAAATGCAATATTTCACTGGAAATCTAATGTAACACATGTGCCTGAACTAGGATAATTCCTGTATAGGTAGTCATTCACGATGACCCGTGCCGTGGTTCATATTTCTAATTATCATATTTCTTGTCTAATTTTGACAAAATCACGCGTTTTCGTGGATGGCACTAGGTAATCTCAGGCTACACGAGCTAACATTTACATACTAAAATACGTAATCACCAAGGAAAAACAAAGTATAAAATATTTATAATTTGTACCTCATTTGCCCATTCATTGGATATGTCAGACAATATAGTTCGAAATCTTAAAAGTGCCCCCCCCCCCTGTTTAAAATTAATTTATTATCACTAGTGTTTTTTCGCAGCTTCGCACGCGTAAGTCAATAGATCCGACTGTTGAGTTAAAATAGTTAAAATAATTAAAATCCCCAAAATTACATTCCAGATTTTACCCAAATTCTAAGGGAATTTCGAGTTAAAAGTAACCTATTTGTTATTCCAAACGTACAGCTATCTACATATCAAATACTATATCTATATATCATAGGCAGACTGAATGGCTACATGATCACTTTTTTTAAGGAATTTTTGAATTTTAAATCATTATCATTGTAATTTTAAATTTGCATGTTGATTTTGTATATCGACTGAACACCGTTCCTGATGATATCTACTTGTAAACCCAAACGTATTCCATCAAATAAATATTTCATTTCATTTCATACAAATCCAACCAGTCGTTTCAGTATGAATCACCTACATCTAAACACGTGAAGTATCACAGGTGCGTTGCCGACCCTTTGAAAGATTGATCTCGTTTTTAGTTTTTTTGTATAGGCTGAACAATTTTCAATTCAATTCAAATTTAGGAAGAATGGCTCCATCAATTTTTTGATGATTCTGCCAGTGTCGAGGTTGACAGAGACACGGTGGGTAGGTGGACGACTTGTTTGGTAATCTGCCAGTTTTCGGTGGGATAACTACCAGTTACTATCTGAAATGAAGATACGATACACTAAGTCAAACTAAACAACACTAAACAACAAATATAAGAATATTATAGATGATATAATAAGATACAGATACAGTAAGCTATGATATGACAGTTCACCACAGGTAAGAATACATTGAAACAAGAATGAACATAAAAAAAAAAAACTACGTTTATAATTTTATTTTATTTTTAGTCAAAAATTTGTCTAATATTTCGCAAAATGGAGAGAACACTAAAGTAAGGAGAAAATTAATATTAATAGGACGAATAATATCACGAGGGAGAATACTATATAAAGGAACAGATAATTTTGTACATTCCAAAAACATATGTTCCAGAGAACAATTTTCAACAGAGCAAAGACGCGGATGCAAGCTAGTGCGAAGTTTAGAAGTGGCTAAACCTGTCAAGTCAGCGTCAGGATCAAGCCAAGCAAGAAGGTCGATGTAGTAGGGATGTTGACACCACCAATCAACTGACGTACTTTGTATGAGCTGTCAAAACAAAATTCTCCCATAGAGTTTCAATGGCAATAACGACTTATGACATCATTATCCGCCAACTCAATCAACTATTTTTTTTTAAAGCAACCAAAAATCTAATTTTACAGTAAATCGAAAATTAAACTGGTTTTGAGGGCTAAAATAAAGAGCTTTATTACTGGAGTTGTGTCTTCGAATTATTTTTAATGGCGTCAACATCCCTATTGGAGGAGATAGAGGCGAACCCGCGGACGGGAGCTAGAGCGAGATTCTGAGGCTTCAAAACCTGTCAAGTCAGCGTCCGCGCCAAGCAGACTCGTCCGGCGCGCGCGACGCCACTTCTGCACTTTTTTCCTAGTCCGTTGACACTTTGTCATTGACATAAAGTACAAGTTTTTTCGGACTTGGGCCGCACATTTTGTTGCAGATCTAATAGTTTTTCTATTGTATTTTGTTGGATAAGTTCGTGTTTATCATGCTTTCTCAATTAGCTATTGTAACATGTAGGTACGTAGGTAGATTTTTATGTGTAATTTTTTTAATGTATGATGACCAGATGGTCCCAAAGGAAGAACAGCGCCGTTCGCGAGACCGGCAGATTGCTGATTTGGGACCATTTCGTGACATGCATAGCTATTTTTTGTTTTTTATTTAGGTATTTTATTTTTGTCATGAATAAATGTTTTTTCTTTCTAGTTACCATGCAATTTCGTTAATAAATAATCCATAAATATTTTTTTTAACTCGATGCCATTAACCGCTGAAAAGTCTCCTGCGGCTACGATCCTGGTTGAACTACCATAATTTCGCAACCCGATCATGTTATTTTACCAGACTTACATCATACTCTTCTTGCCTACTAAATCTAATACGTCTTTGATTAAGAATAGAAGAGGGATTAGGCTGGGGCAAGTGACACGACATCATAATGACTAAGAACAATAATTGTAGAGAAAATAGAGCGCAGTAGAGCAAGGGAAGATCAAGCCAAGCAAGAAGTAGAATATTACTAAAGAAACAGATACAAAATTTAAATCTACTGTCAAGAAGACGTTAATATCTAAGGCTTATTATAAAGTCAATGATTATATCATGGACAGGGATATTTGGAAATAATTCCGATCCGCATTAGCGATCCCTTCAAATAGCAAACCTACTGTGTTAAAAATTAATTTGTGTTAAATATTTGTGATGTAAAGTATATAGATATCATTTATTAATATTGTGAATTTGTTTTAAAAAATATATATACCTCGTTGAGTTTCTTTTTTTTTTTAGAATGCGTGAGTATTTTTTAATAAACAAAGAAATAATATATACAATGATTAAAAGAAATAAATAAAAAAGAACTAAAACTAGAGTTTAAACTTGAGTTTCTTGCCGGATTCTTCTCAACAGAGGTTTTTTCCGAACCGGTAGTAGATTTTTTTGACGTTCATAAGTGCTTGTTATAGCCTAAAAGAGATATTTTGACTTTGACTTTGACTTTAAATGGCTAAGAACAATAATTGGAGAGAAAATAGAACGCAGTAAAGATAGGGAAAGATCAAGACGTGCGTTTTTAGATCAAGCCAAAGAGAAGGCCGATGTAATTGGACGAGATAGAGGCGAATCCGCGGACGGGAGTTAGAGCGAGGTTCTGCGACGGCAAAACCTGTCAAGTCAGCGTCCGCGCCAAGCAGACTCGACCGGCGCGCGCGCCGCCACGTTAGCAAACTTTCTCCCTCGACCGTTGACTTGTCGTTGATATTGAATCATCGATAATTTTAATGATGTGACTTTGATCGATCGTGTTGTGGTGATTTAATGATAATGCAACGTTAGCTCTGTTATTTGTTATTTACGAGGTTGATGACACGAAGATAGCATCAGTTAAAAAAAACATGTAACCCAGTAAATTGTACGCGAAATAGTGAGAAAAAAAAGAAAATAATTGATATACGATGTATTGCTAACCAGAATCGATTTGCTATGACGATATTTGTATGAATAATACCAATGTTTGCTCTCGGGATGTTTAATATGTATTTAAATAAGTATGTTTATAATAAAGACTAGCTTTTGCCCGCGGCTCCGCCCACGCGGTATTCGGTTATCGCGCGCTGTTTCCCCGGGAACTGTGCATTTTTCCGGGATAAAAAGTAGCCTATGTCACTCTCGGGCCCATAAACTATCTCTATGCCAAAAATCACGTCGATCCGTTGCTCCGTTACGGCGTGAAAGAGGGACAAACATACAAACATACACACACACAAACATACAAACACACTTTCGCATTTATAATATTAGTATGGATTATTATTATGATAAAATAAAACACGGCATGGTCCCTGTCTCGATCTCGAACTCGCGAACCTTCATTTGAGAGGCCAGAGGTCAAACCACTACACCACTGCTTTTAACGGTGATTCAAAAAATACTTAAGTCAATTCAAACGATGCCGAAAACGTGATTTTACACACCGCTCAAAATTCAGGAAATGTCAGTAGGTTGATTGGTCCATCGGTCCACTTTTGGGCACTGAGTACCGAGCTCAATTCTGAGATAGATATGGCCACAATTATTTTAATTGAGAATAATTTCACTGACAATCTGAGAGCGGTTCGAGTCAAATCAAAGTTTTGATTCAATTTAGATAACAAGCATTTTTTTAACAAGAAACTGAACGGGGTTTTGCCAAATAAATCTGGGACAGTAATACCTTGAGGGCGATTATTCGAGCGTTTCAACCGCCACATTTATCGGGACACTTTTCTGTAAAAATGGCCTAATATTCTGATATAGCTTTTAGTTATCTGGTAGAAATACAGGAACTCTTAACAAATAACCAAAAGCGACATCAAAATCTAGAGCCAATTCGTAAAAAAATGTGACCAGATAAATGAGGCGGTTGAAACGCTCGAATAAACGCCCTTGAAGCATACAACGCAAAAAAAATTGAAACGACAAAAATAGTATACAACTTTACTATCGAGGGACTAAAATAGGCCAACATATACCGAGGAGGTCTATTTATCCGAGGGTTTATATTGACTTTTAGTTTCGAGGTGAAAACTCTATTTTTCACTTTGATTGCGAGAAAAATATAGTCATTAGGTACTGTGAATGAATTAATGCGTTTCTTATTCCTCCAGTCCATAAAACTTTCATAGGTTTTTAAATAAATCTTTCTAGATTTCGGCGGCAAAAGATTATCAATGTCTTTAGCTCTTTGCTCGACATCATAATTTTCACTATCACTTGACGACATTGTGAGAATAATCAATTTATTTCAATTGTTTATGATTTACGCTCTATAACAATTTCAAAGTTATCGTGATAAATATTTTTTTCCAACCAGACACAGATATAACCAAATCGCATCGGCGAAATGATCTATACACAAACTAGAATAAATAAAATGGCGCCACCTTTGTTTCGCCAGGTTTGTACAGGTTTCCTCACGATGTTTTCCTTCACCGCAAAGCTCGGGGCAAATTTCAAATGTAATTCCACACATGAATTTCGAAAAACTCAGAGGTGCGAGCTGGGGTAATGGTTTGACCACAGATATATATTACACTAGATAACGCAAACATCTCAATCTGTATGAAAACCAAGCGTGCCACTTTTTTATATCTACAGTGACGTCTATGGACCGAATAAGCGATGTGAATTCCCCGAGATCCGCGCAAAACCGATTCAAATGCGCCGCCCGCCCGCACCGTGGGGCTCGTGTCAGCCACTATCATGATTAATCAGTTAGCGGTTAGTCTTTGTATGGGGCCAACCCCGACGTTTTGTCGGGGTTCAGACACACGAAGTAGCATTTGCGTAATCTAGTTTAATCTAGATCTGTGGTGACCTATCGCCTCTCAAGCTCAAGGGTTTTCAACACGTTATATAATTGTTTTGTAGTCACGAATGAGATCGAAGACATTATCAGTAGCTATAGTAGGCGGCGCGGGCGCCGCGCGGTATGGCTAACGGTGCCGGTACCGCTCGAGCGGCGATCGGCGCGTACGCACGCCTAATAAACACCCACGGTACATCACCAGCACCAATATAATCTAACATCTGTAATACCGGGTGTGCACTGTAATATGAGCAAATAAAAACATAAATTGTACTAGATAGAATCTTGATTATATAGGTCTAAATACTCGTATAGGAATGATGTCAACTACTTAGAATCTTTTGATACAAACTAGGGATAGGGAGTCCTTATTGTTAGCATGTAATCATCATCATCATCATCATCAGCCGGAAGACGTCCACTACTGGACAAAGGCCTCCCCCTTAGAACGCCATAATGAACGACAACTCGCCACTTGCATCCACCGGTTTCCCGCAACTCTCACGATATCGTCAGTCCACCTGGTGGGAGGTCTGCCAACGCTTCGTCTTCCGGTTCGTGGTCGCCACTCGAGAACTTTTCTCCTCCAACGGTTATCTGTTCTTCGAGCGATGTGGCCCGCCCATTGCCACTTCAACCAGCATATTTTTCCAGCTATGTCAGTGACTTTAGTTCTTCGACGAATTTCCGTATTCCGGATTCTATCGCGCAAAGAAACTCCAAGCATAGCTCTCTCCATAGCTCGTTGCGTGACTCTGAGCTTCTCTAAGAGGCCAACAGTCAAGGACTACGTCTCAGCATGTAATGCATGTATCAAAAAAAATACTTGCATTACTTAAGTATACAGTCTAAATGTCTGAAATAAAAAATGAATGAAGACCTGATTAAGATCATGGGATCGCGGTGGATGCGAATAGCACAAGATCGGTCTGAGTGGAGAGTCTATGTCCAGCAGTGGACGTCTTTCGGCTGACATGATGATGATGATGAGACCTAGTCAGTTCGAAGTTTACAGAGTAGCCCTCAGTAGATTTTGTGTTGCAAAAGATTGTATGTACATATTCGCACTTCCTAGGTACATATCTAAATGTATCGCAATTTATCGGGTAAGTTCACTGGCCAACACCCGTTAAGTAGGTGTTTACATTACTCTAGAATTGGTGAAACCAAAATTAAACCGTTGTTGCCAATTGGACTTCACATACTGCTCTGGTAAACACAAGAACAGTAAAAAAACATGACTATTTAGAAAACATTCGGTTTCCGTACTAGATATTCTCTCATTCATATTAATTAATTATGAAGATAACTTTAGAACAGTTATCTATACATATAAGTAAGATACAAAAAACTTTAACACATCGTTTCTCCTCTACCATTTGGACAATTAAAGTGTTGATAAGGTATTTCTAACCTATGTAATAATTTAACCATAAAAATTTCATTTTTAATACAAGTTTTTTTGCTGACTGTACTTGCATTGTCAACCAAACTGCATTTGCATACCAAATTTCAAGTCGATGCTATTAACCGTTGAAGAGTTCCGTCCTGCGGAGACGATCCTAACTAGACTATCAGGGTGTCACTACTAGATTATTTTATTGTCACGCGATTTACATAACTATTCCAAATTTCAAGTCAATCTGACTACTGAAACTTGGTGAAATTTAACTTGAAAGCTTGTAAAAAGCCTATGGCGTTTGGTACGTACGAACCATTGGTATTAACGAAAGAAATTACTGATTTAATACTTCACAACAAATTAATTTTACTTTGAAACTATTTTTTCTAACACGACACGCCCGAAATAGGGTTCCGAGGCCATTACGAAAAAATTACGTAATATTTTTCTAATGATTAATTTAAAAAGAAATGACTTAACCAACTAATCCCAAATTTAATTACATCATACAACACAACGTAAGAAAACATAAGGCCGAAAATCACATGCTACTGATTGAGTATTCTGACAAATGAATTAATTTAAATTACAATTATGCCCTCATGTGTACAAAGAACATAAATAAAACTAGTAAATTATGTAGTAAATAAATTTATAGCAATTATAAAATTCGGAAAATTATTGCATAATATTGTTGATTTTACTTAGAGCGAAGGTGTTAGGCGACTGGGGTAAAGCCTAACATTGTCATTTCAAAGTTCAATAACTAAAAAATAGCTGGACCGATTTTTATCAAACTTAGCTAAGAACTACCACAAGAAAGCTCGCTGTCAAACAAAACACACACTGAAATCGGTCTTGTTTAAGAGCTACGATGCTGCAGTCACATTGGCATCAAACTTATAAACTCAAACTCACAACATTTATTGACAACAAAAACACACTACATCACAACAAAAACAGTATAAACATAAATAGGAGAAGAGAGAGCAATTAAAGGCCTTTTGAAGGCGTTGTGCTGTAGTGTGATGTCAAAAGGACTCAGGTCAGCATGTGCCGTAGCCCTGTAATCAGAGCTGCAGCGCTGGTTTTCAGCTGAACTCCGGTGAGTGTGCACCCACGTAACCGAACGCGCAATTATTGCGGGAAAAGAAAAAAAGAAACTACGTATATAAATTATTAATTATTTTGATATATAATATAAGAATTATAAAATATCTAACATATATATGCGTGGAAATTTGTAAAAGATGATTGGAAATAAAAATAAAAAGCAGCAATACGAGTAAATTCAATAAATAATGACAAATAAAATTAAAATTAGGGACGCTTCAAGTAAGTTGGAACAACTTGGCCAACAACCTGTTCTTTTTGATACTCAGAAACATGCTTCTTAAGCTTTAATTTAAATGTGTGTTTGCACATTGGTAGACGTAGAGGTGGCGGCAAGTTCTTCAATATAAGACCCTCTTTGCGTCGAGGGTTAAACAAGGGGTTCTAGATGCCACTGACTTTAGTGGGAGAAGCGAAAAGGACGCCATGGTAATCTTGCACAGAGCACCGTTATACTGTTGCCCCTAATACCTTAGGTTAGCACGCATGGCACGGAATAAGGTAGAGCGCTACCGAAAAGCTTTTTGACTAAATCTTACTACTCGTCGTTTTTTTTTGCATTAGAAAAACCGGCCAAGAGCGTGTCGGACACGCCCGAAATAGGGTTCCGTAGCCATTACGAAAAAAATAAGTAATATTTTTCTAAGGATTTCGTTCGGATACTCGGTTTTAATGAAAAATTTCACTTTAAAGTTGATTATTTTGCAAATTAATCACTGAATAGAAAAATCGTTTTACCAACCCCACACTACAAGATTAGATGAAAAAAAAATCACCCCCACTTTACTACGTCTGTGATGGTCTATGGGAGGTATCTAGTATAAAAATTGATTTTTGATTTTTTTATCGGCTGTTTTGACGGCATAGTTTACATATATATTCTTGTAAATTTACAGCTTTCTAGCATTGATAGTCCCTGAGCAAAGCCGCGGACGGACAGACAGACAGACAGACATGGCGAAACTATAAGGGTTCCATTTTTGCCATTTTGGCTACGGAACCCTAAAAAACGAAGTATAGACTAGGTATACCAACATTAGAAATGCGAAAGTTTTTGAGCGTGTTTTGTTACCCTTTCACGCTGAAACGGCTGAACGATTTGGATAAAATTTGTTTTGCTGATAATTGGAACTCGGGAATTACATAAGGCTACACTTTTAATTCTGTTTATCCCACAGGATCAAGACGTTTCTCAACCGCTAAGTCTAGAAAATGGCAGACACGCACTTCTTGTAAAAATGTAATGAATTAGTTTGTTTTGCTTTAGACACAGAAAAATAAATCTTAAATACCTATATAAATAGTGGTGACATGGTGGACACGTTTAGCCAAATGGGTACTTTAGCTTTTCGTGGATTTTTTTATATGATAGGGACAAACATGCAAGCGGGTCAGCTGTTGGAAAGCAATGACCTCTGCCCATGGACATCCCTTACATAGCTGAGTTACGGATGCGTTGCCGGCCCTTGAGAAACAATTAGGCTTGTTTTGAAGTTCCCCAAGTTACTAGAATACTGGTTTAAACAGTCTAATGGTTTATGCGTGCGACGCCGCGTGGTAATGCTAGTTTTATGTTAAGCTTAAGATACATAGAGTAAAGCATTCCTGAAATGAAAACTACGTTTACAAAGTGAGCGTAAATAAAGTTTCTTAGCCGACCCAAATTCACGACCTATCTCGGGAGAAAGTAACTTACCGGATAGAAAAGAACTCGCGAACGATTCATCTTGACAGAGGCGGGGGGAAAACGTAGCGAGCAACACTAGGACACTGAGGCGAGCTGTCATGGTGGACTGTCAAATGTCACAATTGTCGAACTGTCACTGTCACTGGCGCATGGCGGGGCGACCGAGCGCTGCGTCGCGTGCGGACTAACTGAGTGAAAGAAAGGCGTTTGGTTGCGTGCGCGCAAAGAGCGGGTGGCGAAGAAAGTTGAGGTTTGTGGGTGGGAGGCGGAGGTCTCTTAGAGGGTGGTGTGTTGGAGCTGGCTCCTGAGGCCGGATTGCCTAATGTTTTTGACACTCGCGATCGCAATTAAATGACATATTTCGCATACAAAAGTTGTCATTTTATTGCGATCGCGAATGTCAGAAACGTTAGGCAATAAGGCCTCTGGTTTAGATAAGTATGTAGTTATCTACAACAAAACACACACACACACACACACACACACACACACACACACACACACACACACACACACACACACAAACATATTACTAAATTATATTACTGGCACTTGGAGTATCCCATCTTAGGCCTCTAGGTTGGAAACGCATCTGCAATCCCCTGGTGTTTCAGGTGTCTATGGGCAGTGGTGATCACATCACAGCAGCAGAGCACCATCAGGAGACCCAATTTGCTCGTTTGCCATCCAGTCGAATAAAAAAAAAAACATCACCCGCCTATTCCCAAATGGGTAGGCAGAGCACACAAAACGTTATCGCTTCAAAGCCACTTTTAGCAACAACAAAAGCGCTGAAAAAATACAGAATTCTGTGCAAACTGTATTACATATGGCGCGCATAGAATCAAGAACTATCTAGTGAAAGGTCTAATAAGCCTTTTTGTATGCAAGTGTTTATAAAACAGATGAAAAAAAAATGATTTTTATGATTTCATGTAATGTTGAAGCTTTTTAAAAAAAATCAAGCATGCAGTTACTGATTTAATTTAATCAGTTTATAATAATTTTATAATTTAATCAGTTTATAATAAGTTTATAATTTAATTAGTTCATTCTAGTTAATTTTGATTTAAATTTCAGGTCCTAATTTCCCATGGAATTTTAATTAAGTAAAGAAGCGTAAACTTAAATTATCTTTTTATTAATGAAATAAATGGATAATGCCTATTATACGCAACAAGGAAATTATTTAGACGGAGTTTTTTGTCTTATTGTATCATCGCATAGTTATTGTAATTAACTGTCAAATGTAAAAGTAGATTTTTACTGGGTGTTAAGGCATGACAAGATATGTATTAAAATAAAAAGCAAACTCGCTATAAATCCAAGTTATTTGATATATTATTATAATCGATAAATGTTAAGATTAAAGTGAAAAAAGGCGTACTTTTTCCTTTAAGGGGTTTAAATTGTGTATAATTCTTGTAACTTCCTGCCCTGCAAAAAAAATTAATACAGTAAATTATAACTAGACTTACTTAGGTTTAGGTACTTAAGTTTATTAAATGGTTCTCTTACGCGTCTGCGTACTTAGTCATTGGTCAAATCATCGCTTAACGGCAAACCGCTCGAAGAGTTGATCTGCCAGTTATCATAGCAATAATTATTAGACGAGAAAAGAATGAGGCTCGTATCTAATGTATGGCTCGAGTAGCTCTAAATAACGCTTTTTACAGACGAAATATAATTATGATGACAATTATCAATCGTCCTCGCCTGAGAACAGACATGTACCTACTTACCTGTTGATTCATTTTGGTTTAATTCATAATTATTGCCAACCCCGATATTTAATCACGATAATAATATGTATATTATCGCTAAAGATCCTCAGCCGCTGCCATATAGTAGAACGAAACATCCTGGTAATTTAAGAAATACGACTTATACGACATGTCTCTATTCTATGCTCTGGACTTAATATTAATATTGTGAATCTGTTTAAATGTTTGTTTGTTTATCTGTTCTGTTTTGTCCTGTGTGTTGTGTTAGCTTTTGCCCGCGGCTCCGCCCGTGTGGTATTCGGTTATCGCGCGCTGTTCCCTCGGGAACTGTGCATTTTTTTCAGAATAAAAAGTAGTCTATGTCACTCTCGGGGCCATAAACTATCTCTGTGCCAAAAATCACGACGATCCGTCGCTTCGTTACGTCGCTACCTCGTTGAGTTTCTTGCTGGATTCTTCTCAAAGAGGTTTTTTCCGAACCGGTGGTAGATTTTTTTGACATTATTAAGTGCTTTTATAGCCTAAATTGATGAAGATATTTTGACTTTGACTTTTGACTTTGACTTTGGACCAGGAGTCGGCAACGCATGGCCGACACCTATCTCCTTGCGGTCCGCGACTGCTTTGTAACACCTACAATAGGTAAATAGGTAGATATTTTATTAGGTACAAAATTATCTTACGAGTGTGGATAAATGACTTATTTATGATTTTTTCGGAACACACGTTACATTGATTTTATTTATATAAATGTAATCAAATAATTAAACTCTACTCGTGATTTCGACTTTGTGGATAAAGTATTATATCGTTATTTAGGTCGCATGGTATAAAAAAAATATCAGTGAAATTTACGGCACTTTGAAACATAACATAAATACTCGTAGCTTAGAATTTAAAGTTTTTTTGTATTCATAAAAATAATAATAGAATGTATTGAAAACAATCAAGTGATGGAAGATGGAAATTGCTACTGTCAGGCCACAGAGTTGACTCTACCTAGAGTATACTGTGTGCAATGTAGTATCTGTTAACCTATAGTCTTTTAGGATACTTCCAATTGTCCTTGAACTGAAAACTTGAATGATTGTAGCTTATGATAAGATTATACAATGCCAGGTTTTTTCTACGTTGGTTAGGCTATTTTATATTACCTAATGGTGGGTGGAAAAATTCGAAAAAAATCAGTTTGGTAGTAAGTACCTTTATCAAACTTAGAAGGAAAACTATAACGGTTAAGTTTACTTACGAATTGTTAGTAGTTTAAGAGTAAATAGCGGCCTAAGGTATAAAATATACAAACCTGGAATATTCCGTACAAGATACGAAATCTTTAAAAAAATACTTAATTTTTTGGTGATGACTTCGGAACTCTATTTCGGGCGTGTCCGACACGCTCTTGGCTGATTTTTTTTAGAGCTGGATCCGCGCCTGAAATTTACTATCTAGGTACTCGCATGTATAGGTACAGTCACCAGCATTCATATCTGCCACAGCGGAGCGTGCAAAAACATCTGACACGTCCTTCCGGCCCTAGAAATAGAGTCGTATCAGATATTTATGCACGCTTGTTGTGTCAGATATTGGTGCTGGTGACTGTACTTACTTACACTATTAATTACGCGTGAAAAACTTAGTCTTGCGCTAACCGAGGCCACGCAAAATCCTTACAATAAGGATTAAGGACTCATTTTGAATGTTATGTAAGTAAAACGTTATTTTTTGCTGCAAATAAACAGCTTAAATTATTACTAGCTTTTGCCCGCGGCTCCGCCCGCTTGGTATTCGGTTATCGCGCGCTGTTCCCTCGGGAACTGTGCATTTTTCTGGGATAAAAAGTAGCCTCTTTCACTCTTGGGCCCATAAACTCTCTCTATGCCAAAAATCACGTCGATCCGTCGCCCCGTTACGGCGTGGAAGACGAACAAACACACAAAATACAAACATACAAACACACTTTCGCAAAAAAAATATTAGTATGGATATGGATTTTTTTTATCTAGTTCACCAATCTACTGATGAGTAAGCATTACACGTGTACTACGCATGTATGGGTTCTTTGTGAATTCGACGCGTAAAAGCAAACATGTGTAAGTATAAGCTCCGCTTAGCAGTCAACCAGAACAATCTTATTGTTGGAAGCCGCATAGTGCGAACTGAATGTCTTTAGTTGTGTCAAGCGCACATTTGTCAGCAAGTGGAAGGCGAATTAGACAACTGACGTGACTTCAGCTGTAACATCTCGAGTTAGGGTACACAAGCTTGAGCTCACTAATATCACGTTATAACACTAAAAAAATGGTTACTCCTCTCATCTACTCAAAGGTTCACTGGTAGAGATCCCTTAAAGGGATAAGTGCGCCTTTGTACAAGTATCTCAAAGTTTGTCAATTGTGTTTTGTTTCTTTTCTTTTGTACAATAAACCCCCTTATTCATAAAACTTAACAAGCCTATGTTAACTAACAAATGCTTTGTCCCTTTCTAACAAATACAAATGTCGAAGTGACAGATAAGGACAAACGAATTTTAGCGGCATTTTAACTAAAATAGGTTTGATGGTCGTTTATGAATAAGGGGGAAAGAGTTTAAATACATATGGATTAAGTAAATTAAGTACTTACTAGCCTCTACCTGCGACTCCGCGTGCGCGCTGATTTAGTTTATCTCTATCCCGCGGGAACTATGCAATTATCCGGGATAAATCTATCGTATGTCCTTCTCCGGGACCTAAATCTGTATCCGAATTTCATCTGAATCGGTGCAGTGGTTCGGACGTTATAAGTGGCCAATCAACTTTTTTACCGACACTAATCTGTCCGCGACAATTTTCAAACAATTGCAGATTTTTGTAAGTAAACATGTTTTCTCTGCAACATAATAGATGGTTACATGAATACATATTATGCCATCCTACGTAAGTTCAACCTATTAAACCGTGAAATATCTTGTTGGAAGTACGATTTTTTGGTAACGCCAGAGACAATTTTGGTAAGGCAGGAGACGCCCAAAGTGTCGGTAAAATAGTTGATTGGCCCACAAACAGACTTATAAACTTTCGCGTTTATGATATTAGTGGGATTAAGTATGGATAAACAGTGACTGTCTGTAGGTACTCGTACAGCGGTTTAGCGCTAAATATCGGTGGGAAGTGCTAACTTGTGCTTTTACTTTTCTTCCACGCGGCCGCCACGTCGAGCAAACAATCTAACATAGCAACAGACTGAAACAAATCAGGGTCATCTCAGGCTTTGCGTCCCACGCGAGCCTAGTGCGGTTTCGGAACTTCACACACCGTAAAATTTCTTCGCCGATGTGTGCAGGTTTCCTCACGATGTTTCTCTTCATAGTAATGCTCGAATTTTACCCTAAATAATTTTCTACCGTAAAAATACCCTAAATTTAGGGTAAATTCCTAAGGTGTGGACACTGCCTCTAAGAGCTATAAGCAATGTTTCTTCTACTCGTTGCTCGCAGAACTTTCTCTTTAGCGTCCCTCTTTCAAACTTCTATTCTACGTCTGTTGATAATACAGTCCTGGCATTTGTAATACATATTTAGTCAGTATTAGTTTTAGACAGAAAAAAATAATACTCTTTGAGTTTCTTGCCGGATTCTTCTCAACAGAGGTTTTTTCCGAACCGGTGGTAGATTTTTTTGACGTTCTTAAGTGCTTGTTATAGCCTAAATTGAATAAAGATATTTTGACTTTGACTTTGACTTTGAATAGGATGGACAAATATCTTCCCTTGGGCCTCAAGAGGAAGCTTGGGCTTCACGAGGAAGCTCAAAGTCACCCAGAGGGCTATGCTCGGGGTTTCTCTGCGGGATAGAATCAGAAATTACTAGGTTACCGACATAGCCTGAAGAATTGCGAAACAGAAGTGGCAGTGGGCGGGCACATTGCTGGCAGGACTGATGGCTGATGGGGTCAAAACTTCAAAAGGCTCTCGAATGGCGTCCGCGGACCGGGAGACGAGCTGTCGGTAGGCCTTCCACAAGATGGAGCGACGGCGTGGCAAGATCGGGGGATCGCGGTGGATGCGAAAAGCACAAGACCGGTCTGACATAGGTGGGTGCGGAAAGCACAAGATCAGTGGAAAGCCTTGGGGGAGGCCTATGTTCAGCAGTAGACATCTTTCGGCTGACATGATGATGAATTAAGATTGGCACAAGACATGGCACAAGATTAAGGGCAGAACAATTTTTTTACACCTACGATTCAGACCGTTTAGAATATTTTATACCTACTGTGACGAAATCGGGGAATCCCCTTTGATTGACATTGAGATTGACATCTTGTATAGATATTATGGTTTCTAAAACCTAAGCAAGGGGGCGGCTAAATTTTCTTCCGCCCCGTTTAGTGTAAGTTTTCGGGTACAAAATAAGTATCGATCGCGTTCGCGTTAAAATCTCAATTTGTGTGGAAACACGAACAGCGCCTGAAGGGCTACTCCGAAACACAAAATTCGAAGTTCGTGTCGTGCGATCCCTCTCGCTCTCGTATTAAATAGCATAAGTGTCAGAGGGACCGCACGTTTGTGATGTTCGTGTTTCGATACAAATTGAGATTTGAACGAATTTTGAACGCGAACGCGATCAAGTCGTATTTTGCAACCGAAAACTTACACTTATCCTCATCCGTCGTCTCCGACCACTCAAGTTTGTAGCCATTTAGAAGATTTGTATAGTGCTTCAGCATTATTGACACGTAAATGTGCGTGGCCAAAGCTATGAATGAACGGTAGAACAGGTTCCGCGATACCGTTGTCAATGGCATATTTGTAGGTGCCAACTGTCTTAATTTATGCTATTACTCTGCTGGCGGCAGGTACGCGGCTGTGGTCGCTCGTATGTGACACGCAATTGGGGGTTGTCTATTTTTAGGGTTCCGTAGCCAAAATGCCTAAAAGGAACCCTTAAAGTTTCGCCATGTCTGTCTTTACGTTCGTCCGCGGCTTTGCTCAGATACTATCAATGCTATATAGAAAGCTGTAATTTTGCACGAATATATATATATACGAGTATGTAAACTATGCCGACAAAATGGTACAATAAAAAATGAAAAATTTAATAATGTTTGTGCTCAATATACGCACATAGATGGAAGTTATAAATTAAGCATTAGTGTGGCAGAACTAGACTGAACTCTAACGTCATCAACAGAACTAGACTCATAGTGAATAAAAAAAAATGCCCAGTGGATTACCTATATGAAAAAAATTCGAAATTGCCCTCCAATGATTGACTCTGGTGAATGTAAAGGAAGCGAGAGTTGTATGCCAGGATCGTAGCAAGTTGAAGGGTGAAGTCTCAGCCTACCCCGTTGGGAAAGAGGCGTGATTTTTGTATGTATGATAAATGACTTTTCCATAAAATAAAGAATGAAAGGCATTGGTTTTTTTAAGGCAATCCCAACTTAATTATACCTGCGGCCGTGTTCAGTTATTTTGAGCACCTAGACAGCTTCAATGTCTGTGATGTACAACAAAAACCTCGCATTCGACGAGCGGGTGGTGCTTTAGTCGGGGCGTTGGCAGCTGTTATACGTTTGTAATCTCGAAATTCCGAATATTAAAAAAACGAAAACAAAATGAATAGCTTAAGATCCCGCAGCAAAATTCCGCACCTATCTTTTCTTTGATGAAAACTTGACAAATATATAACGTTTTAAACTTTCGTGATTCTCACTCATAACACAGAATAAGTAATAGTACTACCGTAGTCAAAATACCATATGCTCATAGTCAAAATACCATATACGGGACTTATCACGCTATTTTTACATAAGTAATATTTACCTCGACGTTTCGGCAACGTTTCAGTTGCCGTGCCGTTGACGTTGCCGAAACGCCGAGGTAAATATTACTTGTGTAAATATAGCGTGATAAGTCCCGTAGGTATATAACCTAAGAACATTTCTAGAAAGCCCAAGCACTGCTAGGTTCTTGGAGTTCCAGTGCTTACCTGAATTGCTTCATCCTGAGTTCCTGATACAATCGTCAATAACTAGTTAGAGTTAGTCAACATAATGCACCCTAAAACTTATTCTAAGAAGCCTGAACTCTGTTAAGATACTTACATTTGATTCTTAGATTATTAGATTCTTGGACGTTCAGTGTCCAGCTAGCACACGGGTGTAACCTTATCATCATCATCATCATCATCATCATCTCAGCCGTAGGACGCCCACTGTTGGACATAGGCCTCCCCCACAACAGACCTCCAGTCGCTTCGGTTGGAAGCGGCCTGCATCCACCGTAAACCCGCGGCTTTAACCAGGTAATCCGTCCATCTCGTTGGTGGACGTCCCACGCTGCGCTGGGTGTAACCTAATTACTATTTATTTCACCATCATCATCAACCCAGCATATATGTCCCACTGCCAGGCACAGGCTTCCTCTCAGAATGAGAGGGCTTGGGCTTAAGTTCCCACACGCATTATTCTAATGACATTTCGTTAGAACAACAATGTCTAGCATTTTGCGGCGGGATTTTATCCTATATCAATCGTCCTTTGATATCGTGAGGCGTTCGCCCGCGATATAACTGTTTAATATTTAAATACCTACTTAGATACATAGATTATTGTAATGGAATGTAAATTAGGCATAAAAGCTATTCTGTGACACGTGCTGTCGCTGCTAAGGAATTCAGATACTGAGAAACGGAAAGAGATATTGAATATCGTTTATCAACCGTTCCGCTACATAAAACAAAAAACCTGCCAAGAGCGTGTTAAATAGTATTAAGAATACTTACTCAGTTTCAGCATAAACGCGCCTATCTAATTAAATAGGAATACAAACCATTCCTTCTACGAAAATCTTGCTGTTTGGTTTAAATCTCAGCTGACAACTATTTTATACGGCTGCCGCAACCCGCGCACTGAGTCGCCGAGTCGCGTGCTCCTTTGAAGAAGGGCTACGAAATAGTTCAAAACATGTCGAGCTAAACTCGATTTAAGACGTGAGTTATCCGTTACAATATCATTTAATATGAGTGAGTCTCACGGTAGTTTCATTTTCAAAATAAATAAGCCCTTTTTCTTTGAAGACGGAGTGTCCATTCTGCAAGCATCATTATACTTATTGTGTGATGTAATCTTTGCCACTATCGTACACTCCGGGAGGTCTCGGCGCCGGCGCATCGCTGACAACGTGACAGGATCGTGCTGGTGAGGTCACTCACCCCTACGAATGAGGAAAATAATCCCGGCAAAAAACAATGCAGCATTGGACCGCCCAGTGTTAATAACCTAACCAAAAAAAGTTGGAAAACCCCCGACTTTGTCACTTCAAAGTTCAATATCTCAAAAACGGCTGAACCGATTTTGAAAAAACATGTCTAAGAACCATTGCCATAAAACCTGTCATCAAATAAAAAAGCCGCATTCAAATCGGTCTACCCGTTAAGAGCTACGATGCCACAGACAGACAGACACACAGACACACAGCGGTCAAACTTATAACACCCCTCTTTTTGCGTCGTGGGTTAAAAATGAAGACGAGTCGGAGTCCACAAATCACAAATTAACTAGAGTTTGCCCGCAACGCCGCTCACGTAGAATTCCTTTATCCTCCAACGGGAACTATGCGATTTTCCAGGATAACAACTATCTGCGAGTCAAAGTATACCGGCCGTGGGAGTGGTGTAAATCGGTTCAGCGGTTTAGACGTGGTAACAAACAAACATAGATGTATATAGAGGGGGGGCCGGATGGGTCGTGCTCACCCCAGTGTGGTCTAATGCCCACCCCAGGATGTACATGATGTAGCTTTCGCATTTATAGTATTAGTGGGATGCGAAAATAAGCGTCTGTTATCTACTTATCTCTTCGCGCTTTAACCGCTGATCTGATTTAGATGAAATTCAGTACACGGATAGTTTGAGATTTTGGAAAGGACACGAGATAATTTTTATATTACAAAATTACACCCACCATCTTACACAAAAATCAACGTTCTTGCCGTCCCGCTGACACTTATATTATTTAATACGAGAGTGAGAGAGACGGTACAATACGAACTTCGATTTTCGAATTACTTAGTCGCCCCAAACGGTCCTACTAGACGAAATAAAACTTTTAGAACATAGAAAACGTATTTCGTTTAATGCGAACAACAAAACTTAAACTTACACCTAAATATTTACATTTTACAATGCAATCACGTATTAGTGATTAATGTTAAAGTAAATGACAGTTAAAGAAAAAAAACATGGCATCGTACATTAGTACGTAAAGTTTAAGAATTGTCCCATTTTGTACTCAACTAGCAAAACTTATTTTCTCTAGAAATTGTGTAAAATCAGCTGCTTCGCTGTCAACTTAAATAAGAGCATTTGCACACTGCGTTTTTAAACGCGCCGTCGCCGCGGGTTTTAGACTTCGGTTACACGCATGTGCGTGCAGCAAGGCTACTACGAAACTCGAAGTTCGTGTCGTGCGGTCCCTCTGACACTTGTACTATTTAATACGAGAGCGAGAGGGATCGCACGACACGAACTTCGAGTTTCGTAGTAGGCCTGCAGGAGCGCTAGAACGATCAGCAGGGCTACTCCGAAACTCGAAGTTCGCGTCGTGCGGTCCCTCTGACACTTATACTATTTAATACAAGAGCGAGAGGGACCGCACGACACGAACTTCGAGTTTACGAGTAGCCCTGCTGGCGTCAGTTCAGTCTATCACATCGGATTGACGAATATTATTCCGTATTCTGAAGAATATCAGTCCGTCAGTCTGAAAGGGTTAAAACATGTTTTATGTCGTCATTCAGACTAGAATGATGGACTGAAAAGACACCAGAATATGCGTGTAACCAAAGTCTTACAAACGAGCGTTAACAGAGCGTTTTTCTTTACATAGAGCGTACAACTCGCGTGCTTATTACCTTTGTCCCGCTCGATACATAATTATGCGCGTCGACCGCGCTTAAAAAACGCGATATGCAAAAGCCCAATAGCCAGCGCAAGTTTATGTCTACATAGCTGTCACTTGTGTGAAAAATTACGTATGTCTCTTTGAATTTTGTATTTTATCACAAAATTAATACACTCTGTTATTCGATGCAGTATCACAAACCAAACAAAACCTTAGAAACTCTACTTAAAAGTAAACTTAACACTATACAGTCATATCAATGAGTCCTTGACTTGAGTCCACTTTGAAAATACGTAGCGGTGTGCATAGAAGGCATATTACACCTAATAGTACCTATGCAAAGTTTTTATTGGTAAAAAAAAAAAAAAATAACAAAGACTTTTCTGCTTATATGGTACGGATGGAATTCCAAAAGATATACCAGTAGTGAAAACCATTGGGGTGTAGTTAAACTACAACCTGATAATTCAAACCCTCAAGTAATTCCTACAAGAGTTTTAATCAGGTCGACAGATATAAATTACACTTGATTACGCGAATGCATGTTTCTCTGCAGGATAGAATCAGAAATGATGATATCCGCAGTAAAACTAAGGTAACTGACATAGCCCGAAGAATTGCGAAACTGAAGTGGCAGTGGGCGGGGCACATTGTTCGCAGGACCGATGGCCGACGGGGTCAAAAGGTTCTCGAATGGCGTCCCCGGACCGGGAGACGAGCTGTCGGTAGGCCTCCAACAAGATGGACCGACGACCTGGTTAAGATCGCGGGATCGCGGTGGATGCGAAAAGCACAAGATCGGTCTGAGTGGAGAGCCTTGAGGGAGGCCTATGTCCAGCAGTGGACGTCTTTCGGCTGACATGATGATGATGACGCGAATGCATGTACTTCGCGTGTCCGAACCCCGACCAACGTCGGGATTGGCCCCATACAAAGACTGACTGGTAACTGACTAATCATGACTAGTGACTGACTCGAGCCCCACGGCGCGGGCGGGCGGCGCATTTTAATCTATTTTGCGTGGACATCGGGGAATTCACATCGCTGATTCCCTCTTGAGACGTCACAGTAGATATAAAAAAGTGACACAGTTGGTTTTCATACAGATTGAGGTGTTTGCGTTATCTAGTGTAATCTATATCTGTGGTGCAAACCGTTACTGTTTTATACATTCTTTAGTCCCATTTTCAGCAATGCGTTCATATATTCAGTGAATAATAGTAGTCAGTTTTATTAGTCAAATATCTAAAATCATCATAGGAGCTATCTAGCTAAATTTAGCCCAGGCTGTTAGCACTTTACTACCAGCAGCCCGAATTAAATTCAGCCATTTAATCAAATGGCTAGGCCAAAGTTGACTGTATAGTGAATGAATTATATTGCCCTCTATGCACACCATACAAAGGTTCTGCCGATACAGTGAGAGAGTACCATTACCTTTGTTTAGTAGTGAGCAGGATGGCATGTTTCATAGATTAAAGACAACAAGCATAGATTCACAACTTAATTTTTTAAGTACCTTCTGTTAAAAGACAAAGGGATTAAGCCTATACTTCGTTTTTTTTTAGCATTACAAAGAAGGTAAAAGTGATCTTGAATTGTCTTTTTGTTGAAAAACACTTTTGAAAAATAAGTCATAGCAAATATGTAACAATTAGCAAGGACATATGATCACTTACATTCTTTTGGCGTCACAAGTAAGAGTTACCTTTTTTTTTTAAGTTTTTCAATAAAAAAGACATCAAGATTGTTTACAGTTTTTCGAATGCTAAAAAAACCAAGTATATACTGCCGCAAGTGTGCTAAAGTTATATTCATAATTTGAAGTCTAATAATTATAGTTACCGAGATAGATCTATTTCATTGACAATATTGGCCCAAGCCCTCTCATTCCGAGAGGAGGCCTGTGCCCAGCAGTGGGACGTATATAGGCTGAGATGATGATTGACAATATTAATCCATTTTATTTCGTACAACGCATGAATTTTTAATAATAGGAAGAAAAATAGGAAACCTATAACAGCCATTGACTGGCTTAGTATTGAAGTAGTATGTAAGTCTCTTTACTCTTTATCCTGTGGAAATTTTATGTCTAATAATTTAAGTAGTTACGGAGGTAGTTACTTTGGAACAAAAATATAAACACTGAAAAAAATAACTTATTGCGGTTTGAAAAACGTCCAAATGGGTTTACTAATGTAAACCTGCTGCAGAATTGCTTGCTAAATTTCAAGGTTCAGACAGTACAATGTCTGTCATTAATCTCACTCTTTCTGATCAACATGAGGTACACAATCTACTGTTGTCTTTAATCTAAGGTCACTCAATCCCTCCTCCATCGCGGCACTAGAACTTCACTTAACACATCACAGCACTGTCACTCGGTGTCCATTGCGTTTTTCATATAGGTATCGAGTTCTGCGTCGAGCGCTGACTTGGTGCCAGCCATATACAGATCTAGCTGGTGATCCAACTCTTCCTTGGTTGGCACAGGTTTGGGGGTCTGGTTGCGGACGACACCACCTGAAAATGTTTTTGGTCATTCAATCAGTTTTGATGACCAGATGGCCTAGTGGTTAGAGAACCTGACTATGAAGCTTGAGGTCTCGGGGCAGATATTTGTATGAAAAATACGAATGTTTGTTCTCGGGTCTTGGGTGTTTAATATGTATTTAAGTATAAATCTATTTATATCCATTGCTTAGTACCCATAACACAGGTACACTTTGGGACTAGGTCAATTGGTGTGAATTGTCCCGTGACATTTATTTATTTATTTAATCATAGTAATATTATAAACACAAATGTTTGTGAGTGTGTAAGTGTTACTGTCGTGTGTATGAGTGTGTCGGTGACTGTTTGTTGTGACTGCAGTGGCTGTTGAGTGTGAGTATGCCAGAGACTGTTGAGTGTGTTACAGTGACAGTTGAGTGTGAGTGCTACTATGGTGACTGTTGAATGTGAATGTGACTATTGACTTTTGAGTGAGAATCCAGTGACTATTGAGTGTATGTGATATTGAGAGATGTTTTTTTTAATTTGTTGTGACTCATGTTTTTTTTTAATTTGTTGTGAATCCATACCTACTTTTTCTATATTGTCATAAACAAATGTTCTATTTATTATTGTTATGTATCTACTTGGTAACCTATAATTCGTCATGTAACATCTTAGTTAAGTTTACAATTGTTGTTAATTAAGGCTGGTTGGTTTCCTGAATAAAAAAAATAAAAATAAAAATAAACCGTAACAGTGACTGTTAAGTGTGAATGTGACTACAGCGACTTTTGAGTGTGACTACAGTGACTGTTGAATTTGACTGTGACAGTGATTGTTGAGTATTAATGTGACTACACTGACTTTTGAGTGCGAGTGTGACTATAGCGACAGTTGAGTGGTGACTGCTAACTGTGAATGTGATTGACTGTAACTATAACTTTGATCATGTGTGTATAAGTGTAAAATGATTGTATAGTAATGGAGCAGTGACAGTAGTTGGACTCACCTCGCCCCCGGCCTCGTCCCCTCGCCGCGCCCCGCGCCGCCTTGCCCGCGGATCTCCCCCGCGCCGCCGCATTGGACGCGCGGTTCACGCGACCGAAATTAACCCCGCCCCTGAAACGAGTGATAGCAATTCACAGTACTTTGTCATGGAGAGTGTCCATGCATGTTATTTCCTCAATAGGGGATAACTTGATGTCCTTGAGGTTGGCAACATTTTGCCTCCCGCGCTTCACGAGGCGACTGTGGCGACGTGAGTGAAAAGAGAACTACTACAATATGATAAAAATCAGCCATAAGAAAAATGTGGTAGATTTTTTGACGTTCATAAGTGCTTGTTACAGCCTAAATTGAGTAGAGATTTTGACTTTGACTTCGTGTGGCCTGGGGCATTTTCCTGCGCCCGAACCAACTTTGAAAACAGGCAAAGGTCGTCAAGTTTTGATATTGAGTCTTGGGGTCACCCACAGATATAGATAACACTAGATTACGCAAATGCATCTACTTCTCGTGTCCGAACCCCGACCAAACGTCGGGGTTGGCCCCAAACAACTGACCGCTAACTGACTAATCATGACTAGCGACTGACTCGAAGCCCCACGGCGCGGGCGGGCGGCGCATTTGAATCGATTTCGCACAGACATCGGGGAATTCACATCGCTAATCGCTCTTGAGACGTCACAGTAGATATAAAAAAGTGACACGGTTGGTTTTCATACAGATTGAGGTGTATGTATGTATGTAAACTCTTTATTGTACAAAATAAGTAGAACAAACACAATTGGCAAAAAAATAAATATATATACAAAGGCGAACTTATCCCTTTAAGGGAGCCCTTCCAGTCAACCTTTGAGTGGATGAGAGGAGCATTCAGTCAGGGACAGACAAAAAGTAAGATTAAAAATTAAAATAGGTTATGGAAGCTACAATACATTGCTTAGGTGTTTGCGTTATCTAGTGTAATCTATATCTGTGGGGTCACCTAGTCCACGTCGAGCGACTGAGTTTGACAATTAATCTGAATAGTACCTGAGTCGCCCGCGCAGAGCTCTGTTGGCGCCGCGGCGCCGGAAGCCGCGCAGCGTGCGCCCGCGCCACGTGCCTTGCGACAGGTTGCCGAATGACGCAGCCCGGCTGAAACAAAACAGAAGAGAATATAGCACTGGAAAGTAGCGTATTTAGAAACTACTAGCTTTTGCCCGCGGCTCCGCCCGCGTGGTCTTCGGTTATCGCGCGCTGTTCCCTCGGGAACGGTATTTTTCCGGGATAAAAAGTAGCCTATGTCACTCTCGGGCCCATAAACTATCTCTAAGCCAAAAATTACGTCGATCCGTTGCTCCGTTACGGCGTGAAAGACAGACAAACATACAAACATACAAAATACAAACACACTTTCGCATTTATAATATTAGTATGGATTATAATGGGCAAAAACGTCGAAATATGTTCAATTTAGGCTAGGTATACTAGGTAAGCACTTACGAATGTCAAAAAATGTACAATCTTTTCGGAAAGAAAAAATCTGTCGAGAAAAATCCGGCAAAAACTCAACAAGGTGGAACCGCTATATAAGCTGGGAGTTGAGTTGACTGCCAACCTTCAATGATGATGTGAATGGGTGGCTAAATCACCGACCTCAGATTTTCACATGCCTAACTCGGCTGCACATGTCATGGGAAGCAATATACTACAACAACAATATACAACAACTAATCTAACTATATCGACGGTTTCCGGGCTATTTGTTTTAAGCGACATAGGAATACATTGTCGCTTAATACAAATAGCCTTTCACCCGTCGATATGTTCATTGTGAATAAATAAATATTTCATATAAGACTCATGTATCTCGTCATTTCTTGTGAAAGAGGCGCTACAGTAAATGTTCAGAATTGTTTGATAATGCCTGCTTTTGCACAGAAAAACAAGACTGTTTGTATAGGTGCATACACTGTACGACCCATATTTGAATAGCTGTTACTCATGAATAATTTTGTCTAGAAATTGTTTCAAGGGTTATTTCTACTGGACCAATGAATAAAAAAAAAAATTGGAGTATTTTAAACTAATACAATACATCAACAGAAAAACAACAGAGCAAACCAGTTTAGTTTCACCCGTCATTGATAAATTTTATTTGACAGATAAATGTTATGTTGTCTCCATATAGCTGGACAAAACAGACACACATACAATATTAAGAATATGTGCAGTGCTAACACAAGCATTTTCAATTTTAGAACATATCCCCTGTGCTTATTTTGTCATACATTAGCAGATTGCTAGGTTTTTCATAAGTTAGTGCATAGCATTTTTAACTTTCGTGATTCTCACTCATAGTCAAAATACCTTAACGGGACTTATCACGCTATTTTACACAAGTAATATTTACCTCGACGTTTCGGCAACATTACAGTTGCCGTGGTCACGAGTAGACTGAAGTGTGGTGTGGGGTGTATAAGTCCCGTTAAGGTATTTTGACTATGAGTTAGTGCATAGTACAGTCAGCTGCAGAGAAAAGGTACCCCCCTGTAACAGCAGTATCCATACTTACCGCCATTTCTCTGCAGCTGACTGTAAATATTTCAAAGAATACAATTTTTAAATCTAACCCCCCAGTTCTCACATGCCCCATCCCCTGGAGCAAGCGCATGTTCGCACACATTTTCCAAGCCCACCTGAGATTTCCATTGGACTGCCTCCATGAGATACGGCTCTTTATGCCGCGCTGGTTGAGGCTCCCAAAACTATTGGAACGGAGCCGGCCGGGCAGGCTGCTCTCACTGCCAAAGCGACGCAGAGCCCCCGGACCCACCCCCAGTCGCTGACGGAGGGATTGCTGGAATTTTGAAGAGATAACGAAATAAATATGATGATATCTTCCATGTTGATACTTACAAATTAGAAATTGATTGATTAACCCACGAAATAATATCCAGCCAGCATATATAATTTATGTAATTAATTATCCATGATCAGGGCCGGATTTAGGGGAGGGCAAAGGGGGCAACTGCCCGGGGCCTCCACAAAATAGGGGCCCCCACAATAGAGACATAGAAAAAAAAAAACTTTCAAATTCCGACAAGTAAATACTGGGAAACAACAATTCGTATATTTCTTCACTTCAATAAGGCAATCAGTAAAATATCAAAAGGCCCTCATTGGCCTCCACTCCTTTGTTGCCCCAAGGCCTCCACACCTCTAAATGCGGCCCTGTCCATGATTTTTCAACTTTTGTTCCTAGTTTCATTCACTTCTTAGTAAGGGGTACTTAAGCAAATGATCCAGAAGAGTTGTCATTTGCGGGATGAGTATTTTGGTTTATTTACTAACCTTTTTACCTGACTGCGAAGAAAGAAGGTTATGTGTTTCCCACGTATGTATGTATGTAGGTATATTCCTAAGCTTGAATGATTTTCTCTTTTTCAGCAGATAAGGATTACAAAAAACACTGTCCTGTAAGTACCTACTTTGGACAATACTTATAATAAACTCCAAATACACTTACCCTCCTGGCTTGCTGTTCCAACCGGCGTGCCAGTTGTTCTATCAAATTCTGATTTTGATTAAACTTGGTGTTTTGGTTAAATAAACTGCCAACTGACGGCCGTCGGCGGGGCGTTCGGGGCCGGGGCGGCGGCGCCGACCCCAACATCGTAAAACGGTCGTTCAGACTCATACTAGTGGCCTGAAGACCATGCACTTTCTCTATAACCATGGTTTACCACCTTATAGGTAGCAGACGACACAAAAATAACACGCTCGAGTTACACTGCGCCACGGCTGTAGAACGTGCTAGAACTTGTCGGCACGTTGTTTAAACACTATGTCGTTACTATCAAATTTCAATTATATGTAATTTGAGTATATATTTAGAATATGAGAAACATGATAGAATATTTTTGCAGACGCTCGACTCGCGGTAAAGAAAAAAGAATGAAATGAATGAAGGTGAGTGATTGAATTTGAAATTGACAAGTTTAAGAAGTAATTCAATTGTTTAGAAGTTCAGGTACATTAGCGATATTTACTATGTTTTTAGTATTTATTCATAGAAGTTAACACAATTTTAAATAGTTTCGTTGTTCATTTAAAAACGTGCGCAAATTTTATTGAAGTTTCAAATGTTTAAATAAATGAAGTATATTATGGAGTTTGTATGTGTTTCGCCCTTGTTGTAAATTTATACATGGAAAACGTGGAAAACGCTTCTACTGCCACTGCCACAGGCTACAATCACATGTAGCTTCCGGATGAGTGAATGAAATGAATGGCTACGCGTTTTGACACTCGAGTTCCAAGATCGAGTGCCTAGCCTAACAGAACCGTGTAACAACAGGTAACAAGGTTTTTCAAACACAATTTTATCGTAGTTATGTTGTCTATTATACAGTCTTTCAGACAAAAATTAGTAATGATGCATATTCGTCTAAATTAAATGACAACTTACGAATATATTTTCAACTGTAACAAAACGTGCACCGTCACAATGACGTTAACAATGACATTCACAACATTCAAACTTACGCGATTTCATAATAATTTATTCTCATGAAATCCTGAAATAAAAGCTCTAACATTTAAACGTTAACTCATCAGTAACAAATATACTCAGTTGAAAAGCAATAAAATCAGTGTTCTCATACCATTACAAGGTTTTACAGCGTTTGTTTTGGTGCGTGTTGTCTAGGTTAGTTACCGAAGCAGTATGAAGCTCGACTGGTATATAAGAGAGTGCCCCAACGGCGAGAAGCTTATTTTGATCCAACCTACGATGTCGGAGGTTGCCAACGGCTCACCACTTGACGACAGTTGTTTGTTCGATATGGACGCTTGCTATGATACCTTCGACAAGGATGGGTACGTGTTTAGACCTGCTAGCTTAGTCACTCCACACTCATGAATGATAAGTCAACATTTTCAGCAAAATAAAGAACTGCTCCGCGCCAAACTAACTTTTATTACTGAAAATTTAAGTCAAAATTAAAGTCAAGAAGTTTGAAAAGTTTAAAATTGTTTTTCAAAGTTCTTATGACTAAATGAGCTTACCTCATTTCGGTCGGAACTTGTCATTGTCACTGATTTACTTTAACATTTATAGCCATAAAATAAATAATGTATTAATTTTTTTTGAGTAGTGATAGAGAGAGAAAAAATTCACGTCATTATTCATTAAGTTTTTGCATATAATGCAAATTTAGTCACAAATACTTAAGGCTTTCTTAATATAAACCGCCATGATAAATTACTGCTCATCACCTTAAATGTTTATACATAAATTGTATAAATAAGTTCTGTTAATGTTAATTTAAGAGTATTATGCAGATGTCATATTTTTTAAGCACATATAATGCACCATGCACATTTATGGCTCTAAAAAATCTCAAAAACCTTAGACAAAGTCTTTTTGTTTTGGTTTTGAATCTGCAATCAGTTGCCAAACTATAATCATACTAGCTTTTGCCCCTGGGTTCACACGGTTATCATGCGCTGTTCCCTCGGGAGCTGTACGTTTTTTTGGGATAAAAAGAAGCCTATGTCACTCTCGGATTTATAAACTATCTCTATGCCAAAAATCACGTCGATCTGCCGCTCCTTTTCAATGTGAAAGACAAACATACACAAGTATGGATGAGATGTATGAAAAGTTGTGGTACCTATGTAAATTTACAGGCCAGTGCCTCTTGCATTACCTAAATAATGTGGTTATGTTTTATTCTTTTAATTACACTGGTATTTTGGAACATCCCTGTTGACGTCCAGAACCTCCAGGAATGGAGTCATGAGTGAGGGGAGTACTTAAGAGTGTCATGTCCTTCTAAAAATATGCTATGTGCATAGGCCCTAGATAATAGATTTTTAGCCCCTGCCACAAAAAAGGGGTAAGTTTAAGTTTGACACCAATGTCTGAATGTCTGTGACATCATAGCTCTGAAACTTTATGAATGAGTTTCCTTATAGTGGTTTTAAGCTTTGTTTCATGAAAACCAGTCCAGCCGTTTTTCAGATATTGAACTTTTAAAATGTTGAAGCTTTTTCAACTTTGTTAAGTTGGATAATTAAATGTTTAATAAATTATTTCAAAATAACATTAATGTTGTCTTCTACACTAAAAATTTGACAAACATATTCCTCCAGAACCTGCCAGTTTTTTATTCTTATGCAAGAGAGAAAATTGGGATAAAATTAGTTATAAAAGCTATTTGTTATTTATTTGTTTACTAACACACTATGGATACAATGTTTGTCCGAAATAAAGAATTTGAATTTGAATTTGAAAAAGCATGATATATAAATGCCCAGGATAGAGAAGAGTGGTGGAGGAAAGGGGAACTTGTAAAATTTGTCTATACAATTTTTACATTCTAGATTTTAAATTATAACTTCAAAATAATATAACAAAATTTCATAAAAATTGATTTTGTATGCAAGCAAAGCAAATAGATGAAAGATGAAACATTTCAATGGAAAAGAAAAACATTTTCTATTGTGATTCTAAAACGAAATTTTCATATTTTAACAAGTATCTATATTACCTACTTCTATTATTTATCCATTGTATAGAAAAAAACCTTGTCATGCTCATGGTCAGGTCATGTATTGACATAACTTGTAGGTAGAACAGTAGATGAATCAGAAATAGCAATGCTAATTGGTACTTTAGTAGTTGTTTTGATGTTTCACAGTAATTTCCCTTTTGGCTATGTTTTTATACTTCAATTGAATTAAAAAAAAGAGATGTATTTTTTAGAATGCTTGTTTTTAACCAAGGTCCAAAATATTAACAAGTAGAGTTAAACAAGTTTTAAGCCTTTTGCGGCTTACTTGCAAAATAAACGTTTTCAATTAGATTTTAATTTAAACTAAAAGGACTATTATAATATTTGATAATATAATTATTATGCGAAACTGAAGTGGCAGTAGGCGGGGCACATTGCTCGCAGGACTGATGGCCGATGGGGTCAGAAGGTTCTCGAATGGCATCCGCGGACCGGGAGACGAGCTGTCGGTAGGCCTCCAACAATATGGAGCGACGACCTGGTTAAAATCGCGGGATCGCGGTGGATGCGGAAAGCACAAGACCGGTCTGAGTGGACAGCAAGGCTCTGAACCGGTTTATAAAGTAGCGGTAAATACCGGTTTATTTCCGTTTAACTCCGAACTTTCATAAAAAAGCGAATGTTTTTAAGATCTTAACTATAACTGAAATAAACCGGTTTATTCGACAAGTGACAGCTGGCCCCGGCGGCGGGCGGCGACGTTTATCCTGCGCCGGAATAAACCGGTTTTTATTGTTCTAAACCGGTCAATCTGACAAGAACTTTATGGAAATGTTCCCTTAAAACCGGTTTAAAAACAGCGGTTTCGCGAACGAAACCAAAATGAAAAGGTTTTGCGCCACGTATATGATAACGGTTTGGAAATTTAACCGGTATCCGAGTCTTGGTGGACAGCCTTGGGGGAGGCCTATGGCCAGCACTGGACGTCTTTCTACTGACATGATGACGACGATTATTAGTTTGGAAGTTTGGTATATGATATCAGAACATCTCTAGTGTAAACGCGGTTGATCTACCGTAATTTTTCTAGATCTACCATTACATATCATTACGGTGCCATATCAACAGAGAACAAACATTATTATTTTTCATACAAATATCTGCCCCGACACGGAAATCGAACCCGGGACCTCGAGCTTCGTAGTCAGGGTCTCTAACCACTAGGCCATCTGGTCGACTTGTTTAACCAAAGTTTCGTCCCCAGCGACGGCAAGCTGAGCTTCTCCGAGTTCCGCGTGATCTGCAAGGCTCTGTTCCGCAATGACAAGGGCCACATCTACCCGCTGTCGGAGGAACGCGCCCGGCACATCTTCCAGGTCTTCGACAGGAACGGCGACGGGTTCATCGACAAGGAAGAGTTCACCTTCTGCTGGAACCACTGGATCAAAGTCGTGAGTGCCAACTTCTAGCTAGACCCGAGGTTTATTCTTTACTAGCTTTTGCCCGCGGTCTGCCCGCGTGGTATTCGGTTATCGCGCGCTGTTCCCGAGGGAACTGTGCGTTTACCGGGATAAAAAGTAGCCTATGTCACTCTCGGGCCCATAAACTATCGCTATGCCAAAAATCACGCCGATCCATCGCTCCGTTATGGCGTGAAAGACGGACAAACATACAAACACGCAAACATATTTTGCCTGCGGATCCGCCCGCGTGGTATTCGGTTATCGCGCGCTGTTCCCGAGGGAACTGTGCGTTTACCGAGATAAAAAGTAGCCTATGTCACTCTCTGGCTCATAAACTATCTCTATGCCAAAAATCACGTCGATCCGTCGCTCCGTTACGGCGTGAAAGACGAATAAACACAAACATACACACTTTCGCATGTATAATATTAGTATGAATAGGACTTAGGTACTCCTGAAATTGCGAATCTTCGTCTCGCTAGGCCTAACCTAACCCAACCAAACCTATCGACGCGAAATCATAAAAAAAGATCTATAAGAAAGAAAAAGCCTTTTTACAAAAATCGAAAAAAACCAAAGGCATAGAAAATATGAAGATCTTGATTGTAAAGTATCATTGATTTCTATGCTATGCTTTTCGTATAATATGAGGACAACGAAGCCCAAAATTCAACCGCCCAATTCTTGAAAAGCCTACAGCTCTCTCGATATACATTAGCGGGAAGCGGAGAAGCGGGAGGGGATGTGCATGGGGGGGGGACGGCTGCGAGCGCTTATGTCACGAGCGATAAAGACAGCAATATCCCAAACGAATGCCTAACGCGGCCGCGCGGCCGGCAGGGAAACTTCCCTTAATATTATATTCGAAGAAGCCTACTCGGTTTATACGAGGGCAACACTGAAAGTTTTTAGAATTGGCCACTTGTAAAAAATATAATAAAAAAGTAAGTTTAAATTTTGAAAATGGAACTCTTTGGCAATATTATTGAGTATGTATTTCATTCGTTTGTCATTTGTTTTACGATTTGGCGGCCAATTGAAAATTGTCTGTGTCACGTCAACATGAATTTAACGCGAGAAAATTTTCGTGCAATGATTTTTTATGACTTTCGATGTCATTTAAGTCAACAAGAAAGCTATGATAGACTTCGATTGGCTTTTCATGATGAAGCCCCATCTCGTGCGACTATTTACAACTGGTTTAATGAGTTTAAACATGGTCGCACTAATCTCACCGACGATCTGCGTGAGGGACGGCCTTCTACGGCGATGACTGAAAATAACATCAGTGTTGTGCGGCGTATGATAGAGACTGACAAAAGAGTGACGTATCAGCAGATTTGGACAAGCTTAGGCATTGGTATGAGTCAAGTGCATAAAATCCTCCATGAACATTTAGCGGTCAGGAAGCTTTGTGCGAGGTGGATACCTCATAATTTGACCGAGGCCCAAAAACTCCGTCGGGTTGATTGGTGCCGTGAAATGATTAAAAGATTTAACGGAGGCGACTCAAATGCTGTTTTCTATATACTTACGGGTGACGAAAGCTGGGTTTACTGTTATGATCCAGAAACCAAGAGACAGTCTGCTCAATGGGTGTTTCATTTCGAGGAGTTGCCAACTAAAGTGAAGAGAGGTCGAAGCGTGGGAAAAAAGATGGTGGCCTCGTTCTTCGGAAAGACAGGTCACTATGCGACAATTGTTTTAGAGGATCAAAAAACAGTTACTGCAGAGTGGTACACTAACAATTGTTTGCCACTTGTATTGGAAAAAGTTCGGGAGAAACGACCGCGAAGTAGGATCCTTCTTCACCACGACAACGCCTCGTCGCACACCGCCAGGCGAACGATCGACTATTTAGTGACGTCAGACGTGGAATTACTGGGTCACCCGCCGTATAGCCCCGACCTCGCACCTTGCGATTTTTATTTATTCCCAAAAATAAAAGAAAAACTTCGGGGAAAACTTTTTATGAACACCGAGGAAGCAGTGGGTGCGTTTGAAAAGGCCGTCGAAGAGACCCCTAAGGACGAGTGGGCTAAGTGCTTTTCTCAGTGGTTCCATCGGATGCAGCGGTGTATTGATGTGAATGGACACTATTTTGAAAAGGTATAATAAAACTAAAAACTTGCTAGTTTGCTCAGTTTTTGATTTTCTAAAAACTTTCAGTTTGACCCTCGTACTCTAAAAACGTAAACAAACCAAACAGAGGCTCGTTTTGTACGCGATTACAAACAATCTACGAATGATTAAATCATTTTCCGTATTCATCGCGGATTAGCTATCGCGCATCGCATCGATTAAATTGCTTATCGCTATCAATGGACAGGATTGCGCAGTATTCACGTGCTTACTACAACTGATACTGGCATCAGCACCTGCCCCGGCTTTACACATACCCATACTAATATTATAAATGCGAAAGTGTGTTTGTATGTTTGTCCGTCTTTCACGTTGAAACGGAGCTGCAGCGACGTTTTTGGCATAGAGATAATTTATGGGCCTGTGAGTGACATAATACTTTTTATCCCGAATGAACAGTTCCTGAGGGAACAGCGCGCGATAACCGAATTCCACGCGAGCGAAGTCGCGGGCAAAAGCTAGTACTAATGTTATAAATGCGAAAGTATGTGTGTTTGTGTGTATGTTTGTCCGTCTTTCACTTTGAAACGGAGCGGCGGATCGACGTGATTTTTGGCATAGAGATAGTTTATGGACCCGAGAGTGACATAGGCTACTTTTTATCCCGATCGCGATTGTTTAAGTGGCTAAATAAGAAACAAACAAGCTGAGATATGTGGTGCATAGGAAAAATTTGTGTCTGTCTGTACCGTTGTCCAGCGGTGGTATAGCGGTATAGCACGCGGCACGGAATGCCGAGGACTGGGTTCTATTCCCAGCGATGGTCTTATTGTTCTGGTTTTCCTGTGCATCTAGGTATATTTCAGTTTGTATTTTACGGGTTTTACGGGAAAACTTTGGAATTGAAATAAAAAATACAAAAAGATTCCAAAAACCAATCTTAATTTTTTTAAGTATTTATTTAATTTAGGTATTTTTTTATTATCGGCGAGAAGTGGTTTTGCCAGCCTCATACCCATTATTTCCCGGCCTATGGAGTAATATACTATTATTTTTTGGCTAGGAAACTACCCATTATAGAGCACATATCTTATCTTATCTTATCTTACATTTAGGGGTCCTTGCGGATACACTTCGACCCGTAGGGATCTTTTGTGTAATTACCCCTACTTCGCACGTACTCCATTGCTTTTATCACCTCTTCCATAAATTGGATGATTTGACGTAGCGGTAGTGCTTTAAAGTCTCCTGGCGCGGGGTATCCAACGCCAAAGAGTCTCATTCTTAATCTGGCTAGGGCGTCACATTCACACATAATGTGTTCCATTGTTTCGTCTTCCTCGCCACATATTCTACAATCTTCATTGTCCTGTAGTCCCATCTTTACTAGTATGTGTTTAGTATCGAAGTGACCTGTGAATGCCGCGACAATATGTCGAAGTTGTTTCCTACTGAGTGTCCAGAGTTTTTTAGTCCAGCTAGTGCTGACATTTTCGATAAATCGTTTTGAATGCTTTAGACCTTCAAGTGTTTTCCATTCTTGTTGGTGTTTGAATCTGGCTATCCATAGAGCATATAAGTAATTTACGTGATCTGTTGCAGATAGTGCGTCCGATCAGCGCGTTCCTGGTGGTGGACGTGCAGAACGACTTCATCTCCGGGACCCTCAACATCAGCAAGTGCAACGCGCAGCAGGACGGCAGCGAGGTCAGTGCACTTTACTTATGCGACACCTTATAAATGCATATACATGAAAGAAAATCAGCGCTGGGGTGTTTTAACGCTTCAGCATTAGGTATGCTGAGGCAGTGTCAAAATAAAGAAGACCAATTATCATTGATCCCTAAATTATTACGTGCGGGACTAAACAGCGTTTAGGAAATTTCAAACTAAAGTTACTTAAGAGTAAAGTTTAGTCTATAATTATATCAAAAATATTACTCTAATATCAGGTTATAAGCAATGCTTTAGTAAAAGTGAAAATTATTGGTTGCTGTTTGATGTAGAAGATAAGTTTTAGTGCAATATCGTGATGAAAATATTTCAGACAACGTTTGTGTAGTTAATTTTCCAACGATAAGTTAAATAAATAGGTAAATTAATTGTTAAATATTTTACTCCGTCTGCAAGTAATTCGTTTATCTTTATCCCGCGGGAACTAAGTATGTAATTTTCCGGGTTAGAACTATCCTATGTCCTTCCCAGGGCCTCAATCTCAAACTATCTTCTGGTATGCATTTCATTTTTTTTTTCTCTCTCTTTATTGGGGAAAAAACAGATACAGACACAATTAAAAGTAAAAGTAAATTAAAATAATGCGATAAGTATAGCCTACATCCTAAAACAATTCCCACTAAGACTTATTGGAAGATGTGGCAATGTAGCAATTTAAATCGGTTCAGCGGTTTCAGTTTGAAGTAACAGACAGACATACTTTTGCATTTGTAATATTTGTAAGGATTACTAACTATGAACTTTCGAGTAAAGAGAATTACGCACGAAGCAATTCTATGGTGTGTGTGACGTTCCCAAACAGCATTAGGGCCGCGTGTAAACTACATTATAAACCCACTTGAAAGGAATTACGGCAGTAGTGTACCACCACCAGTGGCGTAGCATAGTAGAGTGGCACATTTAGGGGGCGGCTAAATACCCTAAAATTTTTATGGTGTGTGTGAAGTTCCCAATCCGCACTGTGCCCGCGTGGGAACTACGGTCCAGTGTTCTCATTCTGAGAGGAGGCCTGTGACCAGCAGTGGGAATGTATAGGTAGGGATGATGATGATAATTCCATAACAAAAAAAATGTCGCTCCTACTATTCGGACCGATTAGAAGGTTTTTTTTATTCGACTGGATGGCAAACGAGCAAGTGGATCTCCTGATGGTAAGAGAACACCACCGCCATCATCAAAATTGGTTCATCGGTTTCGACTTGAAAGCGTAACAGACAGACAGAAATACTTTCGCATGTATAATATTAGTAGGGAAGTAGGGATTACAACCGGTACCGCCACCGCCGTCAGTATGTTTCCAGCTTTAAAACTGAAAGAAAACCGGTTAAAACCGCAAAAAACTACTATAACCGGTTATTTCCTTAACGGCCGTATCCGCATATCGGCGGGCATGCCGTGCCCCGCGCCCATACCGTTCGGTATTAACATAAGTCGCACTGCGTTCATTAGCTATCATACCGTTACGTCGAAAGATGAATAAAATCTATTTTCGGCCGTGTGTATACAATATTAGACAGGGTTGTGAATAAAATAAAAAAGTATGAAAAATCGTTGTGTTCTAAAGGCTACTTGCTCGAAACGCATAAATCTCGAGTTAACGTTAAGCTCAGTTTAGTAGTGTCAAAATGTGTGGAACTGTCAAGCTTAAGCCAGGTTTAACTGCTAAATCTAGATTTATTTTTTCGTGCAAGACGGCCTAAAACTATGTTACCTTTAAATTGACAGTGTTCGCCACAGTGAACATAATTCAAGACTACCTTTTTTTATTTTTTTTATGTAGAATTTTTTGGACTACTTATAAAGGGACGACCGACGATTTAGACGACCAGATGGCCTAGTGGTTAGAGAACCTGACTACGAAGCTTGAGGTCCCAGGTTCGATTCCCGTGTCGGGGCAGATATTTGTATAAAAAATACGAATGTTTGTTCTCGGGTCTTGGGTGTTTAATATGTATTTAAGTATGTATCTATCGATATAATGTTTATCCGTTGCTTAGTACCCATAACACAAGCTTTGCTAAGCTTACTTTGGGACTAGGTCAATTGGTGTGAATTGTCCCCGTGATATTTATTTATTTATTTATTTAAGGGAACGGTGAGGTTTGAATCAAGAACTTTTTAAATTTTGTCAATTTTGTATTTTTTTAATTTTGTCAACTTCCAACAAGACCTTTTCAAAATTGTTGCAAAATTAACAGTTTTTGACCACCAGATTTGTTCTTATTTTTTTAATTTTTTTAAGGCAATCGGGTTTATAATTCCGTAAGTTGTTTTTTTTTTCATACTTTTTGCTATTTCTGTGGAAATAATAGCTTAAAAGTACGGATTATAGGTACTCATATTGTTACGAAACAATTTTTTTACTCCCCTTCATATTCTTTGCAGATACCATATTGAAATATTGATACTTATATACTTTTTGTATTATGATTGGTTTTTTGGAATCTTTTTGTATTTTTTATTTCAATTCCAAATTTTTACTTTTACGGTCATCCCGTGAACCAGCGTTGACCAGCAGTGGTGTAGCGGTATAGCACGCGGCACGGAATGCCGAGGACCTGGGTTCGATTCCCAGTGTTGGTCTTATTTTTCTGGTTTTTCTGTACATCTATGTTTCGGTTTGTATTTTCAACTTTTTGTATTCTTATCTTATTGATTGTATGTAGTATGCTTAACATGTAATATTAGTATACGTTAATTTATTTTTATTTCCTTAACGTTAAATCCGTAAAATTAAGTCAAAAACCTGGGAGTAGTTTCTAAAGTTTGATAAATTTTAATGAGTATGGCTATCTTGCAGGAAAAAATAAATCTAGATTTAGCAATTAAACCTGGCTTAAGCTTGACAGTTCCACACATTTTGACACTACTAAACTGAGCTTAACGCCAACTCGAGATTTATGTGTTTCCAGCAAGTAGCCATAAGTAAAGCAAGATTTTTCTTAATTCTCTGTGTTGCCAGCCCTACCGTACGGCATTGCCAATGTCAGAATCTTTTCAAAGTGTAGTAAAACCCTCGTTACATTACATAAACTGGCAACCCCACGTAAACTCGGGGCACATCAAGCCTAAATTGTGCAAAAGCTTTATTGAAAACTCTTTTTTTCTTATTGTTGATAAGTAACTCCAAATAATTTTAATTTGGTTATTGTTTGTTTGTTATGATTAGTTTTTGTATTTTTGATGTTGTTTTAATCTATTTTAAACTGCACCTCTTGCTGAAATATATTCAACCTAGCTTTTACCCGCGGCTTCGCTCGCGTGGTATTCGGTTATCGCGCGCTGTTCCCTCGGGAAGTGTGCATTTTTCCGGGATAAAAAGTAGCTTAGGTCACTCTCAGGCCCATAAACTATGTATCTCTATGCCAAAAATCACGTCGATCCGTCGCTCCATTACGGCGTGACAGACGGTCAAATACACAAACATACAAACACACTTTCGCATTTATTTGGAACCTTTTCAGCGGAAACGTCATTATTATTTTCCTTGTTAATTACGAGGGGCGTTTAATAAAAAGTGAGAATGAGTATGTTATAAACAACTTTTATTAAATGTCAGTTTATTTTTCGACTTAGTCACCTTTTAGCATAATACCACAGAATAGATAATAGTACAAGTACAGAAGTCTCTCTGTTTTGATTTTCACAAATGCCGCCTTTTTATGTGCCTACATAATTATTATTAACAAACGGACCGCACGCGAGCAGCCGACATTGAGCTCTCTGGCGCCGCGTTAAGGTCGACATTATTCCACACCTTGTCAGATATTCCGAAAATAGGGTTGTCAATACTTTAATAGAATACCTATTATACTATCAGTACCCTTAGTGTAAGTTTCGTTTACAAAATACGTCTCGATCGCGTTCGCGTTAAAATCTCAATTTGTATGGAAACACGAACATCGCAAACGTTCCGCTAGAGACGCTGTTCGTGTTTCCATACAAATTGAGATTTTAACGCGAACGCGATCGAGACGTTATTTGTAATCAAAAACTTACACTAAGAGCACAGATTTATGCTGTTTATAATATTTACTTAGCGGTTGCACTTTTATTTGTTCTATGGCGCAGGGTCGAATATTATGTAAGAATAAGCTAGGTACCAGTCTAGTCCAGCGCAACTATGCTTAGTGACTCTCGTTGCGAGACGTCACCCGTCACTTTCTCACAGTAGTGCACAGAAAGAGACAGGTAATATGTAGTGTACATCTCATGCGAGAAATAGTCACATGTTACAGTTGCTTCAGAATGGCTGGTAAGTGTTATAAGTATAAATACCACGCAAGGTATACATGCAGAAACTGTTATACCTACCTATTAGGTAAATGAATACCGAACATATAAATCAGTTTACACAGGTATACACGACACGTGATTTTCTTTTGATGTAGGTATGGATTATATGTATATGTAGCTACCTACCGCCTATTTTAAATAAGTATATGATATAAAACATAACATTTGTGTGTATATTTATTAATTATTGTTATAGATTTAGGTACCATGACAGTAGATATAAATGAGTAATGAATACCGTACCTTTCGCTATCTTTCTCACTTGCCGGAACCGAGAAAAACTGACAATTAAGTACTATTTTTTTCATTGTTCCGACAATCGGCTGCAATGCAGTATTTTTTTGGATACATATTTCCAATTAAAATTATAACACGCGTTTGCGACGTAAATTGAGTCGTACTGCGTAAGAGGCGCGCGCGTGCGCCACGGGTCAGTGCGCGGCAACCACTGAATCGCCTCAACGTTGGGGAGGCCCGGTACGCACTTTTAGCTCGGCGGCGGAATGGCGTAGTGACAACCCCCTGATAATACACTTAAGTAGTATATCTTTTTTCTAAACTAAAAATTCCATTTTTAAAAAAGGTCTCATCTTGAATACTTAAAAAATCTTGTACTACAGCGACTACCGCCCTAAAGTGCCCGTAATAGTGGCTCCATGTTCGAGGTACTCAATCATTACTACCCCCCCTTTTTTTGAAGTAGCCTGTGTAATGTCCCTCTATTGGGCAAAGGCCTCCTCTCTTGACCTCCACAACTCTCATTCTGACGTCAGACCAGTCCTTTGCGTCCAGATCGTCCCGCCATCTCCTTCTCGGTCTGCCTCTATGTCTGCCCGTTCTCCGGCACTCACCAAGTAACTGTGCGAACCCACCTTTGTGGGTGCATGCGGCAGACATGTCCAGCCCAGTCCCATTTTAGCTTAGCAGTCTTTTTCCCAACGTCTGTTATGCGTGTTTTTGAGCGCAGCGTAGTGTTCCGGATTCTGTTCATCCGTTTCACTCCTAATGTGCTACGCTCTATCGCTCTTTGGCAAACCTTAAGTTTGGACTTTTGATTTTCAGTACCACTACCCCTACTACTACCCCTTTACCATCCCAAAAAACAGAGCCCATGACCTACCGGCACCTTGAATTTCTTCGGAGTTGGAGATGATGGCCTTTTACATGTCATAGATGATGGGGTCATGTTTCGTCTAATTGTTAATAAATCGCGCAAAAAGAAGTTCCTGGTCTTCCTGTATCAGGCCCAAAGCTTCTTGACTAATCTCGACTCTAGTTTGTTTTTGCGTGTCAGTAAGCATTCTTGGTACCCAACGCGCATACCTTTTTCATACCCAAGCGTTCATGTGAAATATTATGCACGCTCCCCGTTGAAATGTTTACATTTTCAGCAATAAAACGAACCGTGACACGACGATCCGCCAAAAGTAAGTTTTCGACTTTCAATTTCTTCAGTTACTACTGTAGTGAAGCGTCCGGAGCGGAGATTTTAAAAACAGTTGATGGGACAGTAATTAAAAAAAACAATTATGATGAGTATCAAAATCTTTTTATAAGAAGATGAGAACGTTATTATTTTGTTAAATTTTTACACTTTTGATAAAAACATATTTTTACAAACTAAACTTTGAGTGATCAGATTCAGATCACTAGTATATGGAACAAGCATCGATAATTTATATTACCGATATAGGAACTCACTACCTGTCACAAAACTTTGCCCCGTGGATTCCTATGTCTGCTTGTAACGTACCTATCTAATCTAGCGAAAAAAATCGCAGTAGGTACTTCCATTAACTGAAAACAAAACGCAACGTCACAGCATACCCATAAAATTATCAAGCCATATGTCAATACCTCTTACCTGTCCACCGTGACCGTTATCATTTTGAACTCTACGCCCTTGCGATAAGAACCACGTCGATAGCGTTGCGTCGTAAGTATCGACCTAACAACGCGTCACCGATCGACTAATAGATAAGTTTTGTCTGTGTGCGTTAGTTTAGTCGATCGACTCAAATGTGTATGAGGAAATGTATCAGGAAATTGAAAATCATTTAGACCATTTGAACACGAAACGGTCGTGAGACTCACTAATGTTTAGAAAGAAGAAATATTTATTTTGGCTCCTTAAGTACCACCTAAGACTAAGACTAAAACTAACACTAAAACTATATTACTTGGTGGCATGACAGGATACCAAAAAGGGTCTCCACTCAGCATGTGTTGCCGCACATTATGTCCAGTAACGCTGGTTTTCTGTAGAGCCCAATGTTTAATGAGATAAATTCGCAACTCTGGTCTCAAACATATCGAGCTAAACTCGATTTAAGACGTGAGTTATACAATACAATAACTCTATATTGAAAACCAACATATAGTAAGTAGTACAGAAAACAAGTTTAAAGAGATTTTCCAATCCGGATTTATTTTATTAAATATACGTCAAATTAGTCAAAAAAGAAAGAAAAAAGATTTATTCGTGACAATTACACCATAGGGGCAGAGGTAGATCCAAGAGGAGATGGCGGGACGACCTGAGCGCTTTTCAGCTCGATTGGCAGGTGCATGCCCAGGACAGGGAAGAGTGGCAGAGGAAAGGGGAGGCCTTTGCCTAGCAGTGGAACATAATACAGGCTACATAAAAAATACACAAAAAATAAACAAGAAAACTAAAAATACGTATGTATCACTGTCATGAAATGGTCCTAAATCAGCATAGGTACTTAATGCCGCCCGAAGAAGACTTCTTATTATTAGCCTTCATCATCGTAATCGATTTATATATTACTACTGACTGACACAGGCCTGCTCAGGGAATCAGAAGGTTGGAACTGTAGTTCTCACGCGGGCCCAGTGAGGATTGGGAACTTCACACGCACCATTGAATTGCTTCGCAGGTTTGTGCATGTTTTCCGTCACCGCAGAGCTTGTGGTAAATTTCAAATGTAAGAAATAACATTTCGCCTAAATAAATAAATGGTATAAATAGTTCGGGAGGTAATAATTTGCTAAATAATTTTCACCGAAACATTAGTAAACCGTACCATATACACCGTTGGTGGACAGGCGTATGTAATTAGAAGCGGCCAAGCGTGAACTGACAATAGCAGCGGTTCAGCCGATCTAGTGGACCGTGATCATGCAAACAGTTTTGCCGCACCTACAGACGTCATTTAACAAAATAACTATCCTTCTCTACTCTTGCCGACATCATCATCATCATCATGTCAGCCGAAAGACGTCCACTGCTGGACATAGGCCTCCCCCAAGGCTCTCCACTCAGACCGGTCTTGTGCTTTTCGCATCCACCGCGATCCCGCGATCTTTCGCTCCATCTTGTTGGAGGCCTACCGACAGCTCGTCTCCCGGTCCGCAGACGCCATTCGAGAACCTTCTGACCCCATCGGCCATCAGTCCTGCGTGCAATGTGCCTCGGCCACTGCCACTTCAGTTTCGCAATTCGCTTGGCTATGTCGGTGACCCTCGTTCTTCTGCGTATCTTGTCATTTTCTCATTTCGTAGAGAAACCCTGAGCATATCTCGCTTAACAAAAATACATTCGATATACCTAATTAGATTGGGGATATCCTAAAGAAAGGTCAGGTCAAGAGCACCCAGAACCGGCGAGCATGTATGAAAAGATTGATGAGTGTTGTTGAAGCGGAAGATGTATGACAGGATGGTAGCAGAGCAGGTGTAAACAAATAGTCTCTGCCTACTCCTTCGTTGGAAAAGAGGCGTGATTATATGTACGAGTATGTACTAGCTTTTGCCCGCGGTCGCCCGCGTGGAATTCGGCTATCGCGCGCTGTTCCCTCGGGAACTGTGCATTTTCCGGGATAAAAAGTAGCCTGTGTCACTCTCTGGCCCATAAAATATCTCTATGCCAAAAATCATGTCGATCCGTCCCTCCGTTTCGAAGTGAAAGACGGACAAACATACAAACACAAACACGCACTTTCGCATTTATAATATTAGTATGGATGGCATTATAAGCTAGGTGCTTCTTATTTCGATACTCCCACCGGATCGGAAGAAATCACGTAATTTCCGCTAAGTTAAAAGCACGGTTTTATCACGTTTTATACAACGCTATAGTAAAAAACACGATGTAATTTTGACAATTCTCACGGCAATTTTTGCGAAAACTCTAAACAAGCAAATACCGGATCAGCGTGGCCAAATTTATGAGCAAAATTTATTCTAATTTTGTGCTAAGTGATAAATTCAATGTCTAAACTGCCTTGTAGAACGAAAACTAAGTAAATGAAGCAATAAATCTTCCTTGCATGCGGGTAGCTGCACTGCAGTGTTGCCTAACTGACACGGAATCCGTTTTGAGTTCATTCCAAATATTGATTGGCATTCGCTCATTAAGTTCAATGGAGTACCTGTACCACTGTAATGCCATGAGTTTACATTAACAGTACTCGATAGCGACGGCGTAAATTGTATTGTATTGTATTGTAAAACTCTTTATCTATATAATATAAAAATGAATCGCAAAATGTGTTGGTAAGCGCATAACTCGGGAACGACTGGTCCGATTTCGCTAATTCTTTTTTTATTGTGTTTGTTATTGTCAGGAGAAGGTTTTTATGGAAGAAAATACATAAAAAATACAACGGGGGCGAAGCCGCGGGCAACAGCTAGTTGTACATAAAAACACATGAAAATAACAGAACACAGGATAATAAGATGTATAAAACAAAACAATTGTTTATAGAGACGCTGTATAATTCTCAGTGATCAGTACCACTTCTCAGTGATCAGTACCACTACCATGAGATTACAGTGACCGTACTCGATAGCGGCGGCATAAATTATTTGTAGATGCGCTGTACAAGTCTCAGTGATCAGTACCACTACCATGAGTTTACAGTGACCGTACTCGATAGCGACGGCATAAATTATTTGTAGAGCCGCTTTACAATTTTCAGTGATCAGTACCACTACCATGAGTTGACAGTGACCGTACTCGATAGCGACGACGTAAATTATTTGTAGAGCCGCTGTACAGTTCTCAGTGATCAGTACCACTACCATGAGATTACTGTGACCGTACTCGATAGCGACGGCGTAAATTGTTTGTAGAGACGCTGTACAATTCTCAGTGATCAGTACCACTACCATGAGATTACAGTGACCGTACTCGATAGCGACGGCGTAAATTGTTTGTAGAGGCGCTGTACAATTCTCAGTGATCAGTACCACTACCATGAGTTAACAGTGACCGTACTCGATAGCGACAGCTTAAATTATTTGTAGAGGCGCTGTACAATTCTCCATACAAATAATTAACGCCGTCGCTATCGAGTATGGTCACTGTAAACTCATGGTAGTGATACAACCCAAAAATTACCAGCAATAGGTCCCGACTGTTGCACTGTAGTTTAAGTAAGGTATTTAACAAAGTTTTAGACCACTACGCTTGTTTTTCCTTTTTACATTTTGTTTAAAGTGTTTTTAAAGCAGTCGGGTTCTTTTATTTATACCTACTGTTTTCGATGCTCCTGTGAAAATGGTAGTTTATAAGTATTACACCATATTATTATGTATTTGGAATAAGCTATTTATTAGCTTTCTTTTAATACTAATATTGTTACAATAAAATATTGTTTTTTATCCCCTTCCATATTTTTTTCTCCGGCGCTATTTTAAAATATTATGTTACCCTACCCTATGTCACTTCAACAGTTATGTAGCGCACTTGAGGCTATAGACAGGAGCAAAGAAATATACATTCATAGGTACTCTGGGGATTGTAACTTGGTAGAGCTTAGTATAGGGGATCTACGCGCGTGACATTAATCTCAGTTCAAAGCTAAAGCATATTTTCTTCAGTATTTTATGTTTATTCAGCACTTAGCGCTTAGTGATACTTTTATAGACATAGGTCAAGCCTCTCAAGCTGTCGGGAGCAATCTGTGCTCCGGCATGTATACCGCTGTCAATCCTCTTTTAAATCGAATTCTAGAATTATACAATAACTGTTATTATACATAATACATTCAATCTAGCCTGCCAACGGTATACAGCCTAATCCCTACAGTACATACGCCCGGAAAACATAACCCTCCCTCAGTCAGTCGGATAAAACCTTTTCGACAGCAGTGCACTAGAAATTTAAATTAAACTTTGATCGACGGAAGCTCAAACCGCGCCGATTGTGGCAAAGCGCCGAAATTAAATTGGCCGTCAAAGGGAAGGTGATTCCGCTCGAGTTCACACCTCGGCCGTGCCTGGCACGAGCGGTACCTATAACATGGCGCAGTCGGTAGGTATGATATGAAGCCTGGATTGTATGCAGAAGTATCGGCGAATGTTTTTTTTATGTTACAGTAAGAAAGAAAGATTCGAAAATGAAATGAAAACAGTTTATTCGGGACACACAAATAATAGTAAAACTAAAAAAATTAATAAAAAGAAATACAAAAAAAATGCCACCATGTTTGTGTCCGAAATGGTCAGCCATACTAATATTATAAATGGGAAAGTGTATGTGTTTGTCCGTCTTTCACGGCGTAACGGAGCGACGGATCGACATGATTTTTGGATAGAGATAGTTTATGGGACCGAGAGTGACATAGGCTACTTTTTATCCCGGAAAAATGCACAGTTCCCGAGGGAACAGCGCGCGATAACCGAATACCACGCGGGCGGAGCCGCGGGCTAAAGATAGTAGGGAATATTACTGAAATTTTCTGCCATCAGAGTGCAGCACCAGGACAAAACCGTAAACGGTTTTTTGAGTAGGTAAGTACCTTAAATGTCCGTAGGATGCCATAATACCTTATTATTTCAATTAAAATTTTGGCAATATCAAAGTCAAAGTCAAATCATTTATTCAGCAAATAGGCCGCAATGGGCACTTTTACACGTCATTTTTTTAATCTACCACCGGTTCGGAAAAAAACCTCTGTTGAGAAGAATCCGGCAAGAAACTCAACGAGGTATTTTTTTTTTTAAAAACAGATTCACAATATTTATAAATGACATCTATGTACTATACATTACAAGTATTTAACACAATTTTATTTTTAACACAGTAGGTTCACTATTTGAAGGGATCGCTAGTGCGGATCGGAATTATTTCCAAATATCCCTGTCCATGATATAATCGTTAACTTTATAATAAGCCTTAGATATTAATGTCTTTTTGACAGTAGATTTAAATTTTGTATCAGTTTCTTCAGTAATATTTTTTGGAATTTTATTATAAAAACGTATGCAACTTCCCAAAAACGACTTTTTGGTTTTAGCCAGTCTGTAAGATGGTACTTTAAGCTTCCCTGTGTTTCTAGTAGCCTTTGGCTTATCGACGTTAGTGGGAAAATCACATATGTTCTTCCTAACGTACATGATTATTTCAAAAACATAAAGCGACGGCAGGGTTAGGATACCAGTTTCCTTAAAAAATGATCTTAAAGATTCACGCGTCTTCAAATTATAAATTGCTCTAACTGCTCTCTTTTGCAAGATAAAAATTGATTCGATGTCTGCAGCAGATCCCCATAAAATAAGCCCGTACAACATAATGCTATTAAAGTACGCAAAATACACCAACCGTGCCGTCGCCACATCGGTTAGCTGCCGTATTTTCCAAACTGCAAAAGCAGCAGAGCTCAATCTACCCGCGATTGCAGTGACATGAGGTCCCCACTGCAGTTTAGAATCGAGTGTTATTCCTAAAAATACTGTTGATTTTACAAATTCAATAGTTTGCCCATTTAACTTTATATTAGAAATTGAATTCGAGTTAGATGAATTTATCAATGAGAATTTAATACATTTGGTTTTCTTAGGATTTAGTAACAAATTATTGGCAGCGAACCATGCGGATATCACGGACAGGGTTTCATTGGGTTCAGTGAAGTCGGTATCTTTTCTACTAACCTTGAACAGTAAAGACGTGTCGTCAGCAAACATAACGATACCCGACTTTTGGCTTACCATATAAGTTAGGTCATTTACATAAATAAGATACAGGAATGGGGCAAGAATGGATCCTTGAGGCACTCCCATTTCGACCACAGATTCCTCCGATACCGCTCCGTTAATCGCTACCTTTTGCTTTCTTTGTGTGAGGTAAGATTTAATGAGTTCTAAAGCGAGGCCACGGATGCCATAAAAATTTAACTTACAAATTAAAGTATCATGATCCACACAATCAAAAGCTTTCGAGAGGTCACAGAATACACCTATAGCGTCATGTGATTCCTCCCAAGCTTGCAAAATGAATTTAACTAAACTATGACCCGCGTCTGTAGTAGACCTGCCTTTTGTGAATCCGAACTGCTGTGGATGCATGATTTTATGAGTATTAAAATGCGAGATCATTTGCGTCAGCATTATTTTTTCGAATATTTTGCTAAACGCTGATAGGATGGACACCGGACGATAATCAGAGGGATTATCTTTATCACCTGATTTAAAAATAGGAACTACTTTACTATATTTCATCAAATCTGGAAATACACCTTCATCTATGCAGCTATTGAAAATAAAAGCTAAAGTTGGAGCAACGACATCTAAAATAGACTGTAGAACCTTAACTGAGACGCCCCACAAGTCTTCCGTTTTTTTTTACTTTCAATAATTTAAAAGTCCTAATGATGTCACCGGGAGAGACATGCGTGAATTTAAAGTTACTTATATTTGGAATAGATACATTTTCTTTTAAGAGCGATTCAGCTAGCTTTGAGGAAGACGCGAGACATTTTGTCGTTTCGATGGGGATTTTAGAGAAGTAGGTATTAAACTCGTTAGCTACTTTAACCGCGTCCGTTTCTAATACGTTGTTAATCTTTAGTGATATAGAGGATTCCGCGTTCTTACATCGACCGGTTTCAGTATTTATAATTTTCCAAACTGTTTTAATTTTATCATTAGAGGACTTAATTTTATTAGTTACATGGGCTGCTTTTACTTTATTACATATAATTTTGAATAATTTTGAATAATCCCTAACATACTGGTGGAAACGTTCGTCAGTAGTACATGATTTCTTATCATAAAGATCATATAAGACGTCCCTACTCCTACGTATTCCAGGCGTAGCCCATTCATTGAATGACAGTTTGTTTCCTATTTTAATACGTTTTTTACTACACGTTTTAATATAGATCTACTAGCTTTTGCCCGCGGCTCCGCCCGCGTGGTATTCGGTTATCGTGCGCTGTTCCCTCGGGAACTGTGCATTTTTCCGGGATAAAAAGTAGCCTATGTCACTCTCGGGCCCATAAACTATATCTATGCCAAAAATCACGTCGATCCGTCGCTCCGTTACGGCGTGAAAAACGGACAAACATACAAACACACTTTCGCATTTATAATATTAGTATGGATCATTACTGTCGATGTAAACATCATGTTATTTTGTTACCTACTAATAAATATGCCATTTCATGATAAGCAAAGCCGTGGCATTATGCTGAGTGGGGACCTATTTAGCCCATGTATGTCTTTATTTGTTCTGTTTTATGGCGTTAAAAAAAGCATGCTAGTACCTGAAGTACCCGTATGCCACTAAATATACTATGCTTAACACGTGTCCTATGCACACATGCTAAGAAGTAGCATTTGCTCAGTAGTAGCATGCTTTCGTGCTAGTAACTAGCATGTGTAACAGTAGCGCATATTTGACAGGATATCGTAAAAAAGTTACAAAGGAATTTGTTTCCTTATTTGTTTCTGTTCTCATGATTAATGGCGGCGTTTCGTGAAAATATTCGGTGCTTCAACAGGGAGTTTAAAAGAGTTAAAAAATACTTGATCACCCGTTACACTTTACCCTTACGTTTTGGTAAATCGTTTGGAAATGTCATATTAACCAGCCCTTTCCCGCGGCTCTGCACGCGTAAAATTACCCGTGGAAGTTGCCAAAAAATTATGTGTGTCATTTAACGTTGCATTTTTTTTTTTTTAATTAATATAATTGCAAATATCTCATCCCAGTGCTTGAAATTACCTTAAGATGAGCTTCCATTGAAACAAAAGTACAGTGGGAGCACTCCATTGTAACTATATTCAATCCTATTCAAACGTGCAATACAAAGTTCTATAATTAGTGTAGCTAAGTTAAGCTTATCAAGCTTGTAGATATCATCAAAGTTTGAAGTTAGTTTCAAACGCGGAGATTAAGAGATAGTGTTCTTGGATAGTGTTAGAATCGTGTTTATGTATGTTTTAAATTCAAGTTTATGAAAATGGAATGATAATAAAGCCAAACCGTATCGTTTCCATGTTGATATTAAGTATTTTGAACTTTTGGAACTAAGCCGGTTTGCTGTGGCAAAACTATTTCCTTAGGTTCTAATTAAGCCAATTTCGAATAACTTATACCTATTTCTTTCTATTACCCTTCATCCAAATATAAGAATACTAGCTTATGCCCGCGACTTCGTCAGCGCGGACCTAGGTTATCGCGCGGTGGCGCCCTCTACCGGAATAAAAAGTATCCTATGTTAATCCCAAATTTCATCAAGATCGGTTCAGCGGTTTCGACGTGAAAGCGTAACAGACAGACAGAGTTACTTTCACATTTATAATATTAGTAGAGATTATATATTATATATTGCTTTGATGGATAATGGTTTCGATAT